>CM067841.1:536438294-537688294 GCA_034509565.1 Triticum monococcum | reverse complement strand
TGGGGCCGGGTCCGGCTCGAAGAGTCAAGCAGTCGGCCCGGGGACTTCAATACTCGGCTCGGGGACGGCAGTAGCCGGCTCGGGGACTGCGGTACCCGGCTCGGGGACTGCGGTAGCCGGCCCGGGGACTTCTTCAACACAGCAAGCGGCGGCCGATTCCAGCACTTCATTACCCAGCCCGCCCACCCTGGTGGCTGTAGCCACATTGGCGGCAGGGGAAGTCGCAGCTCCATCATGGGCCCAAACCATCCTCAACTTTTTGGTGAACCAAGATCTGCCGGCTGACGAAACCGAAGCGAGACAAGTCCAACGTCGAGCCGGAGCATACACAATCGTCAACAGAGAACTTGTCAAGCGCAGTGTCACCGGAGTCTTACAGCGATGCGTCGAGCAGGAGAAAGGCATTGCAATCCTTAGAGATATACACCAAGGAGAGTGCGGCCACCATGCCGCATCAAGATCACTTGTCGCCAAAGCCTTCCGCCACGGTTTCTTCTGGCCGACTGCTTTGGACGACGCCAAAGAGCTAGTCAAACACTGGAAAGGCTGCCAGCTTTTCAGCTCCAAGCAACACATGCCGGCTTCGGCACTCAAGACCATTCCCCTCACCTGGCCCTTTGCCGTCTGGAGACTGGATATGGTGGGCCCATTCAAGACAGCGCACGGCGGCATGACGCATTTGCTCGTCACCGTGGACAAATTCACCAAGTGGATTGAGGCGAAGCCGATCAAGAAGCTGAATGGGCCGACTGCGGTGACTTTCATTGCAGATATAACAACCCGGTACGGCGTACCGCACAGCATCATCACCGACAACGGCATGAATTTTGCCAAAGGTGCCTTGGCACGGTTCTGCGCTGCACAAGGTATCCGGCTGGACCTTGCGTCCGTCGCCCACCCGCAGTCAAATGGCCAAGTGGAGCGAGCAAATGGCCTCATCCTGTCCGGCATCAAGCCCCGACTGGTCGTACCTCTGGAGCGTTCAACCGGCTGTTGGCTCGATGAGCTGCCGGCTGTCCTATGGAGTCCGCGTACTACCCCAAGCAGATCAACCGGCTTCACTCCTTTCTTCCTTGTATATGGTGCCGAGGCAGTCATCCCAACAGACATCGAGTCCGACGCGCCTCGGGTAACCATGTACACGGAAGCAGAAGCCAAAGAAGCCAGAGAAGACAGCGTCGACCTGCTGGAAGAAGGCCGGCTGTTAGCCCTCAGCCGGTCTGCCATCTACCAGCAGGGTTTGCGCCGCTACCACAGCCGGAAGGTCAGACCAAGATCCTTCCAGGAGGGCGACCTTGTGCTCCGGCTGATCCAGCGAACAGCCGGCCAGCACAAGCTCGCAGCCCCCTGGGAAGGTCCCTTCGTCGTCAGCAGAGCTCTAGGCAACGATTCCTACTACCTCATCGACGCGCAGAAGCCGAAGGCACGCAAGAGAGATGACTTCGGCAAGGAGTCAGAACGACCATGGAATGCCAATCTTCTTCGGAAATTTTACAGTTAAAATGCAGTATGTATCACGTCCACTTTTGTATTGAGTACGAAGCAATAGGCTCCCCGAGGAGGCCTCGGGGACTGCCATCTTTTATTTCATGAATGAAAGTTATCATGCGTATGGTATCGCCTGTTCATTTATTTTGTCCGGCACTGGGTTCGACGAGTCGGCCCGGGGACTAGCCGACTGGAGTTATATTAGGAGCCCTACCCGCGGTCAGACAAGTAATGTGCTGACACCTAGGCTTGGCTCTTGCCAAAATCGCACTTCGAAGAACCGACTGCCCGGCTGGCAAGAGTCATAAGCCGGAAAGGGTGCGCACACGAAAAACGGCTAGGGACTAACGGGCTTATATAACAAATGCCGGCTTGCCGCCTCCCGCCGACCGACTACCAGAGTAGCCGGCCGGCCGGCTTACATTCAGTCTGCTTCAAATCCAAGAAAGCTCGAGTACTTGCCTTCCCAAAGAGGGAAGGCGGCAAAGGAAAAAGCCTAAGGATAAAAAAGTGCACTTGAACGGAAGCCAACACATGCATACAATAATATTTACACAAAGGACCTCCAGAGAGGTCAGCATCCAACATTGTTCGATACACCCCCGGTGGGTGGAATTGCGGAAACATAAAAATTGTTCGAAAAGGCAAAAGCAGGAACAACAGGGACGGCAGATCAAGCCGGCGGGGCCGCTGACGAGCCGGGTTGGGCGGTGGAGACGGTCGTGCCGGCTGAAGGAGCGGCCGGCTGGCCAACTTCGGCCTAATCACCACCTCTGGCAGAGGGCGCGCTCCCGCGCGGCTCGTTGCTGGAGGCACGGTCGGCTTGAGGGCGGTCGGTCGTCTCACCAGCCGGCTCGGCGTCTCCGCCGTCTTCTTCCTCGTCATCCTCGCCCTCGTCGCTGGAGGCAATCTCCTCGGCCGAGTCCTCGCCTTCCGCCGGGTTCAGCCCGAACCACTCCTCCAGCTGGGCGATGCCGTCATCACTGAGTTCCGGCATGAAGATGCTGGTGTCGGTGCACTCGGCGATCGTCGAGGCGCGCTGCGCGATCGCCGGCCGCACCTCCTCCAGCTCCGCATCGGCCTCCAACCGCCAAGTCCGCAGCTGGTCCAGGCTAAGCCCTGGGTACCATGCGCGGACGAACTCCAACGCATGCCCGGCTCCGAGGCGGGCTGCTGACGCCTTCCAAGCCACGAAGCGGCCGACTGCGACTTCTAGCCAGTCGGCGGTCCGACTTGGGGTGCGGGGAATCATCTGGCCGGGCCAGAGCGCGGCCAGCACCTGCGCCCCGGCACGTTGGAGCCGGCGGAGCATCCGATGGGCCGGCTACAGTCGCGCTTGGATGGCAATGAGCTACTCCGACAGCGTTCGATTTGCATCCGGCGAAATGATAACTCCAGCCTGAGGGCGCGCCTCGCGATGGGCCTCGATGGCTTGGGTGGCGAGGACGGAGTGGCCGGGAAAGTAATCTGCGCAAAGTAGCAAGCACAAGTCAGAATAAAACCCCAGGCGGCCAGCAGATGGAGGAAGGGTAAGAAAGGCGGCTTACCATCGATCAGATCTTCGATTCGGCCGAAACCTTCCTCCAGCGCCTGGCGCGTCTCAGCCCAGCTCGCCGCCTTGACCTCGAGCTCCGCCTTCAGGGCAGCCTCGCCGTCCTGCGCCTTCTGCAGGGCCGCCTTATGGCTTTCCTCCTGGTCGGCCAGTTTCTTGACCACGCGGTCGCGCTCCTGAACCAAGTCGGCATACTCGGCGTCCCTGGCACGAAGAGCGGTCTGCACTTTGCCGAGCTCCCTCCGCAAGTCGGCATTGGCCCCTACACGAGCAAGAGACAAAGAGAAAAGGTCAATAAGGGAAAGATCATCAAGAAAGATCCGACCCGACTGCGCTGCAGTCGGCCCGGATCTCGGGGACTACACCCAGTGGGTGCGCTGTCGCGCCCCGACGAGAGACAGATAAGAGCAATATACTTACGTCGGCTGCTGGACAGGTCTTCGGTCCTCCAGCTCAGCTCCCGAGCCTGGGAGTTGAAGGCGGCGGCACGAGAGTTGTGATAATCCTAAAGATCGGACAGAAAACAGAGTTAAGATAGTCGTCGGGAAAGATCCGACCCGACTGCGCTGCAGTCGGCCCGGATCTCGGGGACTACACCTAGTGGGTGCGCTAGCGCGCCCCCACGGAAAAAAATCAGAGGACCAGAGCGGTCGACAAGTAAAAAACTTACCCGGATTGCGGACCGCGTCGACAGAAACTCTGAGTAAATTGCTGCAGGAGGGCGGCCTGAGCCTGCAGCTGGCTCCGAACCCCTTGGGCCGCCACGTTCAGCTCGCCACTTCCTCCGCTGGGAGTCCACCCGGACGTGGCGGAACTGGCCGCCTCCAAGGCTTCTGCCGTCTGGTTGGCACCCGCGGCTTGGCGCGTGTCCGGCGGGGCTGTGCTCCCTCCGGCGCGCTGGCTCGCCGCCAGCTGAATTTCAAGACCGGCTCCGGCCTCGGGTGCGGCCCGGGCCGGCTCCTCCGGCACCGCCGACGACTGGCCGCCTTTGCCCGCTCCGGCTGGCGCTGCCGGTGGCGTCCTCTCCGCGAAGACCTCGAAGAGCTCATCCCTCTGCGTCGGCGGCTGATCGGGGGTGATCTCCTCCGCCGTGGGCAGCGGGATGTCCGGGTCCACGGTGTGGAGGGGGATGGCGAGCAGCGGAGGCCGGCTATGCATGCCCTCCGCCTCCGTCTCCGCGGTCGCCCGCTCCAATGGAGTCTCGGCTGCCGCATCCGCTCGCTCCGTCGCCGAACGGGCGGCCTCCCGCTCCGCCTCCTCCCTCTCTTCTCGCGCCTCGTGGGCGTTCCGCTCCGTGGCTTCCGCAAGATCGGCGCGGGGGTCCGCGCGGCGGGGCCCTGAAGATCCAGCACCCGGCCCGACCACCGAGCCGCCTGGGCCTCGCTCAAGGGAAAGAAGCGCCCTGCTCAGAAATCGGAGAAGGGTTAGAACAAAAGAAGACAACAAAAAACAAGCACGCAAGCGGCCAAAGGGCTTACGAAGAAACCGCTGGAGGTTGCTTCACCGCCTTCCGGAAACGGGCCGCCTTCGCTGCCGCTTCGTCTCGCTTCGTTGCCGCGGCGGAGGCCCTCATCTTTTTTGGCCGGCTGCCGAAGAGAGGAAGCGCGGCCCGGCGCTTCGACGTTCCACCACCGGTAGCCGGTGCGGCGGACGAGCCCGCGCTGTGACGATCGGTTGGCGGCTGGTGGCGCAGGATTTCTTCGGTGTCGGCGTCGTCCGGCCAGTCGTCAAAATTGGCCGAGAGCCCCGTGCCTCCGGGCTCGGCGACGTCCCCTGTGGCGGCGTACTCCATGGCGGCCGCCCCCAAATCTGGGTCATCGATGTCGTCTACTGTACGGTCCGGGGCATACCGGCGTTCGACTCCTCCCCCCCGGCTGGCGGCGGAAGAAGAGGGTTCTGATAAAAAAAGGGAAAGAGCCGCCTGGTCAGAGGCCGGCCGGCATAAGCCGGCTGATGACAGGAAGAAGGACTTACCACGGGCGGAGGATGGGCGCGGGAGTACGGCGCCTTGCCGAATTGCCAGTCGTCGGCGAGCTTGAGGTTGGCGATGTAGTTCACCATGAGCGCTACCTCGGCATGGGGCATGTCCTATGTGCTCAGCCGGCAAGGGTCGAAGCGGCCGCTCATCTGGCATAACATGTGGGGCCGGCTCTGAAGGGGAAGGATCCGGCGCTCGACGAAGGCGGCCACCAAGTCGGCTCCGCGTAGGCCTTCTGACTGGATCATTACCCGAAGCTGGGCAATGGCGGCGTTCCCGGCCGGAGATAAGGACTTGGACCGGAAGCCCCAAGACGGCTGCCTCCCAGCCGGCGGGCCGGCTATGTAAGCCGGCAGGTTAACGTAGTCTCCTTGCGGGGCGACGTTCTTGACGTAGAAATACGATTTTTACCAGAGTTTGACCGATTGGATTAAAGGGATGTGCGGGAAGGGGTTGTTCTCGCCTGACCTCTTCATCGCGATGAAGGCCCCGCAGGGGGCGGGCACGCCGGCGGTGACGGTGCCGAGCTTGTTTTGGAAGAGCTCCGCCCAAAGCTCCAGCGTGGGCAGCACTCCCAAGAAGCCTTCGCAGAGAGAGACGAAGGCCGATAGCAGCATCACCGCGTTGGGCGTGAGGTGATGCGGCTGGAGACAGTAGAAGTCAAGGAAGGAGTGCATGAACCCACTTGCCGGGAAGCCGAAGCCACGCAAGAAATGCGTACGGAAGACGACGCGCTCGCCTTCCTCTGGCGCCGGCGAGATTTCCGCCTCCGGCGCCAGACGAGCCTGCACGAGGTTGGCGGCAGGCAGGCGCCGGGTCCGGCGGAGAAACTCTATGTGATCTTCGTGGAAGTTGGACCCGTCCGACGAGCTCGACAGCGCCATGGACATGGCGGCGTGGGCAGGCTGCGACGGGAGGCTGCGTCGGGCGCGGAGGAAGAAGAAAGGAAAGAAGAACAAGGAGGGACGGGGAGCGGGGGAGCGAGCAAGCCTTTGTCTCTCCCCCTCCCCCTCCTACTTGTAGGCTCGTGTGCCGGAGCCGAGAAGGCGCGGCGTGGGGGATCGTGGGGATCGATCGTGCCCATCTCCCCCACGCCCTGCGTTAATTGCGTGCATTGAAGACACGAAGAAACGGCCGCGGGGAGGCAAACAGTCCCCTCGGGCCACAGAAAATCTGCGCCCGGGCCGAGGCCGGGGAGTGGCGGGCCCGGGCCTGCGGCGGCGTCCCGTCGCGCGCGTGCGATGGCAGGACTTCACCACCACGTGGCCTGTCGTGGGGCCCACAGGCCGCCCGCGGGTCAACCATGGTCATATTAATAAACGAATAAGTTCTCCAAAGTCGGCCTGCGACGGCAGGGTCGGCTCCTCAGGGTATGAAGCTGGCCGGGCTTCTCGTCCCTCCGTCCGCCGTGAAGCTCGCCCAGCTTCGGGGACTACTGTCGGAGTAAATAGCCATGGGTAGCCTAGCCGGCTTCCCCTGGCCCATCAGAAAAAATTACGAGCCCGTCCGGCTCTCAAGAAGACTCAAGACCTGGGGCCGCCTCCCCCCTCTGCCGGCTACCTCCTAGGCCGGCTTCGGGGGCGGCCCGCCCTTTACCCTCATGAAGAAAGCTGTGGAGGGCCAACTACGAGAAACCGGCTATAGCAAGGCCGACTGCAAGAGATCGGCTCCCATAAAGTAGTCAAAGCCGTACCCGCAGTGTACGCGTCCACCCCGCCATGATGAAGCAGGGCGTGGCTACAGTAGACCCTGCCACCCCCAAAACCCGGAGCACGCCTGGTACAGTGCGCCGTGTGGGCGGCCACGACTCGTCCGGCGCGGCACTGTTGCCACGGCGGCCCCGATGCCGTCCACGACGGGCCACCAGCGTGGCCCCTGAGGCGGTGGGCCCCTTCGGGCAGAGAGATACCGAAGGCGGCCGCACTTCCTCCCAAGTCGGCCTGATGGAGACGCCCATTTAGGAGACAAGATACGGCGGGGCTACAGTAATCGCCCGCCAGGGCGGCGGCACTGTAGCCACGCTTACCCCGACCAAGCCTGCGTCAACCGCGCGGATCAACAGTAACCAGCCACCGACCAGGCCCTGGATAGTGGGGCCTGCCTGTCGACCAGGGAGCCGGCAGCCGGCGGGACCCACCAGTCGGCGGGCCCCAGCAGCCGGCGCAGAAGCCGGCGAGCACAGTCACAGGCAGCTGGGCCCCGCGCCCGGCTGGATTACCATTATACCCCCGGGGGGTAGGCCTATATAAACCCCCCGGTGCACCCATGCAAAGGGTTGGACTCTCAAGCTAGACTTAGACACCACACAAGGAGAAGAAGCAGGCTAGCTGTGCCCTTCTTCCTCCTTCCACCAAAACAGCTCGAGGAGCATTGTATAGCTACTTGTTCATTTAGTAACCATGCGGAGACCCCGTAGAGCAGCAGTAGGGTGTTATCTCCTCGGAGAGCCCTGAAGCTGGGTAAGATCCGCCGGCGTGCATGTCTTCGCCTTATTCCGTTTCCACGCATCGGCGATGTTTTATTGGCTCCCACAACGATAAGCCACCCGTTGGCTTATGTCGCTCCTACCACCCGACACTAGTTCTTCTTCCACGGATATTGGTTTGAGATTGGGATTCCTTACCGATTATTTGTTCTTGATCCGTACCTTGTTGATTTATTTCCGTACCTAAATTCTATGTGGTTTCTCAATTTATGGATATGTGACCATTTCAAGAGGAATGCATTCGTTCATTTTGTTCGGATGTGAAGACTATATGTTGCTATTTTCATTCCGTTGGATTCAGCTTCATTTTATCTGTCAATGTGCTAACGGTGGTCAACCTCTTCAGGATGGCTCCTCCAACACGCACGACTCCGAATCCTGATCTGCCACCAGCTCCACCTCCTCCGGAGGCATGGCAAGCTATGATGGCCGCAACCAATGCAAACACGCAATTGATCATGCAAATTCTTCAAGAGCGCAATCAAGGCAACCAAGGGAATCAAGGCAACAATCAGAATCACTTTGCTACACTCAACCAGTTCCTTGCTAACAGGCCAAAGACTTTCAGCAATTGTGTTGAGGCAACCGATGCTGACGATTGGCTTGTGGATCTGTGAAAGCATTTCGAGTGCAGTAACGTCAGGCCTGAGGATTTCGTCAAGTTCGCTTCCTTCCAACTCAAAGATCAAGCTGCAGAATGGTTCCAGCAGTACAAGGATTCCAGAGGTGGACGTGTTATTACCTGGGATGAATTCCGTCAAGATTTCAGAGCTCACCATATCCCTCAGAGCGTGGTTGAAAGCAAGAGTGAGGAATTCCGCAACCTGAAGCTAGGCTCTTTGTCTGTCTATGACTACAACAAGTTGTTTCAGAAGCTCGCCCGCTTTGCCAAGCAGGACATACCTGATGAGAAGAGCATGATATACCAGTTCAGGGGTGGTCTCAGAGAAGAAATCCAGCTCGCTCTTGTTCTCTTTGAGCCCTTGAGGTACGATGAGTTCTACAACATGGCATTGAAGCAAGAGGCTGCTCAATTGAGGTGTGATGCTTCCAAGAAGCGAGTCAGAGATGCTACCCCGTCTTCCTCTACTCAAGTGGCCAAGCAGCAGAAGTATTGGCTTCCTCCTCCTCCGTTTCGTCAGCCGTATCAGAAGAGCAAAGGTGGCAGTGGGTCTTCCCACCCACCCAACCCTGGCTTTCAGAACATGACTTCGTCTCAAGCTCCAAGATCAAGTGCTCCGTACCACCACCGCTTTCAGAGGTCACGTGCAACAAGTGCCAACAGAAGGGTCACTATGCCAACAAGTGTCTCAACCAGAGGCGTCTCCCTCCTCCTCCTCCTATGAGATCGGCAACGACAGTTGTGGTCAAGCATAACCCCAAGTACGCCAAGGTCAATATGGTGAATGCAGCTCAGGCAGAGGATTCATCATATGTCATCATGGGTAACCTTCCTGTTAACGATATTCCTGCAAGAGTTCTTTTTGACACTGGTGCATCGCATTGTTTCATTTCCAAACCTTTTGCATCTAAGTATGAGTGCGATTATCAGTATCTGCAAGGTTCCCTGCAAATCGTGTCACCGGGCAAGTAGATTACAGCTAATATCTGCATTCCGGATGTTACTATCACTTTGGGTGACTACAAATTTCTAGCTTCTCCTATTGTTCTGGGTGACTCGGATATTGATCTTATTCTCAGAATGGAATGGCTTTCTAAGCACCAGGCACATCTTGATTGTGCAGCCAGGCAGATTCAATTGACTCATTCGTTTGTGGATGTAATTGTCTTTGCCGCTCATGATGATACAATCCGTCTGTTATCTCTCAATGAGAAGGGTGAACTGGATGCTATCTCGCAAATCCCAGTCGTTTGCGAATATCAAGACGTTTTCCAGAAGAGCTTCCAGGAATGCCTCCGCACCGGCCAGTTGAATTCGTTATTGATCTTGAGCCTGGCACGGAACCTGTGTGCAAGCGTCCTTACAAGCTCGGACCTGAAGAGTTGAAGGAGCTGAAGAACCAACTCGATATTCAAGAAAGAATAGGTCTCATCAGGCCTAGTTCTTCTCCGTGGGGTTGTGGTGTTCTTTTTGTGAAGAAGAAGGATGGAACGAACCGACTTTGTGTTGATTACCGTCCATTGAACAAGAAGACCATCAAGAACAAATACCCACTTCCCAACATCAACGAGCTGTTCGAACAACTCAAAGGTGCCCAAGTATTCTCCAAGCTTGATCTCCGTATGGGTTATCATCAGATTTGAATCCGTGAGCAAGATATTCCCAAGACGGCTTTCAGGACAAGCTATGGTTCATATGAATACACTGTCATGTCTTTTGGCCTCGTCAACGCTCCTCCGACGTTCTCTCGCATGATGAATTTCATCTTCAATGCCTACACCAATGACTTCGTTTTGGTCTATCTCGACGACATTCTGGTTTTCTCAAAGAACAAGGAAGATCATGCCAAGCACTTTGCGTTTGGTGCTTGATAAGCTCAAAGAACATCAGTTCTACGCCAAGTTCTCCAAGTGCGAATTTTGGCTCGATGAGGTTCTTTATCTTGGTCATATCATATCTGCCAAGGGCATTGCGGTGAATCCTGAGAAGGTGTCTGCAATTGTGAATTGGGAACCTCCTCAGAACGTGAAGCAACTCCGTAGCTTCCTCGGTCTCGCAAGCTATTGTCGAAGATTCATTGAAAACTTTTCTAAGATCGCGAAGCCTCTCTCAAATCTTCTCCAGAAGCACGTCAAGTACGTTTGGTCTCCGGAGTGTGACATTGCTTTCAACACTTTGAAAGAGAAATTGATCACTGCTCCAGTTCTGACTCCGCCTGATGAATCCAAGCCGTACGAGGTCTTTTGTGATGCCTCTCTCCAAGGTCTTGGCGCAGTGTTGATGCAAGAGAAGAATGTTGTTGCTTATACCTCTCGACAATTGAAGCCCAATGAGAAGAACTACCCCACTCATGATCTCGAGTTGGCGGCAGTTGTGCATGCTCTTTTGACTTGGAGACATCTCTTATTGGGAAGAAAAGTGCACATCTTCACTGACCACAAGAGTCTCAAGTACATTTTCACTCAGCCTAATCTCAACCTCAGGCAGACTCGATGGGTCGAAATGATTTAAGAGTATAATCCGTGTATCGAGTATACTCCAGGCAAGGCCAATGTGATTGCTGACGCATTGAGCAGGAAGGCTTATTGCAACAGTCTGATTCTCAAGCCTTATCAACCCGAGCTTTGTGATGCTTTTTGCAAACTTAATCTGCAAGTTGTTCCTCAAGGTTTCCTCGCCAACCTTCAAGTCTCTCCTACCTTGGAAGACCAGATTCGCCAAGCCCAGCTTCTTGATGCTATGGTGAAAAAGGTGAAGATTGGGATTGCCAAGAGTCAACCCAAGTACAAGTGTTACCGCCTTGATGACAAGGATACTCTCTTCTTGGAGGATCGTATTGTTGTGCCCAAAGGTGAACTTCGTAAAGTGATCATGAACGAGGCTCACAATTCTCTCCTCTCCATCCACCCTGGGAGCACGAAGATGTATCATGACCTTAAGCAGGCTTATTGGTGGACTCGAATGAAGCGCGAGATTGCTCAATTCATGAATGAATGCGATGTCTGCAGAAGAGTGAAGGCAGAACATCAAAGGCCAGCTGGTCTCCTCCAACCTCTTGCCATTCTAGAATGGAAGTTTGACCACATTGAGATGGACTTCGTGACTGGGTTTCCAAAGTCCAAACGTGGCAATGATGCTATATTCGTTGTCATCGACAAACTCACCAAAGTGGCTCACTTTCTGCCTATCAAAAGAGTCAATCACTGCAGCTCAATTGGCGGAACTCTATACCTCTCGAATTGTCTCTCTGCATGGTATCCCACAAGTGATCTCTTCAGACCGTGGCAGCATCTTTACCTCCAAGTTTTGGGATTCTTTTCAGAAGGCCATGGGCACCAACATCCGCTTCAGCACAGCTTTCCATCCTCAAACTAGCGGTTAAGTCAAGCGTGTCAACCAGATTCTTGAAGATATGCTCAGGGCTTGTGTGATCTCCTTCGGCATGAAGTGGGAGGATTGTCTTCCCTATGCTGAATTCTCCTACAACAACAGTTTTCAAGCAAGTTCGGGCAAGGCCCCATTTGAAATTCTATATGGCAGGAAGTGCCGTACCCCTCTCAACTGGTCTGAAACCGGTGAACGTCAGCTTTTGGGAAATGACTTAATCACAGAGGCAGAGGATATGTGCAAAGTCATTCGAGATAACCTCAAAGCATCCCAATCCCGCCAGAAGAGCTACTATGATAGTAAGCACCGTGAGTTGGCTTTCGAGATCGGAGATCATGTTTACCTCCGCGTCTCTCCTATGAAAGGTACTCGTCGTTTCGGTATCAAAGGGAAGCTTGCCCCTAGATACGTGGGACCTTTCAAGATTGTTAGCAAGAGAGGCGATCTCTCCTATCAACTCGAGCTTCCTTCAAACTTTGCAAATGTTCATGATGTGTTCCATGTCTCTCAGCTCCGAAAGTGCTTCAAGACTCCTGACCGCACCGTCAACTTCAAGGACATTGAGCTCCAAGAAGCTCTCTCCTATCGTGAGCACCCAGTTGCTATTCTTGAAGAGACTGAACGCAAGACTCGCAACAAGTCAATCAAATTCCTAAAAGTCAAGTGGTCACACCATTCCGACCGTGAAGCTACCTGGGAACGCGAGGATCACCTCCGTTCTGAGTACCCGGTGTTCTTTCAGTCCTAGATCTCGGGACGAGATCCTTTCGTAGTGGTGGAGTGTTGTAACACCCCGGATATGACTTTCCCTATATGTATTCCAACTCTTGCCGTTTCCGGCGTTAAGTTATTTTATTTTCTCGGGTTCGGGTCTTTGTCTCCGTGTGTTGTTATCGTTGTCATGCATCTCATATCATGTCATCATGTGCATTGCATTTGCATATGTGTTCATCTCATGCATTCGAGCATTTTCCCCATTGTCCGTTTTGCATTCCAGCACTTCGTTCTCCTCCGATGGTCATTTCTACCTTTCTTTCGTGTGTGGGGATTAAACATTTCTGGATTGGACCGAGACTTGCCAAGCGGCCTTGGTTTACTACCAGTAGACTGCCTGTCAAGTTTCGTACCATTTGGACTTCGTTTGATGCTCCAACGGTTAACCGAGTGACCGAAAAGGCCTCATATGTGTTGCAGCCCAACACCCCTCCAAGTTGGCCCAAAACCCACCAAAACCCTCTCCATCTTCTAGAGCGTTCGATCATGATCGCATGGCCGAAAACCGCACTCCATTTGGAGCTTCCTAGCTCCTCCTACCTATAAAACTAGACCTCCCCCCGAAAGTTCGGGTCATTCCACCCCTAACCCTAGTCCCGCTCCTCTCCGTGCGGCCAGACACGTCCGCCCGCGCTGGACATCACCGCAGCCGCGAATCGCGCACCGCCATGTGGCCGAGCCGCCCCACATCGCCGCCTCAGCCCCGCCGGCCCGCTCGGCCCGGCCGGGCCCCTGAAGCCCATCGGCTCCCCCCGTGGCCTGGGTGCCCGCGCCGCCCGACCACCTTAGTCGTCACCGCTGCCATCACCCGACGCCACTCCGTCGCCACCGCGCCCCGCCGGCCGGAGCAGAGCGCCGCCGCCGAGGCGCCTCGCCGACCGCACCTCCTCCGACGTCGCCGCGCCTCCCCGCCGCCTCTCCGACTTGCCGGTGACCGGATCCAGCGAGATCCGGCCCGGGAGGGCCTCGGGCCCCTCCTCCTTCGAGCTTCGGCACCTTCTCCAGCCGTCTACAGTGCTCCCTCCGGCGAACCTCGATCGGTGTGCAAATCTGGATCTGGGACGAAGGGTTGACTTTTGCCCGAAACCCTAATCCATGTGCTCATGTTTATCATGCTACATCTCCGCATCCGTAGCTCCGTTTTTGGCATATAGCATATCAAATTGTTCGTCTCAGAGAGTACATCATTTCATTACTTTGCATCATTTTCATTTGAGTTCATCTTGATGCCCGAAATGCTGTTAGAAGAAGGCTACTTGAGATATTTGTCAGATCTGCAACTCCATTTAGACATTTGTCATTTTTGCCATGATTTTGTGTGCATGATATGCCCTGATGCTCTACATATGTTTTGTTAATGGTTTTGTCATCTTTCCAGAGGTGCAACCCATGTATTTTTGTGATGTGTGTGGTGACTAGCACAAGCTTGCAAAGTGAGGCACTTGGTATTTCTGTTTCCAGGGACTTAGCATTTCCACTAAGTCCTTGAGCTATTTATCTCATGATGCCATATGTTCATGTTGTTTCCGAGTGATCCGTGCCTCTTTTGAGGATGATTAGTAAGGATGTTTTATTAATCTTGTAGTGCTCTATCCATCCATGTCTTTGTTTGCAATTATGGATCACCCTAGCTTGAGTCAATCGAGCTCTACTTTTGCCACTTCGCGAATCTGGGCAGATTGTCTACTTGTTTGCAATTTTGCCGATGATGTTGTAGTTGATCCGTGCATGCTATGCTATTGTTCTTGCCATGTCTAGCTTGCATTTTGTGTATTCTTGATGGATGTATGCTTAGCTTTTCATGACTTGCTCCGTAGTGAGTGCATCGAGCTCGTAAACATGCCTACTTGAGATATGTTTCAGCATGTGCCAGTTTTCACTAAGTCTGAAAAACTGATTATGCTTTTGCTATGTTCACATGCTTGCAAATGTGTCTTCTGATCCCTTTTGGCTCAAGGTCACTAAGGGAATTTTGTTAAGATTTTTGAGTAGCTCCATGCCATGTTTTACTTTGTCATGTTCAAGTCCTGTAGCATGTAGTTTTGTTGCTCCAAAGAGTGCTACCTGATCTGAAATTCCAGACAAGTGTTAATTTCACTAAGTCTGAGATCTGTTTACCATATGCATTTTTGCCATGCTTGTTTGAACCTGTTAATGGATGAATTGGCCGTAGCTCAGTGCTAGACTTTTGTTAAGCATCTTGAATGCATCCCTGCCATGTATTTTGCTGTCATGTTTGAGTGCTGTAGCATGTTCATCTCATTGCATTTATATGGCTACTCGCTGTAAATCGCAGACCGGTGTCATATTTGAATCGCTTGCCATTTCCAAACCGTAACTCCGATTCCGACGTTCTTTATATCGTTTTCAAGTGATTTCTTATCGTCTTTCCAGTGGCACACTTGGATTCCCAAGTTGAGGCCAGGTTCATGCATTACTTGTCACATCTTGCATATGTATCCCGCATCGCATCCCGCATAGCATACCATGTTTGCATCATATTGTTTGATCCTTGCACGTGGTTGATTGTGTCCTTGTTGCTTGTATGTCTTGTTTGGGTAGAGCCGGGAGACGAGTTCGCTAACGAGGAGCCCATTGAGTTTGCTTTCGAGGATCCAGTCAACTCTGACAACTTTGCAGGCAAGATGGTCATACCCTCGAAATCACTACTATCTTTGCTATGCTAGATTGCTTGCTCTTTTGCTATGTCAATGCTACGATACCTATCATTTGCTTTCAAGCCTCCCAAATTGCCATGTCAAACCTCTAACCCACCATGTCCTAGCAAACCGTTGATTGGCTATGTTACCGCTTTGCTCAGCCCCTCTTATAGCGTTGCTAGTTGCACGTGAAGATTGGAGACCGTTCCTTGTTGGAACATTTATTTACTTGTTGGGATATCATTATATTGCCATGTTATCATAATGCATCTATATACTTGGTAAAGGGTGGAAGGCTCGGCCTCTCTCCTAGTGTTTTGTTCCACTCTTGCCGCCCTAGTTTCCGTCATATCGGTGTTATGTTCCCGGATTTTGCGTTCCTTACGCGGTTGGGTTATAATGGGAACCCCTTGATAGTTCGCCTTGATTAAAGCTTTTCCAGCAATGCCCAACCTTGGTTTTACCATTTTCCACCTAGCCTCTTTTCCCTTGGGTTTCCGGAGCCCAAGGGTCATCTTATTTTAAACCCCCCCAGGCCAGTGCTCCTCTGAGTGTTGGTCCGAACTAGAGTCCTGTGTAGCGCCCCCTCGGGGAAACTCGAGGTTTGGTTTTAGTTGTACGGATCGCTCATCTGAGTGTGCCCTGAGAACGAGATATGTGCAGCTCCTATCGGGATTTGTCGGCACATTTGGGCGGTGTTGCTGGATTAGTTTTTAACCCGTCGAAGTGTCTTGAAGAACCGAGGTACCGAGTCTGATTGGAACGTCTCGGGAGGAGGCCTATTCCTTCGTTGACCGTGAGAGCTTGTCATGGGCTAAGTTGGGAGTCCCCTGCAAGGATTTGAACTTTCGAAAGCCGTGCCCACGGTTATGGGCAGATGGGAATTTGTTAATCTCCGGTTGTAGATAACTTGAACCTTAATTTAATTAAAATGAATCAACTGAGTGTGTTACCGTGATGGCCTCTTCTCGGCGGAGTCCGGGAAGTGGACACGGTGTTGGAGTAATGTTTGCGCAGGTTGTCCTCTAGTTTCTCTCTCGCGCTTTGCTTTCTCTTCTCGCTCTCTTTTGCGAACAGGATAGTCACCATATATGCTAGTCGCTTGCTGCAGCTCCACATATTTTTACCTCACCTTACCTATTAAGCTAAAATAGTCTTGATCGCGAGGGTGCGAGATTGCTGAGTCCCTGTGGCTCACAGATTACTATTACACCAGATGCAGGGCCTGATGATTCCGCTCCAGGTGACGCGCTCGAGCTCAAGTGGGAGTTCGACGAGGACTCTCAACGTTACTATGTTACCTTTCCTGATGATCAGTAGTGGTGCCCAGTTGGGGGTGATCGGGACCATGTCGCATGTTGGGTTATCTTTTATTTTGGCGCCGTAGTCGGGCCATGAGTGTTTGGATGAGTTAATGTTATTTATGTACCTTGATTGACGTGGCGAGTGTAATCCAACTATGTTATCTCCCCTTTATTATTTATATTACATGGGATGTTGTGAAGATTGCCTTACTTGCGACATATGCCTTCAATGCGATTATGCCTCTAAGTCGTGCCTCGACACGTGGGAGATATAGTCGCATCGAGGGTGTTACATATGGCCTCGGAACACAGAGACCGAAAGGTCGAGTGTGAATCATATAGTAGATATGATCAACATAGTGATGTTCGCCAATGAAACTACTCCATCTCACGTGATGATCGGACATGGTTTAGTTGATTTGGATCACGTGATCACTTACAGGATTAGAGGGATGTCTATCTAAGTGGGAGTTCTTTAGTAATATGATTAATTGAACTTAAATTTATCATGAACTTAGTACCTGACAGTATCTTGCTTGTTTATGTTTTATTGTAGATAGATGGCCTGTGCTGTTGTTCTGTTGAATTTTAATGCGTTCCTTGAGAAAGCAAAGTTGAGAGATGATGGTAGCAATTACACAACTGGGTCCGTAATTTGAGGATTATCCTCATTGCTGCACAAATGAATTACGTCCTGGAAGCACCGCTGGGTGCCAGGCCTGCTGCTGGAGCAACACCAGATGTTAAGAACGTCTGGCAGAGCAAAGCTGATGACTACTCGATAGTTCAGTGTGCCATGCTTTACGGCTTAGAATCGGGACTTCAACGACGGTTTGAACGTCATGGAGCATATGAGATGTTCCAGGAGTTGAAGTTAATATTTCAAGAAAATGCCCGGATTGAGAGATATGAAGTCTCCAATAATTTCTATAGCTGCAAGATGGAGGAGAACAGTTCTGTCAGTGAGCATATACTCAAAATTTCTGGGTATAATAATCACTTGATTCAATTGGGAGTTAATCTTCTAGATGATTGCGTCATTGACAGAATTCTCCAATCACTTCCACCTAGCTACAAGAGCTTCGTGATGAACTATAATATGCAAGGGATGAATAAGACTATTCCCGAGCTCTTCGCAATGCTGAAAGCTACGGAGGTAGAAATCAAGAAGGAGCATCAAGTGTTGATGGTCAACAAGACCACTAGTTTCAAGAAAAAGGGCGAAGGGAAGAAGAAGGGGAACTTCAAAAAGAACAGCAAGCAAGTTTCTACTGAGGAGAAGAAACCCAAATCTGGACCTAAGCCTGAAACTGAGTGCTTCTACTGCAAGCAGACTGATCACTAGAAGCAGAACTGCCCCAAGTATTTGGCGGATAAGAAGGATGGCAAGGTGAACAAAGGTATATACGATATACATGTTATTGATGTGTACCTTACTAATGCTCGCAGTAGCACCTGGGTATTTGATACTGGTTCTGTTGCTAATATTTGCAACTCGAAATAGGGACTATGGATTAAGCGAAGATTGGCTAAGGACGAGGTAACGTTGCGCGTGGGAAATGGTTCCAAAGTCGATGTGATCGCGGTCGGCACGCTACCTCTACATCTACCTTCGGGATTAGTATTAGACCTAAATAATTGTTATTTGGTGTCGACGTTGAGCATGAACATTATATCTGGATCTAGTTTGATGCGAGACGGTTATTCATTTAAATCAAAGAATAATGGTTGTTCTATTTATATGAGTAATACCGTTATGGTCATGCACCCTTGAAGAGTGGTCTATTTTTATTAAATATCGATAGTAGTGACACACATATTCATAGTGTTGAAGCCAAAAGATGCAGAGTTGATAATGATAGTGCAACTTATTTGTGGCACTGCCGTTTAGGTCATATCGGTGTAAAGCGCATGAAGAAACTCCATACTGATGGACTTTTGGAACCACTTGATTATGAATCACTTGGTACTTGCGAACCGTGCCTTATGGGCAAGATGACAAAAACACCGTTCTCCGGTACTATGGAGAGAGCAACAGATTTATTGGAAATCATACATACAGATGTATGTGCTCCGATGAATGTTGAGGCTCGTGGCGGATATCGTTATTTTCTCACCTTCACAGATGACTTAAGCAGATATGGGTATATCTACTTAATTAAACATAAGTCTGAAACATTTGAAAAGTTCAAACAATTTCAGAGTGAAGTTGAAAATCATCGTAACAAGAAAATAAAATTCCTACGATCTGATTGTGGAGGAGAATATTTGAGTTACGAGTTTGGTGTACATTTGAAACAATGCGGAATAGTTTCGCAACTCACGCCACCCGGAACACCACATCGTAATGGTGTGTCCAAACATCGTAATTGTACTTTACTAGATATGGTGCGATCTATGATGTCTCTTACTGATTTACCGCTATCGTTTTGGGGTTATGCTTTAGAGACGGCCGCATTCACGTTAAATAGGGCACCATCAAAATCCGTTGAGACGACGCCTCATGAACTGTGGTTTGGCAAGAAACCAAAGTTGTCGTTTCTAAAAGTTTTGGGCTGCGATGCTTATGTGAAAATGCTTCAACCTGATAAGCTCGAACCCAAATCGGAGAAATGTGTCCTCATAGGATATCCATAGGAAACTATTGGATACACCTTCTATCACAGATCCGAAGGCAAGAATTTTGTTGCTAAATTCGGAAACTTTCTTGAGAAGGAGTTTCTCTCGAAAGAAGTGAGTGGGACGAAACTAGAACTTGACGAGGTAACTGTACCCGCTCCCTTATTAGAAAGTAGTACATCACAAAAACCAGTTTCTGTGACACCTACACCAACTAGTGAGGAAGCTAATGATGATGATCATGAAACTTCAGAACAAGATACTACTGAACCTCGTAGATCAACCAGAGTAAGATCCGCACCAGAGTGGTACGGTAATCCTGTTCTGGAAGTCATGCTACTAGATCATGATGAACCTACGAACTATGAAGAAGCGATGGTGAGCCCAGATTCCGCAAAATGGCTTGAAGCCATTAAATCTGAGATGGGATCCATGTATGAGAACAAAGTATGGACTTTGGTTGACTTGCCCAATGATCGACAAGCAATTGAAAATAAATGGATCTTCAAGAAGAAGACTGACGCTCACGGTAATGTTACTGTCTACAAAGCTCGACTTGTCGTAAAAGGTTTTCGACAAGTTCAAGGGATTGACTACGATGAGACCTTCTCACCCGTAGCGATGCTTAAGTCTGTCCGAATCATGTTAGCAATTGCCGCATTTTATGATTATGAAATTTGGCAGATGGATGTCAAAATTGCATTCCTGAATGGATTTCTGGAAGAAGAGTTGTATATGATGCAGCCGGAAGGTTTTGTCGATCCAAAGGGAGCTAACAAAGTGTGCAAGCTCCAGTGATCCATTTATGGACTACTGCAAGCCTCTCGGAGTTGGAATAAACGCTTTGATAGTGTGATCAAAGCATTTTGTTTTGTACAGACTTTTGGAGAAGCTTGTATTTACAAGAAAGTGAGTGGGAGCTCTATAACATTTATAATATTATATGTAGATGACATATTACTAATCGGAAATGATATAGAATTTCTGGATAGCATAAAGGGATACTTGAATAAGAGTTTTTCAATGAAAGACCTCGGTGAAGCTGCTTACATATTGGGCATTAAGATCTATAGAGATAGATCAAGACGCTTAATTGGACTTTCACAAAGCACATACCTTGACAAAATTTTGAAGAAGTTCAAAATGGATCAAGCAAAGAAAGGATTCTTTCCTATGTTACAAGGTGTGAAATTGAGTAAGACTCAATGCCCGACCAATGCAGAAGATAGAGAAAAAATGAAAGATGTTCCCTATGCTTCAGCCATAGGCTCTATCATGTATGAAATGCTGTGTACCAGACCTGGTGTGTGTCTTGCTATAAGTCTAGCAGGGAGGTACCAAAGTAATCCAGGAGTGGATAACTAGACAGCGGTCAAAAACATCCTGAAATACCTGAAAAGGACTAAGGATATGTTTCTCGTATATGGAGGTGACAAAGAGCTCATCGTAAATGGTTACGTTGATGCAAGCTTTGACACTGATCCGGCCGATTCTAAATCGCAAATCGGATACATGTTTACATTAAACGGTGGAGCTGTTAGTTGGTGCAGTTCTAAACAAAGCGTTGTGGCAGGATCTACATGTGAAGCGGAGTACATAGCTGCTTTGGAAGCAGCAAAAGAAGGAGACTGGATGAAGGAGTTCATATCTGATCTAGGTGTCATACCTAGTGCATCGGGTCCAATGAAAATCTTTTGTGACAATACTGGTGCAATTGCCTTGGCAAAGGAATCCGGATTTCACAAGAGAACCAAGCACATCAAGAGACGCTTCAATTCCTTCCGGGATCTAGTCCAGGTGGGAGACATAGAGATTTACAAGATACATGCGGATCTGAATGTTGCAGACCCATTGACTAAGCCTCTTCCACGAGCAAAACATGATCATCACCAAAGCTCCATGGGTGTTAGAATCATTACTGTGTAATCTAGATTATTGACTCTAGTGCAAGTGGGAGACTGAAGGAAATATGCCCTAGAGGCAATAATAATGTTATTATTTTATTTCCTTATATCATGATAAATGTTTATTATTCATGCTAGAATTGTATTATCCGGAAACATAATACTTGTGTGAATACATAGACAAACTAAAACGTCACTAGTGTGCCTCTACTTGACTAGCTCGTTAATCAAAGATGGTTATGTTTCCTAACCATAGACATGTGTTGTCATTTGATTAATGGGATCACATCATTAGGAGAATGATGTGATTGACATGACCCATTCCATTAGCTTAGCACCCGATCGTTTAGTATGTTGCTATTGCTTTCTTCATGACTTATACATGTTCCTATGACTATGAGATTATGCAACTTCCGTTTGCAGGAGGAACACTTTGTGCGCTACCAAACGTCACAATGTAACTGGGTGATTATAAAGGAGCTCTACAGGTGTCTCCAAAGGTACATGTTGGGTTGGCATATTTCAAGATTAGGATTTGTCACTCTGATTGTCGGAGAGGTATCTATGGGCCCTCTCGGTAATGCACATCACATAAGCCTTGCAAGCATTGCAACTAATGAGTTAGTTGCAAGATGATGTATTACGAAACGAGTAAAGAGACTTGCCGGTAACGAGATTGAACTAGGTATTGAGATACCGACGATCGAATCTCGGGCAAGTAACATACCGATGACAAAGGGAACAAAGTATGTTGTTATGCGGTCTGACCGATAAAAGATCTTTGTAGAATATGTGGGAGCCAATTTGAGCATCCAGGTTCCGCTATTGGTTATTGACCGGAGACATGTCTCGGTCATGTCTACATTGTTCTCAAACCCGTAGGGTCCGCACGCTTAATGTTACGATGACAGTTTCATTATGAGTTTATATATTTTGATGTACCGAAGTTTGTTCGGAGTCTCGGATGTGATCACGGACATGAAGAGGTGTCTCGAAATGGTCGAGACATAAAGATTGATATATTGGAAGCCTATGTTTGGACATCGGAAGTGTTCCGGGTGAAATCGGCAATTTACCGGAGTACCGGGAGGTTACCGGAACCCCCCGGTAACCTAATCGGCCTTAATGGGCCTAGTGAAGGAAGAGGAGAGGAGGCCTAGGGGCTGCCGTGCGCCCCTCCCCCCAACTCCGAATTGGACAAGGAGGGGGGCGGCGCCCCCCCTTTCCTTTCTTCCCTCTCCTCCTTCCCCCCAAAGCCCTAATCCAACTAAGGAAAGGGTGGGAGTCCTACTCCCGGTAGGAGTAGGACTCCTCCGGCGCGCCTCCTCCTAGGGCCAGCCGCACCCCCCCTTTTCTCCTTTATATACGGGGGCAGGGGGCACCCCTAGACACACAAGTTGATCTCCAAGATCGTTCTCTTAGCCGTGTGCGGTGCGCCCTTCCACCATAGTCCTCGATAATATTGTAGTGGTGCTTAGGCGAAGCCCTGCGACAGTAGAACATCAAAATCGTCACCACGCCATCGTGCTGATGGAACTCCTCCCCGACACTTTGCTGGATCGGAGTCCGGGGATCGTCATCGAGCTAAACGTGTGCTAGAACTCGGAGGTGTCATAGTTTTGGTGCTTGATCGATCGGGCCGTGAAGACGTACGACTACATCAACTACGTTGTCATAACGCTTCCGCTGTCGGTCTACGAGGGTACGTAGATCACACTCTCCCCTCTCGTTGCTATGCATCACCCTGATCTTGCGTGTGCGTAGGAAATTTTTCGAAATTACTACGTTCCCAACACCCGTAGGAAGAGGGGCAGTGCGGCCAAGAGGGGTGAGCCGCAGGTCGGGGGACGTGTGGTTTCATGGGTTCGAGCGGCGTCATAGGAATCGCGGGTGGCTGTGGTAGAAACTTGATGCTCCCCGCATTTTAGGTGGCCCAGATGTCATGCACACAAGCTGTCATGTCTACGGACCCACGCTACTACTCTGTTCCAAAGACATGCACACCATCGAAATAGTCCATCTATATGAATATACACCAAGAGGGAATAATTTGTTTTACAAGAGAGGAAATAGTTCATCCATCCATAATGCCCTCCTGCTGGTGCAACCTCTTCTTCTTCTTCTTCTTCTTCTTCTTCTTCTTCTCCTTCTTCTTCTTCTCATTCTCTGTGGGAGACGGCTTCGCAACAAGCTCTTTGGACCTTGCAGCTATCTCGAAACTCACACGGGCATCAGGGCAGCATATTTTATCCGCTCGTACGTCAAGGGATAATTCTCCCATCTAGACGACCTTAATGCCACCGTCTGGACACCCTTCTGAAGATTTGTACCGAGCACAAAATTTGCTACGTCGAGTACGGATGGTGTTTGTTTATTTTCACTTTTCAGTTTTACATGTAGATTTTGACCCCAAAAACACATGGTCTTTTTAACACTTCTCAGTTTGCATTATCCTAGATATAGAACATGGATCTCTGAATAATTTAAATATTCTAAATAATTCAATAATTGACAGAGGCATAACAATTGAAATGTAGCTTCAAATGTCAAAAATTAGTGTCCTGGATAGAGAACATGGATCAGTTTTCAGTTTGCGTAACACTTTTCAGTTTGCATTATCCTTCTCTGAATAATTCAAATGTCCTGGATACGGAACATGGATAACACTGTATATTTAGTGTAGAATCTTTTTAGTACTTTTAATTTTGGCCACTACTTCTGCTGTTTAGTAACTTTTCTGAATTTTGGCCACTACCACAGTAAGTTCAAGTGAGTAATTATAGTAACTTCAAGTGAGTAACTCCATTTCTGAATTTTTTTACATAAAACTAACCATGATATTTGTTCCTCTGTTCTGGTCATAATTATAATCTGAATGTTGAACCCTTAATCATTCTCATAATGTTTACATGATGCACAATTATACTGCCGTCAAAACTACTCCATACACACACTGTCGAAACTGACAAGAGGTGGTGGAGGTGGGAATAAATGTTCAGTATTGGTGCATTTTCCGTGCTTACAAAATTCAGATTGAATTTCACTACCAAAAGAAAAGAAGTGGAGATTAAATGTTTCTTTCCACTTACTTCACATGTGTGTAACTCTTTTGGTGCATTTTCTGCAGAACCTACGTGTAGCTGCAGCATACAGGCCAGTTCATCAACTGCTCGAAGAAGAAAAGAAGGTGGAATTTCCTTGCCTTTAGCATACATGCCATTTCACTTAAATTTCCTCTCGTGCTATATTTCTGAGAACATCCAAGTTTTTACTTATCACTATGCTAGCATTCACAAGTCTATTGAAGCGTGCATGTCTTTGTGAATCTTGCTGTCTACTCCAAGTAGATGGCGTGTAGCCTGGCAAAGGATATTAGTACTTGGTGCATTCTAAGTTTAAAACCACTCTAGATTTACAAGTGTTTACTGAAGATTACAAGTGTTTATTCATTTCTAAATTTGAAGTAACTAGTAGACGAACAATATTCATCTTTTTCTGTATATGAAGAAGAATAAACCTTGCTAATTCAAATAATTCCAATTTTAGGGACATGTATTTATCAACTCTTAGTTAAGGGGTTGTGGCATTTTTCAGTTTTTAGTTTTGTGCTGCTTGAATTTATTCTACAAGAATATTTAGGGAAGAGTCATGGCTATGCTTAGCTCTCTGTAAAATGAATGACTGAAATTGGACAATTGGAAACTTTAGGTATGTTTGCGATTGGACAAATGGTGTATAAATCCAAATAAAGCAAATAAATTCAAATTATTCAAATAAATCCAAATAAACATGGTTGATCTTCATTTTGCATAAACCTGGTTGAGTATTACAGAGTAATTGACAACAAATTGACCTGGTTGGAATTAATACAGCAACAGTAACAGTTAACTGAACTTCTTTTGCGTGCATTTATCACTGTAGAAAACTTTCAGTAACAATTGAGCAGCCTCTGCATTTTCTCAGTGAACTTTTGAGTGCATTTATCACTTGTTGAAGTATGCTACAGCTTCTGCAAATCACAAACTCCTTTAGTTTACGTCTCAGTTTTAGCAAACACTACAGTTTCCGTAAAGGAGTCATAACTGAATTACAGGCACTGTAGTTTCTCTACAGTATTGGAACACCGAACATTTTTAGTTAACTGTAGCAAGAAAATTCCAAAAACTAGAAGATCTCCAAGAATGCCAAGAGTATTACTCAATGAATTTGATGGCATCAAACTAAATTTTCACTATAATCTGTTCATCATTTAGAAGTAGTGTACAACCTTTGTCCTGGATTATTTCTCTAGCTTTGTATCCCCTGACTGAATTTTCTCCGCCTGTACTAAGAACAACAAATTCAGACTCACAGCAACAAATTGAACAGCAGCAGTAGCAGAGGCGGGCGGGGCAGACTCACCAGCACATGCGGGAGTGGCAGTAGAGGCGAAGCAGGGATAAAAGGCAAAAGCAGCATCAGAGGTCCACGGCGCCGGCGTCGTCCACCAGTAGCAGCATGAGAGGCGGGAGTTGCCGGAATTGTCCACGGCGCCGGCGGCCGAAGCGGACGAAATTGGAGGCGCAGGTGGGCGGTGAAGGTGGGCGAACATGGGCGGCGACCTTCAACGGGGCCGACGGCGTAGCTCGAGGAGGGCGCCGACGCAGGTCGCCTTCATGGCGGGCGGTGCAGGTGGTAAGCCGTGGCACAGGTGCAAGCGGGCGGCGGCGCTATAGTTGGTCGCGAGCTGGGCCACGGTTCTGGTGTTGGTCGCGGCGCAGATCCAGGCAGGTGGCGGCGCAGGTGGGTAGCCGGCGATGGCTGCAAGGCACGGGAGACGGGGGAGGAGGAAGGAAGGAGATGGACTTCTTTGTGACGTGTTTAAAACTCTATGGGTTGTTTTGCAAAAAAACAAATACACTGCCCTGTGGACAACTTTTCCTGGACGGAGGGAGTACTAGTTAAATCCGAGCTATGGGTGTGAAGCACTGATATGCCAGTACATTTGATTGTGACCTGTTCTAATTTTGTACCTGAACTTTTTTTAGAAAGGGCTGTACATCAACTTAATGTGCTAGCATAACTTATTGTGTTGTCTGTCTGTTTTCTTTGCACAACATTCAAGATATTTCCCCATCATTGATAAAGACGATGAACCGTTATGTACGAGTTCGTTGGTTTCAACATAGCCCTTCCCGTAGCGATCCACTGCTTCCATCCTGATTGTGCCGCCTGTGTGAAATTTTTGTATGCAAGTTCAGTGTGCTATGATGTTCTATATGATTGTGTCAACTATATAAGTTTTTATTGAGCATCAGCAATGCATATGGCTGAAAGATGTATTTATGAGCATCGACCGATGGGTCTCTCTCTCTATCTCTCTCTCTCTCACACACACACACACACGCGCAGACACACAAGTGGACCCGTTGAATTATTTATTTGCTCGTGATAGCTCTTAATTAGGCTCCACTGTAATCTAACTTTTTTCTTAAGTTATTAATTTAGCTTAGTGACTTCAAAAAGTTGTACAGAAGCCTTGTTTGGGCCTTTCCGGCATTGCTGAATGTGGGCTGAGTAACCATGTTAGGTTGTACTGTACTACACAGGCCTTTTTTTAAACATCAACAATGTAACTGAGCCGACAGTTGTACACAATATCCGGGTCAACTTGTTATTCTCCGCCCGCTGGGCTGCAAACTTTTCTAGGAGGTATGCATTAGGCTTAACAAGAAAATGGACTTTAAGAAATAATAAATGGGATGTAATTATAATAACTGGACAGTTACTATGCACCAAACACGTAATTAGTTTGAAAAATATATAATTTTTGGAATTTGAAAATTTTAATTTCATTACTTGTTGCGCGTGCAATATTTCGTTAGATTTTAACGTAATACAACTTTATTTTGAAATTATATTTGACGTGACTAGAAATTTCAGATAAAAATATTTTGGATCCCATCAAAATGTGGGAATTTTTTTTGAATTCTGTTTTGAGCGGTTGTTTGAAATTATTAATCGTTGTCCTAGCTAGAAGTTGGGCTGTACTTTTAACAAACTGTAAATGGGGTGTAGTAAATTCCATTAGAATTCAAAAATGGGTTGTACATTCTTACAAATCGCAAATGGGCTATATGTTCTCTGCCAAATCCGAGTTGTGGGCCTACTAAGTTGACGCGTACCAAGGGCTTTGTCAACTTAGTCAATATAAACGATTCTAGCTGAAGTGATCGTACGATGTCCATCCAACGACCGTAGTGCTTCTTCAACCTCTGGTCTTCTTGCTCCAGCCGCCCAAAGCAGCGTCGGTCATGTCGCGTGCTCCTGCCTCCCATGGCCGTCTGTGATGCCGCGGAGGCCTCACCGCCCCGTACTACTCCCACCGCTGGCCAGGCCATCTCTCTACTCACCCACACCCCCTGTTATTCTGCAGCGACGGGAGCCTCACACCGCAGCTGAACCAGTGAACCCTCGCACTCCTCTCCGCGCAGGCTTCCCCTGTTGCGTCTTCCCCGGCTCCGCGTCGTCCCCTTCCTAGGCCTCGTCGTCGTCCATACCACCGCCCTGGTGCTCTCGGTGTGGCGTGGTCAACATGGTCAACGACCGACTTCCATCAGACGAGTACTGTACGTGGAGAGGCTGACAGCTGGGTCCAGGCGGCCGCAAGGAAGTGCCTCCTTATTACGCGCAAAATAATTATTCCTCCACCTGACAGCAAGGACCCACCGGACGGGCCACCTTATTTTGCGAAAAAACGTTTCCCCCCTAACTGCTGGGACCCACCGGACGGGCCAGCATATTTCGCGAAAAAACATTCTCCCCGCTGTCAGCTCGGACCCACTGGAAGTGCCTCCTTATTACGCACAAAAAAATGAATACTCCCCCTGCTAGCTGGGACCCACCATGGTGGGAGGCTGACTTGTGGGCCTACTAAGTTGACTGGGACGGGGGCCTTTGTCAACTTTAGTCAATATGAACGATTCTAGCTCCAGTGAGCGTACGATGTCCATCCAACGGCCGTAGTGCTTCTTCAACCTCTGGTTTTCTTGCTCCAGCCGCCCAAACCAGCGCCGGTCGTGCCTCGTGCTCCTGCCTCCCGTGTCCGGCTGCGATGCGGCGGAGGCCACACCGCCCCCTACTACTCCCACCGCTGGCTAGGCCATCCCTCTACTCACCCACACCCCCTGTTATTCTGCGGCGACGGCAGCCTCACACCGCAGCGAACCAGTGAACCCTCATACTCCTCTACGCGTGGGCATCCACTGCCGCGTCTTCCCCGGCTCCGCATCGTCCCCTTCCTAGGCCTCGCTGTCATCCACCGCCCTGGTGCTCTCGGTGCGGCGTGGTCAACGTGGTCAAGGAATGGCTTCCATCGGACGTGGACTGTACGTGGAGAGGCTGACAGCTGGGTCCACGGCCGCAGCAAGGAAGTGCCTTCTTATTACGTGCAAAATAATTGTTCATCCACCTGACAATGGGGACCCACCGGACAGTCCACCGTATTTCGTGAAAAAAACATTTGCCCCTGACTGCTGGGACCCACCAGCTACATCATCGCACGCAAGGAAGTGCGTCCGGGCAAAAAATGATTCGCCCCCCTAACTGCTGGGACCCACCAGCTACATCTTCGCAGGCAAGGAAGTGCCTGACAGTCGAGACCCACCTGGTCGAAGCGTACGTAGCGTTGTCATTCTGGTCGCGAACATGTACGTACATATATACTGGTGGATGTAGAGGCGCGCACGTGTCGTAGTAGAGGCGCGTACATGTCATAGTAGAGGCGCACACGTAGCATGTACACGTACGTACAGCGGCCAGGGTGCAAGAAAGAAAATACGGCCACGTATGTGTACATACAGGCAGGGTCTCGAATGCCTACTCGCGCATACGTACGACCAGGGCTCGTGTACATGGCTGGGTCGGAACGGAGAAACAACATCGTTGTCGTGTTCAATGAGAGGCAACGAAATGCGTCGTGTTCATGGGGAGGCAACGGAATGCGTCGTGTTCATCGGGAGGCCACGAAACGTGTGGGAGCCAACCGGCTGGGTCGGAACGGAATGCGTGGTCGTGTTCATCGGGAGGGCTTAGACGGAACAGGCGATGGAAACGAGGCCTGGCGTACCGGTATTGTATAGGTGCACTAGTTCGACGAAGAGATGGTGATACAAGTGTAGTAATGATAGTAGATATTGATTTTTGTAATAGGAACAATAAGAAAACAACAAGGTAGCAATTAATAGAACGGAGCACAAACGGTATTGCAATGCTTGAAAATGAGGCCTAGGGTCCGTACTTTCGCTAGTGCAATCTCTCAACAATGCTAATGTAGGATCATATAACCATCCCTCAACGTGCAATGAAGAATCACCCCAAAGTTCCTATCTAGTGGAGAACATAAGAAGAAATTGTTTGTGGGTATTCTTTCCGATCGATCTATCCAAGAGTCCGTACTAAAATAACACCAAGTTATTCTTTCCCATCGATCTATCAAGAGTTCGTACTAAAATAACACCAAGTTATTCTTTCCGATCGATCTATCAAGAGTTCATACTAAAAACACCAAAACAAATTCGGATTTATAATACTCAATCCAACACAAAGAACCTCAAAGGGTGCCCCAAGATTTCTACTAGAGAAACAAAGACGAAAATGTGCATCAACCCCTATGCATAGATTACCCCAATGTCACCTCGGGAATCCGCGACTTGTGTGCCAAAACATATATCAAATGAAACAGTATGATACCCCATTGTCACCACGGGTATTCATAGCAAGACATACATCAAGTGTTCTCAAATCCATAAAATTATTCAATCCGATAAGAATGAAATCTCAAAGGGAAAACTCAATTCATCTCAACAATATAGAGAGGGGAAAACACCATATGATCCAACTATATTAACAAAGCCCGTGATACATCAAGATTGTGCCATCTGAAGAACACGAGAGAGACAGACAGAGAGAGAGAGAGAGAGAGAGAGATTAAACACATAGCTACTGGTACAAACCCTCAGCCCCGAGGGTGGATTACTCCCTCCTCATCATGGTGGCCGCCGGGATGATGAAGATGGCCACCGGTGATGATTTCCCCCTCCGGTAGGGTGCCGGAACGGGGTCTAGATAGGTTTTTCATGGCTATAGAGGTTTGCAGCGGCGGAACTTCTGATCTAGGGTTATTTCTTGGGGTTTCTATATTTATAGGATTTTTTGGCGTTGGTTTCAAACGAAGATGGGCCTCAAGGTGACCACAACCCACCAACACACGGGTTGGGCTCTAGGCACGCCCTGGTGGGCTGTGCCCACCTCCTCACCTTCTGGTCCTCCCACAAAGCTTCTAGTGCCTCTTTTGTTCCAAAAAGAGATCGTCAAAAAGTTTTGTTGAATTTGGAGAACTTTTATTTCTGCACAAAAAACAACACCACGGTAGTTCTGCTGAAAACAATGTCAGTCCGGGTTAGTTCCATGCAAATCATACCAAAACCATATAAAATTGTTTTAAACATGGCATGAGTAATTCATAAATTATAGATATGTTGGAGACGTATCAACACCCCCAAGCTTAATTCCTACTTGTCCTCAAGTAGGTAATGATAAAAGAAATAATTTATGAAGTGTGAATGCTAGCAAAGTGCATAAGTTTGATCAATGATATTTTTAGTCACTTTTCATAGCATCATAACAACAAATCTTTCTCGTAAAAATCATCATGATAAAGTAATAATTGAAAACATAATTTTTGTTGTGGAATGCTACCTATCATATTCATCATGTACTCTTTCTTTTGTAGCATGGACATTTGGACTTGAGTGATTCAAAGCAATAGTCTATAATTTGACACGAAGACATCAATACTCAAGCATACTAACAAGCAACCATGTCTTTCAAAATATCAACGCTAAAGAAAGCTATCCCTATCCCATTATGCCCAATCATTGATCCATTCATGAAACACACTTGAATATTAGCTACATCCAATGCACAAGTATGATCATAGTGCTTCCTAGTTGGTGCTTTATAAGAGAAGATGGAGACTCAAATAAAAATAAAAATTGCATAAAGTAAATAGGCAGGTCCTTCACAGAGAGAAGCAGAGATTTGTAGAGGTGCCTCAAATTGAGAGTTAAAATACTTGAAGCTTAAATTGAGAGATAAAATACTCGAACATGGAGACTCAAATACTCGAAGCTTAAATTGAGAGATAAAATATTTTGAGAGGCATACTTTTCCCGCCAACGAAAATGACCGAGAATTCCCAACACTTTCCATGCTAGATACATCATAGGCGATTCCCAACAGAAAATAAAGTTTATTCCTTTTTCCACCATTCTTTCACAATCCATGACTAGCCGTATCCACGGGTGCCCTCCATACCAACACTTTTGAAGGAATTTATTATGGAACAACATATTTTTTTTGCATTCTGGGAATAGGCATCCCTATAAGCTTTGTCACACTCTCGTGCAATGACAAGTGAATAAATACTCATCTTGAGAATAACACATCTAGCATGGAAAATATTGGCCACCCCCTGCCGCTTCATGAGCGGTACGGGCTGAAGGAAATATGCCCTAGAGGCAATAATAATTACTTATGCATGATAAAGGTGTCTTATTCATGCTAGAATTGAATTGATTGGAAACTTAAATGCATGTGTGAATACATAAACAAATATTGTGTCCCTAGTAAGCCTCTACTAGACTAGATTGTTGATCAAAGATGGTTATGGTTTCCTAACCATAGACATGTGTTGTCATTTGATAATGGGTTCACATCATTAGGAGAATGATGTGATGGACAAGACCTATCCGTTAGCTTAGCATATTGATCGTTTAGTTTATTGCTATTGCTTTGTTCATGTCAAATACATATTCCTTCGACTATGAGATTATGCAACTCCCGGATACCGGAGGAATACCTTACGTGCTATCAAACATCACAACATAACTGGGTGATCATAAAGATTCTCTACATGTATTGATGACCCACAAGTATAGGGGATCTATCGTAGTCCTTTCGATAAGTAAGAGTGTCGAACCCAACGAGCAGCAGAAGGAAATGATAAGTGGTTTTCAGCAAGGTATTCTCTGCAACCACTGAAATTATAGGTAACAGATAGTTTTGTGATAAGATAAGTTGTAACAAGCAACAAGTGACAAAGTAAATAAAGTGCAGCAATATGGCCCAATCCTTTTGTAGCAAAGGACAAGCCTGGACAAGCTCTTATAGAGAAAAGCGCTTCCGTGGACACATGGGAATTATCGTCAAGCTAGTTTTTATCATGTTCATATGATTCGCGCTCGGTACTTTGATAATTTGATATGTGGGTAGACCAGTGCTTGGGTACTGCCCTTACTTGGAAGAGCAACCCACTTATGACTAACCTCTATTGCAAGCATCCGCAACTACAACAAAAGTATTAAGGTAAACCTAACCATAGCATGAAACATTTGGATCCAAATCAGCCCCTTACGAAGCAACGCATAAACTAGGGTTTAAGCTTCTGTCACTCTAGCAACCCATCATCTACTTATTACTTCCCAATGCCTTCCTCTAGGCCCAAATAATGGTGAAGTGTCATGTAGTCGATGTTCACATAACACCAGTAGAGGAGAGACAACATACATCTCATCAAAATATCGAACGAATACCAAATTCACATGACTACTAATAGCAAGACTTCTCCCATGTCCTCAAGAACAAACATAACTACTCACAAAGCATATTCATGTTCATAATCAGAGGGGTATTAATATGCATATAGGATCTGAACATATGATCTTCCACCAAGTAAACCAACTAGCATCAACTACAAGGAGTAATCAACACTACTAGCAACCCACAGGTACCAATCCCAGGCTTAGAGACAAGAATTGGATACAAGAGATGAACTAGGGTTTGAGAGGAGATGGTGCTGGTGAAGATTTTGATGGAGATTGACCCCCTCCCGATGAGAGGATCATTGGTGATGACGATCGCGATGATTTCCCCCTCCCGGAGGAAAGTGTCCTCGGTACAACAGCTCCGCCGGAGCCCTAGATTGGTTCCGCCTCATGGCGGCGGAGTCTCGTCCCGAAAGCTTGCTTATGATTTTTCTCTCAACGAAAGACTCCATATAGCAGGAGATAGGCAGGGGGAGCGCCCCCACCCTCGTGGCTGGTGAGTGGCCCCCCTCTGGTACTTCTTGCACTCAATATTTTTTATATATTCTGAAAATAATTTCCGTGAAGTTTCAGGACTTTTGGAGCTATGCAGAATAGGTCTCTAATATTTGCTCCTTTTCCAACCCAGAATCCCAGCCACCGACATTCTCCCTCTTTGTGTAAACCTTGTGAAATAAGAGAGAATAGGCATAAGTATTGTGACATAATGTGTAATAACAGCCCATAATGCAACAAATATCGATATAAAAGCATGATGCAAAATGGATGTATCATCTCCCCCAAGCTTAGACCTTGCTTGTCCTCAAGCGAAAGCCGAAATCAAAAAATATGTTCACATGTTTAGAGATAGAGGTGTCGATAAAAATAAAATACGGACATGAGGGCATCATGATCATTCTTAGAACAGCAACATATCTATGTATATATTCATATGATCTCTTATGCTAAAGTAACAATTCAATCACAATTTCAAGTGTGAATCATAAACTTCATTGAAAACTAACAAACTATAATCTCAGTCATTAAAGCAATTGCAATTTATCATAACATAGGAAAGAGTCAATGTAAGAGCTTTTCAGCAAGTCCACATACTCAACTATCATATAGTCTTTCAGAATTGCTAACACTCACGCAATACTTATGGGTATGGGATTTAATCGGACACAAAGAAAGATAGGGGCTTATAGTTTTGCCTCCCAACATTTTACCTCAAGGGTAATGCCAACAATAATAGTTCATGAAAACTCACATCCAATTAGCCATATATACCAGGATCTTTCCAACATGTTGTGATTGCCAAAAGTTAAAATGTAAAAAGGAAGGGAGAAGATCACCATGACTCTTATGTAAGGTAGGAGATAAAAGTAAAAGATAGGCCCTTCGTAGAGGGAAGCAGAGGTTGTCATGCGCTTTTATGGTTGGATGCACAAAATCTTAATGCGAAAGAATGTCACTTTATATTGCCACTTGTGATATGTACCTTTATTATGCAGTCCGTCGCTTTTATTTCTTCCATATCACACGATCGTATAAACCTTATTTTCTCCCACACTAATAAGTCATACATATTTAGAGAGCAATTTTTATTGCTTGCACTGATGAAACTTACTTGAAGGATCTTGCTCAATCCATAGGTAGATATGGTGGACTCTCATGGCAAAACTGGGTTTAGGTATATTTGGAAGCACAAGTAGTATCTCTACTTGGTGCAAGGAATTTGGCTAGCATGAGGGGGAAAGGAAAGCTCAATCATGTTGGATGATCCATGGCAATATAATTTATCTTAGATGTAAGAAAACATAACCCATTACGTTGTCTTCCTTGTCCAACGTCAACTCTTTAGCATGTCATATTTTAATGAGTGCTCACAATCATAAAAGTTGTCCAAGATAGTATATTTATATGTGAAGACCTTTCTTTCTTTACTACTTCCTATTAATTGCAACGATGACCAAAACTATGTTTGTCAACTCTCAACAACTTTTATTCATCATACCCCCTATATGTGAGCTCATTACTCTCCATAAGATCCATATGATCTCTTTGTTTCTTTTTATTTCTTTCTCTTTTTATTTTATTCACTTCAAGATCATAGCAAGATAATCAAGCCCTTGACTCAACACTAATCTTTATTGTATAGCTGCCGAGGTAAATAGCTATGGGTAGCCCAGCCGGCTTCCCCTGGCCCCTCAAAAAAAATCATGAGCCCATCCGGCTCATAAGAAGACTCAAGACTTGGGCCGCCTCCCCCCAGCCGGCTACCTTCCTGGCTGGCTTCGGGGGCGGCCCACCTTTTCACCCTCCTGGAGAAGGCTGCGGAGGGCCGGCTAAGGTAGGGCCAGCTACGGCAGGGCCGGCTACAGCAAGGCCGGCTACTGCTAAGCCGGCTCCCATAAATAAGTCAGCGCCGTACCCGCGATGTACGCGTCCACTCCGCAATGATGAAGCGGGGCGTGGCTACAGTCGAGCCTGCCACCCCCAAAACCCGGAGCACGCCTGGTACAGCGCGTCGTGCGGGCAGTTGCGGCCCGCTCGACGCGGCACTGTAGCCACGGCAGCTCTGGCGCCGTCCACAACGGGTCACCAGCGTGGCCCCCGAGGCGGTGGGCCCCTTCGGGCAGAGAGATGCCGAAGGCGGCCGCACCTCCTCTCAAGCCGGCAAGACAGAGGGCCGGCTTCACGTAGCCGGCCTGCCGCCCTCCTCGAAGGAGACGCCCATTAAGGAGACAAGATGCGGCGGGGCTATAGTAATCGCCAGCCAGGACGGCGTTACTGTAACCACGCTTACCCCGACCAAGCCTGTGTCAACGACACGAAGTAACAGTAACCAGCTGCCGACCAGGCCCTGGCCAGTGGGGCCGGCCTATCGACCCAGGAGCCGGAAGCCGGCGGGACCCACCAGCCGGCGGGCCCCAGAAGCTGGCGGAGAAGCCGGCGAGCATAGTCACAGACAGCTGGGCCCCGCACCCAGTCGGATTACCATTGTACCCCCGGGGGGTAGGCCTATATAAGCCCCCCGGTGCACCAGTGCAAAGGGTTGGACTCTCATTCTAGACCTAGACACATACAAGGAGAGGAAGCAGGCTGAGCTGAGCCCTTCTTCCTCCTTCCACCCAAAACAGCTCAAGGAGCATTGTAGCTACTTGTCCACTTAGTAACCATGCGGAGACCCCGCAGAGCAGCAGTAGGGGCGTTATCTCCCCGGAGAGCCCTGAAGCTGGGTAAGATCCGCCGGCGTGCATGTCTTCGCCTCATCTCGTTTCCAGGCACCGGCGATGTTCTATTGGCCCCCGCAATGATAAGCCACCCATTGGCATATGTCGCTCCTACCACCCGACAATAGCTCACGCACTCGATTACATAGGAAGATCATAAAGCAAAACTCACAACTAGATCAACTAAAACTTTATTATACTAGATCAAAATATTATCAAAAGGATCGAACTAAGAAAAACGATAAAGATAAAGGTGATGGTGATACGATACCAGGGCACCTCCCCCAAGCTTGGCAGTTTCCAAGGGGAGTGCCCATACCCATGTGACTATATCTCTTTTACCGGTGAAGGAGTTGGAGTTGTTGATGATGTAGGCTTGTCATCCCTCTTCCAAGGCATAGGCTCACCATCATAGAAGGTTGATCGAGTCTCCTGAGTCCTCAAATCTGCAGCCAAACTCATCCTTTTGAATCTATATTCATACTCACAATTTTGATTTTGCAGGTCATAGATCTGGGCTTGGAGGTGCTCGATTTTCTCATGACGTCCAACTTGTGGTTGTTAGTGAACTCCATGATCATAATGTGATTGGAGTCGAGTCCACGCTCCACCATCTCCTGACACTTGAAAACTTGTTGCTCCAATGCCTCGAGCCTTGCCTCCATGCTTCTGGTCTTCCTTGGTCCCTCAACATCACGGATGTGCAACAACCCCTCAGGCATCTAAGTGGTTTGAGGGTGTTGCAGCTCCTCCGCGAGGTAGGGGTTGATGACCTTCTCGAAGAACTTGTCCTTAGGGGCACTTGAAGATGACATGACGACCTAGATCTGTCAGAAAAACAGCTCGAAACAAAGATGAGAGATATTTGCGTGATACAGGAGTCAAAACCTCCGGGAGATTATATAATGCATTTGTACCGACAAAAATACGTAACGTGCAAGAAAACGGAGTCCGGAGAGCGCACGAGGTGCCCACGAGGCAGGGGGTGCGCCCAGGGGGGTAGGGCGCGCCCTCCACCCTCGTGGAGTCCTCGTGTCCTTCCCGGACTGCTTCTTATTTTCCAATTTTTCTAAATATTCCAAAATAGAGAAAAATGCCATTAGAACTGTTTTGGAGTCGGTTTACTTACCGTACCACGTACCTATTCCTTTTCGGAGTCTGAAACGTTCCGGAAAGTGTCCCTTATGTATTCCTCCGGGGTTACAGTTTCAATAACATTGGTTTCAACATTTATATGACTACCTGAGATATAATGTTTGATTCTTTGACCGTTCACCACCTTCAGATTCGTGCCTTCGAAGTTGTTGATTTTTATGGCACCGGAACGATAGACCTCCTCGATAACGTAAGGACCTTCCCATTTAGAGAGAAGCTTCCCTGCAAAAATTTTTAAACGAGAGTTGTATAGCAATACATAATCACCTACATTAAACTCACGCTTTTGTATTCTTTTGTCATGCCATCTTTTAACTTTTTCTTTAAACAATTTGGCATTCTCATAGGCTTGGGTTCTTTTCAAACAACCTCTTCTCACCGGCAAGTTTGAAATCATTGTTGAGCTCTTTAATAGCCCAATAAGCCTTATGTTCTAGTTCGAGAGGTAAGTGACATGCTTTTCCATAAACCCTTTTATACGGAGACATACCCATAGGATTTTTATATGCAGTTCTATAGGCCCATAATGCATCATCAAGTTTCTTGGACCAATTCTTTCTAGATCTATTAACAGTCTTTTTCAAAATTAATTTGAGTTCTCTATTATGACCACTAGACTGTGGGTGATAAGGGGATGCAACTCTATGATTAACATCATACTTAGCAAGCATTCTACGGAAAGCACCATGAATAAAATGTGAACCACCATCAGTCATTAAATATCTAGGGACTCCAAACCTCGGAAAAATAACTTCCTTAAGCATCTTAATTGAGGTGTTATGATCAGCACTACTAGTTGGAATAGCTTCTACCCACTTAGTGATGTAATCAACATCAACTAAAATATGTGTATATCCATTTGAGGCAGGAAAAGGTCCGATATAATCAAAGCCCCAAACATCAAATGGTTCAATAACAAGTGAATAATTCATAGGCATTTCTTGACATCTACCAGTATTACCAATTCTTTGACATTCATCACAAGATAAGACAAACATACGGGCATCCTTGAAGAGAGTAGGCCAATAAAAACCAGATTGCAATACCTTATGTGCAGTTCTATCTCCAGCGTGGTGTCCTCCATAAGCTTCGGAGTGACACTTGCATAGGCTCTGTTCCTGTTCATGCTCAGGTACACAACATCTAATAATACCATCTACTCCTTCTTTATAAAGATGTGGGTCATCCCAAAAGTAATGTCTCAAATCATGGAATAACTTTTTCTTTTGCTGGTATGTGAAACTAGGTGGTATAAATTTAGCAACAATATAATTAGCATAATCAGCATACCATGGAGCAGTTTGAGAAGCATTTATGACATTTAATTGTTCATTAGGAAAGCTATCATAAATAGTAGTGGGTCATCAAGAACATTCTCTAACCTGGACAAGTTGTCTGCAACGGGGTTCTCAACTCCCTTTCTATCAATAATATGCAAATCAAATTCTTGTAGCAAGAGAACCCATCTAATAATTCTAGGTTTAGCATCTTTCTTTTCCATAAGATATTTAATAGCAGCATGATCCATGTGGATAGTTACTTTAGAATCAACAATATGAGGTCTGAACTTATCACAAGCAAATACAACTGCTAAGAATTCTTTTTAGTAGTGGCATAATTTCTCTGGCCATTGTCTAGAGTTTTACTAGCATATTGAATAACATTTAGTTTCTTATCAACTCTTTGCCCTAGAACAACACCTACAACATAATCACTAGCATCACACATAATTTCAAAAGGTAAATTCCAATCAGGTGGATGAACAATCGATGCAGAGATCAATGCTTTCTTAAGTATTTCAAATGATTCTACACAATCATCATCAAAGACGAACGGTATATCTTTTTGTAATAAGTTAGTCAAAGGTCGAGAGATTTTTGAGAAGTCCTTAATGAACCTCCTATAAAAGCCGACATGACCAAGGAAACTTCTTATACCTTTAATGTCCTTGGGACACGACATCTTTTCAATAGCATCAACTTTAGCCTTATCAACTTCAATGCCACTTTCAGAAATTTTGTGCCCCAAGACAATACCTTCATTAACCATAAAGTGGCACTTCTCCCAATTCAAGAAAAGGTTAGTTTCTTCACATCTCTGCAAAACTCGTTCAAGGTTGCTTAAGCAATCATCAAAAGAGGATCCATAAACGGAGAAATCGTCCATGAAAACCTCACAAATCTTTTCACAAAAGTCAGAGAATATAGCCATCATGCATATTTGAAAGGTAGCAGGTGCATTACATAGACCAAAAAGCATACGTCTATAAGAAAAATTACCGAAAGAGCAAGTAAAAGTGGTCTTAGATTGATCATCAGCTGATAAATATATTTGAGAGAAACCAAAATAACCATCTAGAAAGCAAAAATGTGTATGTTTGGATAATCTTTCTAGCATTTGATCAATGAAAGGTAAGGGGTAATGATCTTTTTTAGTAGCCTTATTTAATTTGCAGAAATCAATTACCATCCTATAACCTATAATAATTCTTTGCGGAATCAATTCATCCTAATCATTAGGAACGACAGTAATACCTCCCTTCTTAGGAACACAATGGACATGACTTACCCAGTGACTATCAGCAACGGGATAAATTATACCTGCCTCAAGGAGCTTTAGTATTTCTTTTCTTACCACTTCTTTCATCTTAGGATTCAACCGTCGTTGGTGATTAATAACTCGTTTGGCATCTTTCTCCAAATTTATTTTGTGTTGACATAGAGTGGGACTAATGCCTTTAAGATCATCAAGAGTATATCCAATAGCGGCACGGTGCTTCTTCAAAGTTTTCAATAATTTTTCTTCCTCCTTCTCTGAAAGGTTAGCATTAATAATAACAGGATATACCTTCTTTTCATCAAGATAAGCATATTTAAGAGTATCAGGCAATGTTTTGAGCTCAAACACGGGATCACCCTTGGGTGGAGGAGGATCCCCTAAGATTTCAACTAGCAAGTTGTGTTTCAAAATAGGTCCCTGTTTAAAGAACACTTCATCTATTTCCCTTCTTTCATTCATAAACATATCATTTTCATGGTCTAGCAAATATTGTTCTAAAGGATCACTAGGAGGTACAACAATAGAAGCAAGACCGATAATTTAATCTTTACTAGGTAGTTCCTCTTCACGGTGTTGTCTACGAAATTTAGAAAGGTTGAACTCATGAGACATATCACCCAAACCAATAGTAACACCATCCTTTTTGCAGTCTATCCTAGAATTAACAGTGTTTAAGAAGGGTCTACCAAATATAATGGGATAAAAGCTATCTCGTGGGGAACCAAGAACAAGAAAATTAGCAAGATATTTAGTTTTCCTACACAGGACTTCAACATCTCTAACAATCCCCATTGGTGAAATAGTATCTCTATTGGTAACTTTAAATGTGACATCAATATCTTCTAACTCAGCAGGTGCAATATCATGCATAATTTCTTTGTATAAGTCAATAGGTATTGCACTAGCACTTGCACCCATATCACACAAGCCATGATAACAATGATCTCCTATTTTAATAGAAATAACATGCATGCCTACCACAAGTCTATGTTTATCTTTAGCACAAGGTTTAGCAATTCTAGCAGTTTCATCACAGAAATAAATAACATGCCCATCAATATTATCAGCCAAGAGATCCGTAACAATAGTAATATTAAGTTCAACTTTAACTTTCTCAGGAGGTGTATAGGTTCTAACATTGCTTTTACAAACCACAGTTGAAGCTTCAGCATGATCTTGTATCCTAATAGGAAAAGATGGTTTCTCAACATAAGCAGTAGGAACAATAGGATCATTATAAGTAATAGTCTTTTCTTCAACTTTAATAGGTGCAACTACTTTTACTTCAATGGGAGGATTATATTTAAACCACTTCTCCTTAGGGAGATCAACATGAGTAGCAATACAAAGAAGCTACTATCTCAGAGTTAAGTCCATATTTAGTGCTAAATTTATGGAAAACATCGGTATCCATAAAAGATTTAACACAATCAAACTTAGGTGTCATGCCTGACTCCTTACCTTCGTCGAGATCCCAATCTTCAGAGTTGTGTTTAATTCTTTCCAATAAATCCCATTTGAATTCAATGGTCTTCATCATAAAAGAGTCGGCACAAGAAGTATCAAGCATGGTGCGATTGTTATTAGAAAGCCGAGCATAAATTTTTTGAATAATCATTTCTCTTGAGGGCTCATGATTGGGGCATGAATATAACATTGATTTAAGCCTCCCCCAAGCTTGAGCGATGCTTTCTTCTTCACGAGGCCAAAAATTATATATATAATTATGATCACGATGAACAAGATGCATAGGATAAAACTTCTGATGAAATTCCAATTTCAATCGTTTGTAGTTCCATGATCCCATATCATCACATAGCCTATACCATGTCAATGCATCTCCCTCCAAAGATAAAGGGAAGACCTTCTTCTTGATAACATCATCGGGCATACCTGCAAGCTTAAATAATCCACAAACTTCATCCACATATATTAGGTGCTCATCAGGATGTAATGTTCCATCTCCTGCAAAAGGATTAGCTAGCAGTTTTTCTATCATACCCGAAGGAATTTCAAAGTAGACATTCTCATTTTCAGTAGGTTCATTAGGTTGAGGAGCAACTCTTTGCTCTACTGGTTTGGGTGAAGATACCCCGAACAAGCCCCTCAGAGGATTACTTTCCATAGTAACAAGTGATAGTAAATTTCAGCACACTATATAAATTTTTCCTTACCAAATTCCACCTACCAAAGGCGCTTCACTCCCCGACAATGGCGTCAGAAAAGAGTCTTGATGACCCACAAGTATCGGGGATCTATCGTAGTCCTTTCCATAAGTAAGAGTGTCAAACCCAACGAGGAGCAGAAGGAAATAATAAGCGGTTTTCAGCAAGGTATTCTCTGCAAGCACTGAAATTATAGGTAATAGATAGTTTTGTGATAAGATAATTTGTAACAAGCAACAAGTAACAAAAGTAAATAAAGTGCAGCAAGGTGGCCCAATCCTTTTTGTAGCAAAGGACAAGCCTGGACAAACTCTTATAGAGAAAAGCGCTCCCGAGGACACATGGGAATTATCGTCAAGCTAGTTTTCATCATGTTCATATGATTCACGTTCGGTACTTTGATAATTTGATATGTGGGTGGACCAGTGCTTGGGTACTGCCCTTACTTGGACGAGCATCCCACTTATGATTAACCTCTATTGCAAGCATCCGCAACTACAACAAAAGTATTAAGGTAAACCTTGTAAAATAAGAGAGAATAGGCATAAGTATTGTGACATAATGTGTAATAACAGCCCATAATGCAATAAATATCGATATAAAAGCATGATGCAAAATGGACGTATCTGGTATCCCCGAAGGTGTTTGTTGAGTTGACATGGATCGAGATTAGGATTTGTCACTCCGAGTATCGGAGAGGTATCTCTGGGCCCTCTCGGCAATACACATCGTAAGAAGCCTTCCAAGCAAAGTAACTAATGAGTTAGTTGCAAGATGATGTGCGGAACGAGTAAAGAGACTTGCCGGTAATGAGATTGAACTAGGTATGAAGATACCGACGATCGAATCTCGGCCAAGTAACATACCGATGGACAAAGGGAATTACGTATGTTGTCATAACGGTTCAACCGATAAAGATCTTCTAGTAGTGTACTTGTGGTGAAAGAATGTAATGTAGTTGTAGACTAGCTATTTTTAGATAGTTTAATTTTATTGTATTTCTAGTAGTGTACTTGTGGTGAAAGAATGTACTGTAGTTGTAGACTAGCTATTTTTAGATAGTGTAATTTTATTGTATTTTGATACGTCCATTTTGCATCATGTTTTCTTACTGTTATTTATAATGTTTTTATCCATAATAATGCTTTTTGGAGTAATTCTAATGCCTTTTCTCTCATAATTTGCAAGGAACACACCAAGAGGGAGAATTCCGGCAGCTGGAAATCTGGACCTAGAAAAGCTATGCCAGGCCACCTATTCTACACAACTCCAAATGAGCTGAAACTTGACAAAGATTTGTTATGGATTATTTAAGAAATACTGGAGCCAATAAACACCCGAGGGGGCCACCAGGTGGGCACAACCCACCTGGGCGTGCCAGGCCCCCCAGGCGTGCCCTGGTGGGTTGTGGACTCCTCGGCCCACCTTCGGTGCCCATCTTCTGGTATATAAGTCGTTTTGACCTAGAAAAATAAAGGGGAGACTTTCAGGACGAAGCGCCGCTGCCTCGAGGCAGAACTTCGGCAGGAGAACTTTTGCCCTCCGGCAGGGCGATTCCGCCGGGGTAACTTCCCTCCCGGAGGGGAAAATTATCTTCATCGTCATCATCATCACCAACAACTCTCCCATCTTGGGGAGGGCAATCTCCATGAACATCTTCAACAACACCATCTCCTCTCAAACCCTAGTTCATCTCTTGTGTTCAATCTTGTTACCGGAACTATAGATTGGTGCTTGTGGGTGACTAGTAGTATTGATTACATCTTGTAGTTGATTACTATATGGTTTATTTTGGTGGAAGATTATATGTTCAGATCCATTATGCTATTTAATACTCCTCTGATCATGAACATGTTTATCATTTGTGGGTAGTTACTTTTGTTCTTGAGGTCACGGGACAAATCATGTTGCATGTAATCATGTGAACTTGATATGTGTTTGATATTTTGATAGTATGTATGTTGTTATTCCCTTAGTGGTGTCATGTGAACGTCGACTACATGACACTTCACCATATTTGGGCCTAAGGGAATGCATTGTGGAGTAGCAATTAGATGGTGGGTTGCGAGAGTGACAGAAGCTTAAACCCCCGTTTATGTGTTATTTCATAAGGGACCAATTGGATCCAAAAGTTTAATGCTATGGTTAGAATTTATTCTTAATACTTTTCTCATAGTTGTAGATGCTTGGTTAATCATAAGTAGGAGGTTTGTTCAAGTAAGAACATCACCTAAGCACCAGTCCACCCACATATAAAATTATCAAAGTAGCAAACACAAAGCAAACCAACATGATGAAGTGACTAGATGAAATTCCCGTGAACCCTCAAGAATGCTTTGCTTATCATAAGAGACCGTTTTGGCCTGTCCTTTGCCTCAAAGGGATTGGGCTACCTTGTTGCACTTTTGTTACTACTATTGTCACTTGCTCGTTACAAATTATCTTGCTATCAAACTACTCCGTTACTTACAATTACAACACTTGCAGACATTACTTTATTGAAAACTACTTGTCATTTCCTTCTGCTCCCCGTTGGTTTCGACACTCTTACTTATCGAAAAGAGCTACAATTGATCCCCTATACTTGTGGGTCATCATGGCTATTTTCTGGCGCCGTAGCCGGGGAGTGAAGCGCCTTTGGTAAGGAAACATTTATATAGTGTGCTGAAATTTATTGTCACTTGTTACTATGGAAAACAATCCTTTGAGGGGTTTGTTCGAGGTATCTTCACCTCGTCCGGAACCATAATTAGCAACCCCTCAATCTACTGCACCTACTGAAAATATTGAATATGAAATTCCTTCGGGTATGATAGAACAACTGCTAGCTAATCCTTATGCAAGAGATGGAATTGAACATCCTGATATGCACTTGATATATGTGGAACAAATTTGTGGATTGTTTAAGCTTGCAGGTTTACCCAGGGATGAAGTGATGAAAAAGGTTTTTCCATTATCTTTGAAAGGAAAAGCATTGGCATGGTATAGGCTATGTGATGATATTGTTGGGGAACGTAGTAATTTCAAAATTTTCCTACGCACACGCAAGATCATGGTGATGCATAGCAACGAGGGATAGAGTCTGATCTACGTACCCTTGTAGATCGCAACGGAAGCGTTGACACAACGTAGAGGAAGTAGTCGTACGTCTTCTTCCCGATCCGACCGATCCAAGCACTGTTACTCTGGGACCTCCGAGTTCTTAGAACACGTACAGCTCGATGACGATCCCCGGGCTCCGATCCAGCAAAGCTTCGGGGAGGAGTTCCGTCAGCACGACGGCGTGGTGACGATCTTGATGTTCTACCGACGCAGGGCTTCGCCTAAGCTCTACAACGATATGATCGAGGTGGAATATGGTGGCAGGGGGCACCGCACACGGCTAAGGAACGATCTCAATGATCAACTTGTGTGTCTAGAGGTGCCCCCTGCCCCCGTATATAAAGGATCCAAGGGGGAGGGGCTGGCCGGCCAAGAGGAGGGCGCAGGAGGAGTCCTACTCCTACCGGGAGTAGGACTCCCCCCCCAATCCTATTCCAAATAGGACTCCCAAGGGGGAAAGAGAGAGAGAGAGGTGGCCGGCCACCTCTCCTAGTCCTAATAGGACTAGGGGAGGGGGGAGGCGCGCAGCCCACCATGGCAGCCCCTTTCACCTTTCCACTAAAGCCCAATAAGGCCCATATGGCTCCCGGGGGGTTCCGGTAACCTCCCGGTAATCCGGTAAAATCTCGATTTTACCCGGAACACTTCCGATATCCAAATATAGGCTTCCAATATATCAATCTTCATGTCTCGACCATTTCGAGACTCCTCGTCATGTCCGTGATCACATCCGGGACTCCGAACTACCTTCGGTACATCAAAATGCATAAACTCATAATAACTGTCATCGTAACGTTAAGCGTGCGGACCCTACGGTTTGAGAACAATGTAGACATGACCAAGACACGTCTCCGGTCAATAACCAATAGCGGGACCTGGATGCCCATATTGGCTCCTGCATATTCTACGAAGATCTTTATCGGTCAGACCGCATAACAACATACGTTGTTCCCTTTGTCATCGGTATGTTACTTGCCCGAGATTCGATCGTCGGTATCCAATACCTAGTTCAATCTCGTTACCGGAAAGTCTCTTTGCTCGTTCTGTAATACATCATCCCGCAACTAACTGATTAGTTGCAATGCTTGCAAGGCTTGTGTAATGTGCATTACTGAGAGGGCCCAGAGATACCTCTCCGACAATCGGAGTGACAAATCCTATTCTCGAAATACGCCAACCCAACATCTACCATTGGAGACACCTGTAGAGCTCCTTTATAATCACCCAGTTACGTTGTGACGTTTGGTAGCACACAAAGTGTTTCTCCGGCAAACGGGAGTTGCATAATCTCATAGTCATAGGAACATGTATAAGTCATGAAGAAAGCAATAGCAACATACTAAACGATCGGGTGCTAAGCTAATGGAATGGGTCATGTCAATCAGATCATTCAACTAATGATGTGACCTTGTTAATCAAATAAGAACTCTTTGTTTATGGTTAGGAAACTTAACCATCTTTGATTAACGAGCTAGTCTAGTAGAGGCATACTAGTGACACTCTGTTTGTCTATGTATTCACACATGTATTATGTTTCCGGTTAATACAATTCTAGCATGAATAATAAACATTTATCATGATATAAGGAAATAAATAATAACTTTATTATTGCCTCTAGGGCATATTTCCTTCAGTCTCCCACTTGCACTAGAGTCAATAATCTAGATTACACAGTAATGATTCTAACACCCATGGAGCCTTGGTGCTGATCATGTTTTGCTCGTGGAAGAGGCTTAGTCAACGGGTCTGCAACATTCAGATCCGTCTGTATCTTGCAAATCTCTATGTCTCCCACCTAGACTAGATCCCGGATGGAATTGAAGCGTCTCTTGATGTGTTTGGTCCTTTTGTGAAATCTAGATTCCTTTGCCAAAGCAATTGCACCAGTATTGTCACAAAAGATTTTCATTGGACCCGATGCACTAGGTATGACACCTAGATCGGATATGAACTCCTTCATCCAGACTCCTTCGTTCGCTGCTTCCGAAGCAGCTATGTACTTCGCTTCACATGTAGATCCCGCTACGACGCTTTGTTTAGAACTGCACCAACTGACAGCTCCACCGTTTAAAGTAAACACGTATCTCGTTTGAGATTTAGAATCGTCCGGATCAGTGTCAAAGCTTGCATCAATGTAACCTCTTACGGTGAGCTCTTTGTCACCTCCATATACGAGAAACATATCCTTAGTCCTTTTTAGGTATTTCAGGATGTTCTTGACCGCTGTCCAGTGATCCACTCCTGGATTACTTTGGTACCTCCCTGCTAAACTTATAGCAAGGCACACATTAGGTCTGGTACACAGCATTGCATACATGATAGAGCCTATGGCTGAAGCATAGGGAACATCTTTCATTTTCTCTTTATCTTCTGCAGTGGTCGGGCATTGAGTCTGGCTCAACTTCACACCTTGTAACACAGGCAAGAACCCTTTATTTGCTTGATCCATTTTGAACTTCTTCAAAATCTTGTCAAGGTATGTGCTTTGTGAAAGTTCAATTAAGCGTCTTGATCTATCTCTATAGATCTTTATGCCTAATATGTAAGCAGCTTCACCGAGGTCTTTCATTGAAAAACTCTTATTCAAGTATCCCTTTATGCTATCCAGAAATTCTATATCATTTCCAATCAACAATATGTCATCCACATATAATATCAGAAATGCTACAGAGCTCCCACTCACTTTCTTGTAAATACAGGCTTCACCGAAAGTCTGTATAAAACCAAATGCTTTGATCACACTATCAAAGCGTTTATTCCAACTCCAAGATGCTTGCACCAGTCCATAAATGGATCGCTGGAGCTTGCACACTTTGTTAGCTCCCTTTGGATCGACAAAACCTTCCGGTTGCATCATATACAACTCTTCTTCCAGAAATCCATTCAGGAATGCAGTTTTGACATCCATCTGCCATATTTCATAATCATAAAACGCGGCAATTGCTAACATGATTCGGACAGACTTAAGCATCGCTACGGGTGAGAAGGTCTCATCGTAGTCAACCCCTTGAACTTGTCAAAAACTTTTTGCGACAAGTCGAGATTTATAGACAGTAACATTACCGTCAGCGTCAGTCTTTTTCTTGAAGATCCATTTATTCTCAATTGCTTGCCGATCATCGGGCAAGTCAACCAAAGTCCATACTTTGTTCTCATACATGGATCCCATCTCAGATTTCATGGCTTCAAGCCACTTTGCGGAATCTGGGCTCACCATCGCTTCTTCATAGTTCGTAGGTTCATCATGATCTAGTAGCATGACTTCCAGAACTGGATTACCGTACCACTCTGGCGCGGATCTTGCTCTAGTTGATCTACAAGGTTCAGTAGTATTTTGTTCTGAAGTTTCATGATCATTATCATTAACTTCCTCACTTATTGGTGTAGGTGTCGCAGAAACAGTTTTCTTTGATGTACTACTTTCTAATAAGGGAGCGGGTACAGTTACCTCGTCAAGTTCTACTTTCCTCCCACTCACTTCTTTCGAGAGAAACTCCTTCTCAAGAAAGTTTCCGAATTTAGCAACAAAAGTCTTGCCTTCGGATCTGTGATAGAAGGTGTATCCAATAGTTTCCTTTGGATATCCTATGAAGACACATTTCTCCGATTTGGGTTTGAGCTTATCAGGTTGAAGCTTTTTCACATAAGCATCGCAGCCCCAAACTTTCAGAAACGACAACTTTGGTTTCTTGCCAAACCATAGTTCATAAGGCGTCGTCTCAACGGATTTTGATGGTGCCCTATTTAACGTGAATGTGGCCGTCTCTAGAGCGTATCCCCAAAACGATAGCGGTAAATCGGTAAGAGACATCATAGATCGCACCATATCTAGTAAAGTACGATTACGACGTTCGGACACACCATTACGCTGTGGTGTTCCGGGTGGCGTGAGTTGCGAAACTATTCCACAATTTTTCAAATGTACACCAAACTCGTAACTCAAATATTCTCCTCCATGATCAGATCATAGAAACTTTATTTTCTTGTTACAATGATTTTCTACTTCACTCTGAAATTCTTTGAACTTTTCAAATGTTTCAGACTTATGTTTCCTTAAGTAGATATACCCATATCTGCTTAAATCATCTGTGAAGGTGAGAAAATAACGATATCCGCCATGAGCCTCAATATTCATCGGACCGCATACATCTGTATGTATGATTTCCAACAAATCTGTTGCTCTCTCCATAGTACCGGAGAACGGTGTTTTAGTCATCTTGCCCATGAGGCACGGTTCGCAAGTACCAAGTGATTCATAATCAAGTGGTTCGAAAAGTCCATCAGTATGGAGTTTCTTCATGAGCTTTACACCGATATGACCTAAACGGCAGTGCCACAAATAAGTTGCACTATCATTATCAACTCTGCATCTTTTGGCTTCTACATTATGAATATGTGTATCACTACTATCGAGATTTAACAAGAATAGACCACTCTTCAAGGGTGCATGACCATAAAAGATATTACTCATATAAATAGAACAACCATTATTCTCTGATTTAAATGAATAACCGTCTCGCATTAAACAAGATCCAGATATAATGTTCATGCTCAACGCTGGCACCAAATAACAATTATTTAGGTCTAATATTAATCCCGAAGGTAGATGTAGAGGTAGCGTGCCGACCGCGATCACATCGACTTTGGAACCGTTTCCCACGCGCATCGTCACCTCGTCCTTAGCCAATCTTCGCTTAATTCGTAGTCCCTGTTTCGAGTTGCAAATATTAACAACAGAACCAGTATCAAATACCCAGGTGCTACTGCGAGCATTAGTAAGGTACACATCAATAACATGTATATCACATATACCTTTGTTCACCTTGCCATCCTTCTTATCCGCCAAATACTTGGGGCAGTTCCGCTTCCAGTGACCAGTCTGCTTGCAGTAGAAGCACTCAGTTTCAGGCTTAGGTCCAGACTTGGGCTTCTTTTCCTGAGCAGCAACTTGCTTGCCGTTCTTCTTGAAGTTCCCCTTCTTCTTCCCTTTGCCCTTTCTCTTGAAACTAGTGGTATTGTTAACCATCAACACTTGATGCTCCTTCTTGATTTCTACCTCCGCAGCTTTCAGCATTGCGAAGAGCTCGGGAATAGTCTTGTTCATCCCTTGCATATTATAGTTCATCACGAAGATCTTGTAGCTTGGTGGCAGTGATTGGAGAATTCTGTCAATGACGCAATCACCTGGAAGATTAACTCCCATCTGAATCAAGTGATTGTTATACCCAGACATTTTGAGTATATGCTCACTGACAGAACTGTTCTCCTCCATCTTGCAGCTATAGAACTTATTGGAGACTTCATATCTCTCAATCCGGGCATTTGCTTGAAATATTAACTTCAACTCCTGGAACATCTCATATGCTCCATGACATTCAAAACGTCGTTGAAGTCCCGATTCTAAGCCGTAAAGCATGGCACACTGAACTATCGAGTAGTCATCAGCTTTGCTCTGCCAGACATTCATAACATCTGGTGTTGCTCCAGCAGAAGGCCTGGCACCCAGCGGTCCTTCCAGGACGTAATTCTTCTATGCAGCAATGAGGATAATCCTCAAGTTACGGACCCAGTCCGTGTAATTGCTACCATCATCTTTCAACTTTGCTTTCTCAAGGAACGCATTAAAATTCAATGGAACAACAGCACGAGCCATCTATCTACAATCAACATAAACAAGCAAGATACTATCAGGTACTAAGTTCATGATAAATTTAAGTTCATTTAATCATATTACTTAAGAACTCCCACTTAGATAGACATCCCTCTAATCCTCTAAGTGATCACGTGATCCAAATCAACTAAACCATGTCCGATCATCACGTGAGATGGAGTAGTTTCATCGGTGAACATCATTATGTTGATCATATCTACTATATGATTCATGCTCGACCTTTCGGTCTCCGTGTTCCGAGGCCATATCTGTATATGCTTGGCTCGTCAAGTATAACCTGAGTATTCCGCGTGTGCAACTGTTTTGCACCCGTTGTATTTGAACGTAGAGCCTATCACATCCGATCATCACGTGGTGTCTCAGCACGAAGAACTTTCGCAACGGTGCATACTCAGGGAGAACACTTCTTGATAATTTAGTGAGAGATCATCTTATAATGCTACCGTCAATCAAAGCAAGATAAGATGCATAAAAGATAAACATCACATGCAATCAATATAAGTGATATGATATGGCCATCATCATCTTGTGCTTGTGATCTCCATCTCTGAAGCACCGTCATGATCACCATCGTCACCGGCGCGACACCTTGATCTCCATCGTAGCATCGTTGTCGTCTCGCCAATCTCATGCTTCCACGACTATCGCTACCGTTTAGTGATAAAGTAAAGCATTACATCGCGATTGCATTGCATACAATAAAGCGACAACCATATGGCTCCTGCCAGTTGCCGATAACTCGGTTACAAAACATGATCATCTCATACAATAAAATTTAGCATCATGTCTTGACCATATCACATCACAACATGCCCTGCAAAAACAAGTTAGACGTCCTCTACTTTGTTGTTGCAAGTTTTACGTGGCTGCTACGGGCTTTAAGTAAGAACCAACCTCACCTATGCATCAAAACCACAACGATAGTTTGTCAAATAGACTCCATTTTAACCTTCTCAAGGACCGGGCGTAGCCACACTCGGTTCAACTAAAGTTGGAGAGACAGTCGCCCGCAAGCCATCTATGTGCAAAGCACGTCGAGGGAACCGGTCTCGCGTAAGCGTACGCGTAAGGTTGGTCCGGGTCGTCTCGTCCAACAATACCGCCGAACCAAAGTATGACATGCTGGTAGGCAATATGACTTATATCGTCCACAACTCACTTGTGTTCTACTCGTGCACATAACATCAAACCATAAAACCTAGGCTCTGATACCACTGTTGGGGAACGTAGTAATTTCAAAATTTTCCTACGCACACGCAAGATCATGGTGATGCATAGCAACGAGGGGGAGAGTCTGATCTACGTACCCTTGTAGATCGCTACGGAAGCGTTGACACAACGTAGAGGAAGTAGTCGTACGTCTTCTTCCCGAACCGACCGATCCAAGCACCGTTACTCCGGCACCTCCGAGTTCTTAGCACACGTACAGCTCGATGACGATCCCCGGGCTCCGATCCAGCAAAGCTTCGGGGAGGAGTTCCGTCAGCACGACGGCATGGTGACGATCTTGATGTTCTACCGATGCAGGGCTTCGCCTAAGCTCTACAACGATATGATCGAGGTGGAATATGGTGGCAGGGGGCACCGCACACGGCTAAGGAACGATCTCAATGATCAACTTGTGTGTCTAGAGGTGCCCCCTGCCCCCGTATATAAAGGATCCAAGGGGGAGGGGCTGGCCGGCCAATAGGAGGGCGCAGGAGGAGTCCTACTCCTACCGGGAGTTGGACTCCCCCCAATCCTATTCCAAATAGGACTCCCAAGGGGGAAAGAGAGAGAGAGAGGTGGCCGGCCACCTCTCCTAGTCCTAATAGGACTAGGGGAGGGGGGAGGCGCGCAGCCCACCATGGCAGCCCCTTTCACCTTTCCACTAAAGCCCAATAAGGCCCATATGGCTCCCGGGGGGTTCCGGTAACCTCCCGGTAATCCGGTAAAATCCCGATTTTACCCGGAACACTTCCGATATCCAAATATAGGCTTCCAATATATCAATCTTTATGTCTCGACCATTTCGAGACTCCTCGTCATGTCCGTGATCACATCCGGGACTCCGAACTACCTTCGGTACATCAAAATGCACAAACTCATAATAACTGTCATCGTAACGTTAAGCGTGCGACCCTACGGTTTGAGAACAATGTAGACATGACCAAGACACGTCTCCGGTCAATAACCAATAGCGGGACCTGGATGCCCATATTGGCTCCTACATATTCTACGAAGATCTTTATCGGTCAGACTGCACAACAACATACGTTGTTCCCTTTGTCATCGGTATGTTACTTGCCCGAGATTCGATCGTCGGTATCCAATACCTAGTTCAATCTCGTTAATGGCAAGTCTCTTTACTCGTTCTGTAATACATCATCCCGCAACTAACTCATTAGTTGCAATGCTTGCAAGGCTTGTGTAATGTGCATTACCGAGAGGGCCCAGAGATACCTCTCCGACAATCGGAGTGACAAATCCTATTCTCGAAATACGCCAACCCAACATCTACCATTGGAGACACCTGTAGAGCTCCTTTATAATCACCCAGTTACATTGTGACGTTTGGTAGCACACAAAGTCTTCCTCCGGCAAACGGGAGTTGCATAATCTCACAGTCATAGGAACATGTATAAGTCATGAAGAAAGCAATAGCAACATACTAAACGATCGGGTGCTAAGCTAATGGAATGGGTCATGTCAATCAGATCATTCAACTAATGATGTGACCTCGTTAATCAAATAACAACTCTTTGTTTATGGTTAGGAAACTTAACCATCTTTGATTAACGAGCTAGTCTAGTAGAGGCATACTAGTGACACTCTGTTTGTCTATGTATTCACACATGTATTATGTTTCCGGTTAATACAATTCTAGCATGAATAATAAACATTTATCATGATATAAGGAAATAAATAATAACTTTATTATTGCCTCTAGGGCATATTTCCTTCAGATATTGGATCATGGAATTGGATTCAGTTGAAATTGGAGTTCCACCAAAAAATTTATCCTATGTATCTAGTTCATCGTGATCGGAATTATATATATAATATTTGGCCTCGTGAAGGAGAAAGTATCGCTCTAGCTTGGGGGAGGCTTAAGTCAATGTTATATTCATGCCCCAATCATGAGCTCTCAAGAGAAATTATTATCCAGAAGTTTTATGCTCGGCTTTCTCGTAATGATCAAACCATGCTTGATACTTCTTGTGTTGGTTCATTTATGAAGAAGACTATTGAATTCCGGTGGGATCCATTGGAAAGAATTAAACGCAACTCTGAAGATTGGGAACTCGACGAAGGTAAAGAGTCAGGTATTAAACTTAAGTATGATAGTGTTAAATCTTTTATGGATACTGATGCTTTTCAAAAGTTTAGCACTAAATATGGACTTGACTCTGAGATAGTAGCCTCCTTTTGTGAATCATTTGCTACTCATGTTGAACTACCTAAGGAGAAGTGGTTTAAATATCACCCACCTATTAAAGAAGAAATTAAAGAACCATTACAAGTTAAAGAAGAAACAATAATTTATAATGTTGATCCAGTTGTTCCTTCTGCTTATATTGAGAAACCACCTTTCCCTGTTAGGACTAAGGAACATGCTAAAGTTTCAACTATGGTTAACAAAAGCTATATTAGAACACCTAAACCTGATGGACATATTAAAGTTGAACCTAGTATTACTATGGTTAAAGATCTCCTGGAAGAAGATATGGATGGGCATGTTATTTACTTCTGTGAATAAGGTGCTAGAATTGCTAAACCTAATAAAAGAGACAAACATAGACCTGTTGTTGGCATGCCTGTTATTTCAGTTAAAATAGGATATCACTGTTATCATGGTTTATGTGACATGGGTGATAGTGTGAGTGCTATTCCTTACACTTTATATGAAGAAATCATGAAAGACATAGCACCTGGTGAGATAGAAGAAATAGATGTTACAATTAAACTTGCTAATAGAGACACCATATCACCATTTGGGATTATTAGAGATGTTGAAGTCTTGTGTGGGAAAGTAAAATACCCTACTGATTTTCTTGTTCTTGGTTCCCCACAAGATGAATTTTGTCCCATTATCTTTGGTAGACCTTTCTTGAATACAGTTAATGCTAAGATAGATTATAAGAAACAAACTGTTAGTGTTAGCTTTGGTGATGAGTCTCATGAGTTTAATTTTTCCAAGTTTAGTAGAAATTGTCATGAAAAAGAATTGCCTAGTAAGGTTGAATTAATTGGTCTTGCTTCTATTGCTGTTCCACCTACTGATCCTTTAGAACAATATTTGCTAGACCATGAAAATGATTTACATATGCAGGACAGAAATGAAATAGGTAAGGTTTTCTTTGAACAACGTCCTCTGCTTAAACACAATCTGTTTATTGAAACTCTAGGAGGTCCTCCTCCACCTAAAGGTGATCCTGCGTTTGAATTAAAACAATTGCCAGACACTTTGAAATATGCTTATCAAAATGAAAATAAGATATATCATGTTATTATTAGTGCTAACCTTTCAGAACATGAAGAAGAAAGATTATTGAAAGTTCTAAGGAAGCACCAGGCTGTTATTGGATATACTCTTGATGATTTAAAGGGCATTAGTCCCACTCTATGTCAACACAAAATTAATATGAAACCTGATGCTAAACCCGTTCTTGATCACCAACATCGGTTGAATCCAAAAATGAAGGAAGTGGTAAGAACGGAAATCTTAAAACTTCTGGAAGCAGGTATAATCTATCATGTAGCTGATAGTAGATGGGTAAGTCATGTTCATTGTGTCCCTAAGAAAGGAGGTATTACTATTGTTCCTAATCATAAGAATGAACTTATTCCACAAAGAATTGTTACAGGCTATAGTGGTAATTGGTTACAGAAAATTAAACAAAGCAACTAGAAAAGATCATCACCCCTTGCCTTTTATTGATCAAATGCTTGAAAGATTATCAAAGCACACACACTTTTGCTTCCTAGATGGATACTCTAGCTTTTCACAAATACCTATTTCTCAACCTGATCAAGAAAAGCCCACTTTTACTTGTCCCTTTGGAACTTATGCTTATAGACGTATGCCTTTTGGTTTATGTAATGCACCTACTACCTTTTAAAGATGTATGGCCGCTATATTCTCTGACTTTGTGAAAAGATTGTTGAGGTTTTCATGGATGACTTTTCTATTTATGGGAAGTCTTTTGATGATTTTTTAAGCAATCTTGAGCGAGTTTTGCAGATATGTGAACAAACAAATCTTGTCTTGAATTGGGAGAAGTGCCACTTTATGGTTAATGAAGGCATTGTCTTGGGTCATAAAATTTCTGAAAGAGGTATTGAAGTGTACCAAGCTAAGGTTGATGCAATTGAGAAAATGTCATGTCCTAAGGACATCAAAGGTATTCGTAGTTTCCTAGGTCATGCTGGTTTCTATAGGAGATTTATCAAAGCCTTTTCTAAAATTTCTAGGCCTCTTACTAATCTTTGGCAAAAGGATATTCCTTTCGTTTTTATGATGATTGTTTAGAAGCCTTTGAAACACTCAAGAAAGCCTTAATATCTACACCTATTGTTCAACCACCTGATTGGAACTTGCCTTTTGAAATTATGTGTGATGCTAGTGATTATGCTGTTGGTGCTGTTCTAGGACAAAGAGTTGATAAGAAACTTAATGTTATTCATTATGCTAGTAAAACTCTAGACAGTGGTCAAAGAAATTATGCTACTACTGAAAAAGAATTCTTAGCAGTGGTGTTTGCTTGTGATAAATTTAGATCTTATATTGTTGATTCCAAAGTAACTGTTCACACAGACCATGCTGCTATTAAATATCTTATGGAAAAGAAAGATGCTAAACCTGGACTTATTCGTTGGGTTCTCTTGTTACAAGAATTTGATTTACATATCATTGATAGAAAAGGAGCTGAGAACCCCATAGCTGATAATTTGTCTAGGCTTGAAAATGTGCTTGATGACCCACTACCTATTGATGATAGTTTTCCTGATGAGCAGTTAGCTGCAATAAATGTTGCTAATAGTACTCCTTGGTATGCTGACTATGCTATTTACATTGTTGCTAAATATTTACCACCTAGCTTTACATACCAGCAAAAGAAAAAAATTCTTCCATGATTTAAGACATTACTTTCGGGATGACCCACATCTTTATAAAGAAGGAGTAGATGGTATTATTAGACGTTGTGTACCTGAGCATGAACAGGGACAAATCCTACGGAAATTTCACTCTGAGGCTTATGGAGGGCATCATGCTGGAGATAGAACTGCTCACAACGTATTGCAATCTGGATTTTATTGGCCTACTCTCTTCAAGGATGCCCGTAAGTTTGTCTCTTCTTGTGATGAATGTCAAAGAATAGGTAATATCGGTAAGCAACAAGAAATGCCTATGAATTATTCACTTGTTGTTGAACCATCTGATGTTTGGGGATTTGATTACATGGGACCTTTTCCTTCCTCTAATGGATATACGCATATTTTGGTTGCTGTTGATTATGTTACTAAATGGGTAGAAGCCATTCCAACTAGTAGTGTTGATCACAACACCTCTATTAAAATGCTTAAGGAAGTTATTTTCCCAAGGTTTGGAGTCCCTAGATATTTTAATGACTGATGGTGGTTCACACTTTATTCATGGTGCTTTTTGTAAGATGCTTGCTAAGTATGATGTTAACCATAGAATTGCATCACCCTATCATCCTCAGTCTAGTGGTCAAGTTGAACTTAGCAATAGAGAAGTAAAATTAATTTTGCAAAAGACTGTTAATAGGTCTAGGAAGAATTGGTCTAAGAAGTTAGATGATGCACTTTGGGCTTATAGAACAGCATATTAAAATCATATGGGTATGTCCCCTTATAAAATGGTTTATGTACAAGCTTGTCATTTGCCTCTTTAGTTAGAACATAAAGCATATTGGGCAGTTAAAGAACTCAACTATGATTTCAAACTTGCTGGTGAAAAGAGGTTATTTGATATAAGTTCCTTAAATGAATGGAGAACCCAAGCTTATGAGAATGCAAAGTTATTCAAAGAAAAAGTTAAAACATGGCATGACAAAAGAATTCAAAAGCGTGAGTTTAAATTTGGAGAATATGTTCTTTTGTACAACTCTCGTTTTAGATTTTTTTGGAGGAAAGCTCCTCTTGAAATGGGAAGGCCCATACATCATCGAGGAGATTTACCGGTCTGGAGCCATCAAAATGAAGGAAATATGCCTAGAGGAAATAATAAAGTTGTTATTTATATTTCCTTATATCTTTATAAACGTTTATTATTCATTCTAGAATTGTATTAACCGGAAACTTGATACATGTGTGAATACGTAGACAAATAGAGTGTCCCTAGTATGCCTCTACTTGACTAGCTCGTTAATCAAATATGGTTTAGTTTCCTAGCCATAGACATGTGTTGTCATTTGATGAACGGGATCACATCATTAGAGAATGATGTGATGGACAAGACCCATCCATTAGCTTAGCACTATGATCATTTAGTTTGTTCCTACTGCTTTCTTCATGACTTATACATGTTCCTATGACTATGAGATTATGCAACTCCCGAATATCGGAGGAACACTTAGTGTGCTATCAAACGTCACAACGTAACTGGGTGATTATAAAGATTCTCTACAGGTGTCTCCGATGGTGTTTGGCATAGATAGAGATTAGGATTTGTCACTCTGATTGTCGGAGAGGTATCTCTGGGCCCTCTCAGTAATGCTCATCACTATAAGCCTTGCAAGCAATGTTACTAAAGAGTTAGTTACGGGATGATGCATTAGAGAATGAGTAAAGAGACTTGCGGTAACGAGATTGAACTAGGTATGAGGATACCGACGATCGAATCTCAGGCAAGTACATACCGATGACAAAGGGAACAACGTGTGTTGTTATGCGGTTTGACCGATAAATATCTTCGTAGAATATGTAGGAGCCAATATGAGCATCTAGGCTCCGCTATTGGTTATTGACCGGAGATGTGTCTCGGTCATGTCTACATAGTTCTCGAACCCGTAGGGTCCGCACGCTTAATGTTTGATGACGATTTGTATTATGAGTTATGTGATTTCATGTACCGAAGGTTGTTCGGAGTCCCGGATGAGATCACGGACATGACAAGGAGTCTCAAAATGGTCGAGATGTAAAGATCGATATATTGGAAGGCTATATTCAGACATCGGAAAGGTTCCGAGTGATTCAGTTATTTTTCGGAGTACCGGAGAGTTACGGGAATTCGCCGGGGGAAGTAGTGGGCCTTAATGGGCCATATGGGAAAGGAGAGAAGGGCCTCAAGGGGTGGCCGCGTGCCCCTCCATGGCAAGTCAGAATTGGACTAGGGAGGGGGCGGCGCCCCCTCTCTTTCCTTCTCCCTCTCCTACTCCTTCCCTCTCTCCCCTCTTGGAGAAGGAAGGGGACTCCAACTAGGATTGTGAATCCTAGTTGGACTCCCCCTATAGGCACGCACCCCCTCGGCCGGCCTCCTCTCCCCCCTCTTTTATATACGTGTGTAGGGGGCACCCCAAAGGCACTCCAAGATTTGTCTTAGCCGTGTGCGGTGCCCCCCTCCACAGTTTTCCACCTCGGTCATATTGTCGTAGTGCTTAGGCGAAGCCCTGTGTCGGTAACTTCATCATCACCGTGACCACGCCGTCGTGCTGATGAAACTCTCCCTCGGCCTCAACTGGATCAAGAGTTCTAGGGACGTCACCGAGCTGAACGTGTGCAGATCTCGGAGGTGCCGTACGTTCGGTATTTGGATCGGTTGGATCACGAGGACATTCGACTACATGAACCGCGTTAATCAATGCTTCCGCTTTCGGTCTACGAGGGTATGTGGACATATTCTCCCCACTTGTTGCTTTGCTTCTCTGCTACCTCTTGAGCACTGTGTTGGTTTTCCCTTGAAGCGGAAAGGGTGGTGCAGTAAAGCGGCGTAAGTATTTCCCTCAGTTTTTGAGAACCAATGTATCAATCCAGTAGGAGACCACGTGCGAGTCACCTCGTACCTACATAAACAAATAAGAACCTCACAACCAACGCGATAAAGGGGTTGTCAATCCTTTCACGGCCACTTGCAAGAGTGAGATTTGATAGAGATGATAATAATAAGATAAATATTTTTGGTATTTTTCTGATATAGATTGAAAGTAAAAGATATAAAAATAAAGTAGATTGGAAGCTTGTATAATGAAAATACACCCGGGGGCCATAGGATTCACTAGTGGCTTCTCTCAAGATAGCATAAGTATTATGGTGGGTGAACAAATTCCTGTCGAGCAATTGATAGAAAAGTGAATAATTATGAGAATATCCAGGTATGATCATGTATATAGGCATCACGTCCGCAACAAGTAGACCGAAATGATTCCGCATTTACTACTATTACTCCACACATCGACCGCTATCCAGCATGCATCTGGAGTATTAAGTTCCTAAGAACAGAGTAACGCCTTAAGAAAGATGACATGATGTAGAGGGATAAACTCATGCAATATGATATAAACCCCATCTTCTTATCCTTGATGGCAACAATACAATACGTGTTATTTCCCTTTCTGTCACTGGGATCGAGCACCGCAAGATTGAACCCAAAGCTAAGCACTTCTCCCATTGCAAGAAAGATCAATCTAGTAGGCCAAACCAAACTGATAATTCAAAGAGACTTGCAAAGATAAACCAATCATACATAAAAGAATTCAGAGAAGATTCAAATATTGTTCATAGATAAACTTGATCATTAACCCACAATTCATTGGATCTCGACAAACACACCACAAAAGAAGATTACATCGAATAGATCTCCAAGAGAATCAAGCAGAACTTTGTATTGAGATCCAAAGTGAGAGAAGAAGCCATCTAGCTACTAGCTATGGACCAGAAGGTCTGAAGTAAACTACTCACACATCATCGGAGAGGCCATGGAGTTGATGTACAGGCCCTCCGTGATCAATGCCCCCTCTGGCGGAGCTCCGGAAAAGGCCCCAAGATGGGATCTCTTGGGTACGGAAGGTTGCGGTGGTGGAATTAGGTTTTCGTGGTGCTCCTGGATGTTTGCGCTGTATATGTATATATATAGGAGGAAGAAGTAGGTCGGTGGAGCAATGAGGGGCCCACGAGGATGGAGGGCGCGCCTAGGGGGGTGTGCGCCCCGTGCATCGTGGCCTCCTCGATTGATTCTTGACGTCCACTCCAAGTCTCCTGGATCACGGTTGTTCCAAAAATAACGCTCCCGAAGGTTTCATTCCGTTTGAACTCCGTTTGATATTCCTTTTCAGCGAAACTCTAAAATAGGCAAAAAACAACAATTTGGGCTAGGCCTCCGGTTAATAGGTTAGTCCCAAAAATAATATAAAAGTGTAAAAATAAGCCCATTAACATACAAAATAGATAATATAATATCATGGAACAATAAAAAATTATAGATACGTTGGAGACGTATCAGCATCCCCAAGCTTAATTCATGCTCGTCCTCGTGTAGGTAAATGATAAAAACAGAATTTTTGATGTGAAATGCTTCCTAACATATTTCTCAATGTAATTTTTCTTTATTGTCGCATGAATGTTCAGATCCGAAAGATTCAAGATAAAAGTTTAATATTGACATAGAAATAATAATACTTCAATTATACTAACTAAGCAATTATGTCTTCTCAAAATAACATGGCCAAAGAAAGTTATCCCTACAAAATCGTATAGTCTGGCTATGCTCTATCTTCATCACACAAAGTATTAAATCATGCACAACCCCGATGACAAGCCAAGCAATTGTTTTATACTTTTGATGTTCTCAAACTTTTTCAATCTTCACGCAATATATGAGCGTGAGCCATGGATATAGCACTATGGTGGAATAGAATGGTGGTTGTGGAGAAGACAAAAAGGAAAGATAGTCTCACATCAACTAGGCGTATCAACGGGCTATGGAGATGCCCATTAATATATATCAATGTGAGTGAGTAGGAATTGCCATGCAATGGATGCACTAGAGCTATAAGTGTATGAAAGCTCAACAAAAGAAACTAAGTGGGTGTGCATCCAACTTGCTTGCTCACGAAGACCTAGGACAATTTGAGGAAGCCCATCATGGGAATATACAAGCCAAGTTCTATAATGTAAAATTCCCACTAGTTTATGAAAGTGACAACATAAGAGACTCTCTATCATGAAGATCATGGTGCAACTTTGAAGCACAAGTGTGGAAAAATGATAATAACATTGTCCCTTCTCTCTTTTTCTCTCATTTCATTTTTTCTTTTGTTTTATTTGGGCCTTCTTCTTTTTTTGGCCTCTTTCCCTTTTTCATTATTTTCTATTTATTTTTATTTTTCGTCCAGAGTCTCATCCCGACTTGTGGGGGAATCATAGTCTCCATCATCCTTTCCTCACTGGGACAATGCTCTAATAATGATGATCATCACACTTCTTTTTACATGCAACTCAAGAATTAGAACAAAATATGACTCTATGTGAATGCCTCCGGCGGTGTACCGGGATATGTAATGAATCAAGAGTGACATGCATGAAAGAATTATGAATGGTGGCTTTGCCACAAATACGATGTCAACTACACGATCATGCAAAGCAATATGACAATGATGAAGCGTGTCATAATAACGGAACGGTGGAAAGTTGCATGGCAATATATCTCGAAATGACTATGGAAATGCCATAATAGGTAGTTATGGTGGCTTTTTTGAGGAAGGTATATGGTAGGTTTATGGTACCGGCGAATGTTGCGCGGTACTAGAGAGGCTAGCAATTGTGGAAGGGTGAGGGTGCGTATAATCCATGGACTCAACATTAGTCATAAAGAACTCACATACTTATTGCAAAAATCTATTAGTTATTGAAACAAAGTACTATGCGCATGCTCCTAGGGGGATAGATTGGTAGGAAAAGACCATCGCTCGTCCCCGACCCCCACTCTTAAGGAAGGCAATAAATAAATAAATCATGTTCCGACTTCATCACATAACTGTTCACCATACGTGCATGCTATGGGTATCACAAACTTCAACACAAGTATTTCTCAAATTCACAACTACTCAACTAGCATGACTCTAATATTACCATCTCCATATCTCAAAACAATCATCAAGTATCAAACTTCTCTTAGTATTCAATGCACTTATATGAAAGTTTTTATTATGCCTAAAAGCAAATTACCACGATGTTCTAAAGGACTCTCAAAATAATATAAGTGAAGTCTGAGAGAACAATTATTTCTATAAAATAAAACCACCGCCATGCTGTAAAAGATATAAGTGAAGCACTAGAGCAAAAACTATTAAGTGCATGGACTACAGCTGCAAGCTCTAGATCATGTGTGGGATAATTTTCCTCATGTGGGTGTAATTGCCGTAAAGCATAAGCAATTACCTGATGATCTTGCATGAGTATGCAACCTAGTCCATGTCGTGAGGCGTCACAATAGATAATAAAGTCCTTGGAGAAATCTGGTGGTACCAGCACGGGAGCAGATGTTAGGCATCTTTTCAGTTCCTGAAAGCTGAACTCGCACTGTGGAGTCCACTTGAACTTTTTATCTTTCTTGAGGAGTTCAGTTAGAGGTTTAGCAACCTTGGAGAAATTCTCGACGAAGCGGCGGCAGTAGCTCGCTAAGCCAAGGAAGCTCCAAACTTGCTTGACCATCTCAGGTGGAGTCCAATCAAGGACAGCTTAAACTCGCTCGGGATTGACAGCAATACCCTTACCAGAGATTACATGGCCTAGATAGGTCACTTCTGGCAACCAAAATTCACACTTGGAGAATTTGGCATAAAGGCGATGCTCTCGAAGTTTCGTCAATACCAGCCTTAGATGTTCGGCATGTTCCTCTTCATTCTTGAAGTAGATGAGTATGTCATCGAGGTATAATACGACGAATTTATCCAGATACTCCATGAAGACTGAGTTCATTAACCGAGAGAAGGTGGCTGGGGCATTGGTTAAACCGAAGGACATAACAGTGTACTCGTATTGGCCATAACGAGTAACAAAGGCCGTTTTGGGAATGTCCCCGTTTCTGATTTTGATTTGATGGTAGCCCAACCTCAAATCCATCTTGGAAAAGACCGAGGATCTAGCGAGCTGATCATACAGATTGTTGATCCTGGGAAGCGGATAGTTGTTCTTGATAGTGACCAAGTTGACAGGTCGGTAATCTACAACCATTTGATCCATTCCATCCTTCTTCTTGACGAAGAGGACGGGGCAAGCCCAAGGAGAGGAACTAGGACGGATGAAACCCTTTTTCAAGGACTCATCGAGTTGGTTCTTAAGCTCGGCTAGTTCTAAGGGTGCCATCTTATAGGGTCTCCTAGAAATTGGAACGGTTCCTGGAACAAGGTCTATCACAAACTCGACATCCCTGTCAGGTGGAACACCTGGCAGGTCTTCTGGAAAGACATCCGGAAAGTCTCGGACTACCGGAACATCTTCAAGGTCTGGAAGGGGGTTGGCATTTAGGGAGTAAAGCTGGCGCTTGGCCACTCGAGTTAAGACATTGACTGTCTTGCCCGATGGGTGAGTAAGTTGAACGGTCCTAGTGGCAGAATCAATCTTAGCATAATGAGCTGACATCCAGTCCATACCCAAAATGATGTTTATGTCCGAGGACTTGAGAGCTATTAAGGATGCAAGGAAGACAAGTCTATCGACAAGAATTTCGTTCCCATGGCTTACTCTAGAAGTTTGCCATCTAGAGCCAGGGGTTTGAATTTCCATGGTAGAGGGCATGTCACCGAATGTCGTGTTATGCAATCGAGCATAGTTCTCGGATATGACTGAATGAGATGCTCCCGTATTGAAAAGAACAGATGTCGGATGGCAATTAACAAGGAGCATACCAAGGACGACGTTAGGATCCTCATGAGCCTCTTTGGCTGAAACATAGTTGACATGGCCACGTGTAGTAGTGACTGGCTTGGCGTAGAATGTCTTTCTCGCTGGCTTACCATGGCCAATGGACTTTCCAGTCTAATTGGGGTTGTTCTGGGAACACTCTCGACTATAATAACCCGGCTCTCCACACTTAAAGCATGTCACCACATTGGGGCGTGGAGCAGCATTAGCAGTGGGGCCACCATAGGGCTTGGGCGGTGCAAACTGCTGGTTGGGATGAGGCGCCTCAAAGGATGGCCTCGGAATGAACCTGGGTGGCAGTGCCGTGCTTGGGATCCACACCCGGCGCTTCTGAGCTCCAGAGCTGGATGAAGAGCCAAAATCACGTGAGTGTTTGCATGAAGCGTCATAGTCAGACTGGCCTGACTCAGCACTGATGGCTTTATTGACCAACTTCTGAAAGGAGGTGCACTCGTGCAAACGAAGATCGTGGCGAAGCTCAGGGCTAAGTCCCTTGCGGAACCTTGCCTGCTTCTTAGCGTCGGTAGATACCTCTTCAAGAGCATAACGTGCCAGATTCCCAAATTCACGGCTATATGCATCAACAGTTAGTCTTCCTTGGGTGAAATTGCAGAACTCCTCCCTCTTACGATTTATGAGACCTTCCGGAATGTGATCCTCACGGAAAGCCTCACTGAATTCAGCCCAAGTAGTGATTTGGACGACCGGGCGCATAGCTTCAAAATTCTCCCGCCAGAGGCTAGAAGGGCCTTCGAGATGGTAGGCAGCGTAAGTAACCTTATCAGCTTCGGCTACGTTGGCAGAACGTAGCTTGTGGGTGATGCTGCGAAGCCAGTCATCTGCATCGAGGGGCTCAACGGAATGGTTAAACTTTGGTGGGTACAGCTTGATAAAGTCATTGATTGACACCAAGTCATTTCGCGGGTGGCGTGCAGTGTTCTGCTCAATCTGCTCCAGTAAGCGGTTAGTCTCACGCTTGTTTCTTTCCGCCTCCAGCATCACTTCGGCCAGAGAAGGCGGGCGAGGCAGATTTTCACTCCTAGCTGCACTGGCTTCCCCCTGCTCCGGGGCAGCAGGGTTGCTGCGGGTGTTGACCATCCTAGGAGTAACAAGACAATGGTTTAGGTAAGGATGGCTCAAACTTAGCAAGGAAGTGCAGAATGTAATGGATAACACGGAATGCAAAGATGTCCATCCATATGTCATGGTAATATAAAACTGCCATATATATACCAACGGTCATACACACAATACATAGTTTAGTACAAGCCCAGGCTACAGTACAACTATGATGAAAGACGTTACATCTCATCGGAGGCATTCCAAGCTCCTATACATTATTTGTCTACACCTCCGGAATTGATTACACACAAAGTCATATTCCACAAGTCACGCAGGACAGTGGAGATACAACTATTACAATACTAGTGATACTACTACTAACTCAGACAGCTCTGTAGTAGTCCTCATAGAAGTCACCTCCATAGCCTGGAAGTTCAACGTGATCATCCGAGAACAGACGGTCCTGAGGAGCTTGTGGACCAAAGGGACTAGGATGAGGTCTTGAACCAACAAACGGTGGCCTGCGGGGACCACGGGGAGGGGTGATGCCTCCCACATCACGCCAATCCACCATGTCTGGCAGAGCATATCTCACAGGATACAGATCCCTTGTATCCATACATCCTGCTTGCACCGCAGGTGCAAACCGAGTCAATGTGGCACAATGATCAGCACGGGTGTTGAAAAGCTCCATCCTCAAGGCCCGATTCTCTCGGTCCTTATCCTCGAGCATCTCGGCAGTGGTACGAGTTAATGAGTCCTCCTGAGTGGAGTCAGCATAGATAGCCTAAAGATACCCTTGCGCTCTCGGAAGTGAAGCTGGCATGTAACGGAAGTCAGTGTTCCGAAGCAGGCCAGTCCGGACTCGCATGATGGTCATCATGGAATAGGCAGCATCCTGCACAGCCATCTCAATAGTAACCCCGAGTCCATAGGAACAGTGGAGGGGCTCGGTAGATCCAGGATAAGAAGGAAATATCCTGACGGTGCAGAAATATTGGCTTTGATTAAAGTCTCGAAACTGCTCTTCGACAGTGTATTCGGGATACCAACGGTAACCCGTCTCGATAATTACCCGGACTAACATAGCAGTATGACTGGGCACACCAAGGCACCGGGTCAGGCGAACCACTTGGTTTTGAGCACGAGTGGCCATCTAAAAGCACAACCACAATGCAAAGACATTAGAATTTCTAGGAAAAATTGGACAACATAACAGCTGTAAATGCTCGTAAAAAGATTTGAGACATCCACAATAGTTTGCAATACCACTCAACAACATCATATCAAGGTTCTGATTCAACTAGCAACATACTAAAGGTAGTAGAAACTATGCTGAGGCTTGTAACAGCAATCCTATAAGCTACTATGGATTAGTAACACGTGAACCTGACAGAGGAAGAGAGCCTAGTCCTTAACCCACGTTGAATGAGAAGAGAATGACTCAGATCAGAGGGCACAAGGTAAAGGAGTAAAAGAGCCTTACGTTCCCTCCCATAATCAATTCCCCTACATATAACTAAAGCATTTCTAGACTCGACATCGACCAGTTTGGCTCAACGAACCTACACTCAGTCCGGCTCTGATGCCAACGCTGTCAGGACCCCGATTCCAAGTCACATCGATCTAGCCGGTAACACCTCATATCACATTGTGGCCTCACACACGGTATCCCACGGGTGTCGCCTTACCATGGCCCGGGACCATTTGCGCCTTTTGGCTCACGTATATGATAGTGTCACTAGCATCCATATGATAGAGAACCCGGGCCGACATGGCTAGTCGTGAACCCAAAGCGGCACAGACCTATGGAGACAGTCATAGATGAATCACATCAAGCATGTCGGTCATCAGTGAGTGAATCCGGGCTGTAGCACTGGGTTAACAGGACTCCGGGGAACCCGAGCTATAGCAGGCTAGGCAGGACTCCGGATGTCACCACGTGACATTTCCCCGAAGGGACAGACATAGGAATGAAGTGAACACATGCCGGCCAGTCAAGTGTCCTGAGTAGTAGTGCTGGGCTAGCAGGACTCTAGTAAACCGGGCTGTAGCGGACTACTATGGCTCGAGGAACACTAGACTACATTTCCCCATAAGAAAGGCTGCCAAGGATAAACAACTAGATTGTCGGATCCCACTCATACCAAGCATTTCAATCATACACACAATATGCCCGATATGAGTACATACAACATGGCATCACAACAAAACTCTACAACTCAAGTACTTTATTTAAAGGATCCAGAGAGCCCTACATAACAAGTTCATACAGGTAGGGGTCACATGACCCGACACTCAAGTCATACAAGCATACAAGCACAAGCGGAAGTAAATAGTATGAGTACATACACTAGAAAGAAAGAAGGCTTCCGAAGCCTGTCTATCTACATAGGGCCCTCCATGGCTAGGATCACCACCTGGGTGGCTAGTCACTCGTCGACATCAAGGTCTACGTAGAACCCATCGGAGGGGGCGGTGTTGTCGTCTGAAAACAGTAATTAAGCAAACATGAGTACAAAGGTACTCAGCAAGTCTTACAACAGAACCTACTATACATGCTCATTCTCAAGAAGGTGGTGGGGTTATTGCAGCAAGCCAACTTTGACTCTTGGCTAGTCTATCCTACGGAACTCCACTAGTAAAATAGTTTTCACACACGAGTCCACTACTCACCAACACAATACTCCACCGGGGATCCTCCCTCGTCATCCTACGAGAGGGCCATCCTCGGTACTCACACTTATCTTGAGTCTTTTAGTACTAACCATTAACTTGTCTATGAACTGTATAGGCAACCATGTAGTCCTTTACCGCGAACGCGGCTATTCGAATAGTTTTATACCCTGCAGGGGTGTACTTCTTCATACACGCTTTCACCACTTACCGCCGTTTACACGGCATGTACTCAGCAACCTTCAAGCGGAAGCCCAACGAGGGTGTCGGCCACGGCCTACCTAAACACTCAAGTCTCTAGTCCAGGTTTATCGCCTATCCAGGTTCCATCCGTAGGGAGTCCGGCCGAGGTTTCCACATACGACCCCGAACGATGTGAACAGGGTCCCGAGACGCCAAATGGGCACCGGGCATACCCGGCCACGGTGTATCTACCGCAAAATAGCCCACCCCTAGGGTCAGCACTACACACGGCCGCCAACACATAACCTACAAGCACCAGAAACTATTTGCAACTCCTGGACGGAGTACTAGGGTGATAAAGAAGCCGAGAGGGTCAATTAAGGATCCCAATGCATGGTAGTAGCTGATTCTTAAAATCACACATACAGATCTCAGTTCTTAGGGACGGTCTCAATGAAACAACCCACCATGTACTCCTACATGGCCTCTCATCGATACCTTTACCAAGTCATGTTCAACACATCCCTCACATTACCGACATAATCCTTCCACTCTAGCCCATCACCCAGATGAACCAGACCTGACACAACTATAAGCATAGCTGGCATAGCAAGGTAGGAATCACATACATGGCTCAATCAACTCCTACACATGCTAGTGGGTTTCATCTAGTTACTGTGGCAATGACAGGTCATGCAGAGGATAAGGGTTCAACTACCGTAGCACACAGCAGTTTGAATCGCGTTGTCTTAATGCAGTAAACAAGAGCAGAAGCGAGAACATGGGTTTGTATCGAAATGATCAATGGGTTGCTTGCCTGTTGTAGTGGTAGTAGGGTACTTCCCTTCAGACGGATACTCGGGGTTATCCTCGGAGGCAGAACCTACCACGAAAGACACACCAAACATAATCAACACATGGCAATATGCAACAATATGATGCATGCTATGACATGGCAAAATGGATGTGTCTTGGCCTAATGCAAGCTAAAACAGAAAGGTATGAACCCATTTGAATCAAAGATTCAAATGATAGCTCATTTAACTTAGCCTTATTAGTGCATCATCTTATATTGCTTAAACAGCAAGGTTATCTTGTTTTGTCATGCATGAAACCATTACAGATGGATAGATTGAATTTTTATGATCATTTTTCATACATAAATCTTTGCATTTGGAGCAATGGTTGATTTTCTATGATTTTTAGAAGTTTTGGCTATTTTCTGGAATTTCCTATTAAAGAATAAATCCAGTAATTGAATTAATGCGTCAGCATGACATAGATGTGACATCAGCGGGTCAACTGGGTGGCCAGGTCAAACCTGACCGATGGGCCCTGTCTGTCAGTGACTCAGCTAATTAACATAATTAAATTAGCACTAATTAGCTGTCAGTGGGGCCTGGGCCCACATGTCAGTGACTAAACTAATTAAAATTAGTTAAAACTAATCCTAAACTAATTAGCAGACCGGCCCCACCTGTCATAGACTCAGGGGGGTCAACCTGGGCCCACACGGGGTCAAACAGGGTCAACTCGCTAGCGTCTAGCCGCCGGCGAGGCGAGACGCGGCGGAGCAATGCAAGATTTGCACTCCGGCGACCAAAAGGGCGGCGGAGACTATCTACGTGATGCGGGGAGGAAGCCGCGTCGAGTGGTGGCGGTGGGTGGAGCTGGGGTGGCCGGAAACATCGCCGGCGACGAGTTTGGCGGCGGCCGGAGCTCGGGTGAGGTTGAACTAGTCGCTAGGGGGCACGGGGAGGCGCGTTGTTTGGTGCGTTGAGATCTTGGAGGTGCGGTAGGACTAGTGGACAGGGTGGCGTGGCCATTGGGTGGCCAGAGACTTGTCGGCGACGAGCTCCGCGGTGGTGCGTGCGGGTGATCTACATGCAGTCGCTACGGGGCTCGAGAGAGAGAACGGAGAGGGTGGGGAGGTAGCTGAGCTCACAGGGGTCTCGTCGAGGCAGTCGGAGAGGTCGGGGATGAGCTGATGCGGCGAGGGCGGCGAAAGGGATCTCCGGTGGCTGGAGTTGCGGGCGAGCTCGGTGCAGCGTCTCCGGGGCAAGCGAGCGCTCGGGGCTCGACCCACTCGATGTAATCGACGATGGCGGAGCTCCTGGACATGATGACGCGGCGCGAGGATGGCGGAGGGCACGGCTACGATGCCGGTGCAGCGACAGGGGCGTCGGCCATGGTGGGGAACGGTGAAGGGAGAGAGACTAGGGGGGATGGTGTGTCTAGGGGCTTCGGGGTGCGACATGGAGGCGTCCAGGCGTCCAGGGCGCGGGCGGCAAGCATGTGACGCCGTGGCGAGCTGGGCACGCCGGCGTCACCTCCCTGCCTGCCTGCCGGGGAAGAAGCAGCTGGCTGGCGCGGGCCAGCACAGTGCTGGGCCGCCAGTCGGGCCGGCTGGTGAGTTAGCTGGGCTGCGCCAGGTATGTTTCTCTTTTTTTTTCTTTTTTTTTTCTTATTTATTCTATTATTTCTGTAGCTTCAGGGCTTTATTAAAAATTCCAGGGCATTTCCATAAATCATAAAATTAATCATGGCTACTGCTTAGAATATATCCAACAGCAAACATTTTAGTTTATGATTATTTGAGCATTTAAAATATTTTGTAGCATCTAAATGCCCAAATGCAAATACCATAAGGATTAATCCAATGACCTTAGATGTCCTAGAAAAATGTGCACCATTTTTGTCAAAGGTTTTAACGCAAAACAAAAAGGGTGGGCTTTTTAGAAGGGCATTTCAGGTTCATTGAAAAAGTTTTTAGTAAACCCTAGTTGTTCCGGGGGGTGCTGGGGGTTCTGTCTTCCCCATTTCAAATTTAAGAGGAATTTAAACATGATGCACACTCTAATGCTTGAACTAGCTAGGGTGTGACAACGAGGTGGCTTTCCAGTGCCCTATAGGCGCTGGTTCATGTTCGTCTCCTACATCGTCGTCCATACCATCGATGTCTTCGGAGTCAAAGTCGAGCATGTCGGTTAAATCATCGACAGTGGCTACAAAGTGGGTGGTGGGTGGGCGTCGAATTTGTTCGTCGTCCGCATCCCAATCCTGTTGGCCATAGTCCGGCCAGGACTCTTCTGACAAAGAGAGAGACCTTAGTGAATTTAGAATGTCGCCAAAGGGCGAGAGCTGAAAGATATCCGCGGCGGTGAATTCCATGATCGGCGCCCAATCGGATTCGATTGGCAGGGGCGCGGAAGGTTCGGAGTCCGGAAAAGAGTCCGGCACCTTGGAGTCACGGGCTTCGTAGAGGATGAGGCTGGTGTTTGGCTCGATCGCCGTTGAAACTGCAGCCCCCGAGGCGGTGTCTAGCCACCCGTCCTCGATCGGCGCAGTTGGCTCCGAGCTAAGGGTCGGAGCTGATGTGGGCGCAGCCTCTAGGGTACTGTTCGGCGGCAGAGTTAGGTCATGCCCATCGTGACAGTGCGGCGCGCCCGGCTGTGGCTCGAATCCATCGAAGATCAAGTCTCCGCGGATGTCAGACGTGTAGTTCAAACTTCCAAATCTGACCTGATGGCCAGGGGCGTAACTTTCAATCTGCTCCAGATGGCCAAGCGAATTAGCTCGCAGTGCAAAGCCGCCGAACACGAAGATCTGTCTGGGGAGGAAGGTCTCACCCTGGACCGCATCGTTGTTGATGATCGGAGGAGCCATCGGGCCTAAAGGTGACGACACAGAGGAACTCTCAATGAAATCACCAATGTCGGTGTCAAAACCGGCGGATCTCGGGTAGGGGGTCCCAAACTGTGCATCTAGGTCGGATGGTAACAGGGGGCAGGGGACACAATGTTTTACCTAGGTTCGGGCCCTCTTGATGGAGGTAAACCCTACGTCCTGCTTGATTAATATTGATGATATGGGTAGTACAAGAGTAGATCTACCACGAGATCAAAGAGGCTAAACCCTAGAAGCTAGCCTATGGTCTGATTGTTGTTTGTCCTATGGACTAAAACCCACTGGTTTATATAGACACCGGAGAGGGCTAGGGTTACACAGAGTCGGTTACAATGGGAGGAGATCTACATATCCGTATTGCCAAGCTTGCCTTCCACGCCAAGGAAAGTCCCATCCGGACACGGGACGAAGTCTTCAATCTTGTATCTTCATAGTTCAAGAGTCCGGCCAAAGTTTATAGTCCGGCTATCCAGACACCCCTAATCCAGGACTCCCTCAGCTACTTCCGTGTCCATTTCCTAATTCTCCCCCTGCCCACTGTTTTACAGATTAGGCTCGGTGCGAGTGGAGATTGGCTTGCATATGTATAGGAGGGTACCAACATCAATTTGCACAACATTTACAACGGTGGCACCGTTCCCGTAGAACCTTTGTCCAACATTGGGATTAGCCATGCAATGGGCCACCGCATGAATTGGTACGATGGAACCACAGTGAGATTGAATAAGATAGCACGAACCTTGCACATGGCGGTAAAAGGCGGACCATGCTGTCTGCGACCGATTTGTTGCCGTACGAGTAGGAAGACGAAGCGCTCCTTTCTAACCGCATCTTTGCGGTGACAAACCAGGGGACTTATTTTGTATGGAACAGATCCTACGATATACTCCCTCTCTCCCAGTTTATTTGTTTTGAATCTTTTCGTTTTATAAGTTTCAAATTCAAATTTAGAGCTCCCCATCACATGTTGAGATTACAATGTCCATTAAATCGTTGCATGCATGTATAGTAAAGAAACAAATCTCGAGTTTGGCACGAGTTCGTGCTGCGGGAGCACCACAAGCCCTGGCGCAGGAGTTACATTTCCCTCTCAGGGCCGTCGGGACTGAGCTTTAGCGCCTTACTACACCTACCTTTGAGTCAATAACATGTGGACCCAATAGGTGACTGGTCCACATGTAATGCTCCCATTGAAGGAAATATGCCCTAGAGGCAATAATAAAGTTATTATTTTATTTCCTTATATCATGATAAATGTTTATTATTCATGATAGAATTGTATTATCCGGAAACATAATACTTGTGTGAATACATAGACAAACTAAACCGTCACTAGTGTGCCTCTACTTGACTAGCTCGTTAATCAAAGATGGTTATGTTTCCTAACCATAGACATGTGTTGTCATTTGATTAACGGGATCACATCATTAGGAGAATGATGTGATTGACATGACCCATTCCATTAGCTTAGCACCCGATCATTTAGTATGTTGCTATTGCTTTCTTCATGACTTATACATGTTCCTATGACTATGAGATTATGCAACTCCCGTTTGCCGGAGGAACACTTTGTGTGCTACCAAACGTCACAACGTAACTAGGCGATTATAAAGGAGCTCTACAGGTGTCTCCAAAGGTACATGTTGGGTTGGCGTATTTCAAGATTAGGATTTGTCACTCCGATTGTCGGAGAGGTATCTATGGGCCCTCTCGGTAATGCACATCACATAAGCCTTGCAAGTATTGCAACTAATGAGTTAGTTGCGAGATAATGTATTACAAAACGAGTAAAGAGACTTGCCCGCAATGAGATTGAACTAGGTATTGAGATACCGACGATCGAATCTCGGGCAAGTAACATACCAATGACAAAGGGAACAAAGTATGTTGTTATGCGGTCTGACCGGTAAAAGATCTTCGTAGAATATGTGGGAGCCAATATGAGCATCCAGGTTCCGCTATTGGTTATTGACCGGAGACAAGTCTCGGTCATGTCTACATTGTTCTCAAACCCGTAGGGTCCACACGCTTAACGTTACGATGACAGTTTCATTATGAGTTTATATATTTTGATGTACCGAAGTTTGTTCGGAGGCCCGGATGTGATCACGGACATGAAGAGGAGTCTCTAAATGGTCGAGACATAAAGATTGATATATTTGAAGCCTATGTTTGGACATCGGAAGTGTTCCGGGTGAAATCGCCATTTTACCGGAGTACCGGAACCCCCCGGTAACCTAATGGACCTTAATGGGCCTAGTGGAGGGGGGGGCGCCCCTCCCCCCCAAGTCCGAATTGGACAAGGAGGGGGGCGGCGCCCCCCTTTCCTTTCTTCCCTCTCCTCCTTCCCCCCAAAGAACTAGATATGGTACGATCTATGATGTCTCTTACTGATTTACCGCTATCATTTTGGGGATACGCTTTAGAGACGGCCGCATTCACGTTAAATAGGGCACCATCAAAATCCGTTGAGACGACGCCTTATGAACTGTGGTTTGGCAAGAAACCAAAGTTGTCGTTTCTTAAAGTTTGGGGTTGCGATGCTTATGTGAAAGAGCTTCAACCTGATAAGCTCGAACCCAAATCGGAGAAATGTGTCTTCATAGGATATCCAAGGGAAACTATTGGATACACCTTCTATCACAGATCCGAAGGCAAGACTTTTTTTGCTAAATTCGGAAACTTTCTAGAGAAGGAGTTTCTCTAGAAAGAAGTGAGTGGGAGGAAAGTAGAACTTGATGAGGTAACTGTACCTGCTCCCTTATTGGAAAGTAGTACATCACAGAAACCAGTTTCTGTGACACCTACACCAATTAGTGAGGAAGCTAAAGATGATGATCATGAAACTTCAGAACAAGATACTACTGAACCTCTTAGATCAACCAGAGTAAGATCCGCACCAGAGTGGTACGGTAATCCTGTTCTGGAAGTCATGCTACTAGATCATGATGAACCTACGAACTATGAAGAAGCGTTGGTGAGCCCAGATTCCGCAAAATGGCTTGAAGCCATGAAATCTGAGATGGGATCCATGTATGAGAACAAAGTATGGACTTTTGGTTGACTTGCCCAATGATCGGCAAGCAATTGAAAATAAATGGATCTTCAAGAAGAAGACTGACGCTGACGGTAATGTTACTGTCTACAAAGCTCGACTTGTCGTAAAAGGTTTTCGACAAGTTCAAGGGATTGACTACGATGAGACCTTCTCACCCGTAGCGATGCTTAAGTCTGTCCGAATCATGTTAGCAATTGCCGCATTTTATGATTATGAAATTTGGCAGATGGATGTCAAAATTGCATTACTGAATGGATTTCTGGAAGAAGAGTTGTATATGATGCAGCCGGAAGGTTTTGTTGATCCAAAGGGAGCTAACAAAGTGTGCAAGCTCCAGTGATCCATTTATGGACTGCTGCAAGCCTCTCGGAGTTGGAATAAACGCTTTGATAGTGTGATCAAAGCATTTTGTTTTGTACAGACTTTTGGAGAAGCCTGTATTTACAAGAAAGTGAGTGGGAGCTCTATAGCATTTCTGATATTATATGTAGATGACATATTACTAATCGGAAATGATATAGAATTTCTGGATAGCATAAAGGGATACTTGAATAAGAGTTTTTCAATGAAAGACCTCGGTGAAGCTGCTTACATATTGGCATTAAGATCTATAGAGATAGATCTAGATGCTTAATTGGACTTTCACAAAGCACATACCTTGACAAAATTTTGAAGAAGTTCAAAATGGATCAAGCAAAGAAAGGATTCTTTCCTATGTTACAAGGTGTGAAATTGAGTAAGACTCAATGCCCGACCAATGCAGAAGATAGAGAAAAAATGAAAGATGTTCCCTATGCTTCAGCCATAGGCTCTATCATGTATGAAATGTTGTGTACCAGACCTGGTGTGTGTCTTGCTATAAGTCTAGCAGGGAGGTACCAAAGTAATCCAGGAGTGGATCACTAGACAGCGGTCAAAAACATCCTGAAATACCTTAAAAGGACTAAGGATATGTTTCTCGTATATGGAGGTGACAAAGAGCTCATCGTAAATGGTTACGTTGATGCAAGCTTTGACACTGATCCGGACGATTCTAAATCGCAAACCGGATACATGTTTACATTAAACGGTGGAGCTGTTAGTTGGTGCAGTTCTAAACAAAGCGTTGTGGCAGGATCTACATGTGAAGCGGAGTACATAGCTGCTTTGGAAGCAGCAAAAGAAGGAGACTGGATGAAGGAGTTCATATCTGACCTAGGTGTCATACCTAGTGCATCGGGTCCAATGAAAATCTTTTGTGACAATACTGGTGCAATTGCCTTGGCAAAGGAATCCGGATTTCACAAGAGAACCAAGCACATCAAGAGACGCTTCAATTCCATCCGGGATCTAGTCCAGGTGGGAGACATAGAGATTTACAAGATACATACGGATCTGAATGTTGCAAACCCGTTGACTAAGCCTCTTCCACGAGCAAAACATGATCATCACCAAAGCTCCATGGGTGTTAGAATCATTACTGTGTAATCTAGATTATTGACTCTAGTGCAAGTGGGAGACTGAAGGAAATATGCCCTAGAAGCAATAATAAAGTTATTATTTTATTTCCTTATATCATGATAAATGTTTATTATTCATGCTAGAATTGTATTATCCGGAAACATAATACTTGTGTGAATACATAGACAAACTAAAACGTCACTAGTGTGCCTCTACTTGACTAGCTCGTTAATCAAAGATGGTTATGTTTCCTAACCATAGACATGTGTTGTCATTTGATTAATGGGATCACATCATTAGGAGAATGATGTGATTGACATGACCCATTCCATTAGCTTAGCACCCGATCGTTTAGTATGTTGCTATTACTTTCTTCATGACTTATACATGTTCCTATGACTATGAGATTATGCAACTCCCGTTTGCAGGAGGAACACTTTGTGCGCTACCAAACGTCACAACGTAATTGGGTGATTATAAAGGAGCTCTACAGGTGTCTCCAAAGGTACATGTTGGGTTGGCATATTTCAAGATTAGGATTTGTCACTCTGATTGTCGGAGAGGTATCTCTGGGCCCTCTCGGTAATGCACATCACATAAGCCTTGCAAGCATTGCAACTAATGAGTTAGTTGCGAGATGATGTATTACGAAACAAGTAAAGAGACTTGCCGGTAACGATATTGAACTAGGTATTGAGATACCGATGATCGAATCTCGGGCAAGTAACATACCGATGACAAAGGGAACAAAGTATGTTGTTATGCGGTCTGACCGATAAAAGATCTTCGTAGAATATGTGGGAGCCAATATGAGCATCCAGGTTCCGCTATTGGTTCTTGACCGGAGACATGTCTCGGTCATGTCTACATTGTTCTCAAACCCGTAGGGTCCACACGCTTAATGTTACGATGACAGTTTCATTATGAGTTTATATATTTTGATGTACCAAAGTTTGTTCGGAGTCCCGGATGTGATCACGGACATGACAAGGAGTCTCTAAATGGTCGAGACATAAATGGTCCCGGATGTACCATAGTTTATATATTGGAAGCCTATGTTTGGACATCGGAAGTTTTCCGGGTGAAATCGGCATTTTACCGGAGTACCGGGAGGTTACCGGAACCCCCCAGTAACCTAATGGGCCTTAATGGGCCTAGTGAAGGAAGATGAGAGGAGGCCTAGGGGCTGCCGTGCGCCCCTCCCCCCCAAGTCCGAATTGGACAAGGAGGGGGGCGGCGCCCCCCCTTTCCTTTCTTCCCTCTCCTCCTTCCCCCCAAAGCCCTAATCCAACTAGGGAAAGCGTGGGAGTCCTACTCCCGGTAGGAGTAGGACTCCTCCAGCGCGCCTCCTCCTAGGGCCGGCCGCACCCCCCCTTTGCTCCTTTATATACGGGGGCAGGGGGCACCCCTAGACACACAAGTTGATCTCCAAGATCATTCTCTTAGCCGTGTGCGGTGCGCCCTTCCACCATAGTCCTCGATAATATTGTAGTGGTGCTTAGGCGAAGCCCTGCGATAGTAGAACATCAAAATCGTCACCACGCCATCGTGCTGACGGAACTCCTCCCCGACACTTTGCTGGATCAAAGTCCGGTGATCGTCATCGAGCTAAACGTGTGCTAGAACTCGGAGGTGTCATAGTTTCGGTGCTTGATCGATCGGGCCGTGAAGACGTACGACTACGTCAACTGCGTTGTCATAACGCTTCCGCTGTCGGTCTACGAGGGTACGTAGATCACACTCTCCCCTCTCGTTGCTATGCATCACCATGATCTTGCATGTGCGTAGGAAATTTTTCGAAATTACTACGTTCCCAACACCCGTAGGCAGAGGGGCAGTGGGGCCAAGAGGGGTGAGCCGCAGGTCGGGGACGTGTGGTTTCATGGGTTCGAGCGGCGTCATAGGAATCGCGGGTGGCTGTGGTAGAAACTTGATGCTCGCCGCATTTTAGGTGGCCCAGATGTCATGCACACAAGCTGTCATGTCTACGGACACATGCACTGCATACCGATCACTGGAAGGAGTAGCAGAGAAAGCTATATATGCGGATAAATATTTCCTTATAGTCTAGCGGACCCACGCTACTACTCTGTTCCAAAGACATGCACACCATCGAAATAGTCCATGTATATCAATATACACCAAGAGGGAATAATTTTTTTTACAAGAGAGGAAATAGTTCATCCATCCATAATGCCCTCCTGCTGGTGCAACCTTTTCTTCTTCTTCTTCTTCTTCTTCTTCTTCTTCTTCTTCTTCTTCTTCTTCTTCTTCTTCTTCTTCTTCTTCTTCTTCTTCTTCTTCTCATTCTCTGTGGGAGACGGCTTCGCAACAAGCTCTTTGGACCTTGCAGCTATCTCGAAACTCACATAGGCATCACGGCAGCATATTTTATCCGCTCGTACGTCAAGGGATAATTCTCCCATCTAGACGACCTTAATGCCACCGTCTGGACACCCTTCTAAAGATTTGTACCGAGCACAAAATTTGCTACGTCGAATACGGATGGTGTTTGTTTATTTTCACTTTTCAGTTTTACATGTAGATTTTGACCCCAAAAACACATGGAATTTTTAACACCTTTTAGTTTGCATTATCCTGGATATAGAACATGGATCTCTGAATAATTTAAATATTCTAAATAATTCAATAATTGACAGAGGCATAACAATTGAAATGTAGCTTCAAATGTCAAAAATTATTGTCCTGGATAGAGAACAAGGATCAGTTTTTAGTTTGCATAACACTTTTCAGTTTGCATTATCCTTCTCTGAATAATTCAAATGTCCTGGATACGGAACATGGATAACACTATATATTTAGTGTAGAATCTTTTTAGTACTTTGAATTTTGGCCACTACTTCTGCTGTTTAGTAACTTTTCTGAATTTTGGCCACTACCATAGTAAGTTCAAGTGAGTAACTATAGTAACTTCAAATGAGTAACTCCATTTCTGAATTTTTTTTACATAAAACTAACCATGATATTTGTTCATCTGTTCTGGTCATAATTATATTCTGAATGTTGAACCCTTAATCATTCTCATAATGTTTACATGATGCACAATTATACTGCCGTCAAAACTACTCCATACACACACTGTCGAAACTGACAAGATGGTGGTGGAGGTGGGAATAAATGTTGAGTATTGGTGCATTTTCCGTGCTTACAAAATTCAGATTGAATTTCACTACCAAAAGAAAAGAAGTGGAGATTAAATGTTGCTTTCCACTTGCTTCACATGTGTGTAACTCTTTTGGTGCATTTTCTGCAGAACCTACGTGTAGCTGCAGCATACAGGCCAGTTCATCAACTGCTCGAAGAAGAAAAGAAGGTGGCATTTCCTTGCCTTTAGCATACAGGCCAGTTCACTTAAATGTCCTCTCGTGCTATATTTCTGAGAACATCCAAGTTTTTACTTATCACTATGCTAGCATTCACAAGTCTATTGAAGCGTGCATGTCTTTGTGAATCTTGCCGTCTACTCCAAGTAGATGGTGTGTAGTCTGGCAAAGGATATTAGTACTTGGTGCATTCTAAGTTTAAAACCACTCTAGATTTTCAAGTGTTTACTGAAGATGACAAGTGTTTATTCATTTCTAAATTTGAAGTAACTAGTAGACGAACAATATTCATCTTTTTCTGTATATGAAGAAGAATAAACCTTGCTAATTCAAATAATTCCAATTTTAGGGACATGTATTTATCAACTCTTAGTTAAGGGGTTGTGGCAGTTTTCAGTTTTCAGTTTTGTGCTACTTGAATTTATTCTACAGGAATATTTAGGGAAGAGTCATGGCTATGCTTAGCTCTCTGTAAAATGAATGACTAAAATTGGACAATTGGAAACTTTAGGTATGTTTGCAATTGGACAAATGGTGTATAAATCCAAATAAAGCAAATAAATTCAAATTATTCAAATAAATCCAAATAAACATGGTTGATCTTCATTTTGCATAAACCTGGTTGAGTATTACAGAGTAATTGACAACAAATTGACCTGGTTGGAATTAATACAGCAACAGTAACAGTTAACTGAACTTCTTTTGCATGCATTTATCACTGTAGAAAACTTTCAGTAACAAGTGAGCAGCCTCTGCATTTTCTCGGTGAACTTTTGAGTGCATTTATCACTTGTTGAAGTATGCTACAGCTTCTGCAAATCACAAACTCCTTTAGTTTACATCTCAGTTTTAGCAAACACTACAGTTTCCGTAAAGGAGTCATAACTGAATTACAGGCACTGTAGTTTCTCTACAGTATTGGAACACTGAACATTTTTAGTTAACTGTAGCAAGAAAATTCCAAAAACTAGAAGATCTCCAAGAATGCCAACAGTATTACTCAATGAATTTGATGGCATCAAACTAAATTTTCACTATAATCTGTTCATCATTTAGCAGTAGTGTACAACCTTTGTCCTGGATTATTTCTCTAGATTTGTATCCCCTGACTGAATTTTCTCCGCCTGTACTAAGAACAACAAATTCAGACTCATAGCAACAAATTGAACAGCAGTAGTAGCAGAGGCGGGCGGGGTAGACTCACCAGCACATGCGGGAGTGGCAGTAGAGGCGAGGCAGGGATAAAAGGCAAAAGCAGCATCAGAGGTCCACGGCGCCGGCGTCGTCCACCAGTAGCAGCATGAGAGGCGGGAGTGGCCGGAATTGTCCACGGCGCCGGCGGCCGAAGCGGACGAAATTGGAGGCGCAGGTGGGCGGCGAAGGTGGGCGAACGTGGGCGGCGATCTTCAACGGGGCCGACGGCGTAGCTCGAGGAGGGCGCCGACGCAGGTCGCCTTCACGGCGGGCGGTGCATGTGGTAAGCCGTGGCACAGGTGCAAGCGGGCGGCGGCGCTATTGTTGGTCGCGAGCTGGGCCACGGTTCTGGTGTTGGTCGCAGCGCAGATCCAGGCAGGTGGCGGCGCAGGTGGGTAGCCGGCGATGGCTGCAAGGCACGAGAGACGGGGAGGAGGAAGGAAGGAGATGGACTTCTTTGTGACGTGTTTAAAACTCTGTGGGTTGTTTTGCAAAAAAATAAATACACTGCCCTGTGGACAACTTTTCCCGGACGGAGGGAGTACTAGTTAAATCCGAGCTATGGGTGTGAAGCACTGATATGCCAGTACATTTGATTCTCACCTGTTCTAATTTTGTACCTGAACTTTTTTTAGAAAGGGCTGTACATCAACTTAATGTGTTAGCAGAACTTATTGTGTTTGTCTATTTTCTTTGCACAACATTCAAGATATTTCCCCATCATTGATAAAGATGATGAACCGTTATGTACGACTTCGTTGGTTTCAACATAACCCTTCCCGTAGCGATCCACTGCTTCCATCCTGATTGTGCCGCCTGCGTGAAATTTTTGTATGCAAGTTCAGTGTGCTATGATGTTGTATATGATTGTGTCAACTATATAAGTTTTTATTGAGCATCAGCAATGCATATGGCTAAAAGATGTATTTATGAGCATCGACCGATGTGTCTCTCTCTCTCTATCTCTCTCTCTCTCTCACACACACACGCGCAGACGCACAAGTGGACCCGTTGAATTATTTATTTGCTTGTGATAGCTTTTAATTAGGCTCCACTGTAATCTAACTTTTTCTTAAGTTATTAATTGAGCTCAGTGACTTCAAAAAGTTGTACAGAAGCCTTGTTTGGGCCTTTCCGGTGTCGCTGAATGTGGGCTGAGTAACCATGTTAGGTTGTACTGTACTACACAGGCCTTTTTTTAAACATCAGCAATGCAACTGAGCTGACAGTTGTACACAATATCCGGGTCAACTTGTCATTCTCCGCCCCGCTGGGCTGCAAACTTTTCTAGGAGGTATGCATTAGGCTTAACAAGAAAATGGACTTTAAGAAATAATAAATGGGATGTAATTATAATAACTGGACAATTACTATGCACCAAACACGTAATTAGTTTGAAAAATATATAATTTTTGGAATTTGAAAATTTTAATTTCATTACTTGTTGCGCGTGCAATATTTCGTTAGATTTTAGCGTAACACAACTTTATTTTGAAATTATATTTGACGTGACTAGAAATTTCAATTAAAAATATTTTGGATCCCATCAAAATGTGGGAATTTTTTTTGAATTCTGTTTTGAGCGGTTGTTTGAAATTATTAATCATTGTCCTAGCTAGAAGTTGGCCTGTACTTTTAACAAACTGTAAATGGGGTGTAGTAAATTCCATTAGAATTCAAAAATGGGCTGTACATTCTTACAAATCGCAAATGGGCTATATGTTCTCTGCCAAATCCGAGTTGTGGGCCTACTAAGTTGACGCGTACCAAGGGCTTTGTCAACTTAGTCAATATAAATGATTCTAGCTGAACTGATCGTACGATGTCCATCCAACGGCCGTAGTGCTTCTTCAACCTCTGGTCTTCTTGCTCCAGCCGCCCAAAGCAGCATCGGTCGTGTCGCGTGCTCCTGCCTCCCTTGGCCGTCTGTGATGCCATGGAGGCCTCACCGCCCCGTACTACTCCCACCATTGGCCAGGCCATCCCTCTACTCACCCACACCCCCTGTTATTCTACAGCGACAGGAGCCTCACACCGCAGCCGAACCAGTGAACCCTCGTACTCCACTCCGTGCAGGCTTCCACTGTTGCGTCTTTCCCGGCTCCGCGTTGTCCCCTTCCTAGGCCTCGTCGTCGTCTAGACCACCGCCCTGGTGCTCTCGGTGCGGCGTGGTCAACATGGTCAACGACCGACTTCCATCAGAAGAGTACTGTACGTGGAGAGGCTGACAGCTGGGTCCAGGCGGCCGCAAGGAAGTTCCTCCTTATTACGCGCAAAATAATTATTCCTCCACCTGACAGCAAGGACCCACCGGACAGGCCACCTTATTTCGCGAAAAAAACGTTTCCCCCCTAACTGCTGGGACCCACCGGACGGGCCAGCGTATTTCGCGAAAAAACATTCTCCCCGCTGTCAGCTCGGACCCACCGGAAGTGCCTCCTTATTACGCACAAAAAAAATGAATACTCCCCCTGCTAGCTGGGACCCACCATGGTGGGAGGCTGACTTGTGGGCCTACTAAGTTGACTGGGACGGGGGCCTTTGTCAACTTTAGTCAATATGAACGATTCTAGCTCCAGTGAGCGTACGATGTCCATCCAACGGCCATAGTGCTTCTTCAACCTCTGGTTTTCTTGCTCCAGCCGCCCAAACCAGCGCCGGTCGTGCCTCGTGCTCCTGCCTCCCGTGGCCGGCTGCGATGCGGCGGAGGCCACACCGCCCCCTACTACTCCCACCACTGGCTAGGCCATCCCTCTACTCACCCACACCCCCTGTTATTCTGCGGCGACGGCAGCCTCACACCGCAGCGAACCAGTGAACCCTCATACTCCTCTACGCGTGGGCATCCACTTCCGCGTCTTCCCCGGCTCCGTTTCGTCCCCTTCCTAGGCCTCGCTGTCATCCACCGCCCTGGTGCTCTCGGTGCGGCGTGGTCAACATGGTCAAGGAATGGCTTCCATCGGACGTGGACTGTACGTGGAGAGGCTGACAGCTGGGTCCACGGCCACAGCAAGGAAGTGCCTCTTTATTACGTGCAAAATAATTGTTCATCCACCTGACAATAGGGACCCACCGGACGGTCCACCATATTTCGTGAAAAAAACATTTGCCCCTGACTGCTGGGACCCACCAGCTACATCATCGCACGCAAGGAAGTGCGTCCGGGCAAAAAAATGATTCGCCCCCCTAACAGCTGGGACCCACCAGCTACATCTTCGCAAGCAAGGAAGTGCCTGACAGTCGAGACCCACCTGGTCGAAGCGTACGTAGCGTTGTCATTTTGGTCGCGAACATGTACGTACATATATACTGGTGGATGTAGAGGCACGCACGTGTCATAGTAGAGGCGCGTACATGTCATAGTAGAGGCGCGCACGTAGGATGTACACGTATGTACAGCGGCCAGGGTGCAAGAAAGAAAATACGGCCACGTATGTGTACATACAGGTGGGGTCTCGAATGCCTACTCGCGCATACGTACGACTAGGGCTTGTGTACATGGCTGGGTCGGAACGGAGAAACAGCATCGTCGTCGTGTTCAATGAGAGGCAACGGAATGCGTCATGTTCATGGGGAGGCAACGGAATGCGTCGGGTTCATCGGGAGGCAACGAAACATGTGGGAGCCAACCGGCTGGGTCGGAACGGAATGCGTGGTCGTGTTCATCGGGAGGGCTTAGACGGAATAGGCGATGGAAACGAGGCCTGGCGTACCGCACAACGGAGGAAACAGACCTCCTACGTTCGGAACGGGGTCCTGTTAATCGGGAGGGGTCTGGTGTACCGCAAAACGGAGGAGACGGACCTCCTATGGTCGAAACAGGGGTCCTGTTGATCGGGAGGGGTGTGGCGTACCACAAAACGGAGGAAATTGACCTCCTACGGTCGAAACGGGGGTCCTGTTGATCGGGAGGGGTGTGGCGTACCGCAAAACGGACGAAACGGACCTCCTACGGTCGAAACGGGGGACCTGTTCATCGGGAGGGGTGTGGCGTACCACAAAACGGGACTCCATGGGATACTGTTCATCTCCACCGTCGACCTCCTCCAGCCTCCACGGGCTACCGTCGACCTCCTCCAGCCTCCACGGGCTCCTGTTCATCCAGCCTCCACCGCGCGCTACTCCACCGGCTACTGTTCAACCACCCCTCCACGGGCACCCCTCCATTGTCTACTGTTCATCCAGCCCTCCACACCACGGGGTCCTGTTTAACCACCCCTCCACGGGCACCCCTCCACCGTCTACTGTTCATCCAGCCCTCCACCACACCACGGGGTCCTGTTCATCCAGAGGCAACGCCACCGCTCACTGTTCATAGAAGTGTCATATGTATGACAATTTTTTTTGTCACCGGGTTTTGTCACAATTATCGTCATAGAAGTGTCATATGTATGACAATTTTTTTTCGTCCGGCCCAAAATGTCACGGATATGTGTTTTTTTAGTGTTGGGGCCTTTTTTGGAGCTCCGCCGGAGGGGGAATTGATCACGGAGGGCCTCTACATCAACTCCATGGCCCCTCCGATGATGTGTGAGTAGTTTATTTCAGACCTTCGGGTCCATAGCTAGTAGCTAGATGGTTCTTCTCTATCTTTGGATCTCAATACAAAGTTCTCCTCGATTCTCTTGGAGATCTATTCGATGTAACTCTTCTTTTTGCGATGTGTTTATCGAGATCCGATGAATTGTGGGTTTATGATCAAGTTTATCTATGAACAATATTTGAATCTCCTCTGAATTCTTTTATGTATGATCGGTTTATGTTTGCAAGTCTCTTCGAATTATCAATTTGGTTTGGCCTACTAGATTGATCTTTCTTGCAATGGGAGAAGTGCTTAGCTTTGGGTTCAATCTTGCGGTGCTCGATCCCAGTGATAGAAAGGGAAACGACACGTATTGTATTGTTTCCATCGAGGATAAAAGGATGGGGTTTATATCATATTGCATGAGTTTATCCCTCTACATCATGTCATCTTGCTTAAGGCGTTACTCTGTTCTTATGAACTTAATACTCTAGATGCATGCTGGATAGCGGTCGATGTGTGGAGTAATAGTAGTAGATGCAGGCAGGAGTCGGTCTACTTGTCACGAACATGATGCCTCTATACATGATCATACCTAGATATTCTCATAATTATTCGCTTTTCTATCAATTGCTCGACAGTAATTTGTTCACCCACCGTAATACTTATGCTATCTTGAGAGAATCCACTAGTGAAACCTATGGCCCCCGGGTCTATTCTCCATCATATAAGTTCCCCATCTATTTTATTTTGCAATCTTTACTTTCAATCTATATCATAAAAATACCAAAAATATTTATCTTATTATTATCATCTCTATCAGATCTCACTCTTGCAAGTGGCCGTGAAGGGCTTGACAACCCCTTTATCGCATTGGTTGCGAGGTTCTTATTTGTTTGTGTAGGTACGAGGTGACTCGCGCGTGGTCTCCTACTAGATTGATACCTTGGTTCTCAAAAACTGAGGGAAATACTTACGCTGCTTTACTGCACCACCCTTTCCTCTTCAAGGGAAAACCAACGCAGTGCTCAAGAGGTAGCAGACAACTTCACCTTTGTCATAGTATTAGAATTTCTCTCTAGCACGGCATGGCAAATCCAGGAAATACATTGGCAATTCTCTCTGCTGCGGTGTGACAAATCTCCGAAATGCATGACAATTCTTTGTGATGTAACATGACAATTATTTTTCTTAGCATGCAAAATCTCTATGTAATAGCAGGACAAATCTCTATATTATAGCATGACAACTCTTGAACATTTCTCCCGAAATGGATTTTGGAGGGAGCATTCTCTAGTGTCGTTGTTCACTCAAATAAGCCTACGCAAGGGAATGTTTGTTCGTGCCAAGGTCCTCTTATAAGGAATGTTACCTCTCTATTAGCATCCATTTTTTAACAATTGTCTCCATAAATTCCTAAACAACATAAATGTTTTCCGTCTAAAAACATGAACTACACATCTAGAAAATATGAAACTATTTTCGTGAAATATATAATTATTATTTTTTATTTGGTACTCCCTCCATTCCATAATTCTTGTCGTGGTTGTAGTTCAAATTAATTTGAACTAAAACCATGACAAGATTTATGGAACGGAGGCCTATTTTTTTCTTCTAATTTTCACCTAGGGGGAGAAGTAATTCTACCCATCTGAATTGTATTCATTTTGCCTATAGGCTTTGCAACCTAATGCATGATAGGTTTCAAGTGAACTAGAATTACAGGGGCATGATGTCTACTATGCAACTTTATTCTTGTAGACTCGTGTTGGGCCTCCAAGCACAGAGTTTTGTAGGACAATTGCAATTTTTTCTCAAGTGGATGACCTAAGGTTTATCAACCCGTGGGAGGCTAGGATGAAGATGGTCTCTCTCAAACAACCCTACAACCTAATAACAAAGAGTCTCTTGTGTCCCCAACACATCAAATACGATGATAATTTGTATAGGTGCACTAGTTCGACGAAAAGATGGTGATACAAGTGTAGTAATGATAGTAGATATTGATTTTTGTAATAGGAACAATAAGAAAACAACAAGGTAGCAATTAATAGAACGGAGCACAAACGGTATTGCAATGCTTGAAAATGAGGCCTAGGGTCCATACTTTCGCTAGTGCAATCTCTCAACAATGCTAATATAGGATCATATAACCATCCCTCAACGTGCGATGAAGAATCACTCCAAAGTTCCTATCTAGTGGAGAACATAAGAAGAAATTGTTTGTGGGTATTCTTTCCGATCGATCTATCCAAGAGTTCATACTAAAATAACACCAAGTTATTCTTTCCCATCGATCTATCAAGAGTTCGTACTAAAATAACACCAAGTTATTCTTTCTGATCGATCTATCAAGAGTTCATACTGAAAACACCAAAACAAATTCGGATTTATAATACCCAATCCAACACAAAGAACCTCAAAGGGTGCCCCAAGATTTCTACTAGAGAAACAAAGACGAAAATGTGCATCAACCCCTATGCATAGATTACCCCAATGTCACCTCGGAAATCCGCGACTTGTGTGCCAAAACATATATCAAATAAAACAATATGATACTCCATTGTCACCACGGGTATTCATAGCAAGACATACATCAAGTGTTCTCAAATCCATAAAATTATTCAATCCGATGAGAACGAAATCTCAAAGGGAAAACTCAATTCATCACAACAATATAGAGAGGGGAAAACACCATATGATCCAACTATATTAACAAAGCCCGTGATACATCAAGATCGTGCCATCTCAAGAACACGAGAGAGACAGAGAGAGAGAGAGAGATTAAACACATAGCTACTGGTACAAACCCTCAGCCCTGAGGGTGGATTACTCCCTCCTCATCATGGTGGCCGCCGGGATGATGAAGATGGCCACCGGTGATGATTTCCCCCTCCGGTAGGGTGCCGGAACGGGGTCTAGATAGGTTTTTCGTGGCTATAGAGGTTTGCGGCGGCGGAACTTCTGATCTAGGGTTATTTCTTGGGGTTTCTGTATTTATAGGATTTTTTGGCGTTGGTTTCAAACGAAGATGGGCCTCAAGGTGACCACAACCCACCAACACACGGGTTGGGCTCTAGGCACGCCCTGGTGTGTTGTGCCCACCTCCTCACCTTCTGGTCCTCCCACAAAGCTTCTAGTTCCTCTTTTGTTCCAAAAAGAAATCGTCAAAAAGTTTTGTTGAATTTGGAGAACTTTTATTTCTGCACAAAAAACAACACCACGGTAGTTCTGCTGAAAACAATGTCAGTCCGGGTTAGTTCCATGCAAACCATACCAGAACCATATAAAATTGTTTTAGACATGGCATGAGTAATTCATAAATTATAGATACGTTGGAGACGTACCAACACCCCCAAGCTTAATTCCTACTTGTCCTCAAGTAGGTAATGATAAAAGAAATAATTTATGAAGTGTGAATGCTAGCAAAGTGCATAAGTTTGATCGATGATATTTTTAGTCACTTTTCATAGCATCATAACAACAAATCTTTCTCGTAAAAATCATCATGATAAAGTAATAATTGAAAACATAATTTTTGTTGTGGAATGCTACCTATCATATTCATCATGTACTCTTTCTTTTGTAGCATGGACATTTGGACTTGAGTGATTCAAAGCAATAGTCTATAATTTGACATGAAGACATCAATACTCAAGCATACTAACAAGCAACCATGTCTTTCAAAATATCAACGCTAAAGAAAGCTATCCCTATCCCATTATGCCCAATCATTGATCCATTCATGAAACACACTTGAATATTAGCTACATCCAATGCACAAGTATGATCATAGTGCTTCCTAGTTGGTGCTTTATAAGAGAAGATGGAGACTCAAATAAAAATAAAAATTGCATAAAGTAAATAGGTAGGTCCTTCACAGAGAGAAGCAGAGATTTGTAGAGGTGCCTCAAATTGAGAGTTAAAATACTTGAAGCTCAAATTGAGAGATAAAATACTCGAACATGGAGACTCAATTACTCGAAGCTTAAATTGAGAGATAAAATATTTTGAGAGGCATACTTTTCCCACCAACGAAAATGACAGAGAGTTCCCAACACTTTCCATGCTAGATACATCATAGGCGATTCCCAACAGAAAATAAAGTTTATTCCTTTTTCCACCATTCTTTCACAATCCATGACTAGCCGTATCCATGGGTGCCCTCCATACCAACACTTTCAAAGGAATTTATTATTGAACAACATAATTTTTTTTGCATTTTGGGACTAGGCATCCCTATAAGCTTTGTCACACTCTCGTGCAATGACAAGTGAATAAATACTCATCTTGAGAATAACACAGCTAGCATGGAAAATATTGGCCACCCCCTGCCGCTTCATGAGCGGTACGGGCTGAAGGAAATATGCCCTAGAGGCAATAATAATTACTTATTCATGATAAAGGTTTCTTATTCATGCTAGAATTGAATTGATTGGAAACTTAAATGCATGTGTGAATACATAAACAAATATTGTGTCCCTAGTAAGCCTCTACTAGACTAGCTTGTTGATCAAAGATGGTTAAGGTTTCCTAACCATAGACATGTGTTGTCATTTGATAATGGGTTAACATCATTAGGAGAATGATGTGATGGAAAAGACCTATCCGTTAGCTTAGCATATTGATCGTTTTGTTTATTGCTATTGCTTTGTTCATGTCAAATACATATTCCTTCGACTATGAGATTATGCAACTCCCGGATACCGGAGGAATACCTTGCGTGCTATCAAACATCACAACATAACTGGGTGATCATAAAGATTCTCTACATGAATTGATGACCCACAAGTATAGGGGATCTATCGTAGTCCTTTCGATAAGTAAGAGTGTCGAACCCAACGAGCAGCAGAAGGAAATGATAAGTGGTTTTCAGCAAGGTATTCTCTGCAACCACTGAAATTATAGGTAACAGATAGTTTTGTGATAAGATAAGTTGTAACAAGCAACAAGTAACAAAAGTAAATAAAGTGCAGCAATATGGCCCAATCCTTTTTGTAGCAAAGGACAAGCCTGGACAAACTCTTATAGAGAAAAGCGCTCCCGAGGACACATGGGAATTATCGTCAAGCTAGTTTTCATCATGTTCATATGATTCGCGCTCGGTACTTTGATAATTTGATATGTGGGTAGACCAGTGCTTGGGTACTGCCCTTACTTGAACGAGCAACCCACTTATGATTAACCTCTATTGCAAGCATCCGCAACTACAACAAAAGTATTAAGGTAAACCTAACCATAGCATGAAACATATGGATCCAAATCAGCCCCTTACGAAGCAACGCATAAACTAGGGTTTAAGCTTCTGTCACTCTAGCAACCCATCATCTACTTATTACTTCCCAATGCCTTCCTCTAGGCCCAAATAATGGTGAAGTGTCATGTAGTCGATGTTCACATAAAACCAGTAGAGGAGAGACAACATACATCTCATCAAAATATCGAATGAATACCAAATTCACATGAATACTAATAGCAAGACTTCTCCCATGTCCTCAAGAACAAACATAACTACTCACAAAGCATATTCATGTTCATAATCAGAGGGGTATTAATATGCATATAGGATCTGAACATATGATCTTCCACCAAGTAAACCAACTAGCATCAACTACAAGGAGTAATCAACACTACTAGCAACCCACAGGTACCAATCCCAGGCTTAGAGACAAGAATTGGATACAAGAGATGAACTAGGGTTTGAGAGGAGATGGTGCTGGTGAAGATTTTGATGGAGATTGACCCCCTCCCGATGAGAGGATCATTGGTGATGACGATCGCGATGATTTCCCCCTCCCAGAAGAAAGTGTCCTCGGTAGAACAGCTCCACCGGAGCCCTAGATTGGTTCCGCCTCGTGGCGGCGGAGTCTCGTCCCGAAAGCTTGCTTATGATTTTTCTCTCAACGAAAGACTCCATATAGCAGGAGATAGGCAGGGGGAGCGCCCCCACCCTCGTGGCTGGTGAGTGGCCCCCCTCTGGTACTTCTTGCACTCAATATTTTATATATATTCTGAAAATAACTTCCGTGAAGTTTCAGGACTTTTGGAGCTATGCAGAATAGGTCTCTAATATTTGCTCCTTTTCCAACCCAGAATCCCAGCCGCCGGCATTCTCCCTCTTTGTGTAAACCTTGTGAAATAAGAGAGAATAGGCATAAGTATTGTGACATAATGTGTAATAACAGCCCATAATGCAATAAATATCGATATAAAAGCATGATGCAAAATCGACGTATCATCTCCCCCAAGCTTAGACCTTGCTTGTCCTCAAGCGAAAGCCGAAATCAAAAAATATGTTCACATGTTTAGAGATAGAGGTGTTGATAAAAATAAAATACGGACATGAGGGCATCATGATCATTCTTAGAACAGCAACATATATATGTATATATTCATATGATCTCTTATGCTAAAGTAACAATTCAATGACAATTTCAAGTATGAATCATAAACTTCATTAAAAACTAACAAACTATAATCTCAGTCATTGAAGCAATTGCAATTTATCATAACATAGGAAAGAGTCAATGTAAGAGCTTTTCAGCAAGTCCACATACTCAACTATCATATAGTCTTTCAGAATTGCTAACACTCACGCAATACTTATGGGTATGGGTTTTAATCGGACACAGAGAAAGATAGGGGCTTATAGTTTTTCCTCCCAACATTTTACCTCAAGGGTAATGCCAACAATAATAGTTCATGAAAACTCACATCCAATTAGCCATATATACCAGGATCTTTCCAACATGTTGTGATTGCCAAAAGTTAAAATGTAAAAAGGAAGGGAGAAGATCACCATGACTCTTATGTAAGGTAGGAGATAAAAGTAAAAGATAGGCCCTTCGTAGAGGGAAGCAGAGGTTGTCATGCACTTTTATGGTTGGACGCACAAAATCTTAATGCGAAAGAACGTCACTTTATATTGCCACTTGTGATATGGACCTTTATTATGCAGTCCGTCGCTTTTATTTCTTCCATATCACACGATCGTATAAAGCTTATTTTCTCCCACACTAATAAGTCATACATATTTAGAGAGCAATTTTTATTGCTTGCACTGATGACAACTTACTTGAAGGATCTTGCTCAATCCATAGGTAGATATGGTGGACTCTCATGGCAAAACTGGGTTTAGGGATATTTGGAACCACAAGTAGTATCTCTACTTGGTGCAAGGAATTTGGCTAGCATGAGGAGGAAAGGAAAGCTCAATCATGTTGGATGATCCATGGCAATATAATTTATCTTAGATGTAAGAAAACATAACCCATTACGTTGTCTTCCTTGTCCAACGTCAACTCTTTAGCATGTCATATTTTAATGAGTGCTCACAATCATAAAAGTTGTCCAAGATAGTATATTTATATGTGAAGACCTTTCTTTCTTTATTACTTCCTATTAATTGCAATGATGACCAAAACTATGTTTGTCAACTCTCAACAACTTTTATTCATCATACCCCCTATATGTGAGCTCATTACTCTCCATAAGATCCATATGATCTCTTTGTTTCTTTTTATTTCTTTCTCTTTTTATTTTATTCACTTCAAGATCATAGCAAGATAATCAAGCCCTTGACTCAACACTAATCTTTATTGTATAGCTCACGGACTCGATTACATAGGAAGATCATAAAGCAAAACTCACAACTAGATCAACTAAAACTTTATTATACTAGATCAAAATATTATCAAAAGGATCGAAATAAGAAAAATGATAAAGATAAAGGTGATGGTGATACGATACCAGGGCACCTCCCCCAAGCTAGGCAGTTTCCAAGGGGAGTGCCCATACCCATGTGACTATATCTCTTTTACCGGTGAAGGAGTTGGAGTTGTTGATGATGTAGGCTTGTCATCCCTCTTCCAAGGCATAGGCTCACCATCATAGAAGGTTGATCGAGTCTCCTGAGTCCTCAAATCTGCAGCCAAACTCATCCTTTTGAATCTATATTCATACTCACAATTTTGATTTTGCAGGTCATAGATCTGGGCTTGGAGGTGCTCGATTTTCTCATGACGTCCAACTTGTGGTTGTTGGTGAACTCCATGATCATAATGTGATTGGAGTCGAGTCCACGCTCCACCATCTCCTGACACTTGAAAACTTGTTGCTCCAATGCCTCGAGCCTTGCCTCCGTGCTTCCGGTCTTCCTTGGTCCCTCAACATCATGGATGTGCAACAACCCCTCAGGCATCTCAATGGTTTGAGGGTGTTGCAGCTCCTCCGCGAGGTAGGGGTTGATGACCTTCTTGAAGAACATGTCCTTGGGGGCACTTGAAGATGACATGACGACCTAGATCTGTCAGAAAAACAGCTCGAAACAAAGACAAGAGATATTTGCGTGATACAGGAGTCAAAACCTCCGGGAGATTATATAATGAATTTGTACCGACAAAAATACGTAATGTGCAAGAAAACGGAGTCCGGAGAGCGCACGAGGTGCCCACGAGGCAGGGGGTGCGCCCAGGGGGGTAGGGCGCGCCCTCCACCCTCGTGGAGTCCTCGTGTCCTTCCCGGACTGCTTCTTATTTTTCAATTTTTCTAAATATTCCAAAATAGAGAAAAAATGCCATTAGAACTGTTTTGGAGTCGGTTTACTTACCGTACCACGTACCTATTCCTTTTCGGAGTCTGAAACGTTCCGGAAAGTGTCCCTTATGTATTCCTCCAGGGTTACAGTTTCAATAACATTGGTTTCAACATTTATATGATTACCTGAGATATAAGGTTTGATTCTTTGACCGTTCACCACCTTCAGATTCGTGCCTTCGAAGTTGTTGATTTTTATGGCACCGGAACGATAGACCTCCTCGATAACGTAAGGACCTTCCCATTTAGAGAGAAGCTTCCCTACAAATTTTTTTAAACAAGAGTTGTATAGCAATACATAATCACCTACATTAAACTCACGCTTTTGTATTCTTTTGTCATGCCATCTTTTAACTTTTTCTTTAAACAATTTGGCATTCTCATAGGCTTGGGTTCTTTTCAAACAACCTCTTCTCACCGGCAAGTTTGAAATCATTGTTGAGCTCTTTAATAGCCCAATAAGCCTTGTGTTCTAGTTCAAGAGGTAAGTGACATGCTTTTCCATAAACCCTTTTATACGGAGACATACCCATATGATTTTTATATGCAGTTCTATAGGCCCATAATGCATCATCAAGTTTCTTGGACCAATTCTTTCTAGATCTATTAACAGTCTTTTTCAAAATTAATTTGAGTTCTGTATTATGACCACCAGACTGTGGGTGATAAGGGGATGCAACTCTATGATTAACATCATACTTAGCAAGCATTCTACGGAAAGCACCATGAATAAAATGTGAACCACCATCAGTCATTAAATATCTAGGGACTCCAAACCTCGGAAAAATAACTTCCTTAAGCATGTTAATAGAGGTGTTATGATCAGCACTACTAGTTGGAATAGCTTCTACCCACTTAGTAATGTAATCAACATCAACTAAAATATGTGTATATCCATTTGAAGCAGGAAAAGGTCCGATATAATCAAAGCCCCAAACATCAAATGGTTCAATAACAAGTGAATAATTCATAGGCATTTCTTGACGTCTACCAGTATTATCACAAGATAAGACAAACTTACGGGCATCCTTGAAGAGAGTAGGCCAATAAAAACCAGATTGCAATACCTTATGTGCAGTTCTATCTCCAGCGTGGTGTCCTCCATAAGCTTCAGAGTGACACTTGCATAGGATCTGTTCCTGTTCATGCTCAGGTACACAACATCTAATAATACCATCTACTCCTTCTTTATAATGATGTGGGTCATCCCAAAAGTAATGTCTCAAATCATGGAAGAACTTTTTCTTTTGCTGGTATGTGAAACTAGGTGGTATAAATTTAGCAATAATATAATTAGCATAATCAGCATACCATGGAGCAGTTTGAGAAGCATTTATGACATTTAATTGTTCATTAGGAAAGCTATCATAAATAGTAGTGGGTCATCAAGAACATTCTCTAACCTGGACAAGTTGTCTGCAACGGGGTTCTCAACTCCCTTTCTATCAATAATATGCAAATCAAATTCTTGTAGCAAGAGAACCCATCTAATAATTCTAGGTTTAGCATCTTTCTTTTCCATAAGATATTTAATAGCAGCATGATCCATGTGGATAGTTACTTTAGAATCAACAATATGAGGTCTGAACTTATCACAAGCAAATACAACTGCGAAGAATTCTTTTTAGTAGTGGCATAATTTCTCTGGCCATTGTCTAGAGTTTTACTGGCATATTGAATAACATTTAGTTTCTTATCAACTCTTTTCCCTAGAACAACACCTACAACATAATCACTAGCATCACACATAATTTCAAAAGGTAAATTCCAATCAGGTGGATGAACAATCGATGCAGAGATCAATGCTTTCTTAAGTATTTCAAATGCTTCTACACAATCATCATCAAAGACGAATGGTATATCTTTTTGTAATAAGTTAGTCAGAGGCCGAGAGATTTTTGAGAAGTCCTTAATGAACCTCCTGTAAAAGCCGACATGACCAAGGAAACTTCTTATACCTTTAATGTCCTTGGGACACGACATCTTTTCAATAGCATCAACTTTAGCTTTATCAACTTCAATGCCTCTTTCAGAAATTTTGTGCCCCAAGACAATACCTTCATTAACCATAAAGTGGCACTTCTCCCAATTCAAGACAAGGTTAGTTTCTTCACATCTCTGCAAAACACGATCAAGGTTGCTTAAGCAATCATCAAAAGAGGATCCATAAACGGAGAAATCGTCCATGAAAACCTCACAAATCTTTTCACAAAAGTTAGAGAATATAGCCATCATGCATCTTTGAAAGGTAGCAGGTGCATTACATAGACCAAAAAGCATACGTCTATAAGAAAAATTACTGAAAGAGCAAGTAAAAGTGGTCTTAGATTGATCATCAGCTGATACATATATTTGAGAGAAACCAGAATAACCATCTAGAAAGCAAAAATGTGTATGTTTGGATAATCTTTCTAGCATTTGATCAAGGAAAGGTAAGGGGTAATGATCTTTTTAGTAGCCTTATTTAATTTGCAGAAATCAATTACCATCCTATAACCTATAATAATTCTTTGCGGAATCAATTCATCCTAACCATTAGGAACGACAGTAATACCTCCCTTCTTAGGAACACAATGGACAGGACTTACCCACTGACTATCAGCAACGGGATAACTTATACCTGCCTCAAGGAGCTTTAGTATTTCTTTTCTTACCACTTCTTTCATCTTAGGATTCAACCGTCGTTGGTGATTAATAACTCGTTTGGCATCTTTCTCCAAATTTATTTTGTGTTGACATAGAGTGGGACTAATGCCTTTAAGATCATCATGAGTATATCCAATAGCGGCACGGTGCTTCTTCAAAGTTTTCAATAATTTTTCTTCCTCCTTCTCTGAAAGGTTAGCACTAATAATAACAGGATATACCTTCTTTTCATCAAGATAAGCATATTTAAGAGTATCAGGCAATGTTTTGAGCTCAAACACGGGATCACCCTTGGGTGGAGGAGGATCCCCTAAGATTTCAACTGGCAAGTTGTGTTTCAAAATAGGTCCCTGTTTAAAGAACACTTCATCTATTTCCCTTCTTTCATTCATAAACATATCATTTTCATGGTCTAGCAAATATTGTTCTAAAGGATCACTAGGAGGTACAGCAATAGAAGCAAGACCGATAATTTCATCTTTACTAGGTAGTTCCTCTTCACGGTGTTATCTACGAAATTTAGAAAAGTTGAACTCATGAGACATATCACCCAAACCAATAGTAACACCATCCTTTTTGCAGTCTATCCTAGCATTAACAGTGTTTAAGAAAGGTCTACCAAATATAATGGGATAAAAGCTATCTTGTGGGGAAGCAAGAACAAGAAAATTAGAAAGATATTTAGTTTTCCCACACAGGACTTCAACATCTCTAACAATCCCCATTGGTGAATTAGTATCTCTATTGGTAACTTTAATTGTGACATCAATATCTTCTAACTCAGCAGGTGCAATATCATGCATAATTTCTTTGTATAAGTCAATAGGTATTGCACTAGCACTTGCACCCATATCACACAAGCCATGATAAAAATGATCTCCTATTTTAACAAAAATAACATGCATGCCTACCACAAGTCTATGTTTATCTTTAGCACAAGGTTTAGCAATTCTAGCAGTTTCATCATAGAAATAAATAACATGCCCATCAATATTATCAGGCAAGAGATCCGTAACAATAGTAATATTAGGTTCAACTTTAACTTGCTCAGGAGGTGTATAGGTTCTAACATTGCTTTTACAAACCACAGTTGAAGCTTCAGCATGATCTTCTATCCTAATAGGAAAAGATGGTTTCTCAACATAAGCAGTAGGAACAATAGGATCATTATAAGTAATAGTCTTTTCTTCAACTTTAATAGGTGCAACTACTTTTACTTCAATGGGAGGATTATATTTAAACCACTTCTCCTTAGGGAGATCAACATGAGTAGCAAAAGATTCATACAAAGAAGCTACTATCTCAGAGTTAAGTCCATATTTAGTGCTAAATTTACGGAAAACATCGGTATCCATAAAAGATTTAACACAATCAAACTTAGGTGTCATACCTGACTCCTTACCTTCGTCGAGATCCCAATCTTCAGAGTTGTGTTTAATTCTTTCCAATAAATCCCATTTGAATTCAATGGTCTTCATCATAAAAGAGTCGGCACAAGAAGTATCAAGCATGGTGCGATTGTTATTAGAAAGCCGAGCATAAAAATATTGAATAATCATTTCTCTTGAGAGCTCTTGATTGGGGCATGAATATAACATTGATTTAAGCCTCCCCCAAGCTTGAGCGATGCTTTCTCCTTCGCGAGGCCAAAAATTATATATATAATTATGATCACGATGAACAAGATGCATAGGATAAAACTTCTGATGAAATTCCAATTTCAATCGTTTGTAGTTCCATGATCCCATATCATCACATAGCCTATACCATGTCAATGCATCTCCCTCCAAAGATAAAGGGAAGACCTTCTGCTTCATAACTGTTGGGGAACGTAGTAATTTCGAAAATTTTCCTACGCACACGCAAGATCATGGTGATGCATAGTAACGAGGGGGAGAGTCTGATCTACGTACCCTTGTAGATCGCAAAGGAAGCGTTGACACAACATAGAGGAAGTAGTCGTACGTCTTCTTCCCGATCCGACCGATCCAAGCACCGTTACTCCGGCACCTCCGAGTTCTTAGCACATGTTCAGCTCGATGACGATCCTTGGGCTCCGATCCAGCAAAGCGTCGAGGAAGAGTTTCGTCAGCACGACGGCGTGGTGACGATCTTGATGTACTACCGACGCAGGGCTTCGCCTAAGCTCTACAACGATATGACCGAGGTGGAATTTGGTGGCAGGGGGCACCGCACACGGCTAAGGAACGATCAACAATGATCAACTTGTGTGTCTTGGGGTGTCCCCTGCCCCCGTATATAAAGGGGAAAAGGGGGAGAGGTGCGGCCGGCCCCTTGGTGCGCCAGGAGGAGTCCTACTCCTACCGGGAGTAGGACTCCCCCCCTCCAATCCTATTCCAACTAGGATTCTCCAAAGAGAAGAGAGAAAGAGGGGGGCCGGCCCCTTCTCCTAGTCCTAATATGACTAGGGAAGGGGGGGAGGTGCGCAACCCTTGTGGGCAGCCCTCTCACCTTTCCACTAAGGCCCATGTAGGCCCATATGGCTCCCGGGGGTTTCGGTAACCCTCCCGGTAATCCGGTAAAATCCTGATTTTACCCGGAACACTTCCGATGTCCAAACATAGGCTTCCAATATATCGATCTTTATGTCTCGACCATTTCGAGACTCCTCGTCATGTTCGTGATCACATCCGGGACTCCGAACAACCTTCGGTACATCAAAACGCATAAACTCATAATAACTGTCATCGTAACGTTAAGCGTGCGGACCCTACGGTTCGAGAACAATGTAGACATGACCGAGACATGTCTCCGGTCAATAACCAATAGCGGGACCTGGATGCCCATATTGGTTCCTACATATTCTACGAAGATATTTATCGGTCAGACCGCATAACAGCATACGTTGTTCCCTTCGTCATCGGTATGTTACTTGCCCGAGATTCGATCGTCGGTATCCAATACCTAGTTCAATCTCGTTACTGGCAAGTCTCTTTACTCGTTCCGTAATACATCATCTCATAACTAACATCTTTAGTTATTATGCTTGCAAGGCTTATGTGATGTGTATTACCGAGAGGGCCCAGAGATACCTCTCCGACAATCGGAGTGACAAACCCTAATCTCGAAATACGCCAACCCAACATCTACCATTGGAGACACCTGTAGTACTCCTTTATAATCACCCAGTTACGTTGTGACGTTTGGTAGTACCCAAAGTGTTCCTCCGGTAAACGGGAGTTGCATAATCTCATAGTTATAGGAACATGTATAAGTCATGAAGAAAGCAATAGAAACATACTAAACGATCGGGTGCTAAGCTAATGGAATGGGTCATGTCAATCAGATCATTCAACTAATGATGTGACCTCGTTAATCAAATAACAACTCTTTGTTCATGGTTAGGAAACATAACCATCTTTGATTAACGAGCTAGTCAAGTAGAGGCATACTAGTGACACTCTGTTGGTCTTTGTATTCACACATGTATTATGTTTCCGGTTAATACAATTCTAGCATGAATAATAAACATTTATCATGTTATAAGGAAATAAATAATAACTTTATTATTGCCTCTAGGGCATATTTCCTTCAGTCTCCCACTTGCACTAGAGTCAATAATCTAGATTACACAGTAATGATTCTAACACCCATGGAGCCTTGGTGCTGATCATGTTTTGCTCGTGGAAGAGGCTTAGTCAACGGGTCTGCAACATTCAGATCCGTATGTATCTTGCAAATCTCTATGTCTCCCACCTGGACTAAATCCCGGATGGAGTTGAAGCATCTCTTGATGTGTTTGGTCCTTTTGTGAAATCTGGATTCCTTTGCCAAAGCAATTGCACCAGTATTGTCACAAAAGATTTTCATTGGACCCGATGCACTAGGTATGAGACCTAGATCGGATATGAACTCCTTCATCCAGACTCCTTCGTTTGCTGCTTCCGAAGCAGCTATGTACTCCGCTTCACATGTAGATCCCGCTACGACGCTTTGTTTAGAACTGCACCAACTGACAGCTCCACCGTTTAAAGTAAACACGTATCCGGTTTGCGATTTAGAAGCGTCCGGATCAGTGTCAAAGCTTGCATCAACGTAACCTCTTACGGTGAGCTCTTTGTCACCTCCATATACGAGAAACATATCCCTAGTCCTTTTTAGGTATTTCAGGATGTTCTTGACCACTGTCCAGTGATCCACTCCCGGATTACTTTGGTACCTCCCTGCTAAACTTATAGCAAGGCACACATCAGGTCTTGTACACAGCATTGCATACATGATAGAGCCTATGGCTGAAGCATAGGGAACATCTTTCATTTTCTCTCTATCTTCTGCAGTGGTCGGGCATTGAGTCTGACTCAACTTCACACCTTGTAACACAGGCAAGACCCTTTCTTTGCTTGATCCATTTTGAACTTCTTCAAAATCTTGTCAAGGTATGTGCTTTGTGAAAGTCCAATTAAGCGTCTTGATCTATCTCTATAGATCTTTATGCCTAATATGTAAGCAGCTTCCCCGAGGTCTTTCATCGAAAAACTTTTATTCAAGTATCCCTTTATGCTATCCAGAAATTCTATATCATTTCCAATCAGCAATATGTCATCCACATATAATATCAGAAATGCTACAGAGCTCCCACTCACTTTCTTGTAAATACAGGCTTCTCCAAAAGTCTGTATAAAGCCAAATGCTTTGATCACACTATCAAAGCGTTTATTCCAACTCCGAGATGCTTGCACCAGTCCATAAATGGAGCACTGGAGTTTGCATACTTTGTTAGCTTCCTTTGGGTCGACAAAACCTTCTAGTTGCATCATATACAACTCTTCTTCCAGAAATCCATTCAGGAATGCAGTTTTGACATCCATCTGCCATATTTCATAATCATAAAATGCGGCAATTGCTAACATGATCCTGACGGATTTAAGCATCGCGACGGGTGAGAAGGTCTCATCGTAGTCAACCCCTTGAACTTGTCGAAAACCTTTTGCGACAAGTCGAGCTTTATAGACAGTAACATTACCGTCAGCGTCAGTCTTTTTCTTGAAGATCCATTTATTCTCAATTGCTTGCCGATCATCGGGCAAGTCAACCAAAGTCCATACTTTGTTCTCATACATGGATCCCATCTCAGATTTCATGGCCTCAAGCCACTTTGCGGAATCTGGGCTCACCATCGCTTCTTCATAGTTCGTAGGTTCATCATGATCTAGTAGCATGACTTCCAGAACTGGATTACCGTACCACTCTGGTGCGGATCTCACTCTGGTTGATCTACGTGGTTCAGTAGTATCTTGTCCTGAAGTTTCATGATCATCATCATTAGCTTCCTCACTAATTGGTATAGGTGCCGCAGAAATAGTTTTCTGTGATGTACTATTTTCCAATAAGGGAGCAGGTACAGTTACCTCGTCAAGTTCCACATTCCTCCCACTCACTTCTTTCGAGAGAAACTCCTTCTCTAGAAATGATCCATTATTAGCAACGAATGTCTTGCCTTCGGATCTGTGATAGAAGGTATACCCAACAGTTTCCTTTGGGTATCCTATGAAGACACATTTCTCCGCTTTGGGTTCGAGCTTATCAGGTTGAAGCTTTTTCACATAAGCATCGCAGCCCCAAACTTTAAGAAATGACAACTTTGGTTTCTTGCCAAACCATAGTTCACAAGGCGTCGTCTCAACGGATTTTGATGGTGCCCTATTTAACGTGAATGCGGCCGTCTCTAAAGCATAACCCCAAAACAATAGCGGTAAATCAGTAAGAGACATCATAGATCACACCATATCTAGTAAAGTACGATTACGACGTTCGGACACACCATTACGCTGTGGTGTTCCGGGTGGCGTGAGTTGCGAAACTATTCCACAGTTTTCCAAATGTACACCAAACTCGTAACTCAAATATTCTCCTCCACGATCAGATCGTAGAAACTTTATTTTCTTGTTACGATGATTTTCAACTTCACTCTGAAATTCCTTGAACTTTTCAAATGTTTCAGACATATGTTTCATTAAGTAAATATATACATATCTGCTTAAATCATCTGTGAAGGTGAGAAAATAACGATATCCGCCACGAGCCTCAATATTCATCGGACCACATACATCGGTATGTATGATTTCCAATAAATCTGTTCCTCTCTCCATAGTACCGGAGAACGGTGTTTTAGTCATCTTGCCTATGAGGCACGGTTCGCAAGTACCAAGTGATTCATAATCAAGTGGTTCCAAAAGCCCATCAGTATGGAGTTTCTTCATGCGCTTTACACCGATATGACCTAAACGGCAGTGCCACAAATAAGTTGCACTATCATTATCAACTCTGCATCTTTTGGCTTCTACATTATGAATATGTGTATCACTACTATCGAGATTCAACAAGAATAGACCACTCTTCAAAGGTGCATGACCATAAAAGATATTACTCATATAAATAGAACAACCATTATTCTCTGATTTAAATGAATAACCGTCTCGCATTAAACAAGATCCAGATATAATGTTCATGCTCAACGCTGGCACCAAATAACAATTATTTAGGTCTAATATTAATCCTGAAGGTAGATGTAGAGGTAGCGTGCCGACCGCGATCACATCGACTTTGGAACCGTTTCCCACGCGCATCGTCACCTTGTCCTTTGCTAGCGTCCGCTTATTCCGTAGTCCCTGTTTCGAGTTGCAAATATTAGCAACAGAACCAGTATCAAATACCCAGGTGCTACTGCGAGCTCTAGTAAGGTACACATCAATAACATGTATATCACATATACCTTTGTTCACCTTGCCATCCTTCTTATCCACCAAATACTTGGGGCAGTTCCGCTTCCAGTGACCAGTCTGCTTGTAGTAGAAGCACTCAGTTTCAGGCTTAGGTCCAGACTTGGGTTTCTTCTCCTGAGCAGCAACTTGCTTGCTGTTCTTCTTGAAGTTCCCCTTTTTCTTCCCTTTGCCCTTTTTCTTGAAACTAGTGGTTTTGTTAACCATCAACACTTGATGCTCCTTCTTGATTTCTACCTCCGCAACTTTCAGCATTGCGAAGAGCTCGGGAATAGTCTTGTTCATCCCTTGCATATTATAGTTCATCACGAAGCTCTTATAGCTTGGTGGCAGTGATTGGAGAATTCTGTCAATGACACAATCATCTGGAAGATTAACTCCCATATGAATCAAGTGATTATTATACCCAGACATTTTGAGTATATGCTCACTGACAGAACTGTTCTCCTCCATCTTGCAGCTATAGAACTTATTGGAGACTTCATATCTCTCAATTCGGGCATTTGCTTGAAATATTAAATTCAACTCCTGGAACATCTCATATGCTCCATGACGTTCAAAACGTCGTTGAAGTCCCGATTCTAAGCCGTATAGCATGGCACACTGAACTATCGAGTAGTCATCAGCTTTGCTCTGCCAGACGTTCATAACATCTGGTGTTGCTCCAGCAGCAGGCCTGGCACCTAGCGGTGCTTCTAGGACGTAATTCTTCTGTGCAGCAATGAGGATAATCCTCAGGTTACGGACCCAGTCCGTGTAATTTCTACCATCATCTTTCAACTTTGCTTTCTCAAGGAACGCATTAAAATTCAACGGACCAACAGCACGAGCCATCTATCTACAATCATCATAAACAAGCAAGATACTATCAGGTACTAAGTTCATGATAAGTTTTAAGTTCAGTTAATCAAATTACTTAGGAACTCCCACTTAGATAGACATCCCTCTAAACCTCTAAGTGATCACGTGATCCAAATCAACTAAACCATAACCGATCATCACGGGAGATGGAGTAGTTTTCAATGGTGAACATCGTCATGTTGATCATATCTACTATATGATTCACGCTCGACCTTTCGGTCTCTGTGTTCCGAGGCCATATCTGCATATGCTAGGCTCGTCAAGTTTAACCTGAGTATTCTGCGTGTGCAAAACTGGCTTGCACCCGTTGTAGATGGACGTAGAGCTTATCACACCCGATCATCACGTGGTGTCTGGGCACGATGAACTTTGGCAACGGTGCATACTCAGGGAGAACACTTCTTGATAATTTAGTGAGAGATCATCTTATAATGCTACCTTCAATCAAAGCAAGATAAGATGCATAAAAGGATAAACATCACATGCAATCAATATAAGCGATATGATATGGCCATCATCATCTTGTGCTTGTGATCTCCATCTCCGAAGCACCGTCATGATCACCTTCGTCACCGGCGCGACACCTTGATCTCCATCGTAGCATCGTTGTCGTCTCGCCAATCTTATGCCTCCATGACTATCACTACCGCTTAGTAATAAAGTAAAGCATTACATCACGATTGCATTGCATACAATAAAGCGACAACCATATGGCTCCTGCCAGTTGCCGATAACTTGGTTACAAAACATGATCATCTCATACAATAAAATCAGCATCATGCCTTGACCATATCACATCACAACATGCCCTGCAAAAACAAGTTAGACGTCCTCTACTTTGTTGTTGCAAGTTTTATGTGGCTGCTACGGGCTTAAGTAAGAACTCATCTCACCTACGCATCAAAACCACAACGATAGTTTGTCAAATAGACTCCGTTTTAACCTTCTCAAGGACCGGGCGTAGCCACACTAGGTTCAACTAAAGTTGGAGAGACAGTCTTCCGCAAGCCATCTATGTGCAAAGCACGTCGAGGGAACCGGTCTCGCGTAAGAGTACGCGTAAGGTTGGTCCGGATCGTCTCGCCTAGCAATACCGCCGAACCAAAGTATGACATGCTGGTAGGCAGTATGACTTGTATCGCCCACAACTCATTTGTGTTCTACTCGTGCAAATAACTTCAAACCATAAAACCTAGGCTCGGATGCCACTGTTGGGGAACGTAGTAATTTCGAAAATTTTCCTACGCACACGCAAGATCATGGTGATGCATAGTAATGAGGGGGAGAGTCTGATCTACGTACCCTTGTAGATCGCAACGGAAGCGTTGACACAACGTAGAGGAAGTAGTCGTACGTCTTCTTGCCGATCCGACCGATCCAAGCACCGTTACTCCGGCACCTCCGAGTTCTTAGCACACGTTCAGCTCGATGACGATCCTCGGGCTCCGATCCAGCAAAGCGTCGAGGAAGAGTTTCGTCAGCACGACGGCGTGGTGACGATCTTGATGTACTACCGACGCAGGGCTTCGCCTAAGCTCTACAACAATATGACCGAGGTGGAATTTGGTGGCAGGGGGGCACCACACACGGCTAAGGAACGATCAACAATGATCAACTTGTGTGTCTTGGGGTGTCCCCTGCCCCCGTATATAAAGGGGCAAAGGGGGAGAGGTGCGGCCGGCCCCTTGGTGCGCCAGGAGGAGTCCTACTCCTACCGGGAGTAGGACTCGCCCCCTCCAATCCTATTCCAACTAGGATTCTCCAAAGAGAAGAGAGAAAGAGGGGGGCCGGCCCCTTCTCCTAGTCCTAATAGGACTAAGGGAAGGGGGGCGCGCGGCCAGCTATGGGATGCCCCTTTTCTCTTTTCCACTAAGGCCCATGAAGGCCCATATGGCTCCCGGGGGTTCCGGTAACCTCCCGGTAATCCGGTAAAATCCCGATTTCACCCGGAACACTTCCGATATCCAAATATAGGCTTCCAATATATCAATCTTTATGTCTCGACCATTTCGAGACTCCTCGTCATGTCCGTGATCACATCCGGGACTCCGAACAACCTTCGGTACATCAAAATGCATAAACTCATAATAACTGTCATCATAACGTTAAGCGTGCGGACCCTACGGTTCGAGAACAATGTAGACACGTCTCCGGTCAATAACCAATAGCGGGACCTAGATGCCCATATTGGCTCCTACATATTCTACGAAGATCTTTATCGGTCAGACCGCATAACAACATATGTTGTTCCCTTTGTCATTGGTATGTTACTTGCCCGAGATTCGATCGTCGGTATCCAATACCTAGTTCAATCTCGTTACCGGCAAGTCTCTTTACTCGTTTTATAATACATCATCTCATAACTAACATCTTTAGTTATTATGCTTGCAAGGCCTATGTGATGTGTATTACCGAGAGGGCCCAGAGATACCTCTCCAACAATCGGAGTGACAAACCCTAATCTCGAAATACGCCAACCCAACATCTACCATTGGAGACACCTGTAGTACTCCTTTATAATCATCCAGTTACGTTGTGACGTTTGGTAGTACCCAAAGTGTTCCTCCGGTAAACGGTAGTTGCATAATCTTATTGTTATAGGAACATGTATAAGTCATGAAGAAAGCAATAGCAACATACTAAAGGATCGGGTGCTAAGCTAATGGAATGGGTCATGTCAATCAGATCATTCAACTAATGATGTGACCTCGTTAATCAAATAACAACTCTTTGTTCATGGTTAGGAAACATAACCATCTTTGATTAACGAGCTAGTCAAGTAGAGGCATACTAGTGACACTCTGTTGGTCTATGTATTCACACATGTATTATGTTTCCGGTTAATACAATTCTAGCATGAATAATAAACATTTATCATGATATAAGGAAATAAATAATAACTTTATTATTGCCTCTAGGGCATATTTCCTTCAATAACATCATCGGGCATACCTACAAGCTTAAATAATCCACAAACTTCATCCACATATATTAGGTGCTCATCAGGATGTAATGTTCCATCTCCTGCAAAAGGATTAGCTAGCAGTTTTTCTATCATACCTGAAGGAATTTCAAAGTAGACATTCTCATTTTCAGTAGGTTCATTAGGTTGAGGAGCAACTCTTTGCTCTACTAGTCTGGGTGAAGATACCCCGAACAAGCCCCTCAGAGGATTACTTTCCATAGTAACAAGTGATAGTAAATTTCAGCACACTATATAAATTTTTCCTTACCAAATTCCACCTACCACAGGCGCTTCACTCCCCGACAACGGCGTCAGAAAAGAGTCTTGATGACCCACAAGTATAGCGGATCTATCGTAGTCCTTTCAATAAGTAAGAGTGTCAAACCCAACGAGGAGCAGAAGGAAATAATAAGCGGTTTTCAGCAAGGTATTCTCTGCAAGCACTGAAATTATAGGTAATAGATAGTTTTGTGATAAGATAATTTGTAACAAGCAACAAGTAACAAAAGTAAATAACGTGCAGGAAGGTGGCCCAATCCTTTTTGTAGCAAAGGACAAGCCTGGACAAACTCTTATAGAGAAAAGCGCTCCCGAGGACACATGGGAATTATCGTCAAGCTAGTTTTCATCACGTTCATATGATTCACGTTCGGTACTTTGATAATTTGATATGTGGGTGGACCAGTGCTTGGGTACTGCCCTTACTTGGACGAGCATCCCACTTATGATTAACCTCTATTGCAAGCATCCGCAACTACAACAAAAGTATTAAGGTAAACCTAACCATAGCATGAAACATATGGATCCAAATCAGCCCCTTGCGAAGCAACGCATAAACTAGGGTTTAAGCTTCTATCACTCTAGCAAACCATCATGTACTTATTACTTCCCAATGCCTTCCTCTAGGCCCAAATAATGGTGAAGTGTCATGTATTCGACGTTCACATAACACCACTAGAGGAGAGACAACATACATCTCATCAAAATATCGAACGAATACCAAATTCACATGACTACTAATAGCAAGACTTCTCCCATGTCCTCAGGAACAAACGTAACTACTCACAAAGCATATTCATATTCATAATCAGAGGGGTATTAATTTGCATATAGGATCTGAACATATGATCTTCCACCAAGTAAACCAACTAGCATCGACTACAAGGCGTAATCAACACTACCAGCAACCCACAGGTACCAATCCCAGGCTTAGTGACAATAATTGGATACAAGAGATGAACTAGGGTTTGAGAGGAGATGGTGCTGGTGAAGATGTTGATGGAGATTGACCCCCTCCCGATGAGAGGATCGTTGGTGATGATGATGGCGATGATTTCCCCCTCCCGGAGGGAAGTGTCCTCGGCAGAACAGCTCCGCCGGAGCCCTAGATTGGTTCCGCCAAGGTTCCGCCTCATGGCGGCGGAGTCTCGTCCCGAAAGCTTGCTAATGATTTTTTTCTCAACGAAAGACTCCATATAGCATAAGATGGGCATCGGAGGCTTACCAGGGGGCCCACGAGGCAGGGGGCGCGCCCAGGAGGGTAGGGCGCGCTCCCACCCTCGTGGCTGGTGAGTGGCCCCCTCTGGTACTTCTTGCGCTCAATATTTTTTTAGATATTTTGAAAATAACTTTCGTGAAGTTTCAGGACTTTTGGAGCTGTGCAAAATAGGTCTCTAATATTTGCTCCTTTTCCAGCCCAGAATCCCAGCTGTCAGCATTCTCCCTCTTTATGTAAACCTTGTAAAATAAGAGAGAATAGGCATAAGTATTGTGACATAATGTGTAATAACAGCCCATAATGCAATAAATATCGATATAAAACCATGATGCAAAATGGACGTATCAGGTATCCCCGAAGGTGTTTGTTGAGTTGACATGGATCGAGATTAGGATTTGTCACTCCGAGTATCGGAGAGGTATCTCTGGGCCCACTCGGCAATACACATCGTAAGAAGCCTTCCAAGCAAAGTAACTAATGAGTTAGTTGCAAGATGATGTGCGGAACGAGTATAGAGACATGCCGGTAATGAGATTGAACTAGGTATGAAGATACCGACGATCGAATCTCGGCCAAGTAACATACCGATGGACAAAGGGAATTACGTATGTTGTCATAACGGTTCAACCGATAAAGATCTTCTAGTAGTGTACTTGTGGTGAAAGAATGTAATGTAGTTGTAGACTAGCTAATTTTAGATAGTTTAATTTTATTGTATTTCTAGTAGTGTACTTGTTGTGAAAGAATGTACTGTAGTTGTAGACTAGCTATTTTTAGATAGTGTAATTTTATTGTATTTTGATACGTCCATTTTACATCATGTTTTCTTACTGTTATTTATAATGTTTTTATCCATAATAATGCTTTTTGGAGTAATTCTAATGCCTTTTCTCTCATAATTTGCAAGGAACACACCAAGAGGGAGAATTCCGGCAGCTGGAAATCTGGACCTAGAAAAGCTATGCCAGGCCACCTATTCTACACAACTCCAAATGAGCTGAAACTTGACAAAGATTTGTTATGGATTATTTAAGAAATACTGGAGCCAATAAACACCCGAGGGGGCCACCAGGTGGGCACAACCCACCTAGGCGTGCCAGGCCCCCCAGGCGTGCCCTGGTGGGTTGTGGACTCCTTGGCCCACCTTCGGTGCCCATCTTCTGGTATATAAGTCGTTTTGACCTAGAAAAATAAAGGGGAGACTTTCAGGACGAAGCGCCGCTGCCTCGAGGCAGAACTTGGGCAGGAGAACTTTTGCCCTCCGGCAGGGCGATTCCGCTGGGGGAACTTCCCTCCCGGAGGGGAAAATTATCTTCATCGTCATCATCATCACCAACAACTCTCCCATCTTGGGGAGGGCAATCTCCATCAACATCTTCAACAACACCATCTCCTCTCAAACCCTAGTTCATCTCTTGTGTTCAATCTTGTTACCGGAACTATAGATTGGTGCTTGTGGGTGACTAGTAGTATTGATTACATCTTGTAGTTGATTACTATATGGTTTATTTTGGTGGAAGATTATATGTTCAGATCCATTATGCTATTTAATACTCCTCTGATCATGAACATGTTTATCCTTTGTGAGTAGTTACTTTTGTTCTTGAGGTCACGGGACAAATCATGTTGCACGTAATCATGTGAACTTGATATGTGTTTGATATTTTGATAGTACGTATGTTGTTATTCCCTTAGTGGTGTCATGTGAACGTCGACTACATGACACTTCACCATATTTGGGCCTAAGGGAATGCATTGTGGAGTAGCAATTAGATGGTGGGTTGCGAGAGTGACAGAAGCTTAAACCCCCGTTTATGTGTTATTTCATAAGGGACCGATTGGACCCAAAAGTTTAATGCTATGGTTAGAATTTATTCTTAATACTTTTCTCATAGTTGCAGATGCTTGGTTAATCATAAGTAGGAGGTTTGTTCAAGTAAGAACATCACCTAAGCACCAGTCCACCCACATATAAAATTATCAAAGTAGCGAACACAAATCAAACCAACATGATGAAGTGACTAGATGAAATTCCCGTCTACCCTCAAGAATGCTTTGCTTATCATAAGAGACCGTTTTGGCCTATCCTTTGCCTCAAAGGGATTGGGCTACCTTGTTGCACTTTTGTTACTACTATTGTCACTTGCTCGTTACAAATTATCTTGCTATCAAACTACTCCGTTACTTACAATTACAAGACTTGCAGACATTACTTTATTGAAAACTACTTGTCATTTCCTTCTGCTCCCCGTTGGTTTCGACACTCTTACTTATCGAAAAGAGCTACAATTGATCCCCTATACTTGTGGGTCATCATGGCTATTTTCTGGCGCCGTAGCCGGGGAGTGAAGCACCTTTGGTAAGGAAACATTTATATAGTCTGCTGAAATTTATTGTCACTTGTTACTATGGAAAACAATCCTTTGAGGGGTTTGTTCGAGGTATCTTCACCTCGTCCGGAACCATAATTAGCAACCCCTCAATCTACTACACCTACTGAAAATATTGAATATGAAATTCCTTCGGGTATGATAGAACAACTGCTAGCTAATCCTTATGCAAGAGATGGAATCGAACATCCTGATATGCACTTGATATATGTGGAACAAATTTGTGGATTGTTTAAGCTTGCAGGTTTACCCAGGGATGAAGTGATGAAAAAGGTTTTTCCATTATCTTTGAAAGGAAAAGCATTGGCATGGTATAGGCTATGTGATGATATTGTTGGGGAACATAGTAATTTCAAAATTTTCCTACGCACACGCAAGATCATGGTGATGCATAGCAACGAGGGGGAGAGTCTGATCTATGTACCCTTGTAGATCGCAACGGAAGCGTTGACACAACGTAGAGGAAGTAGTCGTACGTCTTCTTCCCGATCCGACCGATCCAAGCACCGTTACTCCGGCACCTCCGAGTTCTTAGCACACGTACAGCTCGATGACGATCCCCGGGCTCCGATCCAGCAAAGCTTCGGGGAGGAGTTCCGTCAGCACGACGGCGTGGTGACGATCTTGATGTTCTACCGACGCAGGGCTTCGCCTAAGCTCTACAACGATATGATCGAGGTGGAATATGGTGGCAGGGGGCACCGCACACGGCTAAGGAACGATCTCAATGATCAACTTGTGTGTCTAGAGGTGCCCCCTGCCCCCGTATATAAAGGATCCAAGGGGGAGGGGCTGGCCGGCCAAGAGGAGGGCGCAGGAGGAGTCCTACTCCTACCGGGAGTAGGACTCCCCCCCAATCCTATTCCAAATAGGACTCCCAAGGGGGAAAGAGAGAGAGAGGTGGCCGGCCACCTCCCCTAGTCCTAATAGGACTAGGGGAGGGGGGAGGCGCGCAGCCCACCATGGAAGCCCCTTTCACCTTTCCACTAAAGCCCAATAAGGCCCATATGGCTCCCGGGGGGTTCCGGTAACCTCCCGGTAATCCGGTAAAATCCCGATTTTGCCCGGAACACTTCCGATATCCAAATATAGGCTTCCAATATATCAATCTTTATGTCTCGACCATTTCGAGACTCCTCGTCATGTCCGTGATCACATCGGGACTCCGAACTACCTTCGGTACATCAAAATGCATAAACTCATAATAACTATCATCGTAACGTTAAGCGTGCGGACCCTACGGTTCGAGAACAATGTAGACATGACCGAGACACGTCTCCGGTCAATAACCAATAGCGGGACTTGGATGCCCATATTGGCTCCTGCATATTCTATGAAGATTTTATCGGTCAGACCGCATAACAACATACGTTGTTCCCTTTGTCATCGGTATGTTACTTGCCCGAGATTCGATCGTCGGTATCCAATACCTAGTTCAATCTCGTTATCGGCAAGTCTCTTTACTCGTTCTATAATACATCATCCCACAACTAACTCATTAGTTGCAATGCTTGCAAGGCTTGTGTAATGTGCATTACCGAGAGGGCCCAGAGATACCTCTCCGACAATCGGAGTGACAAATCCTATTCTCGAAATATGCCAACCCAACATCTACCATTGGAGACACCTGTAGAGCTCCTTTATAATCACCCAGTTACGTTGTGACGTTTGGTAGCACACAAAGTGTTCCTCCGGCAAACGGGAGTTGCATAATCTCATAGTCATAGGAACATGTATAAGTCATGAAGAAAGCAATAGCAACATACTAAACGATCGGGTGCTAAGCTAATGGAATGGGTCATGTCAATCAGATCATTCAACTAATGATGTGACCTCGTTAATCAAATAACAACTCTTTGTTTATGGTTAGGAAACTTAACCATCTTTGATTAACGAGCTAGTCTAGTAGAGGCATACTAGTGACACTCTGTTTGTCTATGTATTCACACATGTATTATGTTTCCGGTTAATACAATTCTAGCATGAATAATAAACATTTATCATGATATAAGGAAATAAATAATAACTTAATTATTGCCTCTAGGGCATATTTCCTTCAGTCTCCCACTTGCACTAGAGTCAATAATCTAGATTACACAGTAATGATTCTAACACCCATGGAGCCTTGGTGCTGATCATGTTTTGCTCGTGGAAGAGGCTTAGTCAACGGGTCTGCAACATTCAGATCCGTATGTATCTTGCAAATCTCTGTGTCTCCCACCTGGACTAGATCCCGGATGGAATTGAAGCGTCTCTTGATGTGTTTGGTCCTTTTGTGAAATCTGGATTCCTTTGCCAAAGCAATTGCACCAGTATTGTCACTAAAGATTTTCATTGGACCCGATGCACTAGGTATGACACCTAGATCGGATATGAACTCCTTCATCCAGAATCCTTCGTTCGCTGCTTCTGAAGCAGCTATGTACTCCGCTTCACATGTAGATCCCGCTACGACGCTTTGTTTAGAACTGCACCAACTGACAGCTCCACCGTTTAAAGTAAACACGTATCCGGTTTACGATTTAGAATCGTCCGGATCAGTGTCAAAGCTTGCATAAACGTAACCTCTTACGGTGAGCTCTTTGTCACCTCCATATATGAGAAACATATCCTTAGTCCTTTTTAGGTATTCCAGGATGTTCTTGACCGCTGTCTAGTGATCCACTCCTGGATTACTTTGGTACCTCCCTGCTAAACTTATAGCAAGGCACACATCAGGTCTAGTACACAGCATTGCATACATGATAGAGCCTATGGCTGAAGCATAGGGAACATCTTTCATTTTCTCTCTATCTTCTGCAGTGGTCGGGCATTGAGTCTGGCTCAACTTCACACCTTGTAACACAGGCAAGAACCCTTTCTTTGCTTGATCCATTTTGAACTTCTTCAAAATCTTGTCAAGGTATGTGCTTTGTGAAAGTTCAATTAAGCGTCTTGATCTATCTCTATAGATCTTTATGCCTAATATGTAAGTAGCTTCACCGAGGTCTCTCATTGAAAAACTCTTATTCAAGTATCCCTTTATGCTATCCAGAAATTCTATATCATTTCCAATCAGCAATATGTCATCCACATATAATATCAGAAATGCTACAGAGCTCCCACTCACTTTCTTATAAATACAGGCTTCACCGAAAGTCTGTATAAAACCAAATGCTTTGATCACACTATCAAAGCGTTTATTCCAACTTCGAGATGCTTGCACCAGTCCATAAATGGATCGCTGGAGCTTGCACACTTTGTTAGCTCCCTTTGGATCGACAAAACCTTCCGGTTGCATCATATACAACTCTTCTTCCAGAAATCCATTCAGGAATGCAGTTTTGACGTCCATCTGCCATATTTCATAATCATAAAACGCGGCAATTACTAACATGATTCGGACAGACTTAAGCATCGCTATGGGTGAGAAGGTCTCATCGTAGTCAACCCCTTGAACTTGTCAAAAACCTTTTGCGACAAGTCGAGATTTATAGACAGTAACATTACCGTCAGTGTCAGTCTTTTTCTTGAAGATCCATTTATTCTCAATTGCTTGCCGATCATCGGGCAAGTCAACCAAAGTCCATTCTTTGTTCTCATACATGGATCCCATCTCAGATTTCATTGCTTCAAGCCACTTTGCGGAATCTGGGCTCACCATCGCTTCTTCATAGTTCGTAGGTTCATCATGATCTAGTAGCATGACTTCCAGAACTGGATTACCGTACCACTCTGGCGCGGATCTTGCTCTGGTTGATCTACGAGGTTCAGTAGTATTTTGTTCTGAAGTTTCATGATCATTATCATTAACTTCCTCACTTATTGGTGTAGGTGTCGCAGAAACAGTTTTCTGTGATGTACTACTTTCTAATAAGGAGCGGGTATAGTTACCTCATCAAGTTCTACTTTCCTCCCACTCACTTCTTTCGAGAGAAACTCCTTCTCAAGAAAGTTTCCGAATTTAGCAACAAAAGTCTTGCCTTCGGATCTGTGATAGAAGGTGTATCCAATAGTTTCCTTTGGATATCCTATGAAGACACATTTCTCCGATTTGGGTTCGAGCTTATTAGGTTGAAGCTTTTTCACATAAGCATCGCAGCCCCAAACTTTCAGAAATGACAACTTTGGTTTCTTGCCAAACCATAGTTCATAAGGCGTCGTCTCAACGGATTTTGATGGTGCCCTATTTAACGTGAATGTGGCCGTCTCTAGAGCGTATCCCCAAAATGATAGCGGTAAATCGGTAAGAGACATCATAGATCGCACCATATCTAGTAAAGTACGATTACGACGTTCGGACACACCATTACGCTGTGGTGTTCCGGGTGGCGTGAGTTGCGAAACTATTCTACAATTTTTCAAATGTACACCAAACTCGTAACTCAAATATTCTCCTCCACGATCAGATCGTAGAAACTTTATTTTCTTGTTACGATGATTTTCTACTTCACTCTGAAATTCTTTGAACTTTTCAAATGTTTCAGACTTATGTTTCATTAAGTAGATATACCCATATCTGCTTAAATCATCTGTGAAGGTGAGAAAATAACGATATCCGCCACGAGCCTCAATATTCATCGGACCGCATACATCTGTATATATGATTTCCAACAAATCTGTTGCTCTCTCCATAGTACCGGAGAACGGTGTTTTAGTCATCTTGCCCATGCGCAAGTACCAAGTGATTCATAATCAAGTGGTTCCAAAAGTCCATCAGTATGGAGTTTCTTCATGAGCTTTACACCGATATGACCTAAACGGCAGTGCCACAAATAAGTTGCACTATCATTATCAACTCTGCATCTTTTGGCTTCTACATTATGAATATGTGTATCACTTCTATCGAGATTTAACAAGAATAGACCACTCTTCAAGGGTGCATGACCATAAAAGATATTACTCATATAAATAGAACAACCATTATTCTCTGATTTAAATGAATAACCGTCTCGCATTAAACAAGATCCAGATATAATGTTCATCTCAACGCTGGCACCAAATAACAATTATTTAGGTCTAATATTAATCCCGAAGGTAGATGTAGAGGTAGCGTGCCGACCGTGATCACATCGACTTTGGAACCGTTTCCCACGCGCATCATCACCTCGTCCTTAGCCAATCTCCGCTTAATCCGTAGTCCCTGTTTCAAGTTGCAAATATTAGCAACAGAACCAGTATCAAATACCCAGGTGCTACTGCGAGCATTAGTAAGGTACACATCAATAACATGTATATCACATATACCTTTGTTCACCTTGCCATCCTTCTTATCCGCCAAATACTTGGGGCAGTTCCGCTTCCAGTGACCAGTCTGCTTGTAGTAGAAGCACTCAGTTTCAGGCTTAGGTCCAGACTTGGGCTTCTTTTCCTGGGCAGCAACTTGCTTGTCGTTCTTCTTGAAGTTCCCCTTCTTCTTCCCTTTGCCCTTTTTCTAGAAACTAGTGGTCTTGTTAGCCATCAACACTTGATGCTCCTTCTTGATTTCTACCTCCGCAACTTTCAGCATTGCGAAGAGCTCGGGAATAGTCTTTTTCATCCCTTGCATATTATAGTTCATCACGAAGCTCTTGTAGCTTGGTGGCAGTGATTGGAGAATTCTGTCAACGACAGAATCATCTGGAAGATTAACTCCCATCTGAATCAAGTGATTGTTATACCCAGACATTTTGAGTATATGCTCACTGACAGAACTGTTCTCCTCCATCTTGCAGCTATAGAACTTATTGGAGACTTCATATCTCTCAATCCGGGCATTTGCTTGAAATATTACCTTCAACTCCTGGAATATCTCATATGCTCCATGATGTTCAAAACATCGTTGAAGTCCTGATTCTAAGCCGTAAAGCATGGCACACTGAACTATCGAGTAGTCATCAGCTTTGCTCTGCCAGACGTTCATAACATCTGGTGTTGCTCCAGCAGCAGGCCTGGCACCCAGCGGTGCTTCCAGGACGTAATTCTTCTGTGCAGCAATGAGGATAATCCTCAAGTTACGGACCCAGTCCGTGTAATTGCTACCATCATCTTTCAACTTTGCTTTCTCAAGGAATGCATTAAAATTCAACGGAACAACAGCACGAGCCATCTATCTACAATCAACATAAACAAGCAAGATACTATCAGGTACTAAGTTCATGATAAATTTAAGTTCATTTAATCATATTACTTAAGAACTCCCACTTAGATAGACATCCCTCTAATCCTCTAAGTGATCACGTGATCCAAATCAACTAAACCATGTCCGATCATCACGTGAGATGGAGTAGTTTCATCGGTGAACATCATTATGTTGATCATATCTACTATATGATTCACGCTCGACCTTTCGGTCTCCGTGTTCCGAGGCCATATCTGTATATGCTTGGCTCGTCAAGTATAACCTGAGTATTCCGCGTGTGCAACTGTTTTGCACCCGTTGTATTTGAACGTAGAGCCTATCACACCCGATCATCACGTGGTGTCTCAGCACGAAGAACTTTCACAACGGTGCATACTCAGGGAGAACACTTCTTGATAATTTAGTGAGAGATCATCTTATAATGCTACCGTCAATCAAAGCAAGATAAGATGCATAAAAGATAAACATCACATGCAATCAATATAAGTTATATGATATGGCCATCATCATCTTGTGCTTGTGATCTCCATCTCTGAAGCACCGTCATGATCACCATCGTCACCAGCGCGACTCCTTGATCTCCATCGTAGCATCGTTGTCGTCTCGCCAATCTCATGCTTCCACGACTATCGCTACCGTTTAGTGATAAAGTAAAGCATTACATCGCGATTGCATTGCATACAATAAAGCGACAACCATATGGCTCCTGCCAGTTGCCGATAACTCGGTTACAAAACATGATCATCTCATACAATAAAATTTAGCATCATGTCTTGACCATATCACATCACAACATGCCCTGCAAAAACAAGTTAGACGTCCTCTACTTTGTTGTTGCAAGTTTTACGTGGCTGCTACGGGCTTTAAGTAAGAACCAACCTCACCTATGCATCAAAACCACAACGATAGTTTGTCAAATAGACTCCGTTTTAACCTTCTCAAGGACCGGGCGTAGCCACACTCGGTTCAACTAAAGTTGGAGAGACAGTCGCCCGCAAGCCATCTATGTGCAAAGCACGTCGAGGGAACCGGTCTCGCGTAAGCGTACGCGTAAGGTTGGTCCGGGTCGTCTCGTCCAACAATACCGCCGAAACAAAGTATGACATGCTGGTAGGCAGTATGACTTATATCGTCCACAACTCACTTGTGTTCTACTCGTGCACATAACATCAAACCATAAAACCTAGGCTCTGATACCATTGTTGGGGAACGTAGTAATTTCAAAATTTTCCTACGCACACGCAAAATCATGGTGATGCATAGCAACGAGGAGGAGAGTCTGATCTACGTACCCTTGTAGATCGCAATGGAAGCGTTGACACAACGTAGAGGAAGTAGTCGTACGTCTTCTTCCCGATCCGACCGATCCAAGCACCGTTACTCCGGCACCTCCGAGTTCTTAGCACACGTACAGCTCGATGATGATCCCCGGGCTCCGATCCAGCAAAGCTTCTGGGAGGAGTTCCGTCAGCACAACGGCATGGTGACGATCTTGATGTTCTACCGACGCAGGGCTTCACCTAAGCTCTACAACGATATGATCGATGTGGAATATGGTGGCAGGGGGCACCGCACACGGCTAAGGAACGATCTCAATGATCAACTTGTGTGTCTAGAGGTGCCCCCTGCCCCCGTATATAAAGGATCCAAGGGGGAGGGGCTGGCCGGCCAAGAGGAGGGCGCAGGAGGAGTCCTACTCCTACCGGGAGTAGGACTCCCCCCCAATCCTATTCCAAATAGGACTCCCAAGGGGGAAAGAGAGAGAGAGAGGTGGCCGGCCACCTCTCCTAGTCCTAATAGGACTAGGGGAGGGGGGAGGCGCGCAGCCCACCATGGCAGCCCCTTTCACCTTTCCACTAAAGCCCAATAAGGCCCATATGGCTCCCGGGGGGTTCCGGTAACCTCCCGGTAATCTGGTAAAATCCCGATTTTACCCGGAACACTTCCGATATCCAAATATAGGCTTCCAATATATCAATCTTTATGTCTCGACCATTTCGAGACTCCTCGTCATGTCCGTGATCACATCCGGGACTCCGAACTACCTTCGGTACATCAAAATGCATAAACTCATAATAACTGTCATCGTAACGTTAAGCGTGCGGACCCTACGGTTCGAGAACAATGTAGACATGACCGAGACACGTCTCCGGTCAATAACCAATAGAGGGACCTGGATGCCCATATTGGCTCCTACATATTCTACGAAGATCTTTATCGGTCAGACTGCACAACAACATACGTTGTTCCCTTTGTCATCGGTATGTTACTTGCCCGAGATTCGATCGTCGGTATCCAATACCTAGTTCAATCTCGTTACCGGCAAGTCTCTTTACTCGTTCTGTAATACATCATCCCGCAACTAACTCATTAGTTGCAACGCTTGCAAGGCTTGTGTAATGTGCATTACCGAGAGGGCCCAGAGATACCTCTTCGACAATCGGAGTGACAAATCCTATTCTCGAAATACGCCAACCCAACATCTACCATTGGAGACACCTGTAGAGCTCCTTTATAATCACCCAGTTACGTTGTGACGTTTGGTAGCACACAAAGTGTTCCTCCGGAAAACGGGAGTTGCATAATCTCATAGTCATAGGAACATGTATAAGTCATGAAGAAAGCAATAGCAACATACTAAACGATCGGGTGCTAAGCTAATGGAATGGGTCATGTCAATAAGATCATTCAACTAATGATGTGACCTCGTTAATCAAATAACAACTCTTTGTTTATGGTTAGGAAACTTAACCACCTTTGCTTAACGAGCTAGTCTAGTAGAGGCATACTAGTGACACTCTGTTTGTCTATGTATTCACACATGTATTATGTTTCCGGTTAATACAATTCTAGCATGAATAATAAACATTTATCATGATATAAGGAAATAAATAATAACTTTATTATTGCCTCTAGGGCATATTTCCTTCAGATATTGGATCATGGAATTGGAATCATTTGAAATTGGAGTTCCACCAAAAAAATTATCCTATGTATCTAGTTCATCGTGATCGGAATTATATATATAATATTTGGCCTCGTGAAGGAGAAAGTATCGCTCTAGCTTGGGGGAGGCTGAAGTCAATGTTATATTCATGCCGCAATCATGAGCTCTCAAGAGAAATTATTATCCAGAAGTTTTATGCTCGGCTTTCTCGTAATGATCAAACCATGCTTGATACTTCTTGTGCTGGTTCATTTATGAAGAAGACTATTGAATTCCGGTGGGATCTATTGGAAAGAATTAAATGCAACTCTGAAGATTGGGAACTCGACGAAGGTAAAGAGTCAGGTATTAAACTTAAGTATGATTGTGTTAAATCTTTTATGGATATTGATGCTTTTCAAAAGTTTAGCACTAAATATGGACTTGACTCTGAGATAGTAGCCTCCTTTTGTGAATCATTTGCTACTCATGTTGAACTACCTAAGGAGAAGTGGTTTAAATATCACCCACCTATTAAAGAAGAAATTAAAGAACCATTACAAGTTAAAGAAGAAACTATAATTTATAATGTTGATCCAGTTGTTCCTTCTGCTTATATTGAGAAACCACCTTTCCCTGTTAGGACTAAGGAACATGCTAAAGTTTCAACTATGGTTAACAAAAGCTATATTAGAACACCTAAACCTGATGGACATATTAAAGTTGAACCTAGTATTACTATGGTTAAAGATCTCCTGGAAGAAGATATGGATGGGCATGTTATTTACTTCTGTGAATAAGGTGCTAGAATTGCTAAACCTAATAAAAGAGACAAACATAGACCTGTTGTTGGCATGCCTGTTATTTCAGTTAAAATAGGATATCACTGTTATCATGGTTTATGTGACATGGGTGCTAGGTAGAGTGCTATTCCTTGCACTTTATATGAAGAAATCATGAAAGACATAGCACCTGGTGAGATAGAAGAAATAGATGTTACTATTAAACTTGCTAATAGAGACACCATATCACCATTTGGGATTATTAGAGATGTTCAAGTCTTGTGTGGGAAAGTAAAATACCCTACTGATTTTCTTGTTCTTGGTTCCCCACAAGATGACTTTTGTCCCATTATCTTTGGTAGACCTTTCTTGAATACAGTTAATGCTAAGATAGATTGTAAGAAACAAACTGTTGGTGTTAGCTTTGGTGATGAGTCTCATGAGTTTAATTTTTCCAAGTTTAGTAGAAATTGTCATGAAAAAGAATTTCCTAGTAAGGTTGAATTAATTGGTCTTGCTTCTATTGCTGTTCCACGTACTGATCCTTTAGAACAATATTTGCTAGACCATGAAAATGATTTACATATGCAGGAAAGAAATGAAATAGGTAAGGTTTTCTTTGAACAACGTCCTCTGCTTAAACACAATCTGTCTATTGAAACTCTAGGAGGTCCTCCTCCACCTAAAGGTGATCCTGCGTTTGAATTAAAACAATTGCCAGACACTTTGAAATATGCTTATCAAAATGAAAATAAGATATATCATGTTATTATTAGTGCTAACCTTTCAGAACATGAAGAAGAAAGATTATTGAAAGTTCTAAGGAAGCACCAGGCTGCTATTGGATATACTCTTGATGATTTAAAGGGCATTAGTCCCACTCTATGTCAGCACAAAATTAATATGAAACCTGATGCTAAACCCGTTGTTGATCACCAACATCGGTTCAATCCAAAAATGAAGGAAGTGGTAAGAACGGAAATCTTAAAACTTCTGGAAGCAGGTATAATCTATCATGTAGCTGATAGTAGATGGGTAAGTCATGTTCATTGTGTCCCTAAGAAAGGAGGTATTACTATTGTTCCTAATTATAAGAATGAACTTATTCCACAAAGAATTGTTACAGGCTATAGTGGTAATTGGTTACAGAAAATTAAACAAAGCAACTAGAAAAGATCATCACCCCTTGCCTTTTATTGATCAAATGCTTGAAAGATTATCAAAGAACACACACTTTTGCTTCCTAGATGGATACTCTGGCTTTTCACAAATACCTATTTCTCAACCTGATCAAGAAAAGACTACTTTTACTTGTCCCTTTGGAACTTATGCTTATAGACGTATGCCTTTTGGTTTATGTAATGCGCCTACTACCTTTTAAAGATGTATGGCCGCTATATTCTCTGACTTTGTGAAAAGATTGTTGAGGTTTTCATGGATGACTTTTCTATTTATGGGAAGTCTTTTGATGATTTTTTAAGCAATCTTGAGCGAGTTTTGCAGATATGTGAACAAACAAATCTTGTCTTGAATTGGGAGAAGTGCCACTTTATGGTTAACGAAGGCATTGTCTTGGGTCATAAAATTTCTGAAAGAGCTATTGAAGTGGACCAAGCTAAGGTTGATGGAATTGAGAAAATGTCATGTCCTAAGGACATCAAAGGTATTCGTAGTTTCCTAGGTCATGCTGGTTTCTATAGGAGATTTATCAAAGCCTTTTCTAAAATTTCTAGGCCTCTTATTAATCTTTGGCAAAAGGATATTCCTTTCGTTTTTATGATGATTGTTTAGAAGCCTTTGAAACACTCAAGAAAGCCTTAATATCTGCACCTATTGTTCAACCACCTGATTGGAACTTGCCTTTTGAAATTATGTGTGATGCTAGTGATTATGCTGTTGGTGCTGTTCTAGGACAAAGAGTTGATAAGAAACTTAATGTTATTCATTATGCTAGTAAAACTCTAGACAGTGGTCAAAGAAATTATGCTACTACTGAAAAAGAATTCTTAGCAGTGGTGTTTGCTTGTGATAAATTTAGATCTTATATTGTTGATTCCAAAGTAACTCTTCACACAGACCATGCTGCTATTAAATATCTTATGGAAAAGAAAGATGCTAAACCTAGACTTATTCGTTGGGTTCTCTTGTTACAAGAATTTGATTTACATATCATTGATAGAAAAGGAGCTGAGAACCCCATAGCTGATAATTTGTCTAGGCTTGAAAATGTGCTTGATGACCCACTACCTATTGATGATAGTTTTCCTGATGAGCAGTTAGCTACAATAAATGTTGCTAATAGTACTCCTTGGTATGCTGACTATGCTAATTACATTGTTGCTAAATATTTACCACCTAGCTTTACATACCAGCAAAATAAAAAATTCTTCTATGATTTAAGACATTACTTTCGAGATAACCCACATCTTTATAAAGAAGGAGTAGATGTTATTATTAGATGTTGTGTACCTGAGCATGAACAGGGACAAATCCTACGGAAATTTCACTCTGAGGCTTATGGAGGGCATCATGCTGGAGATAGAACTGCTCACAACGTATTGCAATCTGGATTTTATTGGCCTACTCTCTTCAAGGATGCCCGTAAGTTTGTCTCTTCTTGTGATGAATGTCAAAGAATAGGTAATATCGGTAAGCATCAAGAAATGCCTATGAATTATTCACTTGTTGTTGAACCATCTGATGTTTGGGGATTTGATTACATGGGACCTTTTCCTTCCTCTAATGGGTATACACATATTTTGGTTGCTGTTGATTATGTTACTAAATGGGTAGAAGCCATTCCAACTAGTAGTGTTGATCACAACACCTCTATTAAAATGCTTAAGGAAGTTATTTTCCCAAGGTTTGGAGTCCCTAGATATTTTAATGACTGATGGTGGTTCACACTTTATTCATGGTGCTTTTTGTAAGATGCTTGCTAAGTATGACGTTAACCATAGAATTGCATCACCCTATCATCCTCAGTCTAGTGGTCAAGTTGAACTTAGCAATAGAGAAGTAAAATTAATTTTGCAAAAGACTGTTAATAGGTCTAGGAAGAATTGGTCTAAGAAGTTAGATGATGCACTTTGGGCTTATAGAACAGCATATTAAAATCATATGGGTATGTCCCCTTATAAAATGGTTTATGTAAAAGCTTGTCATTTGCCTCTTTAGTTAGAACATAAAGCATATTGGGCAGTTAAAGAACTCAACTATGATTTCAAACTTGTTGGTGAAAAGAGGTTATTTGATATAAGTTCCTTAAATGAATGGAGAACCCAAGCTTATGAGAATGCAAAGTTATTCAAAGAAAAAGTTAAAACATGGCATGACAAAAGAATTCAAAAGCGCGAGTTTAAATTTGGAGAATATGTTCTTTTCTACAACTCTCGTTTTAGATTTTTTTTGCAGGAAAGCTCCTCTTGAAATGGGAAGGCCCATACATCATCGAGGAGATTTACCGGTCTAGAGCCATCAAAATGAAGGAAATATGCCTAGAGGAAATAATAAAGTTGTTATTTATATTTCCTTATATCTTTATAAACGTTTATTATTCATGCTAGAATTGTATTAACCAGAAACTTGATACATGTGTGAATACGTAGACAAATAGAGTGTCCCTAGTATGCCTCTACTTGACTGGCTCGTTAATCAAAGATGGTTTAGTTTCCTAGCCATAGACATGTGTTGTCATTTGATGAACGGGATCACATCATTAGAGAATGATGTGATGGACAAGACCCATCCATTAGCTTAGCACTATGATCGTTTAGTTTGTTCCTATTGCTTTCTTCATGACTTATACATGTTCCTATGACTATGAGATTATGCAACTCCCGAATATCGAACGAACACTTAGTGTGCTATCAAACGTCACAACGTAACTGGGTGATTATAAAGATTCTCTACAGGTGTCTCCGATGGTGTTTGGCATAGATCGAGATTAGGATTTGTCACTCTGATTGTCGGAGAGGTATCTCTGGGCCCTCTCAGTAATGCTCATCACTATAAGCCTTGCAAGCAATGTGACTAAAGAGTTAGTTACGGGATGATGCATTAGAGAATGAGTAAAGATACTTGCGGTAACGAGATTGAACTAGGTATGAGGATACCGACGATCGAATCTTGGGCAAGTACATACCGATGACAAAGGGAACAACGTGTGTTGTTATGCGGTTTGACCGATAAATATCTTCGTAGAATATGTAGGAGCCAATATGAGCATCTAGGCTCCGCTATTGGTTATTGACCGGAGATGTGTCTCGGTCATGTCTACATAGTTCTCAAACCCGTAGGGTCCGCATGCTTAATGTTTGATGACGATTTGTATTATGAGTTATGTGATTTCATGTACCGAAGGTTATTCGGAGTCCCGGATGAGATCACGGACATGACAAGGAGTCTCAAAATGGTCGAGACGTAAAGGTTGATATATTGGAAGGCTATATTCAGACATCGGAAAGGTTCCGAGTGATTCAGGTATTTTTCGGAGTACCGGAGAGTTACGGGAATTCGCCGGGGGAAGTAGTGGGCCTTCATGGGCCGTATGGGAAAGGAGAGAAGGGCCTCAAGGGGTGGCCGCGTGCCCCTCCATGGCAAGTCAGAATTGGACTAGGGAGGGGGCGGCGCCCCCTCTCTTTCCTTCTCCCTCTCCTACTCCTTCCCTCTCTCCCCTCTTGGAAAAGGAAGGGGACTCCAACTAGGATTGTGAATCCTAGTTGGACTCCCCCTATAGGCACGCCCCTCCTCGGCCGGCCTCCTCTCCCCCCTCTTTTATATACGTGGGCAGGGGGCACCCCAAAGGCACTCCAAGATTTGTCTTAGCCGTGTGCGGTGCCCCCCTCCACAGTTTTCCACCTCGGTCATATTGTCGTAGTGCTTAGGCGAAGCCCTGTGTCGGTAACTTCATCATCACCGTGACCACGCCGTCGTGCTGATGAAACTCTCCCTTGGCCTCAACTGGATCAAGAGTTCTAGGGACGTCACCAAGCTGAACGTGTGCAGATCTCGGAGGTGCCGTACGTTCGGTATTTGGATCGGTTGGATCACGAGGACATTCGACTACATCAACCGCATTACTCAACGCTTCCGCTTTCGGTCTACGAGGGTACGTGGACATATTCTCCCTGCTTGTTGCTATGCTTCTCTGCTACCTCTTGAGCACTGTGTTGGTTTTCCCTTGAAGAGGAAAGGGTGGTGCAGTAAAGTGGCGTAAGTATTCCCTCAGTTTTTGAGAACCAATGTATCAATCCAGTAGGAGACCATGCGCGAGTCACCTCGTAACTACATAAACAAATAAGAACCTCACAACCAACGCGATAAAGGGGTTGTCAATCCTTTCACGGCCACTTGCAAGAGTGAGATCTGATAGAGATGATAATAATAAGATAAATATTTTTGGTATTTTTATGATATAGATTGAAAGTAAAAGATATAAAAATAAAGTACATTGGAAACTTGTATAATGAAAATACACCCGGGGGCCATAGGATTCACTAGTGGCTTCTCCCAAGATAGCATAAGTATTATGGTGGGTGAACAAATTCCTGTCGAGCAATTGATAGAAAAGTGAATAATTATGAGAATATCCAGGTATGATCATGTATATAGGCATCACGTCCGTGACAAGTAGACCGAAATGATTTCGCATCTACTACTATTACTCCACACATCGACCGCTATCCAGCATGCATCTAGAGTATTAAGTTCCTAAAAACAGAGTAACGCCTTAAGAAAGATGACATGATGTAGAGGGATAAACTCATGCAATATGATATAAACCCCATCTTGTTATCCTTGATGGCAACAATACAATACGTGTTGTTTCCCTTTCTGTCACTGGGATCGAGCACCGCAAGATTGAACCCAAAGCTAAGCACTTCTCCCATTGCAAGAAAGATCAATCTAGTAGGCCAAACCAAACTGATAATTCAAAGAGACTTGCAAAGATAAACCAATCATACATAAAAGAATTCAGAGAAGATTCAAATATTGTTCATAGATAAACTTGATCATAAACCGACAATTCATTGGATCTCGACAAACACACCACAAAATAAGATTACATCGAATAGATCTCCAAGAGAATCAAGCAGAACTTTGTATTGAGATCCAATGTGAGAGAAGAAGCCATCTAGCTACTAGCTATGGACCAGAAGGTCTGAAGTAAACTACTCACACATCATTGGAGAGGCCATGGAGTTGATGTACAGGCCCTCCGTGATCAATGCCCCCTCTGGCGGAGCTCCGGAAAAGGCCCCAAGATGGGATCTCTTGGGTACGGAAGGTTGCGGCGGTGGAATTAGGTTTTCGTGGTGCTCCTGGATGTTTGCGCTGTATATGTATATATATAGGAGGAAGAAGTAGGTCGGTGGAGCAACGAGGGGCCCACGAGGATGGAGGGCGCGTCTAGGGGGTGTGCGCCCCTGCATCGTGGCCTCCTCGATTGATTCTTGACGTCCACTCCAAGTCTCCTGGATCACGGTTGTTCCAAAAATAACGCTCCCGAAGGTTTCATTCCGTTTGGACTCCGTTTGATATTCCTTTTCAGCGAAACTCTAAAATAGGCAAAAAAACAACAATTTGGGCTAGGCCTCCGGTTAATAGGTTAGTCCCAAAAATAATATAAAAGTGTAAAAATAAGCCCATTAACATACAAAATAGATAATATAATATCATGGAACAATAAAAAATTATAGATACATTGGAGACGTATCAGCATCCCCAAGCTTAATTCCTGCTCGTCCTTGTGTAGGTAAATGATAAAAACAGAATTTTTGATGTGAAATGCTTCCTAACATATTTCTCAATGTAATTTTTCTTTATTGTCGCATGAATGTTCAGATCCGAAAGATTCAAGATAAAAGTTTAATATTGACATAGAAATAATAATACTTCAATTATACTAACTAAGCAATTATGTCTTCTCAAAATAACATGGCCAAAAAAAGTTATCCCTACAAAATCGTATAGTCTGGCTATGCTCTATCTTCATCACACAAAGTATTAAATCATGCACAACCCCGATGACAAGCCAAACAATTGTTTTATACTTTTGATGTTCTCAAACTTTTTCAATCTTCACGCAATATATGAGCGTGAGCCATGGATATAGCACTATGGTGGAATAGAATGGTGGTTGTGGAGAAGACAAAAAAGGAAAGATAGTCTCACATCAACTAGGCGTATCAACGGGCTATGGAGATGCCCATTAATATATATCAATGTGAGTGAGTAGGAATTGCCATGCAATGTATGCACTAGAGCTATAAGTGTATGAAAGCTCAACAAAAGAAACTAAGTGGGTGTGCATCCAACTTGCTTGCTCACGAAGACCTAGGATAATTTGAGGAAGCCCATCATGGGAATATACAAGCCAAGTTCTATAATGTAAAATTCCCACTAGTTTATGAAAGTGACAACATAAGAGACTCTCTATCATGAAGATCATGGTGCAACTTTGAAGCACAAGTGTGGAAAAAGGATAATAACATTGTCCCTTCTCTCTTTTTCTCTCATTTCATTTTTTCTTTTGTTTTATTTGGGCCTTCTTCTTTTTTTGGCCTCTTTCCCTTTTTCATTATTTTTTTTATTTTTTTTTATTTTTCGTCCGGAGTCTCATCCCGACTTGTGGGGGAATCATAGTCTCCATCATCCTTTCCTCACTGGGACAATGCTCTAATAACGATGATCATCACACTTCTTTTTACATGCAACTCAAGAATTAGAACAAAATATGACTCTATGTGAATGCCTCCGGCGGTGTACCAGGATATGCAATGAATCAAGAGTGACATGTATGAAAGAATGGTGGCTTTGCCACAAATACGATGTCAACTACACGATCATGCAAAGCAATATGACAATGATGAAGCGTGTCATAATAACGGAACGGTGGAAAGTTGCATGGCAATATATCTCGAAATGGCTATGGAAATGCCATAATAGGTAGGTATGGTGGCTGTTTTGAGGAAGGTATATGGTAGGTTTATGGTACCGGCGAAAGTTGCGCGGTACTAGAGAGGCTAGCAATTGTGGAAGGGTGGGGATGCGTATAATCCATGGACTCAACATTAGTCATAAAGAACTCACATACTTATTGCAAAAATCTATTAGTTATCGAAACAAAGTACTACGCGCATGCTCCTAGGGGGATAGATTGCTAGGAAAAGACCATCGCTCGTCCCCGACCCCCACTCTTAAGGAAGGCAATAAATAAATAAATCATGTTCCGACTTCATCACATAACTGTTCACCATACGTGCATGCTATGGGGATCACAAACTTCAACACAAGTATTTCTCAAATTCACAACTACTCAACTAGCATGACTCTAATATTACCATCTCCATATCTCAAAACAATCATCAAGTATCAAACTTCTCTTAGTATTCAATGCACTTATATGAAAGTTTTTATTATGCCTAAAAGCAAATTACCACGATGTTCTAAAGGACTCTCAAAATAATATAAGTGAAGTCTGAGAGATCAATTATTTCTATAAAATAAAACCACCGCCATGCTGTAAAAGATATAAGTGAAGCACTAGAGCAAAAACTATTAAGTGCATGGACTACAGCTGCAAGCTCTAGATCATGTGTGGGATAATTTTCCTCATGTGGGTGTAATTGCCGTGAAGCATAAGCAATTACCTGATGATCTTGCATGAGTATGCAACCTAGTCCTTGTCGTGAGGCGTCATAATAGATAATAAAGTCCTTGGAGAAATCTGGTGGTACCAGCACGGGAGCAGATGTTAGGCGTCTTTTCAGTTCCTGAAAGCTGAACTCGCACTGTGGAGTCCACTTGAACTTTTTATCTTTCTTGAGGAGTTCAGTTAGAGGTTTAGCAACCTTGGAGAAATTCTCGATGAAGCGGCGGCAGTAGCTCGCTAAGCCAAGGAAGCTCCAAACTTGCTTGACCATCTCAGGTGGAGTCCAATCAAGGACAGCTTAAACTCGCTCGGGATTGACAGCAATACCCTTACCAGAGATTACATGGCCTAGATAGGTCACTTCTGGCAACCAAAATTCACACTTGGAGAATTTGGCATAAAGGCGATGCTCTCGAAGTTTCGTCAATACTAGCCTTAGATGTTCGGCATGTTCCTCTTCATTCTTGAAGTAGATGAGTATGTCATCGAGGTATAATACGACGAATTTATCCAGATACTCCATGAAGACTGAGTTCATTAACCGAGAGAAGGTGGCTGGGGCATTGGTTAAACCGAAGGACATAACAGTGTACTCGTATTGGCCATAACGAGTAACAAAGGCCGTTTTGGGAATGTCCCCGTTTCTGATTTTGATTTGATGGTAGCCCAACCTCAAATCCATCTTGGAAAAGACTGAGGATCCAGCGAGCTGATCATACAGATTGTTGATCCTGGGAAGCGGATACTTGTTCTTGATAGTGACCAAGTTGACAGGTCGGTAATCTACAACCATTTGATCCGTTCCATCCTTCTTCTTGACGAAGAGGACGGGGCAAGCCCAAGGAGAGGAACTAGGACGGATGAAACCCTTTTTCAAGGACTCATCGAGTTGGTTCTTAAGCTCGGCTAGTTCTAAGGGTGCCATCTTATAGGGTCTTCTAGAAATTGGAACGGTTCCTGGAACAAGGTCTATCACAAACTCGACATCCCTGTCAGGTGGAACACCCGGCAGGTCTTCTGGAAAGACATCCGGAAAGTCTCGGACTACCGGAACATCTTCAAGGTCTGGAAGGGGGTTGGCATTTAGGGAGTAAAGCTGGCGCTTGGCCACTCGAGTTAAGACATTGACTGTCTTGCCTGATGGGTGAGTAAGTTGAACGGTCCTAGTGGCAGAATCAATCTTAGCATAATGAGCTGACATCCAGTCCATACCCAAAATGATGTTTATGTCCGAGGACTTGAGACCTATTAAGGATGCAAGGAAGACAAGTCTATCGACAAGAATTTCGTTCCCATGGCTTACTCTAGAAGTTTGCCATCTAGAGCCAGGGGTTTGAATTTCCATGGTAGAGGGCATGTCACCGAATGTCGTGTTATGCAATCGAGCATAGTTCTCGGATATGACTGAATGAGATGCTCCTGTATTGAAAAGAACAGATGCCGGATGGCAATTAACAAGGAGCGTACCAAGGACGACGTTAGGATCCTCATGAGCCTCTTCGGCTGAAACATAGTTGACATGGCCACGTGTAGTAGTGACTGGCTTGGCGTAGAATGTCTTTCTCGCTGGCTTACCACGGCCAACGTACTTTCCAGTCTAATTGGGGTTGTTCTGGGAACACTCTCGACTATAATGACCCGGCTCTCCACACTTAAAGCATGTCACCACATTGGGGCGTGGAGCAGCATTAGCAGCGGGGCCACCATAGGGCTTGGGCGGTGCAAACTGCTGGTTGGGATGAGGCGCCTCAAAGGATGGCCTCAGAATGAACCTGGGTGGCAGTGCCGTGCTTGGGATCCACACCCGGCGCTTCTGAGCTCCAGAGCCGGATGAAGAGCCAAAATCACGTGAGTGTTTGCGTGAAGCGTCATAGTCAGACTGGCCTGACTCAGCACTGATGGCTTTATTGACCAACTTCTGAAAGGAGGTGCACTCGTGCAAACGAAGATCGCGGCGAAGCTCAGGGCTAAGTCCCTTGCGGAAACTTGCCTTCTTCTTAGCGTCAGTAGATACCTCTTCAAGAGCATAACGTGCCAGATTCCCAAATTCACGGCTATATGCATCCACAGTTAGTCTTCCTTGGGTGAAATTGCAGAACTCCTCCCTCTTACGATTTATGAGACCTTCCGGAATGTGATGCTCACGGAAAGCCTCACTGAATTCAGCCCAAGTAGTGATTTGGACGACCGGGCGCATAGCTTCAAAATTCTCCCACCAGAGGCTAGCAGGGCCTTCGAGATGGTAGGCAGCGTAAGTAACCTTATTAGCTTCGGCTACGTTGGCAGAACGTAGCTTGTGGGTGATGCTGCGAAGCCAGTCATCCGCATCGAGGGGCTCGACAGAATGGTTAAACTTTGGTGGGTACAGCTTGATAAAGTCATTGATTGACACCAAGTCATTTCGCGGGTGGCGTGCAGTGTTCTGCTCAATCCGCTCCAGTAAGCGGTTAGTCTCACGCTTGTTTCTTTCCGCCTCCAGCATCACTTCGGCCAGAGAAGGCGGGCGAGGCAGATTTTCACCCCTAGCTGCACTGGCTTCCCCCTGCTCCGGGGCAGCAGGGTTGCTACGGGTGTTGACCATCCTAGGAGTAACAAGACAATGGTTTCGGTAAGGATGGCTCAAACTTAGCAAGGAAGTGCAGAATGTAATGGATAACACGGAATGCAAAGATGTCCATCCGTATGTCATGGTAATATAAAACTGCCATATATATACCAACGGTCATACACACCATACATAGTTTAGTACAAGCCCAGGCTACAGTACAACTATGATGAAAGACGTTACATCTCATCGGAGGCATTCCAAGCTCCTATACATTATTTGTCTACACCTCCGAAATTGATTACACACAAAGTCGTATTCCACAAGTCACGCAGGACAATGGAGATACAACTATTACAATACTAGTGATACTACTACTAACTCAGACAGCTCCGTAGTAGTCCTCATAGAAGTCACCTCCATAGCCTGGAAGTTCAACGTGATCATCCAAGAACAGACGGTCCTGAGGAGCTTGTGGACCAAAGGGACTAGGATGAGGTCTTGAACCAACAAACTGTGGCCTGCGGGGACCACGGGGAGGGGTGATGCCTCCCACATCACGCCAATCCACGATGTCTGGCAGAGCATATCTCACAGGATACAGATCCCTTGTATCCATACATCCTGCTTGCACTGCAGGTGCAAACCGAGTCAATGTGGCCCAATGATCAGCATGGGTGTTGAAAAGCTCCAGCCTCAAGGCCCGATTCTCTCGGTCCTTATCCTCGAGCATCTCGGCAGTGGTACGAGTTAATGAGTCCTCCTGAGTGGAGTCAGCATAGATAGCCTGAAGATACCCTTGCACTCTTGGAAGTGAAGCTGGCATGTAACGGAAGTCAGTGTTCCGAAGCAGGCCAGTCCGGACTCGCATGATGGTCATCATGGAATAGGCAGCATCCTGCACAGCCATCTCAATAGTAACCCCGAGTCCATAGGAACAGTGGAGGGGCTCGGTAGATCCAGGATAAGAAGGAAATATCCTGACGGTGCAGAAATATTGGCTTTGATTAAAGTCTTGAAACTTCTCTTCGACAGTGTATTCGGGATACCAACGGTAACCCGTCTCGATCATTACCCGGACTAACATAGCAGTATGACTGGGCACATCAAGGCACCGGGTCAGGCGAACCACTTGGTTTTGAGCACGAGTGGCCATCTGAAAGCACAACCACAATGCAAAGACATTAGAATTTCTAGGAAAAATTGGACAACATAACAGCTGTAAATGCTCAGAAAAAGATTTGAGACATCCACAATAGTTTGCAGTACCACTCAACAACATCATATCAAGGTTCTGATTCAACTAGCAACATACTAAAGGTAGTAGAAACTGTACTGAGGCTTGTAACAACAATCCTATAAGCTACTATGGATTAGTAACACGTGGACCTGACAGAGGAAGAGAGCCTAGTCCTTAACCCACGTCGAATGAGAAGAGAATGACTCAGATCGGAGGGCATAAGGTAAAGGAGTAAAAGAGCCTTACGTTCCCTCCCATAATCAATTCCCCTACATATAACTAAAGCATTTCTAGACTCGACATCGACCAGTTTGGCTCAACGAACCTACAGGCAGTCTGACTCTGATGCCAACGCTGTCAGGACCCCGATTCCAAGTCACATCAATCTAGCCGGTAACACCTCATATCACATTGCGGCCTCACGCACGGTATCCCACGGGTGTCGCCTTACCATGGCCCGGGACCATTTGCGCCTTTTGGCTCACATATATGATAGTGTCACTAGCATCCATATGACAGAGAACCCGGGCCGACATGGCTAGTCGTGAACCCAAAGCGGCACAGACCTATGGGGACAGTCATACATGAATCACATCAAGCATGTCGGTCATCAGTGAGTGAATCCGGGCTGTAGCACTGGGTTAACAGGACTCCGGGGAACCCGGGCTGTAGCAGGCTAGGCAGGACTCCGGATGTCACCGCGTGACATTTCCCCGAAGGGACAGACATAGGAACGAAGTGAAACACATGCCGGCCAGTCAAGTGTCCTGAGCAGTAGTGCTGTGCTAGCAGGACTCTGGTAAACCGGGCTGTAGCGGACTACTATGGCTCGAGGAACACTAGACTACATTTCCCCATAAGAAAGGCTGCCAAGGATAAACAACTAGATTGTCGGATCCCACTCATACCAAGCATTTAAATCATACACACAATATGCCCGATATGAGTACATACAACATGGCATCACAACAAAACTCTACAACTCAAGTACTTTATTTAAAGGCTCCAGAGAGCCCTACATAACAAGTTCATACAGGTAGGGGTCACATGACCCGACACTCAAGTCATACAAGCATACAAGCACAAGCGGAAGTAAATAGTATGAGTACATACACTAGAAAGAAAGAAGGCTTCCGAAGCCTGTCTATCTACATAGGGCCCTCCATGGCTAGGATGACCACCTGGGTGGCTAGTCACTCGTCGACATCAAGGTCTACGTAGAACCCATCGGAGGGGCGGTGTTGTCGTCTGAAAACAGTAATTAAGCAAACATGAGTACAAAGGTACTCAGCAAGTCTTACAACAGAACCTACTATACATGCTCATTCTCAAGAAGGTGGTGGGGTTATTGCAGCAAGCCAACTTTGACTCTTGGCTAGACTATCCTACGGAACTCCACGAGTAAAATAGTTTTCACACACGAGTCCACTACTCACCAACACAATACTCCACCGGGGATCCTCCCTCGTCATCCTATGAGAGGGCCATCCTCGGTACTCACACTTATCTTGAGTCTTTTAGTAGTAACCATTAACTTGTCTATGAACTGTATAGGCAACCATGTAGTTCTTTACCGCGAATGTGGCTATTCGAATAGTTTTATACCCTGCAGGGGTGTACTTCTTCATACACGCTTTCACCACTTACCGCCGTTTACACGACATGTACTCAGCAACCTTCAAGCGGAAGCCCAACGAGGGTGTCGGCCACGGCCTACCTAAATACTCAAGTCTCTAGTCCAGGTTTATCGCCTATCCAGGTTCCATCCGCAGGGAGTCCGGCCGAGGTTTCCACATACGACCCCGAACGATGTGAACAGGGTCCCGAGATGGCAAATGGGCGCCGGGCATACCCGGCCACGGTGTATCTACCGCAACATAGCCCACCCCTAGGGTCAGCACTACACATGGCCGCCAACACATAACCTACAAGCACCAAAAACTATTTGCAACTCCTGGACGGAGTACTAGGGTGATAAAGAAGCCGAGAGGGTCAATTAAGGATCCCAATGCATGGTAGTAGCTGATTCTTAAAATCACACATACATATCTCAGTTCTTAGGGACGGTCTCAATGAAACAACCCACCATGTACTCCTACATGGCCTCTCATCGATACCTTTACCAAGTCATGTTCAAAACATCCCTCACATTACCGACATAATCCTTCCACTCTAGCCCATCACCCAGATGAACCAGACCTGACACAACTCTAAGCATAGCTGGCATAGCAAGGTAGGAATCACATACATGGCTCAATCAACTCCTACACATGCTAGTGGGTTTCATCTAGTTACTGTGGCAATGACAGGTCATGCAGAGGATAAGGTTTCAACTATCGTAGCACACAGCAGTTTGAATCGCGTTGTCTTAATGCAGTAAACAAGAGCAGAAGCGAGAACATGGGTTTGTATCGAAATGATCAATGGGTTGCATTCCTGTTGTAGTGGTAGTAGGGTACTGCCCTTCAGACGGATACTCGGGGTTATCCTCGGAGGCAGAACCTACCATGAAAGACACACCAAACATAATCAACACATGGCAATATGCAACAATATGATGCATGCTATGACAAGGCAAAATGGATGTGTCTTGGCCTAATGCAAGCTAAAACAGAAAGGTATGAACCCATTTGAATCAAAGATTCAAATGATAGCTCATTTAACTTAGCCTTATTAGTGCATCATCTTATATTGCTTAAACAGCAAGGTTATCTTGTTTTGTCATGCATGAAACCATTACAGATGGATATATTGAATTTTTATGATCATTTTTCATACATAAATCTTTGCATTTGGAGCTATGGTTGATTTTCTATGATTTTTAAAAGTTTTGGCTATTTTCTGGAATTTCCTATTAAAGAATAAATCCAGTAATTGAATTAATGCGTCAGCATGACATAGATGTGACATCAGCGGGTCAACTGGGTCGGCCAGGTCAAACCTGACTGGTGGGCCCTGTCTATCAGTGACTCAGCTAATTAACAGAATTAAATTAACACTAATTAGCTGTCAATGGGGCCTGGGCCCACATGTTAGTGACTAAACTAATTAAAATTAGTTAAAACTAATCCTAAACTAATTAGCAGACCGGCCCCACCTGTCATAGACTCAGGGGGGGTCAACTTGGGCCCACACGGGGTCAAACAGGGTCAACTCGCTGGCGTCTAGCCGCCGGCGAGGCCAGACGCGGCGGAGCAATGCGAGATTTGCACTCCGGCAACCAAAAGGGCGGCGGAGACTATCTACGCGATGCGGGGAGGAAGCCGCGTCGAGTGGTGGTAGTGGGTGGAGCTAGGGTGGCCGGAAACATCGCCGGCGACGAGTTTGGCGGCGGCCGGAGCTCGGGTGAGGTTGAACTAGTCGCTAGGGGGCACGGGGAGGCGTGTGGTTTGGTGCGTTGAGATCCTGGAGGTGCGGTAGGACTAGAGGACAGGGTGGCGTGGCCATTGGGTGGCCAGAGACTCGTCGGCGACGAGCTCCGCGGCGGTGCGTGTGGGTGATCTACATGCAGTCGCTGCGGGGCTCGAGAGAGAGAACGGAGAGGGTGGGGAGGTAGCTGAGCTCACAGGGGTCTCATCGAGGCAGTCGGAGAGGTCGGGGATGAGCTGATGCGGCGAGGGCGGCGAAAGGGTTCTCCGGTGGCCGGAGTTGAGGGCGAGCTCGGTGCAGCATCTCCAGGGCAAGCGAGCGCTCGGGGCTCGACCCACTCGATGTAATCGACGACGGCGGAGCTCGTGGACATGATGGCGCAGCGCGAGGATGGCGGAGGGCACGGCTACGACGACGGTGCAGCGACAGGGGCGTCGGCCATGGTGGGGAACGGTGAAGGGACAGAGACTAGGGGGGATGGCGTGTCTAGGGGCTTCGGGGTGCGACATGGAGGCGTCCAGGCGTCCAGGGCGCGGGCGGCAAGCATGTGATGCCGTGGCGAGCTCGGGCACGCCGGCGTCACCTCCCTGCCTGCTTGGCGGGGAAGAAGCAGCTGGCTGGCGCGGGCCAGCACAGTGCTGGGCCGCCAGGTGGGCCGGCTGGTGAGTTAGCTGGGCTGCGCCAGGTAAGTTTCTCTTTCTTTTTTTTCTTCTGTTTTCTTATTTATTCTATTATTTCTGTAGCTTCAGGGCTTTATCAAAAATTCCAGGGCATTTCCATAAATCATAAAATTAATCATGGCTACTGCTTAGAATATATCCAACAACAAACATTTTAGTTTATGATTATTTGAGCATTTAAAATATTTTGTAGCATTTAAATGCCCAAATGCAAATACCATAAGGATTAATCCAATGACCTTAGATGTCCTAGAAAAATGTGCACCATTTTTGTCAAAGGTTTTAACCCAAAACAAAAAGGGTGGGCTTTTTAGAAGGGCATTTCAGGTTCATTGAAAAAGTTTTTAGTAAACCCTAGTTGTTCCGGGGGGGTGCTGGTGGTTGTGTCTTCCCCATTTCAAATTTAAGAGGATTTTAAACATGATGCACACTCTAATGCTTGAACTAGCTAGGGTGTAACAACGAGGTGGCTTTCCAGTGCCCTATAGGCGCTGGTTCATGTTCGTCTCCTACATCGTCGTCCATACCATCGATGTCTTCGGAGTCAAAGTCGAGCATGTCGGTTAAATCATCGACAGTGGCTACAAAGTGGGTGGTGGGTGGGCGTCGAATTTGTTCGTCGTCCGCATCCCAATCCTGTTGGCCATAGTCCGGCCAGGACTCTTCTGACAAAGAGAGAGACCTTAGTGAATTCAGAATGCCGCCAAAGGGCGAGAGCTGAAAGATATCCGCGGCGGTGAATTCCATGATCGGCGCCCAATCGGATTCGATTGGCAGGGGCGCGGAAGGTTCGGAGTCCGGAAAAGAGTCCGGCACCTTGGAGTCACGGGCTTCGCAGAGGATGAGGCTGGTATTTGGCTCGATCACCATTGAGACTGCAGCCCCCGAGGCGGTGTATAGCCACCCGTCCTCGATCGGCGCAGTTGGCTCCGAGCTAAGGGTCGGAGCTGATGCGGGCGCAGCCTCTAGGGTACTGTTCGGCGGCATAGTTAGGTCATGCCCATCATGACAGTGCGGCGCACCCGGCTGTGGCTCGAATCCGTCAAAGATCAAGTCTCCGCGGATGTCGGACGTGTAGTTCAAACTTCCAAATCTGACCTGATGGCCAGGGACGTAACTTTCAATCTGCTCCAGATGGCCAAGCGAATTAGCTCGCAGTGCAAAGCCGCCGAACACGAAGATCTGTCTAGGGAGAAAGGTCTCACCCTGGACCGCATCGTCGTTGATGATCGGAGGAGCCATCGGGCCTAAAGGTGACGACACAAAGGAACTCTCAATGAAAGCACCAATGTCGGTGTCAAAACCGGCGGATCTCGGGTAGGGGGTCCCGAACTGTGCGTCTAGGTCGGATGGTAACAGGAGGCAGGGGACACAATGTTTTACCTAGGTTCGGGCCCTCTTGATGGAGGTAAAACCCTACGTCCTGCTTGATTAATATTGATGATGTGGGTAGTAAAGAGTAGATCTACCATGAGATCAAAGAGGCTAAACCCTAGAAGCTAGCCTATGGTCTGATTGTTGTTCGTCCTATGGACTAAAACCCTCTGGTTTATATAGACACCGGAGAGGGCTAGGGTTACATAGAGTCGGTTACAATGGGAGGAGATCTACATATCCGTATTGCCAAGCTTGCCTTCCACGCCATGGAAAGTCCCATCCGGACACGGGATGAAGTCTTCAATCTTGTATCTTCATAGTTCAAGAGTCCGGCCAAAGTTTATAGTCTGGCTATCCAGACACCCCTAATCCAGGACTCCCTCAGCTACTTCCGTGTCCATTTCCTAATTCTCCCCTGCCCACTATTTTACAGGTTAGGCTTGGTGCGAGTGGAGATTGGCTTGCATATGTATAGAAGGGTACCAACATCAATTTGCACAACATTTATAATGGTGACACCGTTCCCGTAGAACCTTTGTCCAACATTGGGATCAGCCATGCAATGGGCCGCCGCATGAATTGGTACGATGCAACCACGGTGAGATTGAATAAGATAGCACGAACCTTGCACATGGCGGTCAAAGGCGGACCATGCTGTCTACGGCCGATTTGTTGCCGTACGAGTAGGAAGACGAACTGCTCCTTTCTAACCGCATCTTTGCGGTGACAAACCAGGGGACTTATTTTGCATGGGACAGATCCTACGATATACTCCCTCTCTCCCAGTTTATTTGTTTTGAATCTTTTCGTTTTATAAGTTTCAAATTCAAATTTAGAGCTCCCCATCACATGTTGAGATTACAATGTCCATTAAATCGTTCCGTGCATGTATAGTAAAGAAACAAATCTCGAGTTTGGCACGAGTTCGTGCTGCGGGAGCACCACAAGCCCTGGCGCAGGAGTTACATTTCCCTCTCAGGGCCGTCGGGACTGAGCTTTAGCGCCTTACTACACCTACCTTTGAGTCAATAACATGTGGACCCAATAGGTGACTGGTCCACATGTAATGCTCCCATTGAAGGAAATATGCCCTAGAGGCAATAATAAAGTTATTATTTTATTTCCTTATATCATGATAAATGTTTATTATTCATGATAGAATTGTATTATCCAGAAACATAATGCTTGTGTGAATACATAGACAAACTAAAACGTCACTAGTGTGCCTCTACTTGACTAGCTCGTTAATCAAAGATGGTTATGTTTCCTAACCATAGACATGTGTTGTCATTTGATTAACGGGATCACATCATTAGGAGAATGATGTGATTGACAAGACCCATTCCATTAGCTTAGCACCCGATCGTTTAGTATGTTGCTATTGCTTTCTGCATGACTTATACATGTTCCTATGACTATGAGATTATGCAACTCCCGTTTGCCGGAGGAACACTTTGTGTGCTACCAAACGCCACAACGTAATTGGGTGATTATAAAGGAGCTCTACAGGTGTCTCCAAAGCTACATGTTGGGTTGGCGTATTTCAAGATTAGGATTTGCCACTCCGATTGTCGGAGAGGTATCTATGGGCCCTCTCGGTAATGCACATCATATAAGCCTTGCAAGCATTGCAACTAATGAGTTAGTTGCGAGATGATGTATTACGAAACGAGTAAAGAGACTTGCCGGCAATGAGATTGAACTAGGTATTGAGATACCGACGATCGAATCTCGGGCAAGTAACATACCAATGACAAAGGGAACAAAGTATGTTGTTATGCGGTCTGACCGGTAAAAGATCTTCGTAGAATATGTGGGAGCCAATATGAGCATCCAAGTTCCGCTATTGGTTATTGACCGGAGACATGTCTCGCTCATGTCTACATTGTTCTCGAACCCGTAGGGTCCTCACGCTTAACGTTACGATGACAGTTTCATTATGAGGTTATATATTTTGATGTACCGTAGTTTGTTCGGAGGCCCGGATGTGATCACGGACATGAAGAGGTGTCTCGAAATGGTCGAGACATAAATATTGATATATTGAAAGCCTATGTTTGGACATCGGAAGTGTTCCGGGTGAAATCGGCATTTTACCGGAGTACCGGAACCCCCCGGTAACCTAATGGGCCTTAATGGGCCTAGTGGAGGGGGGGGGGGCGCCCCTCCCCCCAAGTCCGAATTGGACAAGGAGGGGGGTGGCGCCCCCCTTTCCTTTCTTCCCTCTCCTCCTCCCCCCCAAAGTCCTAATCCAACTAGGGAAAGGGTGGGAGTCCTACTCCCGGTAGGAGTAGGACTCCTCCGGCGCGCCTCCTCCTAGGGCCGGCCGCACGCCCCCTTTGCTCCTTTATATACTGGGGCAGGGGGCACCCCTAGACACACAAGTTGATCTCCAAGATCGTTCTCTTAGCCGTGTGCAGTGCCCCCTTCCACCATAGTCCTCGATAATATTGTAGTGGTGCTTAGGCGAAGCCCTGCGACAGTAGAACTTCAAAATCGTCACCACGCCATCGTGCTGACGGAACTCCTCCCCGACACTTTGCTGGATCGGAGTCCGGGGATTGTCATCGAGCTGAACATGGGCTAGAACTCGGAGGTACCGTAGTTTTGGCGCTTGATCGATCGGGCCGTGAAGACGTACGACTACATCAACCGCATTGTCATAATGCTTCCGCTGTCGGTCTACGAGGGTACGTAGATCGCACTCTCCCCTCTCGTTGCTATGCATCACCATGATCTTGCGTGTGCGTAGGATTTTTTTTGAAATTACTACGCTCCCAACAGTGGCATCCGAGCCTAGGTTTTATGTGTTGATGTTATATGCATGAGTAGAACACAAGCGAGTTGTGGGCGATATAAGTCATACTGCTTACCAGCATGTCATACTTTGGTTCGGCGGTATTGTTGGATGAAGTGGCCCGGACCAACATTACGCGTACGCTTACGCGAGACTGGTTCTATCGACGTGCTTTGCACATAGGTGGCTGGCGGGTGTCAGTTTCTCCAACTTTAGTTGAACCGAGTATGGCTACGCCCGGTCCTTGCGAAGGTTAAAACAGCACCAACTTGACAAACTATCGTTGTGGTTTTGATGCGTAGGTAAGATTGGTTCTTGCTTAAGCCCGTAGCAGCCACGTAAAACTTGCAACAACAAAGTAGAGGACGTCTAACTTGTTTTTGCAGGGTATGTTGTGATGTGATATGGTCAAGACATGATGCTAAATTTTATTGTATGAGATGATCATGTTTTGTAACCAAGTTATCGGCAACTGGCAGGAGCCCTATGGTTGTTGTTCTATTGTATGCAATGAAATTGCGCTGTAATGTTTTACTTCATCACTAAGCGGCAGCGATAGTCGTGGAAGCATAAGATTGGCGAGACGACAACGATGCTACGATGATGATCAAGGTGTCGCGCTGGTGACGATGGTGATCATGATAGTGCTTCGAAGATGGAGATCACAAGCACAAGATGATGATGGCCATATCATCTCACTTATATTGATTGCATGTGATGTTTATCTTTTATGCATCTTATCTTGCTTTGATTGGCGGTAGCATTTTAAGATGATCTCTCACTAATTATCAAGAAGTGTTCTCCTTGAGTATGCACCGTTGTGAAAGTTCTTCGTGCTGAGACACCACGTGATGATCGGGTGTGATAGGCTCTACGTTCAAATACAACAGGTGCAAAACAGTTGCACACGCGGAATATTCAGGTTATACTTGACGAGCCAAGCATATACAGATATGTTGTAACACCCCGGATATGACTTTCCCTATATGTATTCCAACTCTTGGCGTTTCCGGCGTTAAGTTATTTTATTTTCTCGGGTTCGGGTCTTTGTCTCTGTGTGTTGTTATCGTTGTCATGCATCTCATATCATGTCATCATGTGCATTGCATTTGCATATGTGTTCATCTCATGCATTCGAGCATTTTACCCGTTGTCCGTTTTGCATTCCGGCGCTTCGTTCTCCTCCGGTGGTCATTTCTACCTTTCTTTCGTGTGTGGGGATTAAAAATTTCCGGATTGGACCAAGACTTGCCAAGTGGCCTTGGTTTACTACCGGTAGACCGCCTGTCAAGTTTCGTACCATTTGGACTTCGTTTGATGCTCCAACGGTTAACCGAGGGACCGAAAAGGCCTCGTGTGTGTTGCAGCCCAACAACCATCCAAGTTGGCCCAAAACCCACCAAAACCCTCTCCATCTTCTAGAGCGTTCGATCATGACCGCGTGGCCAAAAACCGCACTCCATTTGGAGCTTCCTAGCTCCTCCTACCTATAAAACTAGACCTCCCCCCGAAAGTTCGGGTCATTCCACCCCTAACCCTAGTCCCGCTCCTCTCCGCGCGGCCGGACACGTCCGCCCGCGCCGGCATCACCGCCGCCGCGAATCGCGCGCTGCCACGTGGCTGAGCTGCCCCACATCGCCGCCTCAGTCCCGCCGGCCCGGCCGGGGCCCCCGAAGCCCATCGGCTCCACCCCGCCGCCTGGGTGCCCGCGCCGCCCGTCCGCCTTCGTCATCGCCGCCGCCATCACCCGACACCACTCCGCCGCCACCGCGCCCCGCCGGCCGGAGCAGAGTGCCGCCGTCGAGGCGCCTCGCCGCCCGCACCTCCTCCGACGTCGCCGCGCCTCCCCGCCGCCTCTCCGACTCGCCGGTGACCGGATCCGGCGAGATCCGCCCCGGGAGGGCCTCAGGCCCCTCCTCCTTCGAGCTCCGGCACCTTCTCCGGCCGTCTACAGTGCTCCCTCCGGCGAACCTCGATCGGCGTGCAAATCTGGATCTGAGACGAAGGGTTGACCCTAATCCATGTGCTCGTGTTTATCATGCTACATCTCCGCATCCGTAGCTCCGTTTTTGGCATATAGCATATCAAATTGTTCGTCTCAGAGAGTACATCATTTCATTCCTTTGCATCATTTTCATTTGAGTTCATCTTGATGCCCGAAATGCTGTTAGAAGAAGGCTACTTGAGATATTTGTCAGATCTGCTACTCCATTTAGACATTTGTCATTTTTGCCATGATTATTGTGTGCATGATATGCCCTAATGCTCTACATATGTTTTGTTAAGGGTTTTGTCATCTTTCCAGAGGAGCAACCCATGTATTTTTGTGATGTGTGTGGTGACTAGCACAAGCTTGCAAAGTGAGGCACTTGGTATTTCTGTTTTCAGGGACTTAGCATTTCCACTAAGTCCTTGAGCTGTTTATCTCATGATGCCATATGTTCATGTTGTTTCCGAGTGATCCGTGCCTCTTTTGAGGATGATCAGTAAGGATGTTTTATTAATCTTGTAGTGATCTATCCATCCATGTCTTTGTTTGCAATTATGGAGCACCCTAGCTTGAGTCAATCGAGCTCTACTTTTGCTACTTCGCGAATCTGGGCAGATTGTCTACTTGTTTGCAATTTTGCCGATGATGTTGTAGTTGATCCGTGCATGCTATGCTATTGTTCTTGCCATGTCTAGCTTGCATTTTGTGTATTCTTGATGGATGTATGCTTAGCTTTTCATGACTTGCTCCGTAGTGAGTGCATCGAGCTCGTAAACATGCCTACTTGAGATATGTTTCAGCATATGCCAGTTTTCACTAAGTCTGAAAAACTGATTATGCTTTTGTTATGTTCACATGCTTGCAAATGTGTCTTCTGATCCCTTTTGGCTCAAGGTCACTAAGGGACTTTTGTTAAGCTTTTTGAGTAGCTCCATGCCATGTTTTCGTTTGTCATGTTCAGGTCCTGTAGCATATAGTTTTGTTGCTCCAAAGAGTGCTACCTGATCTGAAATTCCAGACAAGTGTTAATTTCACTAAGTCTGAGATCTGTTTACCATATGCATTTTTGCCATGCTTGTTTGAACCTGTTAATGGATGAATTGGCCGTAGCTCAGTGCTAGACTTTTGTTAAGCATCTTGAATGCATCCCTGCCATGTATTTTGCTGTCATGTTTGAGTGCTGTAGCATGTTCATCTCATTGCATTTATATGGCTACTCGCTGTAAATCGCAGACCGGTGTCATATTTGAATCGCTTGCCATTTGCAAACCGTTACTCCGATTCCGGCGTTCTTTATATCGTTTTCAGGCTATTTCTTCTCGTCTTTCCAGTGGCACACTTGGATTCCCAAGTTGAGGCCAGGTTCATGCATTACTTGTCACATCTTGCATATGCATCCCGCATAGCATACCATGTTTGCATCATATTGTTTGATCCTTGCACGTGGTTGATTGTGTCCTTGTTGCTTGTATGTCTTGTTTGGATAGAGCCGTGAGACGAGTTTGCTAACGAGGAGCCCATTGAGTTTCCTTCGAGGATCCAGTCAATTCTGACAACTTTGCAGGCAAGATGATCATACCCTCGAAATCACGACTATCTTTGCTATGCTAGATTGCTCGCTCTTTTGCTATGCCAATGCTACGATGCCTACCATTTGCTTTCAAGCCTACCAAATTGCCATGTCAAACCTCTAACCCACCATGTCCTAGCAAACCATTGATTGGCTATGTTACTGCTTTGCTCAGCCCCTCTTATAGCGTTGCTAGTTGCAGGTGAAGATTGGAGACCGTTCCTTGTTGGAACATTTATTTACTTGTTTGGATATCATTATATTGCCATGTTATCTTAATGCATCTATGTACTTGGTAAAGGGTGGAAGGCTCGGCCTCTCGCCTAGTGTTTTGTTCCACTCTTGCCGCCCTAGTTTCCGTCATATCGGTGTTATGTTCCCGGATTTTGCGTTCCTTACGCGGTTGGGTTATAATGGGAACCCCTTGATAGTTCGCCTTGATTAAAGCTTTTCCACCAATGCCCAACCTTGATTTTACAATTTGCCACCTAGCCTCTTTTCCCTTGGGTTTCCGGAGCCCGAGGGTCATCTTATTTTAAACCCCCCCAGGCCAGTGCTCCTCTGAGTGTTGGTCCGAACTAGAGTCCTGTGTAGCGCCCCCTCGGGGAAACTCGAGGTTTGGTTTTAGTTGTATGGATCGCTCATCTGAGTGTGCCCTGAGAACGAGATATGTGCAGCTCCTATCGGGATTTGTCGGCACATTTGGGCGGTGTTGCTGGATTAGTTTATAACCCGTCGAAGTGTCTTGAAGAACCGAGGTACCGAGTCTGATCGGAACATCTCGGGAGGAGGCCTATTCCTTCATTGACCGTGAGAGCTTGTCATGGGCTAAGTTGGGACTCCCCTGCAGGGATTTGAACTTTCGAAAGCCGTGCCCACGGTTGTGGGCAGATGGGAATTTGTTAATCTCCGGTTGTAGATAACTTGAACCTTAATTTAATTAAAATGAATCAATTGAGTGTGTTACCGTGATGGCCTCTTCTCGGCGGAGTCCGGGAAGTGGACACGGTGTTGGAGTAATGTTTGCGCAGGCTGTCCTCTAGTTTCTCGCTCGCGCTTCGCTTTCTCTTCTCGCTCTCTTTTGCGAACAAGATAGTCACCGTATATGCTAGTCGCTTGCTGCAGCTCCACATATTTTTACCTCACCTTACCTATTAAGCTTAAATAGTCTTGATCGCGAGGGTGCGAGATTGCTGAGTCCCTGTGGCTCACAGATTACTAGTACACCAGATGCAGGGCCTGATGATTCCGCTCCAGGTGACGCGCTCGAGCTCAAGTGGGAGTTCGACGAGGACTCTCAATGTTACTATGTTTCCTTTCCTGATGATCAGTAGTGGTGCCTAGTTGGGGGTGATCGGGACCGTGTCGCATGTTGGGTTGTCTTTTATTTTGGCGCCGTAGTCAGGCCATGAGTGTTTGGATGATGTAATGTTATTTATGTACCTTGATTGACGTGGCAAGTGTAAGCCAACTATGTTATCTCCCCTTTATTATTTATATTACATGGGATGTTGTGAAGATTGCCTTACTTGCGACATATGCCTTCAATGCGATTATGCCTCTAAGTCCTGCCTTGACACGTGGGAGATATAGTCGCATCGAGGGTGTTACAAGTTGGTAATCAGAGCCTTCCCCGACCTTAGGAGCCCCATTGCTTGATCGTTTTTAGCGGCCGAGTTGTGTCTAGAAAAATGTTTTGTGTCATTTAGGAATTATATATCGGAGAGTTTAGGAATTCTTTTCACTTCCTAGTCTCCTCATCGCTCTGGTAAGGCATCCCGACATAGAGTTTTGACTCTTCTCTTCTCAAATTTCACTAAAAAAATTTAGTATCACGCGGGTATCTTGGAATCGTTCCGATGGTTTCATGATGAGAACATTGTCTTGGTGCCTCCTGTCAGGGGGTTTGTGGAAGTGTCCCGGGGAGTTGAGCTCTGAGGGGTTGTCGTCATAATTTTATCGTTGCAGTTCTGGAATACCTGAGTTTAGTACGCCGACATCGAAAATCTCTTTTATGCAGTTCGTTGGTGAGATAACCTCGACACCACCCAGTACTGGGGCGGGAGTTCGGGAGTATCGCCATAACTTGTATAACGGATGCTTCTTGAAGGTTGAGGTAGATGGTTTCCGAAGTTTTCTCGGTTATGTGTTGAAGGATGGATACAGCTGGATGTAGGATTTGCTAGATTTGGGTGAGATATTATGCTTCCCCTGTATCCCCAACACCTGATTGCATAACCGGAAAGGTTCGGGAGTTTCATAGGTGGGAATTCTCGTAGCTCTAGTTCTTCTTCCACAGATATTGGTTTGAGATTGGGATTCCTTACCAATTATTCGTTCTTGATCCGTACCTTGTTGATTTATTTCCGTACCTAAATTCTATGTGGTTTCTCAATTTATGGATATGTGACCATTTCAAGAGGAATGCATTCGTTCATTTTCTTCGGATGTGAAGACTATATGTTGCTATTTTCATTCCGTTGGATTCAGCTTCATTTTATCTGTCAATGTGCTAACGGTGGTCAACCTCTTCAGGATGGCTCCTCCAACACGCACGACTCCGAATCCTGATCCGCCACCACCTCCACCTCCTCCGGAGGCATGGCAAGCTGTGATGGCTGCAACCAATGCAAACACGCAATTGATCATGCAAATTCTTCAAGAGCGCAATCAAGGCAACCAAGGGAATCAAGGCAACAATCAGAATCACTTTGCTACACTCAACCAGTTCCTTGCTAACGGGCCAAAGACTTTCAGCAATTGTGTTGAGGCAACCGATGCTGATGATTGGCTCGTGGATCTGTGCAAGCATTTCGAGTGCAGTAATGTCAGGCCTGAGGATTTCGTCAAGTTCGCTTCCTTCCAACTCAAAGATCAAGCTGCAGAATGGTTCCAGCAGTACAAGGATTCCATAGGTGGACGTGTTATTACCTGGGATGAATTCCGTCAAGATTTCAGAGCTCACCATATCCCTCAGAGCGTGGTTGAAAGCAAGCATGAGGAATTCCGCAACCTAAAGCTAGGCTCTTTGTCTGTCTATGACTACAACAAGTTGTTTCAGAAGCTCGCCCGCTTTGCCAAGCAGGACATACCTGATGAGAAGAGCATGATATACCAGTTCAGGGGTGGTCTTAGAGAAGAAATCCAGCTCGCTCTTGTTCTCTTTGAGCCCTTGAGGTACGATGAGTTCTACAACATGGCATTGAAGCAAGAGGCCGCTCAATTGAGGTGTGATGCTTCCAAGAAGCGAGTCAGAGATGCTACCCCGTCTTCCTCTACTCAAGTGGCCAAGCAGCAGAAGTATTGGCTTCCTCCTCCTTCATTTCGTCAGCCGTATCAGAAGAGCAAAGGTGGCAGTGGTTCTTCCCACCCACCCAACCCTGGCTTTCAGAACATGACTTCGTCTCAAGCTCCAAGATCAAGTGCTCTGTACCACCATCCGCTTTCAGAGGTCATGTGCAACAAGTGCCAACAGAAGGGTCACTATGCCAACAAGTGTCTCAACCAGAGGCGTCTCCCTCCTCCTCCTCCTGTGAGATCGGCAAGTACAGTTGTGGTCAAGCATAACCCCAAGTACGCCAAGGTCAATATGGTGAATGCAGCTCAGGTAGAGGATTCATCAGATGTCATCATGGGTAACCTTCCTGTTAACGATATTCCTGCAAGAGTTCTTTTTGACACTGGTGCATCGCATTGTTTCATTTCCAAACCTTTTGCATCTAAGTATGAGTGCGATTATCAGTATCTGCAAAGTTCCCTGCAAATCGTGTCACCGGGCAAGCAGATGACAGCTAATATCTGCGTTCCGGATGTTACTATCACTTTGGGTGACTACAAATTTCTAGCTTCACCTATTGTTCTGGGCGACTCGGATATTGATCTTATTCTTGGAATGGATTGGCTTTCTAAGCACAAGGCACATCTTGATTGTGCAGCCAGGCAGATTCAATTGACTCATTCGTCTGAGTATGTAATTGTCTTTGCCGCTCGTGATGATACAATCCGTCTGTTTTCTCTCAATGAGAAGGGTGAACTGGATGCTATCTCGCAAATCCCAGTCGTTTGCGAATATCAAGACGTTTTTCTAGAAGAGCTTCCAGGAATGCCTCCGCACCGGCCAGTTGAATTCGTTATTGATCTTGAGCCTGGCACAGAACCTGTGTGCAAGCGTCCTTACAAGCTCAGACCTGAAGAGTTGAAGGAGCTGAAGAACCAACTCGATATTCAAGAAAGAATGGGTCTCATCCGGCCTAGTTCTTCTTCGTGGGGTTGTGGTGTTCTTTTTGTGAAGAAGAAGGATGGAACGGACCGACTTTGTGTTGATTACCATCCATTGAACAAGAAGACCATCAAGAACAAATACCCACTTCCCAACATCAACGAGCTGTTCGAACAACTCAAAGGTGCCCAAGTATTCTCCAAGCTTGATCTCCGTATGGGTTATCATCAGATTTGAATCCGTGAGCAAGATATTCCCAAGACAGCTTTCAGGACAAGCTATGGTTCATATGAATACACTGTCATGTATTTTGGCCTCGTCAACGCTCCTTCGACGTTCTCTCGCATGATGAATGTCATCTTCAATGCCTACACTAATGACTTTGTTTTGGTCTATCTCGACGACATTCTGGTTTTCTCGAAGAACAAGGAAGATCATGCCAAGCACTTGCGTTTGGTGCTTGATAAGCTCAAAGAACATCAGTTCTACGCCAAGTTCTCCAAGTGCGAATTTTGGCTCGATGAGGTTCTTTATCTTGGTCATATCATCTCTGCCAAGGGCATTGCGGTGAATCCTGAGAAGGTGTCTGCAATTGTGAATTGGGAACCTCCTCAGAACGTGAAGCAACTCTGTAGCTTCCTCGGTCTCGCAAGCTATTGTCAAAGATTCGTTGAAAACTTTTCTAAGATCGCGAAGCCTCTCTCAAATCTTCTCCAGAAGCACGTCAAGTATGTTTGGTCTCTGGAGTGTGACATTGCTTTCAACACTTTGAAAGAGAAATTGATCACTGCTCCAGTTCTGACTCCGCCTGATGAATCCAAGCCGTATGAGGTCTTTTGTGATGCCTCTCTCCAAGGTGTTGGCGCAGTTTTGATGCAAGAGAAGAATGTTGTTGCTTATACCTCTCGCCAATTGAAGCCCAATGAGAAGAACTACCCCACTCATGATCTCGAGTTGGCGGCAGTTGTGCATGCTCTTTTGACTTGGAGACATCTCTTGTTGGGAAGAAAAGTGGACATCTTCACTGACCACAAGAGTCTCAAGTACATTTTCACTCAGCCTAATCTCAACCTCAGGCAGACTCGATGGGTCGAAATGATTCAAGAGTATAATCCGTGTATCGAGTATACTCCAGGCAAGGCCAATGTGATTGCTAACGCATTGAGCAGGAAGGCTTATTGCAACAGTCTGATTCTCAAGCCTTATCAACCCGAGCTTTGTGTTGCTTTCTGCAAACTTAATCTGCAAGTTGTTCCTCAAGGTTTCCTCGCCAACCTTCAAGTCTCTCCTACCTTGGAAGACCAGATTCGCCAAGCCCAGCTTCTTGATGCTATGGTGAAAAAGGTGAAGACTGGGATTGCCAAGAGTCAACCCAAGTACAAGTGCTACCGCCTTGATGACAAGGATACTCTCTTCTTGGAGGATCGTATTGTTGTGCCCCAAGGTGAACTTCGTAAAGTGATCATGAACGAGGCTCACAATTCTCTCCTCTCCATCCACCCTGGGAGCACGAAGATGTATCATGACCTTAAGCAGGCTTATTGGTGGACTCGAATGAAGCGCGAGATTGCTCAATTCGTGAATGAATGCGATGTCTGCAGAAGAGTGAAGGCAGAACATCAAAGGCCAGCTGGTCTCCTCCAACCTCTTGCCATTCCAGAATGGAAGTTTGACCACATTGATATGGACTTCGTGAATGGGTTTCCAAAGTCCAAACGTGGCAATGATGCTATATTCGTTGTCAACGACAAACTCACCAAAGTGGCTCACTTTCTACCTATCAAAGAGTCAATCACTGCAGCTCAATTGGCGGAACTCTATACCTCTCGAATTGTCTCTCTGCATGGTATCCCACAAGTGATCTCTTCAGACCGTGGCAGCATCTTTACCTCCAAGTTTTGGGATTCTTTTCAGAAGGCCATGGGCACCAACATCCGCTTCAGCACAGCTTTCCATCCTCAAACTAGCGGTCAAGTCGAGCGTGTCAACCAGATTCTTGAAGATATGCTCAGGGCTTGTGTGATCTCCTTCGGCATGAAGTGGGAGGATTGTCTTCCCTATGCTGAATTCTCCTACAACAACAGTTTTCAAGCAAGTTCGGGCAAGGCCCCATTTGAAATTCTATATGGCAGGAAGTGCCGTACCCCTCTCAACTGGTCTGAAACCGGTGAACGTCAGCTTTTGGGAAATGACTTAATCACAGAGGCAGAGGAGATGTGCAAAGTCATTCGAGATAACCTCAAAGCAGCCCAATCCCGCCAGAAGAGCTACTATGATAGTAAGCACCGTGATTTGGCTTTTGAGATCGGAGATCATGTTTACCTCCGCGTCTCTCCTATGAAAGGTACTCGTCGTTTCGGTATCAAAGGGAAGCTTGCCCCTAGATACGTGGGACCTTTCAAGATTGTCAGCAAGAGAGGCGATCTCGCCTATCAACTCGAGCTTCCTTTAAACTTCGCAAATGTTCATGATGTGTTCCATGTCTCTCAGCTCCGAAAGTGCTTCAAGACTCCTGACCGCACCGTCAACTTCGAGGACATTGAGCTCCAAGAAGCTCTCTCCTATCTTGAGCACCCAGTTGCTATTCTTGAAGAGACTGAACGCAAGACTCGCAAAAAGTCAATCAAATTCCTAAAAGTCAAGTGGTCACACCATTCCGATCGTGAAGCTACCTGGGAATGCGAGGATCACCTCCGTTCTGAGTACCCGGCATTCTTTCAGTCCTAGATCTCGGGACGAGATCCTTTCGTAGTGGTGGAGTGTTGTAACACCCCGGATATGACTTTCCCTATATGTATTCCAACTCTTGCCGTTTCCGGCGTTAAGTTATTTTATTTTCTCGGGTTCGGGTCTTTGTCTCCGTGTGTTATTATCGTTGTCATGCATCTCATATCATGTCATCATGTGCATTGCATTTGCATATGTGTTCATCTCATGCATTCGAGCATTTTCCCCGTTGTCCGTTTTGCATTCCAGCGCTTCGTTCTCCTCCGATGGTCATTTCTACCTTTCTTTCGTGTGTGGGGATTAAACATTTCCAGATTGGACCGAGACTTGCCAAGCGGCCTTGGTTTACTACCAGTAGACTGCCTGCCAAGTTTCGTACCATTTGGACTTCGTTTGATGCTCCAACGGTTAACCGAGGGACCGAAAAGGCCTTGTGTGTGTTGCAGCCCAACACCCCTCCAAGTTGGCCCAAAACCCACCAAAACCCTCTCCATCCTCTAGAGCATTCGATCACGAGCGCATGGCCGAAAACCGCACTCCATTTGGAGCTTCCTAGCTCCTCCTACCTATAAAACTAGACCTCCCCCCGAAAGTTCGGGTCATTCCACCCCTAACCCTAGTCCCGCTCCTCTCCATGCGGACGGACACGTACGGCCGCGCTGGACATCACCGCCGCCGTGAATCACGCGCCGCCACATGGCCGAGCCGCCCCACATCGCCGCCTCAGCCCCGCCGGCCCGCTCGGCCCGGCCGGGCCCCCGAAGCCCATCGGCTCCCCCCCGCCGCATGGGTGCCCACGCCGCCCGACCACCTTCGTCGTGACCGCTGCCATCACCCGACGCCACTCCGTCGCCACCGCGCCCCGCCGGCCTGAGCAGAGCGCCGCCGCTGAGGCGCCTCGCCGCCCGCACCTCCTCTGACGTCGCCGCGCCTCCCCGCCGCCTCTCCGACTCGCCGGTGACCCGATCCGGCGAGATCCGGCCCGGGAGGGCCTCGGGCCCCTCCTCCTTCGAGCTTCGGCACCTTCTCCAGCCGTCTACAGTGCTCCCTCTGGCGAACCTCGATCGGCGTGCAAATCAGGATCTGTGACGAAGGGTTGACTTTTGCCCGAAACCCTAATCCATGTGCTCATGTTTATCATGCTACATCTCCGCATCCATAGCTCCGTTTTTGGCATATAGCATATCAAATTGTTCGTCTCAGAGAGTACATCATTGCATTCCGTTGCATCATTTTCATTTGAGTTCATCTTGATGCCCGAAATGCTGTTAGAAGAAGGCTACTTGAGATATTTGTCAGATCTACTACTCCATTTAGACATTTGTCATTTTTGCCATGATTTTGTGTGCATGATATGCCCTGATGCTCTACATATGTTTTGTTAAGGGTTTTGTCATCTTTCCAGAGGTGCAACCCATGTATTTTTTTTCTGTGTGGTAACTAGCACAAGCTTGCAAAGTGAGGCACTTGGTATTTCTGTTTTCAGGGACTTAGCATTTCCACTAAGTCCTTGAGCTGTTTATCTCATGATGCCATATGTTCATGTTGTTTCCGAGTGATCCGTGCCTTTTTTGAGGATGATTAGTAAGGATGTTTTATTAATCTTGTAGTGCTCTATCCATCCATTTCTTTGTTTGCAATTATGGATCACCCTAGCTTGAGTCAATCGAGCTCTACTTTTGCCACTTCGTGAATCTGGGCAGATTGTCTACTTGTTTGCAATTTTGCCGATGATGTTGTAGTTGATCCGTGCATGCTATGCTATTGTTCTTGCCATGTCTAGCTTGCATTTTGTGTATTCTTGATGGATGTATGCTTAGATTTTCATGACTTGCTCCATAGTGAGTGCATCGAGCTCGTAAACATGCCTACTTGAGATATGTTTCAGCATGTGCCAGTTTTCAGCAAGTCTAAAAAACTGATTATGCTTTTGCTATGTTCACATGCTTGCAAATGTGTCTTCTGATCCCTTTTGGCTCAAGGTCACTAAGGGAATTTTGTTAAGATTTTTGAGTAGCTCCATGCCATGTTTTACTTTGTCATGTTCAAGTCCTGTAGCATGTAGTTTTGTTGCTCCAAAGAGTGCTACCTGATCTGAAATTCCAGACAAGTGTTAATTTCACTAAGTCTGAGATCTGTTTACCATATGCATTTTTGCCATGCTTGTTTGAACCTGTTCATGGATGAATTGGCCATAGCTCAGTGCTAGACTTTTGTTAAGCATCTTGAATGCATCCCTGCCATGTATTTTGCTGTCATGTTTGAGTGCTATAGCATGTTCATCTCATTGCATTTATATGGCTACTCGCTGTAAATCGCAGACCGGTGTCATATTTGAATCGCTTGCCATTTCCAAACCGTAACTCCGATTCCGGCGTTCTTTATATCGTTTTCAAGCGATTTCTTCTCATATTTACAGTGGCACACTTGGATTCCCAAGTTGAGGCCAGGTTCATGCATTACTTGTCACATCTTGCATATGTATCCCGCATCGCATCCCGCATAGCATACCATGTTTGCATCATATTGTTTGATCCTTGCACATGGTTGATTGTGTCCTTGTTGCTTGTATGTCTTGTTTGGGTAGAGCCGGGAGACGAGTTCGCTAATGAGGAGCCCGTTGAGTTTGCTTTCGAGGATCCAGTCAACTCTGACAACTTTGTAGGCAAGATGATCATACCCTCGAAATCACTACTATCTTTGCTATGCTAGATTGCTCGCTCTTTTGCTATGTCAATGCTACGATACCTACCATTTGCTTTCAAGCCTCCCAAATTGCCATGTCAAACCTCTAACCCACCATGTCCTAGCAAACCGTTGATTGGCTATGTTACCGCTTTGCTCAGCCCCTCTTATAGCGTTGCTAGTTGCACGTGAAGATTGGAGACCATTCCTTGTTGGAACATTTATTTACTTGTTGGGATATCATTATATTGCCATGTTATCATAATGCATCTATATACTTGGTAAAGGGTGTAAGGCTCGGCCTCTCGCCTAGTGTTTTGTTCCACTCTTGCCGCCCTAGTTTCCGTCATATCGGTGTTATGTTCCCGGATTTTGCGTTCCTTACGAGGTTGGGTTATAATGGGAACCCCTTGATAGTTCGCCTTGATTAAAGCTTTTCCAGCAATGCCCAACCTTGGTTTCACCATTTGCCACCTAGCCTCTTTTCCCTTGGGTTTCCGGAGCCCGAGGGTCATCTTATTTTAAACCCCCCCAGGCCAGTGCTCCTCTGAGTGTTGGTCCGAACTAGAGTCCTGTGTAGCGCCCCCTCGGGGAAACTCGAGGTTTGGTTTTAGTTGTATGGATCGCTCATCTGAGTGTGCCCTGAGAACGAGATATGTGCAGCTCCTATCAGGATTTGTCGGCAAATTTGGGCGGTGTTGCTGGATTAGTTTTTAACCCGTCGAAGTGTCTTGAAGAACCGAAGTACCGAGTCTGATCGGAACGTCTCGGGAGGAGGCCTATTCCTTCGTTGACTGTGAGAGCTTGTCATGGGCTAAGTTGGGACACCCCTGCAGGGATTTGAACTTTCGAAAGCCGTGCCCACGGTTATGGGCAGATGGGAATTTGTTAATCTCCGGTTGTAGATAACTTGAACCTTAATTTAATTAAAATGAATCAACTGAGTGTGTTACCGTGATGGCCTCTTCTCGGCAGAGTCCGGGAAGTGTTCACGGTGTTGGAGTAATGTTTGCGCAGGTTGTCCTCTAGTTTCTCGCTCGCGCTTTGCTTTCTCTTCTCGCTCTCTTTTGCGAACAGGATAGTCACCATATATGCTAGTCGCTTGCTGCAGCTCCACATATTTTAACCTCACCTTACCTATTAAGCTTAAATAGTCTTGATCGCGAGGGTGCGAGATTGCTGAGTCCCTGTGGCTCACAGATTACTATTACACTAGATGCAGGGCCTGATGATTCCGCTCCAGGTGACGCGCTCGAGCTCAAGTGGGAGTTCGACGAGGACTCTCAACGTTACTATGTTTCCTTTCCTGATGATCAGTAGTGGTGCCCAGTTGGGGGTGATCGGGACCGTGTCGCATGTTGGGTTATCTTTTATTTTGGCACCGTAGTCGGGCCATGAGTGTTTGGATGATGTAATGTTATTTATGTACCTTGATTGACGTGGAGAGTGTAATCCAACTATGTTATCTCCCCTTTATTATTTATATTACATGGGATGTTGTGAAGATTGCCTTACTTGCGACATATGCCTTCAATGCGATTATGCCTCTAAGTCGTGCCTCGACACATGGGAGATATAGTCGCATCGAGGGTGTTACATATGGCCTCGGAACACAGAGACCGAAAGGTCGAGTGTGAATTATATAGTAGATATGATCAACATAGTGATGTTCGCCAATGAAACTACTCCATCTCACGTGATGATCGGACATGGTTTAGTTGATTTGGATCACGTGATCACTTAGAGGATTAGAGGGATGTCTATCTAAGTGGGAGTTCTTTAGTAATATGATTAATTGAACTTAAATTTATCATGAACTTAGTACCTGATAGTATCTTGCTTGTTTATGTTTTATTGTAGATAGATGGCCTGTGTGGTTGTTCTATTGAATTTTAATGCGTTCCTTGAGAAAGCAAAGTTGAGAGATGATGGTAGCAATTACACGAACTGGGTCCGTAATTTGAGGATTATCCTCATTGCTGCACAGATGAATTACGTCCTGGAAGCACCGCTGGTTGCCAGGCCTGCTGCTGGAGCAACACCAGATGTTATGAACGTCTGGCAGAGCAAAGCTGATGACTACTTGATAGTTCAGTGTGCCATGCTTTACGGCTTAGAATCGGGACTTCAACGACGGTTTGAACGTCATGGAGCATATGAGATGTTCCAGGAGTTGAAGTTAATATTTCAAGAAAATGCCCGGATTGAGAGATATGAAGTCTCCAATAAGTTCTATAGCTGCAAGATGGAGGAGAACAGTTCTGTCAGTGAGCATATACTCAAAATTTCTGGGTATAATAATCACTTGATTCAATTGGGAGTTAATCTTCTAGATGATTGCGTCATTGACAGAATTCTCCAATCACTTCCACCTAGCTACAAGAGCTTCGTGATGAACTATAATATGCAAGGGATGAATAAGACTATTCCCGAGCTCTTCGCAATGCTGAAAGCTACGGAGGTAGAAATCAAGAAGGAGCATCAAGTGTTGATGGTCAACAAGACCACTAGTTTCAAGAAAAAGGGCAAAGGGAAGAAGAAGGGGAACTTCAAAAGGAACAGCAAGCAAGTTGCTACTGAGGAGAAGAAACCCAAATCTGGACCTAAGCCTGAAACTGAGTGCTTCTACTGCAAGTAGACTAGTCACTAGAAGCGGAACTGCCCCAAGTATTTGGCGAATAAGAAGGATGGCAAGGTGAACAAAGGTATATACGATATACATGTTATTGATGTGTACCTTACTAATGTTCGCAGTAGCACCTGGGTATTTGATACTGGTTCTGTTGCTAATATTTGCAACTCGAAATAGGGACTATGGATTAAGCCAAGATTGGCTAAGGACGAGGTAACGATGCGCGTGGGAAATGGTTCCAAAGTCGATGTGATCGCGGTCGGCACGCTACCTCTACATCTACCTTCGGGATTAGTATTAGACCTAAATAATTGTTATTTGGTGTCGGTGTTGAGCATGAACATTATATCTGGATCTAGTTTGATGCGAGACGGTTATTCGTTTAAATCAGAGAATAATGGTTGTTCTATTTATATGAGTAATATCTTTTATGGTCATGCACCCTTGAAGAGTGGTCTATTTTTATTAAATATCAATAGTAGTGACACACATATTCATAGTGTTGAAGCCAAAAGATGCAGAGTTGATAATGATAGTGCAACTTATTTGTGGCACTGCCGTTTAGGTCATATCGGTGTAAAGCGCATGAAGAAACTCCATACTGATGGACTTTTGGAACCACTTGATTATGAATCACTTGGTACTTGCGAACCGTGCCTTATGGGCAAGATGACAAAAACACCGTTCTCCAGTACTATGGAGAGAGCAACAGATTTATTGGAAATCATACATACAGATGTATGTGCTCCGATGAATGTTGAGGCTCATGGCGGATATCATTATTTTCTCACCTTCACAGATGACTTAAGCAGATATGGGTATATCTACTTAATTAAACATAAGTCTGAAACATTTGAAAAGTTCAAAGAATTTCAGAGTGAAGATGAAAATCATCGTAACAAGAAAATAAAATTCCTACGATCTGATCGTGGAGGAGAATATTTGAGTTACGAGTTTGGTGTACATTTGAAACAATGCGGAATAGTTTCGCAACTCACGCCACCCGGAACACCACAGCGTAATGGTGTGTCCGAACGTCGTAATCGTACTTTACTAGATATGGTGCGATCTATGATGTCTCTTACTGATTTACCGCTATCGTTTTGGGGTTATGCTTTAGAGACGGCCGCATTCACGTTAAATAGGGCACCATCAAAATCCGTTGAGACGACGCCTTATGAACTGTGGTTTGGCAAGAAACCAAAGTTGTCGTTTCTGAAAGTTTTGGGCTGCGATGCTTATGTGAAAATGCTTCAACCTGATAAGCTCGAACCCAAATCGGAGAAATGTGTCCTCATAGGATATCCAAAGGAAACTATTGGATACACCTTCTATCACAGATCCGAAGGCAATACTTTTGTTGCTAAATTCGGAAACTTTCTAGAGAAGGAGTTTCTCTCGAAAGAAGTGAGTGGGAGGAAAGTAGAACTTGATGAGGTAACTATACCTGCTCCCTTATTGGAAAGTAGTACATCACAGAAACCAGTTTCTGTGACACCTACACCAATTAGTGAGGAAGCTAATGATGATGATCATGAAACTTCAGAACAAGATACTACTGAACCTCGTAGATCAACTAGAGTAAGATCCGCACCAGAGTGGTACGGTAATCCTATTCTGGAAGTCATGCTACTAGATCATGATGAACCTACGAACTATGAAGAAGCGATGGCGAGCCCATATTCCGCAAAATGGCTTGAAGCCATGAAATCTGAGATGGGATCCATGTATGAGAACAAAGTATGGACTTTGGTTGACTTGCCCAATGATCGGCAAGCAATTGAAAATAAATGGATCTTCAAGATGAAGACTGACGCTGACGGTAATGTTACTGTCTACAAAGCTCGACTTGTCGTAAAAGGTTTTCGACAAGTTCAAGGGATTGACTACGATGAGACCTTCTCACCTGGAGCGATGCTTAAGTCTGTCTGAATCATGTTAGCAATTGCCGCATTTTATGATTATGAAATTTGGCAGATGGATGTCAAAATTGCATTCCTGAATGGATTTCTGGAAGAAGAGTTGTATATAATGTAGCCGGAAGGTTTTGTCGATCCAAAGGGAGCTAACAAAGTGTGCAAGCTCCAGTGATCCATTTATGGACTGCTGCAAGCCTCTCGGAGTTGGAATAAACGCTTTGATAGTGTGATCAAAGCATTTGGTTTTGTACAGACTTTTGGAGAAGCCTGTATTTACAAGAAAGTGAGTGGGAGCTCTATAGCATTTCTGATATTATATGTAGATGACATATTACTAATCGGAAATGATATAGAATTTCTGGATAGCATAAAGGGATACTTGAATAAGAGTTTTTCAATGAAAGACCTCGGTGAAGCTGCTTACATATTGGGCATTAAGATCTATAGAGAAAGATCAAGATGCTTAATTGGACTTTCATAAAGCACATACCTTGACAAAATTTTGAAGAAGTTCAAAATGGATCAAGTAAAGAAAGGATTCTTTCCTATGTTACAAGGTGTGAAATTGAGTAAGACTCAATGCCCAACCAATGCAGAAGATAGAGAAAAAAATGAAAGATGTTCCCTATGCTTCAGCCATAGGCTCTATCATGTATGAAATGCTGTGTACCAGACCTGGTGTGTGTCTTGCTATAAGTCTAGCAGGGAGGTACCAAAGTAATCCAGGAGTGGATCACTAGACATCGGTCAAAAACATCCTGAAATACCTGAAAAGGACTAAGGATATGTTTCTCGTATATGGAGGTGACAAAGAGCTCATCGTAAATGGTTACGTTGATGCAAGCTTTGACACTGATCCGGACGATTCTAAATCGCAAACCGGATACATGTTTACATTAAACGGTGGAGCTATTAGTTGGTGCAGTTCTAAACAAAGCGTTGTGGCAGGATCTACATGTGAAGCGGAGTACATAGCTGCTTTGGAAGCAGCAAAAGAAGGAGACTGGATGAAGGAGTTCATATCTGATCTAGGTGTCATACCTAGTGCATCGGGTCCAATGAAAATCTTTTATGACAATACTTGTGCAATTGCCTTGGCAAAGGAATCCGGATTTCACAAGAGAACCAAGCACATCAAGAGACACTTCAATTCCATCCGGGATCTAGTCCAGGTGGGAGACATAGAGATTTACAAGATACATACGGATCTGAATGTTGCAGACCCATTGACTAAGCCTCTTCCACGAGCAAAACATGATCATCACCAAAGCTCCATGGGTGTTAGAATCATTACTGTGTAATCTAGATTATTGACTCTAGTGCAAGTGGGAGACTGAAGGAAATATGCCCTAGAGGCAATAATAAAGTTATTATTTTATTTCCTTATATCATGATAAATGTTTATTATTCATGCTAGAATTGTATTATCCGGAAACATAATACTTGTGTGAATACATAGACAAACTAAAACGTCACTAGTGTGCCTCTACTTGACTAGCTCGTTAATCAAAGATGGTTATGTTTCCTAACCATAGACATGTGTTGTCATTTGATTAATGGGATCACATCATTAGGAGAATGATGTGATTGACATGACCCATTCCATTAGCTTAGCACCCGATCGTTTAGTATGTTGCTATTGCTTTCTTCATGACTTATACATGTTCCTATGACTATGAGATTATGCAACTCCCGTTTGCAGGAGGAACACTTTGTATGCTACCAAACGTCACAACGTAACTGGGTGATTATAAAGGAGCTCTATAGGTGTCTCCAAAGGTACATGTTGGGTTGGCATATTTCAAGATTAGGATTTGTCACTCTGATTGTCGGAGAGGTATCTCTGGGCCCTCTCGGTAATGCACATCACATAAGCCTTGCAAGCATTGCAACTAATGAGTTAGTTGCGAGATGATGTATTACGAAACGAGTAAAGAGACTTGCCGGTAACGAGATTGAACTAGGTATTGAGATACCGACGATCGAATCTCGGGCAAGTAACATACCGATGACAAAGGGAACAAAGTATGTTGTTATGCGGTCTGACCGATAAAAGATCTTCGTAGAATATGTGGGAGCCAATATCAGCATCCAGGTTCCGCTATTGGTTATTGACCGGAGACATGTCTCGGTCATGTCTACATTGTTCTCAAACCCGTAGGGTCCGCACGCTTAATGTTACGATGACAGTTTCATTATGAGTTTATATATTTTGATCTACCAAAGTTTGTTCGGAGTCCCGGATGTGATCACGGACATGACAAGGAGTCTCTAAATGGTCAAGACATAAATGGTCCCGGATGTACCGAAGTTTATATATTGGAAGCCTATGTTTGGACATCGGAAGTGTTCCGGGTGAAATCGGCATTTTACCGGAGTACCGGGAGGTTACCGGAACCCCCCGGTAACCTAATGGGCCTTAATGGGCCTAGTGAAGGAAGAGGAGAGGAGGCCTAGGGGCTGCCGTGCGCCCCTCCCCCCAAGTCCGAATTGGACAAGGAGGGGGCGGCGCCCCCCCTTTCCTTTCTTCCCTCTCCACCTTCCCCCCAAAGCCCTAATCCAACTAGGGAAAGGGTGGGAGTCCTACTCCCGGTAGGAGTAGGACTCCTCCGGCGCGCCTCCTCCTAGGGCCGGCCGCACCCCCCCCCCTTTGCTCCTTTATATACGGGGGCAGGGGGCACCCCTAGACACACAAGTTGATCTCCAAGATCGTTCTCTTAGCCGTGTGCGGTGCGCCCTTCCACCATAGTCCTCTATAATATTGTAGTGGTGCTCAGGCGAAGCCCTGCGATAGTAGAACATCAAAATCGTCACCACGCCGTCGTGCTGACGGAACTCCTCCCCGACACTTTGCTGGATCGGAGTCCGGGGATCGTCATCGAGCTAAACGTGTGCTAGAACTCAGAGGTGTCATAGTTTCGGTGCTTGATCGATCGGGCCGTGGAGACGTACGACTACACCAACTGCGTTGTCATAACGCTTCCGCTATCAATCTATGAGGGTACATAGATCACACTCTCCCCTCTCGTTGCTATGCATCACCATGATCTTGCATGTGCGTAGGAAATTTTTCGAAATTACTACGTTCCCAACACCCGTAGGCAGAGGGGCAGTGGGGCCAAGAGGGGTGAGCCGCAGGTCGGGGGACGTGTGGTTTCATGGGTTCGAGCGGCGTCATAGGAATCGCGGGTGGCTGTGGTAGAATCTTGATGCTCGCCGCATTTTAGGTGGCCCAGATGTCATGCACACAAGCTGTCATGTCTATGGACACATGCACTGCATACCGATCACTGGAAGGAGTAGCAGAGAAAGCTATGCATGCGGATAAATAGTTCCTTATAGTCAAGCGGACCCATGCTACTACTCTGTTCCAAAGACATGCACACCATCGAAATAGTCCATCTATATCAATATACACCAAGAGGGAATAATTTTTTTACAAGAGAGGAAATAGTTCATCCATCCATAATGCCCTCCTGCTGGTGCAACCTTTTCTTCTTGTTCTTCTTCTTGTTCTTCTTGTTCTTCTTGTTCTTCTTGTTCTTCTTCTTCTTCTTCTTCTTCTTCTTCTTCTTCTTCTTCTTCTTCTTCTTCTTCTTCTTCTTCTTCTTCATCTTCATCTTCATCTTCTTCTTCTTCTTCTTCTTCTTCTTCTTCTTCTTCTTCTTCTTCTTCTCATTCTCTGTGGGAGACGGCTTCGCAACAAGCTCTTTGGACATTGCAGCTATCTCGAAACTCACACGGGCATCAGGGCAGCATATTTTATCCGCTCGTACGTCAAGGGATAATTCTCCCATCTAGATGACCTTAATGCCACCGTCTGGACACCCTTCTGAAGATTTGTACCGAGCACAAAATTTGCTACGTCGAATACGGATGGTGTTTGTTTATTTTCACTTTTCAGTTTTACATGTAGATTTTGACCCCAAAAACACATGGTCTTTTTAACACTTTTCAGTTTGCATTATCCTGGATATAGAACATGGATCTCTGAATAATTTAAATATTCTAAATAATTCAATAATTGACAGAGGCATAACAATTGAAATGTAGCTTCAAATGTCAAAAATTAGTGTCCTCGATAGAGAACATGGATCAGTTTTCAGTTTGCGTAACACTTTTCAGTTTGCATTATCCTTCTCTGAATAATTCAAATGTCCTGGATACGGAACATGGATAACATTGTATATTTAGTGTGGAATCTTTTTAGTACTTTGAATTTTGGCCACTACTTCTGCTGTTTAGTAACTTTTCTGAATTTTGGCCAATACCACAGTAAGATCAAGTGAGTAACTATAGTAACTTCAAGTGAGTAACTCCATTTCTGAATTTTTTTACATAAAACTAACCATGATATTTGTTCCTCTGTTCTGGTCATAATTATAATCTGAATGTTGAACCCTTAATCATTCTCATAATGTTTACATGATGCACAATTATACTGCCGTCAAAACTACTCCATACACACACTGTCGAAACTGACAAGATGGTGGTGGAGGTGGGAATAAATGTTTAGTATTGGTGCATTTTCCGTGCTTACAAAATTCAGATTGAATTTCACTACCAAAAAAAATAAGTGGAGATTAAATGTTGCTTTCCACTTACTTCACATGTGTGTAACTCTTTTGGTGCATTTTCTACAGAACCTACGTGTAGCTGCAGCATACAAGCCAGTTCATCAACTGCTCGAAGAAGAAAAGAAGGTGGCATTTCCTTGCTTTAGCATACAGGCCAATTCACTTAAATGTCCTCTCGTGCTATATTTCTTAGAACATCCAAGTTTTTACTTATCACTATGCTAGCATTCGCAAGTCTATTGAAGCGTGCATGTCTTTGTGAATCTTGCCGTCTACTCCAAGTAGATGGTGTGTAGCCTGGCAAAGGATATTAGTACTTGGTGCATTCTAAGTTTAAAACCACTCTAGATTTACAAGTGTTTACTGAAGATGACAAGTGTTTATTCATTTCTAAATTTGAAGTAACTAGTAGACGAACAATATTCATCTTTTTCTGTATATGAAGAAGAATAAACCTTGCTAATTCAAATAATTCCAATTTTAGGGACATGTATTTATCAACTCTTAGTTAAGGGGTTGTGGCAGTTTTCAGTTTTCAGTTTTGTGCTGCTTGAATTTATTCTACAGGAATATTTAGGGAAGAGTCATGGCTACGCTTAGCTCTCTGTAAAATGAATGACTGAAATTGGACAATTGGAAACTTTAGGTATGTTTGCAATTGGACAAATGGTGTATAAATCCAAATAAAGCAAATAAATTCAAATTATTCAAATAAATCCAAATAAACATGGTTGATCTTCATTTTGCATAAACCTGGTTGAGTATTACAGAGTAATTGACAACAAATTGACCTGGTTGGAATTAATACAGCAACAGTAACAGTTAACTGAACTTCTTTTGCGTGCATTTATCACTGTAGAAAACTTTCAGTAACAAGTGAGCAGCCTCTGCATTTTCTCAGTGAACTTTTCAGTGCATTTATCACTTGTTGAAGTATGCTACAGCTTATGCAAATCACAAACTCCTTTAGTTTACATCTCAGTTTTAGCAAACACTACAGTTTCCGTAAAGGAGTCATAACTGAATTACAGGCACTGTAGTTTCTCTACAGTATTGGAACACTGAACATTTTTAGTTAACTGTAGCAAGAAAATTCCAAAAACTAGAAGATCTCCAAGAATGCCAAGAGTATTACTAAATGAATTTGATGGCATCAAACTAAATTTTCACTATAATCTGTTCATCATTTAGCAGTAGTCTACAACCTTTGTCTTGGATTATTTCTCAAGCTTTGTATCCCCTGACTGAATTTTCTCCGCCTGTACTAAGAACAACAAATTCAGACTCACAGCAACAAATTGAACAGCAGCAGTAGCGGAGGCGGGCAGGGCAGACTCACCAGCACATGCGGGACTGGCAGTAAAGGCGAGGCAGGGATAAAAGGCAAAAGCAGCATCAGAGGTCCACGGCGCCGGCGTCGTCCACCAGTAGCAGCATGAGAGGCGGGAGTGGCCGGAATTGTCCACGGCGCTGGCGGCCGAAGCGGACGAAATTGGAGGCGCAGGTGGGCGGCGAAGGTGGGCGAACGTGGGCGGCGACCTTCAACGGGGCCGACAGCGTAGCTCGAGGAGGGCGCTGATGCAGGTCGCCTTCACGGCGGGCGGTGCAGGTGGTAAGCCGTGGCACAGGTGCAAGCAGGCGGCGGCGCTATTGTTGGTCGCGAGCTGGGCCACGGTTCTGGTGTTGGTCGCGGCGCAGATCCAGGCAGGTGGCGGCGCAGGTGGGTAGCCGGCGATGGCTGCAAGGCACGGGAGACGGGGGAGGAGGAAGGAAGGAGATGGACGTCTTTGTGACGTGTTTAAAACTCTGTGGGTTGTTTTGCAAAAAAAACAAATACACTGCCCTGTGGACAACTTTTCCCGGACAGAGGGAGTACTAGTTAAATCCGAGCTATGGGTGTGAAGCACTGATATGCCAGTACATTTGATTGTGACCTGTTCTAATTTTGTACCTGAACTTTTTTTAGAAAGGGTTGTACATCAACTTAATGTGCTAGCAGAACTTATTGTGTTGTCTGTCTGTTTTCTTTGCACAACATTCACGATATTTCCCCATCATTGATAAAGACGATGAACCGTTATGTACGACTTCATTGGTTTCAACATAGCCCTTCCCATAGCGATCCACTGCTTCCATCCTGATTGTGCCGCCTGCGTGAAATTTTTGTATACAAGTTCAGTGTGCTATGATGTTGTATATGATTGTGTCAACTATATAAGTTTTTACTGAGCATCAGCAATGCATATGGCTAAAAGATGTATTTATGAGCATCGACCGATGGGTCTCTCTCTCTATCTCTCTCTCTCACACACACACACGCACACACACACGCGCAGACGCACAAGTGGACCCGTTGAATTATTTATTTGCTCGTGATATCTTTTAATTAGGCTCCATTGTAATCTAACTTTTTTCTTAAGTTATTAATTGAGCTCTGTGACTTCAAAAAGTTGTACAGAAGCCTTGTTTGGGCCTTTCCGGCATCGCTGAATGTGGGCTGAGAAACCATGTTAGGTTGAACTGTACTACACAGGCCTTTTTTAAACATCAGCAATGCAACTGAGTTGACAGTTGTACACAATATCCGGGTCAACTTGTTATTCTCCGCCCCGCTGGGCTGCAAACTTTTCTATGAGGTATGCATTAGGCTTTACAAGAAAATGGACTTTAAGAAATAATAAATGGGATGTAATTATAATAACTAGACAGTTACTATGCACCAAACACGTAATTAGTTTGAAAAATATATAATTTTTGGAATTTGAAAATTTTAATTTCATTACTTGTTGCGCGTGCAATATTTCGTTAGATTTTAACGTAATACAACTTTATTTTGAAATTATATTTGACGTGACTAGAAATTTCAGATAAAAATATTTTGGATCCCATCAAAATGTGGGAATTTTTTTTGAATTCTGTTTTGAGCGGTTGTTTGAAATTATTAATCGTTGTCCTAGCTAGAAGTTGGGCTGTACTTTTAACAAACTGTAAATGGGGTGTAGTAAATTCCATTAGAATTCAAAAATGGGCTGTACATTCTTACAAATCGCAAATGGGCTATATGTTCTCTGCCAAATCCGAGTTGTGGGCCTACTAAGTTGACGCGTACCAAGGGCTTTGTCAACTTAGTCAATATAAACGATTCTAGCTGAAGTGATTGTACGATGTCCATCCAACGGCCGTAGTGCTTCTTCAACCTCTGGTCTTCTTGCTCCAGCCGCCCAAAGCAGCGTCGGTCGTGTCGCGTGCTCCTGCCTCCCATGGCCGTCTGTGATGCCGCGGAGGCCTCACCGCCCCGTACTACTCCCACCGCTGGCCAGGCCATCCCTCTACTCACACACACCCCCTGTTATCCTGCAGCGACGGGAGCCTCACACCGCAGCCGAACCAGTGAACCCTCGTACTCCTCTCCACGCAGGCTTCCACTGTTGCGTCTTCCCCAGCTCCGCGTCGTCCCCTTCCTAGGCCTCGTCGTCGTCCAGACCACCGCCCTGGTGCTCTCGGTGCGGCGTGGTCAACATGGTCAACGACCGACTTCCATCAGAAGAGTACTATACGTGGAGAGGCTGACAGCTGGGTCCAGGCGGCCGCAAGGAAGTGCCTCCTTATTACGCGCCAAATAATTATTCCTCCACCTGACAGCAAGGACCCACCGGACGGGCCACCTTATTTCACGAAAAAAACGTTTCCCCCCTAACTGCTGGGACCCACCGGACGGGCCAGCGTATTTCGTGAAAAAACATTCTCCCTGCTGTCAGCTCGGACCCACCGGAAGTGCCTCCTTATTACGCACAAAAAAATGAATACTCCCCCTGCTAGCTGGGACCCACCATGGTGGGAGGCTGACTTGTGGGCCTACTAAGTTGACTGGGATGGGGGCCTTTGTCAACTTTAGTCAATATGAACGATTCTAGCTCCAGTGAGCGTACGATGTCCATCCAACGGCCATAGTGCTTCTCCAACCTCTGGCTTTCTTGCTCCAGCCGCCCAAACCAGCGCCGGTCGTGCCTTGTGCTCCTGCCTCCCGTGGCCGGCTGCGATGCGGCGGAGGCCACACCACCCCCTACTACTCCCACCGCTGGCTAGGCCATCCCTCTACTCACCCACACCCCCTGTTATTCTGCGGCGACGGCAGCCTCACACCGCAGCGAACCAGTGAACCCTCATACTCCTCTACGCGTGGGCATCCACTGCCGCGTCTTCCCTGGCTCTGTGTCGTCCCCTTCCTAGGCCTCGCCGTCATCCACCGCCCTGGTGCTCTCCGTGCGGCGTGGTCAACGTGGTCAAGGAATGGCTTCCATCATACGTGGACTGTACGTGGAGAGGCTGACAGCTGGGTCCACGGCTGCAGCAAAAGTGCCTCCTTATTACGTGCAAAATAATTGTTCATCCACCTGACAGTGGGGACCCACTGGACGGTCCATCGTATTTCGTGAAAAAAACATTTGCCCCTGACTGCTGGGACCCACCAGCTACATCATCGCACGCAAGGAAGTGCGTCCGGGCAAAAAAATGATTCGCCCGCCTAACTGCTGGGACCCACCAGCTACATCTTCGCAGGCAAGGAAGTGCGTGACAGTCGAGACCCACCTGGTCGAAGTGTACGTAGCGTTGTCATTCTGGTCGCGAACATGTACGTACATATATACTGGTGGATGTAGAGGCGCGCACGTGTCATAGTAGAGGCGCGTACATGTCATAGTAGAGGCGCGCACGTAGCATGTACACGTACGTACAGCGGCCAGGGTGCAAGAAAGAAAATATGGCCACGTATGTGTACATACAAGCGGGGTCTCGAATGCCTACTCGCGCATACGTACGACCAGGGCTCATGTACATGGCTAGGTCGGAACGGAGAAACAGCATCGTCGTCATGTTCAATGAGAGGCAACGGAATGCATCGTGTTCATGGGGAGGCAACAGAATGCGTCATGTTCATCGGGAGGCAACGAAACATGTGGGAGCCAACCGGCTGGGTCGGAACGGAATGCGTGGTCGTGTTCATTGGGAGGGCTTAGACGGAACAAGCGATGGAAACGAGGCCTGGCATACCGCACAATGGAGGAAACGGACCTCCTACGTTCGGAACGGGGTCCTGTTAATCGGGAGGGGTCTGGCGTACCGCAAAACGGAGGAAACGGACCTCCTACGGTCGAAACAGGGGTCCTGTTGATCGGGAGGGGTGTGGCGTACCACAAAACGGAGGAAATTGACCTCCTACGGTCGAAACGGGGGTCCTGTTGATCGGGAGGGGTGTGGCGTACCGCAAAACGGACGAAACGGACCTCCTACGGTCGAAACGGGGGACCTGTTCATCGGGAGGGGTGTGGCGTACCGCAAAACGGGACTCCATGGGATACTGTTCATCTCCACCATCGACCTCCTCCAGCCTCCACGGGCTACCATCGACCTCCTCCAGCCTCCACGGGCTCCTGTTTATCCAGCCTCCACCGCGCGCTACTCCACCGGCTACTGTTCAACCACCCCACCACGGGCACCCCTCCATCGTCTACTGTTCATCCAGCCCTCCACACCACGGGGTCCTGTTTAACCACCCCTCCACGGGCACCCCTCCACCTTCTACTGTTCATCCAGCCCTCCACCACACCACGGGGTCCTGTTCATCCAGAGGCAACGCCACCGCTCACTGTTCATAGAAGTGTCATATGTATGACAATTTTTTTTGTCACCGGGTTTTGTCACAATTATCGTCATAGAAGTGTCATATGTATGACAATTTTTTTCGTTCGGCCCAAAATGTCACGGATGTGTGTTTTTTTAGTGTTGGGGCCTTTTTTGGAGCTCCACCGGAGGGGGAATTGATCATGGAGGGCCTCTACATCAACTCCATGGCCCCTCCGATGATGTGTGAGTAGTTTATTTCAGACCTTCGGGTCCATAGCTAGTAGCTAGATGGTTCTTCTCTATCTTTGGATCTCAATACAAAGTTCTCCTCGATTCTCTTGGAGATCTATTCGATGTAACTCTTCTTTTTGCGATGTGTTTATCGAGATCCGATGAATTGTGGGTTTATGATCAAGTTTATCTATGAACAATATTTGAATCTCCTCTGAATTCTTTTATGTATGATCGGTTTATGTTTGCAAGTCTCTTCGAATTATCAGTTTGGTTTGGCCTACTAGATTGATCTTTCTTGCAATGGGAGAAGTGCTTAGCTTTGGGTTCAATCTTGTGGTGCTCGATCCCAGTGATAGAAAGGGAAACGACACGTATTGTATTGTTTCCATCGAGGATAAAAGGATGGGGTTTATATCATATTGCATGAGTTTATCCCTCTACATCATGTCATCTTGCTTAAGGCGTTACTCTGTTCTTATGAACTTAATACTCTAGATGCATGTTGGATAGCGGTCGATGTGTGGAGTAATAGTAGTAGATGCAGGCAGGAGTCGGTCTACTTGTCACGAACATGATGCCTCTATACATGATCATACCTAGATATTCTCATAATTATTCGCTTTTCTATCAATAGCTCGACAGTAATTTGTTCACCCACCCTAATACTTATGCTATCTTGAGAGAATCCACTAGTGAAACCTATGGCCCCCGGGTCTATTCTCCATCATATAAGTTCCCCATCTATTTTATTTTGCAATCTTTACTTTCAATCTATATCATAAAAATACCAAAAATATTTATCTTATTATTATCATCTCTATCAGATCTCACTCTTGCAAGTGGCCGTGAAGGGCTTGACAACCCCTTTATCGCATTGGTTGCGAGGTTCTTATTTGTTTGTGTAGGTACGAGGTGACTCGTGCGTGGTCTCCTACTAGATTGATACCTTGGTTCTCAAAAACTGAGGGAAATACTTACGCTGCTTTACTGCACCACCCTTTCCTCTTCATGGGAAAACCAACGCAGTGCTCAAGAGGTAGCAGACAACTTCACCTTTGTCATAGTCTTAGAATTTCTCTCTAGCACGGCATGGCAAATCCATGAAATACGTTGGCAATTCTCTCTACTGCGGTGTGACAAATCTCCGTAATGCATGACAATTCTTTCTGATGTAACATGACAATTATTTTTCTTAGCATGCAAAATCTCTATGTAATAGCAGGACAAATCTCTATATTATAGCATGACAACTCTTGAACATTTCTCCCGAAATGGATTTTGGAGGGAGCATTCTCTAGTGTCGCCGTTCACTCAAATAAGCCTATGCAAGGGAATGTTTGTTCGTGCCAAGGTCCTCTTATAAGGAATGTTACCTCTCTATTAGCATCCATTTTTTAACAATTGTCTCCATAAATTCTTAAACAACATAAATGTTTTCCGTCTAAAAACATGAACTACACATCTAGAAAATATGAAACTATTTTCGTGAAATATATAATTATTATTTTTTATTTGGTACTCCCTCCATTCCATAATTCTTTTCGTGGTTGTAGTTCAAATTAATTTGAACTAAAACCATGACAAGATTTATGGAACGGAGGCCTATTTTTTTCTTCTAATTTTCACCTAGGGGGAGAAGTAATTCTCCACATCTGAAATGTATTCATTTTGCCTATAGGCTTTGCAACCTAATGCATGATAGGTTTCAAGTGAACTAGAAGTACAGGGGCATGATGTCTACTATGCAACTTTATTCTTGTAGACTCGTGTTGGGCCTCCAAGCACAGAGTTTTGTAGGACAATTGCAATTTTTTCTCAAGTGGATGACCTAAGGTTTATCAACCCGTGGGAGGCTAGGATGAAGATGGTCTCTCTCAAACAACCCTACAACCTAATAACAAAGAGTCTCTTGTGTCCCCAACACATCAAATACGATGATAATTTGTATAGGTGCACTAGTTCGACGAAAAGATGGTGATACAAGTGTAGTAATGATAGTAGATATTGATTTTTGTAATAGGAACAATAAGAAAACAACAAGGTAGCAATTAATAGAATGGAGCACAAACGGTATTGCAATGCTTGAAAATGAGGCCTAGGGTCCATACTTTCGCTAGTGCAATCTCTCAACAATGCTAATATAGGATCATATAACCATCCCTCAACGTGCGATGAAGAATCACTCCAAAGTTCCTATCTAGTGGAGAACATAAGAAGAAATTGTTTGTGGGTATTCTTTCCGATCGATCTATCCAAGAGTTCATACTAAAATAACACCAAGTTATTCTTTCCCATCGATCTATCAAGAGTTCGTACTAAAATAACACCAAGTTATTCTTTCTGATCGATCTATCAAGAGTTCATACTGAAAACACCAAAACAAATTCGGATTTATAATACCCAATCCAACACAAAGAACCTCAAAGGGTGCCCCAAGATTTCTACTAGAGAAACAAAGACGAAAATGTGCATCAACCCCTATGCATAGATTACCCCAATGTCACCTCGGGAATCCGCGACTTGTGTGCCAAAACATATATCAAATAAAACAATATGATACTCCATTGTCACCACGGGTATTCATAGCAAGACATACATCAAGTGTTCTCAAATCCATAAAATTATTCAATCCGATGAGAACGAAATCTCAAAGGGAAAACTCAATTCATCACAACAATATAGAGAGGGGAAAACACCATATGATCCAACTATATTAACAAAGCCCGTGATACATCAAGATCGTGCCATCTCAAGAACACGAGAGAGACAGAGAGAGAGAGAGAGAGAGAGAGAGATTAAACACATAGCTACTGGTACAAACCCTCAGCCCTGAGGGTGGATTACTCCCTCCTCATCATGGTGGCCGCCGGGATGATGAAGATGGCCACCGGTGATGATTTCCCCCTCCGGTAGGGTGCCGGAACGGGGTCTAGATAGGTTTTTCGTGGCTATAGAGGTTTGCGGCGGCGGAACTTCTGATCTAGGGTTATTTCTTGGGGTTTCTGTATTTATAGGATTTTTTGGCGTTGGTTTCAAACGAAGATGGGCCTCAAGGTGACCACAACCCACCAACACACGGGTTGGGCTCTAGGCACGCCCTGGTGTGTTGTGCCCACCTCCTCACCTTCTGGTCCTCCCACAAAGCTTCTAGTTCCTCTTTTGTTCCAAAAAGAAATCGTCAAAAAGTTTTGTTGAATTTGGAGAACTTTTATTTCTGCACGAAAAACAACACCATGGTAGTTCTGCTGAAAACAATGTCAGTCCGGGTTAGTTCCATGCAAATCATACCAAAACCATATAAAATTGTTTTAAACATGGCATGAGTAATTCATAAATTATAGATACGTTGGAGACGTATCAACACCCCCAAGCTTAATTCCTACTTGTCCTCAAGTAGGTAATGATAAAAGAAATAATTTATGAAGTGTGAATGCTAGCAAAGTGCATAAGTTTGATCAATGATATTTTTAGTCACTTTTCATAGCATCATAACAACAAATCTTTCTCGTAAAAATCATCATGATAAAGTAATAATTGAAAACATAATTTTTGTTGTGGAATGCTACCTATCATATTCATCATGTACTCTTTCTTTTGTAGCATGGACATTTGGACTTGAGTGATTCAAAGCAATAGTCTATAATTTGACATGAAGACATCAATACTCAAGCATACTAACAAGCAACCATGTCTTTCAAAATATCAACGCTAAAGAAAGCTATCCCTATCCCATTATGCCCAATCATTGATCCATTCATAAAACACACTTGAATATTAGCTACATCCAATGCACAAGTATGATCATAGTGCTTCCTAGTTGGTGCTTTATAAGAGAAGATGGAGACTCAAATAAAAATAAAAATTGCATAAAGTAAATAGGCAGGTCCTTCACAGAGAGAAGCAGAGATTTGTAGAGGTGCCTCAAATTGAGAGTTAAAATACTTGAAGCTTAAATTGAGAGATAAAATACTCAAACATGGAGACTCAAATACTCGAAGCTTAAATTGAGAGATAAAATATTTTGAGAGGCATACTTTTCCCACCAACGAAAACGACCGAGAATTCCCAACACTTTCCATGCTAGATACATCATAGGCGATTCCCAACAGAAAATAAAGTTTATTCCTTTTTCCACCATTCTTTCACAATCCATGACTAGCCGTATCCACGGGTGCCCTCCATACCAACACTTTCAAAGGAATTTATTATTGAACAACATAATTTTTTTTGCATTTTGGGACTAGGCATCCCTATAAGCTTTGTCACACTCTCGTGCAATCACAAGTGAATAAATACTCATCTTGAGAATAACACATCTAGCATGGAAAATATTGGCCACCCCCTGCCGCTTCATGAGCGGTACGGGCTGAAGGAAATATGCCCTAGAGGCAATAATAATTACTTATTCATGATAAAGGTTTCTTATTCATGCTAGAATTGAATTGATTGGAAACTTAAATGCATGTGTGAATACATAAACAAATATTGTGTCCCTAGTAAGCCTCTACTAGACTAGCTTGTTGATCAAAGATGGTTAAGGTTTCCTAACCATAGACATGTGTTGTCATTTGATAATGGGTTCACATCATTAGGAGAATGATGTGATGGAAAAGACCTATCCGTTAGCTTAGCATATTGATCGTTTAGTTTATTGCTATTGCTTTGTTCATGTCAAATACATATTCCTTCGACTATGAGATTATGCAACTCCCGGATACCGGAGGAATACCTTGCGTGCTATCAAACATCACAACATAACTGGGTGATCATAAAGATTCTCTACATGTATTGATGACCCACAAGTATAGGGGATCTATCGTAGTCCTTTCGATAAGTAAGAGTGTCGAACCCAACGAGCAGCAGACGGAAATGATAAGTGGTTTTCAGCAAGGTATTCTCTGCAACCACTGAAATTATATGTAACAGATAGTTTTGTGATAAGATAAGTTGTAACAAGCAACAAGTAACAAAAGTAAATAAAGTGCAGCAATATGGCCCAATCCTTTTTGTAGCAAAGGACAAGCCTGGACAAACTCTTATAGAGAAAAGCGCTCCCGAGGACACATGGGAATTATCGTCAAGCTAGTTTTCATCATGTTCATATGATTCGCGCTCGGTACTTTGATAATTTGATATGTGGGTAGACCAGTGCTTGGGTACTGCCCTTACTTGGACGAGCAACCACTTATGATTAACCTCTATTGCAAGCATCCGCAACTACAACAAAAGTATTAAGGTAAACCTAAACATAGCATGAAACATATGGATCCAAATCAGCCCCTTACGAAGCAACGCACAAACTAGGGTTTAAGCTTCTGTCACTCTAGCAACCCATCATCTACTTATTACTTCCCAATGCCCTCCTCTAGGCCCAAATAATGGTGAAGTGTCATGTAGTCGATGTTCACATAACACCAGTAGAGGAGAGACAACATACATCTCATCAAAATATCAAATGAATACCAAATTCACATGACTACTAATAGCAAGACTTCTCCCATGTCCTCAAGAACAAACATAACTACTCACAAAGCATATTCATGTTCATAATCAGAGGGGTATTAATATGCATATAGGATCTGAGCATATGATCTTCCACCAAGTAAACCAACTAGCATCAACTACAAGGAGTAATCAACACTACTAGCAACCCATAGGTACCAATCCCAGGCTTAGAGACAAGAATTGGATACAAGAGATGAACTAGGGTTTGAGAGGAGATGGTGCTGGTGAAGATTTCGATGGAGATTGACCCCCTCCCGATGAGAGGATCATTGGTGATGACGATCGCGATGATTTTCCCCTCCCGGAGGAAAGTGTCCTCGGTAGAACAGCTCCGCCGGAGCCCTAGATTGGTTCCGCCTCGTGGCGGCGGAGTCTCGTCCCGAAATCTTGCTTATGATTTTTCTCTCAACGAAAGACTCCATATAGCAGGAGATAGGTAGGGGAGCGCCCCCACCCTCGTGGCTGGTGAGTGGCCCCCCTCTGGTACTTCTTGCACTCAATATTTTTTATATATTCTGAAAATAACTTCCGTGAAGTTTCAGGACTTTTGGAGCTATGCAGAATAGGTCTCTAATATTTGCTCCTTTTCCAACCCAGAATCCCAGCCGCTGGCATTCTCCCTCTTTGTGTAAACCTTGTGAAATAAGAGAGAATAAGCATAAGTATTGTGACATAATGTGTAATAACAGCCCACAATGCAATAAATATCGATATAAAAGCATGATGCAAAATGGACGTATCATCTCCCCCAAGCTTAGACCTTGCTTGTCCTCAAGCGAAAGCCGAAATCGAAAAATATGTTCACATGTTTAGAGATAGAGGTGTCGATAAAAATAAAATACGGACATGAGGGCATCATGATCATTCTTAGAACAGCAACATATATATGTATATATTCATCTGATCTCTTATGCTAAAGTAACAATTCAATCACAATTTCAAGTATGAATCATAAACTTCATTGAAAACTAACAAACTATAATCTCAGTCATTGAAGCAATTGCAATTTATCATAACATAGGAAAGAGTCAATGTAAGAGCTTTTTAGCAAGTCCACATACTCAACTATCATATAGTCTTTCAGAATTGCTAACACTCACGCAATACTTATGGGTATGGGTTTTAATCGGACACAGAGAAAGATAGGGGCTTATAGTTTTGCCTCCCAACATTTTACCTCAAGGGTAATGCCAACAATAATAGTTCATGAAAACTCACATCCAATTAGCCATATATACCAGGATCTTTCCAACATGTTGTGATTGCCAAAAGTTAAAATGTAAGGTAGGAGATAAAAGTAAAAGATAGGTCCTTCGTAGAGGGAAGCAGAGGTTGTCATGCGCTTTTATGGTTGGATGCACAAAATCTTAATGCGAAAGAACATCACTTTATATTGCCACTTGTGATATGGACCTTTATTATGCAGTCTGTCGCTTTTATTTCTTCCATATCACACGATCGTATAAAGCTTATTTTCTCCCACACTAATAAGTCATACATATTTAGAGAGCAATTTTTATTGCTTGCAATGATGACAACTTACTGGAAGGATCATGCTCAATCCATAGGTAGATATGGTTGACTCTCATGGCAAAACTGGGTTTAGGGATATTTGGAAGCACAAGTAGTATCTCTACTTGGTGCAAGGAATTTGGCTAGCATGAGGGGGAAAGGAAAGCTCAATCATGTTGGATGATCCATGGCAATATAATTTATCTTAGATGTAAGAAAACATAACCCATTACGTTGTCTTCCTTGTCCAACGTCAACTCTTTAGCATGTCATATTTTAATGAGTGCTCACAATCATAAAAGTTGTCCAAGATAGTATATTTATATGTGAAGACCTTTCTTTCTTTATTACTTCCTATTAATTGCAACGATGACCAAAACTATGTTTGTCAACTCTCAACAACTTTTATTCATCATACCCCCTATATGTGAGCTCATTACTCTCCATAAGATCCATATGATCTCTTTGTTTCTTTTTATTTCTTTCTCTTTTTATTTTATTCACTTCAAGATCATAGCAAGATAATCAAGCCCTTGACTCAACACTAATCTTTATTGTATAGCTCACGGACTCGATTACATAGGAAGATCATAAAGCAAAACTCACAACTAGATCAACTAAAACTTTATTATACTAGATCAAAATATCATTAAAAGGATCGAACTAAGAAAAACGATAAAGCTAAAGGTGATGGTGATACGATACCAGGGCACCTCCCCCAAGCTTGGCAGTTTCCAAGGGGAGTGCCCATACCCATGTGACTATATCTCTTTTACCGGTGAAGGAGTTGGAGTTGTTGATGATGTAGGCTTGTCATCCCTCTTCCAAGGCATAGGCTCACCATCATAGAAGGTTGATCGAGTCTCCTGAGTCCTCAAATCTGCAGCCAAACTCATCCTTTTGAATCTATATTCATACTCACAATTTTGATTTTGCAGGTCATAGATCTGGGCTTGGAGGTGCTTGATTTTCTCATGACGTCCAACTTGTGGTTGTTGGTGAACTCCATGATCATAATGTGATTGGAGTCGAGTCCACGCTCGACCATCTCCTGACACTTGAAAACTTGTTGCTCCAATGCCTTGAGCCTTGCCTCCGTGCTTCCGGTCTTCCTTGGTCCCTCAACATCACGGATGTGCAACAACCCCTCAGGCATCTCAATGGTTTAAGGGTGTTGCAGCTCCTCCGCGAGGTAGGGGTTGATGACCTTCTTGAAGAACTTGTCCTTGGGGGCACTTGAAGATGACATGACGACCTAGATCTGTCAGAAAAACAGCTCGAAACAAAGACGAGAGATATTTGCGTGATACAGGAGTCAAAACCTCCGGGAGATTATATAATGAATTTGTACCGACAAAAATACGTAACATGCAAGAAAACGGAGTCCGGAGAGCGCACGAGGTGCCCACGAGGCAGGGGGTGCGCCCAGGGGGGTAGGGCGCGCCCTCCACCCTCGTGGAGTCCTCGTGTCCTTCCCGGACTGCTTCTTATTTTTCAATTTTTCTAAATATTCCAAAATAGAGAAAAAATGCCATTAGAACTGTTTTGGAGTCGGTTTACTTACCGTACCACGTACCTATTCCTTTTCGGAGTCTGAAACGTTCCGGAAAGTGTCCCTTATGTATTCCTCCGAGGTTACAGTTTCAATAACATTGGTTTCAACATTTATATGATTACCTGAGATATAATGTTTGATTCTTTGATCGTTCACCACCTTCAGATTCGTGCCTTCGAAGTTGTTGATTTTTATGGCACCGGAACGATAGACCTCCTCGATAACGTAAGGACCTTCCCATTTAGAGAGAAGCTTCGCTGCAAAAATTTTTAAATGAGAGTTGTATAGCAATACATAATCACCTACATTAAACTCACGCTTTTGTATTCTTTTTTCATGCCGTCTTTTAACTTTTTCTTTAAACAATTTGGCATTCTCATAGGCTTGGGTTCTTTTCAAACAACCTCTTCTCACCGGCAAGTTTGAAATCATTGTTGAGCTCTTTAATAGCCCAATAAGCCTTATGTTCTAGTTCGAGAGGTAAGTGACATGCTTTTCCATAAACCCTTTTATACGGAGACATACCCATAGGATTTTTATATGCAGTTCTATAGGCCCATAATGCATCATCAAGTTTCTTGGACCAATTCTTTCTAGATCTATTAACAGTCTTTTTCAAAATTAATTTGAGTTCTCTATTATGACCACTAGACTATGGGTGATAAGGGGATGCAACTCTATGATTAACATCATACTTAGCAAGCATTCTACGGAAAGCACCATGAATAAAATGTGAACCACCATCAGTCATTAAATATCTAGGGACTCCAAACCTCGGAAAAATAACTTCCTTAAGCATCTTAATAGAGGTGTTATGATCAGCACTACTAGTTGGAATAGCTTCTACCCACTTAGTAATGTAATCAACATCAACTAAAATATGTGTATATCCATTTGAGGCAGGAAAAGGTCGGATATAATCAAAGCCCCAAACATCAAATGGTTCAATAACAAGTGAATAATTCATAGGCATTTCTTGACGTCTACCAGTATTACCAATTCTTTGACATTCATCACAAGATAAGACAAACTTACGGGCATCCTTGAAGAGAGTAGGCCAATAAAAACCAGATTGCAATACCTTATGTGCAGTTCTATCTCTAGCGTGGTGTCCTCCATAAGCTTCGGAGTGACACTTGCATAGGATCTGTTCCTGTTCATGCTCAGGTACACAACATCTAATAATACCATCTACTCCTTCTTTATAAAGATGTGGGTCATCCCAAAAGTAATGTCTCAAATCATGGAAGAACTTCTTCTTTTGCTGGTATGTGAAACTAGGTGGTATAAGTTTAGCAATAATATAATTAGCATAATCAGCATACCATGGAGCAGTTTGAGAAGCATTTATGACATTTAATTGTTCATTAGGAAAGCTATCATAAATAGTAGTGGGTCATCAAGAACATTCTCTAACCTGGACAAGTTGTCTGCAACGGGTTCTCAACTCCCTTTCTATCAATAATATGCAAATCAAATTCTTGTAGCAAGAGAACCCATCTAATAATTCTAGGTTTAGCATCTTTCTTTTCCATAAGATATTTAATAGCAGCATGATCCATGTGGATAGTTACTTTAGAATCAACAATATGAGGTCTGAACTTATCACAAGCAAATACAACTGCTAAGAATTCTTTTTAGTAGTGGCATAATTTCTCTGGCCATTGTCTAGAGTTTTACTAGCATATTGAATAACATTTAGTTTCTTATCAACTCTTTGCCCTAGAACAACACCTACAACATAATCACTAGAATCACACATAATTTCAATAGGTAAATTCCAATCAGGTGGATGAACAATCGATGCAGAGATCAATGCTTTCTTAAGTATTTCAAATGCTTCTACACAATCATCATCAAAGACGAACGGTATATCTTTTTGTAATCAGTTAGTCAGAGGCCGAGAGATTTTTGAGAAGTCCTTAATGAACCTCCTATAAAAGCCGACATGACCAAGGAAACTTCTTATACCTTTAATGTCCTTGGGACACGACATCTTTTCAATAGCATCAACTTTAGCTTTATCAACTTCAATGCCTCTTTCAGAAATTTTGTGCCCCAAGACAATACCTTCATTAACCATAAAGTGGCACTTCTCCCAATTCAAGACAAGGTTAGTTTCTTCACATCTCTGCAAAACTCGATCAAGGTTGCTTAAGCAATCATCAAAAGAGGATCCATAAACGGAGAAATCGTCCATGAAAACCTCACAAATCTTTTCACAAAAGTTAGAGAATATAGCCATCATGCATCTTTGAAAGGTAGCAGGTGCATTACATAGACCAAAAAGCATACGTCTATAAGCAAAATTACCGAAAGAGCAAGTAAAAGAGGTCTTAGATTGATCATCAGCTGATACATATATTTGAGAGAAACCAGAATAACCATCTAGAAAGCAAAAATGTGTATGTTTGGATAATCTTTCTAGCATTTGATCAATGAAAGGTAAGGGGTAATGATCTTTTTTAGTAGCCTTATTTAATTTGCAGAAATCAATTACCATCCTATAACCTATAATAATTCTTTGCGGAATCAATTCATCCTAATCATTAGGAACGACAGTAATACCTCCCTTCTTAGGAACACAATGGACATGACTTACCCACTGACTATCAGCAACGGGATAAAATATACCTGCCTCAAGGAGCTTTAGTATTTCTTTTCTTACCACTTCTTTCATCTTAGGATTCAACCGTCGTTGGTGATTAATAACTCGTTTGGCATCTTTCTCCAAATTTATTTTGTGTTGACATAGAGTGGGACTAATGCCTTTAAGATCATCAAGAGTATATCCAATAGCGGCACGGTGCTTCTTCAAAGTTTTCAATAGTTTTTCTTCCTCCTTCTCTGAAAGGTTAGCACTAATAATAACAGGATATACCTTCTTTTCATCAAGATAAGCATATTTAAGAGTATCAGGCAATGTTTTGAGCTCAAACACAGGATCACCCTTGGGTGGAGGAGGATCCCCTAAGATTTCAACTGGCAAGTTGTGTTTCAAAATAGGTCCCTGTTTAAAGAACACTTCATCTATTTCCCTTCTTTCATTCATAAACATATCATTTTCATGGTCTAGCAAATATTGTTCTAAAGGATCACTAGGAGGTACAACAATAGAAGCAAGACCGATAATTTCATCTTTACTAGGTAGTTCCTCTTCACGGTGTTGTCTACGAAATTTAGAAAAGTTGAACTCATGAGACATATCACCCAACCCAATAGTAACACCATCCTTTTTGCAGTCTATCCTAGCTTTAACAGTGTTTAAGAAGGGTCTACCAAATATAATGGGATAAAAGCTATCTTGTGGGGAGCCAAGAACAAGAAAATTAGCAAGATATTTAGTTTTCCCACACAGGACTTCAACATCTCTAACAATCCCCATTGGTGAAATAGTATCTCTATTGGTAACTTTAATTGTGACATCAATATCTTCTAACTCAGCAGGTGCAATATCATGCATAATTTCTTTGTATAAGTCAATAGGTATTGCACTAGCACTTGCACCCATATCACACAAGCCATGATAACAATGATCTCCTATTTTAACAGAAATAACATGCATGCCTACCACAAGTCTATGTTTATCTTTAGCACAAGGTTTAGCAATTCTAGCAGTTTCATCACAGAAATAAATAACATGCCCATCAATATTATCAGCCAAGAGATCCGTAACAATAGTAATATTAGGTTCAACTTTAACTTGCTCAGGAGGTGTATAGGTTCTAACATTGCTTTTACAAACCACAGTTGAAGCTTCAGCATGATCTTCTATCCTAACAGGAAAAGATGGTTTCTCAACATAAGCAGTAGGAACAATAGGATCATTATAAGTAAGTCTTTTCTTCAACTTTAATAGGTGCAACTACTTTTACTTCAATGGGAGGATTATATTTAAACCACATCTCCTTAGGGAGATCAACATGAGTAGCAAAAGATTCATACAAAGAAGCTACTATCTCAGAGTTAAGTCCATATTTAGTGCTAAATTTACGGGAAACATCGGTATCCATAAAAGATTCAACACAATCAAACTTAGGTGTCATACCTGACTCCTTACCTTCATCGAGATCCCAATCTTCAGAGTTGTGTTTAATTCTTTCCAATAAATCCCATTTGAATTCAATGGTCTTCATCATAAAAGAGTCGGCACAAGAAGTATCAAGCATGGTGCGATTGTTATTAGAAAGCCGAGCATAAAAAATTTGAATAATCATTTCTCTTGAGAGCTCATGATTGGGGCATGAATATAACATTGATTTAAGCCCCCCCAAGCTTGAGCGATGCTTTCTTCTTCGCGAGGCCAAAAATTATATATATAATTATGATCACGATGAACAAGATGCATAGGATAAAACTTCTGATGAAATTCCAATTTCAATCGTTTGTAGTTCCATGATCCCATATCATCACATAGCCTATACCATGTCAATGCATCTCCCTCCAAAGATAAAGGGAAGACCTTCTTCTTGATAACATCATCGGGCATACCTGCAAGCTTAAATAATCCACAAACTTCATCCACATATATTAGGTGCTCATCAGGATGTAATGTTCCATCTCCTGCAAAAGGATTAGCTAGCAGTTTTTCTATCATACCCGAAGGAATTTCAAAGTAGACATTCTCATTTTCAGTAGGTTCATTAGGTTGAGGAGCAACTCTTTGCTCTACTGGTCTGGGTGAAGATACCCCGAACAAGCCCCTCAGAGGATTACTTTCCATAGTAACAAGTCATAGTAAATTTCAGCACACTATATAAATTTTTCCTTACCAAATTCCACCTACCACAGGCGCTTCACTCCTCGACAACGGCGTCAGAAAAGAGTCTTGATGACCCACAAGTATAGGGGATCTATCGTAGTCCTTTCAATAAGTAAGAGTGTCAAACCCAACGAGGAGCAGAAGGAAATAATAAGCGGTTTTCAGCAAGGTATTCTCTGCTAGCACTGAAATTATAGGTAATAGATAGTTTTGTGATAAGATAATTTGTAACAAGCAACAAGTAACAAAAGTAAATAAGTGTAGCAAGGTGTCCCAATCCTTTTTGTAGCAGAGGACAAGCCTGGACAAACTCTTATAGAGAAAAGCGCTCCCAAGGACACATGGGAATTATCGTCAAGCTAGTTTTCATCACGTTCATATGATTCACGTTCGGTACTTTGATAATTTGATATGTGGGTGGACCAGTGCTTGGGTACTGCCCTTACTTGGATGAGCATCCCACTTATGATTAACCTCTATTGCAAGCATCCGCAACTACAACAAAAGTATTAAGGTAAACCTAACCATAGCATGAAACATATGGATCCAAATCAGCCCCTTATGAAGCAACGCATAAACTAGGGTTTAAGCTTCTGTCACTCTAGCAACCCATCATCTACTTATTACTTCCCAATGCCTTCCTCTAGGCCCAAATAATGGTGAAGTGTCATGTAGTCGACGTTCACATAACACCACTAGAGGAGAGACAACATACATCTCATCAAAATATCGAACGAATACCAAATTCACATGACTACTAATAGCAAGACTTCTCCCATGTCCTCAGGAACAAACGTAACTACTCACAAAGCATATTCATATTCATAATCAGAGGGGTATTAATTTGCATATAGGATCTGAACATATGATCTTCCACCAAGTAAACCAACTAGCATCGACTACAAGGAGTAATCAACACTACCAGCAACCCACAGGTACCAATCCCAGGCTTAGAGACAAGAATTGGATACAAGAGATGAACTAGGGTTTGAGAGGAGATGGTGCTGGTGAAGATGTTGATGGAGATTGACCCCCTCCCAATGAGAGGATTGTTGGTGATGATGATGGCGATGATTTCCCCCTCCCGGAGGGAAGTGTCCCTGGCAGAACAGCTCCGCCGGAGCCCTAGATTGGTTCCACCAAGGTTCCGCCTCATGGCGGCGGAGTCTCGTCCCGAAAGCTTGCTAATGATTTTTTTCTCAACAAAAGACTCCATATAGCATAAGATGGGCATCGGACGGCTACCAGGGGCCCACAAGGCAGGGGGCGCGCCTAGGAGGGTAGGGCGCGCTCCCACCCTCGTGGCTGGTGAGTGGCCCCCTCTGGTACTTCTTGCGCTCAATATTTTTTAGATATTCTGAAAATAACTTTTGTGAAGTTTCAGGACTTTTGGAGCTGTGCAAAATAGGTCTCTAATATTTGCTCCTTTTCCAGCCCAGAATCCCAGCTGTTAGCATTCTCCCTCTTTATGTAAACCTTGTAAAATAAGAGAGAATAGGCATAAGTATTGTGACATAATGTGTAATAACAGCCCATAATGCAATAAATATCGATATAAAAGCATGATGCAAAATGGACGTATCAGGTATCCCTGAAGGTGTTTGTTGAGTTGACATGGATCGAGATTAGGATTTGTCACTCCGAGTATCGGAGAGGTATCTCTGGGCCCTCTCGGCAATACACATCGTAAGAAGCCTTCCAAGCAAAGTAACTAATGAGTTAGTTGCAAGATGATGTGCGGAACTAGTAAAGAGACTTGCCGGTAATGAGATTGAACTAGGTATGAAGATACCGACGATCGAATCTCGGCCAAGTAACATACCGATGGACAAAGGGAATTACGTATGTTGTCATAACGGTTCAACCGATAAAGATCTTCTAGTAGTGTACTTGTGGTGAAAGAATGTAATGTAGTTGTAGACTAGCTATTTTTAGATAGTTTAATTTTATTTTATTTCTAGTAGTGGACTTGTGGTGAAAGAATGTACTGTAGTTGTAGACTAGCTATTTTTAGATAGTGTAATTTTATTGTATTTTGATACGTCCATTTTGCATCATGTTTTCTTACTGTTATTTATAATGTTTTTATCCATAATAATGCTTTTTGGAGTAATTCTAATGCCTTTTCTCTCATAATTTGCAAGGAACACACCAAGAGGGAGAATTCCGGCAGCTGGAAATCTGGACCTAGAAAAGCTATGCCAGGCCACCTATTCTACACAACTCCAAATGAGCTGAAACTTGACAAAGATTTGTTATGGATTATTTAAGAAATACTGGAGCCAATAAACACCCGAGGGGGCCACCAGGTCGCCACAACCCACCTGGGTGTGCCAGGCCCCCAGGAGTGCCCTGCTGGGTTGTGGACTCCTCGGCCCACCTTCGGTGCCCATCTTCTGGTATATAAGTCGTTTTGACCTAGAAAAATAAAGGGGAGACTTTCAGGACGAAGCGCCGCTGCCTCGAGGCAGAACTTGGGCAGGAGAACTTTTGCCCTCCGGCAGGGCGATTCCGCCGGGGGAACTTCCCTCCCGGAGGGGAAAATTATCTTCATCGTCATCATCATCACCAACAACTCTCCCATCTTGGGGAGGGAAATCTCCATCAACATCTTCAACAACACCATCTCCTCTCAAACCTAGTTCATCTCTTGTGTTCAATCTTGTTACCGGAACTATAGATTGGTGCTTGTGGGTGACTAGTAGTATTGATTACATCTTGTAGTTGATTACTATATGGTTTATTTTGGTGGAAGATTATATGTTCAGATCCATTATGCTATTTAATACTCCTCTGATCATGAACATGTTTATCATTTGTGAGTAGTTACTTTTGTTCTTGAGGTCACAGGACAAATCATGTTGCACGTAATCATGTGAACTTGATATGTGTTTGATATTTTGATAGTATGTATGTTGTTATTCCCTTAGTGGTGTCATGTGAACGTCGACTACATGACACTTCACCATATTTGGGCCTAAGGGAATGCATTGTGGAGTAGCAATTAGATGGTGGGTTGCGAGAGTGACAAAAGCTTAAACCCCCGTTTATGTGTTATTTCATAAGGGACCGATTGGATCCAAAAGTTTAATGCTATGGTTAGAATTTATTCTTAATACTTCTCTCATAGTTGCAGATGCTTGGTTAATCATAAGTAGGAGGTTTGTTCAAGTAAGAACATCACCTAAGCACCAGTCCACCCACATATAAAATTATCAAAGTAGCGAACACAAATCAAACCAACATGATGAAGTGACTAGATGAAATTCCCGTGTACCCTCAAGAATGCTTTGCTTATCATAAGAGACCGTTTTGGCCTGTCCTTTGCCTCAAAGGGATTGGGCTACCTTGTTGCACTTTTGTTACTACTATTGTCACTTGCTCGTTACAAATTATCTTGCTATCAAACTACTCCGTTACTTACAATTACAACACTTGCAGACATTACTTTATTGAAAACTACTTGTCATTTCCTTCTGCTCCCTGTTGGTTTTGACACTCTTACTTATCGAAAAGAGCTACAATTGATCCCCTATACTTGTGGGTCATCATGGCTATTTTCTGGCGTCGTAGCCGGGGAGTGAAGCACCTTTGGTAAGGAAACATTTATATAGTGTGCTGAAATTTATTGTCACTTGTTACTATGGAAAACAATCCTTTGAGGGGTTTGTTCGAGGTATCTTCACCTCGTCCGGAACCATAATTAGCAACCCCTCAATCTAATGCACCTACTAAAAATATTGAATATGAAATTCCTTCGGGTATGATAGAACAACTGCTAGCTAATCCTTATGCAAGAGATGGAACCGAACATCCTGATATGCACTTGATATATGTGGAACAAATTTGTGGATTGTTTAAGCTTGCAGGTTTACCCAGGGATGAAGTGATGAAAAAGGTTTTTCCATTATCTTTGAAAGGAAAAGCATTGGCATGGTATAGGCTATGTGATGATATTGTTGGGGAACATAGTAATTTCAAAATTTTCCTACGCACACGCAAGATCATGGTGATGCATAGCAACGAGGGGGAGAGTCTAATCTACGTACCCTTGTAGATCACAACGGAAGCGTTGACACAATGTAGACGAAGTAGTCGTACGTCTTCTTCCCGATCCGACCGATCCAAGCACCGTTACTCCGGCACCTCCGAGTTCTTAGCACACGTACAGCTCGATGACGATCCCCGGGCTCCGATCCAGCAAAGCTTTGGGGAGGAGTTCCGTCAGCACGATGGTGTGGTGATGATCTTGATGTTCTACCGACGCAGGGCTTCGCCTAAGCTCTACAACGATATGATCGAGGTGGAATATGGTGGCAGGGGGCACCGCACACGGCTACGGAACGATCTCAATGATCAACTTGTGTGTCTAGAGGTGCCCCCTACCCCCGTATATAAAGGATCCAAGGGGGAGGGGCTGGCCGGCCAAGAGGAGGGCGCAGGAGGAGTCCTACTCCTACCGGGAGTAGGACTCCCCCCCCCCAATCCTATTCCAAATAGGACTCCCAAGGGGGAAAGAGAGAGAGAGGTGGCCGGCCACCTCTCCTAGTCCTAATAGGACTAGGGGAGGGGGGGGGGCGCAGCCCACCATGGCAGCCCCTTTCACCTTTCCACTAAAGCCCAATAAGGCCCATATGGCTCCCGGGGGGTTCCGGTAACCTCCCGGTAATCCGGTAAAATCCCGATTTTACCTGGAACACTTCCGATATCCAAATATAGGCTTCCAATATATCAATCTTTATGTCTCGACCATTTCGAGGCTCCTCATCATGTCCGTGATCACATCCGGGACTCCGAACTACCTTCGGTACATCAAAATGCATAAACTCATAATAACTGTCATTGTAACGTTAAGCGTGCGGACCCTACGGTTCGAGAACAATGTAGACATGATCGAGACACGTCTCCGGTCAATAACCAATAGCGGGACCTGGATGCCCATATTGGCTCCTGCATATTCTACGAAGATCTTTATCGGTCAGACCGCATAACAACATACGTTGTTCCCTTTGTCATCGGTATGTTACTTGCCCGAGATTCGATCATTGGTATCCAATACCTAGTTCAATCTCGTTACCGGCAAGTCTCTTTGCTCGTTCTGTAATACATCATCCCGCAACTAACTCATTAGTTGCAATGCTTGCAAGGCTTGTGTAATGTGCATTACCGAGAGGGCCCAGAGATACCTCTCCGACAATCGGAGTGACAAATCCTGTTCTCGAAATATGCCAACCCAACATCTACCAGTGGAGACACCTGTAGAGCTCCTTTATAATCACCCAGTTACGTTGTGACGTTTGGTAGCACACAAAGTGTTCCTCCGGCAAACGGGAGTTGCATAATCTCATAGTCATAGGAACATGTATAAGTCATGAAGAAAGCAATAGCAACATACTAAACGATCGGGTGCTAAGCTAATGGAATGGGTCATGTCAATCAGATCATTCAACTAATGATGTGACCTTGTTAATCAAATAACAACTCTTTGTTTATGTTTAGGAAACTTAACCATCTTTGATTAACGAGCTAGTCTAGTAGAGGCATACTAGTGACACTCTGTTTGTCTATGTATTCACACATGTATTATGTTTCCGGTTAATACAATTCTAGCATGAATAATAATCATTTATCATGATATAAGGAAATAAATAATAACTTTATTATTGCCTCTAGGGCATATTTCCTTCAGTCTCCCACTTGCACTAGTGTCAATAATCTAGATTACACAGTAATGATTCTAACACCCATGGAGCCTTGGTGCTGATCATGTTTTGCTCGTGGAAGAGGCTTAGTCAACGGGTCTGCAACATTCAGATCCGTATGTATCTTGCAAATCTCTATGTCTCCCACTTGGACTAGATCCCGGATGGAATTGAAGCGTCTCTTGATGTGTTTGGTCCTTTTGCGAAATCTGGATTCCTTTGCCAAAGCAATTGCACTAGTATTGTCACAAAAGATTTTCATTGGACCCGATGCACTAGGTATGACACCTAGATCGGATATGAACTCCTTCATCCAGACTCCTTCGTTCGCTGCTTCCGAAGCTGCTATGTACTCCGCTTCACATGTAGATCCCGCTACGACGCTTTGTTTAGAACTGCACCAACTGACAGCTCCACTGTTTAAAGTAAACACGTATCCGGTTTGCGATTTAGAATCGTCCGGATCAGTGTCAAAGCTTGCATCAACGTAACCTCTTACGGTGAGCTCTTTGTCACCTCCATATACGAGAAATATATCCTTAGTCCTTTTTAGGTATTTCAGGATGTTCTTGACCGCTGTCCAGTGATCCACTCCTGGATTACTTTGGTACCTCCCTGCTAAACTTATAGCAAGGCACACATCAGGTCTGGTACACAGCATTGCATACATGATAGAGCCTATGGCTGAAGCATAGGGAACATCTTTCATTTTCTCTCTATCTTCTGCAGTGGTCGGGCATTGAGTCTGGCTCAACTTCACACCTTGTAACACAGGCAAGAACCCTTTCTTTGCTTGATCCATTTTGAACTTCTTCAAAATCTTGTCAAGGTATGTGCTTTGTGAAAGTTCAATTAAGCGTCTTGATCTATCTCTATAGATCTTTATGCCTAATATGTAAGCAGCTTCACCGAGGTCTTTCATTGAAAAACTCTTATTCAAGTATCCCTTTATGCTATCCAGAAATTCTATATCATTTCCAATCAGCAATATGTCATCCACATATAATATCAGAAATGCTACAGAGCTCCCACTCACTTTCTTGTAAATACAGGCTTCACCGAAAGTCTGTATAAAACCAAATGCTTTGATCACACTATCAAAGCGTTTATTCCAACTCCGAGATGCTTGCACCAGTCCATAAATGGATCGCTGGAGCTTGCACACTTTGTTAGCTCCCTTTGGATCGACTAAACTTATAGCAAGGCTTCAGGAATGCAATTTTGACGTCCATCTGCCATATTTCATAATCATAAAACGCGGCAATTGCTAACATGATTCGGACAAACTTAAGCATCGCTATGGGTGAGAAGGTCTCATCGTAGTCAACCCCTTGAACTTGTCGAAAACCTTTTGCGACAAGTCGAGATTTATAGACAGTAACATTACCGTCAGCGTCAGTCTTTTTCTTGAAGATCCATTTATTCTCAATTGCTTGCCGATCATCGGGCAAGTCAACCAAAGTCCATACTTTGTTCTCATACATGGATCCCATCTCAGATTTCATGGCTTCAAGCCACTTTGCGGAATCTGGGCTCACCATCGCTTCTTCATAGTTCGTAGGTTCATCATGATCTAGTAGCATGACTTCCAGAACTGGATTACCGTACCACTCTGGCGTGGATCTTGCTCTGGTTGATCTACGAGGTTCAGTAGTATTTTGTTCTGAAGTTTCATGATCATTATCATTAACTTCCTCACTTATTGGTGTAGGTGTCGCAGAAACAGTTTTCTGTGATGTACTACTTTCTAATAAGGGAGCGGGTACATTTACCTCGTCAAGTTCTACTTTCCTCCCACTCACTTCTTTCGAGATAAACTCCTTCTCAAGAAAGTTTCCGAATTTAGCAACAAAAGTCTTGCCTTCGGATCTGTGATAGAAGGTGTATCCAATAGTTTCCTTTGGATATCCTATGAAGGCACATTTCTCCGATTTGGGTTCGAGCTTATCAGGTTGAAGCTTTTTCACATAAGCATCGCAGCCCCAAACTTTCAGAAACGACAACTTTGGTTTCTTGCCAAACCATAGTTCATAAGGCGTCGTCTCAACGGATTTTGATGGTGCCCTATTTAACGTGAATGTGGCGTCTCTAGAGCGTATCCCCAAAACGATAGCGGTAAATCGGTAAGAGACATCATAGATCGCACCATATCTAGTAAAGTACGATTACGACGTTCGGACACACCATTACGCTGTGGTGTTCCGGGTGGCATGAGTTGCGAAACTATTCCACAATTTTTCAAATGTACACCAAACTCGTAACTCAAATATTCTCCTCCACGATCAGATCGTAGAAACTTTATTTTCTTGTTACGATGATTTTCTACTTCACTCTTAAATTCTTTGAACTTTTCAAATGTTTCATACTTATGTTTCATTAAGTAGATACACCCATATCTGCATAAATCATCTGTGAAGGTGAGAAAATAACGATATCCGCCATGAGCCTCAATATTCATCGGACCGCACACATCTATATGTATGATTTCCAACAAATCTGTTGCTCTCTCCATAGTACCGGAGAACGGTGTTTTAGTCATCTTGCCCATGAGGCACGGTTCGCAAGTACCAAGTGATTCATAATCAAGTGGTTCCAAAAGTCCATCAGTATGGAGTTTCTTCATGAGCTTTACACCGATATGACCTAAACGGTAGTGCCACAAATAAGTTGCACTATCATTATCAACTCTGCATCTATTGGCTTCTACATTATGAATATGTGTATCACTACTATCGAGATTTAACAAGAATAGACCACTCTTCAAGGGTGCATGACCATAAAAGATATTACTCATATAAATAGAACAACCATTATTCTCTGATTTAAATGAATAGCCATCTTGCATTAAACAAGATCCAGATATAATATTCATGCTCAACGCTGGCACCAAATAACAATTATTTAGGTCTAATATTAATCCCGAAGGTAGATGTAGAGGTAGCGTGCCGACCGCGATCACATCGACTTTGGAACTGTTTCCCACGAGCATCGTCACCTCGTCCTTAGCCAATCTTCGCTTAATCCGTAGTCCCTGTTTCGAGTTGCAAATATTAGCAACAGAACCAGTATCAAATACCTAGGTGCTACTGCGAGCATTAGTAAGGTACACATCAATAACATGTATATCACATATACCTTTGTTCACCTTGCCATCCTTCTTATCCGCCAAATACTTAGGGCAATTCCGCTTCCAGTGACTAGTCTGCTTGCAGTAGAAGCACTTAGTTTCAGGCTTAGGTCCAGACTTGGGCTTCTTTTCCTGAGCAGCAACTTGCTTGCCGTTCTTCTTGAAGTTCCCCTTCTTCTTCCCTTTGCCCTTTTTCTTGAACCTAGTGGTCTTGTTAACCATCAACACTTGATGCTCCTTCTTGATTTCTACCTCCGCAGCTTTCAGCATTGGGAAGAGCTCGGGAATAGTCTTGTTCATCCCTTGCATATTATAGTTCATCACGAAGCTCTTGTAGCTTGGTGGCAGTGATTGGAGAATTCTGTCAATGATGCAATCATCTGGAAGATTAACTGCCATCTGAATCAAGTGATTGTTATACCCAGACATTTTGAGTATATGCTCACTGACAGAACTGTTCTCCTCCATCTTGCAGCTATAGAACTTATTGGAGACTTCATATCTCTCAATCCGGGCATTTGCTTGAAATATTAACTTCAACTCCTGGAACATCTCATATGCTCCATGACGTTCAAAACGTCGTTGAAGTCCCGATTCTAAGCCGTAAAGCATGGCACACTGAACTATCGAGTAGTCATCAGCTTTGCTCTGCCAGACTTTCATAACATCTGGTGTTGCTCCAGCAGCAGGCTTGGCACCCAGCGGTGCTTCCAGGACGTAATTCTTCTGTGCAGCAATGAGGATAATCCTCAAGTTACGGACCCAGTCCGTGTAATTGCTACCATCATCTTTCAACTTTGCTTTCTCAAGGAACGCATTAAAATTCAACGGAACAACAACACGAGCCATCTATCTACAATCAACATAAACAAGCAAGATACTATCAGGTACTAAGTTCATGTTAAATTTAAGTTCTTTTAATCATATTACTTAAGAACTCCCACTTAGATAGACATCCTTCTAATCCTCTTAGTGATCACGTGATCCAAATCAACTAAACCATGTCCGATCATCACGTGAGATGGAGTAGTTTCATCGGTCAACATCATTATGTTGATCATATCTACTATATGATTCACGCTCGACCTTTCGGTCTCCGTGTTCCGAGGCCATATCTGTATATGCTTGGCTCGTCAAGTATAACCTGGGTATTCCGCGTGTGCAATTGTTTTGCACCCGTTGTATTTGAACGTAGAGCCTATCACACCCGATCATCATATGGTGTCTCAGCACGAAGAACTTTCGCAATGGTGCATACTCAGGGAGAACACTTCTTGATAATTTAGTGAGAGATCATCTTATAATGCTACCGTCAATCAAAGCAAGATAAGATGCATAAAAGATAAACATCACATGCAATCAATATAAGTGATATGATATGGCCATCATCATCTTGTGCTTGTGATCTCCATCTCTGAAGCACCGTCATGATCACCATCGTCACCGGCGCGACACCTTGATCTCCATCGTAGCATCGTTGTCATCTCGCCAATCTCATGCTTCCATGACTATCGCTACCGTTTAGTGATAAAGTAAAGCATTACATCGCGATTGCATTGCATACAATAAAGCGACAACCATATGGCTCCTGCCAGTTGCCGATAACTCGGTTACAAAACATGATCATCTCATACAATAAAATTTAGCATCATGTCTTGACCATATCACATCACAACATGCCCTACAAAAACAAGTTAGACGTCCTCTACTTTGTTGTTGCAAGTTTTACGTGGCTGCTACGGGCTTTAAGTAAGAACCAACCTCACCTATGCATCAAAACCACAACGATAGTTTGTCAAATAGACTCCGTTTTAACCTTCTCAAGGACCGGGCGTAGCCACACTCGGTTCAACTAAAGTTGGAGAGATAGTCGCCCGCAAGCCATCTATGTGCAAAGCACGTCGAGGGAACCGGTCTTGCGTAAGCGTACGCGTAAGGTTGGTCCGGGTCGTCTCGTCGAACAATACCGCCGAACCAAAGTACGACATGCTGGTAGGCAGTATGACTTATATCGTCCACAACTCACTTGTGTTCTACTCGTGCACATAACATCAAACCATAAAACCTAGGCTCTGATATCACTGTTGGGGAACGTAGTAATTTTAAAATTTTCCTACGCACACGCAAGATCATGGTGATGCATAGCAACGAGGGGGAGAGTCTGATCTACGTACCCTTGTAGATCACAACGGAAGCGTTGACACAACATAGAGGAAGTAGTCGTACGTCTTCTTCCCGATCCGACCGATCCAAGCACCATTACTCCGGCACCTCCGACTTCTTAGCACACGTACAGCTCGATGACGATCCCCGGGCTCCGATCCAGCAAAGCTTCGGGGAGGAGTTCCGTCAGCACGACGGCATGGTGACGATCTTGATGTTCTACCGACGCAGGGCTTCGCCTAAGCTCTACAACGATATGATCGAGGTGGAATATGGTGGCAGGGGGCACCGCACACGGCTAAGGAACGATCTCAATGATCAACTTGTGTGTCTAGAGGTGCCCCCTGCCCCCATATATAAAGGATCCAAGGGGGAGGTGCTGGCCGGCCAAGAGGAGGGCGCAGGAGGAGTCCTACTCCTACTGGGAGTAGGACGCCCCCCCAATCCTATTCCAAATAGGACTCCCAAGGGGGAAAGAGAGAGAGAGAGGTGGCCGGCCACCTCTCCTAGTCCTAATAGGACTAGGGGAGGGGGGAGGTGCGCAGCCCACCATGGCAGCCCCTTTCACCTTTCCACTAAAGCCCAATAAGGCCCATATGGCTCCCGGGGGGTTCCGGTAACCTCCCGGTAATCCGGTAAAATCCCGATTTTACCCGGAACACTTCCGACATCCAAATATAAGCTTCCAATATATCAATCTTTATGTCTCGACCATTTCGAGACTCCTCGTCATGTCCATGATCACATCCGGGACTTCGAACTACCTTCGGTACATCAAAATGCATAAACTCATAATAACTGTCATCCTAACGTTAAGCGTGCGGACCCTACGGTTCGAGAACAATGTAGACATGACCGAGACACGTCTCCGGTCAATAACCAATAGCGGGACCTGGATGCCCATATTGGCTCCTGCATATTCTACGAAGATCTTTATCGGTCAGACCGCATAACAACATACGTTGTTCCCTTTGTCATCGGTATGTTACTTGCCCGAGATTCGATCGTTGGTATCCAATACCTAGTTCAATCTCGTTACCGGCAAGTCTCTTTACTCGTTCTGTAATACATCATCCCGCAACTAACTCATTAGTTGCAATGCTTGCAAGGCTTGTGTAATGTGCATTACCGAGAGGGCCCAGAGATACCTCTCGGACAATCGGAGTGACAAATCGTATTCTCGAAATACGCCAACCCAACATCTACCATTGGAGTCACCTGTAGAGCTCCTTTATAATCACCCAGTCACGTTGTGATGTTTGGTAGCACACAAAGTGTTCCTCCGGCAAACGGGAGTTGCATAATCTCATAGTCATAGGAACATGTATAAGTCATGAAGAAAGCAATAGCAACATACTAAACGATCGGGTGCTAAGCTAATGGAATGGGTCATGTCAATCAGATCATTCAACTAATGATGTGACCTCGTTAATCAAATAACAACTCTTTGTTTATGGTTAGGAAACTTAACCATCTTTGATTAACGAGCTAGTCTAGTAGAGGCATACTAGTGACACTCTGTTTGTCTATGTATTCACACATGTATTATGTTTCCGGTTAATACAATTCTAGCATGAATAATAAACACTTATCATGATATAAGGAAATAAATAATAACTTTATTATTGCCTCTAGGGCATATTTCCTTCAGATATTGGGTCATGGAATTGGAATCATTTGAAATTGGAGTTCCACCAAAAATTTTATCCTATGTATCTAGTTCATCATGATCGGAATTATATATATAATATTTGGCCTCGTGAAGGAGAAAGTATCGCTCTAGCTTGCGGGAGGCTTAAGTCAATGTTATATTCATGCCCCAATCATGAGCTCTCAAGAGAAATTATTATCCAGAAGTTTTATGCTCGGCTTTCTCGTAATGATCAAACCATGCTTGATACTTCTTGTGCTGGTTCATTTATGAAGAAGACTATTGAATTCCGGTGGGATCTATTGGAAATAATTAAACACAACTCTGAAGATTGGGAAATCGACGAAGGTAAAGAGTCAGGTATTAAACTTAAGTATGATTGTGTTAAATCTTTTATGGATACTGATGCTTTTCAAAAGTTTAGCACTAAATATGGACTTGAGTCTGAGATAGTAGCCTCCTTTTGTGAATCATTTGCTACTCATGTTGAACTACCTAAGGAGAAGTGGTTTAAATATCACCCACCTATTAAAGAAGAAATTAAAGAACCATTACAAGTTAAAGAAGAAACTATAATTTATAATGTTGATCCAGTTGTTCCTTCTGCTTATATTGAGAAACCACCTTTCCCTGTTAGGACTAAGGAACATGCTAAAGTTTCAACTATGGTTAACAAAAGCTATATTAGAACACCTAAACCTGATGGACATATTAAAGTTGAACCTAGTATTACTATGGTTAAAGATCTCCTGGAAGAAGATATGGATGGGCATGTTATTTACTTCTGTGAATAAGGTGCTAGAATTGCTAAACCTAATAAAAGAGACAAACATAGACCTGTTGTTGGCATGCCTGTTATTTCAGTTAAAATAGGATATCACTGTTATCATGGTTTATGTGACATGGGTGCTAGTGTGAGTGCTATTCCTTACACTTTATATGAAGAAATCATGAAAGACATAGCACCTGGTGAGATAGAAGAAATAGATGTTACTATTAAACTTGCTAATAGAGACACCATATCACCATTTGGGATTATTAGAGATGTTGAAGTCTTGTGTGGGAAAGTAAAATACCCTACTGATTTTCTTGTTCTTGGTTCCCCACAAGATGACTTTTGTCCCATTATCTTTGGTAGACCTTTCTTGAATACAGTTAATGCTAAGATAGATTGTAAGAAACAAACTGTTGGTGTTAGCTTTGGTGATGAGTCTCATGAGTTTAATTTTTCCAAGTTTAGTAGAAATTGTCATGAAAAAGAATTGCCTAGTAAGGTTGAATTAATTGGTCTTGCTTCTATTGCTGTTCCACCTACTGATCCTTTAGAACAATATTTGCTAGACCATGAAAATGATTTACATATGCAGGAAAGAAATGAAATAGGTAAGGTTTTCTTTGAACAACGTCCTCTGCTTAAACACAATCTGTCTATTGAAACTCTAGGAGGTCCTCCTCCACCTAAAGGTGATCCTGCGTTTGAATTAAAACAATTGCCAGACACTTTGAAATATGCTTATCAAAATGAAAATAAGATATATCATGTTATTATTAGTGCTAACCTTTCAGAACATGAAGAAGAAAGATTATTGAAAGTTCTAAGGAAGCACCAGGCTGCTATTGGATATACTCTTGATGATTTAAAGGGCATTAGTCCCACTCTATGTCAGCACAAAATTAATATGAAACCTGATGCTAAACCCGTTGTTGATCACCAACATCGGTTCAATCCAAAAATGAAGGAAGTGGTAAGAACGGAAATCTTAAAACTTCTGGAAGCAGGTATAATCTATCATGTAGCTGATAGTAGATGGGTAAGTCATGTTCATTGTGTCCCTAAGAAAGGAGGTATTACTATTGTTCCTAATCATAAGAATGAACCTATTCCACAAAGAATTGTTACAGGCTATAGTGGTAATTGGTTACAGAAAATTAAACAAAGCAACTAGAAAAGATCATCACCCCTTGCCTTTTATTGATCAAATGCTTGAAAGATTATCAAAGCACACACACTTTTGCTTCCTAGATGGATACTCTGGCTTTTCACAAATACCTATTTCTCAACCTGATCAAGAAAAGACTACTTTTACTTGTCCCTTTGGAACTTATGCTTATAGACGTATGCCTTTTGGTTTATGTAATGCACCTACTACCTTTTAAAGATGTATGGCCGCTATAGTCTCTGACTTCGTGAAAAGATTGTTGAGGTTTTCATGCATGACTTTTGTATTTATGGGAAGTCTTTTGATGATTTTTTAAGCAATCTTGAGCAAGTTTTGCAGATATGTGAACAAACAAATCTTGTCTTGAATTGGGAGAAGTGCCACTTTATGGTTAATGAAGGCATTGTCTTGGGTCATAAAATTTCTGAAAGAGGTATTGAAGTGGACCAAGCTAAGGTTGATGCAATTGAGAAAATGTCATGTCCTAAGGACATCAAAGGTATTCGTAGTTTCCTAGGTCATGCTGGTTTCTATAGGAGATTTATCAAAGCCTTTTCTAAAATTTCTAGGCCTCTTACTAATCTTTGGCAAAAGGATATTCCTTTCGTTTTTATGATGATTGTTTAGAAGCCTTTGAAACACTCAAGAAAGCCTTAATATCTGCACCTATTGTTCAACCACCTGATTGGAACTTGCCTTTTGAAATTATGTGTGATGCTAGTGATTATGCTGTTGGTGCTGTTCTAGGACAAAGAGTTGATAAGAAACTTAATGTTATTCATTATGCTAGTAAAACTCTAGACAGTGGTCAAAGAAATTATGCTACTACTGAAAAAGAATTCTTAGTAGTGGTGTTTGCTTGTGATAAATTTAGATCTTATATTGTTGATTCCAAAGTAACTGTTCACACAGACCATGCTGCTATTAAATATCTTATGGAAAAGAAAGATGCTAAACCTAGACTTATTCGTTGGGTTCTCTTGTTACAAGAATTTGATTTACATATCATTGATAGAAAAGGAGCTGAGAACCCCATAGCTGATAATTTGTCTAGGCTTGAAAATGTGCTTGATGACCCACTACCTATTGATGATAGTTTTCCTGATGAGCAGTTAGCTGCAATTAATGTTGCTAATAGTACTCCTTGGTATGCTAACTATGCTAATTACATTGTTGCTAAATATTTACCACCTAGCTTTACATGCCAGCAAAAGTAAAAATTCTTCTATGATTTAAGACATTACTTTCGGGATGACCCACATCTTTATAAAGAAGGAGTAGATGGTATTATTAGACATTGTGTACCTGAGCATGAACAGGGACAAATCCTACGGAAATTTCACTCTGAGGCTTATGGAGGGCATCATGCTGGAGATAGAACTGCTCACAACGTATTGCAATCTGGATTTTATTGGCCTACTCTCTTCAAGGATGCCCGTAATTTTGTCTCTTCTTGTGATGACTGTCAAAGAATAGGTAATATCGGTAAGCATCAAGAAATGCCTATGAATTATTCACTTGCTGTTTAACCATCCGATGTTTCGGGATTTGATTACATGGGACCTTTTCCTTCCTCTAATCGATATACGCATATTTTGGTTGCTGTTGATTATGTTACTAAATGGGTAGAAGCCATTCCAACTAGTAGTGTTGATCACAACACCTCTATTAAAATGCTTAAGGAAGTTATTTTCCCAAGGTTTGGAGTCCCTAGATATTTTAATGACTGATGGTGGTTCACACTTTATTCATGGTGCTTTTTATAAGATGCTTGCCAAGTATGACGTTAACCATAGAATTGCATCACCCTATCATCCTCAGTCTAGTGGTCAAGTTGAACTTAGCAATAGAGAAGTAAAATTAATTTTACAAAATACTGTTAATAGGTCTAGGAAGAATTGGTCTAAGAAGTTAGATGATGCACTTTGGGCTTATAGAACAGCATATTAAAATCATATGGGTATGTCCCCTTATAAAATGGTTTATGTAAAAGCTTGTCATTTGCCTCTTTACTTAGAACATAAAGCATATTGGGCAGTTAAAGAACTCAACTATGATTTCAAACTTGCTGGTGAAAAGAGGTTATTTGATATAAGTTCCTTAAATGAATGGAGAACCCAAGCTTATGAGAATGCAAAGTTATTCAAAGAAAAAGTTAAAACATGGCATGACAAAAGAATTCAAAAGCGTGAGTTTAAATTTGGAGAATATGTTCTTTTGTACAACTCTCGTTTTAGATTTTTTTGCAGGAAAGCTCCTCTTGAAATGGGAAGGCCCATACATCATCGAGGAGATTTACCAGTCTGGAGCCATCAAAATGAAGGAAATATGCCTAGAGGAAATAATAAAGTTGTTATTTATATTTCCTTATATCTTTGTAAACGTTTATTATTCATGCTAGAATTGTATTAACTGGAAACTTGATACATGTGTGAATATGTAGACAAATAGAGTGTCCCTAGTATGCCTCTACTTGACTAGCTCGTTAATCAAAGATGGTTTAGTTTCCTAGCCATAGACATGTGTTCTCATTTGATGAACGGGATCACATCATTAGAGAATGATGTGATGGACAAGACCCATCCATTAGCTTAGCACTATGATCGTTTAGTTTGTTCCTATTGCTTTCTTCATGACTTATACATGTTCCTATGACTATGAGATTATGCAACTCCCGAATATCGGAGGAACACTTAGTGTGCTATCAAACGTCACAACGTAACTGGGTGATTATAAAGATTCTCTACAGGTGTCTCCAATGGTGTTTGGCATAGATCGAGATTAGGATTTGTCACTCTGATTGTTGGAGAGGTATCTCTGGGCCCTCTCAGTAATGCTCATCACTATAAGCCTTGCAAGCAATGTGACTAAAGAGTTAGTTACGGGATGATGCATTAGAGAATGAGTAAAGAGACTTGCGGTAATGAGATTGAACTAGGTATGAGGATACCGACGATCGAATCTCGGGCAAGTACATACCGATGACAAAGGGAACAACGTGTGTTGTTATGCGGTTTGACCGATAAATATCTTCGTAGAATATGTAGGAGCCAATATGAGCATCTAGGCTCCGCTATTGGTTATTGACCGGAGATGTGTCTCGGTCATGTCTACATAGTTCTCGAACCCGTAGGGTCCGCACGCTTAATGTTTGATGACGATTTGTATTATGAGTTATGTGATTTCATGTACCGAAGCTTGTTCGGAGTCCCGGATGAGATCACGGACATGACAAGGAGTCTCAAAATGGTCGAGACGTAAAGATCGATATATTGGAAGGCTATATTCAGACATCGGAAAGGTTCCGAGTGATTCAGGTATTTTTCGGAGTACCGGAGAGTTACGGGAATTCGCCGGGGGAAGTAGTGGGCCTTAATGGGCCATGTGGGAAAGGAGAGAAGGGCCTCAAGGGGTGGCCGCGTGCCCCTCCATGGCAAGTCAGAATTGGACTAGGGAGGGCGCGGCGCCCCCTCTCTTTCCTTCTCCCTCTCCTACTCCTTCCCTCTCTCCCCTCTTGGAAAAGGAAGGGGACTCCAACTAGGATTGTGAATCCTAGTTGGACTCCCCCTATAGGCACGCCCCTCCTCGGCTGGCCTCCTCTCCCCCCTCTTTTATATATGTGGGCAGGGGGCACCCCAAAGGCACTCCAAGATTTGTCTTAGCCGTGTGTGGTGCCCCCCTCCACAGTTTTCCACCTCGGTCATATTGTCGTAGTGCTTAGGCGAAGCCCTGTGTCGGTAACTTCATCATCACCATGACCACGCCGTCGTGCTGATGAAACTCTCCCTCGGCCTCAACTGGATCAAGAGTTCTAGGGACGTCACCGAGCTGAACGTGTGCAGATCTCGGAGGTGCCGTATGTTCGGTATTTGGATCGGTTGGATCACGAGGACATTCGACTACATCAACCGCGTTACTCAACTCTTCCGCTTTCGGTCTACGAGGGTACGTGGACATATTCTCCCCGCTTGTTACTATGCTTCTCTGCTACCTCTTGAGCACTGTGCTGGTTTTCCCTTGAAGAGGAAAGGGTGGTGCGGTAAAGCGGCGTAAGTATTTCCCTTAGTTTTTGAGAACCAATGTATCAATCCAGTAGGAGACCACGCGCGAGTCACCTCGTACCTACATAAACAAATAAGAACCTCACAACCAACATGATAAAGGGGTTGTTAATCCTTTCACGGCCACTTGCAAGAGTGAGATCTGATAGAGATGATAATAATAAGATAAATACTTTTGGTATTTTTATGATATAGATTGAAAGTAAAAGATATAAAAATAAAGTAGATTGGAAACTTGTATAATGAAAATAGACCCGGGGGCCATAGGATTCCCTAGTGGCTTCTCTCAAGATAGCATAAGTATTACGGTGGGTGAACAAATTCCTGTCGAGCAATTGATAGAAAAGTGAATAATTATGAGAATATCCAGGTATGATCATGTATATAGGCATCACGTCCGCGACAAGTAGACCGAAACGATTCCGCATCTACTACTATTACTCCAAACATCGACCGCTATCCAGCATGCATCTAGAGTATTAAGTTCCTAAGAACAGAGTAACGCGTTAAGAAAGATGACATGATGTAGAGGGATAAACTCATGCAATATGATATCAACCCCATCTTGTTATCTTTGATGGCAACAATACAATACGTGTTGTTTCCCTTTCTGTCACTGGGATCGAGCACCGCAAGATTGAACCCAAAGCTAAGCACTTCTCCCATTGCAAGAAAGATCAATCTAGTAGGCCAAACCAAACTGATAATTCAAAGAGACTTGCAAAGATAAACAAATCATACATAAAAGAATTTAGAGAAGATTCAAATATTGTTCATAGATAAACTTGATCATAAACCCACAATTCATTGGATCTCGACAAACACACCACAAAAGAAGATTACATCGAATAGATCTCCAAGAGAATCAAGCAGAACTTTGTATTGAGATCCAAAGTGAGAGAAGAAGCCATCTAGCTGCTAGCTATGGACCAGAAGGTCTGAAGTAAACTACTCACACATCATCGGAGAGGCCATGGAGTTGATGTACAGGCCCTCCATGATCAATACCCCCTCTGGCGAAGCTCCGGAAAAGGCCCCAAGATGGGATCTCTTGGGTACGGAAGGTTGCGGCGGTGGAATTAGGTTTTCGTGGTGCTCCTGGATGTTTGCGGTGTATATGTATATATATAGGAGGAAGAAGTAGGTCGGTGGAGCAACGAGGGGCCCACGAGGATGGAGGGCGCGCCTAGGGGGTGTGCGCCCCCCTGCATTGTGGCCTCCTCGATTGATTCTTGACGTCCACTCCAAGTCTCCTGGATCACGGTTGTTCCAAAAATAACGCTCCCAAAGGTTTCATTCCGTTTGGACTCCGTTTGATATTCCTTTTCAGCGAAACTCTAATATAGGCAAAAAAACAACAATTTGGGCTAGGCCTCCGGTTAATAGGTTAGTCCCAAAAATAATATAAAAGTGTAAAAATAAGCCCATTAACATACAAAATAGATAATATAATATCATGGAACAATAAAAAATTATAGATACGTTGGAGACGTATCAGCATCCCCAAGCTTAATTCCTGCTCGTCCTCGTGTAGGTAAATGATAAAAACAGAATTTTTGATGTGAAATGGTTCCTAACATATTTCTCAATGTAATTTTTCTTTATTGTCGCATGAATGTTCAGATCCGAAAGATTCAAGATAAAAGTTTAATATTGACATAGAAATAATAATACTTCAATTATACTAACTAAGCAATTATGTCTTCTCAAAATAACATGGGCAAAGAAAGTTATCCCTACAAAATCGTATAGTCTGGCTATGCTCTATCTTCATCACACAAAGTATTAAATCATGCACAACCCCGATGACAAGCCAAGCAATTGTTTTATACTTTTGATGTTCTCAAACTTTTTCAATCTTCACGCAATATATGAGCGTGAGCCATGGATATAGCACTATGGTGGAATAGAATGGTGGTTGTGGAGAAGACAAAAAAGGAAAGATAGTCTCACATCAACTAGGCGTATCAACGGGCTATGGAGATGCCCATTAATATATATCAATGTGAGTGAGTAGGAATTGCCATGCAATGGATGCACTAGAGCTATAAGTGTATGAAAGCTCAACAAAAGAAACTAAGTGGGTGTGCATCCAACTTGCTTGCTCACGAAGACCTAAGACAATTTGAGGAAGCCCATCATGGGAATATACAAGCCAAGTTCTATAATGTAAAATTCCCACTAGTTTATGAAAGTGACAACATAAGAGACTCTCTATCATGAAGATCATGGTGCAACTTTGAAGCACAAGTGTGGAAAAAGGATAATAACATTGTCCCTTCTCTCTTTTTCTCTCATTTCTTTTTTTCTTTTGTTTTATTTGGGCCTTCTTCTTTTTTTTGGCCTCTTTCCCTTTTTCATTATTTTTTATATTTTTTTTTTCGTCCGGAGTCTCATCCCGACTTGTGGGGGAATCATAGTCTCCATCATCCTTTCCTCACTGGGACAATTCTCTAATAATGATGATCATCACACTTCTTTTTACATGCAACTCAAGAATTAGAACAAAATATGACTCTATGTGAATGCCTCCGGCGGTGTACCGGGATATGCAATGAATCAAGAGTGACATGTATGAAAGAATTATGAATGGTGGCTTTGCCACAAATACGATGTCAACTACACGATCATGCAAAGCAATATGACAATGATGAAGCGTGTCATAATAACGGAACGGTGGAAAGTTGCATGGCAATATATCTCGAAATGGCTATGGAAATGCCATAATAGGTAGGTATGGTGGCTGTTTTGAGGAAGGTATATGGTGGGTTTATGGTACCGGCGAAAGTTGCGCGGTACTAGAGAGGCTAGCAATTGTGGAAGGGTGAGGGTGCGTATAATCCATGGACTCAACATTAGGCCTAAAGAACTCACATACTTATTGCAAAAATATATTAGTTATCGAAACAAAGTACTACACGCATGCTCCTAGGGGGATAGATTGGTAGGAAAAGACCATCGCTCGTCCCCGACCGCCACTCTTAAGGAAGGCAATAAATAAATAAATCATGTTCCGACTTCATCACATAACTGTTCACCATACGTGCATGCTATGGGTATCACAAACTTCAACACAAGTATTTCTCAAATTCACAATTACTCAACTAGCATGACTCTAATATTACCATCTCCATATCTCAAAACAATCATCAAGTATCAAACTTCTCTTAGTATTCAATGCACTTATATGAAAGTTTTTATTATGCCTAAAAGCAAATTACCACGATGTTCTAAAGGACTCTCAAAATAATATAAGTGACATCTGAGAGATCAATTATTTCTATAAAATAAAACCACCGCCATGCTGTAAAAGATATAAGTGAAGCACTAGAGCAAAAACTATATAGCTCAAAAGATATAAGGGAAGCACATAGAGTAAAAACTATATAGCTCAAAAGATATAAGTGAAGCACATAGAGTATTCTAATAAATTCTAATTCATGTGTGTCTCTCCCAAAAGGTATGTATAGCAAGGATGATTGTGGTAAACTAAAAATCAAAGACTCAAATCATACAAGACGCTCCAAGAAAAACACATATCATGTGGTGAATAAAAATATAGCTCCAAGTAAAGTTACCGATGAACGAAGACAAAAGAGGGGATGCCTTCTGGGGCATCCCCAAGCTTAGGATTTTTGGTGTCCTTGTATTTTACCTTGGGGTGCCATGGGCATCCTCAACCTTAGGCTCTTGCCACGCCTTGTTCCATAATCCATCAAATCTTTACCCAAAACTTGAAAACTTCACAACACAAAACTTAACAAGAGAATCTCGTGAGCTCCGTTAGCGAAAGAAAACAAAACACCACTTCAAGGTACTGTAATGAACTCATTATTTATTTATATTGGTGTTAAACCTACTGTATTCCAACTTCTCAATGGTTTATAAACTCTTTTACTAGCCATAGATTCATTAAAATAAGCAAACAACACATGAAAAACAGAATCTGTCAAAAACAGAATAGTCTGTAGTAATCTGTAACTAACACAAACTTATTGAACCCCAAAAATTCTAAAATAAGTTTTTGGACGTGAGGAATTTATCTATTAATTATCTGCAAAAATAATTAACTAAATATCACTCCCAATAAAAAATGGCAGCAATTCTCGTGAGCGCTAAAGTTTCTGTTTTTTACAGCAAGATCAAAAAGACTTTCCCCAAGTCTTCCCAATAGTTCTACTTGGCACAAACACTAATTAAACACAAAAACCACAACCAAAACAGAGGCTAGATAAATTTTTCATTACTAAACAGGAGAAAAAAAGCAAGTAATAAAAATAAAATTGGGTTTCCTCCCAACAAGCACTATCGTTTAACGCACTTAGCTATAGGCATAAAAGCAAGGATAGATCTAGGTATTGCCATCTTTGGTAGGCAATCCATAAGTGCCTCTCATAATAGATTAATATGGTAATTTAACTTTCTTTATAGGAAAGTGTTCCATGCCTTTCCTTAATGGAAATTGTAATTAAATATTCCCTTCCTTCATATCAATAATTGCACCAATTGTTCTAAGGAAAGGTCTACCAAGAATAATAGGACATGAAGGATTGCAATCTATATCAAGAACAATGAAATCTACAGGCACATAATTACTATCTGCAACAATAAGAACATCATTAATCTTTCCCATAGGTTTCTTAATAGTGGAATCCACAAGGTGCGAGTTTAGAGAACAATCATCAAATTCACGGAAACCTAGCAAATCACACAAAGTTTTTGGAATCGTGGAAACACTAGCACCCATATCACACAAAGCATAACATTCATGATCTTTAATTTTAATTTTAATTGTAGGTTCCCACTCATCATAAAGTTTTCTAGGGATAGAAACTTCCAACTCAAGCTTTGCTTCATAAGATTGCATCAAAGCATCAACGATATGTTTAGTAAAATCTTTATTTTGACTATAAGCATGAGGAGAATTTAGCACGGATTGCAACAAGGAAATACAATCTAGCAAAGAGTAATTATCATAATTAAATTCCTTGAAATCCAAGATAGTGCGTTCATTGTTATTTAAAGTTTTGACCTCTTCAATCCCACTTTTAACAATTTTTGCATCAAGATCTAAAAACTCCAAATTTTTGGGACGCCTTCTAACTAAAGTTGACTCATCTCCAGTCCCATCATTATCAAGATTCATATTATGAAACAAAGATTTAATATGGGACACATCAATAACTTTTAGATCTTCATCTTTATTGTCATGAAAACTAAAACACGCGTTTACAAAACAATCTTTCTTAGCACGCATCCTAGCGGTTCTTTCTTTGCACTCATCAATGGAAATTCTAATGGCTTTGAGAGACTCATTGATATCATTCTTAGGTGGAATAGATCTAAGTTTCAAAGAATCAACATCAAGAGAAATTCTATCCACGTTCCTAGCCAACCCATCAATCTTAAGCAATTTTTCTTCAATCAAAGCATTGAAACTCGTTTGCGAACTAATAAATTCTTTAATATTAGATTCAAAAATAGAGGGCATCTTATTATAATTTCCATAAGAATTGTTGTAGTAATTACCACAATTATTAGAGGAATTACCAGGAAACGGCCTAGAATTAAAATTACATCTATACGCGTTGTTACCAAAATTGTTCCTACCAACAAAATTCACATCCATAGATTCATTAGTATTGTTAATCAAAGTAGACAAAGTGTCGGAGTAAATAGCCATGGGTAGCCTAGCCGGGTTCCCCTGGCCCATCAGAAAAAACTACGAGCCCGTCCGGCTCTCAAGAAGACTCAAGACCTAAGGCCGCCTCCCCCCTTTGCCGGCTATCTTCTAGTCCGGCTTCGGTGTAACACCCTCGAAGCGACTATATCTCCCACGTGTCGAGGCACGACTTAGAGGCATAATCGCATTCAAGGCAATGTCGCAAGTGAGGTAATCTTCACACAACCCATGTAATACAATAGGGGAAAACGTTACATAGTTGGCTTACAATCGCCACTTCACACAGTTACATGAATAAAGCATTACATCAACCAAATACACTCATGGTCCGACTACGGAACCGAAATTAAAGAAGAACCCCAAATGCGACAAAGGTCCCCGATCAACCCCAACTGGGCTCCACTACTAATCAACTAGAACGGAACAACACAAAGGACAAGATCTTCAGCGAGCTCCTCCTGAGCTGGGTTGCGTCATCTGCACGGACTCAACGGCACCTGCAAGCTGGTTTTGGAAGTAATCTGTGAGCCACAGGGACTCAGCAATCTCGCACCCTCGCGATCAAGACTATTTAAGCTTATGGGTAAGGTAAAAGTATGAGGTGGAGCTGCAGCAAGCGACTAGCATATATGGTGGCTAACATACGCAAATGAGAGCGAGAAGAGAAGGCAAAGCACGGTCGATAAAAGTATGATCAAGAAGTGATCCTGGACTACCTACGTCAAGCATAACTCCAACAACCGTGTTCACTTCCCGGACTCCGCCGGAAAGAGACCATCACGGTTACACACGCGGTTGATTCATTTTAATTAAGGTCAACTTCAGGTTTTCTACAACCGGACGTTAACAAATTCCCATCTGCCCATAACCGCGGGCACGGCTTTCCAAAGTTCAAATCCCTGCAGGGGTGTCCCAACTTAGCCCATCACAAGCTCTCACGGTCAACGAAGGAATAGACCTCCACCAGAGACATTCCGATCAGACTCGGTATCCCAGTACAACAAGACATTTCGACAGGGTAAAACTAAACCAGCAACACCGCTCGAATGTGCTGACAAATCCCGATAGGAGCTGCACATATCTCTTTCTCAGGGCACAGTCAGATTGTCCTAGGTACGGGTAAGCCAGCCCAGAGTTGCCCCTGGTGGCCACCGGCAGCTGACAGGTGGACCAACACTCAGAGGACCACTGGCCCGGGGGGGGGGGTGTAAAATAATGATGACCCTTGAGTCTGCAGAACCCAAGGGAAAGAAAAGGCTAGGCGGCAAATGGTAAAACCAATGTTGCTGGAGAAGCTTTACTTAAGGCGAACTATCAAGGGGTTCCCATTATAGCCCAACCGCGTAAGGGACGCAAAATCCGGGAACATAACACCGATATGACGGAAACTAGGGCGGCAAGAGTGGAACAAAACACCAGGCATAAGGCCGAGCCTTCCACCCTTTACCAAGTATATAGATGCATTAATTAAATAAGATATATAGTGATATCCCAACAAGTATATAAATGTTCCAACAAGGAACGGTATCTCCATGTTCCAACAAGGAACAAACTTCAATCTTCACCTGCAACTAACAACGCTATAAGAGGGGCTGAGCAAAGCGGTAACATAGCCAATCAACGGTTTGCTAGGACAATGGTGGGTTAGAGGCTGAACATGGCAATTGGGAGGCTGACAACCAAGTGGTAGGCATCGTAGCATTGGCATAGCAAAAGAGCGAGAAAACTAGCATAGCAAAGATAGTAGTGATTTCGAGGGTATGATCATCTTGCCTGAAATCCCGCAAGGAATAAGAACGAGTCCATGAAGAAGACAAACGGACGAAGTCGAACGGATCCTCACAAACTCGACGTTATCGGAACCAACCCGAAGAAGCAAACACCGGAAAAGAGCAAACAACATAGTAAACAACCAACACATCAACATGGCATGATGCACAATCGAGTATGATGCATGTCCGGTTTAAAGAGGCATGGCATGGCAAAGAGCACAAGCAATCCTACAAATTAAGTGGAGCTCAATATGCAACGAGTTGCATACCGACGAAACACCACGTCAATTATTTAGTTCGACCTCGTTTATGTACCCAACAATATTAAATGTTGATTAACATGGCAAGAGGTGAAGCACAACAAAACTACCTATCTAGGCAAGTTTAAATGAGGCCGGAAAAACAACACAACAAGTCCGGAAAATCCCCATGTGCAAATATTAGGTTTGGTCCTGTTCGGCCCTAAACCATATTTTATAGTTATTAAACATGCAAGATGATGCCACCATGTTAAACTAGGCAAAATTCTATCCCATTTACATATAAAGTTTAGTAAAATCGGAGCTACGGTTATTTAGTTATGAATAAAATCATTTTAACATGGCATAGGGGCAAATTAATGCAAACAACATTTTAAACATTTTGAACATGGATGAAAATGACATATTATTAAACTACACAAAATTCTAAGCAAGTTTCATATATAAAGTATTTTAATCCGATGCACGGTTAATTAGTTATTAAATGCATGAAGTATAGGGACTTTTCTATAAAACTGGACGGCGCTGGAAAAATAGTCAAATTGTAGATCCTGGAAAAAAACAGATATGGGTCGCATCAAAGGCCGGCCCAATAGTGCATGGGATCTAGGCGACTGCTCACCATGGGCTTCGGCCCGGATCTGTAGAGAGGGAGGCCGAAGGGCGCTGGGCCAGCTGGAGCCTGGCGCGGCTGGGCTGGGCTTTGCGCGTGGCTGGAGGAGAGGCAGCCCAGGCGCGCGCTAGGTCCAGGCGATGGCAGGTCAACGCGACGCGGCTGCGCTCTGCTCGATCGACAGAGAATAGCGGCAGCAGCGGACGGACGCAGCGGCGAGGAGAAGACTCCGGCGAGGCGGGACTTGACGCGAAACTAGGAGAGGAGGCCGGCTGGATCCGGGGCAGAGGGGCTTGTTCCCGGCAATAGCGGCGGCGGACGGAGCTCAGGTGCGGGCGAGGGACTTCGCGCTCGAGACGAACAGGAGGGCGCCGTCCTCGTCAGGAACCCTCGAAGACGACGACGACAGAGACTGCAGCAAGCGACGGCGCAACTTGGGCGGCGGAGCTGGAGCGAGGGAGGCGCTGAGGGAGCGTGGTTGCCGGAGACGCGATCCAGGGCGGTGAGACTTGGGGCTCCATGGCCACAGCGAGGAGGATTGCGTTCGATTCCTGCGATAAGAAGCAGAGGAGGGGATTTGAGAGCTCCGAGAGAGAGGGAGATGAGCAGAGGAGGGAGATTGAAGGAGAGGGGGCGCGGGACTGGCCTGGTGCTTCTCCGGCGAGCTGTGGCTCGTCTGCTCGTACACGGGCACGAGGAGAAGGGGACTGCGGCGCCAGGCTTGGGATGCAGGGCCGAGGAAGGAGGCGGGTTGGATCGAGGGAAGGCCTTGGTTGGTGGGGAGAGATCGAGAGGATAGTTTTTTGGATCGGGGGTTTGATGCAGGTTGGTCCGGGAGGAATCCCGAGGAAAAAAACAGGTGGAGTGGCGGCGCGGTGGGGTTGATGGGACAAGACCCCTAGGATTTAGGGTTGGACCTGCTATATAAATAGCAAAAAGATTAAAGGAGAGGGATTTGGCTCATCGGATCGAAATCCGACGGACGAGAATAAAATAGGTAGGGAGTCCAAAAAGAAAAACGGAGATAAATAGGGGATGTTTGGGGATGATCCGGATCCATCGGTCACAACTGCTCGGGTCGGGTCCGGGACAGATTTCGGACGCGTGCGCGAGGGGTCGGTGCACTGTGACGAGAGAGGTTAGGTTGGACCTGGCGGTAGGTCGTGGGCTGTGTAGACGGTCTCGAGCTGAGAGGAGAGAAGAGAGGAAGGCCCGGCGACTGTTTCCGGAGACCGAAAACGTCCGACGTTATACCGGCTATACTGCCTCTATAGTTAATCGTTGGGGCATCAAACGGACTCCGAACACGATGAAACTTGGCAGGCGGTCTACTAATAACATAACAACACCACACGCCAACTTTCATCCCATTCCGAGAACATTTTCCAGCCACTTATAAAATACTATTTCGGACATGCCGCGGGCGCGTGCAAGTGTGGTTGGGCTCAGAACGGACAACGGAGAGAACTCGGAGAACCCGGACGAATGCAAGGTTTGAAAACATGATGATGCGATGCACATGATGACATGATAAGATGCAACATGCAAGCAAAAGACCTGACAACGACCACGAATAACTGACGGACACCTGGCACATCGGTCTCGGGGCGTTACATTCGGGGGCGGCCCGCCTTTCACCCTCATGAAGAGAGTCATGGGAGGGCCGACTACGAGAAGCCGACTGCAACAAGGCCGATTCCAAGAGGCCGGCTCCCATAAAGCGGTCAAGGCCGTACTCGCAGAGTATGCGTCAACCCCGCGATGATGAAGCAGGGCGTGGCTACAGTGGAGCCTGCCACCCCCAAAACCCGGAGCACGCCTGGTACAGTGCGCCGTACGGGTGGCCCCGACGCCGTCCACGACGGGCCACCAGCGTGGCCCCCGAGGCGGCGGGCCCCTTCGGGCAGAGAGATACCGAAGGCGGCCGCACCTCCTCCCAAGTCGGCCTAATGAGGGGCCGGCTCCCCGTAGCCGGCTCGCCATCATCCTCGAAGGAGACGTCCAATAAAGGGACACGATACGGCGGGGCTACAGTAATCGCCCGCCAGGGCGGCGGTACTGTAGCCACGCTTACCCCGACCAAGCCCGTGTCAACAGCACGGGGCAACAGTAACCAGCCACCGACCAGGCCCTGGCCAGTGGGGCCTGCCTGTCGACCAAGGAGCCGGCAGCCGGCGGGACCCACCAGTCGGCGGACCCCAGCAGCCGGCGCGGAAGCCGGTGAGCACGGTCACAGACAGCTGGGCCCCACGCCCAGCTGGATTACCTTTGTACCCCTGGGGGGTAGGCCTATATAAACCCCCGGTGCACCCATGCAAGGGGAGGACGCTCATGTTAGACCCAGACACCATACAAGGGGAGCCCTTCTTCCTCTTTCCACCCAAACCAGCTCGAGGAGCATTGTGTAGTTTCTTGTTCGTTTAGTAACCATGCGGAGACCCCGCAGAGCAGCAGTAGGGTTGTTATCTCCCCGGAGAGCCCTGAAGCTGGGTAAGATTCGCCGGCGTGCATGTCTTCGCCTTATCCCGTTTCCAGGCACCGGCGATGTTTTATTGGCTCCCACAATGATAAGCCACCCGTTGGTATATGTCGCACCTACCACCCGACATTTGGCGCCCACCGTGGGGCCAGGTGCACCGTCGTCCGGAGACCTGTTCTGGACGGGAACCCTTTACCTCCCCCGCGAGCGTAGCCAGCCCGGCTCGCCCGATGGCGCTTGCCACGACGAGCTGCATGGCGTCACCAACATCTGCGCGGCGAGCGGCCTCGCCGGCCTCTTCGACAAGGCCCGCATCTCCGACGAGCTTGCCTCCGATGCGGGCACCGACCACCTCGCCAACCTCCTCGGCCAGCTCCACGTCTCCAGGGAGCCCACTGCGGATTTGGAGTCGGTTGGCTCCACCGACCCGATGCTTGTTGACTCTGACACGGCCTCCTACGACACATTCCCCACCAACGTCACGATCTACAACGACCCGCTCCCTCCGGCCGGCGATTGCGATACCGTCACCACTAAGGTGATGGTTATCGGCCACGATGGCCCGACCGACGAGGGCGCCCATGACGCCCCACGCGCGGCGGCCCACGACTTGTCCGTCCCCCTCCCGGCTGATGCCGGCGATGAAGTACTGGAGGCACGCCGCCTCGCCCTCCTCGCGGAGGGACGGCGGCTGGCCTCCGTAAGACGCCTCACCGAGGCCTACCAGCGCGAAGCTGACCGCGCCGCCTTCGGCACGCCGGCTCCGGCTGGCCCGAGCCGGGCTGGTGCGGTCAGGCAACGCGGTGCCGTCATTGCCGACACGCTTGGAGTCGATCGCCCGGTCTACGCCACACCGCTCGAGAACCTGCGCGCCGCCCAGGCGGCCGTAGACGAGCTGGACGGCTTGGAAGCCGAAGACCTCCCCCACATGACGCGGCGTATACAGCAACTGATTGACGCGGCCACTCGGCGGCACGAAGCCGACGCCTGCGCGGGAAGCCCCCCCCCCCCCCCCCCGCGCCGCGATCACGGCGCGACTTCCCGTTCGCCGACTACGAGCAACACCCGTGCTCGGCGCGAGAAAGAGCCGGCTTCCAGCCGAAGCCGGACCCAAATCTCCATCGAACGACACGCGGACGGCCGCCCCCGAGCCATGGAATGGCGGGGCACCCCGCCTCCGCCTCGAGCTCGTGGAGAGAGATACCCCACCCCGCCTCCAGTGGTGCACCCGACTCTCAGCGGCCGGCTTGGTCGCCGCGAAGGAGTCGGCGAAAATGACGCCCGCCACCGGATCGACCGCCTGGCCAGATCCCTGGCGCTAGAAGAAGAAGACGATGTCGGCCCGCCCTGCTTTGGCCCCCGCATCCGCGACGAGCCCTTCCCCAAAGGGTTCTCGCTCCCAAGAGACACGCCCAAGTACAACGGCTCGGTGAAGCCTGAAGACTGGCTGACCGACTACTCCACGGCCGTCAGCATCGCCAACGGCAATCGGCACGTTGCCGTGAAGTACGTGCCCCTCATGCTGCAAGGCACGGCACGGACTAGGCTTAACAGCCTCAAGCCTCTCAGCATCAACAGCTGGGTAGGTTTTACTGAAGCCTTCGTTCGCAACTTCACCAGCACCTACAAGCGGGCTCCCAAGCCCAGACAGCTCTCCCTGTGCGTACAGGGCCCAGCCGAGTCCACTCGCGACTACCTCACGCACTGGGCCGAGCTCCACAACTCTTGCAAAGGGGTGCACGAGGTGCAAGCCATCGAATACTTCACAGCCGGGTGCCGAGAGGGCACCCTCCTCAAGAACAAGCTCCTTTGCGACGAGCTGGCTACCCTCGACGAGCTACTGAACATCACCGACAAGTACGCCACCGCCGACTCTTCGATGAAGACCGAGCTCCGGGTGGAAGCGTCCGGGAAAGTGCTTAATCCGGCGCCCAAAACGCTGGTAGGAGATTCCAGCCGACGCCAACACCAGAACGACCAGAAGCGCAAAGGCCCTGCGCCGCCTCCCGCTAGCCGGCAGGTGGCCACGGTCGAAGACGCGCCGCCTGAGGGGCGGCCCACGCCCAAGAAGCCCAAGGGCGGCCGGCCGGCTTGGCAGCCAGCCTTCTCCTACGAACAAACCCTTGACGCCCCGTGCAAATTCCATAGCGGCGCGAAGCTGTCCAACCATACGACCCGAAAGTGTAACTGGCTCGCCCGAATCTCCAAGGGCGAAGGGCTCACGCCAACTCCGCCTGCCGGCCCGCCGCCTCCGGCTCCGCCGCCCAAGGCCGCTCGGCCCGCGGTCGACGCCGTGCAGGACGAGTTCCCTGACGAGCAAGCATCTTACGTTGTCTTCACCAGCCAGCCCGAAGACCGGCGCAGCAATCGCCGAGAGTAACAAGAAGTCAATATGGCCGCCGCCAACCCAGCCGGCCACATGCATTGGTCGGAGAAATCCATCAGCTGGAGCCGGGCCGACCACCCAGAGGTGATGCCGTCCCCCGGCTCCTACGCTTTGGTCCTGGAGGCCACCCTCGCGACGGACACACGCGCCGCCCGCTTCTCCCGTGTGCTGGTCGATGGTGGAAGCAGCATCAACATCTTGTACCGCGACACCCTGGAGAAGTTGGGTGTCAAGGCGAAGCAGCTTGTGCCGACTCAGACGGTGTTTCACGGCATTGTACCCGGTTTGTCATGCGCCCCCATTGGCAAGATCAAGATCGACGTACTCTTTGGGGGCAAGGATCATTTCCGCCGGGAAGCGATCTGGTTCGAGGTGGTGGACCTGGAGAGCCCTTACCACGCCTTGCTTGGCCAACCCGCCTTGGCCAAGTTCATGGCGGTCCCCCACTACGCATACCTCAAGATGAAGATACCAAGTTCCAAGGGCATCATCACCGTCACCGGCGACTACAAGAAGTCCGCCGACTGCACCGCGGCCAGCAGCCGGCTGGCCGAATCCCTCGTGATTGCCGAAGAAAAGAAGACACTGGACAGGGTTGTGGCCTTGGCCAGCAAGCAGCTGAACCCGCCCATCGACTCCAAGGAGTATGATGCCCAAGGATCTTTCCAGCCGGCCAAGGAGACCAAGAAGATACAGCTCGACCCCGAGCACCCCGAGAGGTTTGCCGTCATTGGGGCGAGCCTAAACAGCAAATAGGAAGGTGAGATCGTCGATTTCCTCCGTGAGAATCGGGATATCTTTGCATGGTCCCCCAAGGACATGCCAGGTGTTCTGAAGGATTTCGCCGAGCACAAATTACATGTGCGGGAGGACGCAAAACCAGTCAGGCAGCCTCTCCGCCGATTGTCAGAAGAGAAGAGAAGAATCGTAGGGGAAGAGATAGCCCGGCTTGTTGCAGCCGGCTTCATCATCGAAGTTTTCTTCCCCGAGTGGCTCGCGAACCCGGTTCTCGTGCTGAAAAAGAATAACAAGTGGCGCATGTGTATAGATTACACAAGCCTCAACAAAGCCTGCCACAAAGATCCCTTCGCCCTGCCCAGAATTGGCCAAGTGATACACTCCACAGCCGGATGCGAGCTGTTGAGCTTTTTGGATGCTTATTCAGGATATCACCAGATAAAACTGAACCCGGATGACCGACTGAAGACCGCCTTCATCACGCCGTTTGGAGCCTTCTGCTACCTGACCATGACGTTCGGCTTGAGGAATGCCGGCGCCACTTTTCAGCGTTGCATGCAGAAGTGCCTCCTCACGCAGCTCGGCAAAAATGCCCACGTCTACGTGGATGATATCATGGTGAAGACGGAGAAGCGCGGCACCCTGCTGGAAGACCTGAAAGAGACATTCGAGAACCTGCGTCGGTTCCGAATCAAGCTCAACCCTGAGAAATGCGTGTTCAGAGTGCCGGCCGGCCAGCTCCTAGGCTTTCTGGTCTCCGAACGCGTCATCGAGTGCAACCCAGTGAAGATCAAGGCCATCGAGAGGATGGCGGTCCCAACCAAGCTTTGAGAGATCTAGAGGTTCACCGGGTGCCTGGCCTCTTTGAACCGCTTCATCAGCCGGCTTGGAGAGAAAGCTCTCCCTCTCTACCGCCTCATGAAGAAGAGCACTCACTTCGAGTGGAATGACCAGGCCGACCAAGCTTTCCACGAGCTGAAGAAAATGCTGGCCATGCCGCCTGTCTTGGCGGCGCCGACTGAGAAAGAGCCCATGCTCCTTTATATTGCCGCCACTAGCTGGGTGGTCAGCACCGTCATTGTAGTCCAACGCCCCGAAGAAGGCCGAGCCCAGCCGGTCCAGAGGCCAGTTTATTACCTGAGCGAGGTGCTGTCCGCCTCAAAGCAGAACTACCCGCACTACCAAAAGATGTGCTACGGCGTGTACTTCACCGCCAAGAAGCTGAAGCCGTACTTTCAAGAACATCCCATAACGGTCGTATGCACTGCCCCGCTGGCCGAGATCATAGGCAGCCGGGATGCGTCCGGCCGGGTGGCTAAGTGGGCCATCGAGCTGGCCCCTTACACGATCTTCTACCAACCTCACACCGCCATCAAGTCACAAGCACTGGCGGACTTCCTCGTCGACTGGGCCGAGACCCAGTACTTACCGCCAGCTCCCGACTCCACCCATTGGCGCATGCACTTTGACGGATCCAAGATGCGCACCGGCTTGGGAGCCGGCGTCGTCCTTACCTCTCCTAAGGGCGACAAGCTCAGATACACGCTGCAGATCTACTTCGCCGCCTCCAACAATGTAGCCGAGTACAAAGCGCTCATACACGGGCTCCGGCTTGCCAAGGAACTCGGCATCCGCCGGATCTTGTGCTATGGCGACTGGGATTTGGTGGTTCAGCAATCATCTGGCGACTGGGACGCCAAGGACACAAACATGGCAAGCTACCGCTTCCTAGTGCAGCAAATCAGTGGATACTTCGATGGATGCGAATTCCTCCATGTACCGTGAGCCGACAACGAGCCAGCAGATGCCCAGGCCCGAATAGGCTCCTTGCGGCAAGCAATACCAACCGGCGTCGCCCTACAACGCCTCCTCAAGCCGTCCGTCAAGCCGTCTCCGAAATCCGACTCCATCTTCATGCCGCCTAACCCCGATGGGGCCGGATTCGGCTCGAAGAATCAAGCAGTCGGCCCGGGGACTTCAATACTCGGCTCGGGGACTGCAGTAGCCGGCTCAGGGACTGCCGCACCCGGCTCGGGGACTGCGGTAGCTGGCCCGGGGACTGCGGTAGCCGGCCCGGGGACTGCGGTAGCCGGCCCGGGGACTTCTTCAGCACAGCAATCGGCGGCCGACTCCAGTACTTCATTACCCAGCCCACCCACCCTGGTGGCTGTAGCCACATTGGCGGCAGGGGAAGTTGCAGCTCCATCATGGGCTCAAACCATCCTCAACTTCTTGGTGAACGAAGATCTGCCGGCTGACGAAACAGAAGCGAGACAAGTCCAATGTCGAGCCGGAGCATACACAATCGTCAACAGAGAACTTGTCAAGCGCAGTGTCACCGGAGTCTTATAGCGATGCGTCGAGCAGGAGAAAGGCATTGCAATCCTCAGAGATATACACCAAGGAGAGTGCGGCCACCATGCCGCATCAAGATCACTTGTCGCCAAAGCCTTCCGCCACGGTTTCTTCTGGCCGACTGCTTTGGACGACGCCAAAGAGCTAGTCAAACACTGCAAAGGCTGCCAGCTTTTCAGCTCCAAGCAACACATGCCGGCTTCGGCACTCAAGACCATTCCCCTCACCTAGCCCTTTGCCATCTGGGGACTGGATATGGTGGGCCCATTCAAGATGGCGCGCGGCGGCATGGCGCATTTGCTCGTCGCCGTGGACAAATTCACCAAGTGGATCGAGGCGAAGCCGATCAAGAAGCTGAATGGGCCGACTGCGGTGACTTTCATTGCAGACATAACAACCCGGTACGGCGTACCGCACAGCACCATCACCGACAACGGCACGAATTTTGCCAAAGGTGCCTTGGCACGGTTCTGCGCTGCACAAGGTATCCGGCTGGACCTTGCGTCCGTCGCCCACCCGCAGTCAAACAGCCAAGTAGAGCGAGCAAACGGCCTCATCCTGTCCGGCATCAAGCCCCGACTGGTCGTACCTCTGGAGCGTTCAGCCGGCTGTTGGCTCGACGAGCTGCCGGCTGTCCTATGGAGTCTGCGTACTACCCCAAACAGATCAACCGGCTTCACTCCTTTCTTCCTTGTATATGGTGCTGAGGCAGTCATCCCAACAGACATCGAGTTCGACTCCCCTCGGATAACCATGTACACGGAGGCGGAGGCCAAAGAAGCACGAGAAGACGGCGTCGACCTGCTGGAAGAAGGCCGGCTGTTAGCCCTCAGCCAGTCTACCATCTACCAGCAGGGTTTGCGCCGCTACCACAGCCGAAAGGTCAGGCCAAGATCCTTCCAGGAGGGCGACCTTGTGCTCCGGCTGATCCAGCGAATAGCCGGCCAGCACAAGCTCGCAGCCCCCTGGGAAGGCCCCTTCGTCGTCAGCAGAGCTCTAGGCAATGATTCCTACTACCTCATCGACGCGCAGAAGCCGAAGGCACGCAAGAGAGACGACTCCGGCAAGGAGTCGGAACGACCATGGAATGCCAATCTTCTTCGGATATTTTACAATTAAAATGCAGTATGTATCACGTCCCCTTTTGTATTAAGTACGAAACAATAGGCTCCCCGAGGACGACTCGGGGACTGCCATCTTTTATTTTATGAATGAAAGTTATCATGCGTATGATATCGCCTGTTCATTTATTTCGTCCGGCACCGGGTTCGACGAGTCGGCCCGGGGACTAGCCGACTGGAGTTATATTAGGAGTCCTACCCGCGGTCAGACAAGTAATGTGCCGACACCCAGGCTTGGCTCTTGCCAAAATCGTAGTTCGAAGAACCGACTGCCCGGCTGGCAAGAGTCATAAGCCGGAAAGGGTGCGCACACGAAAAAAGGCTAGGGACTAATGGGCTTATATAACAAAAGCCGGCTTGCCGCCTCCCGCCGACCGACTACCAGAGTAGCCGGCCAGCCGGCTTGCATTCAGTCTGCTTCAAATCCAAGAAAGCTCGAGTACTTGCCTTCCCAAAGAGGGAAGGCGGCAAAGGAAAAAGCCTAAGGATAAAAAGTGCACTCGAATGGAAACCAACACATGCATACAATAATATTTACACAAAAGACCTCCAGAGAGGTCAGCATCCAACATTGTTCGATACACCCCCAGTGGGTGGAATTGCGGAAACTTAAAATTGTTCAAAAAGGCAAAAGCAGGAACAACAGGGACGGCAGATCAAGCCGGCGGGGCCGCTGACGAGCCGGGCTGGGCGGTAGAGACGGTCACGCCGGCTGAAGGAGCGGCCGGCTGGCCAACTTCGGCCTCATCACCGCCTCCGGCAGAGGGCGCGCTCCCGCGCAGCTCGTTGCTGGAGGCACAGTCGGCTTGAGGGCGGTCGGTCGTCCCACCGGCCGGCTCGGCGTCTCCGCCGTCTTCTTCCTCGTCATCCTCGCCCTCGTCGCTGGAGGCAATCTCCTCAGCCGAGTCCTTGCCTTCCGCCGGGTTCAGCCCGAACCACTCCTCCGGCTGGGCGATGCCGTCGTCATTGAGTTCCGGCGCGAAGACGCTGGTATCGGTGCACTCGGCAATCGTCGAGGCGCGCTGGGCGATTTCCGGCCGTACCTCCTCCAGCTCCGCGTCGGCCTCCAGCTGCCAAGTCCGCAGCTGGTCTAGGCTTAACCCCGGGTACCATGCGCGGACGAACTCCAACGCATGCCCGGCTCCGAGACGGGCTGCCGACGCCTTCCAAGCCTCGAAGCGGTCGACTGTGACTTCTAGCCAGTCGGCGGTCCGACTTGGGGTGCGGGGAATCATTTGGCCGGGCGAGAGCGCGGCCAGCACCTGCGCCCCGGCACGTTGGAGCCAGCCGAGCATCCGATGGGCCGGCTGCAGTTGCGCTTGGACGGCAATGAGCTGCTTCGATAGCGTTCGATTTGCATCCGCCGCAATGACAACTCCAGCCTGACGGCGCGCCTCGCGATGGGCCTCGATGGCTTGGGTGGCGAGGACGGAGTGGCCGGGAAAGTAATCTGCGAAAGTAACAAGCACAAGTCAGAATAAAACCCCAGGCGGCCGGCAGATGGAGGAAGGGCAAGAAAGGCGGCTTACCGTCGATCAGATCTTTGATTCGGCCGAAACCTTCCTCCAGCACCTGGCGTGTCTCGGCCCAGCTCGCCGCCTTGATCTCGAACTCCACCTTCAGGGCTGCCTCGCTGTCCTGCGCCTTCTGCAGGGCCGCCTTATGGCTCTCTTCCCAGTCCGCCAGTTTCTTGGCCAGGCGGTCGCGCTCCTGAACCAAGTCGGCATACTCGGCGTCCCTGGCACGGAGAGCGGTCTGCGCCTCGCCGAGCTCCCTCCGCAAGTCGGCATTGGCCCCTACATGAGCAAGAGACAAAGAGAAAGAGTCAATAAGGGAAAGGTCATCAAGAAAGATCCGACCCGACTGCGCTGCAGTCGGCCCGGATCTCGGGGACTACACCCAGTGGGTGCACTGTCGCGCCCCCACGAGAGACAGATAAGAGCAATATACTTACGTCGGCTGCTGGCCAGGTCTTCGGTCCTCCGGCTCAGCTCCCAAGCCTGGGAGTTGAAGGCGGCAACACGAGAGTTGTGATAATCCTAAAGACCAGACAGAAAACAGAGTTAAGATAGCCATCGAGAAAGATCCGACCCGACTGCGCTGCAGTCGGCCCGGATCTCGGGGACTAAACCCAGTGGGTGCGCTAGCGCGCCCCCACGGAAAAAATCAGAGGATCAGAGTGGTCGACAAGTAAAAAACTTACCCGGATTGCAGACCGCGTCGATAGAAACTCCTGAGTAAATTGCTGCAGGAGGGCGGCCTGAGCCTGCAGCCGGCTCCGAACCCCTTGGGCCGCCACGTTCAGCTCGCCACTTCCTCCGCTGGGAGTCCACCCGAACGTGGCGGAACTGGCCGCCTCCAAGGCTTCTGCCGTCTGGTTGGCCCCCGTGGCTTGGTGCGTGTCCGGCGGGGCCGTGCTCCCTCCGGCGCGCTGGCTCGCCGCTAGCTGAATTTCAAGACCGGCTCCGGCCTCGGGTGCGCCCCGGGCCGGCTCCTCCGGCACCGCCGACGACTGGCCGCCTTCGCCCGCTCCGGCTGGCGCTGTCGGCGGCGTCCTCTCCGCGAAGACCTCGAAAAGCTCATCCCTCTGCACCGGCGGCTGATCGGGGGTGATCTCCTCCGCCGTGGGCAGCGGGATGTCCGGGTCTAGGGTGCAGAGGGGGATGGCGAGCAGCGGAGGCCGGCTATGCGTGCCCTCTGCCTCCATCTCCGCGGTCGCCCGCTCCAATGGAGTCTCGGCTGCCGCATCCGCTCGCTCCATCGCCGCCCGGGCGGCCTCCCGCTCCGCCGCCTCCCTCTCTTCTCGCGCCTCGCGGGTGTTCCGCTCCGTGGCTTCTGCAAGATCGGCGCAGGGGTCCACGCGGCGGGGCCCTGAAGATCCAGCACCCGGCCCAACCACAGAGCCGCCTGGGCCTCGCTCAAGGGAAAGCGGCGCCCTGCTCAGAAATCGGAGAAGGGTTAGAGCAAAAGAAGACAACAACAAAAAAACAAGCACGCAAGCGGCCAAAGGGCTTCCGATGAAACCGCTGGAGGTTGCTTCACCGCCTTCTGGAAACGGGCTGCCTTCGCCGCCGCTTCGTCTTGCTTCGTTGCCACGGCGGAGGCCCTCGTTTTCTTCGGCCAGCTGCCGAAGAGAGGAAGCGCGGCCCGGCATTTCGACGTTCCACCACCGGCAGCCGGCGCGGCAGACAAGCCCGCGCTGTGGCGGTCGGTTGCCGGCTGGTGGCACGGGATTTCTTCGGCGTCGGCGTCGTCCGGCCAGTCGTCAAAACTGGCCGAAAGCCCCGTGCCTCCGGGCTCGGCGACGTCCCCCGTGGCGGCGTCCTCCATGGCGGCCGCCCCCAAATCCGGGTCGTCAATGTCGTCTACCGTACGGTCCGGGGCAAACCGGCGTTCGACTCCTACCGCCTCGGCTGGCGGCGGAAGAAGAGGGTTCTGATAAAAGAAGCCGCCTGGTCAATGCACCGCCGATGTTTTATTGGCTCCCACAATGATAAGCCACCCGTTGGCATATGTCGCACCTACCACCCGACACAAAGGCATATCATTAGGATCAGTAGGAGCACTCTTATTAGCAAACAATTTCATAAGTTCATCCATCTTTTCACTCAAAACATTAATCGCTTCAATTGCATGCACCTTTTTACTAGTAGATCTTTCAGTGCGCCATTGAGAATAATTAACCATAATATTATCTAGGAGTTTGGTAGCTTCTCCTAAACTGGTTTCCATAAAAGTGCCTCCTGCGGACGAATCTAAAAGATTTCTAGAAGCAAAATTCAATCCGGCATTAATTTTTTGTATAATCATCCATAAATTCAATCTATGTGTAGGGCAATTACGTATCATTAATTTCATCCTCTCCCAAGATTGTGCAACATGTTCATGATCAAGTTTCTTAAAATTCATAATATCATTTCTAAGAGAGATGATCTTAGCGGGAGGGAAATACTTAGATATAAAAGCATCTTTGCACTTATTCCATGAATTGATACTATTTTTAGGCAAAGACAAAAACCAAGCTTTAGCACGATCTCTAAGCGAAAACGGAAATAGCTTAAGCTTAACAATATCACTATCCACATCTTTATTCTTTTCCATATCACACGAATCAACAAAGTTGTTTAGATGGGAAGCGGCATCTTCACTAGGAAGGCCAGAAAACAGATCTTTCATGAAAAGATTCATCAAAGCAGTATTAATTTCACAAGATTCAGCATCGGTAAGAGGAGCAATCGGAGTGCTAATAAAATCATTATTGTTGGTATTGGAAAAGTCACACAATTTAGTATTATCTTGGTCCATCGTGACAAGCAAGCAATCCAACACACAAGCAAACTAGAAACAAGCAAAAAAGAGGCGAACGGAAAGAGAGGGAGAAAGGAAAAGAGTGCGAATAAAACGGCAAGGGTGAAGTGGGGGAGAGCAAAATGGGAGGCAGATGGAAAATAATGTAATGCGAAGGATAAGAGTTGTGATGTGTACTTGGTATGTCTTGACTTGGCGTAGATCTCCCCGGCAACAACGCCAGAAATCCTTCTTGCTACCTCTTGAGCACTGCGTTGGTTTTCCCTTGAAGAGGAAAGGGTGGTGCAGTAAAGCAGCATAAGTATTTCCCTCAGTTTTTGAGAACCAAGGTATCAATCCAGTAGGAGACCACGCGCGGGTCACCTCGTACCTACATAAACAAATAAGAACCTCGCAACCAACAGGATAAAGGGGTTGTCAATCGCTTCACGGCCACTTGCAAGAATGAGATCTGATAGAGATGATAATAATAAGATAAATATTTTTGGTATTTTTTTGATATAGATTGAAAGTAAAAGATAGCAAAATAAAGTAGATTAGAAACTTGTACGATGAAAATAGACCCGGTGGCCGTAGGTTTCACTAGTGGCTTCTCTCAAGATAGCATAAGTATTACGGTGGGTGAACAAATGACTGTCGAGCAATTGATAGAAAAGCGAATAATTATGAGAATATCTAGGTATGATCATGTATATAGGCATCACGTCCGCGACAAGTAGACCGAAACGATTCTGGATCTACTACTATTACTCCACACTTTGACCGCTATCCAACATGCATCTAGAGTATTAGGTTCATAAGAACAGAGTAACGCCTTAAGCAAGATGACATGATCTAGAGGGATAAACTCATGCAATATGATATAAACCCCATCTTGTTATCCTCGATGGCAACAAAACAATACGTGTCGTTTCCCTTTCTGTCACTGTGATCGAGCACCGCAATATTGAACCCAAAGCTAAGCACTTCTCCATTGCAAGAAAGATCAATCTAGTAGGCCAAACCAAACTGATAATTCAAAGAGACTTGCAAAGATAAACCAATCATACATAAAAGAATTCAGAGAAGATTCAAATATTGTTCATAGATAAACTTGATCATAAGCCCACAATTCATCGGATCTCGACAAACACACTGCAAAAGAAGATTACATCGAATAGATCTCCAAGAGAATCGAGGAGAACTTTATATTGAGATCCAAAGAGAGAGAAGAAGCCATCTAGATACTAGCTATGGACCCGAAGGTCTGAAGTAAACTACTCACACATCATCGGAGAGGCCATGGAGTTGATGTAGAGGCCCTCTATGATCAATGGCCCCTCCGATGGAGCTCTGGAAAAGGCCCCAAGATGGGATCTCTTGGGTACAGAAGGTTGCGGCGGTGGAATTAGATTTTCATGGTGCTCCTGGATGTTTGCGGGGTATATGGATATATATAGGAGGAAGAAGTAGGTCGGTTGGGCAACGAGGGGCCCACGAGGGTGGATGGCGCGCCCGGGGGGGTGGGCGCGCCCCCTGCCTCGTGGCCTCCTCGATTGATTCTTGACGTCCACTCCAAGTCTCCTAGATCATGTTTGTTCCAAAAATAACGCTCCCGAAGGTTTCATTCCGTTTGGACTCAGTTTGATATTCCTTTTCAGCGAAACTCTAAAATAGGCAAAAAAAATCAATTTGGGCTGGGCCTCCGGTTAGTAGGTTTGTCCCAAAAATAATATAAAAGTGTAAAATAAGCCCATTAACATCGAAAATAGATAATATAATAGCATGGAACAATCAAAAATTATAGATACGTTGGAGACGTATCATTCTCCTAGATAGGTCTTGCATGATTGTAGGAATTTTTTTGAAATACTACGTTCCCCAACAGTGGCATTCGAGCCAGGTGTATGCGTAGATGTTATATGCACGAGTAGAACACACAGAGTTGTGGGCGATAATAGTCATACTGCTTACCAGCATGTCATACTTTGATTTGGCGGTATTGTTGGATGAAGCAGCCCAGACCAACATTACATGACCACGTTCATGAGATTGGTTCTACCGCCGTGCTTCGCACACATGTGGCTAGTGGGTGTCTGTTTCTCCATCTTTAGCTGAATCGAGTTTGACTATGCCCGGTCCTTGTTGAAGGTTAAAACAGCACACTTGACGAAAAATCGTTGTGGTTTTGATGCGTAGGTAAGAACGGTTCTTGCTAGAAGCCCGTAGCAGCCATGTATAACTTGCAACAACAAAGTAGAGGACGTCTAACTTGTTTTCGCAGGGCTTGTTGTGATGTTATATGGTCAAGACGTGATGATATATAAGTTGTTGTATGAGATGATCATGTTTTGTAAAAGTTATCGTCAACTGGCAAGGGCCACATGGTTTTTGTTTTATTGTATGAAATACAATCACCATGTAATTGCTTTACTTTATCACTAAGCGGTAGCGATAGTTGAAGTAGCAATAGTTGGCGAGACGGCAACGATGCTTCAATGGAGATCAAGGTGTCAAGCCGGTGATGATGGTGATCATGACGGTGCTTTGGAGATGGAGATCAAAGGCACAAGATGATGATGGCCATATCATATCACTTATTTTGATTGCATGTGATGTTTATCCTTTATGCATCTTATTTTGCTTAGTACGGCGGTAGCATTATAAGATAATCTCTCACTAAATTTCAAGGTATAAGTGTTCTCCCTGAGTATGCACCATTGCTACAGTTCGTCGTGCCGAGACACAACATGATGATCGGGTGTGATAAGCTCTACGTTCACATATAATGGGTGCAAGCTAGTTTTGCACAAGCAGAATACTCAGGTTAAACTTGATGAGCCTAGCATATGCAGATATGGCCCCGAAACAATGAGACCGAAAGGTCGAGCGTGAATCATATAGTAGATATGATCAACATATTGATGTTCACCATTGAAAACTTCTCCATCTCACGTGATGATCAGACATGGTTTAGTTGATATGGATCACGTGATCACTTAGATGGTTAGAGGGATGTCTATCTAAGTTCGAGTTCTTAAGTAATATGATTAATTGAACATAAATTTATCATGAACTTAGTGCTGATAGTATTTGCATATATATGTTGTAGATCAATTGCTCGCGTGTAGCTTCCCTATTTAATTTTTGATATGTTCCTAGAGAAAAGTATGTTGGAAGATTGCAATGATGCGGACTAGCTCCATGATCTGAGGATTATCCTCATTGCCACACAAAAGAATTATGTCCTTGATGCACCGCTAGGTGACGGACCTATTGCAGGAGCAGACGCAGACGTTATGAATATTTGGCAAGCTCGGTATGATGACTACTTGATAGTTTAGTGTGCCATGCTTTGCGGCTTAGAATCGGGACTCCAAAAACATTTTGAACGCCACGGAGCATATAAGATGTTCCAAGAGCTGAAATTGGTATTTCAGACTCATGCCCGAGTCTAGAGGTATGAGACCTCTGACAAGTACTGTGCCTACAAGATGGAGGAGAATAGCTCAACCAGTGACCATGTGCTGAGAATGTCTGAGTACTACAATCGCTTGAATCAAGTGGGAGTTAATCTTCCAGATAAGATAGTGACTGATAGAGTTCTCTAGTCACTATCACCAAGTTACTGGAACTTTGTGATGAACTATAATATGCAAGGGATGACGAAAATGATTCCCAAGCTCTTCGTGATGCTGAAATCGATGAAGGTAGAATTCAAGAAAGAGCATCAAGTGTTGATGGTTAATAAGACCGCTAGTTTCAAGAAAAAGGGGGCAAAGGAAAAGAAAGGGATCTTCAAAGAATGACAAGCAAGTTGCCACTCCCGTGAAGAAACCCAAAGCTAGACCTAAGCCAGAAACTGAGTGCTTCTACTGCAAAGGGAATTGTCACTGGAAGCGGAACTACCCCAAATACTTGGCGGATAAGAAGGATGGCAAAGTGAACAATGGTATATTTGATATATAGATTATTGATGTGTACTTTACTAGTGTTCATAATAACCCCTGGGTATATGATACTGGTTCAGTTTCTATGATGAGTAACTTGAAACAGGAGTTACAAAATGAACAGAAACTAGTTGAGGGCAAGGTGACGATGTGTGTTGGAAGTGATTCCAAGGTTGTAAGATCACCATCGCACACTCCCTTTACCTACAGGATTAGTGTTGAACCTAAAATAAATGTTATTTGGTGTTTGCGTTGAGCATAAATATGATTGGATCATGTTTATTTCAATATAGTTATTCATTTAAGTCAAGGAATAATTGTTGTTCTATTTACATGAATAAAACCTTCTATGGTCATACACTCAATATAAATGGTTTATTGAATTTCGATTGTAGTGATACACATATTCATAATATTGAATCCAAAAGATGCAATGTTAATAATGATAGTGCAACTTATATGTGGCACTGCCATTTAGATCATATTGGTGTAAAGCGCATGAAGAAACTCCATGCTGATGGGCTTTTGGAATCACTTGATTATGAATTATTTGATGCTTGGGAACCATGCCTCATGGGCAAGATGACTAAGACTACATTCTCCGGAACAATGGAGCAAGCAAGTGACTTATTGGAAATAATACATACTGATGTATGCGATCCGATGTGTGTTGAGGCTCGCGGCGGGTATCATTATTTTCTGACCTTCACAAATGATTTGAGTAGATATGGGTATATCTACTTGATGAAACATAAGTCTGAAACATTTGAAAAGTTCGAAGAATTCAGAGTGAAGTGGAAAATCATCGTAACAAGAAAATAAAGTTTCTACGATCTGATCGCGGAGACGAATATTTGAGGTACGAGTTTGGCCTTCATTTGAAACGATGTGGAATAGCTTTGGAACTCATGCCACCTGGAACACCATAGTGTAATGGTGTGTCCGAACGTCATAACCGTACTTTATTAGATATGGTGCGATCTATGATGTCTCTTACCGATTTATCACTATCATTTTGGGGTTATGCATTAGAGACAGCTGCATTCACATTAAATAGGGCACCATCTAAATCCGTTGAGATGACACCATATGAACTGTGGTTTAGCAAGAAACCTAAGCTGTCATTTCTTAAAGTTTGGGGCTATGATGCTTATGTGAAAAAGTTTCAACCTGATAAGCTCGAACCCAAATCGGAGAAATGCGTCTTCATAGGAGACCTAAAGGAAACTGTTGGGTGCACCTTCTATCATAGATCCGAAGGCAAGATATTCATTGCTAAGAATGGATCCTTTCTAGAGAAGAAGTTTCTCTCAAAAGAAGTGAGTGGGAGGAATGTAGAACTTGATGAGGTAATTGTACCTTCTCCTGAATTGGAAAGTAGTTCATCACAAAAATCAGTTCTAGTGATTGCTACGCAAATTAGTGAGGAGGCTAATGATGATGATCATGAAACCTCAGATCAATTTACTACCGAACCTCGTAGGTCAACCAGAGTGGTACGGTAATCCTTTTTGGAAGTCATGTTACTAGATCATGATGAACCTATGAACTATGAGGAAGAGATCATGAGCCCAGATTCCGCAAGATGGCTTGAGGCCATGAAATCTGAGATGGGATCCATGTATGAGAACAAAGTGTGGAATTTGGTTGACTTGCCCAATGATCGACAAGCCATTGAGAATAAATGGATCTTCAAGAGGAAGACATGCACTGATAGTAGTATTACTATATACAAAGCTCAAATTGTCGCAAAAGGTTTTCGACAAGTTCAAGATGTTGATTACGATGAGATTTTCTCACTCGTAGCGATGCTTAAGTCTGTCCGAATCATGATAGCAATTGCCACATTTTATGAAATCTGGCAAATGGATATCAAAACTGCATTCCTTAATGGATTTCTTAAAGAAGAGTTGTATATGATGCAACAAGAAGGTTTTGACAATCCTGAAGGTGCTAACAAAGTGTGCAAGCTCCATCGATCCATCTATGGACTGGTGCAACCATCTCGGAGTTGGAATATATGGTTTGATAAATTGATCAAAGCATATGGTTTTATACAGACTTGCGATGAAGTCTGCATTTACAAGAAAATGAGTGGGAGCACTACAGCCTTTCTGATAAGCATATGTGAATGACATATTGTTGATCGGAAAAGATGTAGAATTTTCTGGAAAGTATAAAGGAGTGTTTGAAAGGAGTTTTTCAAAGAAAGACCTCGGTGAAGCTGCTTACATATTGGGCATCCAGATCTATAGAGATAGAGCAAGACGCTTGATAAATTTTTCAACAAGTACATACCTTGACAAGTTTTGGAAGTAGTTCAAAATGGAACAATCAAAGAAGGAGTTATTGCCTGTGTTGCAAGGTGTGAAGTTGAGTAAAGACTCAAAACCCGACCACGGCAGAAAATAGAAAGAGAATGAAAAGTCATTCCCTATGCCTCAGCCATATGTTCTATAAAGTATGCTATGCTATTTACCAGACCTATTGTGTACCTCACCAAGAGTTTGGCAAGAGGGTACAATAGTGATCCAGGAGTAGATCACTAGACATCAGTCAAAGTTATCCTTAGTGGAATAAGGATATGTGTCGGTGTCAAAACCGGCGGATCTCGGGTAGGGGGTCCCGAACTGTGCGTCTAGGCCGGATGGTAACAGGAGGCAGGGGACATGATGTTTTACCCAGGTTCGGGCCCTCTTGATGGAGGTAAAACCCTACGTCCTGCTTGATTAATATTGATGATATGGGCAGTACAAGAGTAGATCTACCACGAGATCAGAGAGGCTAAACCCTAGAAGCTAGCCTATGGTATGATTGTATGTTGTGATTGTTGTCCTACGGACTAAAACCCTTCGGTTTATATAGACACCGGAGAGGGTTAGGGTTACACAAGGTCGGTTAAAAAGGAGGAGATATCCATATACGTATTGCCTAGCTTGCCTTCCACGCCAAGTAGAGTCCCATCCGGACACGAGATGAAGTCCTCAATCTTGTACCTTCATAGTCTAACAGTCCGGCCAATGGAGATAGTCCAGCTGTCCGGAGACCCCCTAATCCAGGACTCCCTCAGTAGCCCCTGAACTAGGCTTCAATGACAATGAGTCCGGCGCGCAGTATTGTCTTCGGCATTGCAAGGCGGGTTCCTTCTCCGAATACATCACAAAAGAATTTGAATACGAGGATAGTGTCCGACCCTGCAAAATAAGTTCCACATTCCACCACAGAGAGAATAATATTTTTGGAGATCTAATTTGCTGGCTTGTTTTCGTAGCATGACGTTACGTCATGGCCCGGTGATTATTTGAACCATTTGTTTTAACCAGCCCCGCACATAACGCGAGGCAGTTTTTCGACACATCTTGTCAAAGCAGAGATCATGTCCCCTTATTACGGGATTCTCATCAATACGGGCATGGGTAACCCAACCGCACCATCAATTGTGGTGCTTGGGGGATAAGCGAGTTTTACCAGGCAAGTGGGGACGCTTAGTTTTGTCCTCCCATATAAAGGGATAAGGATTCACCTTTCTATCCACGCTTTCTTCCTCCCTTACCCATCCGTTTTCGCGCACTCGAGCTCTAGCGCCCAAGTCCGCACTTCCCACCTCGACCTTTGTCGGCGTTCTGGGAACGGGGGTCCCCAGACTTCCCTGCCTACGGCGTGGCTCAAGTGGGGGCCCAGCGGGGCCCATCTTCATCAACACGAGACTCAAGACCCTTGCGAGGGGCCAAGCCTCGCGAGGCGGACGACATGGCGCACCCTCAGGCATAGCCTCGTCAGGCTGGCTCGCGAGGAGGCGGAGAGTTCAAGGCGGGGTACCTCGCGAGGTGCCCATGACGCAAGCCATGACGACTCAGGGCACCAGGCGGGTGCGAGCGCGCGCAGCGTCCTTCTTTCCTCTTTGGTGCAAAGGGGGCAAGCGCAGCCGCGGAGTACCGAGGCATCAGGCAAAGGTTGCCACTTCGGTGCAACGAGACCAAGACCAGGAGGACTACGAGACGGAGGTCACCATGGAGCCCAACACGGCGTCATCACCAGAGCCTTTGGCAGGCGAAGACTGCTTTTGTCAGGATAGATGTACCCGCTGTCCCCCTTCAAATTAGCCCGCCGTTGTTGGCTCCCTTCCCGCTCAATATTTGGGAAGAGGACCAGGGCCTCTATAAATAGGACTAGCCACCCACATAGCAAGGGGTCGATCATTCAAGTGGGGTTTTAGAGAGAAAGAGAGAGAGAGAAAGCTGACTGAACTCCCCACAGCAGTTCATCACCCCAGCCAAGAACAGACCCTCGCGAGGCTGTTCTTCCTTGTATTGTTCATCCTCACCAGCCCCAGGAGGCAATCCATCCACCACACACAGGAGTAGGGCATTACACCACATCGGTGGCCCGAACCAGTATAAATCTTGTCTCTCTTGCGCAGTTCTTTTAGTAGTTTAGATCCCAGTGAGACGGAGAGGTTGAAGGCCTAATCTCCGCACGCACCCCAGTGTTCGAACCTTAAGGGTCTGCCGGAACCCGAAATCCGACATTTGGCGCGCCAGGTAGGGGTGCGCCAGAATTCGCCTTCCACCACTCCGCTCTCTTTCGACCGTCGCATCCATGTCTGACGCTCGTCGGGCCCGCGCCGAGCGCCGGGCCGCCATTGCTTCTTGCGTCGCCTAGACGGCCCCCGTCGGCGGGCGTCCTCCTCGTTCCCTGTCGCCCGTCGTCAACGCCGCCACCGGCCCGGCGGGGGGCGAGCAGCAAGCATCGTCTCAGCACCGGTCCGTGCGGCAAGACGGCCGCACCGCCACTCCGTCACTCGCACCAGCTGGCTCTTCGTCCCGCGCGCTCCATGCACCCTTGGAGGCTCGAGCTGCGCTCATCGCGGCAAACGAGCTCCTGCGCTACCGCCCCGTCGACGACGTCTACGAGGAGTGGCTCGACCGCGTCGCCGAGCTCGTCCGCGCCGCAGGGGGCTCTCCTGCACCGTCCACCCCGTAGCGCCGCACTCCGCCCCGCGCGGGCAATGAAGCTCCGGGGGCGAACCAGCCTCCCCCGCTCCAAGAAGACGCCATGGCTCCAAGGCGTCCGGCCCCTGGGCGGAACCCGCTCCGTCAGGCGCCAGCGCAACAAGAACGGAGCTGCCAAGAAATCCCTCGCCCGCAAGGGGCTGCCCGGGCGCTCCCTGCTCCAGCTCCGGCACGCCAAGACCCCGCTCTGCTCCTAGATGCAGCGCGCGAGGACCCTCCAGACCGAGCTCTCCACCAACCGAAGCCTTTCGTGGTCACCGCGGGCTGCCTCGCCTACACCCCCGAGCTGCGCAGCGTCGCGTGGCCCGGCAAGTTCAAGCCGGACTTGCCTCCTCGCTACGACGGCACAACTGATCCCGCAGAATTCCTCCAGCTCTATGAGCTGGGCATCGAGGCTGCCAGCAGGGACGAGAAGGTCATGGCTAACTGGTTCCCCATGGCGCTGAAGAAAGGAGCGCGCACCTGGCTCCCGAATCTGGCTCCAGGAACGATCTCTTCCTGGGACCAGATGCGCACCCTCTTCATCGCCAACTTCCAAGGTACTCGCGACCGGCCACCGGCCATGAGCGACATGCGCCGCATCAAGCAATAACCCGGAGAGACCCTGCAAAAGTACATACAGCGCTTCAACAGCGCGTGCCTCAAGATCCCCAAGTTGTCCGAGGAGGCCATCATCTCGGCCTTCTCCGATGGCATGCGCGACGTCAAGATGAAGGAAGAGCTGGCGATGCATGAAGACCTCTGCACCTCCCTGGAGCTGTTCAACTTGGCAAACAGGTGCACCAGGGCTGAGGAGGGACGCCTCTCCCTCCTCGAGCTGCCTGCCACGGACCCAGAGGAGAAGAAGCCCAAGGCCAAGGACGTGAAGCGCAAGGGGGCTGCCGTACTCGCAGCCGAACCAGACACCAAGCGAGGCAAGGATCTGCCTGACTCCTCCAGAGGCAGCCAGTACTGTGTGTACCACGACCTCCACACCCACAACACCAACGAATGTCAAGAACTCCGTGCCGTGCGAGAAGGAAGGATCAACCGTCGCCCTGACCGTGCTGACCGGGGCTACGGCCGAGGAGGAGGAAGAAACCCAGGGTGCTGGGAAGACCGCGGCCCGCGCCAGGGGTCGTGCGACCAACCTCGCGAGGACCGCTGGCGGGACCTGCCTCGCAAGGGAGACTAGAGGGACTAGCCTCGTGAGGATCGCCCTCACGGCAACGCAGGCCTGCCTCCTCTGCCGCCTCCACCAAGAAGGAACGAAGACCGCCATCAAGACGAGGGGGCTGGGGGCTTCCAGGAGCCGCGCGCAATCGCCTGCATCCTGGGTGGAGCTCAAGCCCCAGCCTCCCAACGCATCTTCAAGTAGTTCGCCCGCGAGGTGAATGCAGTCCTCCCCAAGCTCGAAGCAACACGCCCCCTCAGGTGGTCGGCATGCGCCATCATGTTCAGCTCAGCGGATCAGCTCAAGTGCTCAGCCACATCCGGAGTCCTCCCGATGCTTTGCTCCCCAGTCATCAGCAATGTGCTGGTCACCAAGACCCTCATCGACCGGGGGGCAGGGCTCAACGTCCTGTCCGTGGAGACCTTCAACAACCTCCAAGTGCCCTATGACCAGCTTCAGCCAACCAAGCCCTTCTCTGGAGTCACCAACGGTTCCACAGTTCCGATCGGGCAGGTCCGCCTCCATGTCACCTTCGGGGCCCGCAGCAACTACCGCACCGAGCTCGTTGACTTCGACGTCGCCCACATCCGCCTGCCGTACAACGCCATCCTCGGGTACCCAGCGCTGGCCAAGTTCATGGCCGTGACCCACCACGACTACAACGTCCTCGAGATGCCAGGAAGTGGCGGCGTCATCATGGTGCCCTGTGAAGAGAGAGACGCAGTGTGTTCCCTGGAGCAAGCCTTTCAGGCCGCGTCACTAGAAGACCCAGATCACGGAAGCAAGAGGCTTCCTGAGACCACGCCCAAGAAGAAGAACATGTCGTCGGGCTCAGCCCCTCAGGAGGCAGGCCCCTCAGGGCCCGTGTCTGCCTGGGAGGACCCTCCTTCCATCGCATAGGAAAGCGCGCCCAGCGCCCTCCTCAGGCAGGGCTCGGGGGCTCTCACCTGGAGGGCCACCGACCTAGCCAGGGTCACGAGGGAGGCGCTTGGGCACCACGTGGAGGCGTGCTTCGAAGCACGTTTCCCTCAAGGAGGATCCAAGCAAGGAAGGCCAAACCAGCACGAGTTCGTCAGCAAGGCCGTTCAAGAACGGCAGGAGTCGAGGATCATGAGGGGTTGCCGTCGTTCACCAGCTGTGGCCCTACATCCAGGCGAGGATGGTGGGCTGCGCGTCTGCGTCGACGTACCAGGGCTCAATCAGATCGCCACAACGGAGCACCTCTGGCCCTCGCGAGTGGGGTGCTGCGGAGGACCACCCCACAGCCGTGTTCGCATGCCTTATGGCCTGCCGAGCGTGGCTGCGGCGTGCCAGCGCCTCACGAGGGGCATCATGGAGGCTCAGGAAGGCAGGCGTTCCGCGGCCATGGCGGAGATGAAGACAGCTCGCGAGGAGTCACCAGTGCCTCCGGAGCCTCCCGAGGCCCCGGGGCCTGGGGGCTCGTGAGGATTGGCTTCCGCAGGCCACCGAGCCTACTGCACCAACGCCACTTCGCCAATGACATTCTCAGGTGACATCTCCCAAGCCTCATTCCCAGCTGGGAGCACCCTCCCAGGGTTGCATCACTCCCAAGCCGCGTGGGTCCGTCCCCGCGGCATGTATCTGCATTTGCTTTTCGGTCGTTAGTTTGCCTTGATTGGGGGCGCCCCTCGGGCTGCATCATCCCCAAGCCGCTGGGGCCAGGCCCAGCGGCGTGTATCTCCATCACGGTTATTTCCAACTATGCATTTGCCTATCACGCTTGATTGCATGATGCCCGTCCGCGGCATCCCTTCTTCTCCATGTCGACTACTTGCACGTTAAAGGGGGGGGGTGCCTGAGCATCGCGACTCAGGGCTCTTACTGGCTCTCCAGCCCTCACCCTCTGGCCTTGTCCACGACATCGTGACCTGGCATACCAGCGACGGCTAAGACAAGCTCGAGGGCCGGGACCCGAGGACGTAGAGTACCGGCATCTAACCAAATTTTGCAGGGACACATCTCAAGATACGGCCCAGTGCCAGGCGCAACCCGCCTAGAGGTAGGGCCTCGTGAGTCCCGCGCTGGCTCACGGGTGCCCAGATACACCTCACCTACTCCAACCAGCAAGCTCTAGAGTGACTAACGATCGACTAATGGCCGCCACGGCAACACCATCTCCTTCTGTGATAACTCTGCAGGATCCTTGGAGGGAACTGCGCTAGTCAAGGCCCTCACAAGGTTTCCTTCGCCCTCGCCCGCGCGAACCACTTGCATGTTAAAGGGGGGTGCCTGAGCATTGTGACTCAGGGCTCTTACTGGCTCTCCAGCCCTCACCCTCTGGCCTTGTCCACGACATCGCGACCTGGCATACCAGCAATGGCTGAGACCAACTCGAGGGCCGGGACCCGAGGACGTAGAGTAGAAAGTGGAGCAGAGGCGGGGAAGAAGGGGCCCCGCGAGGACCTTGCCGAGCGATTCCGCTCCTACCTACGCACGGACCCAACGGCACACCAGGAACGACCCCTGATCCTCAAGACAAGTCACCACCCATAGCACTGGCTACCGTAGCACTACCCCCGCACCTAAAGCAACTCCGTACTAGCGATGTTGCTTCCCTTTCTCACTAAGAGACGGCTGCTTGGGCGCCAAAGGGGACCTCCTGAGCATCGCGACTCAGGGGCTCTTACCGGACCTCGGGTCGCTCACCTCCTGGCCTTGACCACGGCATCGCGACCTGGCATACCAGCGACGGCTGACGCCGCCTTGGGACTGGGACCTGTCGGCATAGAGCACCAAGCCCTCGTGAGGTGCGAAAGGGAGGGCAGAACTATAACGGAGTTAGCAGCTCGCACGGATCCGTGGCAAAAGGTCATATATATTAACAAACGGGACTACAGACACCTTACAAGCCCCCACGAGGCGCATTCTGATTCCTTGCAGGGAACGAATCCTAAGGGATGCTAAATACACGAGCTCCTGCGGAAGACGCCATCATCAACAGTGGGCCGTTAGGCACCGGCGCCAACTCCATCCAGATCAGGGTTGGCGACGGCCTGACGAGTCCGCCCTGCTCCTGGGGCGGCGACGACTCGGGGGCTCGTAGCTGTCGTCGCTCGTCTCCGGAGTCGCGAAGCCTTCGCTGGAATCGCTGGACCCTCCGGCGCCTCTGCCAAGGGGGCGGTCGACGGGCCTAGCCCTCACCAGGGCAAGGTCCTGGCCATCTCTCCCGCGGCAGCACTCCACCCGCCGCCCGATCGTGTCGAAGACCTTGAAGAACATCACCGCAGCGCCGTCGTACTCCAGGTGGACCACGAAGGCGCCTCTCTCCCTGCAGACCCGGGCGATCTCCCTCCAGCCACGAGACATGAAGACCTCGCCCGGGGCAGCGACCACGACCTCTGCCTCGGTCGCGAGGGCGCTGCAGTCGGCGTGCTGCAGCTAGAGCTCCAGGGGCCCTCCTGGAGGAACGATGGAGGCGAAGAAGGGAGGCAGGCGGATCCAGGACTGAAGGGGAGTGACGACATGGAGCACGAACTCATGGGAGGAGCCCTCGGCGTGGACTCCAGGAGGAACCACGCACGCCTTCGTAACCCGACGGCGCCGACGACGGTGCTGACCGCGAGGATCAGCATCAACACCTCCGGGGCCCTCGACGTGGGCATACAAGGGGAGCGGGAACCCCGGCGGAGCCCGCTCGCCCCAGGGCCTCGCCGCCGCCGGATGATCCTCCCCGTCCCAGCTGCAACGGGCGAGTCGCTTCTTCGGCAGGAGAGGGTCTGGCCCCTCTCGAGGAGCCTTTCCCTTCTCCGCTGCAGAGAACCAGCGAATTGGAGCCATCACACCAAGACAGAGCAAGAGCAGAGGCGAAGGAGAGAGCAAGAAGAGATGGACTGGAAGGGCACGCACGGTGCCGTACTTATAGCCGGCGAAGGCCAACCGCCGGCCTCCATGATCACAGGTAATCATAACATGATCTGCATGCAGGGACTTGTCCAACTTGCACGATCACCAAGGCATCGTGGGGAAGTCGAGACGCCACGTCCAATCAACCTCCACACGGCGTCCAAGGCCGCAGGCTGTTAGGGCCCGCGGCGCTTCGCCCTTGCCCTTTCGCCTCTCGGCATGGCCAAGTCCGTGCACGCCTTGGGCTCGGGGGCTACTGTCGGCGTTCTAGGAACGGGGGTCCCCAGACTTGCCTGCCTGCGGCCTACGGCGTGGCTCAAGTGGGGGCCCAGCGCGGCCCATCTTCATCAACACGAGACTCAAGACCCTCGCGAGGGGCCAAGCCTCGCGAGGTGGACGACACGGTGCATTCTCAGGCATAGCCTCGTTAGGCTGGCTCGCGAGGAGGCAGAGAGTTCAAGGTGGGGTACCTCATGAGGTGCCCATGACGCAAGCCATGGCGACTCAGGGCACCAGGCGGGTGCCAGCGCGCGCGGCGTCCTTCTTTTCTCTTTGGTGCAAAGGGGGCAAGCGCAGCCGCGGAGTACCGAGGCCTCAGGCAAAGGTTGCCACTTCGGTGCAACGAGACCAAGACCAGGAGGACTACGAGACGGAGGTCACCATGGAGCCCAGCACGGCGTCATCACCAGAGCCTTTGGCAGGCGAAGACTGCTTTTGTCAGGATAGATGTACCCGCTGTCCCCCTTCAAATTAGCCCGCCATTGTTGGCTCCCTTCCCGCTCAATATTTGGGAAGAGGACCAGGGCCTCTATAAATAGGACTAGCCACCCACATAGCAAGGGGTCGATCATTCAAGTGGGGTTTTAGAGAGAAAGAGAGAGAGAGAGAGAGAGAGAGAGAGAGAGAGAGAAAGGTGACTGAACTCCCCATAGCAGTTCATCACCCCAGCCAAGAACAGACCCTCGCAAGGCTGTTCTTCCTTGTATTGTTCATCCTCACCAGCCCCAGGAGGCAATCCATCCACCACACACTGGAGTAGGGCATTACACCACATCGGTGGCCCGAACCAGTATAAATCTTGTGTCTCTTGCGCAGTTCTTTTAGTAGTTTAGATCCCAGTGAGACGGAGAGGTTGAAGGCGTAATCTCCGTGCGCACCCTAGTGTTCGAACCTTAACGGTCTGCCGGAACCCGAAATCCGACAACCTTCTCCAATCATGTCCGGAGTGGGAGGCAGGTGGATGGTCTCCTCCGTCACGGAGGGAGACATCAAGAAACCGAGGAGAGCCGGATACCTGCCCGACGACATCGCGCACCAGCTCCCAGATGAGGGGCAGCTCATCCCCACCCCCAGGCCCCATGAGAGGGTAGTATTCCTCACCCATTTCCTCCGCGGACTAGGATTCCCTCTCCATCCCTTCATCCGGGGGCTCATGTTTTATTACGGCCTGGATTTCCATGATCTGGCTCCGAATTTCATCCTCAACATCCCGGCGTTTACCGTCGTGTGTGAGGCCTTCCTCCGCATCAAGCCCCACTTCGGCTTATGGCTGAAGACCTTCAATGTCAAGCCGAAGGTGGTGGGCGGCCGCCAGGCGGAGTGCGGAGGCGCCATGGTGGGCAAGATGCCGAACGTAACATGGCTCGAGGGCTCCTTTGTGGAAACCATAAAGGCATGGCAATCGGGGTGGTTCTATATCACCGAGCCGTGTGACCCTGCCTGGGCAGCGGCCCTCGAGTTCCGATCTGGCATCCCCACACGGCTCACCTCTTGGAAAGAGAAGGGCATGTCCTGGGGTAGTTCGAAAGAGCTGACCGGACTCCAAACATGTATTCAAAACATGGTGGACAAGAAGCTCAAGCTTGTCAACATAGTCCAAGTTATGCTCATCCGCCGGATACTCCTGTGCCAACAACGGGAGTTCAACCTGTGGGAGTTCAATCCGGCGCAGCACCGAACTCTGAACAGGCTCTTCGACATGACTCATGAAGATGCCTGGAGGGTGCTGTTCAAAAGTGCCGAGGTCCCCCCCCCCTATTACTAAGGATCGCGGATTCAGTGCGAAGCGCCAAGCCAGTGCGGTAAGCTGCTTTACCTTTCACAGGATACTTATCTTTATATAGATTGACTCTATGCGGGATCTAAACTCCCGTACCTTTAACAGGACTGGCAGAAGATGGCCGGACAGATCGACTATCCGGCTCCTTTGCCCGAAGGCCCCGCAGACGCTCTTCTGGCGAAGATGTTGACTCCGGCCCCTTATACGGTGCCGGAGAAGACCAAGAAGGCCAAGGGAACCCGAAAGAGTTCCCGATGCCAAGCATCGTCGGACTCACCATCTGATGACTCTACGGCGCACTCTTCCCCTGAAGACGAGGAAGAGGAAGAAGAAGATGCTCCCCCACCGATTGGGGGAGACAAGAAAAGGAAGGTCGCCCCAACTAGGGAGGCCGGAGGGTCCAAGAAGGGAAGGACTCTCCTTCCGGACAGCTCCACCGCCGCCGATGAAGGCAAAGACGAGTGGTTTCCCAGGGTCAAGCCCCTGGGGAGATCATAAGTATTCGGATACTAGAGTAACTCCTAGGATTCCTTTGTCGCACTGTTTTCCCTAACGCCAAACGCAATTATGCAGGCCGCCACGAGCCACTATCGATGTATCATCGGACGGCTCCTTGGGCTTGTTGAACATGGATAGCGATCCAGTCCCGACTTCCATCTCCCCTCATCTTGCCGATGACGCCGAGGTGTTGTCTCAACATGCACCGGATCAAGGGGAGACAGTCCCGGAGGCGCCTCAAGGCGACCTTCCGGACTCCAGGAGCCGAGGGGATGGGGCCACTGAGAGCTCCGAGTTCGGCCCTCAACCGAACACCGCGCCGGAACCTCCAGCGGTTCCAGGCTCGGGCAGGCAATCTCCTTCTAAGAGGGGCAAGACGCCTGTGCCGGTGACCTCTGTCCATCCAGAGGCGCCGGACAATCTGCCACAGCGCTTCCATCGACAAGGAGCACCGCACTATCATGAGTGCGGTGATCCAGAAGGTTCAGTCCGCCAAGAACGGATTGACTAAAGCCTGTGCCAGCCTTCTAACAGGCTTCGAGGTAAGTGTTTTAAAATGTAGTAGAAATATTATCGCATAGACAATAGCCCGTGATGCTTTGTTCGGTGTTCACAAAGAAAAGCCGAACAGAGGATCAAATAATATCGCAGGAGTCTAATATAAGTATGTCAATATGCATATGCAGGCTTCGCTGCTGGCTTCCGCCGCACTAACTGCGGAGGTCGCCATACTGAAGCAGGACCTCAAAGGGTCTAGGAAAGAGCTCGGCCCTGCCAAGAGGCAGCTCGAGGAGAACAAGGGTAAATAATACCCTGTCTTATGTATATATATAAAAGAGGACGCGATTGCAAAATGACAGGATCATCGAATGTTTGCCAGGGGCCACGACCGAGGTGGTGACCCTGAAGCAAGCGCTAACCAAGGCCGAAGATACAGCTGCCAAGGAGCGCACCGAGCGAGAGAAGCACGAGGCTCGGGTGGGCGAGGTGCAGCAAGAGCTCCAGGCTCTTGTGGCGAAGCACGAGGCGTTGGAGCTTGAGTCCAAGACGCGGGAGTCTGAGCTTGCCGCGGCCCTCGAGAGTGTAAAAAGTGCCAAGGACAAAGCCCAAAAGGCCCTCCAAGAGATCGACGCGATGAAGAAGATAGCGGCGAGTAAGGCTTTCTATATGCAAAGCAAGCATGTAAAAGTAAATTACCGATTACTTACCCGGATCCGGAGCTCTTCAGGACCATTCGAAGATTTGCCCCGCAGTGTGTCCGATGCCGCACAATTTTACCAGGCCTAGGACGAAAGCTCGACGGAGAAGTTGTTCTGGTCTCAGTATGCTGAGGCCGAACATCCGGTGCCAATGAGCGACCAGCTGAAGCAGATGGTCGAGCTACATAAGGCGGCCGATCAGGCCATGAAGAGCTTTATAGTCCGGCTGTGGCCGGGCGACGCCCTTCCGAACAGCTTCTTCGGCCTGGTGAGGCGGCTTGTGGATGCCTGCCCGTAGTTGGAGGTCGTTAAGCGATCTATCTGCATTGAAGGTGCCCGCCGGGCTTTCGCCCGTGTGAAATTGCAGTGGGTCAAGCTAGATGCCATGAAGCTGATCAAGGAGGGGCCGCCGGAGAGCAAGGAGAACCGCCACCCCGAGATGTACTACGAGGGTGTTCTGCTGGGTGCCCGTCTTATCGCGGATGAGTGTTCAAAAGATGTAATATTTGAATGAGACTTGCTCGTTTTATCATATATTTATGAAAACTTGTTTCACCTGCGCTATGCAACGCTTGTTTGAATTTAAAATATTACCTTCTGTTTGGACGTTTATCCAATCTGAGAGATGGCTAGTCCTCGGCTTCTGCCCCCATGCCACAAGTGCTAGGGTGTTCGGGATAAACCTGAGCACTCTTGTTCCCATATTTGGGTCCTTTGAGGGAGGTGCTCAGCACAACGAACAAGGCAACCGGACTAATAATGCTTTATCACTCTCACTTAGCCATAGAATTCTATAATTTTAAATTTCAGCGAAGCCCCTGATATTCGGAAGGCCGAATTCGGGGCGCGATACATGCCTGTAAGTCAGACAGGGCCGGCCCCTTCCCCTAAGCGGCATAAGTCTTTAGGGACTCGAAAAACCTCGCTGAACAGCGACCAGTCTCTCGCCTTATCATGACAGTCAGTTTTAGCTTTCTCTACTGAGGTGCTAAGCCCGGCAGAACCGAGGCACAATCGTAGTAGTTCTCCTAGTGCTACCTTAGCCGATAGAGCGGAACATAAGGTACCAAAACATAGGAGCCGGGCTGTCACACCCTGATTTTCATGCCACAACACTTAAGCTAATAAATCATGATAAAATGTGATTTAACAAAAACTTTTGAGTATTTTGGACCTTGCCTTGTTTGGATTTTGTGTGTTGTTTGCAAGTGCTCTAAAAATCAAATAAATCCTCCAACTCTTATACTCCTTCTCCTTGATCCAAAACCTTTTCCCAATGATCATGCCATGTGTATAGTACAATATAATATTTCATTACAAAAATAATTTGGCCAAAAAGTATTTTCTAAAATTAGTTTTCCAAAACCCCTTGAATTGAGATTTGCACAGCAAGTACTTGATTTGAGGTGTGAAAAATCTTTACAAAAGTTTATTTGAAACCTATAAGATATAGGACTCCCATAAACAGCAAAAACATAATTTTAAAAGTTATTTCCTTATTTTATTTAAAAGCTTTTTCTTAAGGCCAGAAATGGTCTTTCATAGGGAAAAATTATTTTATTGTTTCAAAAATATTTGAGAAAATTTAGGGAAACTCAATGGACATATATTGTCCATATATAAGAGTTTCAACACATGGTCATGTTCAAAATATTGGTCAAATCCCTGAAAAACCATTTCTGCCCATTTCAAGGATTTGAAATATTTCTACAGGAAATATTTTCATAAAAATCCAAGAATATCCTAGCATGTCAAATATGACATGTTTGATGATCTTGCCAAGTATCATGTCATGGAGAATAGCATAACCCCATGAAACTCTCTCAAAACCACTTCTGTCCTTTTTCAAGTTTGAACAACTTTGCATTGTCAAACATGTCCAAATGCTCTCAAACTTGGTGCACATGCTCAAATGGTCTCATTATTCATCTCTACCAAATGGCACAAGTTGGAGAGAATGTTATCTTGACCAAAGTATCCCAAAACCCTCTCTGACCAGAATCAAATTTGAACAACTCTACATTGGCAACTTTCTCCTTTTCATCTCAAAGTTTGTGGTCATGTTCAAATCCTCAAATGATGACACTGCACCAAGTGGTGCATCAAGGAGAATTGATTTACATGACTAAACCTTGGTAAAGCCATTTCTGCTAATTTCTAGGGTTTGCCAAAGTTACATTGGCCACTTTGCCCAAATGAGCTCAAATTTGGTGGAACACCCTATTTCTAAGTGTATTTCCATCCTGTTAAGTATCATGGTAATTGGAGTTCATTTGCTTGCCCAAACCATTATCAAACACCTTCTGACATTTTGCAAAAGCCATTGTTTTGACCCTTTCCACTATTCTTGGAGAGCTCAAATTTTTACCACAACCCCTTCTACTCCTCTACTACCTCCAGTAACAATGGCAAGTCCATAGCTCACTTATTGGAAGGGTAAAACCCCATTTACCTCCCTGGACAGCCCCTCTCTCCCTCTTCTTCAACCTCCCTCCTCTCCTACTGGTTCTCTAGGGCATCCAATGCCACTCCTACATTGTTTACTCACCCCCAAAAACCCCAAACACAAAAGGACATGCTCATGGCACATAAACAATGCCAGTGCATGCAGAGCTCGCGCTCTGGAGCATGCTACAGTGCTCTCCCGCACTGTAGCTCACCCATGCCAAGGGCATACGACAGCCTTGGGCGTCGGGGTGATGTCAGGACCCCATTCTAAGCCACATCGATCTAGCCGGTAACATCTCATATCACTTTGCGGCCTCACGCACGGTATCCCACGGGTGTCGCCTTACCATGGCCCGGGACCGTTTGCGCCTTTTGGCTCGCATATATGACAATGTCGCTAGCATCCATATGACCGAGATCCCGGGCCGACATGGCTAGTCGTGAACCCAAAGAGGCACAGTCCTATGGAGACAGGCATACATGAATCACATCGAACATGTCGGTCATCAACGAGTGATTCCGGGCTGTAGCACTGGGCTAACAGGACTCCGGGGATCCCGGGCTATAGCAGGCTAGACAGGACTCTGGAGATCACCGCGTGACATTTCCCCGAAGGGACAGACATAGGGACGAAGTGAAACACATGTCGGCCAGTCAAGTGTCCTGAACAGTAGTGCTGGGCTAGCAGGACTCCGGTGAACCGGGCTGTAGCGGACTACTATGGCTCGAGGAACACTAGACTACATTTCCCCATAAGAAAGGCTGTGAAGGACAAACAACTAGATTGTCGGATCCCACTCATACCAAGCATTTCAATCATACACACAATATGCCCGATATGAGTACATACAACATGGCATCACAACAAAACTCTACAACTCAAGTACTTTATTTAAAGGCTCCAGGGAGCCATACATAACATATTCATACAGATAGGGGTCACATGACCCGACACTCAAGTCATACAGTCATACAAGCACATGCGGAAGCAACTAGTCTGAGTACAGACTCTAGAAAGAAAGAAGGCTTCTCGAAGCCTGTCTATCTACATAGGGCCCTCCATGGCCTGGACCACCACCTGGGTGGCTAGTCACTCGTCGACGTCAAGGTCTACATAAAACCCATCGGAGGGGGCAGTGTTGTCGTCTGAAACAATAAATAAGCAAACATGAGTACAAAGGTACTCAGCAAGTCTTACATCAGAACCTACTATACATGCTCATTCTCAAGAAGGTGGTGGGGTTTATGCAGCAAGCCAGCTTTGACTCTTGGCTAAGCTATCCTACGGAACCTTTTAGTAAAATAGTTTTCGCACACGAGTCCACTACTCACCAACACAATACTCCACCGTGGATCCTCCCTCGTATCCTGCGAGAGGGCCATCCTCGGTACTCACACTTATCTTGAGTCTTTTAGTAGTATCCATTAACTTGTCTATGAACTGTATATGCAACCAAGTAGTCCTTTACCGCGGACGCGACTATTCGAATAGTTTTATACCCTGCAAGGGTGTACTTCGTCACACATGTTTCCACCACTTAGCGTCTGCACACGAAATGTGCTCGGCAGACTTCAAGCGAAAACCGACGTGGCTGTAGACCACGACCTGACTAACCTCACAAGTCTCTAGTCCAGGGTCATCGCCTATTCAGGTTCCATCCGCAAGGAAATCCGGCTGGGGTGTCCTCAACGATCCCGAACGATGTGAACAGAGTTCTCGAGACACCAAACGGGTGACTCGGTACATCGTGCCACGGTGTATCTACCGCAACATAGCCCACCCCTAGGGTCAACGCTACGCACGGCCGCCAACACATATCCTACAAACACCAGAAACTAGTTGCAACTCCTGGACTGAGGCGAGACGGTTCAGTAAGTCGAGCGGGGTCATATTTCAGGGCCCAATGTGTGGTAGTAGCTAAATCTTAAATCACACATACAGAACTCAGTTCTTAGGGACGGCCTCAATGAAACAACCCACCATGTACTCCTACATGGCCTCTCATCGATACCTTTACCAAAACATGTTCAACACATCCCACATATCACTGACACAAGCATTTCACTCTAGCCCATCACCCAGATGAACCAGACCTGACACAACTCTAAGCATAGCAGGCATGGCAAGGTAGGAATCACAAAACATGGCTCAATCAACTCCTACACATGCTAGTGGGTTTCATCTAGTTACTGTGGCAATGACAGGTCATGCAGAGGATAAGGGTTCAACTACCGTAGCACACAGCAGTTTGAAACGCGTTGTCTTAATGCAGTAAGCAAGAGCAGGAGCGGGAACATGGGTTGTATCGGAATGATCAATGGTTGCTTGCCTGATGGAGTGGTAACGGGATACTGCCCTTCAGTTGGATACTCGTGAATATCCTCGGAGGCAGAACCTACCACGAAGAACACAACCGAGCACAATCAACACATGACGATATGCAACAATATGATGCATGCTATGACATGGCAATATGAATGTGTTTTGGCCTAATGCAAGCTAAAACAGAAAGGGGTGAACTCATTTGAATCCAAGATTCAAATATTAGCTCATTAATTATTGCATTTATAGGGCTTTTCCTTATTCTGCTTAAACAGTAGGGTAAACTTGTTTTTTCATGCATGAAACCATTACAGATGGATAGATTGAATTTTTCTGATAATTTTTCATATATAATTTGTCTCATTTGGAGTTATGGTTGAATTTCTATGAATTTTTGAAGTTTAGGCAATTTTCTGGAATTTTCTATATAAAATTAAATCCAGAAAAGAGTTACTGCGTCAGTCTTGCGTCAGCATGACGTCAGCAAGTCAAAGGCGCCAGCCAGGTCAAACCTGACTGGTGGGGCCCCCTGGTCAGTGTCTCTGTGCACTAACCGCGCTTAGCTAGCCTAATTAACAGGCAGGGCCCACTAGTCAGTGACTATACTAATTAACTAATCTATTTAGTTAGCACTAACAGGGTAATTAGCCGGGCGGGGCCCGCATGTCAGTGAGAGAGGGGGGGGAGTCAACCCACGTTAGCAGGTCAAACCTCCCCGGTCAGTGGGTCAAAGCCTGCCAGCGTTTAGCCGCCGGCGAGGCCAGACGCGGTGGCGCGCTGCGGAAATCGCCCACGGGGCACCATTTAGTGCGCGGAGAGTATCTACGAGCTCCTGGGAACGAGCCGCGGCTCTTGGTGGTGGTGGTTGAGCTCGGGGTGGCCGGAGCTGACGGGGGCTAGCTCTTTTGCGGCCGCCGGAGTTCGGGTAAGGTTGGGGTTGGCACTAGGGGGCACGGCAGGTCGAACGGGTGGGCGCGTTAGGCTCCCGCGGACGTGTTGAAAGCGGTGGTGCGCTCGGACGCGTGCTTGCACGGCCGTAGCCACGATGGCGTCGAGGCTCAGCGGCGGCGAGCTTCGGGTGCTCGCGGGGCAGTAGCTACGGGGCGAAATCGACGGCGTGGCTAAGGGGGAAGGGATCGGGAGCTCACAGCGGTGCCGTAGGGGTGGCTAGCGGGCTCGGGGACGACCTTGACGGCGCGAACCGACGGCGAGGAGCTCGGGCGGCCGAGGTTGAAGATGACGGTGGTGGTGACGTTCCAGGCTCTCCCGGCTCGCGTAGCTCGGTGGAGAGGACGAGGAAGACACGGCGGTGCTTCTGGGCTCAGCGGCAGGGCGAGGGGAGCACGGGGGCTGCGCCTACGGCGTACGACGGCGACGAGCTCCGCTCGGTGGAAGAGAGAGGAAGCCAGGGGGGAGAATGGGGAAGAGAGAGTGAGAGAGAGGGTTCCAGGGGAGGCGTGGCGCTCGTCTAGGGGGGGTCGGGAAGCAGGAGGTGCCCAGGCAGGGTGGAGGTGGCGCGCGCGCGTGCCGGCGAGCGTCGGGCACACGCCCCTGTCCTTCTGTCCGAGGAGGGAGACGACAGGAGGCAGCGGGGGTGGGCTAGGCCGCCAGCTGGAGATGGGCCAGGTAGTCCAGGTAAGTGGCCCAGTGGCTTTCCCCTCTTTTATTTATTTCTGTTTTCTATTTCTTTTATTCTGTTTTGATTTAGTTTAAATACTAAATCATTTTATAAAATCCTGAAAATATTCCTGGACACTTGCTGAATTATTTGAGTGGCCCAAAAAATAGTTCCAACATTATTTGAGCATTTGAATTATTTAATAGCATTTAAATGCCCAAATTCAAATATTTATCAATTGAATCAGTGACCTTCTGTTGACCTAGAAAAATGTGCACCTATTTTCCCAAAGGTTTTAACCCAAGGCAAAAAGGGTGAGCATTTTAGAAGGGCATTTCAGGTTCATTGAATTTATTTTTAGTAAACCCTAGTTGATTTCAAGGGGGGTGCTAGGGGTTCTGCTTTCCCCATTTCAAATTTCTGATGAAAGTAAACATGATGCACACTCTAATGCATGGTCTAGCTAGGGTGTGACAACTCACCCCCACTCAATAGAATCTCGTCCCGAGATTTAGGATCATCTGGAAAGAAGGTGGGGTACTCGAGTCGAAGACGATCCTCCCTTTCCCAAGTGGCTTCTTCCTCGGAATGGTGTGACCATTGAACCTTGAGAAACTTGATATTATGACGTCGAGTGGTACGCTCGGCTTGATCAAGGATACGAATGGGGTATTCTCGATAAGAAAGGTTATCTTGTAAATCAAGCGTTTCGTGGTCCACTCCACGGATAGGATCCGCGAAGCAACACCTGAGTTGCGAAACGTGGAAGACATCGTGAACTCTGGAAAGATGCGGAGGTAGTTCCAATTGGTAGGCAACTTCTCCTCATTTGGCAAGAATGCGAAAGGGTCCAATGTAACGAGTAACCAATTTGCCTTTGATACCAAAGCGATGGGTTCCCTTTAACGGGGTAACCTGAAGGTAAGCCTTCTCGCCAACTTCAAATGTCATAGGCTTATGTTTACGATCATATTGACTCTTTTGGCGAGATTGGGCTGTTTTCAATTTCTCACGAATAACGTGAACCTGCTCTTCTGCTTCCTGAATCATATCCGGGCCAAAGAGTTGTCTTTCCCCGGTTTCTGACCAGTTAAGAGGCATTCGACATTTTCGTCCATAGAGAACTTTGAAGGGAGCTTTGTCCAAACTAGCTTGATAACTATTGTTATAAGCAAACTCCGCGAATGGAAGGCATTTCTCCCAACTCATTCCGAACGAGATAACGGAAGCTCGGAGCATATCTTCCAGAATTTGATTGACTCGCTCTACTTGACCACTTCATTGAGGATGGAAGGCGGTGCTAAAGGAGAGATGAGTTCCCATAGCATTTTGGAAACTTTCCCAAAATCGAGAGGTGAAGAGACTTCCATGGTATGAGTTAATTTCCAATGGGACACCATGAAGAGACACTATTCGGGAGATGTATAAGTCAGCTAGCTGGCTAGCGGTGATACTCTCACGAACAGGTAGAAAATGGGCTACTTTGGAAAGTCGGTCGATCACGACGAAGATGGCATTATTCCCCCTCTTGGTCCTGGGAAACCCAGTGATGAAATCCATACTGATTTTATCCCATTTCCATTCAGGAATAGCCAAAGGTTGAAGGGTGCCAGCAGGCCGTTGATGCTCTGCTTTAACACGACGACAAACGTCGCAATTAGCAATGTATTGAGCGATTTCTCTCTTCATCCAAGTCCACCAAAATCTCTGGCGTAGGTCTTGATACATTTTAGTACTACCCGGATGAATGGTGAGAGGGGATTCATGAGCTTCCTTAAGGATCATCTGGCGTAGATGTTTTTTCTTGGGAACCACCAGGCGGTTCTCGAAGAAGACAGCACCTTGTTCATCCATGGAAAAGCATTTAGCTACTCCGCTAGCAATGTTTTCCTTAATCCGGGATTTGCCCTTATCACGCTTTTGGGCAGCTATGATTTGATCCATAAGGGTAGGTTTCGCCACCAGGGTGGATAGGAACCCTTGGGGAACAATGTGAAGATTAAGCTTGCGGAATTCCTCATGGAGAAGTGGTTGACTTTGTTGTAACATCAGGTTGTTACAGTAGGACTTACGACTTAGTGCATCAGCCATGACATTGGCTTTGCCAGGGGTGTAAGTTATTCCTAAGTCGTAATCCGAGATCAACTCGACCCAACGTCTTTGCCTGAGATTCAAATCTGGTTGGGTGAAGATATATTTCAAACTTTGGTGATCGGTGAAGATCTCACAACGATTACCGAGAACGTAATGTCGCCAGGTTTTGAGTGCATGGACTACAGCTGCAAGCTCTAGATCATGTGTGGGATAATTTTCCTCATGTGGGTGTAATTGCCGTGAAGCATAGGCAATTACCTGACGATCTTGCATGAGTATGCAACCTAGTCCTTGTCGCGAGGCGTCGCAATAGATAACAAAGTCCTTGGAGAAATCTGGTGGTACTAGTATGGGAGCAGATGTCAGGCGTCTTTTGAGTTCCTGAAAACTGAACTCGCACTATGGAGTCCACTCGAACTTTTTATCTTTCTTGAGGAGTTCAGTTAGAGGTTTAGCAACCTTGGAGAAATTCTCGACGAAGCGGCGGAAATAGCTCGCTAGGCCAAGGAAACTCCGAACTTGCTTGACCGTTTCAGGTAGAGTCCAATCAAGGACGGCTTGAACTCGCTCAGGATTGACAGCAATACCCTTACCAGAGATTACATGGCCTAGATAGGTCACTTCTGACAACCAAAATTCACACTTGGAGAATTTGGCATAAAGGCGATGCTCTCGAAGTTTCATCAATACCAGCCTTAGATGTTCGGCATGTTCCTCTTCATTCTTGGAGTAGATGAGTATGTCATCGAGGTATACTACGACGAATTTGTTCAAGTACTCCATGAAGACTGAGTTCATTAACCGGGAGAAGGTGGCCGGGGCATTGGTTAAACCGAAGGACATGACGGTGTATTCGTATTGGCCATAACGAGTAACAAAGGCCGTTTTGGGAATGTCCCCATTTCTGATTTTGATTTGATGGTAGCCCAACCTCAAATCCATCTTGGAGAAGACTGAGGATCCAGCGAGCCGGTCATACAGGTCGTTGATCCTGGGAAGCGGGTATTTGTTCTTGATGGTGACCAGATTGACAGGTCGGCAATCCACAACCATTCGATCCGTGCCATCCTTCTTCTTGACGAAGAGGACGGGGCAAGCCCAAGGAGAGGAGCTAGGACGGATGAACCCCTTGTTCAAGGACTCATCGAGTTGGTTCTTAAGCTCGGCTAGTTCTAAGGGTGCCATCTTGTAGGGTCTTCTAGCAATTGGAACGGTTCCTGGAACAAGGTCTATTACAAACTCAACATCCCTGTCAGGTGGAACACCTGGCAGTTCTTTTGGAAACACATCCGGAAAGTCTCGGACTACCGGAACGTCCTCAAGGTCTGGAAGAGGGTTGGCATTGAGGGAGTAAAGTTGGCGCTTGGCCACTCGAGTTAAGACATTAACTGTCTTGCCCGAGGGGTGAGTAAGTTGAACGGTTCTAGTGGCACAATCGATCTTGGCATAATGAGCCGACATCCAGTCCATACCCAAGATGATGTTTATGTCGGAGGACTTGAGAGCTATTAAAGATGCAAGGAAGACAAGCCTATCGACAAGAATTTCGTTCCCATGGCTTACCCTAGAAGTTTGCCATTTGGAACCCGGAGTTTGAATTACCATGGAAGTGGGCATGTCACAGAATGTCGTGTTATGCAACCGAGCATAATTCTCGGATATGAATGAATGAGATGCTCCAGTATCGAAAAGAACAGATGCCGGATGGCAGTTAACAAGGAGCGTACCAAGGACGACGTTGGGATCCTCATGTGCCTCTTCGGCTGAAACATAATTGACATGGCCACGTGCAGTGGTGGCCGGCTTGGCGTAGAAAGTCTTTCCCGCGGGCTTACCACGGCCAACGGACTTTCCAGCTTGATTGGGGTTGTTCTGGGGACACTCTCGACTATAGTGACCCGGTTCTCCACACTTGAAGCATGTTACCACAGTGGGGCGTGGAGCAACATTAGCAGCGGGGCCACCATAGGGCTTGGGCGGTGCAAATTGCTGGTTGGGACGAGGCGCCTCAAAGGATGGCCTCGGGGTGAATCTGGGTGGCAGTGCTGTGCTTGGAATCCACACCCGGCGCTTCTGAGCTCCAGAGCCGGATGAAGACCCAAAATCACGGGAGTGCTTGCGTGAAGCATCATAATCAGTCTGGCCTGTCTCAGCACTGATAGCTTTATTGACCAACTTCTGAAAGGATGTGCACTCGTGCAGACGGAGATCGCGGCGAAGCTCAGGGCTAAGTCCCTTGCGGAACCTTGCCTGCTTCTTGGCGTCAGTAGAAACCTCTTCAGGAGCATAGCGCGCCAGGTTCCCAAATTCTCGGCTATATGCATCCACAGTCAGCCTTCCTTGGGTGAAGTTGCAGAACTCCTCCCTCTTGCGATCCATGAGTCCTTCCGGAATGTGATGCTCACGGAAAGCCTCGCTGAACTCAGCCCAGGTAGTGATTTGACCGACCGGGCGCATAGCTTCGTAGTTTTCCCACCAATGGCTAGCGGGGCCCTCGAGATGATAGGCAGCATAGGTAACCTTGTCGGCTTCGGCTACGTTGGCAGAACGTAGCTTGTGGGTGATGCTGCGAAGCCAATCATCCGCGTCGAGGGGCTTGATGGAATGGTTAAACTTTGGTGGGTACAGCTTGATAAAGTCATTGATTGACACCAAGTCATTTCGTGGGTGGCGTGCAGTGTTCTGCTCAATCCGCTCCAGCAGGCGGTTGGTCTCACGCTTGTTCCTTTCCGCCTCCAGCATCACTTCGGCTAGAGAAGGCGGTTGAGGCAGATTTTCACCTCTAGCTGCACTGGCTTCCCCCCGCTCCGGGACAGCAGGGTTGCCGCGGGTGTTGATCATCCGAAGAGGAAACAAGACAACGGTTTAGACAAGGATGGCTCAAACTTAACAAGGAGTGCAGAATGTAAGGATAACACGGAATGCAGAGATGCTCATTCGTATGCCATGGTAATATAAAACTGCCATATATACACCAATGGTCATACTCGTCATACATAGTTTAGTACAAGCCCATCCTACAGTACAACTATGAAGGTAGACGTTACATCTCATCGGAGGCATTCCGAGTTCCTATACATTATTTGTCTACACCTCCGGAATCGATTACACACCAAGTCGTATTCCACAAGTCACGCAGGACAGTGGGGATACAACTACTACAATACTAGTGGTACTACTACTAACTCAGATAGCTCCGTAGTAGTCCTCATAGAAGTCACCTCCATAGCCTGGAAGTTCAACGTGATCATCCGGAAACAGACGGTCCTGAGGAGCCTGTAGACCATAGGGGCTAGGATGAGGTCTTGGACCAACAAACGGTGGCCTGCGGGGACCACGGGGTGGGGTGATGCCTCCCACATCACGCCAATCCACCATGTCTGGCAGAGCTGCTCTCACAGGATACAGATCCCTGGTATCCATACATCCAACTTGCACCGCAGGTGCAAACCGAGTCAATGTGGCCCAATGATCAGCACGAGTATTAAAAAGCTCCAGCCTCAAGGCCCGATTCTCTCGGTCCTTATCTTCGAGCATCTCAGCGGTGGTACGAGTTAATGAGTCCTCCTGAGTGGAGTCAGGATAGATAGCCTGAAGATACCCCTGCGCTCCCGGAAGTGAAGCTGGCATGTAACGAAAGTCAGTGCTCCGAAGCAGGCCAGTCCGGACTCGCAAGATGGTCATCATGGAGTAGGCAGCATCCTGCACAGCCATCTCAATGGTAACCCCGAGTCCATAGGAACAGTGAAGGGGCTCGGTAGATCTAGGATAGGAAGGAAATATCCTGACGGTGCAGAAATACTGGCTTTGATTAAAGTCGCGGAACTGCTCTTCAACAGTGTATTCAGGATACCAACGGTATCCTGTCTCGATCATGACCCGGACTAACATAGCAGTATGACCGGGCACGTCAAGGCAGCTGGTCAGGCGAACCACTTGATTTTGAGAACGGTTGGCCATCTGAAAGCACAACCACAAGACAAAGACATCAGAATTCCTATGGAAAATTTGACAGCATAACGGCTGTAAATGCTCAGAAAAAGAATTGAGACATCCACAACAGTCCACAATACCGCTCAACAGCATCATATCAAGGTTCTGATTCAAATAGCAACATACTAAAGTAGTAGAAACTGGACTGGAACTCGTAGTAATAATCCTATAAACTACTACGGATTAGTAACACGTGAACCTGGTAGAAGAAGAGATCCTAGTCCTTAACCCACGTTGAATGAGAAGAGAATGACTCAGATCAGAGGCATAGGGTAAGGAGTAAAAGAACCTTACGTTCCCTCCCACAATCAATTCCGTTACATATAACTAAAGCATTTCTAGACTCGACATCGACCAGTTTGGCTCAACGAACCTACAGGCAGTCCGGCTCTGATGCGAACGTTGTCAGGACCCCGATTCTAAGCCACATCGATCTAGCCGGTAACATCTCATATCACTTTGCGACCTCACGCACGGTATCCCATGGGTGTCGCCTTACCATGGCCCGGGACCGTTTGCGCCTTTTGGCTCGCGTATATGACAATGTCGCTAGCATCCATATGACTGAGAACCCGGGCCGACATGGCTAGTCGTGAACCCAAAGCGGCACAGACCTATGGAGACAGGCATACATGAATCACATCGAACATGTCGGTCATCAACGAGTGATTCCGGGCTGTCGCACTGGGCTAACAGGACTCCGGGGATCCCGGGCTGTAGCAGGCTAGACAGGACTCCGGAGATCACCGCGTGACATTTCCCCGAAGGGACAGACATAGGGACGAAGTGAAACACATGCCGGCCAGTCAAGTGTCCTGAACAGTAGTGCTGGGCTAGCAGGACTCCGGTGAACCGGGCTGTAGCGTACTACTATGGCTCGAGGAACACTAGACTACATTTCCCCATAAGAAAGGCTGCGAAGGACAAATAACTAGATTGTCGGATCCCACTCATACCAAGCATTTCAATCATACACACAATATGCCTGATATGAGTACATACAACATGGCATCACAACAAAACTCTACAACTCAAGTACTTTATTTAAAGGCTCCAGGGAGCCATACATAACATATTCATACAGATAGGGGTCACATGACCCGACACTCAAGTCATACAGTCATACAAGCACATGCGGAAGCAACTAGTCTGAGTACAGACTCTAGAAAGAAAGAAGGCTTCTCGAAGCCTGTCTATCTACATAGGGCCCTCCATGGCCTGGATCACCACCTGGGTGGCTAGTCACTCGTCGACGTCAAGGTCTACATAAAACCCATCGGAGGGGGCAGTGTTGTCGTCTGAAACAATAAATAAGCAAACATGAGTACAAAGGTACTCAGCAAGTCTTACATCAGAACCTACTATACATGCTCATTCTCAAGAAGTTGGTGGGGTTTATGCAGCAAGCCAGCTTTGACTCTTGGCTAAGCTATCCTACGGAACCTTTTAGTAAAATAGTTTTCGCACATGAGTCCACTACTCACCAACACAATACTCCGCCGTGGATCCTCCCTCGTATCCTGCGAGAGGGCCATCCTCGGTACTCACACTTATCTTGAGTCTTTTAGTAGTATCCATTAACTTGTCTATGAACTGTATATGCAACCAAGTAGTCCTTTACCACGGACGCGGCTATTCGAATAGTTTTATACCCTGCAGGGGTGTACTTCGTCACACATGTTTCCACCACTTAGCGTTTGCACATGAAATGTGCTCGGCAGACTTCAAGCGAAAACCGAAGTGGGTGTAGACCACGACCTGACTAACCTCACAAGTCTCTAGTCCAGGGTCATCGCCTATTCAGGTTCCATCCGCAAGGAAATCCGGCCGGGGTGTCCTCAACGGTCCCGAACGATGTGAACAGGGTTCCCGAGACACCAGACGGGTGACTCGGTACACCGTGCCATGGTGTATCTACCGCAACATAGCCCACCCCTAGGGTCAGCGCTACGCACGGCCGCCAACACATATCCTACAAACACCAGAAACTAGTTGCAACTCCTGGACTGAGGCGAGAGGGGTCAGTAAGTCGAGCGCGGTCATATTTCAGGGCCCAATGTGTGGTAGTAGCTAAATCTTAAATCACGCATACAGAACTCAGTTCTTAGGGACGGCCTCAATGAAACAACCCACCATGTACTCCTACATGGCCTCTCATCGATACCTTTACCAAAACATGTTCAACACATCCCACATATCACTGACACAAGCATTTCACTCTAGCCCATCACCCAGATGAACCAGACCTGACACAACTCTAAGCATAGCAGGCATGGCAAGGTAGGAATCACAAAACATGGCTCAATCAACTCCTACACATGCTAGTGGGTTTCATCTAGTTACTGTGGCAATGACAGGTCATGCAGAGGATAAGGGTTCAAGTACCGTAGCACACAGCAGTTTGAAACGCGTTGTCTTAATGCAGTAAGCAAGAGCAGGAGCGAGAACATGGGTTGTATCAGAATGATCAATGATTACTTGCCTGATGGAGTGGTAACGGGATACTGCCCTTCAGTTGGATACTCGTGAATATCCTCGGAGGCAGAACGTACCACGAAGAACACAACCGAGCACAATCAACACATGACGATATGCAACAATATGATGCATGCTATGACATGGCAATATGAATGTGTTTTGGCCTAATGCAAGCTAAAACAGAAAGGGGTGAACTCATTTGAATCCAAGATTCAAATATTAGCTCATTAATTATTGCATTTATAGGGCTTTTCCTTATTCTGCTTAAACAGTAGGGTAAACTTGTTTTGTCATGCATGAAACCATTATATATGGATAGATTGAATTTTTCTGATAATTTTTCATATATAATTTGTCTTATTTGGAGTTATGGTTGAATTTCTATGAATTTTTGAAGTTTAGGCAATTTTCTGGAATTTTCTATATAAAATTAAATCCAGAAAAGAGTTACTGCGTCAGTCTTGCGTCAGCATGACGTCAGCATGTCAAAGGCGCCAGCCAGGTCAAACCTGACTGGTGGGGCCCCCTGGTCAGTGTCTCTGTGCACTAATCGCGCTTAGTTAGCCTAATTAACAGGCGGGGCCCACTAGTCAGTGACTATACTAATTAACAAATCTATTTAGTTAGCACTAACAGGGTAATTAGCCGTGCGGGGCCCGCATGTCAGTGAGAGAGGGGAGGAGTCAACCCACGTCAGCAGGTCAAACCTCCCCGGTCAGTGGGTCAAAGCCTGCCGGCGTTTAGCCGCCGGCGAGGCCAGACGTGGTGGCGCGCTGCGGAAATCGCCCACGGGGCACCATTATTGCGCGGAGAGCATCTACGAGCTCCTGGGAACGAGCCGCAGTACTTGGTGGTGGTGGTTGAGCTCGGGGTGGCCGGAGCTGACGGCGGGGAGCTCTTTTGCGGCCGCCGGAGTTCGGGTAAGGTTGGGGTTGGCACTAGGGGGCACGGCAGGTCGAACGGGTGGGCGCGTTAGGCTCCTGGGGACGCGTTGAAAGCGGTGGTGCACTCGGACGCGTGCTTGCACGGCCGTAGCCACGACGGCGTCGAGGCTCAGCGGCGGCGAGCTTCGGGTGCTCGCGGGGCAATAGCTACGGGGCGAAATCGACGGCGTGGCTAAGGGGGAAGGGATCGGGAGCTCACAACGGTGCCGTAGGGGTGGCTAGCAGGCTCGGGGACGACCTTGACGACGCGAATCGACGGCGAGGAGCTCGGGCGGCCGAGGCTGAAGATGACGGTGGTGGTGACATTCCAGGCTCTCCCGGCTCGCGTAGCTCGGTGGAGAGGACGAGGAAGACACGGCGGTGCTTCTGGGCTCAGCGGCAGGGCGAGGGGAGCACGGGGGCTGCGCCTACGGCGTACGACGGCGACGAGCTCCGCTCGGTGGAAGAGAGAGGGAGCCAGGGGGGAGAATGGGGAAGAGAGAGTGAGCGAGAGGGTTCCAGGGGAGGCGTGGCGCTCGTCTAGGGGGGGTTGGGAAGCAGGAGGTGGCCAGGCAGGGTGGAGGTGGTGCGCGCCCGTGCCGGCGTGCGTCGGGCACACGCCCCCGTCCTTCTGTCCGAGGAGGGAGACGACAGGAGGCAGCGGGGGTGGGCTGGGGCGCCAGCTGGAGATGGGCCAGGTAGTCCAGGTAAGTGGCCCAGTGGCTTTCCCCTCTTTTATTTATTTCTGTTTTCTATTTCTTTTGTTCTGTTTTGATTTAGTTTAAATACTAAATCATTTTATAAAATCCTAAAAATATTCATGGACACTTGCTGAATTATTTCAGTGGCCCAAAAAATAGTTCCAACATTATTTGAGCATTTGAATTATTTAATAGCATTTAAATGCCCAAATTCAAATATTTATCAATTGAATCAGTGAGCTTCTGTTGACCTAGAAAAATGTGCACCTATTTTCCCAAAGGTTTTAACCCAAGGCAAAAAGGGTGAGCATTTTTGAAGGGCATTTCAGGTTCATTGAATTTATTTTTAGTAAACCCTAGTTGATTTCAAGGGGGGGTGCTGGGGGTTCTGCTTTCCCCATTTCAAATTTCCGATGAAAGTAAACATGATGCACACTCTAATGCATGGTCTAGCTAGGGTGTGACAGGTGATGTCTCCCGAGGTGGCCTCGGCGTCCGGGACACGGCACGCTGCCGGACCCCTCCAGAACCTCTCTCCTCTCTCCTCCATGGAGCCCACCTGAGTGCGCCGTAGGCCGCGTTCACGGTGCACCACGGCCCCTCTATTTAGAGGCCCTCCCGAGCTCTCCTATGGCTTCTTCCCACTCTCCCTCTTCCCCAGCAATCTCCCAGACAACATCCCTCTCCCCCTAGTGCTCTCCTGCCCTCTCCATGGCCGGAGTGCCGCCGCCGACCGCTGCTCGGATTCGGGCACCACAGCCCCTCTCTCTTCTCCCTACCCACTCCAGTACTCCCTCACCACCACCATGAAGCCCCCATCGCCTCCATCCTTCCTCGGGACGCCCCTGCGCTCGAAGCCGGCACTGGCCAACGCCACCCTCCGTCGTGGCCGTGGCCCCACTCGCCTTGGTCCTCCGTTGGACGTGCTGATAGGGGGGAGCGGACGCGGCGCAGTCCCCCGAGCTCACCGGTGCGCCGGGCACCCGCAGCAGCGCCCCTGGTCGCCGGGGACGAGCTCGGCCTCACCCCTCTATTCATGCGGCACGGGAGGCCGCGTGAGGAATAAGAAGGCCGGCCGATGGACCGGCAACCCCACCGGTCAGCCTCTGCCGACGTGTCCAGCCGGACCCACTCGGGTTAAATGGAGGCGGGATTTGCGGGAACCGCCTTCCCGGTAGGGAAGCGTACTCCCCTAATACGCCTTCAACGTCGCCCTGCCACCTGCGCAGCTGGGCTGGCCCGTCAGCTATCCCTCGCCCAGCGCACAAAATAAGTGGTATAGCATTTTCCTTATTCTTTTTCCAGACAGCTTCTAAAATCCACAAAAAAATCAAATAAAGTCCAAATTTGATGATTCAAATTTCTAGTAGTTCCTAAAATCATGCCCTATCACATGGTGCCTTTTGCACATTTTTCCAAAAACTTTCTCATCACAAATATTTATCAAAATCTCATTTTTCCATTTCTGCCATAAACTTTAGAAAATCACAAAGAGCCCATCTTTGATCCAAATGCCATGATTCAAATCCCTAGATGTTTCTAAGTTCAAACTTAGTTTTTGAACATTTTTACTAATACTTTCTGTATCACCTAAAATAATGGCCTATTTCTTCATATTTGTCAACTTTGTAAATTCTTAGGAAAACCATTTCAACTCCAAATCCAGTGAAACCAATTCCTAGATGCTTCTAAAATCATCCTTTGTTAAATAGGTACCTTTTCTCATTTTTCAAAAATATTTTTCTCTCCACTTCTTGCAATTCCATAAACCCCTTGATTCCATCATATCAAAATGATTAGGAATATCCATTGATCCACTTCCAATGAAATCACTTTGGTCATTCCTCATGTGACCAGAGGTATCCTAGAAAAGTCAAATCAATATTTTTGGAGCACTTTTATTTTCTACCTTGTTGTGTTGCTTATTGTGGTTGTTTCCAACGATAGTTGACGAAGTAGACGAAATGCTCGGAGTTGGACCAAAGATATTTGAAGACCTCGAAGACTTTGTTAAAACAGGCAAGCAGCCCTTTGACCATGACTAAGAAACCCTTTTTACGCATTTCATATGTCACTTTACTATTGTTGCATCGGAATCATGTGAGAGGGGAGCCACGTTGGTGGGTTGCCCTCGTCCCCTCCTTTATTGATACTTGCATTTGTGCATGACCCTACCTCCTTATGAGGGTTATGCCAGTGGGAATAGATAGCATGCTAAGTAGTGCTACGCAAAAAGGGACGGGTATATGCATGGTGATGGAAAAAAAGTATTTTCAAAGGACTTTTCGAAAACCCCGTCGGGTGCCCCTTATGCCCGAGGGAGATAATGAAATGGGTAACCACTTGATGACGAAGTGGTGTACCGAGGCAAGTGTGTTGTTTTCAAAAACGGATTAGATTTAAGATTTGTCGACTGTCCCAACCTTACATGCGCAACCACTCTACCCTTATATGGGAAAGGGCATTATTGATTACCTAGGCCGATACTAGCTTGGAGCCCGCATTACTAGTGACGGGAGAGTTGTTGGTGCACTCTCTCGGGAAGGGGTCGTGCCAGGTAGGGCAGCCATGACTGTTTTCACAGGGCACCGGATACACCGTTGGTACCCCGTGCCAGTGGTACGTGATGAATATAGGAGCGAGGCTCCACAATTTCAAGTTGTGAAATGTTGGGCACGGGGGTTACTACCAATCGAGTGGACTCCATGTTAGTGTCGTCTAGGGAAATATAGTGATCGGGTGCTTACCCCGGGTACTTGAGGTACCGCGGGTCGTGGATGACACGGAAGTTCCCCGGATCTAGTGGGTAAAGTGTGCAACCTCTGCAGAGTGTAAAACTATTCGAATAGCCGTGTCCATGGTCAAGGACAGTTGGGCGGTGCTGCTTAAACTACGTCCACATGTTTTCAAACCAGTTTGATTGATTGGATAAATGGGAAGAACTGCTCGGGTCAAGTTAGAAGACTTGACATGATTAAGTTGGGTTGGTGCCCACTCCTTTTATGATGATACCACTACTTGGGTCAAGTCAGAGGACTTGACATGTTTGAGTTGGGTTGGTGCCCACTCTATCTATGTTGATATCTGTAACCTGTTCTTATGGTTACTCAAATTCTCCTGATGCATGCCTTACGAGCTGTTGAACATGTCATTGCACTCAAAAACTAGCTTTCCGCAAAAATTTACCTATATCATGCATTGTTGTACCTTGAACCAAAACATGGGTTGCTTGCGAGTACGTTCAAAGTACTCATTGGCTTGCCACTGGTTATTTTATTGGCCAGGCATGAGAGAACAAGATATGATGAAGAATACTTCGGTGACGAACATGTGAGCTAGGACGCTTCCCAGTCAGAATGCCTGTAGGGTTAAGGCAGATGGCATGGGTCCAAGTTGTCGACGAAGATTTCCGCTGCAATGTTATACTCAAGACTTGACCATAATGGTCCTACTTGTGTAATACGATATGTATGGATGTAAGACTCTTGTTATTCAGCTTCTGTGTGTTCAGTGAGCATTGATCTCTGGGATCACTGTACACGTGCATTCGGTGATCACGACTTCTGAGTCGGGGTCACCACACGGGCAAACCCAACATTTGACCAAAGACATGATTCGGAGCTGATGCATATAATGCTATAAGTTCGGGGTGCCGCACTTGTGAAAGTGTTCGGACTTTTCACACCGTATTGTGAGGTACGTAAGCCCCTGGTGTATTAGCCGTACCAAGGTGTACGGTTGCAAGGCCTCATTAATGAACACACACACACACACACACACACACACACACACATATATATATATATATAACAAGAATGCAATAATAGTCGTAATGTCATGCATTGTTTATTAAAAAATTGCGGTAAAGCAGAGTGATACAGATAGTGCGATAGGCAAAGAGTAGGACTATGTCCCTTCCAAGGGCAAGATGAGGAATGATATGAAATCAAATATTTCGCTCGTTACTGTAATCAACCTGGGAATTCCATGGTATGACGTAGCTGTCTGCCTCCTTGGTTGCTGCATCATGTGTTCGACAATAGTGCTGCCGGACAGTGTTTCCAGAGATTAAGGTCCTGAAAGAAAAAAGAGAAATAACCAAATGGGAAGCCCCTAGTGCGGTTTAAGCCGCGTCTTGGGGCGTGCCGCAGTTGTGCCCCCTTCCCCACCTGTTCCCATGGTATTTTTAATGCGTAATTATGTACGCGCGGCACGAGTTTCACCGCTGGGCTGGGATGGAGGTGGCCGCCGTATTGCTACACGAGCTCAGATCGCGCCAGGCGGTCTATTTGCCGATTGCCCCGAGCGCGCTTGAAGGTGTCCGGGCTGTGAAGCGCCGAACTGATTGATTGCCTTGAGAGGCTGCTTTGTGTTTCTGCTGCGAAGGCTGCGGTGTGCTCCTCTGTTCGAAGAGAGCGCTCTGTGTTTCCATTGACTGTAATAACTCCACGAGGTCCTGGCATCTTGAGCTTGAGGTATGCATAATGTGGTACCACATTGAATCTAGCAAATGCGGTTCACCCGAGCAGCGCATGATAACCACCGCGGAACGGGACAATATCGAAGATTAACTCCTCGCTTCGGAAGTTATCCGGGGATCCAAAGACCACTTCAAGTGTAATTGAGCCTGTGCAATGGGCTCTACACCTGGAATGACGCCCTTAAAGGTCGTTTTTGTGGGTTTGATCCTTGAGGGGTCTATACCCATTTTGTGCACCGTGTCCTGATAAAGCAGGTTCAGGCTGCTGCCGCCATCCATAAGGACTCGAGTGAGGTGAAATCCGTCGATGATTGGGTCTAGGACCAGTGCGGTGAATCTGCCATGACGGATACTAGTGGGGTGGTCCCTATGGCCGAAGGTGATCGGACAGGAGGACCAAGGGTTGAACTTTGGGGCGACTGGCTCCAACGCATATACGTCCCTGAGCGCACGCTTCCGCTCCCTCTTGGGGATGTGGGTTGCGTATATCATGTTCACCGTCCGCACTTGCGGGGGAAACCTCTTCTGTCCTCCAGTGTGCGGCTGCCGGGGCTCCTCCTCGTCATCACTATGCGTCCCCTTGTCCTTGTTTTCGGCAATTAACTTGCCGGCCTGCTTGAACACCCAACAATCCCTGTTGGTGTGATTGGCTGGCTTGTCTGGGGTGCCGTGTATTTGACACGAGCGATCGAGTATACGGTCCAAGCTGGACGGACCCGACGTACTTTGTTTGAATGGCGTTTTCCGCTGACCGGGTTTAGAGCCTTTGAATCCGGCACTGACTGCCGTATCCTCAGTATTTTTGCTGTTAATGCGGCAGTTATGCTTGTTGCGATGTGACCTGTTATTGCCGTCCTTGGTATCTGAGGTACCATGGTTCTTTGATATGTTATTACTGCGAGCCAGCCAGCTGTCTTCTCCCGCACAAAAGCGGGTCATGAGCGTCGTGAGAGTTGCCATAGATTTTGGCTTTTCATGACCAAGGTGCCAGGCTAGCCACTCGTCTCGGATGTTGTGCTTGAAAGCCGCTAAGGCCTCCGCATTCGGACAATCGATGATTTGATTTTTCTTTGTAAGGAACCGAGTCCAGAATTGCCTGGCCGACTCTTCTGGCTGCTGAATTATGTGGCTCAAATCATCGGTGTCTGGTGGTCGCACATAAGTGCCCTGAAAGTTATCAAGGAATGCGGCTTCCAGATCTTCCCAACAGCTAATGGAGTCCGCTGGCAAGCTGTTAAGCCAATGACACGCTAGTCCTTTGAGCTTTAGTGGGAGGTATTTGATGGCGTGTAAGTCATCGCAGCGGGCCATGTGGATGTGGAGGAGGAAGTCCTCAATCGATACTGCGGGATCTGTTGTGCTGTCGTATGATTCAATATTTACAGGTTTGAAACCTTCTGGGAATTGATGTTCCATTACTTCGTCTGTGAAGCATAAGGGGTGTGCGGCGCCTCTGTATTGGGCTATATCGCGACGCAGCTCGAATGGGTCTTGCCCGCTGTGTTCGGCCCGGCCGGATTTTCTTTTACTGTATCCGGTGTGACGTTCGCCGTCTCGCAGAGTGGTGTGCCCTCCTGATCCGTAGATCGATCTTGAATGCTTTTCCTTGTCTTCCAATATGTCTCGCAGGTCTAGCGTATCTCCCCATGCCTTTTTATTTGAATGGCGTTGGGGTGGAGGCTGAGCTTTTGGCTGGAATGCCTCTCTATCGCGTCCACGAGGTGGCCGATCAGCCGTATCATACGCTTCTTCCTCCAGTCAGGGTAGTAACCTGCGCCTAGGGTAACTCTTGGAGGGGCGCTCGAGTTTATATTCCTCGGCCGCGAGGACTTCAGTCCATTTGTCAGCTAGCAGATCTTGATCAGCTTGAAGCTGCTGCTGCTTTTTCTTCACGCTATTTGCCGCAGCCATAAGCCGGCGCTTGAAGCACTCTTGTTTGACAAGATCCTCTGGTACGGCGAATTCATCGTCGCCGAGGCTTGCCTCGTCTTCGGAGGGGGCACATGATTGTCATCCTCCTCCTCTCCATCTGCCGCTCTCTCAGGAGAGCTGGCTCCTCCATCCTCCTGCTCTAAATCTTGCTGGAGGGGTTTGTTGTTTTCTTCGGCACTATCCGGAGTGTTATTATCTCCTGTGCCGGTATCACCACTTTTGCTTTGGCGGGACTTAGAGCGGCGCCGCTGACGTCGGCGTTTGGGTTGCTTCTTGGAGGGGTCATCCTCCGCTATCCCGTCGCCATTGCCTTCTTTGGGTGTATCCACCATGTATATGTCATATGACGAGGTGGCTTTCCAGTGCCCTATAGGTGCTGGTTCATGTTTGTCTCCTACATCGTCGTCCATACCGTCGATGTCTTCGGAGTCGAAGTCGAGCATGTCGGTTAAATCATCGACAGTGGCTACGAAGTGGGTGGTGGGTGGGCATCAAATTTCTTTGTCGTCCGCATCCCAATCCTGTTGGCCATAATCCAGCCAGGGCTCTCCTGACAAAGAGAGAGACCTTAGTGAATTCAGAATGTCGCCGAAGGGCGAGTGCTGAAAGATATCCGCAGCGGTGAATTCCATGATCGGCGCCCAATCGGATTCGATTGGCAGGGGCGCGGATGGTTCAGAGTCCGGAAAAGAGTCCGGCACCTTGGAGTCACGGGCTGCGCAGAGGGTTAGGCTGGTGTTCGGCTCAATCGCCGTTGATACTGCAGCCCCTGAGGCGGTGTCTAACCACCCGTCCTCGACTGGCGCAGTTGGCTCTGAGCTAAGGGTCGGAGTTGATACGGGCACAGCCTCTGGGGTACTGTTCGGCGGCAGAGCTAGGTCATACCCATCGCGACAGTGCGGCGCGCCCGGCTGTGGCTTGAATCCGTCGAAGATCAAATCTCCGCAGATGTCGGCCATGTAGTTCAAACTTCCAAATCTGACCTGATGGCCAGGGGCGTAGCTTTCAATCTGCTCCAGATGGCCAAGCGAATTAGCCCGCAGTGCAAAGCCGCCGAATACGAAGATCTGTCCGGGGAGAAAAGTCTCACCCTGGACCGCATTGCTATCCATGATAGTAGGAGCCATCAAGCCTAACAGCGACGACACAGAGGAACTCTCAATGAAAGCACCAATGTCGGTGTCAAAACCAGCAGATCTCGGGTAGGGGGTCCCAAACTGTGCGTCTAGGCCGGATGGTAACAGGAGGCAGGGGACATGATGTTTTACCCAGGTTCGGGCCCTCTTGATGGAGGTAAAACCCTACGTCCTACTTGATTAATATTGATGATATGGGTAGTACAAGAGTAGATCTACCACCAGATCAGAGAGGCTAAACCCTAGAAGCTAGCCTATGGTATGATTGTATGTTGTGATTGTTGTCCTATGGACTAAAACCCTTCGGTTTATATAGACACCGGAGAGGGTTAGGGTTACACAAGGTCGGTTACAAAGGAGGATATATCCATATACGTATTGCCTAGCTTGCCTTCCACGCCAAGTAGAGTCCCATCCGGACACGAGACGAAGTCTTCAATCTTGTATCTTCATAGTCTAACAGTCCAGCCAATGGAGATAGTCTGGCTGTCCGGAGACCCCCTAATCCAGGACTCCCTCAATATGTTTCTCGGTTATGGAGGTGACAAAAAGATCATCGTAAAGAGTTACGTCGATGCAAGTTTTGACACCGATCTGGATGAATCTGAGTCTCAATCTGGATACATATTGAAAGTGGGAGCAATTAGCTAGAGTAGCTCCGTGCGGAGCATTGTAGACATAATTTTTTTTGCAAAATACATACGGCTCTGAATGTGGCAGACCCGTTGACTAAATTTCTCTCACAAGCAAAACATGATCACTCTTTGGGTGTTAATCACATAGCGATGTGAACTAGGTTATTGACTCTAGTAAGCCATTTGGGTATTAGTCACATGGAGATGTGAACTAATAACATAAAGATGTGAACTATTGGTGTTAAATCACATGACGATGTGAACTAGATTATTGACTCTAGTTCAAGTGGGAGACTGAAGGAAATATGCCCTAGAGGAAATAATAAAGTTGTTATTTATATTTCCTTATATCATGATAAGTGTTTATTATTCATGCTAGAATTGTATAAACCGAAAACTTGATACATGTGTGAATACATAGACAAACATAGTGTCCCTAGTATGCCTCTACTTGACTAGCTCGTTAATCAAAGATGGTTAAGTTTCTATTATGTAACTCCCGAATACCGGAGGAACACTTAGTGTTCTACCAAACGTCACAACGTAACTGGGTGATTATAAAGATTCTCTACAGGTGTCTCCGATGGTGTTTATTGAGTTGGCATAGATCGAGATTAGGATTTGTCACTCCGATTGTCAGAGAGGTATCTCTGGGCCCTCTCGATAATGCTCATAACTATAAGCCTTGCAAGAAATGTGACTAAAGAGTTAGTTACGGGATGATGCATTACGGAACGAGTAAAGAGACTTGCCGGTAACGAGATTGAACTAGGTATGAAGATACCGACGATCGAATCTCGGGCAAGTAACATACCGATGACAAAGGGAACAACGTGTTGTTATGCGGTTTGACCAATAAAGATCTTCGTAGAATATGTAGGAGCCAATATGAGCATGCAGGTTCCGCTATTGGTTATTGACCGGAGATGTGTCTCGGTTATGTCTACATAGTTCTCGAACCCGTAGGATCCGCACACTTAACTTTCGATGACGATTTGTATTATGAGTTATGTGATTTGGTGTACCGAAGGTTGTTCTGAGTCCCGGATGAGATCACGGACATGACGAGGAATCTCAAAATGGTTGAGACATAAAGATCGATATATTGGAAGGCTATATTCGGACATCAAAAAGGTTCGGAGTGATTCGGGTATTTTCCGGAGTACCGGAGAGTTACGGGAATTCACCGGGGGAAGTAGTGGGCCTTTATAGGCCATACAGGAATGGAGAGAAGGGCCTCAAGGGGTGGCCACGCGCCCCCCATGGAATGTCCGAAATGGACTAGGGAGGGGGCGGTGCCCCCCTCTCTTTCCTTCTCCCTCTCCTACTCCTTCCCTCTCTCCACTCTTGGAAAAGGAAGGAGACTCCAACTAGGATTGGGAATCCTAGTTGGACTCCCCCTATAGGCGCGTCCCTCCTAGGCCGGCCTCCTCTTCCCCCCTCCTTTATATACGTGGGCAGGGGGCACCCCAAAGGCACTCCAAGATTTGTCTTAGCCGTGTGCGGTGCCCCCCTACATAGTTTTCCACCTCGATCATATTGTCGTAGTGCTTAGGCGAAGCCTTGCGTTGATAATTTCATCATCACCGTCACCACGCCATCGTGCAGACGAAACTCTCCATCGGCTTCAACTGAATCAAGAGTTCGAGGGACGTCGCCGAGCTGAACGTGTGCAGATCGCCGAAGTGCTATGCGTTCAGTACTTGGATCAGCTGGATCGCGAAGACGTTCGACTACATCAACCGCATTACTCAACGCTTCCGCTTTCGGTCTATGAGGGTACGTGAACACACTCTCCCCGCTTGTTTCTATGCTTCTCCTAGATACATCTTGCGTGATCGTAGGATTTTTTTGAAATACTGTGTTCCCCAACACAAAATAAATAACACCGAAGGTACTAACCCAAAGGTTGTCAATGTGCAACAAATAAAGCATTATATCTCAGGTAAAACTATCAATGTCGAAAGTAATGTTATCCAAATTTTGACACCGGAAGAACACATAAAAGGGTCCTTCCGGAACACTCCAAAATCATGAAAATGAAGAAGTATGTGATACGGTAAGTAAACGGACTCTAAAAAATCTGTAAAAATATTTTTTATCAGTTTTGGAATATTTTAAAATTTTGGAAATACAGAAATTTCCAAGAAGCGTCCCCTGGTGGGCACAAGACACCAAGGGCCTGATGCGCCCAGGTGGGTTGTGCCCACCTGGGACACCTTCTGTACTCCACTTTTCTACCATATACTTGTCCTCCAAGATAAAATATCTATATATATACTTCCCGAACCTTTTGATCACCGTATCGCGAAGAAATCATGTGTCCTCTTTTCTTGTTGTTTCCTACATAGTTTTGAAAGTATGTCATCCCAAGACTCCGACGGGGAGAGCTATGTCTCACATCTTATCGCGGACGCAAAGACCTATGAGGACCTATCTCCTTATGGTCGAACTTTGGATGATGAGGAGGATGCTCACTTGATGTGGATCGATGATTCAAGCTCGAAGGAGGAAGATGTTCCTCTACCTCAACCTGGGGATATGCATATAGAGTTCAAGAAATCCATCCTCCCTAAACGACCTAGCCGATCTATTCCTTGTCGTTTTCGGCAGAAAAGCAAAGGGGATTTACATGACAAGATCTTGAAATTGGAATTGGAGGTCGACGATCTAAAAGAAGAAATTGCTCTCCTCAACTACAATATGAAAAAGTTGAAGGCAAAATTGTCATCACCACCATCATCTTCTTCACCACCAAAGGAGAATTGAGTATTGGGTATGGGAACTCCCCTTGGCTTCCACCAAGCTTGGGGGAGGTGCCCCGGTATCGTATCATCCCACTATCTTTTTGCATTTACATATCCTAGTTCGATCATTTACTTTTAGATGAAATAAAGTTTAGTTCAATCCTGTCTTCTTTAAGAGTTTGCTTAGTGATCTATCCTTGTAATCGTGTGCAAGTTATATAATAAAGTTAGTTGGAGTTTTTGATTTCTTTACTTCCATGTTGCAAATAAAGAAAAGAAATAAGAAAGAAAGAAAAAGAGAAAGAAAATAAATGAAGAAAGGAAATAAATCAATAAGATTATATACTAATTCTATGGTAGGTGATGGCACCACATAAGGAAAAGTAATAAGTAGAAAATTTTATTAGAGATTGACAAACATAGCATTAGTCAATGATGCAACACATGAAAGAATTAATAAGGGAAGAGAAGATTCACATATAGATATACTATCCGAGAAATATTTTGTGATTGTGACCCCTCATCAAAATATTATATGCCGAAATTGTTGACGCTAGACAAGAAAGACAACTTAATGGTATATGCTTGTTTATATTCACATAGAAGTCATATTGTCATAGATCCTTTAACATGTTGTCGGGGGGATGGACCCCGGGCAGGCAATGGAACCCGGATCTTCTTCAAAAACAATAGGGTTGGCACTGCCCCTCAATACCGGCACACGCTTGGCCGGGTCGCTCGACCCGGCCAAACCCTGCAAGCCGGCCAGACTAGCCAACCCGGCAAGACATGCCGACTCGGCCTCAACAACGAGCGCAAGACAGCCGAACCCGGCACGACCAAAGCCTCCTCAATAAGCCAGCGCCTCCCATGGCGTGCTATGCAATCAAGCCGCGGGTCAGCACCCATCCCATCCAGGTCGTACCATGGGACAAGACTTCAATCAATGATGACCGAGGCGACAGTGCCCCACCCATGCCTCTGGTCGGCGGGTATGTAGCAATAGTGCTCCTCACCTACCCGCTGACCAAGGCCGGTGTGGCTACAGTGCCCCCGCCTTCACCGCTGAGAACAGCAAGCGGTGACTCGACGAAGAGCACTGTACACGACTCGACTCGGCCACGCCCTGACGATCGACAAGACGGCACACAGTCCCCCTAGGCATGCGGGGCCGGCACCTAGGGGAACCCGGCGAACCACAAGCCCTCAGCGGGACCCAGCCCGGGTCCCCGGACACCGACAATACGGACCCACTGACTTATAGCATTACCATTGTACCCCTAGGGGGTTGACCTATAAAACCCCCTAGGAGCCCTCATGCACAGGAGAGAGACATAGACACACGCCAGAGAACTCATCCCATCACACTCACCAAGTTAGCAACATCCAAGGAGAAGGAACTGCCTAAGCCTTGGCCAGTTTCCTTCCTCTTCCACACAGCTCCAGGAGCGACATTGTACTATCTATCATCCAACAACACTCGGCAGGACTAGGGGTATTATCTCTCCGAAGAGCCCCGAACCTGGGTATGTCTGGCGTCCCGCGCCCGCTCATGCCAACCTCGCCTCTGGAGCCCACCAAGGCCCTCGAGCCTCATCCTCTCTTTAGCCATCCCTTGGCATCAGCCGTGCGCCTACCACGATAGTTGGCACCCACCATGGGCCAGCTCAAGGAGCTGGCCGAGAACATGCTTCATATGGGGCCCTTCTCCTACACCGATGAGTCCGTCGCGCTGGCGGACGATGTCGTCGGCGCGCTTGTCGCCTCCTTCGCCGCGCTATGCATCTCCGATGCGTTCGCGGCCGACGAGTACCCCGGCGAGGTGCTCAGCTACTCCAACTCTCCCCTCTCCCTCGGCGGCGGTGTTTCCGCCGGGGCAATGGATGTCCATGTGGAGGTCTTCGTCACCGGCGACGGCGCCTCCTCCTCGTCGAGCAAAACGAGGAAGGCTGCCGAAGCCAGGACCGCAGTGGAACGGATCGAGCCGTCCGATCCGTTGCGCGCCGCAATGCAGAGCCTCCGCATCCCCATCGGCACCGACGTTGACGCCACCAACGTCGCCGAGGCCCGAGCCCAGCTCGAGGAAAGGCACCAGCAGATGCTGGACCTGTCTGAGATGCTCGCCGCCACTTAGCGTCGCCTGGACGCCGCTCAGCTGGAGCGCGATGCCGCCTATGGATTCACGCCCTCCACGGCCGACCCAAGCCGGGTCGTCGATGTGCATGCCCGGGGAGGAGCGATCGGCCGATCCCTCGGCGCCGTCCCAACCGTCTACGAAACCCCAGCGAAGAACATGCGCGCTGCCCAGGTAGCCGCAACCGGCCTGGACCAGCTCACGGGTGAGGAGCTGAAAGAGCGCATCTGGCGGATGCGCGAACTCCTCCACGCCGCTAACACCCAACAGGACCGCCTCAACTAGCTCGCCAAGCCAGCAGGGTCCGGCTCCGCCCGCCTTGGTGGGACCGGCGAACTTCTGCACACCGCATCCTCGCCACCCGGCGAGGCGCACTCCATCCGATCCCGGACTCGGCGCGACCCGGCCGCTACAGCCACCGGCGGGTTGGTCGACGAGCCCGTCCTAGAGATCCAGCACGGACCTGGCCTGCATGGCCGGCGTCTGGCTCCAACCGACCCGGCCCCTCGTGGCCTGGCCGCAAGTCGACTCGGCCCGCGCGCCATCGGCGATGCCGACGCTCGCCACCGCCTCGATCGGCTCGCTCACTCCCTGGAGATGGAGGAGAACGGCTCTATCGGTCCGGCGTGCTTCGACCCCGCATCCGGGAGGAGCCCTACCCAAAAGGATTCATTCTCCCCCGCGACACCCCCAAGTACAATGGGACGGTAAAGCCAGAACACTGGCTCACCGGCTACACCACGGCCAATGGCATCACCGGTGCCAATCGTCGTCTCGCCGTGCGCTACGCACCGCTTATGCTCCAAGGGTCGGCCCGCACATGGTTGAACAGCCCGCCGATGGGCAGCATCAACACGTGGGTGGACTTCGAGGAATCCTTCATCCGCAACTTCGTGGGGACCTACAAGCGACCCGGCCGCCCTAGCCAGCTCGCCATGCGCGTGCAGGGGCCCGCGGAGACCGGTCGCGAGTACCTCGCACGCTGGACCGAGCTTCGGAACAGCTGCGAGGGCGTCCATGAAGTCCAGGTGATCCAGTACTTCGTCAATGGGTGCCGAGACGACACCCTCCTCAAGCACAAGCTCTTACGCTCCGAGCCGGCCACCATGGCCGTGCTCATGGTGACGGCGGACAAGTACGCCAACACCGACTCCGCCATGAAGATCCAGGTGGCGCTGGACGAAGGCGGCAAGGCCAAGCCGGTTCCCCCTCCCAAGCCGGCCGGCGAAAGCAGCCAGTAGCAGCATCACCAGAACAACAAGCGCAAGGCCAACCAGTAGGCGCCGCATCGCGACAACCGGCTCATCACGGCCGCCGAGCCTGTGGCGGATCCGACGGCAAAGCATCGGCAAACTGGCAAGACGGCATGGCAACCCACCATGAGCTTCGAGCAGATGCTCGACGCCCCCTGCAAGCACCATCGCGGCATGAAACCCTCCACGCACACGCTTCGGCAGTGCGCCATCACCAAGCGCATCATGAGGGGCGACTTCCCGCCCCCTCCGGCTCCGGCTCCAGGAATGGGATAGCCGCCACCGCCTCCACCGCCGCCTCCAGCTGGCGGCGCGATGCGCAATGATGCCTACCCGGACCAGAACGCGGCCTACGTCGTCTTCACCAGCCTCGGCGACGACAAGCGCAGCGAGCGCCTCCTTCGGCAGGAGGTGAACACCGTCGTCCCAGCCAAGCCAGAGAACGAAGCAGCCGACACACTTGCCAAGCTCGCCTCGTCACGGCAAGCCATAACGTCCGGCGTCTCCCTCGACACCTGCATAAGCCATCCGTCAAGCCATCGCCGGACTCCGAGTCCATCCACGTCCCAGACGACCCAGCCGCACCTCAACCTGGCCCGAGGACTGCTGAACCCGGCCCGGGGGCTGCTCCGCTCAACCCGGCCACCATCGTCCCAGACCCGGCCGTCGCCATACCCGACCCGGGGGCCGCTCAACCCAGCTTGGGGGCTGCCGACTCGGAACCCACCCTGGTGGCCATCTTCGCCGTGGTTACGGTTCCATCTTGGGCCCTCCCAATATTAGAAATTTTTGGAGAACGGGGTTCTCCCCATGGACGAGACCGAAGCTCGGCAAGTGAAGTGTCGGGCGTCTGCCTACAGCATCATCAACAACGAGCTCGTCAAGCGCAACTCCACGGGCGTGTTCCAGTGCTGGGTCGAGCAGGAACGGAGCATCGACATCCTCCCCGACATACATCAGGACGAGTGCAGGCACCATGCCGCATCACGATCCCTGGTTGCCAAGGCATTCCGCCACGGTTTCTACTGGCCCACGGCCCTCGAAGATGTCGACTCGCTCGTCCTCAAGTGTGAGGGGTGCCAGCGCTTCAACAAACGCAGCCACCAGCCGGCGTCAGCACTCCGCACCATACCGGTCGCCTGGCCCTTCGCGGTCTGGGGACTCGACATGGTGGGACCCTTCAAAACCGCTTGAGGCGGCATGACGCACTTGCTGGTGGCAGTGGACAAATTTACCAAGTGCATCGAGGCAAGACAAATCAAGAAACTGGACGGGCCAACAACCGTCCGGTTCATCAAGGACATAGCGGTGTGCTACGGTATGCCAAACAGCATCATCACCGACAATGGCACCAACTTCGCCAAGGGCGCGCTCAAACAATACTGCTCCGTCTCCGGCATCTGCCTCGACCTGGCATCCGTTGCACACCCGCAGTCAAACGGGCAGGTCAAGTAGGCCAATGGACTCATATTGTCCAGCATCAAACCGCGACTCGTCGAGCCACTCATTCGCTCACCCGGCAGCTAGCTTGACGAGTTGCCAGCCGTTCTCTGGAGTCTATGCACCATGCCGAATCAGTCGACCGGGTTCACCCCGTTCTTCCTTGTTTGCGGAGCCGAGGCCGTCTTCCCAACCGACGTCGAGTTCAACTCGCCGCGCGTCATGATGTACGCTGAAGCACAAGCTAGAGAATCCTGCGAAGATCGCATCGACCTGCTCGAAGAAGCATGCCTCCTGGCGCTCAGTCGCTCGGCCATCTATCAACAAGGCCTGAGACACTACCACAGCAAGAAGATCAAGCCCCTCGCGTTTCGCGAGGGCGACCTCATCCTCCGACTCGTCCAAGAGCAGGCAGGACGACACAAGCTATGCCCTCCATGGGACGGCCCATTCATCGTGAGCAAGGCCTTGTGCGACCGCAATGCCTACTGCCTCATCGACGCACGCAAGTCAAGGAAGTGCAAGAAGGACACCGCCGGCGAAGAAACGACCCGGTCATAGAACGCGGACCTCCTCCGCCCGTTTTATAGTTAGCCGCACGAGCATAGTATCATCGCCTTTTGTAAACGCATGAAACCGCGGGGTCCCCGAACAAGACTCGGGGGCTGCCTTTTGTCGACCAATTTCTTGTGTCCTATTTTCTTGCATCACTATACCATTGAACCCGGCCATCGGTACGACTCGCTCGACCCGGGGGCTCGGGGGCTAGCCGGCTCGGTCGCCACCCCGCCGCCTTACTTGGTGATTCTTGATAAAGTTAGGACACCGCGGTCCCGCACTTTGCCCTAAAGGCACAGATCCAGCTTTGGTTGTCGGTTGGCAAGCACAATGGGCCAAAGCTCCTTTACGCTTCAGACACTAAGTCAAAGGCTGCCGGGTCGATCAACCCGGTTAACCATTCATCAAATGAACAGCCGTACGACCGGCTGCTCGCCAACCGGCTTCGCCGGATTTCCGCCAACCGGCCCAGTGGGTGTTTCGCTTGCGCTCAACGTTTCGAGAGACCCAAGTCCTGCGCGCTCCTCTCAAAGAACCAAGCTCCTTGTCATGGACCGGAGCCTCGGCCATCTGACTCGGGGGGGGGGGGGGGGTTGAGAAAGGAAAAATGCATGCAGTCGGTCCAAAAAACGGAAGGCAAAAAGCAAAAGCACCCACGACATCCACACAAATATTTAAATAAAGGCCCACGGCCCGAGTTCATTACACCCTAAAACCCCCCAGTGGGTGGGTGGACCTGCTATTTAACAAAATTCTACAAAGTGTCTCAGGCATCTCCAGCACCACGTCGCGACGTCGACGGCTCTCCCCCGGCGGCCTCCGGGTCCGGCGAGGCGGCGGTGTCCTCCTCAGCACCCGCGTCGCGGTAGACGCCCGTCTCCTCCGAGCTCCCCTCTGGATCGTGGAGGAGCAAGCCATAGTCTTCGCCATCCAAGGCCCTCTCGTCTTCTGTCTGCTCTGGATGGAACTCGTCGTGGAAGGCGAACTCAGCGATGTAGCTGGCCCGGGAGGCGATCCGACCGGCTTGCTCCTGCAAGTGCTGCTCCGAACCGGCCCGCTGGCCCATCAACGCATCCAGCTACAGGTCCGGATGCCACGACAGCGTGAACCGGAGCGCCATCTCAGCACCGGCACAAGCGGCGGAGACGCGCCACTCTTCAAGCCGGTTCGGCCCCATCTCCAACCAACGCGCCAGACGCGAGAAGCTGCTCGGTTTCACGAAGCCCGGCCATAGGGCCGCCATCATCGCGCTGCCGGCCTGGGATAGCCGCCCCAGCTGCGCTCCTAGGGCCTGCAGGCAGGCCTCAGCGGCGGCGACGATCTCTGGGAAGGTCCAAGCCACCCGCGGATCCGTCCCGGACCCAACGATGCCGGTCGGGTCGCGCTGATGGCGGACGGCTTCCTCCGCCAGCCGCTGCGTCTCCAGGAAGGCCCCTGCCGCAAAGAAAGAAACAAGGTAGAAGAAGAACAGTAAGGAAGAAAGGTCGGATCCCGACCCGGCAAACAATAAGAAAAAACACTTACGGGAGACGAACTCTTCCAGGTGCTGCGCTTCAAGCAACGTACCACGCCGCTCCCGTTCGATGGCACGATCGCGCTCCTTGAGCACCTTCTCCAGATCGGCCGCCCTGGCAAGGGCCGCCTTCAGCTCGGCGTCCTTGTCTTCGGCCGCCTTCTCGACCGGTTCGCGGTGACGGGCCTCGTCTTGATGAGCCCCCTTAGCCGTGGCGACCTGCTCCCGCAGGTGGTCCACCTCGGCCTGGAGCCGTACCTTGTCGTCGGCCAGCTGGCCGCGCTGCTGGTCCACCTTCACTAGGGCCTGCTGCGCCTCTACCACCTTGGCGGCTTCCGCCTTAAGGCGCTCCACCTTGGCCTCGAGGCGGCTCTTGTGACCCGCCAGCTGCTCATGCAGTTGGTTGGCCTTGTCAAGGGACCACCGAGCCACGGCCGCCTACGCCCTCGCCTGCGCCGCCTCGACGGCAAGACGGCCGGTGTCGGCGACGAGACGGGCGTAGTGATGACCATCCCGGAGCAGACGAGTCCGCTAGGACAGCACCTTAGCTGCGAACAAGAAGGACTCAGCAGAAGAAGAGATAAAAGCAAGAATTAAGATTTGGCCCAACTACTACATAGTTGGCCCGAATCTCGGGGGCTACACCCAATGGGTGCGCTAGCGCGCCCCCACTAGAAAATAGCACAAGAAGTACATGCAGCGACGCGGAGCTCCTCCTCCTTGGCGGCGAGCTGCTCCTTGAGCTCCCGGTGCTTGCCCAGGAGATGATTGAAGGCGGCGACCCGGAAAGCGTCGAGATGCTGAAAAAAGTAGAAGTCAAAACAAGGCCAACACTCCAAAGATTCGACCCAACTACTACGTAGGTGGCCCGAACCTCGGGGGCTACACCAAGTGGGTGCGCTGGCGCGCCCCCACAAAGAAGAAATTACAAGAAACCTTACCAGAATGGCGCGCTCTAGGTCGCGCATCCGCTCCACCTCGGCCTCAAGACGTTTCGTCCGGCCTCATAGGCGGCGGCTGTCGGCGTCCATTGCCGCCTCCTCCTTGGTCTGGGGCCCGAAGACAACGGCGCTCCCGCTCCGCGCCGGCTGCGGCACAGCAGCTCGGCGCCCTCCCTGCTGGGGCACCAAGGCGTGCTCCCCGCTGGCCACTTGCGACGCGGCCAGCACCTCGGACGCTCCTCCCGGCGCCGACGACGACCCGATCGCCATGAAGCCCTGCGTCGCCATCTCTAACCCGGACACCAAGACGCCCTGCGTAGCCGGCTCCGGCCTAGGTGTCGGGGTGGCCTCCGGCACCACCGCCTGTGGCGTCTCCTCCGGAACGGCGCCGGCTCCACCACCATCGGTCCCCGCCCGCTCGACCACGTCGGCCTGTGGCGGGGAGTCGTCCGCCACTTCCACGACCGCTCGGTCGGGGATCACCACAGCAGCCCAGCCTCCACGGCCGCACTCGCTCACCTGCGACGGCTCAAAGACCGTCGCCGCCACCACCGTGCCCTCCGGCATCTCGCGCTAGGCTGGCTCCGCGTCGCCTCGCGCCCATGCCGCCGCCGCATCGGTCCTAGCGCGGACAGACGTCGCCTTCAGCTCCTCCTCGGCCCGGTTCCTGTCCCGCCAGGCCATGGCTTTGGCGTCGTTCAGATCCTGGACGAGGTTCGAGTCAGCTCGTTCCTCCACCTCAGCCCGGTTCCTGTCCCGCCAGGCCACGGCTTTGGCGTCGTTCGGATCCAGGCCGAGGTCTGAGTCGGCCCGTTCCTCCACCTCGGCCTGGTCGGCATGGTCGGACTCGCTCCTGCGGAACTCGGCCCCTTCGGCGGTCGCAGCTTCCGCCGCCGCCCTCACCAGCGCGATTGGCGACATGAAGAATAAGATGGAATAAGCAGAAAAGAAACAAGACTAGCTCAAGAAAAGAAAAGCCAAGCCCAAACAAGAGATGAGGCTTACCCCGCCAAGACCGGGACCGGGGTTGGCCCCCCGTGCCCGCTGCCACGCTTCCTCTTGGCCGGCCTCCCGGCCCCGGCCGGGTCCGCCGCGCGCTTCGGGGCCTGGGGCCGTGGCGCGACGCTATCTTTCCCATGTAGGCGGCTCGGCACCGCCCCATGCGAGGATCTGGCTCCGCCCGCGTCGCCGCCTCCCCCGACCAACACCGCTACACCAACAACTAGTGTCAGCATCGACCGTTCCGAGCCGTGATAAGCAATTCAAGACACACGAAGAAAAACATAAGACTTACCCGCACGACGCCCAGCGCCGGCGTCGGACTCGGCCTCCTCCTCCCCGCCTCGAGCCGCGGGCCCGTCTAGCGCCACCGGCGCCACCTGCAACGAGGCCCAGGCGTAAGTATGCCGAGTCGTGTTCAGAAGAACCTCCCGCGTCGAGTCGGGACGGACGAGAAGATGCACGGCGGCAAAATAAGAAGACCAGACGCTCACCTGCGGCGCCGGGTTCGACCGGCTGTACGGTGCCTTGCCGAACTCCCAGTCCTCCCCAAGGTTGGCCTTGGAGATGTCGTTCACTCCACACGCGATCTGCGCTGCGGACAGCCGTGTCAACCCCATGTGGTTGGGGTCTTGAAGACCGACCATCACGCCGATGAGGCAGGAGCGCCCCTGAAGCGAAAGAACCCGACACTTGATGAACGCGGCGAGGAGGTCGGTGCCGATGAGTCCCTCCTGCGTCCTCATCACCGTCACCCGCTCGCAGAGATTGATGATCTCTTGCGACGGGCGCCGGGGCGAGTAGCCCCAGTCCGTCTTCGCCCGTGGCGGCACGATGGCGAAGGCCGGAAGATTGATGCACTCTGCGCCAAGGTTGCAGATGTAGAAGAAGGAGTTCTGCCACTTCTTGGCAGAATCCTCCAGCGGGATCTTGGGGAAGTCCACCCCCGACCGCTTCAAGATGACGGCGGCGCCGCAGTCGGCGAACTCCCCGGCCCAGAGGTCGATTGTAGGCTCGACCCCCAGGTACCCCTCGCATAGGGTGACGAAGCCGGAGAGCTGGACGATGGCACCGGCGCCAAGATGATGCGGCTGGAGCACGAAGAACTCCAAGAACGCATGGAAGAAGGTGCTCATCGGCAACCCGAATCTGCGCTCGAAATGCGTGAGGAAGAGCACGCGCTCCTTCCCCTCGGGCTGAGGCCTTTGATCGCCCCGCAGCAGGCGGACGCTGACGTCCGTCTCCCGCGGCAGGCACCGCGACGCTCGGAGACGGGTGATGTCCCCGAAGGTGGCGTTTGAGCCCATCCAGGAGCCCGATGGAAGCGACATGATCGAAGGAAGAAGAAGAAGAAGGAAGACGAACGGCAAAGGAGTTCTGCTCGAGCAGCGGGCGCCGCAGTGCGTCGGTTTCAAGAAGCAGAGCGAGAGCAAGGAGACAAGCGGGCGCGAGCGAGAATAGTGTCTGCCGCCCCCTGCCCCCAATTTATAACCCTTGCTTTGAACGTGGGGAAGTGGGGAAGTGGGATCGTCTGCACGCACCCATTCCACTACCTCGCAATAAGTGCGCACGTACATGCGCAGTAACTGCCCGGGGAAGAGCAACTAGCCCCCGGACGCCGCAATAAATCCACGCACTTGGGCCGAAGGCGCGCGGCGGTGGGCCCCGACCCGTCGCCCGGTCCCGTCACGTGCGTGGCCTGTCAGGCTCCTCCGTCTTCCGGGCACCACGTGGCACCCGCGCGAAGCCCAAGGGATTGCCCCAAGATTTGGCGGACTTCTCGGTCCCCGCCACAGCTGGGATGCCATGATCCGGTTTCTGAGGAACCCGGCACACAGCGGGTGTTGCCGAACCCGGCACTCGCAGAATCCACCTTGCTTAAGGGGGAAACTCCGAAGGCCCACTCATCCGAAGACGACGGACCTTCACAGCTTCGGGGACTACTGTCGGGGGGATGGACCCCGGGCAGGCAACGGAACCTGGATCTTCTTCAAAAACAACAAGGTTGGCACTGCCCCTCAATAACGGCACGTGCTTGGCCAGGTCGGTTGCCCCGGTCAAACCCCGCAAGCCGGCCAGACTAGCCAACCCTGTAAGACACGCCAACTCGGCCTCAACAATGAGCGCAAGACAGCCGAACCCGGCACGACCAAAGCCTCCTCAACAAGCCAGCGCCTCCCGTGGCGTGCTATGCAATCCAGCCGCGGGTCAGCACCCATCCCATCCAGGCCGTACGATGGGACAAGACTTCAATCAATGATGACCGAGGCGACAGTGCCCCGCCCATGCCTCTGATCAGAGGGTACGTAGCAACAGTGCTCCTCACATACCCGCTGACCAAGGCCGGCGTGGCTATAGTGCCCCCGCCTTCACTGCTGACAACAGCAAGCGGTGACTTGACGGAGAGCACTGTACACGACTCGGCTCGGCCACGCCCTGACGATCGACAAGATGGCGCCCAATCCCCCTAGGCATGTAGGGCCGGCACCTAGGGGAACCCGGCGAACCACAAGCCCTCAGCGGGACCCAGCCCGGGTCCCCGGACACCGACAATACGGACCCACCAACTTATAACATTACCATTGTACCCCTGGGGGTTGACCTACAAAACCCCCCAGGAGCCCTCATGCATAGGAGAGAGACATAGACACGCGCTAGAGAACTCATTCCATCACACTCACCAAGTTAGCAACATCCAAGGAGAAGGAACTGCCTAAGCCTCGGCCAGTTTCCTTCCTCTTCCACACACCTCCAGGAGCAACATTGTACTATCTATCATCGAACAACACTCGGCAGGACTAGGGGTATTATCTCTCCGGAGAGCCCCGAACCTGGGTATGTCCGGCGTCCCGCGCCCGCTCATGCCAACCTCGCCTATGGAGCCCACCAGCGCCCTCGAGCCTCCTCCTCTCTTTAGCCATCCATTGGCATCTGCCGTGCGCCCACCATGACACATGTGGTGCTTGCCCCTATCTTTGCTAGCCCAAAATTCCGCACTAAGTAGAGATACTACTTGTGCATCCAAAAACCCTTAAACACAAATCTTTTTCAGGTGTCCACCATACCTACCTAGGGATTGAGCAAGATCCCTCAAGTAAGTTGTCATCAGTGCAAAAAGGCAATAAAAATTGCTTCGAAAAGTGTGAGATCATTTAGTGTAAGAGAAAAGTGAGCGTTGTACGAACTTGGATGACAAAAAATAAAAGCAACATACTGCATAATAAAGGTTGTCATCTTAAGGGGCAATACTACGTGACGTTATCTTGCACTAAGGGATTGAGCATACAAACAAATAAGCGCATGAAAACCTCTGCCCCCTTTGCGAAGGGCCTATCCTTTATTTTTATGCACTTAATTTTATGCAAAGAGTCAAAGTTTTCCTTCTATTCCTTTTATTTTTCTCCTTTGACAAGGATCATGTGGTGAGGAAAGATCTAGGCAGATATGTCTAGTTGAATATAGATGGCATGAGTTATTATTGTTGACATCACCCTTGAGGTGAGTATGTTGGGAGGCGAAACTATAAGCCCCTATCTTTCTATGTGTCCGGTTGAAACGTTTTGCTCATGGGTACAAGGTGAGTGTTAGCAATCATAGAAGACTATATGATGGTTGAGTATGTGGACTTGCCTAAAGGCTCCGACATGTGACCCTTCCTGAAGAGATGATGAAGTGTAGTTGCAAAATTGACTGAGAACATAGTTTTTCGATTTCTAATAGAGTTTTTGCTTTATACTTCGATTGTGTGATGAACTATTACTTATTCATGAGAAGTATATGATAAAAGTCCTATGTTTAATGTTGTTGTTGTTATAATAATCAACATGATGCTTCTACGTCCGTATTTTGTTTTAATCGACACCTCTCTCTCAAAGCATGTGGACATGTTTATCGATTTCGAATTTCGCTTGAGGACAAGCGAGGTCTAAGTTTGGGGGAGTTGATATGTCCATTTTGCATCATGTTATCTTACTGTTATTTATAATGTTGTTATCCATAATAATGCTTTTTGGAGTAATTCTCACTGGTACAACAACGTCCTAAACAAACGGTTTAAAACCCCTTTCCGCGATGACATTTGGAACCGTCGCCAAGTGAGTGTGAGCGATAGGGGGGTCCTTCCCACACGACCCAAAAATCGTCGGGGATAGGCCCTCGTGGGACCCAGGCTGGGGCCGTGTGCGATCAGGCGAGGCATGGAAACCCAATCATTTCCATAGGTATGTACATCCCACCCGGTGAATCCCAAAAATCATTTCCGTAGGTATGTACATCCCACACGGTGAATCCCAGAAATCGTTTCCGTAGGTATGTACATCCCACACGGTGAATCCTAGAAATCATTTCCGTAGGTATGTACATCCCTCACGGTGAATCCCAGAAAATCATTTCCGTAGGTATGTACATCCCACACAGTTCTTTGTGTGGAAACGTTTGTGCAAGGTGGCCTAACGCAAACAGTTCGCTGCCGTAAGCCATGTGTGATTGTTAGTTGATCGAACACACCTACTTTCTAGAAACCGTGCGGGTTGTTTGAGTTCATCGCCCACGGTGTTGTCTGAGTAACCGTTTGCAATATAAAACCCCAATAAGCAAGGTAATTAGCCGGTTATTCATAATCCATGTACTAATCAAATTGACACTTCTTATAAAACACACCAGATATTTCATATCGGTATAAAAGCAACCAGGACATCATAATCGAATTACATTAGATAACTTCGGCACTCAGTTACGCCATTACACAACAGCACCAAGTTTCACATGCAGCATAAAAAACCTTTGGAAAGTAGCATCATACACGGTAAATAGACAGATGAATCTCATTTGGGAAACTGCAGAAGCGGAAGGCAAATATTGAGCCTTCAGTGATGTTGAATGTCCTTGCAACTTTAGGTCAGTGGCTATGGATAATTCCCCGCCCAACCTTCGTCCTCTTCAGCAAGACTTCAATATTGTAATGTGGGTGTTGAATGATTACCTTCCTCGCCTCTTCACCATGCAGGTGGTTTGAGAGGTAATCATCGGTGAACTGCTTTGAAAAGTACTGAAAACAAAGCTATGCATAAATCGCTGTTGTAAATTTTGAAATGGCATAAGGGGTAAAAACAAGGTAAAAGAGTTGGTACCATCCTATAGTTGACTGATGTCTTCTTCATTGTGCAAACAAAGATCTTGCTGTTATTCATCGCAAGTTTCTTCATCCTAACAATCTTTTTGAGTTTCTTGACTTCACTGATATTCATGTACATCTCATTTCCCCATATGCAAATGGGTCGAACAGTGGGTCTAAGCCTCTTACAGCAGGACCTACATGTGCAAGACCAAATTGTAAGAAACCTAAATATTAGAATGATTCTTGCAACTGCACAATAATGTGCTATTAGCCAAAGGACCCTGCTTGAACAAACCTCGATGGTAAACCACAATGTCTCCCATTGTTTCCCTGCAACACACATAAGGAAGATCTTGATCAGGTTAACTAAGAGTTACCATACTATCGGTAGAATATGTATTGAGTACAGCCAAATTTGATTGGTGTCACATGCATAACAATACAAAATTTTACCCACAGCAAATGAAAATCAAATTGCAGAACTGAACCGAACAGTTACATGGACAGCAGACCAAATGAACCAAAATAGTTAACTCAGCACGACATTGCAGAATAGAAACATGTATTAGAAGATAAGACAGTTAACAAAACAAAGAATGCTTGAGAACAGTACTACGAAATGTAGCAATTGTTGGACCAAAGTGTTAACTGAACATTACATTTCAGAGGACCAAACTATAGACTGTTCTGTTTTTGACAGATTCTGTTTTCCGTCTGTTGTTTGCTTATTTCGATGAATCTATGGCTAGTAAAATAGTTTATAAACCATAGAGAAGTAGGAATACAGTAGGTTTAACACCAATATAAATAAAGAATGAGTTAATTACAGTACCTTGAAGTGGTGATTTATTTTCTTATACTAACGGAGCTTAGGAGTTTTCTGTTATGTTTCGTGTTGTGAAGTTTTCAAGTTTTGGGTAAAGATTCGATGGACTATGGAATATGGAGTGGCAAGAGCCTAAGATTGGGGATGCCCAAGGCACCCCAAGGTAATATTCGAGGACAACCAAGAGCCTAAGCTTGGGGATGCCCCGGAAGGCATCCCCTCTTTCGTCTTCGTTCATCGCTAACTTTACTTGGAGCTATATTTTTATTCACCACATGATATGTGTTTTGCTTGGAGCATCAATTTATTTTGTTAGAATTTGCTTTCTGTTATTTAGAACAATTTTTTGCATCTTTTATTTCAATAAAAGTGGCATTGATAGCCTTTACTAAGCCTATTTTAGAAGTCCACATGTTGCTGTTTGAAAACAGAAAGTTTACCGCTGTTGCAATGTTGAAACCTTTTGCATATTAAGATCTGATAAATTTACTACAGTGGGAATTTTCTTTCATAATTTTTGGAGCTAGGGAAGTATGGAGGTTGCTGCATTCTTTACAGATTATCCTGTTTAGGCAAATTGCTGTTATGTTTGCATTGTTTGGATATGTTTGCTTCTTTAATGATTCTATTTGAGGATAGGACTATTAAATATGCAGATGCATTTAGTATGCAATGTTGAATAATAATTTTAGTGATTTTCTACAGTATGATAAGGTTTTGCAATGGTTTATACTAACTTATCTCACGAGTCCTTGTTGAGTTTTGTGTGGATGAAGCTTTTGAGATTTAGGGAGACCGTGATATGAGAGGAATTAAGGAGACACAAAAGCTCAAGGTTCGGGATGCCCAAGGCACCCCAAGATAATATTTCAACAACTGTCAAGCGTCTAAGCTTGGGGCTGCCCCGGTTGGCATCGCACCTTTCTTCTTCAACAATTATCGGTTAGTTTCGGTTGATCCTAAGTTTTTGCTTCTTCACATGATGTTTGCCATTCTTAGAATGTCATTTTATTTTTCTTTTCTTGCTGTTTGAATAGAATACCAACATCTGAAATTATTAAATGTTAGAGAGTCTTCACATATTTGCATAATTATTTGACTACTCATTGATCTTCACTTATATCTTTCGGAGTAGTTTGTCGATGCTCTAGTGCTTCACTTATATCTTTTAGAGCATGGTGGTAGTTTTATTTTGAACAAATAGATGAACTCTCATGCTTCACTTGGATTATTTTGAGAGTCTTAAATAGCATGGTAATTTGCTTAAAATCCTAATATGCTAGGTATACAAGATTAATAACAAAATTCTCTTATGAGTGTTTTGAATACTAAGAGAAGTTTGATGCTTGATGATTGTTCTGAGATATGGAGGTAATAATATCAAGGTCGTGCTAGTTGAGTAGTTGTGAATTCGAGAAATGCTTGTGTTGAAGTTTGCAAGTCCCGTAGCATGCACGTATGGTAAACATTGTGTAACAAATTTGAAACATGAGGTGTTATTTGATTGTCCTCCTTATGACTGGCGGTCGGGGATGAGCGATGGTCTTTTCCTACCAATCTATCCCCCTAGGAGCATGCGTGTAGTGTCGAGGTATTTGATGACTTGTAGATTTTTTCAATAAGTATGTGAGTTCTTTATGACTAATGTTGAGTCCATGGATTATACGCACTCTCACCCTACCATCCTTGCTAGCCTCTTCGGCACCTTGCATTGCCCTTTCTCACATTGAGAGTTGGCGCAAACTTTGCCGGTGCATCCAAACCCCGTGATATGATAAGCTCTTTCACACATAAACCTCCTTATATCTTCCTCAAAACAGCCACCATACCTACCTATTATGGCATTTCCATAGCCATTCCGAGATATATTGCCATGCAACTTTTCACCATTCTGTTCATCATGACACATTCATCATTGTCATATTTCTAGCATGATCATGTAGTTGACATAGTATTTGTGGCAAAGCCACCGTTCATAATTCATTCATACTTGTCACTCTTGATTCATTGCATATCCCGGTACACCGCCGGAGGCATCCATATAGAGTCATGCTTTGTTCTAGTATCGAGTTGTAATCATTGAGTTGTAAATAAATAGAAGTGTGATGATCATCATTCAATAGAGCATTGTCCCAAAAAAAAGAGAAAGGCCAAAGAAAAAAAGGCCCAAAAAAAGAGAAAATAAAAAGTGGCAATGCTACTATCCTTTTTTCCACACTTATGCTTCAAAGTAGCACCATGTTCTTCATATAGAGATTCTCTTGAGTTATCACTTTCATATACTAGTGGGAGTCTTCATTATAGAGCTTGGCTTGTATATTCCAACAATGGGCTTCCTCTTTTGTTGAGATTTCATACATTTATAGCTCTAGTGCATCTGTTGCATGGCAATCCCTACTCCTTGCATTAACATCAATCGATGGGCATCTCCATAGCCCATTGATTAGCCTCGTTGATGTGAGACTTTCTCCTTTTTGTCTTCTCCACATAACCCCCTCATTATTCCATTCCACCCATAGTGTTATATCCATGGCTCACGCTCATGTATTGCGTGAAGGTTTATAAGTTTGAGATTACTAAAGTATGAAACAATTGCTTGGCTTGTCGTCGGGCTTGTCCATGATGAGAGCATTCTTGTGTGACAAAAATGGAGCATGACTAAACTATATGATTTTGTAGGTATGAACTTTCTTTGGCCATGTTATTTTGAGAAGACATAATTGCTTAGTTAGTATGCTTGAAGTATTATTATTTTTATGTCAATATGAACTTTTGTCTTGAATCTTTCGGATCTGAATATTCATATCACAAGTAAGAAGAATTACATTGAAATTATGCCAACTAGCATTCCACATCAAACATTATATTTTTTATCATTTACCTACTCGAGGACGAGCAGGAATTAAGCTTGGGGATGCTTGATACGTCTCCAACGTATCTATAATTTTTGATTGCTCCATGCTATATTATCTACTATTTTGGGCAATATTGGGCTTTATTATCCACTTTTATATTATTTTTGGGACTAACCTATTAACCGGAGGCCCAGCCCAGATTTGCTGTTTTATGCCTATTTCAGTGTTTTGAAGAAAAGGAATATCAGACGGAGTCGAAACGGAACGAAATAAATTAGAGGCGTTATTTTTGGAACGAAAGCCACCCGATGGACTTGGACCCCACGTCAAGGAAGGAACGAGGAAGCCACGAGGGTGGGGGCGCGCCCCCCTGCCTCGTGGGGCCCTCGTGGCTCCCGTGACGTACTTCTTCCGCCTATATAACTCCGCGTACCCTAAAACTTCTAGAACGGAGATTAGACCGGGAGTGCCGCCACCAGAAGCCTCTGTAGCCACCAAAAGCCAATCTAGACCCGTTCCGGCACCCTGCCGGAGGGGGCAATCCCTCTCCGGTGGCCATCTTCATCCTCCAGGTGCTCTCCATGACGAGGAGAGAGTAGTTCTCCCTCGGGGCTGAGGGTATGTACCAGTAGCTATGTGTTTGATCTCTCTCTCTCATGTTCTTGAGGTGATACGATCTTGATGTATCGCGAGCTTTGCTATTATATTTGGATCCTATGATGTTTCTTCCCCCCTCTTCTCTCTTGTAATGAATCGAGTTTCCCCTTTGAAGTAATCTTATCGGATTGAGTCTTTAAATATTTTAGAACACTTGATGTATGTCTTGCCATGGATATCTGTGGTGATAATGGGATATCACGTGATTCACTTGATGTATGTTTTGGTGATCAACTTGCGGGTTCCGCCCATGAACCTATGCATAGGGGTTGGCACACGTTTTCATCGTGATTCTCCGGTAGAAACTTTGGGGCACTCTTTGAGGTCCTATGTGTTGGTTGAATAGATGAATCTGAGATTGTGGGATGCATATCGTATAATCATACCCACGGATACTTGAGGTGACATTGGAGTATCTAGGTGACATTAGGGTTTTGGTTGATTTGTGTCTTAAGGTGTTATTCTAGTACGAACTCTAGGGCTGTTTGTGACACTTATAGGAATAGGCCAACGGATTGATTGGAACGAATAATTTTGAGGTGGTTTCGTACCCTACCATAATCTCTTCGTTCGTTCTCCGCTATTAGTGACTTTGGAGTGACTCTTTGTTGCATGTTGAGGGATAGTTTTATGATCCAATTATGTTAGTATTATTGAGAGGACTTACACTAGTGAAAGTATGAACCCTAGGCCTTGTTTCAACACATTGCAATACCGTTTACGCTCATTTTTATCATTAGTTACCTTGCTGTTTTTATAATTTCAGATTACAAATACCTTTATCTACCATCCATATACCGCTTGTATCACCATCTCTTCACCGAACTAGTGCACCTATACAATTTACCATTGTATTGGGTGTGTTGGGGACACAAGAGACTCTTTGTTATTTGGTTGCAAGGTTGCTTGAGTGAGACCATCTTCATCCTACACCTCCTATAGATTGATAAACCTTAGGTCATCCACTTGAGGGAAATTTGCTACTGTCCTACAAACCTCTGCACTTGGAGGCCCAACAATGTCTACAATAAGAAGGTTGTGTAGTAGACATCAAGCTCTTTTTTGGCGCCGTTGCCGGGGAGGTGAGTGCTTGAAGGTATATCTTTAGATCTTGCAATCGAGTCTTTTAGTTTCTTGTTTTATCACTAGTTTGGTCTGTAAAAGAAAATTATAAAAAATGGAATTTAGTTTGTATCATACACTTCATATTTTTCATATCTTTCGTGAGTATGATGGAAAGGAAAATTGTGCCAAATTGTTAGAAGAAGAATGAATTGAAATGTTTGGCACTAAATCTTTGAATGATGAGCATGATTGCAATGTTGTTAGTACAAATTCTTTGAATATCCATGATGCTAATGATATGCAAGGCCACAAGCTTGGGGAAGATATGTTTGATGAAGATGATATTTTTTGTCCCCCAAGTTTTGATGAGCAAATTTATTATGATGAAAGCATGCCTCCTATTTATGATGATTATATTGATGAAAGTGGTTTCGGAGAGGTCATGACTTTATTTAGTAATGATTCCACTATTCCGGAAGAGGTTCCAATTGATTATGAGAACAAAGTTGCTATCTATGATGATTATTGTGATGGCTTGTATGCTATAAAAATAATGATATCCATGAAACTTGTCATCATGATTTTAGTTTTCAATTGGATTATGCCTCACATGATAATTATTTTGTTGAGTTTGCTCCCACTATTATTCATGAGAAGAATCTTGCTTATGTGGAGAGTAATAAAATTTCTATGCTTATAGATCATGAAAAGAATTGTTTAGGTGCTGGTTATATTGTTGAATTCATTCATGATGCTACTGAAAATTATTATGAGGGAGGAACATATGCTTGTAGGAATTGCAATAATACCAAGTTTCCTCTCTATGTGCTTAAAGTTTTGAAGTTATGCTTGTTTTACCTTCCTTTGCAAGTTGATTCTTGTTCCCATAAGTTGTTTTGTCACAAAATCCCTATGCATAGGAAGTATGCTAGACTTAAATGTGCTAGTCATATTCTTCATGATGCTCTGTTTATGTTACAATTCTTATCTTTTATGTGAGCATCGTTGAAATCATCATGCCTAGCTAGGGGCGTTAACCGGTAGCGCTTGTTGGGAGGCAACCCAATTTTATTTTAGTTCCTTGCTTTTTGATCCTGTTTAGTAATAAATAATTTATCTAGACTCTGTTATGATTGAGTTTTTATGTTTTAATTAGTGTGTGTGCCAAGCAGAACCGTTGGGAAGACTTGGGGAAAGTCTTGTTGATCATGCTGTCAAAAACAGAAACTTTAGCGCTCATGAGAATTGCTGACATTTTTTGTTAATAGTGATATTTAGTTAATTATTTTTGCATATGATTAATAAATAAATTACTCAGGTCCAGAAATTTATTTTAGAATTTTTGGGGTTCCAGAAGTTTACGTTTGATCCATATTACTACAGACTGTTCTGTTTTTGACAGATTCTGTCTTCCGTCTGTTGTTTGCTTATTTCGATGAATCTATGGCTAGTAAAATAGTTTATAAACCATAGACAAGTTGGAATACAGTAGGTTTAACACCAATATAAATAAATAATGAGTTAATTACAGTACCTTGAAGTGGTGATTTATTTTCTTATACTAACAGAGCTTAGGAGTTTTCTGTTAAGTTTTGTGTTGTGAAGTTTTCAGTTTTGGGTAAAGATTTGATGGACTATGGAATAAGGAGTGGCAAGAGCCTAAGCTTGGGGATGCCCAAGGCACCCCAAGGTAATATTAAAGGACAACCAAGAGCCTAAGCTTGGGGATGCCCCGGAAGGCATCCCCTCTTTCGTCTTCGTTCATCGGTAACTTTAATTGGAGCTATATTTTTATTCGCCACATGATATGTGTTTTGCTTGGAGCATCAATTTATTTTGTTAGAATTTGCTTGCTGTTATTTAGAACAATTTTTGCATCTTTTATTTCAATAAAAGTGGCATTGATAGCCTTGACTAAGCCTATTTTAGAAGTCCACATGTTGCTGTTTGAAAACAGAAAGTTTACCGCTGTTGCAATAATTCCCTAGAAAAGTCAGAATGTGATAGAATGTTGAAACCTTTTGCATATTAAGATCTGATAAATTTACTACAATGGGAATTTTCTTTCATAATTTTTGGAGCTAGGGAAGTATGGAGGTTGCTGCATTCTTTACAGATTATCCTGTTTAGGCAGATTGCTGTTATGTTTGCATTGTTTGGATATGTTTGCTTCTTTAATGATTCTATTTGAGGATAGGACTATTAAATATGCAGAGTCATTTAGTATGAAATGTTGAATAATAATTTTAGTGATTTGCTACAGTAGAGTATGATAAGGTTTTTGCAATGGTTTATACTAACTTATCTCACGAGTCCTTGTTGAGTTTTGTGTGGATGAAGCTTTTGAGATTTAGGGAGACCGTGATATGAGAGGAATTAAGGAGACACAAAATCTCAAGCTTGGGGATGCCCAAGGCACCCCAAGATAATATTTCAATAAGTCTCAAGCGTCTAAGCTTGGGGATGCCCCGGTTGGCATCCCACCTTTCTTCTTCAACAATTATCGGTTAGTTTCAGTTGATCCTAAGTTTTTGCTTCTTCACATGATGTTTGCCATTCTTAGAATGTCATTTTATTTTTCTTTTATTGCTGTTTGAATAGAATACCAACATCTGAAATTATTAAATGTTAGAGAGTCTTCACATATTTGCATAATTATTCGACTACTCATTGATCTTCACTTATATCTTTCGGAGTAGTTTGCCGATGCTCTAGTGCTTCACTTATATCTTTTAGAGCATGGTGGTAGTTTTATTTTGAACAAATAGATGAACTATCATGCTTCACTTAGATTATTTTTAGAGTCTTAAATAGCATGGTAATTTGCTTAAAATCCTAATATGCTAGGTATACAAGATTAATAACAAAATTCTCTTATGAGTGTTTTGAATACTAAGAGAAGTTTGATGCTTGATGATTGTTTTGAGATATGGAGGTAATAATATCAAAGTCGTGCTAGTTGAGTAGTTGTGAATTCGAGAAATGCTTGTGTTGAAGTTTGCAAGTCCCGTAGCATGCACGTATGGTAAACGTTGTGTAACAAATTTGAAACATGAGGTGTTATTTGATTGTCCTCCTTATGACTGGCGGTCGGGGATGAGCGATGGTCTTTTCCTACCAATCTATCCCCCTAGGAGCATGCGTGTAGTGTCGAGGTCTTTGATGAATTGTAGATTTTTTCAATAAGTATGTGAGTTCTTTATGACTAATGTTGAGTCCATGGATTATACGCACTCTCACCCTACCATCCTTGCTAGCCTCTTCGGCACCTTGCATTGCCCTTTCTCACATTGAGAGTTGGCGCAAACTTTGCCGGTGCATCCAAACCCCGTGATATGATAAGCTCTTTCACACATAAACCTCCTTATATCTTCCTCAAAACAGCCACCATACCTACCTATTATGGCATTTCCATAGCCATTCCGAAATATATTGCCATGCAACTTTTCACCATTCTGTTCATCATGACACATTCATCATTGTCATATTTCTAGCATGATCATGTAGTTGACATAGTATTTGTGGCAAAGCCACCGTTCATAATTCTTTCATACTTGTCACTCTTGATTCATTGCATATCCCGGTACACCGCCGGCGGCATCCATATAGAGTCATGCTTTGTTCTAGTATCGAGTTGTAATCATTGAGTTGTAAATAAATAGAAGTGTGATGATCATCATTCAATAGAGCATTGTACCAAAAAAAAGAGAAAGGCCAAAGAAAAAAAAGGCCCCAAAAAAGAGAAAATAAAAAGTGGCAATGCTACTATCCATTTTTCCACACTTATGCTTCAAAGTAGCACCATGTTCTTCATATAGAGAGTCTCTTGAGTTATCACTTTCATATACTAGTGGGAGTCTTCATTATAGAACTTGGCTTGTATATTCCAACAATGGGCCTCCTCTTTTGTTGAGCTTTCATACATTTATAGCTCTAGTGCATCTATTGCATGGCAATCCCTACTCCTTGCATTAACATCAATCGATGGGCATCTCCATAGCCCATTGATTAGCCTCGTTGATGTGAGACTTTCTCCTTTTTGTCTTCTCCAAATAACCCCCTCATTATTCCATTCCACCCATAGTGTTGTATCCATGGCTCACGCTCATGTATTGCGTGAAGGTTTATAAGTTTGAGATTACTAAAGTATGAAACAATTGCTTGGCTTGTCATCGGGGTTGTGCATGATGAGAGCATTCTTGTGTGACGAAAATGGAGCATGACTAAACTATATGATTTTGTAGGTATGAACTTTCTTTGGCCATGTTATTTTGAGAAGACATAATTGCTTAGTTAGTATGCTTGAAGTATTATTATTTTTATGTCAATATGAATTTTTGTCTTGAATCTTTCAGATCTGAATATTCATATCACAAGTAAGAAGAATTACATTGAAATTATGCCAACTAGCATTCCACATCAAACATTATCTTTTTTATCATTTACCTACTCGAGGACAAGCAGGAATTAAGCTTGGGGATGCTTGATACGTCTCCAACGTATCTATAATTTTTGATTGCTCCATGCTATATTATCTACTATTTTGGGCAATATTGGGCTTTATTATCCACTTTTATATTATTTTTGGGACTAACCTATTAACCGGAGGCCCAGCCCAGATTTGTTGTTTTATGCCTATTTCAGTGTTTTGAAGAAAAGGAATATCAGACGGAGTCGAAACGGAACGAAATAAACTAGAGACGCTATTTTTGGAATGAAAGCCACCCGATGGACTTGGACCCCACGTCAAGGAAGGAACAATGAAGCCACGAGGGTGGGGGCGCGCCCCCTGCCTCGTGGGGCCCTCGTGGCTCCCCTGACGTACTTCTTCCGCCTATATAACTCCACGTACCCTAAAACTTCTAGAACGGAGATTAGACCGGGAGTTCCGCCGCCAGAAGCCTCTGTAGCCACCAAAAGCCAATCTAGACCCGTTCCGGCACCCTGCCGGAGGGGGCAATCCCTCTCCGGTGGCCATCTTCATCCTCCAGGTGCTCTCCATGACGAGGAGAGAGTAGTCCTCCCTCGGGGCTGAGGGTATGTACCAGTAGCTATGTGTTTGATCTCTCTCTCTCTCGTGTTCTTGAGGTGATACGATCTTGATGTATCGCGAGCTTTGCTATTATATTTGGATCCTATGATGTTTCTTCCCCCCTCTTCTCTCTTGTAATGAATCGAGTTTCCCCTTTGAAGTAATCTTATCGGATTGAGTCTTTAAATATTTTAGAACACTTGATGTATGTCTTGCCGTGGATATCTGTGGTGATAATGGGATATCACGTGATTCACTTGATGTATGTTTTGGTGATCAACTTGCGGGTTCCGCCCATGAACCTATGCATAGGGGTTGGCACACGTTTTCGTCGTGATTCTCCGGTAGAAACTTTGGGGCACTCTTTGAGGTCCTATGTGTTGGTTGAATAGATGAATCTGAGATTGTGGGATGCATATCATATAATCATACCCACGGATACTTGAGGTGACATTGGAGTATCTAGGTGACATTAGGGTTTTGGTTGATTTGTGTCTTAAGGTGTTATTCTAGTACGAACTCTAGGGCTGTTTGTGACACTTATAGGAATAGGCCAACGGATTGATTGGAACGAATAACTCTGAGGTGGTTTCGTACCCTACCATAATCTCTTCGTTCGTTCTCCGCTATTAGTGACTTTGGAGTGACTCTTTGTTGCATGTTGAGGGATAGTTTTATGATCCAATTATGTTAGTATTATTGAGAGGACTTACACTAGTGAAAGTATGAACCCTAGGCCTTGTTTCAACACATTGCAATACCGTTTACGCTCATTTTTATCATTAGTTACCTTGCTGTTTTTATAACTTCAGATTACAAATACCTTTATCTACCATCCATATACCGCTTGTATCACCATCTCTTCACCGAACTAGTGCACCTATACAATTTACCATTGTATTGGGTGTGTTCGGGACACAAGAGACTCTTTGTTATTTGGTTGCAGGGTTGCTTGAGTGAGACCATCTTCATCCTACACCTCCTATAGATTGATAAACCTTAGGTCATCGACTTGAGGGAAATTTGCTACTGTCCTACAAACCTCTGCACTTGGAGGCCCAACAACGTCTACAATAAGAAGTTTGTGTAGTAGACATCAAGCTCTTTTTTGGCGCCGTTGCCGGGGAGGTGAGTGCTTGAAGGTATATCTTTAGATCTTGCAATCGAGTCTTTTAGTTTCTTGTTTTATCACTAGTTTAGTCTGTAAAAGAAAACTATAAAAAATGGAATTTAGTTTGTCTCATACACTTCATATTTTTAATATCTTTCGTGAGTATGATGGAAAGGAAAATTGTGCCAAAGTGTTAGAAGAAGAATGCATTAAAATGTTTGGCACTAAATCTTTGAATGATGAGCATGATTGCAATGTTGTTAGTACAAATTCTTTGAATATCCATGATGCTAATGATATGCAAGGCCACAAGCTTGGGGAAGCTATGTTTGATGAAGATGATATTTTTTGTCCCCCTAGTTTTGATGAGAAAATTTATTATGATGAAAGCATGCCTCCTATTTATGATGATTATATTGATGAAAGTGGTTTCGGAGAGGTCATGACTTTATTTAGTAATGATTCCACTATTCCGGAAGAGGTTCCAATTGATTATGAGAACAAAGTTGCTATCTATGATGATTATTGTGATGGCTTGTATGCTATAAAGAATAATGATATCCATGAAACTTGTCATCATGATTTTAGTTTTCAATTGGATTATGCCTCACATGATAATTATTTTGTTGAGTTTGCTCCCACTATTATTCATGAGAAGAATCTTGCTTATGTGGAGAGTAATAAAATTTCTATGCTTATAGATCATGAAAAGAATTGTTTAGGTGCTGGTTATATTGTTGAATTCATTCATGATGCTACTAAAAATTATTATGAGGGAGGAACATATGCTTGTAGGAATTGCAATAATACCAAGTTTCCTCTCTATGTGCTTAAAGTTTTGAAGTTATGCTTGTTTTACCTTCCTTTGCAAGTTGATTCTTGTTCCCATAAGTTGTTTTGTCACAAAATCCCTATGCATAGGAAGTATGCTAGACTTAAATGTGCTAGTCATATTCTTCATGATGCTCTCTTTATGTTACAATTCTTATCTTTTATGTGAGCATCGTTGAAATCATCGTGCCTAGCTAGGGGCGTTAAACGATAGCGCTTGTTGGGAGGCAACCCAATTTTATTTTAGTTCCTTGCTTTTTGATCCTGTTGAGTAATAAATAATTTATCTAGACTCTTTTATGATTGAGTTTTTATGTTTTAATTAGTGTGTGTGCCAAGCAGAACCGTTGGGAAGACTTGGGGAAAGTCTTGTTGATCATGCTGTCAAAAACAGAAACTATAGCGCTCATGAGAATTGCTGCCATTTTTTATTAAGAGTGATATTTAGTTAATTATTTTTGCATATGATTAATAAATAAATTACTCAGGTCCAGAAATTTATTTTAGAACTTTTGGGGTTCCAGAAGTTTACGTTTGATCCATATTACTACAGACTGTTCTGTTTTTGACAGATTCTATTTTCCGTCTATTGTTTGCTTATTTCGATGAATCTATGGCTAGTAAATAGTTTATAAACCATAGACAAGTTGGAATACAGTAGGTTTAACACCAATATAAATAAAGAATGAGTTAATTACAGTCCCTTGAAGTGGTGATTTATTTTCTTATACTAATAGAGCTTAGGAGTTTTCTGTTAAGTTTTGTGTTGTGAAGTTTTCAGTTTTGGGTAAAGATTTGATGGACTATGGAATAAGGAGTGGCAAGAGCCTAAGCTTGGGGATGCCCAAGGCACCCCAAGGTAATATTAAAGGACAACCAAGATCCTAAGCTTGGGGATGCCCCGGAAGGCATCCCCTCTTTCGTCTTCGTTCATCGGTAACTTTAATTGGAGCTATATTTTTATTCGCCACATGATATGTGTTTTGCTTGGAGCATCAATTTATTTTGTTAGAATTTGCTTGCTGTTATTTAGAACAATTTTTTGCATCTTTTATTTCAATAAAAGTGGCATTGATAGCCTTTACTAAGCCTATTTTAGAAGTCCACATGTTGCTGTCTGAAAACAGAAAGTTTACCGCTGTTGCAATAATTCCCTAGAAAAGTCAGAATGTGATAAAATGTTGAAACCTTTTGCATATTAAGATCTGATAAATTTACTACAGTGGGAATTTTCTTTCATAATTTTTGGAGCTAGGGAAGTATGGAGGTTGCTGCATTCTTTACAGATTATCCTGTTTAGGCAAATTGCTGTTATGTTTGCATTGTTTGGATATGTTTGCTTCTTTAATGATTCTATTTGAGGATAGGACTATTAAATATGCAGATGCATTTAGTATGCAATGTTGAATAATAATTTTAGTGATTTTCTACAGTATGATAAGGTTTTGCAATGGTTTATACTAACTTATCTCACGAGTCCTTGTTGAGTTTTGTGTGGATGAAGCTTTTGAGATTTAGGGAGACCGTGATATGAGAGGAATTAAGGAGACACAAAAGCTCAAGCTTGGGGATGCCCAAGGCACCCCAAGATAATATTTCAAGAACTGTCAAGCGTCTAAGCTTGGGGATGCCCCGGTTGGCATCGCACCTTTCTTCTTCATAAATTATCGGTTAGTTTCGGTTGATCCTAAGTTTTTGCTTCTTCACATGATGTTTGCCATTCTTAGAATGTCATTTTGTTTTGCTTTGCTTGCTGTTGGAATAGAATACCAAGATCTGAAATTATTAAATTTTAGAGAGTCTTCGTAGCGACCAGACGTCAAACAGTCTGATCTCTGTGCTCCGGTGTCATCCCTGGATCAGTAATGCTGACACCACACAGTACTCGGAGGATTTATAGCAGAGTAGCAATCACACACTTATTACATCGAGTGTCTCAAAAGAGAACTTATTACAATAAATATGACTTAAGGCCATCTAATAACGATAACAACGGAAGGCTTAGAAGATAAGTGAGTCCATCAACTCCAACGGCATCACTGAGTATAGAACCACGACCTAAAAACTCCTTAATCGTCGTCTGAAAAGTCTGCAACATTAACGTTGCAGCCCAAAAACGGGTCAGCACATGGAATATGCTGGCAAAGTAACACATAGAGAGTAATGGAATGAAACAGCTATACTATATGCATATTTGGCTGGTGGAAAGCTCTATGGTTACAGTTTTTGCATAAAGCCAATTTTACCCTACTTCAAAGGAATAAAATTAATTACTATCATGGTGGTTGTTAAACATTGAGAATGGTTGACAACATTCTCAATCCCAATTAAGCATCATCATTAAACAAACCCAACAAAATTAATTTTAGAGTAACATGTTGAGATTCACATGATAATCCAGATACTAGATACTCAAGATGTCCATAACCAGGGACACGGCTAACCATGATTAGTTTATTACACTCTGCAGAGGTTTGCGCACTTTTCCCCACAAGACTCGATCGCCTCCGTTGGATTTCTCGCACTACATGGTGTTTGAGAAACGGATGACCGAGACACAGTCTTTCAGAAGCACTAGCACCTTACGATGGATAGACCGGTACACCTACTTTCCCCTACATCTGCTAGTCTACCCTGTAAGAGTTCGCATGACTTAATCAACTATGCCAGAGCCCATAATGGCTTGTGGCTACACACGGAAGTTTCTAGTATGAACAATCTCATGATCCCTTTGAGCCTGGGTGGCGGTCCAAAAGAAACCAGGCATGTCCTAGAATACCCAGGTGCCTCAATCCACCCAGATGTGTGTTTAAGTTGCCACCTTAGATAAACCATTAATTATCAATCTCACATCTGTCATGGATATCACTCACCCAATCCACGTCTACTAGCATAGCATGGCATAATAAGAAAACGTAGAAGTAACTCCCAAAGGTTTGACAATAAACAGGTAATAGGTACTACCTCATCTACTTACCATCCCATAGTTTAATTAGATCCTAATCATGCAATGTGTGAAAATTGAACTAATGCAAAAAAACTGGGTTGTAGAAAAGGTATGATCAAAGTGTTACTTGCCTTGCTGATGATCCGCGAAACCTAACGATTCGAAGTAACAGGCGGCGCACTCCGGGTACTCTATCGCAGACAATAAACAAGCATACAATAAGTGCTCATCTAATGCACATGTAAAACTCAAATAAGAGATCTAACCAAAAGGTTCAACTTAAGAACTCCGGTTGGCAAAAAGGATCAAATCGAACGAAGCAAAGAAAGTCAAACGGCGAAAGAAAACAACTTCGTTCTAGTAATATGAATCTAAGACAAATTTTACAGTAGCAAAAACTTGTTTAAGTTGATTATTCGGATAGAGGGTTTCGAGAAACTCCAGGTGCTTGAATTGCCTGATTCCGATAAACGAGCGAAAAGTTAAACTAAAACGAAAATCGGATCAGAAATCGTGATCAGAAAATAACCGCGGAAAATCCGACGAAAAAGAAAAACGACGAACAGATTTTTTTTTGTTTTAAAAAAACAGCATGGAAAACGAGGCGGCGGCGAACCTCGGGCGGCGGGTCGTGGCGGCGACGGCGGGGCTGGGGCTAGGGCATGGCTAGGGTTTGGGGCGGCTACTCGGGCCTCGGGCGCGCCTTATAAAGTGTCAGGACCCCGATTCCAAGCCACATCGATCTAGCCGGTAGCACCTCATATCACTTTGCGGCCTCACGCACGGTATCCCACGGTGTCGCCTTACCATGGCCCGGGACCGTTTGCGCCTTTTGGCTCACGTATATGACAATGTCGCTAGCATCCATATGACAGAGAACCCGGGCCGACATGGCTAGTCGCGAACCCAAAGCGGCACAGACCTATGGAGACAGGCATACATGCATCACATCGAACATGTCGGTCATCAACGAGTGATTCTGGGCTGTAGCACTGGGCTAACAGGACTCCGGGGGTTCCGGGCTGTAGCAGGCTAGGCAGGACTCCGGAAATCACCGCGTGACATTTCTCCGAAGGGACAGACATAGGGACGAAGTGAAACACATGCCGGCCAGTCAAGTGTCCTGAACAGTAGTGGTGGGCTAGCAGGACTCCGGTGAACCGGGCTGTAGAGGACTACTATGGCTCGAGGAACACTAGACTACATTTCCCCATAAGAAAGGCTGCGAAGGATAAACAACTAGATTGTCGGATCCCACTCATACCAAGCATTTCAATCATACACACAAGATGCCCGATATGACTACATACAACATGGCATCACAACAAAACTCTACAACTCAAGTACTTTATTTAAAGGCTCCAGGGAGCCATACATAACATATTCATACAGGTAGGGGTCACATGACCCGACACTCAAGTCATACAATCATACAAGCACATGCGGAAGCAAGTAGTCTGAGTACAGACTCTAGAAAGAAAGAAAGCTTCTCGGAGCCTGTCTATCTACATAGGGCCCTCCATGGCCGGGATCACCACCTGGGTGGCTAGTCACTCGTCGACGTCAAGGTCTACATAAAACCCATCGGAGGGGGCAGTGTTGTCGTCTAAAAACAACAAATAAGCAAACATGAGTACAAAGGTACTCAGCAAGTCTTACATCAGATCCTACTATACATGCTCATTCTCAAGAAGGTGGTGGGGTTTATGCAGCAAGCCAGCTTTGACTCTTGGCTAAGCTATCCTACGGAACCTTTTTAGTAAAATAGTTTTCGCACACGAGTCCACTAGTCACCAACACAATACTCCACCGTGGATCCTCCCTCGTATCCTGTGAGAGGGCCATCCTCGGTACTCACACTTATCTTGAGTCTTTTAGTAGTATCCATTAACTTGTCTATGAACTGTATAGGAAACCAAGTAGTCCTTTACCACGGACGCGGCTATTCGAATAGTTTTATACCCTGCAGGGGTGTACTTCGTCACACATGTTTCCACCACTTAGCGTCTGCACACGAAATGTGCTCGGCAGACTTCAAGCGAAAACCGATGTGGGTGTAGACCACAACCTGACTAACCTCACAAGTCTCTAGTCCAGGGTCATCGCCTATTCACGTTCCATCCGCAAGGAAATCTGGCCGGGGTGTCCTCAACGACCCCGAACGATGTGAACAGGGTTCTCGAGACACCAAACGGGTGACTCGGTACACCGTGCCATGGTGTATCTACCGCAACATAGCCCACCCCTAGGGTCAGCGCAACGCACGGCCGCCAACACTTAACCTACAAACACCAGAAACTAGTTGCAACTCCTGGACTGAGGCGAGAGGGGTCAGTAAGTCGAGCGGGGTCATATTTCAGGGCCCAATGTGTGGTAGTAGCTGAATCTTAAATCACGCATACAGAACTCAGTTCTTACGGACGGCCTCAATGAAACAACCCACCATGTACTCCTACATGGCCTCTCATCGATACCTTTACCAAAACATGTTCAACACATCCCACATATTTCTGACACAAGCATTTCACTCTAGCCCATCACCCAGATGAACCAGACCTGACACAACTCTAAGCATAGCAGGCATAGCAAGGTAGGAATCACAAAACATGGCTCAATCAACTCCTACACATGCTAGTGGGTTTCATCTAGTTACTGTGGCAATGACAGGTCATGCAGAGGATAAGGGTTCAACTACCGTAGCACACAGCAGTTTGAAACGCGTTGTCTTAATGCAGTAAACAAGAGCAGGAGCGAGAACATGGGTTGTATCGGAATGATCAATGGTTGCTTGCCTGATGGAGTGGTAACGGGATCCTGCCCTTCAGTTGGATACTCATGAATATACTCGGAGGCAGAACCTACCACGAAGAACACAACCGAGCACAATCAACACATGACGATATGCAACAATATGATGCATGCTATGACATGGCAATATGAATGGGTTTTGGCCTAATGCAAGCTAAAACAGAAAGGGGTGAACTCATTTGAATCGAAGATTCAAATATTAGCTCATTATTTATTGCATTTATAGGGCATTTCCTTATTCTGCTTAAACAACAGGGTAAACTTGTTTTGTCATGCATGAAACCATTACAGATGGATAGATTGAATTTTTCTGATAATTTTTCATATATAATTTATCTCATTTGGAGTTATGGTTGAATTTCTATGAATTTTTGAAGTTTGAACTATTTTCTGGAATTTCATGAATAAAAATAATTCCAGAAAAACAATTACTGCGTCAGCAATGCGACAGGGTGAAGTCAGCAAGTCAAAGGCGCCAGCCAGGTCAAACCTGACTGGTGGGGCCCCCTGGTCCGTGTCTCTGTGCACTAACCACGCTTAGTTAGCCTAGTTAACAGGCGGGGCCCACTAGTCAGTGACTATACTAATTAACTAACCTATTTAGTTAGCACTAACAGGGTAATTAGCCGGGCGGGGCCTGCATGTCGGTGAGAGAGGGGGGGGTCAACCCATGTCAGCAGGTCAAACCCCGCCGGTCAGTGAGTCAAAGCCTGCCGGCGTTTGGCCGCCGGCGAGGCCAGACGCGGTGGCGCGCTGCGGAAATCGCCCACGGGGTACCATTTGGTGCGCGGAGAGCAGCTACGGGTAGCTGGGGACAACCCGCGGTGTTTGGTGGTGGTGGTTGGGCTCGGGGTGGCCGGGAACGTCGCCGGCGATGAGCCTTGCGGTCGCCGGAGTCGGGCGAAAGTGAGCCCGAGGCTACGGGGCACGTCGAGGCGCATGGTGAGGTGCGTTGTGCCCCTAGGGATGCAGCGAAGATGTTAGGCTAGGTGGTGTGGCCGGAGTTTGGCCGGAGACATGTCGGCGACGAGCTCCATGGTGGCGGGTGCGGGTGAGCTTCGTGTGCTCGTTGTAGTGCACGAGAAGAGGAACGGAGAGGTTGGGGAGGTGCAGCAGCTCACGGCAATCACGAAGAGGTAGACGGCGCAGTCGGGGACGAGTCGATGCGGCGGCGACGTCGAAGGGGATCTCCGGCGAGGCTCGGTGAAGACGAGGTCGAAGAAGACGTTGCAGAGCGTGTGAGCGCTCGGGGCTTGGCTGCTCGAAGGAGTTGACGACGGTGGAGAGAATGGACACGGTGGTGCATCACGGGGACGTCAGTGGACGGGGGTTTCACGGTGGCGCGAGCTCAGCAGCGTCGGCCATGGCGGAGGGGAGCGAAAGAGGGAGGCAGGGGGGAGTGAACGTGTCCAGGGGGTCGAGGCGGCGACGTGGTGCCCGTCCAGGCCAGCAGGGCGGCAAGGGGAGGAAGCAGGACGGCAGCCAGCTGCGTGGCGCATGCTGGTGCCGCCGTCGAGGACCTGCCTGCCTGGCCAAGCCAAGCTGCTCGCTGGCGCGGTGGCTGGGCTGGGCCGGCAGGTGGGCCTGGTGGGTGGCGCCAGGTAAGCTTCTTCTCCCTTTTTTTGATTTTGTTTCCTTTTCTATTATTCTGTAGCTTTAGGGCTTTAATTAAAATACCTAGGCACTTTCTAAAATCCTAAAAATATTTGTGAGCTCTATTGGGATTATTCCTAACAGCAAACAATTATTTTCAGAATTATTTGAGCACTTGAATTATTTAATAGCATTTAAATGCCCAAATTCAAATATTTATGAATTAAAACAGTGACCTTCTGTTGACCTAGAAAAATGTGCACCTATTTTCCCAAAGGTTCTAACCCAAGGCAAAGAGGGTGAACATTTTAGAAGGGCATTTCAGGTTCATTGAATTTATTTTTAGTAAACCCTAGTTGATTTCAGGGGGGGTGCTGGGGGTTCTGCCTTCCCCATTTCAAGTTTCTGATGAAAGTAAACATGATGCACACTCTAATGCATGGACTAGCTAGGGTGTGACAACTCACCCCCACTCAATAGAATCTCGTCCCGAGATTTAGGATCATCTGGAAAGAAGGTGGGGTACTCGAGTCGAAGACGATCCTCTCTTTCCCAAGTGGATTCTTCCTCGGAATGGTGTGACCATTGAACCTTGAGAAACTTGATATTATGACGTCGAGTGGTACGCTCGGCTTGATCAAGGATACGAACGGGGTATTCCCGATAGGAAAGGTTATCTTGTAAATCAAGCGTTTCGTGGTCCACTCCACGGATAGGATCCGCGAAGCAACGCCTGAGTTGCGAAACGTGGAAGACATCGTGAACTCTGGAAAGATGCAGAGGTAGTTCCAATTGGTAGGCAACTTCTCCTCGTTTGGCAAGAATGCGAAAGGGTCCAATGTAACGAGGAGCCAATTTGCCTTTGATACCGAAGCGATGGGTTCCCTTTAATGGGGTAACCCGAAGGTAGGCCTTCTCGTCAACTTCAAAGGTCATAGGCTTATGTTTACGATCATATTGACTCTTTTGACGAGATTGGGCTGTTTTCAATTTCTCACAAATAACGCGAACCTGCTCTTCTGCTTCCTGAATCATATCCGGGCCAAAGAGTTGTCTTTCCCCGGTTTCTGACCAGTTAAGAGGCGTTCGACATTTTCGTCCATAGAGAACTTCGAAGGGAGCTTTGCCCAAACTATCTTGATAACTATTGTTATAAGCAAACTCCGCGAATGGAAGGCATTTCTCCCAACTTATTCCGAACGAGATAACAGAAGCTCGGAGCATATCTTCCAGAATTTGATTGACTCGCTCTACTTGACCACTTGATTGAGGATGGAAGGCGGTGCTAAAGGAGAGATGAGTTCCCATAGCATTTTGGAAACTTTCCCAAAATCAAGAGGTGAAGATACTCCCACGGCCTGAGTTAATTTCCAATGGAACACCATGAAGAGACACTATTCGGGAGATGTATAAGTCAGCTAGCTGGCTAGCGGTGATACTTTCATGAACAGGTAGAAAGTGGGCTACTTTGGAAAGACGGACGATCACGACGAAGATGGCATTATTCCCTCTCTTGGTCCTGGGAAACCCAGTGATAAAATCCATACTGATTTTGTCCCATTTCCATTCAGGAATAGCCAAAGGTTGAAGGGTGCCAGCAGGCCGTTGATGCTCTGCTTTAACACGACAACAAACGTCGCAATTAGCAATGTATTGAGCAATTTCTCTCTTCATCCTAGTCCACCAAAACCTCTGGCGTAGGTCATGATACATTTTAGTACTACCGGGATGAATGGTGAGAGGGGATTCATGAGCTTCCTTAAGGATCATCTGGCGTAGATGTTGTTTCTTGGGAACCACCAGACGGTTCTCGAAGAAGACAGCACCTTGTTCATCCATGGAAAAACATTTAGCAACTCCGCTAGCAATGTTTTCCTTAATCCGGGATATGCCCTTATCACGCTTTTGGGCAGCTATGATTTGATCCATAAGGGTAGGTTTCGCCACCAGGGTAGATAGGAATCCTCGAGGAACAATGTGAAGGTTAAGCTTACGAAATTCCTCATGGAGAAGTGGTTGACTTTGTTGTAACATTAGGTTGTTACAATAGGACTTACGGCTTAGCGCATCAGCCATGACATTGGCTTTGCCCGGGGTGTAAGTTATTCCTAAGTCGTAATCCGAGATCAACTCAACCCAACGTCTTTGCCTGAGATTCAAATCTGGTTGGGTGAAGATATATTTCAAACTTTGGTGATTGGTGAAGATCTCGCAACGATTACCAAGAAGGTAATGTCGCCAGGTTTTAAGTGCATGGACTATAGCTGCAAGCTCTAGATCATGTGTGGGATAATTTTCCTCATGTGGGTGTAATTGCCGTGAGGCATAGGCAATTACCTGACGATCTTGCATGAGTATGCAACCTAGTCCTTGTCGCGAGGCGTCGCAATAGATAATAAAGTCCTTGGAGAAATCTGGTGGTACCAGTACGGGAGCAGATGTCAGGCGTCTTTTCAGTTCCTGAAAACTGAACTCGCATTGTGGAGTCCACTCGAACTTTTTATCTTTCTTGAGGAGTTCAGTTAGGCTTTAGCAACCTTGGAGAAATTCTCGACGAAGCGGCGGCAATAGCTCGCTAGGCCAAGGAAACTCCGAACTTGCTTGACCGTTTCAGGTGGAGTCCAATCAGGGACGGCTTGAACTCGCTCGGGATTGATAGCAATACCCCTACCAGAGATTACATGGCCTAGATAGGTCACTTCTGACAACCAAAATTCACACTTGGAGAATTTGGCATAGAGGCGATGCTCTCGATGTTTCATCAATACCAGCCTTAGATGTTCGGCATGTTCCTCTTCATTCTTGGAGTAGATGAGTATATCATCGAGGTACACTACGACGAATTTGTCCAAGTACTCCATGAAAACCGAGTTCATTAACCGGGAGAAGGTGGCCGGGGCATTGGTTAAACCGAAGGACATAACGGTGTACTCGTATTGGCCATAACGAGTAACAAAGGCTGTTTTGGGAATGTCCCCGTTTCTGATTTTGATTTGATGGTAGCCCAACCTCAAATCCATCTTGGAGAAGACTGAGGATCCAGTGAGCTGATCATACAGGTCGTTGATCCTGGGAAGCGGGTATTTGTTCTTGATAGTGACCAAGTTGACGGGTCGGTAATCCACGACCATTCGATCTGTTCCATCCTTCTTCTTGACGAAGAGGACGGGGCAAGCCCAAGGAGAGGAGCTAGGACGGATGAACCCCTTGTTCAAGGACTCATCGAGTTGGTTCTTAAGCTCGGCTAGTTCTAAGGGTGCCATCTTGTAGGGTCTTCTAGAAATTGGAACGGTTCCTGGAACAAGGTCTATCACAAACTCGACATCCCTGTCAGGTGGAACACCTGGCAGTTCTTCTGGAAACACATCCGTAAAGTCTCGGACTACTGGAACGTCCTCAAGGTCTGGAAGAGGGTTGGCATTTAAGGAATAAAGTGGGCGCTTGGCCACTCGAGTTAAGACATTAACCGTCTTGCCCGAGGGGTGAGTAAGTTGAACGGTTCTAGTGGCACAATCGATCTTGGCATAATGAGCCGACATCCAGTCCATACCCAAGATGATGTTTATGTTAGAGGACTTGAGAGCTATTAAAGATGCAAGGAAGACAAGTCTATCGACAAGAATTTCGTTCCCATGGCTTACCCTAGAAGTTTGCTATTTGGAACCCGGAGTTTGAATTACCATGGAAGTGGGCATGTCACAGAATGTCGTGTTATGCAACCGAGCATAATTCTCGGATATGAATGAATGAGATGCTCCAATATCGAAAAGAACAGATGCCGGATGGCAGTTAACAAGGAGCGTACCAAGGACGACGTTGGGATCCTCATGAGCCTCCTCGGCTGAAACATAATTGACATGGCCATGTGCAGTGGTGGCCGGCTTGGCGTAGAAAGTCTTTCCCGCGGGCTTACCACGGCCAACGGACTTTCCGGCTTGATTGGGGTTGTTCTGGGGACACTCTCGACTATAGTGACCCGGCTCTCCACACTTGAAGCATGTTACCACAGTGGGGCGTGGAGCAGCATTAGCAGCGGGGCCACCATAGGGCTTGGGCGGTGCGAATTGCTGGTTGGGACGAGGCGCCTCAAAGGACGGCCTCGGATGAATCTGGGTGGCAGTGCTGTGCTTGGAATCCACACCCGGCGCTTCTGAGCTCCAGAGCCGGATGAAGACCCAAAATCACGGGAGTGCTTGCGTGAAGCGTCATAATCAGTCTGGCCTGTCTCAGCACTGATAGCTTTATTTACCAACTTCTGAAAGGATGTGCACTCGTGCAGACGGAGATCGCGGCGAAGCTCAGGGCTAAGTCCCTTGCGGAACCTTGCCTGCTTCTTGGCGTCAGTAGAAACCTCTTCAGGAGCATAGCGTGCCAGGTTCCCAAATTCACGACTATATGCATCCACAGTCAGCCTTCCTTGGGCGAAGTTACAGAACTCCTCCCTCTTGCGATCCATGAGACCTTCCGGAATGTGATGCTCACGGAAAGCCTCACTGAACTCAGCCTAGGTAGTGATTTGACCGATCGGGCGCATAGCTTCGTAATTTTCCCACCAATGGCTAGCGGGGCCTTCGAGATGATAGGCAGCATAGGTAACCTTGTCGGCTTTGGCTACGTTGGCAGAACGTAGCTTGTGGGTGATGCTGCGAAGCCAATCATCCGCGTCGAGGGGCTCGACGGAATGGTTAAACTTTGGTGGGTATAGCTTGATAAAGTCATTGATTGACACCAAGTCATTTCGTGGGTGGCGCGCGGTGTTCTGCTCAATCCGCTCCAGCAGGCGGTTGGTCTCACGCTTGTTTCTTTCCGCCTCCAACATCACCTCGGCCAGACAAGGCGAGTGAGGCAGATTTTCACCTGTAGCTGCACTGGCTTCCCCCCGCTCTGGAACAGCAGGGTTGCCGCGGGTGTTGACCATCGTAGGAGGAAACAAGACAACGGTTTAGACAAGGATGGCTCAAACTTAACAAGGAAGTGCAGAATGTAAAGGATAACACGGAATGCAGAGATGCTCATTCGTATGCCATGGTAATATAAAACTGCCATATATACACCAACGGTCATACACGTCATACATAGTTTAGTACAAGCCCAGGCTACAGTACAACTATGAAGATAGACGTTACATCTCATCGGAGGCATTCCAAGTTCCTATACATTATTTGTCTACACCTCCGGAATCGATTACACGCCAAGACATATTCCACAAGTCATGCAGGACAGTGGAGATACAACTACTACAATACTAGTGGTACTACTACTAACTCAGACAGCTCCGTAGTAGTCCTCATAGAAGTCACCTCCATAGCCTGGAAGTTCAACGTGATCATCCGGAAATAGACGGTCCTGCGGAGCCTGTGGACCATAGGGGCTAGGATGAGGTCTTGGACCAACAAACGGTGGCCTACGGGGACCACAGGGTGGGGTGATGCCTCCCGCATCACGCCAATCCACCATGTCTGGCAGAGCTGATTTCACAGGATACAGATCCCTTGTATCCATACATCCAGCTTGCACCGCGGGTGCAAACCGAGTCAATGTGGCCCAATGATCAGCACGAGTATTAAAAAGCTCCAGCCTCAAGGCCCGATTCTCTCGGTCCTTATCTTCGAGCATCTCCGCGGTGGTACGAGTTAATGAGTCCTCCTGAGTGGAGTCAGCATAGATAGCCTGAAGATACCCTTGCGCTCCCGGAAGTGAAGCTGGCATGTAACGGAAGTCAGTGTTCCGAAGCAGGCCAGTTCGGACTCGCAAGATGGTCATCATGGAGTAGGCAGCATCCTGCACAGCCATCTCAACGGTAACCCCGAGTCCATAGGAACAGTGAAGGGGCTCGGTAGATCCAGGATAGGAAGGAAATATCCTGACGATGCAGAAATACTGGCTTTGATTAAAGTCGCGGAACTGCTCTTCGACAGTGTATTCGGGATACCAACGGTATCCTGTCTCGATCATGACCCGAACTAACATAGCAGTATGACCGGGCACGTCGAGGCACCTGGTTAGGCGAACCACTTGGTTTTGAGGACGGTTGGCCATCTGAAAGCACAACCATAAGACAAAGACATCAGAATTCCTAGGGAAAATTGGACAGCATAACGGCTGTAAATGCTCAGAAAAAGATTTGAGACATCCACAACAGTTCACAATACCGCTCAACAGCATCATATCAAGGTTCTGATTCAAATAGTAACATACTAAAAATAGTAGAAACTAGACTGGGACTCGTAGCAATAATCCTATAAGCTACTACGGATTAGTAATACGTGAACCTGATAGAAGAAGAGAGCCTAGTCCTTAACCCACGTTGAATGAGAAGAGAATGACTCAGATCAGAGGCATAGGGTAAAGGAGTAAAAGAACCTTACGTTCCCTCCCACAATCAATTCCCTTACATATAACTAAAGCATTTCTAGACTCGACATCGACCAGTTTGGCTCAGCGAACCTACAGGCAGTCCGGCTCTAGTGCCAACGCTGTCAGGACCCCGATTCCAAGCCACATCGATCTAGCCGGTAACACCTCATATCACTTTGCGGCCTCACGCACGGTATCCCACGGTGTCGCCTTACCATGGCCCGGGACCGTTTGCGCCTTTTGGCTCACATATATGACAATGTCGCTAGCATCCATATGACAGAGAACCTGGGCCGACATGGCTAGTCGCGAACCCAAAGCGGCACAGACCTATGGAGACAGGCATACATGCATCACATCGAACATGTCGGTCATCAACGAGTGATTCCGGGCTGTAGCACTGGGCTAACAGGACTCCGGGGGTTCCGGGCTGTAGCAGGCTAGGCAGGACTCCAGAAATCACCGTGTGACATTTCCCCGAAGGGACAGACATAGGGACGAAGTGAAACACATGCCGGCCAGTCAAGTGTCCTGAACAGTAGTGCTGGGCTAGCAGGACTCCGGTGAACCGGGCTGTAGCGGACTACTATGGCTCGAGGAACACTAGACTACATTTCCCCATAAGAAAGGCTGCGGAGGATAAACAACTAGATTGTCGGATCCCACTCATACCAAGCATTTCAATCATACACACAAGATGCACGATATGAGTACATACAACATGGCATCACAACAAAACTCTACAACTCATATACTTTATTTAAAGGCTCCAGGGAGCCATACATAACATATTCATACAGGTAGGGTTCACATGACCTGACACTAAAGTCATACAATCATACAAGCACATGTGGAAGCAAGTAGTCTGAGTACAGACTCTAGAAAGAAAGAAAGCTTCTCGGAGCCTGTCTATCTACATAGGGCCCTCCATGGCCGGGATCACCACCTGGGTGGCTAGTCACTCATCGACGTCAAGGTCTACATAAAACCCATCGGAGGGGGCAGAGTTGTCGTCTGAAAACAACAAATAAGCAAACATGAGTACAAAGGTACTCAGCAAGTCTTACATCAGATCCTACTATACATGCTCATTCTCAAGAAGGTGGTGGGGTTTATGCAGCAAGCCAGCTTTGACTCTAGCCTAAGCTATCCTACGGAACCTTTTTAGTAAAATAGTTTCCGCACACGAGTCCACTACTCACCAACACAATACTCCACCGTGGATCCTCCCTCGTATCCTGCGAGAGGGACATCCTCGGTACTCACACTTATCTTGAGTCTTTTAGTAGTATCCATTAACTTGTCTATGAACTGTATAGGCAACCAAATAGTCCTTTACCGCGGACGCGGCTATTTGAATAGTTTTATACCCTGCAGGGGTGTACTTCGTCACACATGTTTCCACCACTTAGCGTCTGCACACGAAATGTGCTCGGCAGACTTCAAGCGAAAACCGACGTGGGTGTAGACCACGACCTGACTAACCTCACAAGTCTCTAGTCCAGGGTCATCACCTATTCAGGTTCCATCCGCAAGGAAATCCGGCCAGGGTGTCCTCAACGGCCCCGAACGATGTGAACAGGGTTCCCGAGACACCAAACGGGTGACTCGGTACACCGTGCCATGGTGTATCTACCGCAACATAGCCCACCCCTATGGTCAGCACTACGCACGGCCGCCAACACTTAACCTACAAACACCAGAAACTAGTTGCAACTCCTGGACTGAGGCAAGAGGGGTCAGTAAGTCGAGCGGGGTCTTATTTCAGGGCCCAATGTGTGGTAGTAGCTGAATCTTAAATCACGCATACAGAACTCAGTTCTTAGGGACGGCCTCAATGAAACAACCCACCATGTACTCCTACATGGCCTCTCATCGATACCTTTACCAAAACACGTTCAACACATCCCACATATTACTGACACAAGCATTTCACTCTAGCCCATCACCCAGATGAACCAGACCTGACACAACTCTAAGCATAGCAGGCATAGCAAGGTAGGAATCACAAAACATGGCTCAATCAACTCCTACACATGCTAGTGGGTTTCATCTAGTTATTGTGGCAATGACAGGTCATGCAGAGGATAAGGGTTCAACTACCGTAGCACACAGCAGTTTGAAACGCGTTGTCTTAATGCAGTAAACAAGAGCAGGAGCGAGAACATGGGTTGTATCGGAATGATCAATGGTTGCTTGCCTGATGGAGTGGTAACGGGATACTGCCCTTCAGTTGGATACTCGTGAATATCCTCGGAGGCAGAACCAACCACGAAGAACACAACCGAGCACAATCAACACCTGACGATATGCAACAATATGATGCATGCTATGGCATGGCAATATGAATGGGTTTTGGCCTAATGCAAGCTAAAACAGAAAGGGGTGAACTCATTTGAATCCAAGATTCAAATATTAGCTCATTATTTATTGCATTTATAGGGCATTTCCTTATTCTTCTTAAACAGCAGGGTAAACTTCTTTTGTCATGCATGAAACCATTACAAATGGATAGATTGAATTTTTCTGATAATTTTTCATATATAATTTATCTCATTTGGAGTTATGGTTGAATTTCTATGAATTTTTGAAGTTTGAACTATTTTCTGGAATTTCCTGAATAAAAATAATTCCAGAAAAACAATTATTGCGTCAGGGTGACGTCAGCAAGTCAAAGGCGCCAGCCAGGTCATACCTGACTGGTGGGGCCCCCTGGTTAGTGTCTCTGTGCACTAACCACGCTTAGTTAGCCTAGTTAACAGGCGGGGCCCACTAGTCAGTGACTATACTAATTAACTAACCTATTTAGTTAGCACTAACAGGGTAATTAGCCGGGCGGGGCCCGCATGTCGGTGAGAGAGAGGGGGGGTCAACCCATGTCAGCAGGTCAAACCCCGCTAGTCAGTGAGTCAGAGCCTGCCGGCGTTTAGCCGCCGGCGAGGCCAGACGCGGTGGCGCGCTGCGGAAATCGCCCACGGGGTACCATTTGGTGCGCGGAGAGTAGCTACGGGTAGCTGGGGACAACCCGCGGCGTTTGGTGGTGGTGGTTGGGCTCGGGGTGGCCGGGAACGTCGCCGGCGACGAGCCTTGCGGTCGCCGGAGTCGGGCGAAAGTGAGCCCGAGGCTACGGAGCACGTTGAGGCGCGTGGTGAGGTGCGTTGTGCCCCTAGGGATGCAGTGAAGATGTTAGGCTAGGTGGCATGGCCGGAGTTTGGCCAGAGACACGTCGGCGACGAGCTCCACGGCGGCGGGTGCGGGTGAGCTTCGTGTGCTTGTTGTAGTGCAAGAGAAGAGGAACGGAGAGGTTGGGGAGGTGCAGCAGCTCACGGCGATCATGAAGAGGTAGACGGCGCGGTCGGGGACGAGTCGATGCGGCGGCGACGTCGAAGGGGATCTCCGGCGAGGCTCGGTGAAGACGAGGTCGAAGAAGACGTTGCAGAGCGTGTGAGCGCTCGGGGCTTGGCTGCTCGAAGGAGTTGACGACGGCGGAGAGGATGGACACGGTGGTGCATCACGGGGACGTCGGTGGACGGGGGTTTCATGGTGGTGCGAGCTCAGCAGCGTCGGCCATGGCGGAGGGGAGCGAAAGAGGGAGGCAGGGGGCGAGTGAACGTGTCCAGGGGGTCGAGGCGGCGACGTGGTGCCCGTCCAGGCCAGCAGGGCGGCGAGGGGAGGAAGCAGGACGGCAGCCAGCTGCGTGGCGCATGCTGGTGCCGCCGTCGAGCACCTGCCTGCCTGCCTGGCCAAGGCAAGCTGCTCGCTGGCGCGGTCGCTGGGCTGGGCCGGCAGGTGGGCCTGGTGGGTGGCGCCAGGTAAGCTTCTTCTCCCTTTTTTTGATTTTTTTCCTTTTCTATTATTCTGTAGCTTTAGGTCTTTAATTAAAATCTAGGCACTTTCTAAAATCCTGAAAATATTTGTGAGCTATATTGGGATTATTCCTAACAGCAAACAATTATTTTCAGAATTATTTGAGCACTTGAATTATTTAACAGCATTTAAATGCCCAAATTCAAATATTTATGAATTAAAACAGTGACCTTCTGTTGACCTAGAAAAATGTGCACCTATTTTCCCAAAGGTTCTAACCCAAGGCAAAGAGGGTGAACATTTTAGAAGGGCATTTCAGGTTCATTGAATTTATTTTTAGTAAACCCTAGTTGATTTCAGGGGGGGTGCTGGGGGTGCTGGCTTCCCCGTTTCAAGTTTCTGATGAAAGTAAACATGATGCACACTCTAATGCATGGACTAGCTAGGGTGTGACATAAAGGCCCCGGCCAGGCGGAGTCCTGGCCGAGTACGGCCAAAAGTCGGTTCCTTTTTTTTAAATAATTATGCTCGGAAGAAAAAAAATAAAAAGAAATACTAAACGGACTCCAAAAATCCCGAAATAAATTTTCCGGGGCTTCTAAAATCAAGCCTGACAAAGTGAACATTTATTTGGGCCCTAAATGCAATTTTGAAAAACGCGCATTTTTCCTAAATTCAAATAAAAACAACAAAAAACACCGAAATAAAACTATTTGATTTAATTATTAAATCCTCAATATTTCTATATTTTGGGAAAGTCATTTTATTCCCTCTCTCATATTTTTGTAATAGAAATAATTGATGGTAAAATAAATAAATCAAATGATCCTATTCTCAAAATTTGAGAAAACTCAAATATGAAAATAACGAAATCCCCAACTCTCTCCGTGGGTCCTTGAGTTGCTTAGAATTTTCTAGGATCAAAACGCAAAAGCAAATAAAATATGATATGCATGATGATCTAATGAATAACATTCCAAATTGAAAATTTGGGATATTACAAACCTACCCCCCTTAAGATGAATCTCGCCCTCGAGATTCGGGTTGGCTAGAAAATAGGTGAGGGTGGTCTTTGAGCAAATCTTCCTCTCGTTCCCAGGTGGCTTCATCCTCCGTGTGGTGGCTCCACTGAACTTTGCAAAACTTGATAACCTTGCTGCGAGTAACTCGGCTGGCAAACTCGAGGATCTTAACTGGTTTCTCCTCGTTGGTCAAATCGTTATCCAACTGAATGGTTTCCAAAGGCACTGTGTCTCTCAATGGTATGTTAACTATCTCTGCGTGACACTTCTTTAACTAGGAAACGTGGAACACATTATGAACTCCTAACAATCCTTCGGGCAATTCCAACTTGTAGGCCACTTCTCCCATACGCTCCAAAATTCGATATGGTCCTATAAATCGTGGCGCTAACTTCCCTTTAACTCCAAAACGCTTTGTTCCCCGAAGTGGAGATACTCGAAGATAAGCTCTGTCTCCAACTTCGTAAACTGTCTCCTTGCGTTTAGAATCTGCATAACTCTTTTGTCTAGACTGGGCTACCTTGAGCCTATCGCGAATCAACTTCACTTTCTGTTTAGACTCCTTAATCAAGTCAGGTCCAAACAACTGACGGTCTCCAACTTCGTCCCACGACAACGGTGTCCTGCACCTCCTTCCATACAAAGCTTCGAAAGGGGCCATCTTCAAACTGGTTTGGTAACTGTTGTTGTAAGAGAACTCTGCATATGGAAAATTATCGTCCCAACTAGATCCATAATCTAGCGCACAACCTCTTAGCATATCTTCCAAAATCTGATTGACTCCCTCGGTCTGTCCATCTGTCTGCGGATGAAAAGCTGTACTGAATTCTAGCCTGGTTCCCAAAGTTTCGTGCAACTGCTTCCAGAACTTTGAGGTAAACTGGGTTCCTCTATCTGATACGATACTCCTCGAAACTCCATGCAGACATACTATTCTGGTCATGTATATTTTTGCAAACTTAGCACTGGTATAAGTGGTCTTTACTGGGATGAAATGAGCTACTTTCGTCAATCGATCGACTACAACCCAAATCGAGTCATAGCCTGAACGAGTCCTGGGCAATCCCATGATAAAATCCATGCCTAACTTATCCCACTTCCATTCGGGTATTGGCAATGGTTGTAACAATCCTGCTGGCTTCTGATGCTCTGCCTTTACTCTCTGGCATACATCACAAACTGCTACATACACCGCTATGTCTTTCTTCATTCCGGTCCACCAGAATATATCCTTCAAATCCAGATACATCTTGGTATTCCCTGGGTGAATCGAATAGGGTTGTTGGGGGACTAATCCACGAACACCTATGGGACCGGCGAACCGAGCCCCTTTCGGTTCGGCAGGGGGGCGGAGATCGCACGAAGAGCAGATCGAGGCGAAGCACACGAGCAGTTTACCCAGGTTCGGGCTGCACGGATGCGTAAAACCCTACTCCTGCTTTGTGGTGTGTATTGAGTTCTTGCTCGGGAGCGCTGAGTGCTACAGTACACGCCAGCAGCTAATGAGACCGAGCGTGAGTTGTTCTCTTCGACCGACCCCCCTCCCTTCTACGTTGCGCATGGGCCTCCTTTTATATGCTCAAGGGGTCACCGACAGGTGGCAGTGTAGACAAGGGTAAAAATGGAAAGATGATGCGGTTGGTACAGCTACCTGCTACAGTGTATCATACCTAACCCTGAAGGCAGGGGACAAAGGCATTAAATGCCCGTCTGCGTCGCCCAAATAGTGCAAAAGGGACCGTCAGGGACGCCACCACATGCCACGATGGCAATCTTGTCAGCGCCGCTTGCCACTGCGCACCGCTGGCTGTACAGCCTCCCGCCACGTACGCCTGAAAGGGTCCCAGAGCGACACGTTGGTGGATGTGCTGGAGCGCGGGTACAGAGTGGTGGCTTGCCGCGGTAAGCGCCTTGCCGCGGTCGTTGTCTTGTCGCGTCCGGGAGCTTGTCGCTCACCGGGCCTTGCCGGGACGCGTGGCACGTCGCGGCAAGTTCCTCCAGATGCCTTGGTGGGCCTTCCTGGCAAGCTCCTCTTGCCGGGGTCTTGTCTCCTTGGCTTGGATACTTTGTTCTTGAATGGCTCCAAAGGAACCACGGAGGATCTTGGCGGTCACCCGGCAAGCCTTGCCGCGGGATGCTGCGACTGCCCGTGCACAAGTTCGGGATACTAGGGTACCCCTACTCTAGTACACCAACAGGAGCCCCCGGGCCTGGGCCATACATGGTGCCGAGCGCTGTTGGGCCAGGCCCAAAACAGGGCACGGGCACGCGCGGCCTGGGTTACGCCGTATCTCTCCCCGCATCCACCGCACCCTCCCCGAATGGCACGCGTTGAATGCGGCGTCGTGGGGGAGATCGTGGGTGGTTTCTTTATTCGGAAAGGCGGAACGTCCGCCCGCTCCCTCTTTATAAGCAGGGGAAACAGGGGTAGTGCGCCCATTCGCCGGTTGCTGCTCCAATCTCGGAAACCTCCGCCACTCCCCCGTCTTCCCAAAGCTGAAAAGAGAGCAGCGCCCTGTCCCCCATCGCCACCAGCACCACCAACGCCGTCGACCTCCTCCACCCCTTCCGCCATGGCTCTGAAAGCCGACAAGGGGAAGGTTGTGAAGTCGACCGAGGCGCAGCGGCTTGCGGTGCTGCGAAAGGAGCGGGCAATCTCCCCCCCCCAAGCTCACCGCAAGGGAGCTGAGGGAGTACTACTACCTCTTCTGGTCGCTTCCAGCCGCCGCTTGGAAAATGGCTCTGAATGGATATCCTTTCTTCGCCGTGTTCTTCTACTGCGGGCTCTGCCCGCCTTTCTCCGAGTTCTTCTGCGATATCATGAACACCTATGGGTTCCGCCTCCTTGACTTCACCCCCAATGCTGTTCTGACCATGGCAGTTTTCGCACATCTCTGCGAAAACTTTGTCGGAGTCTATCCAAATGTAGCCCTTTTCCGCCACTTCTTTATGCCCCGAGTAGAGAGAGGAGAGCCTTTATCCGGCGGAATCGCCTGGATCTCGAGGGCCGGCAAGAAGGACGCTTATCTGGAGGGAGAGTTCCGCGGCAAGTGGGAGGAATGGAGAGCAGACTGGTGCTGGATTGTCGAGGAGAACCCGCAGCCGTTTACCGCCCGGCGCCAAGGCCCAGCAGCATGTGGCAGCGATTGGAGCAACGTGGCCCCGGAAGACGATAGGCTGAAGATTGCCGTCACCCGGATCCAATGCCTCAGGCTTGCCGGGCTTACTGTAGGCGCTGTTGGCGCAGATTTTCTTTGCCGCCGCATCGCCCCCTTGCAGGAATGGAGGAGATCCGCCTGGGAATTCAAGAATGCGGCGGATATCTTGAGGCTGCGTCCGGGTCTCAACTACAACTTCACTATTCTGGAGCTTAACGTGATGCTCCAGGAGCTGTTCAAGTACGACCCTGAGCATCCCGAAGTGTTCAGGTTGCCGAAGGGTGTCGTTCCGCTGTGCAACAACTCCGCGCTCGACCGCATCCATGCAATGATGCCGCTGTGCGATTCGCATGGAATTGTCCCAACTTGGCAAGAGCCTGCAGACGACGTCGTGCAGGAGTTCTTTGACGGCTTGGTAGAAGTGCCGGTCCGCTCCGACGAAAAGAAAGGCCTTACTCGCGACACCACCGATGCGGAGATGAAACGCATCGCCACCAGGCAGGAAGAGGCGGCGGCAGCCGCAGCGGCGGGCGAGTTTGGATTCACCATGGAGGAGGCAGAGGCAGCAGAGGCGGCAAGCCGTGCCGAGCGAGAGGAGCTTGCCGGCAATAAAGAGCTTGCCGGGCGTGACGTCGAGTCGAGCGAGCCCGCCGAGGATACCAGCGGCTCGTTGGAGATCAACTCCACTTCCTCCTCATCATCAGACAGCTCGCCGCAAGTAGAGCCCCCAGCTCCACCAAGAAGGCGTCTCCGCAAGGCCGGGGATGTAGCAAGGCGGCGGGCGAGCCGACAGTCGCCGCGCCGCGCGACATGCTCCACCGCGGCAAGCACTATTGCCGCGGGAGCACCTCACGCTGCTGCGGCAACTGGAGCGGGGTCCACCCGGACCACCGCTTCTGCTCCTGCCGCCTCTCACGCCGCGGCGGCAGCCGGAGCGGGGTCGTCTCAGACCACTGCCACTGTTCCCGCCAAGCGGCCAAGGGAATCTACTTCTCCGCCTCCACGCGCCGGACGTGAGCCGGACTTCGACTTCTCCGCGTTCAGCTCCGACGAGGAAGAAGAAGAGTAAGATTCTCTTGTTGTAGTTGTAGTTCTTCAATTCTTGCTGTTTTGTCTTGCATCTCATTTGCTTTACTCTGAACCTATTCCTTTTTAGGACTCTGGCCCAGAGAGCAGCGAAGAGAGTCAATGTCCCGGTGATTATCATCGAGGACGAACCCACCGCCACAACAGGGGGGACGTTCGAGACAACCTTGCCGGATCCGGCAACTGTTCTCCAGAGCAGCCCCCAGCGTAAGTATATGGTTCGCTTTCCGCTGTTGGGCGCGCATGGATACTCTTCCTTTGCTGACATCTGACTGTTGGTTTGTGTAGGAGCAGAGCAGCCCCACCAGGAGTGCCCAGAGGCCGCCCCCGAAATGCCAAGGGAGAGTCCTCCGGCAAGGGAGAGGTCTCCGGCAAGGGAAAGTCCCCCGGCAAGGGAGAAGTCTCCGGCAAGGGAGAGTTCTCCGGCAAGGGAGAGGTCTCCGGCAAGGGAGAGGTCTCCGGCAAGGGACAACACCAGCGGCCCCCCGGCGGCGTAGACCACGACTGCAGAACCCGGTACAGGTAATCCTCTTGCTTTAAAACTTCCCTTGGGTTCTTCTTCTTTTGATCTTCTTTTTTGGATATTTGCTTGACTCTTCTCCCTTTCCGGCCGTCAGACCCATATGTTGCGGAGCCGATGGAGACCGAGGTTGCCGCTGACGACGCTGCTGCCACCGAAGAAGCAGCCGGCACTGATGATCCCGCCGGTGCAGAGGCCGCCAAAGCTGCCACCGCAGAAGCAGGTGGGGGGTCTGGCGATCGCATTGACGGCCCTGAGGCCGCAGGAGCGCCAGGCGCTACGCCGACCGCCGATCCCTCCACCGCTACCGCAGCGTCAGGCTCCGAAGAGCCCTAGCCAGGCGTCTACTTGAAGGCCGGCGATGGCGTCTTCATAAACCTCCCCTGGGCGTCAAGCTCCAGGGCGCCGGTCGAAGGAGAGAGCTTTGACGGAGAGGTGCTCGCCTCCGCTGGGCTGGCGCTGGTTAACGCACCGAGCAGCAGCCGCAGCGAGCCTGAGGAGGAGCGGCTGCTGCGGAAGCTGGTGTCACTCTACCGTACCCGGCAAGCCAAGCTGGAATCCTGCGAGGCGCTTGTCGCGAAGGCGGGAGTGGACATCGAAAAGTGCACGGAGGAGCTCCGGGGTCGCAACAAGGAAGCTCTCCGGTCCTTGGCAGAGGAGCGGGCGCAACTCGCCGAGGAGCAGAAGGACTTCCTCCTCGAGAAGGCTGAAGTCAAAGAGCAACAGCGGCTTGCCGCTGAAAAGCTGTCCGCACAGGAGGGCGAGCTGGTGTAGCGGAAGGTCAACCTTGACAGCCACGAGGAGGAGCTTGTCGCGCGCGAGCGAATATTCGGCGGAGCCCTCAAGCAAGCAGAGGATGCTGCCGTAGCTGCGGAGGCCGCCAAGAAGGAGCTGGAGATGAAGGTGGCGCAGCTGGAGGCCGATCTCAAGGCGAGCGGTGAAGAGCTTGCCGCGCTCAAGCGTGAGCGGGAGAAGGACGCCTACAGCCACTCAGAGCTGCAGGCCCGTCTTGCAGAGAAGGGCAAGGAGCTTAGCGCCGCCAAGGACTCCAACGCAGATCTTGAGTTGAAGCTGACCACTTTGACCAAGACGCTGGACAGCGCCAAGGAGCAGGAGACGGCCTTGAAGGAGGAGATCAAGGTCGACAAGGCCCTGCTGGCGAGTGCTGCTGCCGCCCAGAACGCTTTTAGGGAGACTGTGGAGCACTGGACGGAGGGTCTCGTGAATGTTGCCGCAGACATTGACAGGGAGCTGGCGCAGCTGGGGATGGAGGACCTTGGGTATCCCTCCGACGAGAACCTCCAACCCAGCGCCAAGCTCACCTCGTTCTTCAAAGGCATGGCGACGGCCCTCCAGCGACTCCGGGAGAGGATCCCAAAGCAGCTGGCCGACGAGTCGCGCAAGATCTGCGCGGGAGCTCTTCAAAAGTTGTTGGTGAAGGTGGCCTTCCGCAACCCGGGTCTCAACCTCACCAACGTCCTCAAGACCCTGCCGCCGGATGCTGATCTGGAGGCGCTCAAGACCCTTGTCGCACCCACTGTGGATAAGGTGAGCGGGATCAAGAGGGTTGAGGGCGATCGCGTAGACTAGGCCGCCCGCTTTCTTCTTTTCTTGTCGCTGCTGGTCATGTTATAAGAACAATTTGTTAGAGCTGCGACAAGCTACCTTGTAATATAACTCTATTTCGGGTAATGATTGCCATGTTATTTACTTTACTTGATTCCTTCCTTTGTATGTTTTTGCCCTACGCTTTTAGGGAACTTGCCGGCGTAGGCACCTTGGCCGCGAGTGCTAAGTGCGGGACGTCAGCAGCCTGCTGGCGGTGCCGCTACCGACAAGAAACCTTGTCGCAACTAGTCACAGCTCACTTAAGTTGTTGAGCGGACTCGAAACAAAGTAAGGGCGCAACTAGCTACGAGTTGGTTCCTCCGCGCACAGGTTTTCCATACAAAGCACTGTCATTCAAGGAAGATAACTTAAAAAATTTAAAAATCTGATTACTCAAGTTTTGGCAACTTAGCATTTCCATTGTTTGCTTCCCGGTAAGGCGAAACTTTCTTGAACGATGCCTGGTCCATACCATTATCTTCTCCTTTCCCCCGGCAAACTTGTGGGCGAGGGACCCTTCCTTTCCTTGAGAAAAAAGAAAGAGGAGAAAATAAAGATATGGAGCCTTATGGCTCGTTGTTGCTTACCGGGGGTAAGTGCTGCACAAAGTGTCAGATAACACATGCGAAAAATAGAAAGCATGAACTTGACAAGGTGCGCGGAGCACATGAGCTTTATGCACGGGGTCTGCGCCCGGCTTTGTACAAAGGATTACATGCAACATCAGCAAGACTTGTACAAAAGGTGGTTGCCGGAACGGGTTCCGGCAACCGCGCCTTACGGGTAAAACTTACGAAGATGCTCAATGTTCCAGGAGTTGGTCACCGGAATGCCATCTTCGGTCTCAAGGCGGACAGTGCCAGGCCTAGTGACTCGTTTCACCCGGTAAGGGCCTTCCCACTTCGGCGTCAACTTGTTGCAATTCTTGGTGGACTGAACACGCCGAAGAACAAGGTCGCCTTCCTCGAGACTTCTGGCGTTAACTTTGCGGCTATAGTAGCGGTGCAAAGCTTGCTGGTAGCGAGCAGCTCGTACAGCAGCCTGAAGACGGTCTTCCTCAAGGAGCTGCGTGTCATCTTGTCGAGCTGCTCTTGCTCAAGCTCATCATAAGAAAGCACTCGAGGTGACCCGTATACGAGTTCCGTGGGGAGAACTGCCTGTGCTCCATAGACTAGAGCGAAAGGTGTCTGGCTAGTGGCTCGATTTGGCGTCATCCTGATCGACCAAAGAACCACCGGCAGCTCCTCAATCCAGTTTCTTCCGCACTTGTGCAGCCTGTCGAAAGTTCTGGTCTTGAGCCCACGCAGCACTTCAGCATTTGCCCTCTCCGCTTGACCGTTGCTTCTCGGGTGAGCAACAGAAGCGAAGCAGACCTTGGCGCCAAGATCTTGGACGTACTGCATGAAGGTGCGGCTCGTGAATTGCGTACCGTTGTCGGTAATTATCCTGTTAGGGATCCCGAAGCGGCAAACAATCGACCTGAAGAACTTGACTGCTGACTGTGCTATCACCTTCCTCACTGCTTCCACTTCCGGCCACTTTGTGAACTTGTCGATTGCAACGTACAAGTACTCAAAGCCCCCGACTGCTCGGGGAAAGGGGCCGAGGATGTCGAGCCCCCAGACTGAAAATGGCCAGGATAAAGGGATCGTCTGGAGAGCTTGAGCTGGCTGGTGTATCTGCTTGGAATGGAACTGGCATGCTTCACACTTGGTTACTTGTACAGTTGCATCCTGGAGGGCTGTCGGCCAAAAGAAACCTTGCCTGAATGCTTTGCCGGCAGGTGCTCTTGCGCCAATGTGGTGACCACATATGCCTCCATGTATCTCTGCCAACAGCTTTTGTCCATCTTCCCGGTGAATACACTTCAATTTCACACCGTTGAGTCTTCTTCTGTACAGTGTGTTGTCGATAAACTGGTACATACTTGACTGCTGGGCTACTCTTTCCGCTTCTTCTTGCTCTTTGGGAACTTCTCCTGTCTGAAGGAAACGGACGATCTGCTGTGCCCATGCTGGAGCTTGTGGCTCGACAACAAGGGCTAAAGGCACATCTGCTGCTGCGGGAACATCCGCTTCTACGGCAAGGGCCTGCAGCTCAGCCGGAGCTTGACGTTCCCCGGCAAGCTTGCCGGAGCAAAACTTGTCGGGAGCCTCTGCTTTAACGGAACAAACCCTAGGGCTTGCCGGAGCAGACTGCTCCTCAGCACTCTTGGTGTTGATCTTGGGGACCTTCTTGGCGGCGGCTTCGGGAAGCTCTGCCGGAAAATAGTCACCGGAAATCAACTTCCTCTTCTTGCTCTGTCAGTTGATGGCGTTACAGATGGTCGAGTCAGCTTGAGCACAAAGATCCCTGGTTCCACAGGTAACTTAAGTGCGGCGCACTTTGACAGGCCATCGGCAATGTCGTTCTGAGCTCTTGGAACATGCTCCATCTGTAGGCCGTAAAAGTGCTCTTCTAGCTTTCTTACTTCGTCAACATAGGCTTCCATCAACGGACTCTGATAACTCTTGTTCACTTGGCGGACGACAAGCTGCGAGTCACCCCTGACAATGAGCTTCTTGATCCCAAGGTCTGCCATGATCCTAAGACCGGCAAGCAAGCCTTCATACTCTGCAGTATTGTTTGTTGCTTGCTCCTTGGGAAAGTGCATCTGGACTACGTACTTGAGGTGCTCTCCGGTGGGTGCGACAAGCAGCACGCCAGCGCCGGCGCCTTGCAGCGAGAAGGCACCATCAAAGTACATCAGCCACTCTTTGCTTGCTTCCTTGACGGGGATGCTCGTTTCTGGAATTTCTTCATCTGGTGTTGGCGTCCACTCTGCTATGAATTCTGCCAATGCTCTGCTTTGGATAGTTGAAGTACTCTCAAACTTGAGGCCAGAGCTTGACAGTTCCAGTGCCCACTCAACAATCCTACCTGTTGCTTCTGGATTTTGTAGTATCCTCTTCAGCGGAAAACGAGTGACAACTGTGATCTCATGTGCTTGGAAGTAATGGCGCAGCTTTCTCGAGGCCATGAGAAGGCCGAAAAGCAACTTTTGCACACCAGAGTACCTGGACCTAGCCCCCTGCAGAAGGGAATTGACAAAGTAAACTGGGCGTTGTACCATTCTCTTCTATATCTCCTCGCGCGCCTACGCAGATCCATCTTTGTCGGGGCCAGAGCTTGTCGGGGAAGCCCCCTGCTTGTCGCTGGATGCGCCTGCCGTGGTTGCTGACTCGTCATCTGCCTCCCTCTCTGCCACTAACGCAGCACTAACCACTTGATTGGTTGCCGCTATATACAGCAGCAACTTCTCTTGCGGCTTAGGTGCGACAAGTGTTGGAGTGGAGGACAGGTATCTCTTCAAGTCCTGCAGCGCAGCCTCCGCTTCCGGAGTCCATTTCATTGGACCTGCCTTTTTCAATATTTTGAAAAACGGCAGGGCGCGCTCAGCAGACCTAGAGATAAACCTGCTGAGAGCAGCCACGCAACCGGCAAGTCATCGTACATCCTTGACGCGCTTTGGTGCTTCAATCTACTCAATGGCCTTGATCTTGTCGGGATTGGCTTAAATTCCCCGCTGAGACACGAAGAACCCGAGAAGCTTGCCGCAGGGGACTCCGAACACACAATTCTCGAGGTTGAGCTTGAGGTTGATCTTGCGCAGATTTGCAAAGGTCTCGTCTAAATCTTGAATCAGGGTTGCCTTGTCCTTGCTCTTGACCACTATGTCATCCATGTAGGCTTCCACATTCCTGTGTATTTGTGGCTCAAGAGCGACATGGACTACCCTTGCAAATGTTGAACCAGCATTCTTTAAACCGAAAGGCATCCGTATGAAACAGTACGTGCCACATGGAGTTATGAATGCGGTCTTGTCCTCATCTTCTTCGGCCATGAAGATTTGATGGTATCCTGAGTATGCGTCAAGACATGAAAGCAAGTCACATCGGGCCATGGAGTCAACAATCTGGTCAATGCGCGACAAGGGAAATGGGTCTTTGGGACAAGCTTTATTAACATCGGTAAAGTCGATGCAAAGCCTCCATTTCCCGTTTGCCTTGCGCACGACTACAGGATTGGCCAACCACGTAGGATGGAGCACTCCTCGGACAAGGCCTGCTGCTTCCAATTTCTTGATCTCTTCTGCGATGAATTCTTGGCGCTCCACTGCTTGTTTCCTGACCTTCTGCTTGATGGGCCGCGCATCAGGACAAACGGCAAGATGGTGCTCAATTACTTTCCTGGGAGCACCGGGGATGTCAGACGGTTGCCACGCAAACACGTCAACGTTCGCCCGCAGGAAAGCAATGAGCGCGCTTTCCTATTTAGGGTCAAGAGTGGCACTGATGGTGAAGGTACCACCAGTGCCATCCTCGTTGGCGGACACCTTCTTGTTCTCTGGCGGAGCTGCCATTGTCTTCTTACACTTGCCGGTGAAGCTCGATGGTGCGTCCTCGACGGTAGCGCAGCACTCCGAAGAGGTGCGCTTGCCGGAGTGGGCATCAGAACTCTTGCCGGACTTGGTCTTCTTCTTCCCCCCGGGAGCTACAACGGCAGGTGACTTGCGATCTGTTGTGGCTGCCGCTTCCCGGTAGATCTTGTCGGCGCAGATAAGAGCATCCTTCTTGTCGCCAGGGACAGAGATGACGCTTATCGGGCCTGGCATCTTCAGCATGTTGTATGCGTAGTGAGAGGCTGCCATGAACTTGGCGAGTGCTCGACGGCCGAGTATCCCATTGTAAGGCAATGGAAAATCGGCAACGTCAAAAGTGACCCTCTCAGTCCTAAAGTTCAACTCGCTGCCAAATGTTACTGGCAACGTGACCTTCCCCTTCGGCTGGCTCCTTCTCGGGTTGATTCCTTGGAACGTGCCGGTCTCTTCAAGCTCGCTGTCACGGATCTGGAGTTTCTGGAGTACAACGGAGGAGATCAGGTTCAAGCCGGCCCCGCCATCAACTAGCATCTTAGTGACCTTGAGGTTGCGGATAGTTGGTGAAACCAACATCGGCAAGCACCCGACCGCAGTTGTGCGATCAGGGTGGTCCTCAATATCAAAGATGATAGGCGTGTTGGACCATTTCAGAAGCTTGCGTGACTCGACAGGTGGTTCCGCCGCATTGACTTCCCGCACCCACTGCTTGAGTTGGCGGTGCAAAGTATGCAGAGAAGCACCGCCGTCCACGCACAAGACTCTCTGTGGCTTTCTGGAACTCCTGCTCACTGGCCCCGACAGCGACTCCACCGCGTCATCAGATCCACGAGCTCGTCGCGATCAACGCCAAGTTCTTCACGAACGACAGCAAGAAGACGCTCGTACTCGCATCGAGCACCGAAGAGAAGCGCGCCATCAATCAGACCAGCGCGCTGGGCCCTCTGTCGACATGCATGCACCAGGGGAACCAAGGGACTTGCCATACGCAGTAGGTTGCCCTGCGTTTACTCGTGAGCTGCGGCAAGTCTAGTGGCCCAGCAAGAAGAATTTCAACCCAGACGTACCAGAGAAGTACGACGGCAAGTCGCATCCATCGGAGTTCCTCAGCATCTACACCATCGCGGTGCAAGCTGCCGGGGGGCGGGACAACAAGATCCTTGCCAACTACTTCCCGCTGGTGCTCAAGCCCAATGTCAGGTCCTGGCTCATGCATTTGCCGGACAACTCCATATCCTCCTGGGAAGAACTATGCCATCAGTTTGTCGGCGCCTTTACAGGCGGCCACGAACCTCATGGCCAAGAGAGTGACCTTCACCTGCTCGCCCAGAAGGAAGGAGAGCCCCTGCGCAAGTACATTCAGAGATTCAGCCGTGTACAGCACAACATCCCAGATGTCCACCCTGCCGCGGTCATCAGCGCGTTCCATCAGAACGTGCGTAACCGCAGGATGCGGGAGGAGATGGCGATGTGCAAGATCAGAGACGTCAGTGAGCTGTATGCCCTGGCCGACAAGTGTGCACGCGCTGAGGAAGGGAGGAAACTCCTCGGAAAGAATACAGGAGCGTGGGTACAGAGTGGTGGCTTGCCGCGGCAAGCGCCTTGGCGCGGTCGTTGTCTTGTCGCGTCCGGGAGCTTGTCGCTCACCGGGCCTTGCCGGGACGCATGGCGCGTCGCGGCAAGTTCCTCGAGATGCCTTGGTTGGCCTTCCCGGCAAGCTCCTCTTGCCAGGGTCTTGTCTCCTTGGCTTGGATACTTTGTTCTTGAATGGCTCCAAAGGAACCACGGAGGATCTTGGCGGTCACCCGGCAAGCCTTTCCGCGGGATGCTGCGACTGCCCGTGCACAAGTTCGGGATACTAGGGTACCCCTACTCTAGTACACCGACAGGAGCCCCCGGGCCTGGGCCATACACGGTGCCGAGCGCTGTTGGGCCAAGCCCAAAACAGGGCACGGGCACGCGTGGCCTGGGTTACGCCGTATCTCTCCCCGTATCCACCGCGCCCTCCCCGAACGGCACGCGTGTGCACGACGACGCCGTCGCGCGGCGGCTCGAAGCGCACTGGCAGGAAATCCTTGCGGCCACCGCAGGGGAAGCACGACGCCGAGAAGTGCGCCACGAGCCCGTCCAGCCCCTCCAGGCGCGCATGGATACTCTTCCTTTGCTGACATCTGACTGTTGGTTTGTGTAGGAGCAGAGCAGCCCCACCAGGAGCGCCCGGAGTCCGCCCCCGAAATGCCAAGGGAGAGTCCTCCGGCAAGGGAGAGATCTCCGGCAAGGGAGAGTCCCCTGGCAAGGGAGAAGTCTCCGACAAGGGAGAGTTCTCCGGCAAGGGAGAGGTCTCCGGCAAGGGACAGCACCAGCGGCCCCCCGGCGGCGGAGACCACGACTGCAGAACCCGGTACAGGTAATCCTCTCGCTTCAAAACTTCCCTTGGGTTCTTCTTCTTTTGATCTTCTTTTTTGGATATTTGCTTGACTCTTCTCCCTTTTCCGGCCGTCAGACCCATCTGCTGCGGAGCCGATGGAGACCGAGGTTGCCGCCGACGACGCCGCTGCCACCGAAGAAGCAGCCGGCGCTGACGATCCCGCCGGCGCAGAGGCCGCCAAAGCTGCCGCCGCAGAAGCAGGCGGGGGTCTGGCGATCGCATTGATGGCCCTGAGGCCGCAGGAGTGCCAGGCGCTACGCCGACCGCCGATCCCTCCGCCGCTGCCGCAGCGTCAGGCTCCGAAGAGCCCCAGCCAGGCGTCTACTTGAAGGCCGGCGATGGCGTCTTCATCAACCTCCCCTGGGCGTCAAGCTCCAGGGCGCCGGTCGAAGGAGAGAGCTTTGACGGAGAGGTGCTCGCCTGCGTTGGTCTGGCACTGGTTGACGCGCCGAGCAGCAGCAGCAGCGAGCCTGAGGAGGAGCGGCTGCTACGGAAGCTGGAGTCGCTCTACCGCGCCCGGCAAGCCAAGCTGGAATCCCGTAGGCGCTTGTCGCGAAGGCGGGAGTGGACATCGAAAAGCGCGTGGAGGAGCTCCGGGGTCACAACCAGGAAGCTCTCCGGTCCCTGGCAGAGGAGCGGGCGCAACTCGCCGAGGAGCAGAAGGCCTTCCTCCTCGAGAAGGCTGAAGTCGAAGAGCAATAGCGGCTTGCCGCTGAAAAGCTGTCCACGCAGGAAGGCGAGCTGGTGTAGCGGAAGGTCAACCTTGACAGCCACGAGGAGGAGCTTGGCGCGCGCGAGCGAACATTCGGCGGAGCCCTCAAGCAAGCAGAGGATGCTGCCGCAGCTGCCGAGGCCGCCAAGAAGGAGCTGGAGACGAAGGTGGCGCAGCTAGAGGCCGATCTCAAGGCGAGCAGTGAAGAGCTTGCCGCGCTCAAGCGTGAGCGGGAGAAGGACGCCTACAGCCACTCAGAGCTGCAGGCCCGTCTCGCCGAGAAGGGCAAGGAGCTTAGCGCCGCCAAGGACTCCAACACAGATCTTGAGTTGAAGCTGACCACTTTGTCCAAGACGCTGGACAGCGCCAGGGAGCAGGAGACGGCCTTGAAGGAGGAGATCAAGGCCGACAAGGCGCTGCTGGCGAGTGCTGCTGCCACCCAGAATGCTTTTAGGGAGACTGTGGAGCACTGGACGGAGGGTCTCGTGAATGTTGCCGCAGACATTGACAGGGAGCTGGCGCAGCTGGGGATGGAGGACCTTGGGTATCCCTTCGACGAGAACCTCCAACCCAGCGCCAAGCTCACCTCGTTCTTCATAGGAACAGCAAGGCCCGGTGAGCGACAAGCTCCCGGACGCGACAAGACAACGACCGCGGCAAGGCGCTTGCCGCGGCAAGCCACCTCTCTGTACCCGTGCTCCAGCACATCCACCAACGTGTCGCTCCGGGACCATTCCAGGCGTACGTGGCGGGAGGCTGTGCAGCCAGCGGTGCGCGGTGGCAAACGACGCTGACAAGATTGCCATCGTGGCGAGCGGTGGCGTCCCTGACGGTCCCTTTTGCACTATTTGGGCGACGCAGACGGGCATTTAATGCCCTTGTCCCCTGCCGTCAGGGTTAGGTATGATACACTATAGCAGGTAGCTATACCAACCGCCGCATCTTTCCATCTTTACCCTTGTCTACGTTGCCACCTGTCGGTGACCCCTTGAGCATATAAAAGGAGGCCCATGCGCAAGGTAGAAGGGGGGGGGGGTCGATCGAAGAGAACAACTCACGCTCGGTCTCGTTAGCTGCTGGAGTGTACTATAGCACTCAGCGCTCCCGAGCAAGAAATCAATACAAACCACAAAGCAGGAGTAGGGTTTTACGCATCCGTGCGGCCCGAACCTGGGTAAACTGCTCGTGTGCTTCACCTCGATCTGCTCTTCTTGCGATCTCCGCCCCCTGCCGAACCGAAAGGGGCTCGGTCCGCCGGTCCCATAGGTGTTCGTGGATTAGTCCCCCGACATCTTTGGCGTGCCAGGTAGGGGGGGTCGGTCAAAGAGAACAACTCACGCTCGGTCTCGTTAGCTGCTGGAGTGTACTGTAGCACTCAGCGCTCCCGAGCAAGAACTCAATACAAACCACAAAGCAGGAGTAGGGTTTTACGCATCCGTGCGGCCCGAACCTGGGTAAACTGCTCATGTGCTTCGCCTCGATCTGCTCTTCGTGCGATCTCCGCCCCCCTGCCGAACCGAAAGGGGCTCGGTCCGCCGGTCCCATAGGTGTTTGTGGATTAGTCCCCCGACATCTTTGGCGCGCCAGGTAGGGGGGGGGTCGGTCGAAGATCGCTGCACAGCCTCCCGCCACGTACGCCTGGATGGGTCCCAGAGTGACACGTTGGTGGATGTGCTGGAGCGCGGGTATAGAGTGGTGGCTTGCCGCGGCAAGCGCCTTGCTGCGGTCGTTGTCTTGTCGCGTCCGGCAGCTTGTCGCTCACGGGGCCTTGCCGGGACGCGAGGCGCGTCGCGGCAAGTTCCTCGAGATGCCTTGGTTGGCCTTCCCGGCAAGCTCCTCTTGCCGGGGTCTTGTCTCCTTGGCTTGGATACTTTTTTCTTGAATGACTCCAAAGGAACCACGGAGGATCTTGGCGGTCACCCGGCAAGCCTTGCCGCGGGATGCTGCGACTGCCCGTGCACAAGTTCGGGATACTAGGGTACCCCTACTCTAGTACACCGACAGGAGCCCCCGGGCCTGGGCCATACACGGTGCCAAGCGCTGTTGGGCCAGGCCCAAAACAGGGCACGGGCACGCGCGGCCTGGGTTACGCCGTATCTCTCCCCATATCCACCGCGCCCTCCCCAAACGGCACGCGTTGAATGCGGCGTCGTGGGAGAGATCGTGGGTGGTTTATTTATTCGGAAAGGCGGAATGTCTGCTCGCTCCCTCTTTATAAGCAGGGGAAACAGGGGTAGTGTGCCCATTCGCCGGTTGCTATTCCAATCTCGGAAACCTCCGCCGCTCCCCCGTCTTCCCAAAGCTGAAAAGAGAGCAGCGCCCTGCCCCCCATCGCCACCAGCACCACCAACGCCGTCGACCTCCTCCACCACTTCCGCCATGGCTCCGAAAGCCGATAAGGGGAAGGTTGTGAAGTCGACCGAGGCGCAGCGGCTTGCAGCGCTGCGAAAGGAGCGGGCAATCTTCCCCCCCAAGCTCGCCGCGAGGGAACTGAGGGAGTACTACTACCTCTTCTGGTCGACGGAGACGCGAGCGCATCCGTGCACGAAGGTATTTCCAGCCGCCGCTTGGAAAATGGCTCCGAATGGATATCCTTTCTTCACCGTGTTCTTCTACTGCGGTCCTAAGAGGAAGGCCATAGGTTCGACCCCTACCTGGCGCGCCAAAGATGTCGGGGTGGATCCGGCGAGTCGGCGATCTTGGCCTTCGGGGCGGAGAGTGCATGGTGGTTGCACCCCCACCGGTCTTGTCGCCACCGGCTCGTGCCTGGCTGACTTGCTGCGACTGCGATGTACTCGGCTGCCGTGGAACGTCGCCGTTGGCGAAGCCGATGAGACTCCGAATGGTGGCCCTCCAGTCGTCGATCTTGTCTGCCGCTGGAGGGTAGTCCAGGAGCAGTTGAGCTCGCGCCAAAGCTTATGCTGAAGTGGAGGGTGGTGGCGGCGAACGGTGTGAGGAGCGGGATATGCTCGGACTTCTAACCATGTTAGAAGGAGCAGTATCTCGTCCAGGCGACCGTGCCCCACTCGCGCCAGCATGTTGGCGTGCATGCTGGTCTTGAGCACTCCGAGATCCACCAGCTCGATCTTGGTCCAACAAACGTATGGTACCGTGAGTATCATGACGCTGCCGGTCCCGCGCCTCCTGGGATGGGCGCGGTGCATGTACGGACGCCGAGGTCTTGGAGTGCGCCCGGTCATTGTGGGAGCCGACTGCGCCGCTGATGGGCAGCGCAACCTTGTCCTTGGACCTGGCAGCACCATGAGCTCCCTCGTGGACGCCCGTTCTTCCGCCGGCGTCTACCCCACCAGCCGTTTGCTCCAGTGATGGTGGGTTCGGCGCGGACGGAGCAGCCGCCTCCGAAGCCTTCTTCTTCGGCGGCATGTCGATGAAGACGATGAAGATTCAGCTCGTGTGAACGCCGGATCAGGTTCACACAGCCTCGACGCAGCCCCTACCTAGCGCGCCAAAGATGTCAGGGGACTAATCCACGAACACCTATGGGACCAACGAACCGAGCCCCTTTCGATTCGGCAGGGGGGCGGAGATCGCACGAAGAGCAGATCGAGGCGAAGCACACGAGCAGTTTACCCAGGTTCGGGCCGCACGGATGCATAAAACCCTACTCCTGCTTTGTGGTTTGTATTGAGTTCTTGCTCGGGAGCGCTGAGTGCTACAGTACACGCCAGCAGCTAATGAGACCGAGCGTGAGTTGTTCTCTTCGACCGACCCCCCTCCCTTCTACATTGTGCATGGGCCTCCTTTTATATGCTCAAGGGGTCACCGACAGGTGGCAACATAGACAAGGGTAAAAATGGAAAGATGCTGCGGTTGGTACAGCTACCTGCTATAGTGTATCATACCTAACCCTGACGACACGGGACAAAGGCATTAAATGCCCGTCTGCGTCGCCCAAATAGTGCAAAAGGGACCGTCAGGGACGCCACCGCTGGCCACGATGGCAATCTTGTCAGCGCCGCTTGCCACCGCGCACCGCTGGCTGCACAGCCTCTTGCCACGTACGCCTGGAAGGGTCCCAGAGCGACACGTTGGTGGATGTGCTGGAGCGCGGGTACAGAGTGGTGGCTTGCCGCGGCAAGAGCCTTGCCGCTGTCGTTGTCTTGTCGCGTCCGGGAGCTTGTCGCTCACCAGGCCTTGCCGGGACGCGTGGCGCGCCGCGGCAAGTTCCTCGAGATGCCTTGGTTGGCCTTCCCGGCAAGCTCCTCTTGCCGGGGTCTTGTCTCCTTGGCTTGGATACTTTGTTCTTGAATGGCTCCAAAGGAACCACGGAGGATCTTGGTGGTCACCCGGCAAGCCTTGCCGCGGGATGCTGCGACTACCCGTGCACAAGTTTGGGATACTAGGGTACCCCTACTCTAGTACACCGACAAGGGTGAATCATGTGCCTCTTGCAGAATTAACTTCCTGATCTCCGGGTCATTGGGCACACGGTCTTCAAACCATAGGGTATCGTGCTCATCCTCACGAAATCCTTTAGCTTTTCCTTCTTTCATTTTCTCCTTTATGGAAGCAATCTCCTTGTCAGTCTTCTGAGCTTCCCTGATTCTGTCCATCAAAGTTGACTGAATTTCCAACGCTGTTACATAGCCACTCGGAACTATTTCCAAACATAGTTCATGAAGATTTTCTGCTAACTCCTTGGGTATTTCTCCCTTCATTAACGTATTGACATGGCTCTTGCCGCTTAATGCATCAGCTACTACATTAGCCTTCCCGGGATGATAATGCAATCTCATATCATAATCCTTGATGAGCTCCAACCATCTCCGTTGTCTGAGGTTCAACTCCTTCTGTGTGAAAATGTACTTCAAACTCTTATGATCCATGTACACCTCACAATGATTTCCAATGAGGAAATGTCTCCATGTCTTCAAGGCATGCACTACGGCTGCTAACTCCAAATCATGCATAGCGTAATTCAACTCATGGGGCTTCAGTTGTCTTGAGGCATATTAAACGACTCTCCCTTCCTGCATAAGCACTGCTCCAAGTCCTCGACGTGAAGCGTCGCAATACACCTCATAATCCTTGGTCTGGTCTGGCAAAATCAACACTAGTGAGGTAACCAAACGTTTCTTCAACTCTTGGAAACTAGCCTCACACTGCTTAGTCCATATGAACTTGGTATCTTTCTTCAACAACTCCGTCATAGGCTTCGCAATCTTTGAAAAATTCTCAATAAACCTCCAGTAGTATCCTGCGAGTCCAAGAAAACTCCGGATCTCTCCAACTGTTGTTGGGGCTTCCCACTTGGTCATGGTTTCAACTTTAGCGGGATCTACTGCTATACCTTCTACGGATATAACGTGTCCGAGGAGTCCTACTTCCTTCAACCAAAACTCACATTTGCTGAACTTGGCATATAATTGATGTTCTCTGAGCTTTCCAAGTACCAAACGCAAATGCTCCTTATGCTCCTTTTCATTCTTCGAATAAACTAGGATATCATCAATGAACACTACGACAAACTTATCCAAAAATTCCATAAAAACATTGTTCATCATGTTCATAAAATAGGCAGGCGCGTTAGTCAGACCAAATGACATAACGGTATACTCATACAGCCCATACCTAGTGGTAAAAGCTGTCTTCGGAATATCCTGTTCTCGAATCTTCAACTGGTGGTACCCTGATCACAAATCGATCTTGGAAAACACTTTAGCTCCTTGCAGTCGATCAAACAGATCATTGATCATTGGTAGCGGGTACTTGTTCTTGATTGTTACTTCATTCAATCCTCGATAATCAACAACCATCCTTAACGATCCATCCTTCTTCTCCACTAGTAGTACTGGTGATCCCCAAGGTGAAGAACTTGGGCGAATGTAACCTTTATCCAGTAACTCCTTAATCTGTTTCTTAATTTCCACCAAATCCTTTGCTGGCATCCTATTTGGTCTCTTTGATATTGGCCCTGTGCCTGGCAATAGCTCAATCAAAAACTCAATATCTCTATCCGGTGGCATGCCTGGCAGCTCCTCTGGAAATACATCAGGGAATTCCCTTACCACTGGTACTTCCTCCTGCACAATTCCTGTTAATGAATTTACTTGTGTCTTGTTTGGCACATGCCGGGATACATACTTGATCCTTCTCCCTTCTGGGGTGGTAAGCAAAATTGACTTACTAGCACAATCGATGTTTCCTCCATACATCGACAGCCAATCCATACCAAGAATCACATCTAGACCTTGAGATTCCAGAATAATTAAATCTGTTGGGAAAACATGCCGTCCTATACTTAATGGCACTTGAAAGCATCCTTGACGGGCCATGTACTCTGCTCCTGGTGAGCTTACTAGCATAGGTGTTTTGAGAACCCTAGTGGGTAGGCTATACTTTTCCACAAATCCCCTTGATAATATGAATGCGATGCACCAGTATCAAAAAGAACGAGTGTAGTAAATGACTTAACCAAAAACTTACCTATTACTGCATCGGGCTGAGCTTCAACCTCCTTCACATTAACGTGGTTCACCTGTCCCCTGTTGAAAGGGTTCGGCTTCTTTCCAGAGCTTCCATTGCCATTTTGGCCTTCAGGACAGTCATTGGCATAATGTCCGGTCTTGGAACACTTGAAACAGGTGACTTGACTCAGATCTCTCTTGGCTGGGGTTGATGGGGTGATGCGGTTCTGGCCATTGCTTCCTCCATTCCCATTACCATTCTTGGTGCCATTGTGATTGTGCGAGCTACCTACTCCATGGGTATGCTGAAAATGTCCTCCCGGTCTAGGGGTAAAACGTGGCTTCTGCTGAGCTCCTGAATTATACTTTCCTTGTCCATACTTCCTCTTGCGGTTCTCAATTTGCTTCTGCTTCCCTTCAATCATAAGAGCACGGTCTACCAACTCCTGGTAGTTGTTGAGGGTGGCTACCATCAACTGCATACTCAACTCATCATTCAGTCCTTCCAGGAACTTGTCCTGCTTAGTTGCATCTGTAGCAACGTCATCTGGGGCACAACTGTTGGGGAACATAGTAATTTCAAAAAAAAATCCTACGCACACGCAAGATCATGGTGATGCATAGCAACGAGAGGGGAGAGTGTGATCTACGTACCCTTGTAGATCGACCGCGGAAGCGTTATGACAACGCGGTTGATGTAGTCGTACGTCTTCACGGCCCGACCGATCAAGCACCGAAACTACGGCACCTGTGAGTTTTAGCACACGTTCAGCTCGATGACGATCCCTGGACTCCGTTCCAGCAAAGTGTCGGGGAAGAGTTCCGTCAGCACGATGGTGTGGTGACGATCTTGATGTACTACTGTCGCAGGGCTTTGCCTAAGCACCGCTACAATATTATCGAGGACTATGGTGGCAGGGGGCACCGCACATGGCTAAGAATATGATCACGTGGATCAACTTCTGTGTCTCCGGGGTGCCCATGCCTCTCTATATAAAGGTTCAAGAGAGGAGGAGGCCGGCCGGCCCCTATGGCGTGCCAAGGAGGAGTCCTCCTCCTAGTAGGAGTAGGACTCCTACTAGGAGGGGGAAAGAAGTGGGGAGGGAGAAGGAAAGGGGGGCGCCGCTCCCCCCCCCTCTCCTAATCCAATTCGGAATAGGGGGGAGGAGGCGCACGGCCCACCTTTGGCTGCCCCTCTCTCTCACCACTAAGGCCCATATGGCCCATTACTTCTCCCGGGGGGGGGGGGGTTCCGGTAACCCTCCGGCTCTCCGGTTTTCTCCGAAATCATCCGGAACACTTCCGGTGTCCGAATATAGCCGTCCGATATATCAATCTTTATGTCTCGACCATTTCGAGACTCCTCGTCATGTCCGTGATCATATCCGGGACTCCGAACAACCTTCGGTACATCAAAACGTATAAACTCATAATATAACTGTCATCGAAACCTTAAGCGTGCGGACCCTACGGGTTCGAGAAAAATGTAGACATGACCGAGACATGTCTCCGGTCAATAACCAATAGCGGGACCTGGATGCCCATATTGGCTCCTACATATTCTACGAAGATCTTTATTGGTCAGACTGCATAACAACATACGTTGTTCCCTTTGTCATTCGTATGTTACTTGCCCGAGATTCGATCGTCGGTATCCAATACCTAGTTCAATCTCGTTACTGGCAAGTCTCTTTACTCGTTCCGTAATACATCATCTCGTAACTAACTCTTTAGTTGCATTGCTTGCAAGGCTTAAGTGATGTGCATTACCGAGAGGGCCCAGAGATACCTCTCCGACGATCGGAGTGACAAATCCTAATCTCGAAATACGTCAACCCAACATGTACCTTTGGAGACACCTGTAGAGTACCTTTATAATCACCCAGTTACGTTATGATGTTTGGTAGCACACAAAGTGTTCCTCCGACACACGGGAGTTACATAATCTCATAGTCATAGGAACATGTATAAGTCATGAAGAAAGCAATAGCAACATACTGAATGATCGGATGCTAAGCTAATGGAATGGGTCATGTCAATCAGATCATTCAACTAATGATGTGATCCCGTTAATCAAATAACAACTCTTTGTCAATGGTTAGGAAACATAGCCATCTTTGATTAACGAGCTAGTCAAGTAGAGGCATACTAGTGACACTCTGTCTGTCTATGTATTCACACATGTATTATGTTTCCGGTTAATACAATTCTAGCATGAATAATAAACTTTTATCATGATATAAGGAAATAAATAATAACTTTATTATTGCCTCTAGGGCATATTTCCTTCAGTCTCCCACTTGCACTAGAGTCAATAATCTAGATTACACAGTAATGATTCTAACACCCATGGAGCTTTGGTGCTGATCATGTTTTGCTCATGGAAGAGGCTTAGTCAACGGGTCTGCTACATTTAGCTCCATATGTATCTTGCAAATCTCTATGTCTCCCACCTGGACTAGATCCCGGATGGAATTGAAGCGTCTCTTGATGTGCTTGGTTCTCTTGTGAAATCTGGATTCCTTTGCCAAGGCAATTGCACCAGTATTGTCACAAAAGATTTTCATTGGACCCGATGCACTAGGTATGACACCTAGATCGGATATGAACTCCTTCATCCAGACTCCTTCGTTTGCTGCTTCCGAAGCAGCTATGTACTCTGCTTCACATGTAGATCCCGCCACGACGCTTTGTTTTGAACTGCACCAACTGACATCTCCATCGTTTAATGTAAACACGTATCCGGTTTGCGATTTAGAATCATCCGGATTAGTGTCAAAGCTTGCATCAACGTAACCATTTACGATGAGCTCTTTGTCACCTCCATATACGAGAAACATATCCTTAGTCCTTTTCAGGTATTTCAGGATGTTCTTGACCGTTATCCAGTGATCCACTCCTGGATTACTTTGGTACCTCCCTGCTAAACTTATAGCAAGGCACACATCAGGTCTGGTACACAGCATTGAATACATGATAGAGCCTATGGCTGAAGCATAGGGAACATCTTTCATTTTCTCTCTATCTTCTGCAGTGGTCAGGCATTGAGTCTGACTCAACTTCACACCTTGTAACACAGGCAAGAACCCTTTCTTTGCTTGATCCATTTTGAACTTCTTCAAAATCTTGTCAAGGTATGTGCTTTGTGAAAGTCCAATTAAGCGTCTTGATCTATCTCTATAGATCTTTATGCCTAATATGTAAGCAACTTCACCGAGGTCTTTTATTGAAAAACTCTTGTTCAAGTATCCCTTTATGCTATCCAGAAATTCTATATCATTTCCAATCAGTAATATGTCATCTACATATAATATCAGAAATGCTACAGAGCTCCCACTCACTTTCTTATAGATATGGGCTTCTCCGAAAGTCTGTATAAAACCAAATGCTTTGATCACACTATCAAAGCGTTTATTCCAACTCCGAGAGGCTTGCACCAGTCCATAAATGGATCGCTGGAGCTTGCATACTTTGTTAGCTCCCTTTGGATCAACAAAACCTTCCGGTTGCATCATATACAACTCTTCTTCCAGAAATCCATTCAGGAATGCAGTTTTTACATCCATCTGCCAAATTTCATAATCATAAAATGCGGCAATTGCTAACATGATTCGGACAGACTTGAGCATCGCTACGGGTGAGAAGGTCTCATCGTAGTCAACCCCTTGAACTTGTCGAAAACCTTTTGCGACAAGTCGAGCTTTGTAGATAGTAATATTACTGTCAGCATCAGTCTTCTTCTTGAAGATCCATTTATTCTCAATTGCTTATTGATCATCGGGCAAGTCAACCAAAGTCCATACTTTGTTCTCATACATGGATCCCATCTCAGATTTCATTGCTTCAAGCCATTTTGCGGAATCTGGGCTCACCATCGCTTCTTCATAGTTCGTAGGTTCATCATGATCTACCAGCATGATTTCCAGAACAGGATTACCGTACCACTCTGGCGCGGATCTCACTCTGGTTGATCTACGAGGTTCAGTAGTATCTTGTCCTGAAGTTTCATGATCATTATCATTAGCTTCCTCACTAATTGGTGTAGGTGTCGCAGAAACAGTTTTCTGTGATGTACTACTTTCCAATAAGGGAGCAAGTACAGTTACCATATCAAGTTCTACTTTCCTCCCACTCACATCTTTCGAGAGAAACTCCTTCTCCAGAAAGTTTCCGAATTTAGCAACAAAAGTCTTGCCTTCGGATCTATGATAGAAGGTGTATCCAATAGTTTCCTTTGGATATCCTATGAAGACACATTTCTCCGATTTGGGTTCGAGCTTATCAGGTTGAAGCTTTTTCACATAAGCATCGCAGCCCCAAACATTCAGAAACGACAACTTTGGTTTCTTGCCAAACCATAGTTCATAAGGCGTCGTCTCAACAGATTTTGAAGGTGCCCTATTTAACGTGAATGCGGCCGTCCCTAAAGCATAACCCCAAAACGATAGCGGTAAATCAGTAAGAGACATCATAGATCGCACCATATCTAGTAAAGTACGATTACGACGTTCGGACACACCATTACGCTCTGGTGTTCCGGGTGGCGTGAGTTGTGAAACTATTCCGCATTGCTTCAAATGTACACCAAACTCGTAACTCAAATATTCTCCTCCACGATCAGATCGTAGAAACTTTATTTTCTTGTTATGATGATTTTCAACTTCACTCTAAAATTCTTTGAACTTTTCAAATGTTTTAGACTTATGTTTCATTAAGTAGATATACCCATATCTGCTTCAGTCATCTGTGAAGGTGAGAAAATAACGATATCTGCCATGAGCCTCAATATTCATTGGACCACATACATCTGTATGTATGATTTCCAACAAATCTGTTGCTCTCTCCATTGTACCGGAGAACGGTGTTTTAGTCATCTTGCCCATGAGGCACGATTCGCAAGTACCAAGTGATTCATAATCAAGTGGCTCCAAAAGTCCATCAGTATGGAGTTTCTTCATGCGCTTTACACCGATATGACCTAAACGGCAGTGCCACAAATAAGTTGCACAATCATTATCAACTCTGCATCTTTTGGCTTCAACATTATGAATATGTGTATCACTACTATCGAGATTCAATAAGAATAGACCACTTTTCAAGGGTGCATGACCATAAAAGATATTACTCATATAAATAGAACAACCATTATTCTCTGATTTAAATGAATAACCGTCTCGCATTAAACAAGATCCAGATATAATGTTCATGCTCAACGCTGGCACCAAATAACAATTATTTAGGTCTAATACTAATCCGGAAGGTAGATGTAGAGGTAGCGTGCCGACCGCGATCACATCGACTTTGGAACCGTTTCCCACGCGCATCGTCACCTCGTCCTTAGCCAATCTTCGCTTAATGCGTAGTCCCTGTTTCGAGTTGCAAATATTAGCAACAGAACCAGTATCAAATACCCAGGTGCTACTGCGAGCATTAGTCAGGTACACATCAATAACATGTATATCACATATACCTTTGTTCACCTTGCCATCCTTCTTATCCGCCAAATACTTGGGGCAATTCCGCTTCCAGTGACCAGTCTGCTTGCAGTAGAAGCACTCAGTTTCAGGCTTAGGTCTAGACTTGGGCTTCTTTTCCTGAGCAGCAACTTGCTTGCCGTTCTTCTTGAAGTTCCCCTTCTTCTTCCCTTTGCCCTTTTTCTTGAAACTAGTGGTCTTGTTAACCATCAACACTTGATGCTCCTTCTTGATTTCTACCTCCGCATGTTTCAGCATTGGGAAGAGCTCGGGAATAGTATTGTTCATCCCTTGCATATTATAGTTCATCACGAAGCTCTTGTAGCTTGGTGGCAGTGATTGGAGAATTCTATCAATGACGCAATCATCTGGAAGATTAACTGCCATCTGAATCAAGTGATTGTTATACCCAGACATTTTGAGTATATGCTCACTGACAGAACTGTTCTCCTCCATCTTGCAGCTGTAGAACTTATTGGAGACTTCATATCTCTCAATCCGGGCATTTGCTTGAAATATTAACTTCAACTCCTGGAACATCTCATATGCTCCATGACGTTCAAAACGTCGTTGAAGTCCCGATTCTAAGCCGTAAAGCATGGCACACTGAACTATCGAGTAGTCATCAGCTTTGCTCTGCCAGACGTTCATAACATCTGGTGTTGCTCCAGCAGCAGGCCTGGCACCCAGCGGTGCTTCCAGGATGTAATTCTTCTATGCAGCAATGAGGATAATCCTCAAGTTACGGACCAAGTACGTGTAATTGCTACCATCATCTTTCAACTTTGCTTTCTCAAGGAACGCATTAAAATTCAACGGAACAACAGCACGGGCCATCTATCTACAATCAAACATACATAAGCAAGATACTATCAGGTACTAAGTTCATGATAAATTTAAGTTCAATTAATCAAATTACTTAAAGAACTCCCACTTAGATAGACATCCCTCTAATCTTCTAAGTGATCACGTGATCCAAATCAACTAAACCATGTCCGATCATCACGTGAGATGGAGTAGTTTCATTGGTGAACATCACTATGTTGATCATATCTACTGTATGATTCACGCTCGACCTTTCGGTGTCCGTGTTCCGAGGCCATATCTGTATATGCTTGGCTCGTCAAGTATAACCTGAGTATTCCGCGTGTGCAAATGTTTTGCACCCGTTGTATTTGAACGTAGAGCCTATCACACCCGATCATCACGTGGTGTCTCAGCACGAAGAACTTTCGCAACGGTGCATACTCAGGGAGAACACTTCTTGATAATTTTAGTGAGAGATCATCTTATAATGCTACCTTCAATCAAAGTAAGATAAGATGCATAAAAGATAAACATCACATGCAATCAATATAAGTGATATGATATGGCCATCATCATCTTGTGCCTGTGATCTCCATCTCCGAAGCACCGTCATGATCACCATCGTCACCGGCGCGACACCTTGATCTCCATCGTAGCATCGTTGTCGTCTCGCCAATCTTATGCTTCCACGACTACTGCTATCGTTTAGTGATAAAGTAAAGCATTACTGCGCGATTGCATTGTATACAATAAAGCGACAACCATATGGCTCCTGCCAGTTGCCGATAACTCGGTTACAAAACATGATCATCTCATACAATAAAATCAGCATCATGTCTTGACCATATCACATCACAACATGCCCTGCAAAAACAAGTTAGACGTCCTCTACTTTGTTGTTGCAAGTTTTACGTGGCTGCTACGGGCTTAAATAAGAAGCAATCTTACCTACGCATCAAAACCACAACGATAGTTTGTCATGTTGGTGTTGTTTTAACCTTTGGAAGGACCGGGCGTAGCCACACTCGGTTCAACTAAAGTTGGACAAACTGTCACCCACAAGCCACCTATGTGCAAAGCACCTCGGGAGAACCGGTCTCGCGTAAGCGTACGCGTAATGTTGGTCCGGGCCGCTTCGTCCAACAATACCGCCGAACCTAAGTATGACATGCTGGTAAGAAGTATGACTTATATCGCCCACAACTCACTTGTGTTCTACTCATGCATATAACATCAACACATAAAACCTAGGCTGGGATGCCACTGTTGGGGAACGTAGTAATTTCAAAAAAATTCCAACGCACACGCAAGATCATGGTGATGCATAGCAACGAGAGGGGAGAGTGTGATCTATGTACCCTTGTAGATCGACAGCGGAAGTGTTATGACAACGCGGTTGATGTAGTCGTACGTCTTCACGGCCCGACCGATCAAGCACCGAAACTACGGCACTCCGAGTTTTAGCACACGTCGGCTCGATGACGATCCCCGGACTCCGATCCAGCAAAGTGTCGGGGAAGAGTTCCGTCAGCACGACGGCGTGGTGACAGTCTTGATGTACTATTGTCGCAAGGCTTCGCCTAAGCACCGCTACAATATTATCAAGGACTATGGTGGCAGGGGGCGCCGCACACGGCTAAGAATATGATCGCGTGGATCAACTTCTGTGTCTCCGGGGTGCCCCTGCCTCCGTATATAAAGGTTCAAGAGAGGAGGAGGCCGGCCGGCCCCTATGGCGTGCCAAGGAGGAGTCCTCCTCCTAGTAGGAGTAGGACTCCTACTAGGAGGGGGAAAGAAGTGGGGAGGGAGAAGGAAAGGGGGGCGCCGCCCCCCCCCTCTCCTAATCCAATTCGGACCAGGGGGGAGGAGGCGCGCGGCCCACCTTTGGCTGCCCCTCTCTCTCACCACTAAGGCCCATATGGCCCATTGCTTCTTCGGGGGGGGGGGGGTTCCGGTAACCCTCCGGCTCTCCGGTTTTCTCTGAAATCATCCGGAACACTTCCGGTGTCGGAATATAGCCGTCCAATATATCAATCTTTATGTCTCGACCATTTCGAGACTCCTCATCATGTCTGTGATCATATCCGGGACTCCGAACAACCTTCAGTACATCAAAACGTATAAACTCATAATATAACTGTCATCGAAACCTTAAGCGTGCGGACCCTACGGGTTCGAGAACAATGTAGACATGACCGAGACATGTCTCCGGTCAATAACCAATAGCAGGACCTGGATGCCCATATTGGCTCCTACATATTCTACGAAGATCTTTATCGGTCAGACCGCATAACAACATACATTGTTCCCTTTGTCATCGGTATGTTACTTGCCCGAGATTCGATCGTCGGTATCCAATACCTAGTTCAATCTCGTTACCGGCAAGTCTCTTTACTCGTTCCATAATACATCATCTCGTAACTAACTCTTTAGTTGCATTGCTTGCAAGGCTTAAGTGATGTGCATTACCGAGAGGGCCCAGAGATACCTCTCCGACGATCGGAGTGACAAATCCTAATCTGGAAATACGTCAACCAAACATGTACCTTTGGAGACACCTGTAGAGTACCTTTATAATCACCCAGTTACATTGTGACGTTTGGTAGCACACAAAGTGTTCCTCCGGCACACGGGAGTTACATAATCTCATAGTCATAGGAACATGTATAAGTCATGAAGAAAGCAATAGCAACATACTAAACGATCGGATGCTAAGCTAATGGAATGGGTCATGTCAATCAGATCATTCAACTAATGATGTGATCCCGTTAATCAAATAACAACTCTTTGTCAATGGTTAGGAAACGTAACCATCTTTGATTAACGAGCTAGTCAAGTAGAGGCATACTAGTGACACTCTGTCTGTCTATGTATTCACACATGTATTATGTTTCCAGTTAATACAATTCTAGCATGAATAATAAACTTTTATCATGATATAAGGAAATAAATAATAACTTTATTATTGCCTCTAGGGCATATTTCCTTCAATAACGTGCTAGCTTACTAAACTCCTCCACATACTGGCCAACTGTCCGTCCTCCTTGGCGCAAGTTACGAAACTCACGCTTCTTCATGGCCATTGCTCCTACTGAAACATGGGCAGTACGGAAAGCCTACTGAAACTGGTCCCATGTGATAGTGTCGACTGGGAAAGTGGCTGTGAAATTCTCCTACCATGATGCTGCGGGTCCTTCTAACTGATGTGCGGCAAACTTCAACTTCTCCGCATCTGTGCATCCTGCTGTGGTCAACTCCCTAGCTGTCTTGCTGAGCCAATCATCTGCTACTATCGGGTCGGAGCTACTAGAAAACACCGGCGGATTCAGCCTAAGAAAACGGGCTAAGTGGTCAACAGGTGGTGGTGGTGGTGGTGGGTTGTTGTTGTTGTTCCCCTGATTCTGATTCTGGACTAACAACTGCATCAAGGTGTTCTGCTGCTGGATCAACTGGGTGAGCTCCGGCGGAAAGGCAAATCTGGGGTCACGTCTCGGGGGCATCTGAGGGTTTAGAAAAGATGAGATATAAGATTAGAGGGGGTCTAAAGAGAAAACACTACCCATATGCACATGAGGCAAAAGCAAACAATTCACTTCATTCAATCAAACAAGGCATACAATCGATCCATCTATCGCAAAAGTGCTCGGACTACTATATTTACATGGTGGACTACTACTACTGATGAGGTGGTCTACTAGAAATATTCTACGGTTGTAGACTCCATGATATCTGCTCCTGCTTCATCAACATAGTCATCATCGCTACTATCTGCTTCCGAGTCGGTGCCGTCGATGATGGTGTAGTCTTCCGGGCTAATCTCCTTGGGTTCTTTGTCTTCATCTACTGGTGTCGGGCCTTCCATAAATATTTCAATCTTCTTGATCAGGTCGTCATTCTTCTCCACCAATACTTCAATTTCTTCTTCATAATCTTCACGTGTAGCCTTGAGTTCTTCCTCCAGTTCCTTGATTCTAGTCTTAGCCTTCTTCAGATCTATCATGTCGGCGCACATCTGATTCTCCTGTCGTCGAATGTGCTAGTTTAACTCATGGATAAAAGCTACAATTGATCTATCCTTCCTGGTGCTAATCATCTCCCAGTGTTCATCTCGGCGCCCACAAATCTGGTAGATAGTATCCTTGAGATCCTTGCGGTAGACTTCTCCAATGCGTCCCATGGCGATGTGAGCTGCCATACTCTTTCCTAGACTCCAAGTTGGTGCATCAAAAGAAAACTCTATGGGCTCAGTGACTGGCATGAACGTCCTTCCTGGAATTTGAACTTGAATCATCCAGCGCTCTTCTTCAGGTAAAGTGGCATTGTGGGTTCCCGTGAAGCTTGGTACTCCTATGTTCAGGTATCTAGTGACTTCCTTCAAGTGGCGTCCAAAGGGTGTATCTTCGTCCGGTTGGGTGAACTTGTTCCTTGCATCCGCCATCCTAAAGGGTAGAAAACATGAGAGGTCAGAAGAGAAGAGAGTGAGTAGTAATCTAGGTCTTTAGCTTAGTGGTCGTGTCCTACAGTCAGCGTGTGCTCTGATATCATCTCTGTAGTGACCAGACCTCAAACAGTCTGATCTCTGTGCTTCGGTGTCAACCCTGGATCAGTAATGCTGACACCACACAGTACTCGGAGGATTTATAGCAGAGTAGAAATCACACACTTATTACATCGAGTGTCTCAAAAGAGAACTTATTACAATAAATATGGCTTAAGGCCATCTAATAACGATAACAGCGGAAGGCTTAGAAAAATAAGTGAGTCCATCAACTCCAACAGCATCATTGAGTATAGAACCATGACCTAAAAACTCCTTAATCGTCGTCTGAAAAGTCTGCAACATTAATGTTGCAGCCCGAAAATGGGTCAGCACATGGAATATGCTGGCAAAGTAACACATAGAGAGTAATGGAATGAAACAGCTATACTATATGCATATTTGGCTGGTGGAAAGCTCTATGGTTACAGTTTTTGCATAAAGCCAATTTTCCCTACTTCAAAGGAATAAAATTAATTACTATCATGGTGGTTGTTAAACATTGAGAATGGTTGACAGCATTCTCAATCCCAATTAAGCATCATCATTAAACAAACCCAACAAAATTAATTGTAGAGTAACATGTTGACATTCACATGATAATCCAGATACTAGATACTCAAGATGTCCATAACCAGGGACACGGCTAACCATGATTAGTTTATTACACTCTGCAGAGGTTTGCGCACTTTTCCCCACAAGACTCGATCGCCTCCGTTGGATTTCTCGCACTACATGGTGTTTGAGAAACGGATGACTGAGACACAGTCTTTCAAAAGCACTAGCACCTTACGATGGATAGAACGGTACACCTACTTTCCCCTACATCTGCTAGTCTACCCTGTAAGAGTTCGCACGACTTAATCAACTATGCCAGAGCCAATAATGGCTTGTGGCTGCACACGGAAGTTTCTAGTACGAACAATCTCATGATCCCTTTGAGCCTGGGTGGGGGTCCAAAAGAAAACAGGCATGTCCTGGAATACCCAGGTGCCTCAATCCACCCAGATGTGTGTTTAAGTTGCCACCTTAGGTAAACCATTAATTATCAATCTCACATCTGTCATGGATATCACTCACCCAATCCACTTCTACTAGCATAGCATGGCATAATAAGCAAATGTAGAAGTAACTCCCAAAGGTTTGACAATAAACAGGTAATAGGTACTACCTCATCTACTTCCCATCCCACAGTTTAATTAGATCCTAATCATGCAATGTGTGAAAATTGATCTAATGCAAAAAAAAACTGGGTTGTAGAAAAGGTATGATCAAAGTGTTACTTGCCTTGCTGATGATCCGCGAAACCTAACGATTCGAAGTAACAGGCGGCGCACTCCAGGTACTCTATCGCAGACAACAAACAAGCATACAATAAGTGCTCATCTAATGCACAGGTAAAACTCAAATAAGAGATCTAACCAGAAGGTTCAACTTAAGAACTCCGTTTGGCAAAAAGGATCAAATCGAACGAAGCAAAGAAAGTCAAACGACGAAAGAAAACAACTTCGTTCTAGTAATCTGAATCTAAGTCAAATTTTGCAGTAGCAAAATCTTGTTTAAGTTGATTATTCGGATAGAGGGTTTCGAGACGAAACTCCAGGCGCTTGAATCGCCTGATTCCGATAAACGAGCGAAAAGTTAAACTAAAACGAAAATCGGATCAGAAATCGCGATCAGAAAATAACCGCGGAAAATCCGACGAAAAAGAAAAACGACGAAAGGAATTTAAAAAAAACAGCATGGAAAACGAGGCGGCGGTGAACCTCGGGCGGCGGCGGGGCTGGGGCTAGGGCGTGGCTAGGGTTTGGGGCGGCTACTCGGGCCTCGAGCACGCCTTATAAAGGCCCCGGCCAGGCGGAGTCCTGGCCGAGTACGGCCCAAAGTCGGTTCCCTTTTTAAAAAAAATAATTACGCTCGGAAGAAAAAAAATAAAAAGAAATACTAAACGGACTCCAAAAATCCCGAAATAAATTTTCCCGGGCTTCTAAAATCAAGGCCGACAAAGTGAACATTTATTTGGGCCCTAAATGCAATTTTGAAAAACGCGCATTTTTCCTAAATTCAAATAAAAACAACAAAAAACTCCGAAATAAAACTATTTGATTTTATTATTAAATCCTCAATATTTCTATATTTTGGGAAAGTCATTTTATTCCCTCTCTCATATTTTTGTAATAGAAATAATTGATGATAAAATAAATAAATCAAATGATCCTATTCTCAAAATTTGAGAAAACTGAAATATGAAAATAACGAAATCCCCAACTCTCTCCGTGGGTCCTTGAGTTGCTTAGAATTTTCTAGGATCAAAACCCGAATGCAAATAAAATATGATATGCATGACGATCTAATGTATAACATTCCAAATTGAAAATTTGGGATGTTACAGTCTTCATATAGTTGCATAATTATTCGACTACTCATTGATCTTCACTTATATCTTTCGGAGTAGTTTGTCGATGCTCCAGTGCTTCACTTATATCCTTTAGAGCATGGTGGTAGTTTTATTTTGAACAAATAGAGGAACTCTCATACTTCACTTGGATTATTTTGAGAGTCTTAAATAGCATGGTAATTTGCTTAAAATCCTAATATGCTTGGTATACAAGATTAATAATAAAATTCTCTTATGAGTGTTTAGAATACTAAGAGAAGTTTGATGCTTGATGATTGTTTTGAGATATGGAGGTAATAATATCAAAGTCGTGCTAGTTGAGTAGTTGTGAATTTGAGAAATGCTTGTGTTGAAGTTTGCAAGTCCCGTAGCATGCACGTATGGTAAACATTGTGTAACAAATTTGAAACATGAGGTGTTATTAGATTGTCCTCCTTATGAGTGGCGGTCGGGGACGAGCGATGGTCTTTTCCTACCAATCTATCCCCCTAGGAGCATGCGTGTAGTCCTGAGGTCTTTGATGACTTGTAGATTTTTGCAATAAGTATATGAGTTCTTTATGACTAACGTTGAGTCCATGGATTATACGCACTCTCACCCTACCATCCTTGCTAGCCTCTTCAGTACCTTGCATTGCCCTTTCTCACATTAAGAGTTGGCGCAATCTTCGCCAGTGCATCCAAACCCCATGATATGATACGCTGTTTCACACATAAACCTCCTTATATCTTCCTCAACACAGCCACCATACCTACTTATTATGGCATTTCCATAGCCATTCCGAGATATATTGCCATGCAACTTTTCACCATTCCGTTTATCATGACACATTCATCATTGTCATATTGCTAACATGATCATGTAGTTGACATAGTATTTGTGGCAAAGCCACCGTTCATAATTCTTTCATACTTGTCACTCTTGATTCATTGCATATCTCGGTACACCGCCGAAGGCATCCATATAGAGTCATACTTTGTTCTAGTATCGAGTTGTAATCATTGAGTTGTAAATAAATAGAAGTGTGATGATCATCATTCAATAGAGCATTGTCCCAAAAAAAAAGAGAAAGGCCAAAGAAGTAAAAGGCCAAAAAAGAAAGAGAAAATAAAAAGGGGCAATGCTACTATCCTTTTTCCACACTTGTGCTTCAAAGTAGCACCATGTTCTTCATATAGAGAGTCTCTTGAGTTATCACTTTCATATACTAGTGGGAATCTTCATTATGGAACTTGGCTTGTATATTCGAATAATGGGCCTCCTCAAGTGCCCTAGGTCTTCGTGAGCAAGCAAGTTCGATGCACACCCACTTAGTTTCTTTTGTTGAGCTTTCATACATTTATAGCTCTAGTGCATCCGTTGAATGGCAATCCCTACTCCTTGCATTAACATCAATCGATGGGCATCTCCATAGCCCATTGATTAGCCTCGTTGATGTGAGACTTTCTCCTTTTTGTCTTCTCCACATAACCCCCTCATTATTCTATTCCACCCATAGTGCTATATCCATGGCTCACGCTCATGTATTGCGTGAAGGTTTATAAGTTTGAGATTACTAAAGTATGAAACAATTGCTTGGCTTGTCATCGGGGTTGTGCATGATGAGAGCATTCTTGTGTGACGAAAATGGAGCATGACTAAACTATAGGATTTTGTAGGTATGAACTTTCTTTGGCCATGTTATTTTGAGAAGACATAATTGCTTAGTTAGGTATGCTTGAAGTATTATTATTTTTATGTCAATATGAACTTTTGTCTTGAATCTTTCGGATCTGAATATTCATATCACAAGTAAGAAGAATTACATTGAAATTATGCCAACTAGCATTCCACATCAAAAATTATCTTTTTTATCATTTACCTACTCGAGGACGAGCAGGAATTAAGCTTGGGGATGCTTGATACGTCTCCAACGTATCTATAATTTTTGATTGCTCCATGCTATATTATCTACTGTTTTGGGCAATATTGGGCTTTATTATCCCCTTTTATATTATTTCTGGGACTAACCTATTAACCGGAGGCCCAGCCTAGATTTGCTGTTTTATGCCTATTTCAGTGTTTTGAAGAAAAGGAATATCAGACGGAGTCGAAACGGAACGAAATCAACTACAGAAGTTATTTTTGGAACGAAAGCCACCCGATGGACTTGGACCACATGTCAAGGAAGGAACAAGGAAGCCACGAGGGTGGGGGGCGCACCCCCTGCCTCGTGGCTCCCCTGATGTACTTCTTCTGCCTATATAACTCCACGTACCCTAAAACTTCCAGAACGGAGATTAGATCGGGAGTTCCACCGCCAGAAGCCTCCGAGCCACCAAAAGCCAATCTAGACCCGTTCCGGCAGCCTGCCGGAGGGGGCAATCCCTCTCTGGTGGCCATATTCATCATCCCGGTGCTCTCCATGACGAGGAGGGAGTAGTTCTCCCTCGGGGCTGAGGGTATGTACCAGTGGCTATGTGTTTGATCTCTCTCTCTCTCATGTTCTTGAGGTGATACGATCTTGATGTATCGCGAGCTTTGCCATTATATTTGGATCCTATGATGTTTCTTCCCCCCTCTTCTCTCTTGTAATGAATCGAGTTTCCCCTTTGAAGTAATCTTATCGGATTGAGTCTTTAAAGATTTGAGAACACTTGATGTATGTCTTGTCGTGGATATCTGTGGTGACAATGGGATATCACGTGATTCACTTGATGTATGTTTTGGTGATCAGCTTGCGGGTTCCGCCCATGAACCTATGCACAGGGGTTGGCACACGTTTTTGTCGTGATTCTCCGGTAGAAACTTTGGGGCATTCTTTGAGGTCCTATGTGTTGGTTGAATAGATGAATCTGAGATTGTGTGATGCATATCATATAATCATACCCACACTTGAGGTGACATTGGAGTATCTAGGTGACATTAGGGTTTTGGTTGATTTGTGTCTTAAGGTGTTATTCTAGCATGAACTGTAGGGTTGTTTGTGACACTTATAGGAATAGCCCAACGGATTGATTGGAAAGAATAACTTTGAGGTGGTTTCGTACCCTACCATAATCTCTTCGTTCGTTCTCCGCTATTCGTGACTTTGGAGTGACTCTTTGTGGCATGTTGAGGGATAGTTTTATGATCCAATTATGTTAGTATTGTTGAGAGGACTTACACTAGTGAAAGTATGAACCCTAGGCCTTGTTTCAACGCATTGCAATACCGTTTACGCTCATTTTTATCATTAGTTACCTTGCTGTTTTTATAATTTCAGGTTACAAATACCTTTATCTACCATCCATATACCGCTTGTATCACCATCTCTTCGCCGAACTAGTGCACCTATAAAACTTACCATTGTATTGGGTGCGTTGGGGACACAAGAGACTCTTTGTTATTTGGTTGCAGGGTTGCTTGAGAGAGACCATCTTCATCCTACACCTCCTACGGATTGATAAACCTTAGGTCATCCACTTGAGGGAAATTTGCTACTGTCCTACAAACCTCTACACTTGGAGGCCCAACAACGTCTACAAGAAGAAGGTTGTGTAGTAGACATCACATATGATCCAAGAAGAGAAAGTATGTTAGCTTAGGCCTCTCCCTCCAATAAAATTGCAATAGTGATTACCGGTCTAGTTATCGATTGCCTAGGGACAAATAACTTTCTCGTGACAAAAAGCTCTCTACTAAAACTAACTTAGTTGTGTATTCATCTAAGCAGCCCCTATTTTTTATTTACGCGCTCTTTATTATCTTGCAAACCTATCCAACAACACCTACAAGTACTTCTAGTTTCATACTTGTTCTAGGTAAAGCGAACATCAAGCGTGCGTAGAGTTGTATCGGTGGTCGATAGAACTTGAGGGAATATTTGTTCTACCTTTAGCTCCTTGTTGGGTTCTACACCCTTACTTATCGAAAGAGGCTACAATTGAACCCCTATACTTGTGGGTTATCAAGACCTTTTTCTGGCGCCGTTGCCGGGGAGTTATAGCGTGGGGTGAATATTCTCGTGTGTGCTTGCTTGCTTTATCACTAAGTAATTTTTTTATTTGCCGCTCTAACTTGTTCTCTATCTTTAGTTATGGATATGGAACACGAAATACCAAAAAAAAGGTTTACTTGCTACTCATGGAGATGGGGAACCTCCTAAAACCCTCGATGCTCATTATGTGAAAGATATTATGTACTACTTTGATAATCCTGAGAAAACCCCATTCAATTATATAATGGGAAACACGTTGGATCAGGGTGAATACTTTAGGGATTATCGCTTGACTCAAAAAGGGAAACTATTATGGGGTCAAATTTATATGTTGCATTGGTATGCTCGGCAACTATGCTTGAGATATGATTATACCTGTTGCTCTAGGATGAAGGCTCCACATCTTCCCTTTTCATGCAAATTAAATGATAATGAAACCTTAGCTTCTTATGCTAATGGTATATATGATTACTATGATGTGGAACGAATAGAAGAATTTGTTTCTTTTATGGGTGCTTATGAAATTGAATCTTTGTTTAAAGAGTGTGAAAATCTTGATGATGCTGTTTACAAACCTGAAAATTTTGCTATAATTAAATATTGCTACGAAAATTATGAATTCAATTCCGATATTGATGATTTTATTGAGAGAGTTTCCGTTGTCCAAGAAGAGACTAATATTTTGCAGGAGTCTATGGAACAATAAATTGATGAAACTGTGAGCTCATTGGATGAAAAAGATGATGAGGAGAGCGAAGAACAAAAGGAGGAAGAGCGGATTAGCTACCCGTGCCCACCTTCTAATGAGAGTAACTCTTCAACTCATACATTGTTTAATTTCCCTTCGTGCTTACCGAAGGATGATTGCTATGATGATTGTTATGATCTCGTTGATTCTTTTGAAATATCCCTTTTTGATGATGATTGCTATGATTGTGGCCAAGATGCCAATATGAATTATGCTTATGGAGATGAGCTTGCTATAGTTCCTTATGTTAAACATGAAATTGTTGGTATTGCACCTACGCATGATAGTCCTATTATCTATTTGAATTCTCCTGACTACACTATATTGGAGAAGTTTGCCCTTATTAAGGATTATATTGATGGGTTGCGTTTTAATACCACACATGATGATTTTGATAGATATAATATGCATGTGCTTGCTGCTCCTACTTGCAATTATTATGAGAGAGGAACTACATCTCCGCCTCTCCATGTTTCCAATATGATAAAATTGCAAGAAACTGTTTATACTATGCATTGGCCTTTACCATGTGTGCATGAATTGTTCTTTTATGACACGCCAATGCATAGGAAGAGAGTTAGAATTCGTTGTTGCATGATATATGTTACTTTGTGCTCACTACTAAATCACAAATCTTTGTTAATTAAAATTGGCTTTGATATACCTTGGGATCCGGGTGGATTCATTACTCGAGCACCATATGCCTAGCTTAATGGCTTTAAAGAAAGCGCTGCCAGGGAGACAACCCGGAAGTTTTAGAGAGTCATTTATTTCTGTTGAGTGCTTTTATATGGTTAAAAAAAGAGGGGAACCCAATTTTTTCAAAAAGGAAAGTGAAAGTGAGAGAGACACACATTGTTGAAGTGGGGGAGCTCCTTGAACTTTGTTCATGCTCACAGAAACTTTGTTAATCTTGATTACAGAAACTTTTCAACAAAAATAATTATCCCCTTGTAAAATTCCATTGTATTATAAAAATAATGTGAAAAGATTTGCCTTTAGGATGTTTACATTGCTTGTTGGTTTGTGCAGTGTAGAACAGAAACTTTGGCTGTAGTGCGCGATTTTACATTTTTTACTGGAATGTCAAACTGTTCTGAAACTTTTTGCACTGTCTTTATATAAATTTTTTTTATTTTTCCTAGTTTTTTTAGAACTTTTGGAGTACCAGAAGTATGGTGAATGTTCAGATTACTACAGACTGTCCTGTTTAAGACAGATTCTGTTTTTGATGCATAGTTTGCTTTTTTGACGAAACTATCAATTTCTATCAGTGGATTTGTTGGGGGTTGCTGATCCCACGGACACCTATGGGACCGCGGCGGACCGGGGTCCCTTTCGGTTCGGCAGGGGATGGAGGATGCACAAAGAGCAGATCGAGGCGAACGCACGAGCGACGCGATCGGTTTACCCAGGTTCGGGCCGCACGGATGGGTAAAACCCTACTCCTACTTTGATTTGTATTGTGTTCTTGCTCGGGAGCAATGGATGCTACAGTACCCTTGGATGGCTAGCGAGGCCGAGTGTGAGAAAGATCGTCCCCCCTCCCCTGTTGCACATGGGCCTCCTTTTATATGTCAAAGGGGTCACCGACAGGTGGCAACAGAGGTGAGGGTAAAAATGTAAAAGAGGTGGTAGTTGGTGCCACTGCTTGCTACAGTTGTATCATACCTAAACCTGACGGCAGGGGACAAAGGCATTAAATGCCTGTCTGTGTCGCCTAGACGGGGCGGAAAGGGACCGTCAGGGGCGCCACCGTTTGCCACGATGGCTATCTTGTCAGCGCCTACTTGCCACCGCATGCCCCTGGCTGCACAGCCTCCTACCACGTACGCCAGGAATGGTCCCAGAGCGACACATTGGCGGGTGAGCTGGAGCGTGGGCTGCGGAGTAGTAGCTTGCCGCGGCAGGCGCCTTGCCGCGGATGTTTCCTTGTCGCGTCCGGGAGCTTGTCGCTCACCGGGTCTTGCCGGGACACGTGGTGCGCTGCGGCGAGTTCCTTGATATGTCTCGGTTGGTCTTCCCGGCAAGCTCCTCTTGCCGGGGTCTTTGTGCTTCTTCTCGGCAAGCTCCTCTTGCCAGGGTCTTGGATACTTTGAGTGGCCTTCCCGGCAAGCTCCTCTTGCCGGGGTCTTGTGCCTTGGCTCGAATACTTTGTTCTTGAATGGCTCCAAAGGAACCACGGAGGGTCTTGGCGGTCGCCCGGCAAGCCTTGTCGTGGGGTGCTGCGACTGCCCATGCACAACTTCGGGATACTAAGGTACCCCTACTTTAGTACACCAACAGGAGCCCCCGGGCCTGGGCCATACATGGTGCCGAGCGCTGTTGGGCCAGGCCCAAAATAGTGCACGGGCACGCGCGGCCTAGGTTACGCCATAACTCACTCCGTATCCACCGCGCCCTCCCCGCACGGCACGCGTCAAACGCGGCATCGTGGGAGAGATCATGGGCGGTTTTCGAGGTGCCCACTCCCCACGATCACGGGGTGGGGAGAGGCCGCCTCATCCGTCGCCTCGGTTCTGCACGCCTGCCACGCGGCTCCCATGCGCTTGGGGTCGCGGGCTGTGGAGGCGGAAAGCTGGGCCGTCGCGGGTCGAGGCAGCGGGTCGGCCCCAGCTCCCTGCTCTTCCCGTGTCTTGATTCGCTGAGCGGGGCGGCCGAGCCCCCACCTCGCTCCTTTATAAAGAGCAGGAAGGGAGGACGGAAGCCCGCATTCTCTCACCTCCTCCTTCCTTCAACTTCTGCTCCCCTTTCTCTCATTCGCCATGGAGAAAGGGAACCCTGGTCCTTCATCGGTGGCGGCGAGGGTCGCCGCCAGGCAGCGCATCCCTCCCTCTCCCGCACCCGTGGTGGCAGAGCCAGCCGTAAGGGGAAGAGGGAGGGGCCGAGGTCGTGGACGAGGTCGAGGACGAGGGCGAGGCGCTCGGGGAAGAGGTGGACGGGGCGGCGCGCCGGCTTCGCCTCCGCCGGCGGTTCCTCTTCTCACGGGGGTCCATATTGGGGATGACCCTTGCGAGTTCTTCGTCAGGCTGCGCCGGGCGCCTCGTCATTGACTCCGACTCCCAGCTCCGTTCGCGGGCGCGATGGAGCTGGACGCACCCGAGACACTAAGACTGCACATGAGGGGCTGTGGGATCAGCGGCACGCGAGTCCGTGTTGAAGTCCCAGCCCCCGGTGTGATGTATCTTGGTCGAGGGTGGAAGACGTTCGCCCGTATCCACAGCTTGACGGCGGGGCTCACCCTCCATTCTAAGTTGATGGAGGGCGATCTCCTCTCCGTCAAGGTCTTCGGGTGCTTCGGCACTCGGGCGAAGTGTTGCGTGGACAGCTCCTCCGATAGCGAAGGCCCCTCCTCGAGCGAGAGTGACGAGGAGGGGAGCGACGCGACGACGAGGGTAGCGGGCGGCAGGATGACGGCTACTTGAACTCCTCGGGGTCGTCTCCTTGGGCGGCTGGCGTAGGGAGGCTGCGGAAGAGGAAGAGGGCTGGCGGCAAGGCCGTCAAGCCGGAGTACGAGGGCGTGGTGCCCTCGACAGCATGCTGACGTCCTGCCGCCTCGTCTTCGAGCCCTGCTTCCGACGCCGCCATCACCGTCCAGCCTTCGGACGGCCCCCGGGATGTTCTCTTGGTGTCTTCTGGCACCCGTAGCTCGCCTAGGCGCTCCTTTTGCCCTTCTCGCCTCCTTGACCTACCTCCTGAAGAGAGGGACAAGAAAGGGATTACGGGCATCTTATCTTTTTAGTTTGTAAGCCTTCGGGCCTTAGTTGCATTTAAAACTTGTAATCCTCTCTTTCATGTTTTTCATCCTCTATGGACTGTACCTGAGTGGAATGTTTTTTAATGAAAAGGGGATGCTTGCCGGGTTATTTGTCTCGCGGGTAGAACCCACGTCAAGGAGCAAATCCTTGGTATCTTTCAGATAGACACTTCTTCCCCGGCAACAGGCCCTGCCGCCTTCCCACGTCGCTCGACCTTTCTCATGCTTTTGACAGAGGCAGGGACGAGGTGGGTGCGGCCCCTCGTTTCATCCCTTTCCTGCCGCGACTACGACCAAAACTTGGCCCCAGGAACGAGCGCAGGGCCTAGAGTTAAGGGAGCACGGTAGTTTTCAGGAGGAACGAGGTTTCATATTCCCCAGTCCATAAGAGAATGCATGATGAGGGATGAAAGACTTATCTGAGATTGCAGCCCCCGGCAACTCTGGCTTGCCGTGGGTGAATCTTGATACTTGCAGCCCCCGGCAACACTGGCTTGCCGGGGTCCAAATGCTGGTAAGTCCTTCTCCTCCTTTTTGTCCTCAGGTGGTCCGGCAAGGATATGCGAGCCCTGCGAACCAAGGGAAATGAAAGAAAGGCAAAGGGACGCACACTCGACCTCTAAGCTAGGGGTTAGCCGCTGTTAGGCACTATCAACCCTAACCAAGAACGAGACTCGACCTAGCATGCATGCTATAACTCTGGGCGCCAGCGCTTCATTTACTTGTGCTCAGGGTCTGCGCCTGGCTTTGTACAAAGGATTGCATGCAACAGCGGCAAGACTTGCACAAAAGGGTGGTTGCCGGACAGGGTCCGACAACCGCGCCTTACGGGTAAAACTTACGAAGATGCTCGATATTCCAGGAGCTGCTCACTGGTGCGCCATCTTCGGTCTCCAGGCGGACAGCACCAGGCCTGGTGACTCATTTCACCCAGTAAGAGCCTTCCCACTTCGGCGTCAACTTGTTGGAATTCTTGGCGGACTGAACGCGCCGAAGAACAAGGTCGCCTTCCTCGAGACTTCTGGTGTTAACTTTGCGCCTATGACAGCGGCACAAAGCTTGCTGGTAGCGAGCGGCTCGCACAGCAGCCTGAAGACGATCTTCCTCAAGGAGCAGCGCGTCATCTTGCCGCAGCTGCTCTTGCTCAAGCTCATCATAAGCGAGCACTCGAGGTGACCCGTGTACGAGTTCCGTGGGGATAACTTCCTCCGCTCCATAGACTAGAGCGAAGGGTGTCTGGCCAGTGGCTCGATTTGGCCTCGTCCTAATCGACCAAAGAACCACCGGCAGCTCCTCAATCCAGTTTCTTCCGCACTTGTGCAGCCTGTCGAAAGTCCTGGTCTTGAGCCCGCGCAGCACTTCAGCATTTGCCCTCTCTGCTTGACCGTTGCTTCTCAGGTGAGCAACAGAAGCGAAGTAGACCTTGGCGCCAAGATCTTGGACGTACTGCATGAAGGTGCGGCTCGTAAATTGCGTACCGTTGTCGGTAATTATCCTGTTAGGGATCCCGAAACGGCAAACAATCAACCTGAAGAACTTGACTGCTGACTGTGCTGTCACCTTCCTCACTGGTTCCACTTCTGGCCACTTTGTGAACTTGTCGATTGCAACGTACAAGTACTCAAAGCCCCCGACAGCTCGGGGAAAGGGGCCGAGGATATCGAGCCCCCAGACCGAAAATGGCCAGGATAAAGGGATCGTCTGGAGAGCTTGAGCTGGCTAGTGTATCTGCTTGGAATGGAACTGGCACGCTTCACACTTGGTTACTTGTGCAGTTGCATCCTGGAGGGCTGTCGGCCAGAAGAAGCCTTGCCGGAATGCTTTTCTGACAAGAGCTCTTGCGCCAATGTGGTGACCACATATGCCTCCATGTATTTCTGCCAACAGCTTTTGTCCATCTTCCCGGGGAATACACTTCAATTTCACACCGTTGAGTCTTCTTTTGTACAGTGTGTTATCGACGAACTGGTACATACTAGACTGCCGGGCTACTCTTTCCGCTTCTTCTGGCTCTTCGGGAAGTTCTCCTGTCTGAAGGAAACGGACAATCTGCTGCGCCCATGTTGGAGCCTGTGGCTCGACAACAAGGACTAAAGGCACATCTGCTGCTGCGGGAACGTCCGCTTCTACGGCAAGAGCCCGCGGCTCTGCCGGAGCTTGACGTTCCCCGGCAAGCTTGCCGGAGCAAAACTTGTCGGGAGAATCTGCTTCAACGGAACAAACCCTGGGGCTTGCCGGATCAGACTGCTCCTCAGCATTCTTGGCGTCGATCATGGGACCTTCTTGGCGGCGGCTTCGGGAAGCTCTGCCGGGAGATAGTCACCAGAAATCAACTTCCTCTTCTTGCTCTGTCCAGTTGATGGTGTTACGGACGACTGAGTGAGCTTGAGCACAAAGATTCCTGGTTCCACTGGTAACTTTACTGCTGCGCACTTTGACAGGCCATCGGCAATGTCGTTCTCAGCTCTTGGAACATGTTCCATTTCCAGGCCGTCAAAGCGCTCTTCTAGCTTCCTCACTTCATCAACATAAGCTTCCATCAACGGACTCTGGTAAATCTTGTTCACTTGGCACACGACAAGCTGCGAGTCACCCCTGACAATGAGCTTCTTAATCCCAAGTTCTACCGCGATCCTGAGACCGGCAAGCAAGCCTTCATACTCTGCAGTATTGTTTGTCGCTTGCTCCTTGGGAAAGTGCATCTGGACTATGTACTTGAGGTGCTCTCCGGTGGGTGCGACAAGCAGTACACCAACACCGGCGCCTTGCAGCGAGAAGGCACCGTCAAAGTACATGAGCCACTCTTTGTTTGCTTCCTTGGCGGGGATGCTCGTCTCCAGAATTTCTTCGTCTGGAGTTGGCGTCCACTCTGCTATGAACTCTGCCAATGCTCTGCTTTGGATTGTTGATGTACTCTCAAATTTGAGGCCAAAGCTGACAGTTCCAGTGCCCACTCGACAATCCTGCCTGTTGCTTCTGGATTTTGCAATATCCTTTTCAGCGGAAAGCGAGTGACAACTGTGATTTCATGTGCTTGGAAGTAATGGCGCAGCTTTCTCGAGGCCATGAGAAGGCCGAAAAGCAACTTCTGCACACTAGAGTACCTTGACCTAGCCCCCTGCAAAAGGGAACTGACAAAGTAAACTGGGCGCTGCACCATCTTCTTCTGTATCTCCTCTTGCATCTGCGTAGATCCTTGCTTGTCGGGGCCAGAGCTTATCGGGGAAGCCCCCTGCTTGTCGCTGGATGTGCTTGCCGCGGTCGCTGGCTCGTCATCTGCCTCCCTCTCCGCTACTAACGCAGCACTAACCACTTGATTGGTTGCCGCTATGTACAGCAGCAACTTCTCTTGTGGTTTAGGTGCGACAAGTGTTGGAGTGGAGGACAGGTATCTCTTCAAGTCTTGCAGCGCAGCCTCCGCTTCCGGAGTCCATTTCATTGGACCTGCCCTTTTCAAAATTTTGAAAAATGGTAGGGCGCGCTCAGCAGACCGAGAGATAAACCTACTGAGAGCAGCCACGAAGCCGGCAAGCTTCCGTACATCCTTGACGCGCTTTGGTGCTTCGATCTGCTCAATGGCCTTGATCTTGTCGGGATTAGCTTTGATTCCCCGCTGAGACACAAAGAACCCGAGAAGCTTGCCGGAAGGGACTCCAAACACACACTTCTCGGGGTTGAGCTTGAGGTTGACCTTGCGCAGATTTGCAAAAGTCTCTTCTAAGTCTTGTATCAGAGTTGCCCTGTCCTTGCTTTTGACCACTATATCATCCATGTAAGCTTCTACATTTCTGTGTATCTGTGGCTTCAAAGTGATATGGACTACTCTGGCAAATGTTGAACCAGCATTCTTTAATCCGAAAGGCATCCGTATGAAACAGTACGTGCCACATGGAGTAATGAATGCGGTTTTCTCCTCATCCTCTTCTGCCATGAAGATCTGATGGTATCCTCAATATGCGTCAAGAAATGAAAGCAACTCACATCCGGCTGTGGAGTCAACAATCTGGTCAATGCGTGGCAAGGGAAATGGATCTTTGGGACAAGCTTTATTAACATCAGTAAAGTCAATACAAAGCCTCCATTTCCCATTCGCCTTGCGCACTACAACCGGATTGGCCAACCACGTGGGATGGAGCACCCCTCTGACAAGGCCTGCTGCTTCCAATTTCTTGATTTATTCTGCTATGAATTCTTGGTGCTCCACCGCCTATTTCCTGACCTTCTGCATGACGGGTCGCGCATGAGGACAAACGGCAAGATGGTGCTCAATTACCTTCCTGGTAACACCGGGGATGTCAGACGGTTGCCATGCAAACACGTCGACATTCGCCCGCAGGAAAGTAACGAGCGCGCTTTCCTATTTAGGGTCAAGCGTGGCACTGATGGTGAAGGTACCACCAGTGCTGTCCTCCTTGGCGGACACCTTCTTGGTAAGTGGTGGAGCTGCCATTGCCTTCTTACACTTGCCGGTGGAGCTCAATGGTGCGTCCTCGATGGCAGTGCAGCACTCCGAGGAGGTGCGCTTGCCGGAGTGGGCATCAGAGCTCTTGCCGGACTTGGTCTTCTTCTTCCCCCCGGGAGCTTCAGCGGCAAGTGTCTTGTGGTCTGTTGCGGCAGCTGCTTCCCGGTAGATCTTGTCGGCGCAAATAAGGGCATCCTTCTTGTCGCCAGGGACAGAGATGACACTTATCGGGCCTGGCATCTTGAGCATGTTGTATGCATAGTGAGAGGCTGCCATGAACTTGGCGAGTGCTGGACGGCCAAGTATCCCATTGTAAGGCAATGGGAAATCAGCAACGTCAAAAGAGACCCTCCGTTCTGAAGTTCAGCTCACTGCCAAATGTCACCGGCAACGTGACCTTCCCTTTCGGCTTGCTCCTTCCCGGGTTAATTCCTTGGAATGTACCGGTTTCTTCGAGCTTGCTGTCCGGGATCTGGAGTTTCTGGAGCACAGCGGAGGAGATCAGATTTAAGCCGGCCCCGCCATCAACTAGCATCTTAGTGACTTTGAGGTTGCGGATAGTTGGCGAAACCAACAACGGCAAGCACCCGACCGTAGTTGTGCGATCGGGGTGGTCCTCAATGTCAAAGACGATATGCGTGCCGGACCACTTCAGAAGCTTGCGTGATTCGAGAGGTGGCTCTGCTGCATTAACTTCCCGGAGCCACTGTTCGAGTTGGCGGTGGGAAGTATGCAGAGAAGCACCACCGTCAACACACAAGACTTCTGTAGCCTTCTGAAACTCCTGCTCACTGTTCTCAACATCATCCATGTCTTCGTCGTCGTCTTTGTCATCATCCTTGTCGCGGCCGCGGGGAGGTCTGTCTCCTTGCCTCTGCTTGACCTTGTCGCGGCGCCCTCCCTGGCCAGCGCGCTTCTTGCAGGCCCCTCCACCGCCTTGGGCTCTCTCCTTGTCGCGCCGCTCGTACTCAGCTTTTTGTTGCTGGACAAGCTGCTCGACCTTCTTGCAGTTCTGGAGATCATGGCCCTTGGTGCGGTGGATCTTGCAGTACTGCTTGTCGGAGCCGCCCTACTTGCCGGCGGCCGCCACATCTTGGCAGTTGGTGCATGCGGCAACCTCCTTGCCGGAGCCACCAACTTTGGCTTTCTTGGCGGCGCCGTCATTGCCGGACTGCTCAACGACTAGCACCTCTTCGCCCTTCTTCTTCCTGTTGCGCCTCCGGTTTTTCTTTGCCAGGGCGGCATCCTCACTGTCAGATCCCCCTGCTCCAGTATCTTCTCCGGGGAGTTTCCTCCCTTCTTCAGCGCGTGCACACTTGTCGGCCAGGGCGTACAGCTCGCTGATGTCTCTGATCCTGCTCATCGCCATCTCCTCCCGCATCCTGCGATTACGCACGTTCTGATGGAACGCGCTGATAACCGCGGTAGGGTGGATGTCTGGGATGTTGCGCTGCACGCGGCTGAATCTCTAGATATACTTGCACAGGGGCTCTCCTTCCTTCTGGGCAAGCAGGTGGAGGTCACTCTCTTGGCCATGTGGTTTGTGGCCGCCCGTAAAGGCGCCGACAAACTGATGGCACAAATCCGCCCAAGAGGATATGGAGTTGTCCGGCAAGTGCATGAGCCAGGACCTGACTTCGGGCTTGAGCACGAGCGGGAAGTAGTTGGCAAGGACCTTGTCGTCTCGCCCCCCGGCAGCTTGCACCGCAATGGTGTAGATGCTGAGGAACTCAGACGGGTGCGACTTGCCGCCGTACTTCTCCGGTATGTCTGGCTTGAAATGCTTCTAGCTGGGCCACTGGACTTGCCGCAGCTCACGGGTAAACGCAGGACAACCTGCCGCGTATGGCAAGTCGCCTGGCTCTCCGGGCGCATGCATGTCAACAGAGGGCCCAGCGCGCAGGTCTGATTGACGCCGCGCTTCTCTTCGGCGCTCGATGCGTGTTCGAGCGTCTTCCTGCTGTCTCTCATGATGAACTTGGCGCTGATCGCGACGAGCTCGCGGATCTGACGACGCGGTGGAGTAGCTGTCGAGGTGGATCCGGCGAGTCGGCGATCTTGGCCTTCGGGGCGGAGAGTGCACGAGAGTCTCTTGAGTTATCACTTTTATATACTAGTGGGAATTTTTATTATAGGACTTGTCTTGTATATTCCGATGATGGGCTTACTCAAATTCCTGAGGTCTTCATGAGCAAGCAACTTGGATGCACAACCACTTAGTTTCAGTTTGAGCTTTCATACACTTATAGCTCTTAGTGCATCTGTTGCATGGCAATCCCAACTCCTCGCATTGACATCAACTGATGGGCATCTCCATAGCCCATTGATTAGCTGCGTCGATGTGAGACTTTCTTCCCTTTTGTCTTCTCCACACAACCTCCACCATCATATTCTATTCCACCTATAGTGATATGTCCATGGCTCACGTTCATGTATTGCGTGAAAGTTGAAAAGGTTTGAGAACGTCAAAAGTCTGAAACAATTGCTTGGTTTGTCAACGGGGTTGTGCATGATTTCAATGCTTTGTGCGGTGAAGATGGAGCATAGCCAGACCATATGATTTTGTAGGGATAACTTTATTTGGCCATGTTATTTTGAAAAGACATGATTGCTTTATTAGTATGCTTGAAGTATTATTGTCTTAATGTCAAATGATAGACTATTGCTTTGAATCACTCGTGTCTAAATATTCATGCCATGATTAGATTACATGATCAAGATTATGCTAGGTAGCATTCCACATCAAAAATTATCTTTTTTATCATTTACCTACTCGAGGACGAGCAGGAATTAAGCTTGGGGATGCTGATACGTCTCCGTCGTATCTATAATTTTTGATTGTTCCATGCCAATATTATACTGCTTTCAAATACTTTTGGCAACTTTTTATACTATTTTTGGGACTAACATATTGATCCAGTGCCCAGTGCCAATTCCTGTTTGTTGCATGTTTTTTGTTTTGCAAAAAGCCATATCAAACGGAGTCCAAACGGGATAAAAACTGACAGAGATTTTTTTTGGAATATATGTGAATTTTGGGAAGTGAAATCAACGTGAGAAGATGCTCGAGGGTCCCACGAGGCAGGGGGCGCTCCCCTGACCCTCGTGGACACCCCATAAGGCCGTTGTTACCCTTCTTTCGCCGCAAGAAAGCTAATATCTGGATAAAAATCATGTCCAAATTTGAGCCCAATTGGAGTTACGGATCTCCGGGAATATAAGAAACAGTGAAAGGGCAGAATCAGGGAACGCAGAAACAGAGAGAGAGAGAGAGAGAGAGAGAAATCCAATCTCGGAGGGGCTCTCGCCCCTCCCATGCCATGGAGGTCGTGGACAAGAGGGGAAACCCTTCTCCCATCTAGGGAGAAGGTCAAGGAAGAAGAAGAAGAAGAAGGGGGGCTCTCTCCCCCTCTCTCCCGGTGGCACCGGAACGCCGCCGGGGCCATCATCATCACCGCAATCTAAACCAACAACTTCACCGCCATCATCACCAACCCTTCCCCCCTCTATGCAGCGGTGAAACCCCTCTTTTACCCACTGCAATATCTACTTAAACACGGTGCTCAATGCTATATATTATTTCCCAATGATGTATGCCTATCCTACGATGTTTGAGTAGATCCGTTTTGTCCTATGGGTTAATTGATGATCATGATTGGTTTGAGTTGCATATTTTATTATTGGTGCAGTCCTATGGTGCTCTCTGTGTTGCGCAAGCATCAGCCTTACAATGCTATGGTTGGGTTTTACCTTAATGATCTTTAGTAGTTGCAGATGCTTGATAGAGTTCCAATCATAAGTGCATATGATCCAAGAAGAGAAAGTATGTTAGCTTATGCCTCTCCCTTCAATAAAATTGCAATGGTGATTACCGGTCTAGTTATCGATTGTCTAGGGACAAATAACTTTCTCATGACAAAAAGCTCTCTACTAAAACTAACTTAGTTGTGTCTTCATCTAAACATCCCCTACTTCTTATTTATGTGCTCTTTATTATCTTGCAAACTTATCCAACAACACCAACAAAGTACTTCTAGTTTCATACCTGTTCTAGGTAAAGTGAACGCCAAGCGTGCGTAGAGTTGTATCGGTGGTTGATAGAACTTGAGGGAATATTTGTTCTACCTTTAGCTCCTCGTCGGGTTCGACACTCTTACTTATCGAAAGAGGCTACAGTTGACCCCCTATACTTGTGGGTTATCAGCCTCAAAGACGAGGTGCTCCTCCAAGATCTGGCGGTCGACACGCATGCCAGCCATAGCGACCTCATTCCCGCGTGCGGCCGCATGCTACTCAGCTCCATGTTATACTGCGTGTAACATGGCTGTGGGCGGCACTTAATTGGAGGAGGGGGCAGTGATTTTGGTGGAAGGTGTCACTTCATCGGTCGGGGCATGTGGGACGGGAAACGAGGAGGATGGTGTGGGTGGGGTGTGGATTACCTGACCATATCGACGAGGCCGCGCAGCAAGAAGAAGGGTCGGCGGTGAGGAGGCCGCGCAGCAAGAAGAAGGGTCACCGACAAGGAGGCGGCGCTACAAGAAGAAGGGTCGCTGGCAAGAAGGCGGCGCTGCAAGAAGAAGGGTAGCTGGCGAGGAGGCGGCACTACAAGAAGAAGGGTCGCCGGTGAGGAGGCTGAGCTGCCAGTAAGTAGCAGTGAAGGTTTGAACTTGGAAAGCAAGGAGGAACAGTGGAAATGTGGCTTTTGGTATGAGGGGAAAGATAGATATTTCCGCGGTGGCAAAAAAATTTCGCTCGGTGCCGCGAGAAACTAGCGCGCAAGTGTGGTTCAAGTGGGGGCGGTGGATTGTAAACGACGAAGCTTCCTGCGTAAGCCAGACAAGACGGTGCGCCAAGATATTTTATATCGCATCCGACACGATTCTTTCTAGTTAACTGTTTGTGGTATACCTGATTTTTTCATTATGTTTTGAAAGACAAAATGGTGTTACGGAGGGAAAGGATGTTGCTTGAATTGCTAGAACCTTTACATACAGTGAACATGCAACTAGTACATGAGTGTCGTGTTTAAATTTGGAATTATTCCGGGTTCGTTTGGCATTTTTATGCATTAATTGAGGTTCTAGGCATTTAATATGCATAATTCAAATTTGAACTACAAGCACATGCTCCAATGCACCAAAGTTTGCTGAAAATCACATGTGTGTCTTTGGGTGAATTTATAGGTCCCATGCAAGACATGAGAATAAAATTCAAACATCTGGGTGCCGTGCCTCGACCGGAATGATTGAGAAACTTGGTTTTTTAAGTCCTGTAAATCCAAAACATGACTGGAAATCATGAAACTTGGCATGGTGTCCTGACATGGCACCAACATGCTATAGTAATTTTTTGACCAAATTGGGACAAGCTTTGTTGTAAACTTCTTGCAAACCGGAGCTTCCGTCAAGAAGGCTCCTGGTTCCGAGAGGGAACGTGTTACCTGCGTGTGTGAAACAACATATCTACACTGCCTTCTCCCGCCTTAATTTTTTTACATAGGCAGATTAGACAAAATAGAAGTATCATGCTAAATTTTGGAATTATTCCATGTTTGTTTGGCCTTTTTTATACATTAATTGAGTTTCTGGGCATTTAATGTGCAAAATTCAAATTTGAACTACAAGCAAGTTCTCCAGTGCACCAAAGTTGTTTGAAAAATCACATGTGTGTACTTGGGTGAATTTCTAGGTCCAATGCAAGAGATGAGAGTGAAATTCAAACATCTGGGCGTCGTGGCTCGGCCGGAAAGATTGAGAAACTTGGTTTCTTAATTCCTGTAATTCCAAAACACGCCTAAAAATCACGAAACTTGGCATGGTCTCATGACATGGCACCAACATGCTGCGGTAATTTTTTGGCTGAATTGGGACAAGCTTTGGTGTAGGCTTCTTGCAAACCGAAACTTCCCTCAAGAAGGCTCGTGGTTCCGAGAGGGAACGTGTCACCTCCGTGTGCGAAATGACATACGTACACTACCTTCTCCCGCCTTAATTTTTTTTACATAGCCAGATTAGACCAAATAGAAGTACCGTGCTAAATTTTGGAATTATTCTCGGTTCGTTTGGCCTTTTTTATAAATTAATTGAGTTTCTGAGCATTTAATGTGCATAATTCAAATTTGAACTAGAAGCACAGGCTCTAGTGCACCAAAGTTGTTTCAAAAATCACATGTGTGTCCTTGGGTGAATTTCTAGGTCCCATGCAAGAGATCGAGTGAAATTAAAAAAATCTGGGCGTCGTGGCTCGGCCAGAAAGATTGAGAAACTTGGTTTTTTAAATTCTGTAATTCCAAAACATGCCTGAAAATCATGAAACTTGGCACAATGTCATGACATGGCACCAACATGATGCGGTAATATTTTTGGCCGAATTGGGACAAGCTTTGGTGTAAGATTCTTGCAAACCGGAGCTTCCCTCAAGAAGGCTCGTGGTACCGAGATGGAACGCATCACCTCCGTGTGCGAAGCGACATACGTACACTGCCTTCTCCCGCCTTAATTTTTTACACAGCCAGATTAGACCAAATAGAAGTAATGTGCTATATTTTGGAATTATTGCAGGCTCGTTTGGCCTTTTTTATACATTAATTGAGTTTCTGGGCATTTAATGTGCATAATTCAAACTTGAACTACAAGCATAGGCTCCAGTGCTCCAAAGTTGTTTGCAAAATCATATGTGTGTCCTTGGGTGAATTTCTAGGTCCCATGCAAGAGATTGGAGTGAAATTCAAACATCTAGACGTCGTGGCTCGGCCGGAGAGATTGAGAAACTTGGTTTTTTAATTCCTGTAATTCGAAAACACGCTTGAAAATCATGAAACTTGGCATGGTGTCATGACATGGCACCAACATGCTGCGGTATTTTTTTGCCGAATTGGGACAAGCTTTGGTGTAAGCTTCTTGCAAACTGGAGCTTCCCTTAAGAAGGCTCGTGATTCCGAGAGGGAACGTGTCACCTCCGTGTGCGAAATGACATAGGTACACTGCCTTCTCCTGCCTTAATTTTTTTCACAGACAGATTAGACCAAATAGAAGTACCGTGCTAAATTTTGGAATTATTCCGGGCTCGTTTCGCCTTTTGTATACATTAATTGATTTTCTGGGCATTTAATGTGCATAATTCAAATTTGAACTACAAGCACATGCTCCCGTGCACCGAAGTTGTTTGAAAAATCACATGTGTGTCCTTGGGTGAATTGTAGGTCCCATGCAAGAGATGGGACTGAAATTCAAACATCTAGGCATCGTGGCTTGGCCGGAAAGATTGAGAAACTTGGTTTTTTAATTCCTGTAATTCCAAAATACGCATGAAAATCATGAAACTTGGCATGGTCTCATGACATGGCACCGACATGCCATGGTAATTTTTCTGACCGATTTGCCAAGGTCCACACATTAACAATCAACAAAGTCATTTTGGAACAAGTGCTGTCATGTTACAAATCGGAAACACAAGTATTATTGAAACCGTGGGCGTTCGAATTACCAATTACGTGCGGCCACGCGTCCCCTTTTTTTATTGGCTAGGAGGTGCCATGCAGGGTAGCTATTTGAGTACGGGAGGCGTGCGATCAGACCCCTGCGAGTGCTCATCGGGAGGTGAGCCCTTTGACTGCTACCCACCGTGCACCTCCCTCCAAACGTCTCCATTAACGGTACCCAAGCACCTATTCTACGGCGTGGCTATATGTCTCACTGGACTGAGATTTAAGAGAGAAATATGAATATCTGAAAAGAAATTTTTGCATGGTTCTTGATGTAAGATCCGACGGACCTATATAGCATCGATTGCGACTTATAGCAAGCATGATGAATATAAGGATGATGACAGTGGATAATAATTGTCTTACATATTTAGAAACATAATTAAAAAAAGCCACATGCGGCAAAACCCGAAATACACAAGGGCAGAAGAAGAAGGAAGAGAATGATTTGGCTCGCTCATCTCTACTTTCTTGATGCGTTGCTGCAGGCCGCGGGAACTAGTCTCCGCGGCGAGTGGCGACGAGTGATACGTCTCCATCGTATCTACTTTCCCAAACACTTTTGCCCTTGTTTTGGACTCTAACTTTTATGATTTGAATGGAACTAACCCGGACTGACGCTGTTTTCAGCAGAATTGCCATGATGTTGTTTTATGTGCGGAAAACAAATATTCTCGGAATGACCTGAAACTACACGGAACATCTTAGAAAACATAATAAAAAATCCTCGCCAAAGATGAAGACCAGGGGGCCCACACCCTTCTCACGAGGGTGGGGCGCCCCCCCCCCCCCCCTAGGGCACGCCCCCTACCTCATGGGCCCCCTGGATACCCTCCGATGCCAACTCCAACTCTATATATTTGCTTTCGAAGAGAAAAAAATTAGAGAGAAGAAATCATCGTGTTTTACGATACGGAGGCGCCGCCAAGCCCTAAAACCTCTCGGGAGGGCTGATCCGGAGTTCGTTCGGGGCTCCGGAGAGGGGGATTCGTCGCCGTCATCATCATCAACCATCCTCCATCACCAATTTCATGATGCTCACCATCGTGCATGAGTAATTCCATCATAAGCTTGCTGGACAGTGATGGGTTGGATGAGATTTATCATGTAATCGAGTTAGTTTTGTTAGGGTTTGATCCCTAGTATCCACTATGTTCTGAGATTGATGTTGCTATGACTTTGCTATGCTTAATGCTTGCCACTAGGGCCCGAGTGCCATGATTTTAGATCTGAACCGATTATGTTTTCATGAATATATGTGAGTTCTTGATCCTGTCTTGCAAGTCTATAGTCACCTACTATGTGTTATGATCCGGCAACCCCGAAGTGACAATAATCGGGACCACTCCCGGTGATGACCATAGTTTGAGGAGTTCATGTATTCACTATGTGCTAATGCTTTGTTCCGGTTCTCTATTAAAAGGAGGCCTTAATATCCCTTAGTTTCCGATAGGACCCCGCTGCCACCGGGGGGGGGGGGGGTAGGACAAAAGATGCCATGCAAGTTCTTTTCCATAAGCACGTATGACTATATACAGAATACATGCCTACATTACATTGACGAATTGGAGCTAGTTCTGTGTCACCCTATGTTATGACTGTTACATGATGAACCGCATCCGGCATAATTATCCATCACTGATCCGGTGCCTACGAGTTTTCCATATACTAGTTTACGCTTATTTACTTTCCCACTCCTACTGTTACAGTCACTACAAAATACGAAAAACATTACTTTTGATGTCTTTCCTTTTGTTGCTACTGCTACCACTATCATATTACTGTGCTACTAAACACTTAGCTGCAGATACTAAGTTTCCAGATGTGGTTGAATTGACAACTCAGCTGCGAATACTTGAGAATATTCTTTGGCTCCCCTTGTGTCGAATCAATAAATTTGGGTTGAATACTCTACCCTCGAAAGCTGTTGCGATCCCCTATACTTGTGGGTTATCAAGACTAATTTCTGGCGCCATTGCCGGGCAGCATAGCTCTATTATTTGAGTCACTTTGGATTTATATTTGCTGGACACTATGAAGAACTTGAGAGATCCAAAAACCAAGATCTATCCCTCAACTACGAGGGGAGGTAAGGAACTGCCATCTAGCTCTGCACTTGATTCACCTTCTGTTATGAGTAAGCTAGCGACACCTACACCTGCTTCTGCTATTCGTTCCGAACACCCCCTAATCCAGGACTCCCTCAGCTCTCCTAACAAAGAGAGAGTCCTTAGTGAATTCAGAATGTCGCCGAGGGGCGAGTGCTGAAAGATATCCGTGGCGGTGAATTCCATGATCGGCGCCCAATCGGATTCGATTGGCAGGGGCATGGACGGTTCGGAGTCCGGGAAAGAGTCCGGCACCTTGGAGTCACGGGCTGCGCAGAGGTTTATGCTGGTGTTTGGCTCGATCGCCGTTGAGACTGCAGCCCCTGAGGTGGTGTCTAGCCACCCGTCCTCGATTGGCGCAGTTTGCTCCGAGCTAAGGGTCGGAGCAGATGCGGGTGCGGCCTCTGGGGTACTGTTCGGCGACAGAGCTACGTCATACCCATCGCGACAGTGGGGCGCGCCCGGCTGTGGTTCGAATCCATCGAAGATCAAGTCTCCACGGATGTTAGTCGTGTAGTTCAAACTTCCAAATCTGACCTGATGGCCAGGGGTGTAGCATTCAATCTGCTCCAGATGGCCAAGCGAATTAGCCCGCAGTGCAAAGCCGCCGAATACGAAGATCTGTCCGGGGAGAAAAGTCTCACCGTGGACCGCATCGCTATCGATGATAATAGGATCCATCAAGCCTAACGGCGACGACACAGAGGAACTCTCAATGAAAGCACCAATGGCGGTGTCAAAACCGGCGGATCTCGGGTAGGGGGTCCCGAACTGTGTGTCTAGGCCGGATGGTAACAGGAGGCAGGGGACACGAAGTTTTACCCAGGTTCGGGCCCTCTTGATGGAGGTAAAACCCTACGTCATGCTTGATTAATGTTGATGATATGGGTAGTACAAGAGTAGATCTACCACGAGATCAGAGAGGCCAAACCCTAGAAGCTAGCCTATGGTATGATTGTATGTTGTGGTTGTTGTTCTACGGACTAAAACCCCTCGGTTTATATAGGCACCGGAGAGGGTTAGGGTTACACAAGGTCGGTTACAAAGGAGGAGATATCCATATACGTATTGCCTAGCTTGCCTTCCACGCCAAGTAGAGTCCCATCCGAACACGAGACGAAGTCTTCAATCTTGTATCTTCATAGTCTAACAGTCCGGCCAATGGAGATAGTCCGACTGTCCGGAGACCCCCTAATCCAGGACTCCCTCAAGGAGGCCTTAATACCCCTTAGTTTCCGATAGGACCCCGCTGCCACGGGAGGGTAGGACAAAAGATGTCATGCAAGTTCTTTTCCATAAGCACGTATGACTATATACGGAATACATGCCTACATTACATTGATGAATTGGAGCTAGTTCTGTGTCACCCTATGTTATGACTGTTACATGATGAACCACATTCGGCATAATTAACCATCACTGATCCGGTGCCTACGAGTTTTCCATATACTGGTTTACGCTTATTTACTTTCCCGCTGCTACTGTTACAATCACTACAAAATACCAAAAACATTACTTTTGCTGTCTTTACTTTTGTTGCTACTGCTACCACTATCATATTACTGTGCTACTAAACACTTAGCTGCAGATACTAAGTTTCCAGGTGTGGTTGAATTGACAACTCAGCTGCTAATACTTGAGAATATTCTTTGGCTCCCCCTGTGTCGAATCAATAAATTTGGGTTGAATACTCTACCCTCGAAAGCTGTTGCGATCCCCTATACTTATGGGTTATCAACGAGCTCTTTCTTGTCCTCAAGATGTGATACGTCTCCATCATATCTACTTTTCCAAACACTTTTGCCCTTGTTTTGGACTCTAACTTGCATGATTTGAATGGAACTAACCTGGACTGACGTTGTTTTCAGCAGAATTGCCATGGTGTTATTTATGTGCAGAAACAAAAGTTCTCGGAATGACCTGAAACTTCACGGAACGTCTTTTTGGAAATAATTAAAAAAATCCTTGCAAAATATGAAGACCAGGGGGGCCACACCCTAGCCACGAGGGTGGGGGGCGCGCCTGTCCGTCCTGGGCGTGCCCTCCTACCTCGTGGGCCCCCTAGAGCTCCTCCGACCTCAACTGCAACTCTATATATTTCCTTTCGGGGAGAAAAAAATAGAGGAGAAGGATTCATCACGTTTTACGATACGGAGCCGCCGCCAAGCCCTAAAACCTCTCGGGAGGGCTGATCTGGAGTCCGTTCGGCGCTCCGGAGAGGGGAATCCGTCGCCATCGTCATCATCAACCTTCCTCCGCCACCAATTTCATGATGCTCACCGCCTTGCGTGAGTAATTTCATCGTAGGCTTGCTAGACGGTGATGGGTTGGATGAGATTTATCATGTAATGGAGTTAGTTTTGTTAGGGTTTGATCCCTAGTATCCACTATGTTCTGAGATTAATGTTGCTATGACTTTGCTATGCTTAATGCTTGTCACTAGGTCCCGAGTGCCATGATTTCAAATCTGAACCTATTGTGTTTTCATCAATATATGAGAGTTCTTGATCCTATCTTGCAAGTCTATAGTCACCTACTACGTGTTATGATCCGGCAACCCCGAAGTGACAATAATCGGGACCACTCCCGGTGATGACCATAGTTTGAGGAGTTCATGTATTCACTATGTGTTAATGCTTTGGTCCGGTACTCTATTAAAAGGAGGCCTTAATATCCCTTAGTTTTCGCTAGGACCCCGCTGCCACGGGAGGGTAGGACAAAAGATGTCATGCAAGTTCTCTCCACAAGCACGTATGACTATATTCGGAATACATGCCTACATTACATTGATGAATTGGAGCTAGTTCTGTGTCACCCTAGGTTATGACTGTTACACGATGAACCACATCCGGCATAATTCTCTATCACCGATCCATTGCCTACGATCTTTCCATATATTGTTCTTCGCTTGTTTACTTTTCCGTTGCTATTGCTATCATCACTACAAAATACCAAAAACACTACTTCTGTTACCATTACCTCTTGCTATCTTACCACTACTATCATATTACTTTGCTACTAAATACTTTGTTGCAGATATTAAGTTTCCAGGTGCGGTTGATTTGACAACTCAGCTGCTAATACTTGAGAATATTCTTTGGCTCCCCTTGTGTCGAATCAATAAATTTGGGTTGAATACTCTACCCTCAAAAACTGTTGCGATCCCCTATACTTGTGGGTTATCAAGACTATTTTCTGGCGCCGTTGCCAGGGAGCATAGCTCTATTCTTTGAGTCACTTGGGATTTATATCTTCTTATCATTATGAAGAACTTGAGAGATCCAAAAACCAAGATTTATCCCTCAACTACGAGGGGAGGTAAGGAACTGCCATCTAGCTCTGCACTTGATTCACCGTCTGTTTTGAGTAAGCTTGCGACAGCTAAACCTACTTCTGCTATTCATTCTGATATGTCGCATGTTATTGATGATGCCACTTCTGCTATGCATGATACTTATGATGAAACTACTTCTATGCTTGATACTACTATGCCACTTGGTGAATTTCTTGACGAAGAACTTGCTAGGGTTAGAGAGAATGAAATTATTGAAACTAATAATATTGATGAAAGTGATGATGAAGACTCTCCCCCTAATAAATATGAATTGCCTGTTGTTCCTGAGGGTTATGTTCTGGATGAAGAATCTGCTAGAGCTATTTTAGCTTGCAATGATAGATATGATCTAAAGAGGTTATTAGCTAAATGGAAGCAACAATCCCTTAATGCTATAATGAAACCTGACCCTGCTTTTGCTACTTCACCTATCTATGTTACTGATAAGGATTATGAATTCTCTGTTGATCCTGATATAATTACTTTGGTTGAATCTGATCCTTTTTATGGCTATGAATCTGAAACTGCTGTGGCACATCTTACTAAATTAAATGATATAGCCACCTTGTTCACTAATGATGAGAGAACTCGCTACTTTTATATCCTTAAAATATTTCCATTCTCGTTAAAGTGTGATACTAAGATATGGTTTAATTCTCTTGATCCTGGTTGTGTGCGTAGTCCCCAGGATATGATTTATTACTTCTCTGCTAAATATTTCCCTGCTCATAAGAAACAAGCTGCCTTAAGGGATATATATAATTTTGTGCAAATTGAAGAAGAGAGTATCCCACAAGCTTGGGGGAGTCTTCTCCAATTACTTAATGCTTTGCCTTATCATCCTCTTAAGAAAAATGAAATACTTGATGTCTTTTATAATGGACTTACTGATGCTTCCAGATATTACCTGGATAGTTGTGCTCGTTCTGTTTTCAGGGAAAGAACACCGGATGAAGCTGAAATTCTATTATATAATAAGTTGACTAATGAAAATAATTGGACACTTCCTGAGCCTATTCCTAAACCAACTCCAAAGAAGAGAGGTCTTCTATTTCTCATCCCTCAGGATATGCAAGAGGCAAAGAAATCCATGAAAGAAAAGGGTATTAAAGCTGAAGATGTTAAGAATTTACCTCCTATTGAAGAAATACATGGTCTCAATTTACCGCCTGTCGAAGAAATGCATAATTTTAATCCATCTCCTATTGAAGAAACACATGGTCTTGATAAACCGACACAGGTAGTAAAGGTAAATTCTCTCTATAGATATGATAAAGCTGAAATCCCATTTACTAAGTTTGGTAGCCCATGCTTAGATGAGTTTGATAAATTTATGGTTAAGCAAGAAGACTTCAATGCTTATTTGGTAGAGAATTAAAACACAATGCTGGTATGCTTGAACACTTGGGTGATTATATGTCTAATGTCATAGGCAAACTTAAACATATTAGTAAACATGCTTCTATGGTTACCACTCAAGTAGAATAAGTACTTAAAGCTCAAAATGATTTGCTCAATGAATTGAATAGTAAGAATAATGATTTTGATGTTAGAGTGGATACTAGAACTGATAAAATGACTCAGGAACCTTTATATCCTGAAGGCAACCCTAAGAGAATTGAGCAAGATTCTCAGAGAAATAATATAGATGCACCTAGTCCTTCTAAAAGGAAGAAAAAGAAAAATGATAGGACTTTGCATACTTCTAGTGAACCTGTTATTGATACACCTGAGAATCCAAATGATATTTCTATTTCTGATGCTAAAACACAATCTGGTAATGAACCTGAAACTAGTGATAATGTTAATGATAATGGTCATGTTGATGCTCAACCTAGCAATGATAATGATATAGAAATTGAACCAGTTGTTGATCTGGATAACCCACAATCAAAGAATCAACGTTATGATAAGAAAGGCTTTGTTGCTAGGAAACATGGTAAAGAAAGAGAACCATGGGTTCAAAAACCCATGCCTTTTCCTCTCAAACCATCCAAGAAAAAGGATGATGGGGATTTTGAGCGCTTTGCTGAAATGATTAGACCTATATTTTTGCGTATGCGGTTAAGTGATATGCTCAAAATGAATCCTTATGCTAAGTATATGAAAGAAATTGTTACTGATAAAAGAAAGATACCGGAAGCTGAAATTTCCACCATGCTTGCTAATTATACTTTTAAGGGTGGAATGCCAAAGAAACTTGGGGATCCAGGAGTACCCACTATACCATGCTCCATTAAAAGAAACTATGTTAAAACTGATTTATGTGATCTTGGAGCCGGTGTTAGTGTTATGCCTCTCTGTTTATATCGTAAACTTGATTTGAATAAGTTGACACCTACTGAAATATCTTTGCAAATGGCTGATAAATCAACTGCTATACCTGTCGGTATTTGTGTGGATGTGTCTGTTGTGGTTGCAAACATTACTATTTTAACGAACTTTGTTATTCTTGATATTCCCGAGGATGATAGTATGTCTATTATTCTTGGAAGACCCTTTTTGAATACTGCAGGGGCTGTTATTGATTGCAACAAAGGCAATGCACTTCTCATGTTAATGGTAATGAGCATACGGTACACTTTCCGAGGAAACAACCTCAAGTCCACAATATCAATTCTATTGGAAAAATTCCATCGATTATTTTTGGAGGTTTTGAATTTCCTCTTCCTGCTGTCAAGAAGAAATATGATATTCTTATTGTTGGGGATGTGCATATCCCCGTTGAGGTAACCTAGTGTTATTTGAAAATTCTCTGGTTCCATGTTATTCGGAATGAGTTTGTTAACAAGACTTGATCAACCTTGTTAATGGGTTCCTTTTGATGATCATGGGATGGATGAATTTAGAAAAAACAACACTCTGTACCCTTCTTTTACTTTCTGTTATTTATATTAAATAAAATAAAAATAAGTATTTTCCATCTGTTATCTGATTTATCCGTGCAATATAAAAATACCCCGAAAATAAAAGTTCTCCAAATGCCCTGAAATTTAAATATGATTTTTTCTGGAATGTTTGAGAATATTTAGCACTCAGAACACAGCACGGGGGGCATCCACCAGGCCACGAGGGTGGAGCGCACGCCCCCCTTCCTCGTGGGCCCACGGTGGCCCTCCTCCACTTATTCCTGCACCCACACACTCCTCCTTCCTCCCACAAACACGATTATCCAGTTCAAACCCGAGTCGAAGCTCATTTTGCTGCCATTTTCGATCTCCTTGCTCAAAGCACCTCCCACAAAACTGCTTGGGGGGATTGTTCCTTGGCATGTGACTCCTCCATTGGTCCAATTAGTTTTTGTTCTAGTTCTTTATTCATTGCAAATTTTTGATGCCTAGGTGACCCTGTTCTTGAGCTTGTATTTCAAATTTATGTGGTTCCAAGTAGTTTTGATGCATGATATAGGCTCTAGGCACTTGTAGGAGTAGTTGCTATCAATTTTGTTGAGTTTGGTTTACTTTTATTTTGAAGTTACTAAAAATTTCAGAATTTTTCAGAAAATAATGAAGAGATTTTTGAGGGGCTCATCGAGCCGAAGCTCGAAGGAAAAGCAAAATGAAAAAGCAGAGAGGCCCAAATATAATATGCCTCGCACCGTGGAGGTTCGGCCGTGTGAATGGCCTTCCGATGATTTCTTGAGAGCAGCCGGGATTTATGATGATTTTTATGAATTGGCTGAGAATGCAGGCCTCACCGCCTTCCTCCACGACCAACGCGAACAATATTTCTTACTCACCAATATCTTTGTGCAAAACATTCATTTCCATGCTAGGAGCTCACCACCTACGGTGGAGTTTTATTTATATGATGAGCACAAGGAGATGTCACTTTATGATTTTTGTCGGGTTTGTTTGATCGCTTTCGAGGGCACAATAGAGGAACCACATCGCGGCGATGTGGATGGGTTTATTGATACCATCACTGTAGGGGAAACGAGGAAGGTTTCCGATGCACGAATTACTAGCATACATTTTCCTGTTTTACGCTACTTTGCAATATTTGCTAGTCGTTTCTTAATTGGTCGCGGAAACTGTGGAAACCTTAGTGTTCCTGATATTATTATTTTGTTCCACGGTTTATTCGGTGATAACTCTGTTAGTATGGGCAGTATTATTGCTAAACGGTTAAGTCTGAACCGTACAAAGGGCCTCATCTTTGGAGGCATCTATGCTTCACGCCTAGCTACAGATTTTAACATACCTATTAGGCATTATGAGAAGGAAGAAAAATTGTTGCCTCCTGTTTATTTAGATTATAACAGTATGGTGGCACACAATTTTATTGTTAAGAATAGGGAAGGGGAGCTTAAATACAAATTTTTCTTTGATAAACATCATCCTGAGACTATTACCCTGCCTACTCCTTCCTTGTTTGATTTATCTGCACGCAAGTAACTTCTTCCGTTAGAGGCTATTCACGCCTACCGGAACCCTACATCAGCCACAGAGCCAGAGTCGGAACCACAAGTTGATCCTCCATGATAGTCTAATTACCAGTGGGATCCAGAGATGATTGCCAACAAGGGGCAATCAAAGTCTTCTTCTTCGCAGTACGACCCCAGCTATTACTATGAATATCCGTCAGGCCAACCGTGGCCATAGACCAACTTAGGCCAAAAGCCTAAGCTTGGGGGAGTATGTATTTCTCACCGACGTTATATTCGTGTTTACACACTCATTGCTAGATGTCGGTGCTCATACTTTTTCATTGTATCATCCATGCTAGTTTATTTTCTTTTTATGCTTTCTTCTTGTGTGCTTAATAAACCTTAAGAAAAACCAAAAAAAATAGTTGTAGCTTTTAGCTAGTTTTAATTTCCATGCTTGTAGTAGTAATTAAAAAGAAAACCCAAAAATATTTCCTGATCTTCTTTGGCTTGTTGGGAGCTTTCCCGTGTAAATAGTTTTATTTCTTTTCTTTTCTTTGGGGGTCGATAGGAGAAGACCATGATTAAATTGTTGAAGTGACTCCTATATGCATTATTGTTGATCTGACAAAAGAGCCCATATCTTCTTGTCTTCTCCTGTTTATTGAATGCTTGCAGATTCTAGCTTAGTCCAATGCACGTGCACTATTATTATTATCCACATCGTTCGGTTGTGCAAGTGAAAGGTAATTATGACGATATATGATGGACTGACTGAGATGAGAAAAGCTGGTATGGACTCGACCTCTCTTGTTTTTGTAAATATGATTAGTTCATCGTTCCTGATTCAGCCTATTATGAATAAACATGTCTGCAATGACAACTAGAGATCATTGTTTCTTGTGCCATGCTTGATTAGCTAGGAGCTTATAATGGTTTACCTTGCATGCCAACATGCGATTAAAATGGTTGTGATGTGGTATGATAGGGTGGTATCCTCCTCTGAATGATTTAAGTGACTTGACTTGGCACATGTTCACGCATGTAGTTGAAACAAAATCAACATAGCCTTCACGATATTTATGTTCATGGTGAATTATATCCTACTCATGCTTGCATTTGGTGTTGATTAATTTTAATGCATGTTCATGACTATTGTCGCTCTCTAGCTGGTCCCTTCCCAGTCTTTTTCTAGCCTTCACCTGTACTAAGCGGGAATACTTCTTGTGCATCCAATCCCATAAACCCCAAAGGTATTCCATATGAGTCCACCATACCTACCTATTTACGGTATCTACATGTCGTTCCAAGTAAATTTGTATGTGCCAAACTCTAATCCTTCAAATAAATATCCTGTTTTATATGCTCGAATAGCTCATGTATCAACTAGGGCTGTCCATATCTTCCATGTTAGGCGGGTTATTCTCAAGAGGAGTGGACTCCGCTCCTCACTCACGAGAAAGTGGCTGGTCACCGGGATGCCCAGTCCCATGCTTTATGCAAACTAAATCAAAATAATTGCAAACAAAACTCCCCCTGGGACTCTTGTTAGTTAGAGGCACTCGTTGTTTCGACCAAGCCATGGATTGATGCTTATTGGTGGAGGTGGAGTATATTACCATTCTGTTTGGGAACCGCCTATAATGTGTGTTGCATGGAAGATATCGCCATCTCTTGGTTGTTATGTTGACAATGAAAGTATACCGCTCAAAATATTATTCACCTCTATTTCAAAACCGAGCTCTGTCACCTCTACAAATCCCTGCTTCCCTCTGTGAAGGGCCTATCTATTTATTTTTATGTTGAGTCATCCTCCTCTTATTAAAAAGCACTAGTTGGAGAGCACCGCTGTCATTTGCATTCATTACTGTTAGTTTACATTGAGTATGACTTGACTGGATCTCTTTTACCATGAATTACAATGTCTAGTCAGTCATTGATCTTTAAAGGTGATGTGCATTTATGTTTTGCGGTATCAGAAAGGGCTAGCGAGATACCATCTTGTTATATCATATTATGATTGTTTTGAGAAAGTGTTGTCAACCGAGATTTATTATTATTGCTCGCTAGTTGATTATGCCATTGATATGAGTAAACATGAGACCTAAGAGTTATTGTGAATATGGTTAGTTTATAATCTTTGCTGAAAACTTGAATGCTGGCTTTACATATTTACAAAAACAAGAGCAAACAGAGTTTGTAAAAAATTTTCTTTATCACTTTCAATTTGTCAACTAAAGGTTTAAGCTTGGGGGAGTTGATACGTCTCCGTTGTATCTACTTTTCCAAACACTTTTGCCCTTGTTTTGGACTCTAACTTGCATGATTTGAATGGAACTAACCCGGACTATCGTTGTTTTCAGCAGAATTGCCATGGTGTTATTTATGTGCAGAAACAAAAGTTCTCGGAATGACCTGAAACTTCACGGAATATCTTTTTGGAAATAATAAAAAATTCTTGCAAAAGATGAAGACCAAGGGGCCCACACCCTAGCCACGAGGGTGGGGGCGCGCCCCTTACCTCGTGGGCCCCCTAGAGCTCCTCCGACCTCAACTCCAACTCTATATATTTGCTTTCGGGGAGAAAAAAATAGAGGAGAAGGATTCATCGTGTTTTACGATACGGAGCCGCCGCCAAGCCCTAACACCTCTCGGGAGGGCTCCGGAGAGGGGAATCCGTCGCCATCATCATCGTCAACCTTCCTCCATCACCAATTTCATGATGCTCACCGCCATGCGTGACTAATTTCATCGTAGGCTTGCTGGACGGTGATGGGTTGGATGAGATTTATCATGTAATCGAGTTAGTTTTGTTAGGGTTTGATCCATAGTATCCACTATGTTCTGAGATTGATGTTGCTATGACTTTGCTATGCTTAATGCTTGTCACTAGGGCCCGAGTGCCATGATTTCAGATCTGAACCTATTATGTTTTCATCAATATATGAGAGTTCTTGATCCTATCTTGCAAGAATATAGTCACCTACTATGTGTTATGATACGGCAACCCCGAAGTGACAATAATCGGGACCACTCCCGGTGATGACCGTAGTTTGAGGAGTTCATGTATTCACTATGTGTTAATGCTTTGGTCCGGTACTCTATTAAAAGCAGGCCTTAATATCCCTTAGTTTCCGCTAGGACCCCGTTGCCACGGGAGGGTAGGACAAAATATGTCATGCAAGTTCTTTTCCATAAGCATGTATGACTATATTCGGAATACATGCCTACATTACATTGATGAATTGGAGCTAGTTCTGTGTCACCCTAGGTTATGACTGTTACATGATGAACCGCATCCGGCATAATTCTCTATCACCGATCCATTACCTATGAGCTTTCCATATATTGTTCTTCGCTTATTTACTTTTCTGTTGCCATTGCTATCATCACTACAAAATACCAAAAACACTACTTTTGTTACCATTACCTTTTGCTATCGTTACCACTACTATCATATTACTTTGCTACTAAATACTTTGTTGCAGATATTAAGTTTCCAGGTGTGGTTGAATTGACAACTCAGCTGCTAATACTTGAGAATATTCTTTGGCTCCCCTTGTGTCGAATCAATAAATTTGGGTTGAATACTCTACCCTAGAAAACTGTTGTGATCCCCTATACTTGTGGGTTATCAAGATGCTGCTTGAGAGCATCCACGAATTCCTCCACCAGCCTTCTGCGCTCGATGCGCGGCATGGTATTCTCGTCCATAAGTTCCTCGACGATGACGCCGGTCCTCTTCAACAAGGAAGTGGCCTGCTCCTACTGCTCCGCACTTTCGACGATCTTCGCCCTCAGCAGGTCGCGCTCGGCCTGGAGCTTCGCATTGCTCTCATTTAGTTGCCGGATGACATCGGTAGATTATTCAAACAAGGCTTTCAAGTCATCCTGCAACCTCTCCCACCTAGAGATCGAATCCAGCTGCCTAAGGATGAGGGCGCGCATGCCCCTGTAAGAGTCCTCGCCTGCCCACGAGGCATTTTCCCAGGCCGCCGCGGCACGGGAGGACATCTCTGCTGCATTCGTGGCGCGACGGGACATCTCTTCTGCTTCCGTGGCACGGTCGGACTAGTCTGCCACACCGACGGCGCGGCAGGTCCTCCGTGCTGCTTCAGCGGCGCGGCGGGACCTCTCTGCTGCTATGGCTGTGTGGCGGGACATGTTGGCTGCTTTCATGGCGAGGCGGGACATCTCTCATGCTCCCGCTTCCAGGCTCACCTCTCCCTGGTGGCAATCTCTCAACGCATAACTCACGCTGGCCATGGCGGACGCAAGGGAGCGATGAAGAATGACTTGTTTGATTTTGACTTTTTGTGGATGAGGAGTTGAGGAGGAATGTGCAGTAATCTTGGAGTAGTAGTATTTATATATAACCGCATAGTAATACACTCCTAAGTGGGAAACCATTTAGGTTTTGATCAGTGTGAACATGTTTGCAATTTGGAATGTGACGGGACGCGGCGTCCCTGTTCTTCTAAAAAATGTGACGAGACGCATGCTCAAACTTTACTGACGGTTATAAGTGCGACACTATTCCCGGAAGGCGTAACGTGGGCACGTATGCCTTCTCGGCCGCGTACGTGGCGTTTGCACCATAGGGTGCACCGCAATAGGTAATGTCAGCACACGTCTTGTTCCAACAACCGTGCGCGCTCGTTTTTACCATCGCACACACTTCTTTTAATTAGAATGGGTGTGCTCATCTAGTGCACACATGTTGATCTATCTAACGGTTTCAGTTTGTTGTGGCTAATCGCAAACAGTTCATCCATTTGAAGTTTATGCCATCAATCGCAGACACTTTGATCTGGCTTACCCATTTCTGTTCTGTTGCCTAATCGCGAACAGTTAATCCTTCTGAAGTGTATGCCCTCAATCACACACACCTTGATCTGGCTGACAGTTTCTTTTGTGTTGCCTAATCACAAACAGTTCATCCGAGTGAACCGTATGTTGTATATCGCACACACTTTCATCTGGCTGGCCGTTTCTTTTGTGTTGCCTAATAACAAACAGTTCATCCGAGTGAACCGTATGCTCTATATCGCACATGCCTTCATTAGGCTACCCGTTTCTTTTGTTCCGCCTCATCGCAAACAGTTCATTGGACTAAACTGTATGCCCTGGATCGCACACGCAACTAAAATCTGAACCGTGTTTGATGCATCCTCCATTGCAAACATTTTGCACCTTTTTGACGGGGTTTTTACATCCCCATTTGTGATTGATGCATCGCATACAGTTTCGTGAAAGGGTCTCTGATCGTAGTGTCGCGTTACAGCATCCTGTAGTAGTGTCTAATGCCTTTTCTCTCATAATTTGCAAGGAACACACCAAGAGGGAGAATTCTGGCAGCTAGAAATCTAGACCTAGAAAAGCCATGTCAGGCCACCTATTCTGCACAACTCCAAATGAGCTGAAACTTCACGGAGATTTTTATGGATTATTTAAGAAATATTGGAGCCAATAAACACCACAGGGGGGCCATCAGCTGGGCACAACCCACCTGGGCGCGCCAAGACCCCCAGGCGCGCCCTGGCGGGTTGTGGCCTCCTCGGCCCACCTCCGGTGCCCATCTTCTGGTATATACGTCATTTTGACTTAGAAAAAAATAAAGGGGAGACTTTCAGGATGAAGCGCCGCTGCCTCGAGGCGGAACTTGGGCAGGAGCACTTTTGCCCTCCGGCAGAGCGATTCCGTCGGGGGAACTTCTCTCACGAAGGGGGAAATCATCATCATCATCACCAACAACTCTCCCATCTTGGGGAAGGCAATCTCCATCAACATCTTAAACAGCACCATCTCCTCTCAAACCCTAGTTCATCTCTTGTGTTCAATCTTGTTACCGGAACTATAGATTGGTGCTTGTGGGTGACTAGTAGTGTTGATTGCATCTTGTAGTTGATTACGATATGGTTTATTTGGTGGAAGATTATATGTTCAGATCCATTATGATATTTAATACTCCTCTGATCATGAACATATTTATCATTTGTGAGTAGTTACTTTTGTTCTTGAGGTCACAGGAGAAATCATGTTGCAAGTAATCATGTGAACTTGATATGTGTTTGATATTTTGATAGTATGTATGTTGTTATTCCACATCGACTACATGACATTTCACCATATTTGTTCCTAAGGAAATGAATTGTGGAGTAGCAATTAGATGGTGGGTTGCGAGAGTGACAGAAGCTTAAACCCCAGTTTATGTGCTATTTCATAAGGGACCGATTGGATCCAAAAGTTTAATGCTATGGTTAGGATTTATTCTTAATACTTTTCTCATAGTTGCGGATGCTTGCGGGAGGGTTAATCATAAGTAGGAGGTTTGTTCGATTAATAACAACACCTAAGCACCGGTCCACACACATATCAAATTATCAAAGTAGCGAATACAAATCAAACCAACATGATGAAAGTGACTAGACGAAATTCCCATGTACCCTCAAGAACGCTTTGCTTATCATAAGAGACCATTTTGGCCCGTCCTTTGCCTCAAAGGGATTGGGCTATCTTGCTGCACTTTTGTTACTACTATTGGTTACTTTCTCATTACAAATTATCTTGCTATCAAACTACTCTGTTACTTACAATTTCAACACTTGCAGACATTACCTTACTGAAAACTACTTGTCATTTCCTTCTGCTCCTCGTTGGGTTCGACACCCTTCCTTATCGAAAAGAGCTACAATTGATCCCCTATACTTGTAGGTCATCATATTTCTAGTAGTGTACTTGTGGAGAAAGAATGTAATGTAGTTATAGACTAGCTATGATTTTAGATAGTGTAATTTTATTGTATTTCTAGTAGTACTTGTGGTGAAAAAATGTAGTGTAGTTGTAGACTAGCTATAAATTTAGATAGTGTAATTTTATTGTGTTTCTAGTAGTGTACTTGTGGTGAAAGAATGTAGTGTAGTTGTAGACTGGCTATGATTTTAGATAATGTAATTTTATTGTATTTCTAGTAGTGTACTTGTGGTGAAAGAATGTTTAATGCATTGTAGGTTTTGTAGGTACTTGTTAATATGCTCATTTTTACTAAATTGTTAGTTATATATATATATATATATATGCATCGTCACAGATGGCTTCGAAGTTTCGTGGTGTGCGAGAGAAGAGAAATAAGTACTATGCCACCATTAGGAAGGGCAATGTCGTCCACGAACTTGGCCATTGGGACACCCCGGAGTTAGCGGCGCATGCTTATGATGCCATGGCGGTAGAGTTCTTTCAGGAAGAGGCGAATCTGAACTTCCCCGAGTGTCGTGAGTTCGTGATGTTCCTCGCGCCTCAGGACATGAGGATATGCACAAGGGTTGAGGAGAAGGAGAGCAAAGAGGCCGAGATGTAGTTCGTTAACCTATTGGTGAGCGAGCTTGCGAGAGATGACAAACTCGTGGAGGCCAACAAGATGATGTTAATTACTTCAGTATGCGGCCAGGAAGAGCGCAGATGAGGATCCCATAGACTGGGATGCCTTGGAGCATGAGGAGGAGGGTCAGCACGGGTGTCGTCGTAGGTTGACTAGGCACGACCACGAGGCCGGTCCCTCTGGGCACTAGCTTAGCGCTCACTACCTATTTCATATGAACTGTTTAACTTTAGGCATGTTTTATGTTTGAACTACGCATGGTTTGTAGAACTGTTTTATTACAAGTACGTATGTGTTAATAACTAGATGGACGGATAGCGCTGGTTCGTACCAACTGCTTAATTATGTTGCGTTATATTTATGTGCATATTATGTATGCATATTTTTCTCAATTTCATGCATGAAAGCACTAAATGGATGCCCCATGTGAGACATGTCGTTCGGTGAGATACCAAAGGGATAAGAAGTTCTTCATAGATCTGCCGAAGGACTTCCTCACTAGGACGATTGGTTTTAATTGAACATGTTTTAATTAAGTTTCATATGATGTATACAGTTGTGCCCAACATTGTGTAACTAGCTAACTACTTCTTTCTTTCAATTTTGCTTAGGTCATCCCTTGCGGGGCAAGACATGACTTCTTAGAGAACTTTAAAGTTCCAGTAGATGCCACCATCACATTCTAGTGCATCCTTATGAAGATGCTGACAGCCCAAAAATTCAATTGTCTTGTCACCAACAACGCAAACTGCACCTACTTCGGTTTCCCTGGTTGGAAAGCCTTTGCAAATCCTTATGAGATGGAAGCCAGGGAGAGAGCCACGTTCTCCCTTGACTATGATAGTGACGAGATCATGGTCTACTACAGGCCTACTGGCAGCGATGATGGTTCACTTACTCCGGACTATGACCCTGACCCCGCCTGCGAAAAGTCGTAGTTAGCTAGTTGGCATGCATGGAAGATATCATGTTATTATCACCTCTATTTATTTGAACTAGTACATTCATATGTGTGTTACTTTGCCTACTTTGTTGAACTATATCAATAAGTGCATTGTTGAATTTAAATGCTATCATTGGGTCTATTTATAGTTGATTTATTGACTGTTCTTAAACTGAATTATGTTGTCATTTTGGCTGTAATCACTGTTGTACAGCTTTTATTTCGAATTTGAAAATCAAATTACTGGCGTCGAGAAAACATGGAACGTCACAACTGATGACTAATACTGCTGGCGTGGACAACGCGGCACACCATTAGGCCAACTCCACCGCGCAACCCCAAACAGACGTCGGGATTGGCCGGATTGTCCCTTTGGGGCGCCGATGGGTTTGCCCGTGTCCGGCTTTGTCAGATGGGGCGTGCGTGTGCCCACCGCGCGGCTGCACCCCAAATCGTGTCCGGGGTGGACGTGAATAAAAAAATATAAAAACTGGAATGAAATAACTAAAAAAGTAAATAAACGCATTTAAAAAACATAAAACATATATAGGGGTCGGCCACAAAACGGCCCAGTTTCCACAGCCACTTAAAAGGCCCAGTTTCATAATTAACATATAAAAACAAATAAAAAACTCCTCCCGCGCGCTCCTGCCGCGCCCGTAGGTGCCGTGGCCGTGGCCGTCTTCACTGGCCGCCGGTGTCGTCATCATCGCTAATGAGGTCGACGTAGGCCGGCGGCGTCCACAAATGGGCCGGCGATGCGTGGTAGACAGGGGCTGGCTTGACGGCCGGAGGTGCCTGCACCACCTCCTCCCGGGGCGACGCCTCCCGCTTCGGTGACCGCGGCGGAGTGGGGCACCAGTTCACGCCCACGCCGGCGGCCCTCTCCGGAGCAGTGCAGGACCAGCCCCACCCCTGGCCCCGCAGCTGCTGGAATGTGGCCGGCAATGCCTCCTCTGTCGGCTCCTCCGTGACGGCCACCATCTCCGGGAAGGCGACGTCCCCAGCGGCGGAGAGGGACATGGTCTCCTCCAGGTTGTGCCACTGCCGCTCGTCGTGCGTGTTCATGGAGTCGTCCATGACACGCTGCAGGAGACGGGCCTCCTCCTCTGCTATCATGCAAGGAGGGGGAGGTGGCGACAGTGACGGTTAAGGCGACGGCGTGGGCGTCAGGCCGCGCACCCGGGTACGCCCCCGCTCCTGTCGTGGCCGCCGCAGCCCCTCGAGGTGCCGGTGAAGAACGACGTGCGCCTAGTGTCGTGCTCGTCATGAAACCAGGTGTCCCAGAGCTCGGAGTCGGGGGCGTACCTCAGGTCATAGAAGAGGTCGTCGGGGAGGAGGCGGCGGTGACGCTCGATCTCCTTGTCGCGCGCACGGCTGCTCGTCGGGACCGGCGGGATCGGGACCCGGTCGGCGGACAGATGCCAGTTATTGGGGAGATGGACGTCGCTCCAAGGGAGCGGCATCCTCGTCTCCCAATAACGGCGGCACACCGATGACCGGATGTAATGCCGGTCGCGCTCGCCGGTGGACGTGGGCGCGATGGAGAAGGCGGCGGCGCGGGGGCCCGGCGTGGTGGCGATGGCGAGCCACGGCGGCGTCCCGACGAGGAACCAGCCTCGCGGTCGTGCTTGCCTTTGCGGCCCATGGCAGCGGGCGGCCGGCCGGCGAGGTGTTGGCTAGGGTTTGGGACTGGGGCTGTCGAGTTTCGAGGAGGCCGCGGGATGGCGTGGGGCAGTGTGGACGACGACCCGTCCACGCTTCCCACTTAAAGAAGGACGGCAACCCTTCGACGTGCGAATGACAGGTGGGGATGCCCGCTCATGTGCATTTATGTGGACGGGTGGGAGGTAGGTGGTCGCCTGCCACACGGCCCCGACACGGACGAGGCACGCGTCCGTTTGGTGTCCGTTGCGACCCAAACCCGGCGCAAGTTTGCGCTCGAAATGGGTCGGCACAGACACAAAACGGACAAGATGGGTCCAGGCCGCCGCGTGCTGGGCCGCCTCCTTTGTCCGTTTTACCCCAAGCGGACGGGGCCGGACAGGATAGGGTCGCGCGGTGGAGTTGGCCTTACCGTCCAAACTATTGATGGCGTAGGTGCCAACGCCAGCGCTAATTTTTAACACTAGCACCATATTGGTGGCGTCGGGTGTCCATGCCACCAAGGCTGTTTTCGACACACCGTAGCTAGGCTTTTCTCTACTAGTGGGGGGACATAAAATTCAACTTCAAACCATTTATCCTTGTTGTACACATGGAGAAACCAGATTTCAAGCATGGCATGAGTTTGGGAACAGTTGAGAAGATTAGGCATGACATCTCTAAGTATGAGGTACAAAAGAGAGTGAAGATCACCAAGATTAGAGAATGAGAATGCCTACTTTGGGCTCATTGTGTGGAGGATTCCCCTAGCTTTCTAAGTCTTCATTTCACAAAACGTCGGATAGTTATCTATCAAGATATTTGTGAGAGTCATATATTGTAAACACTCCATCCAAATATTTAGGGATATTAAAATTGAAATAAATATAAACACATAAGATGATAAAGTATTAAAAAGATGAATGCTATCTTTATTTTATTTTCAATTTTTGTTTATTTTATTTAGATTTGGATGGAATATTTTGCAACTAAATGTCTCAAAGAAAGATTGAGAAAAACAACATCATATCTTGTTGAGGTAGTTAGATATAGTAGACAATATAGTGATGAAGATTTTATAGTAAAGGTTATATAGATGAAAAAATCTCACATTCCAAAATAAAATGATTAATAATGAGGAAAAAATATTTAGTATAAATAGGTGAAGGGTATGAACAAAACACATTAACAAACCAAATTAAGTATGAGAGCAAATGGATATTAAACTAATTACACCTATTTGATGAAACCACTCAAGATGATAGCCACGATATTATGTCCAAAAATTGATTAAATGTAGTAGATGTATCAGTCTAACCAATCTGAACCAAAATCACTATAGATAACTGCATAATGAAGTAGCAGATATCATAGATGAACAGAAGAGTGATGAAGTAGCCCCTGTGAATCTCAACCCTTAGATCACTGACGATAGCCTCCATCGACCAGTCTGGAGGGCGTCCCACGCGGCGCCGATCTCGAAGGAATCCTTTAGGATGGACGCGACCTCCGCGATGAACTCCAACTGGTCAATTGTGTTGGCGAGATGAGCGAGCACAACACGCGCCGCCCTGCTCATTTGCATTATGGGTGGCTATCTGGTGCTCGGATGGCTGCTCGCATGCTTGGAGAAGTGGCAGCATCGAGTGCGTGAGGTAGTATTGTGGCTGGAAAAGCAACACCATCGCTTGGTTGAGTCAGCCATAAAGGCGCTGGTGGAGCTGCGCCGCCGCCACCGTGTCTGCTATCACTCTCTCCTGCCCCCTGACTAGATCTCCCCCTGCCCTCGATACTAGTACTAAATGTAGGTGTTGTAGAAGGAAGGAACCCGATCGAACCAACTCTCCCTCAGCTGCAACAAAAATTAAATAGGGAAGAGGAAGGAAATTGGTGTGGTGTGCATGCCCACGAACACCTGAGCCAACAACACCTCATCCCACTCTTGGACGACGCCGATGAGGTGGGCGACACTAGTGTCTACATCAAGGAGGGCAACCCGTGTGGCATCACTGCCCAACAGGAAGGCCTGGTCCCGCAGCCGGTTGTCAAGCCTCTTAAGCTGAGCTTGCACCGCTTGCCCTCCGATGATGGCATTGACCGGGTAGCCTTGTGCATCTCCTCTTGGCCGACCACCCAAATGACCATCCGGCGGTTGTATGAGCCGACCAGCGTGCGGGTGGCACTACAAAAAAAAGACACATCCATGACATTTTGGGCCAAACGAAATTTTTTTTCTATCATACATATGACACTTCTATGTCGATAATTGTGACAAAACCCGATATCATCAAAGATGTGGTGGGCTCCTACTTCTATGACAAAAAATCATGACAGAAAATGGGCTTTTCGTCTTGGGCAGGTCGGAGACGCAGCTGCATGACATTCTTTGGGCCGTCCATGATGGAAAAAACCGTGGTAGAAGCAAGGGCGAGGAAAATTTCGGGGAGTTCCCGGTTACGGTGGGAGGTCGGGGGCCGAGCGATGCGCGTTTCTCTCATACACGTACGCGCGTGTGTGCAAGGCGTTGGCTCTAACTGAACCCGAGCAAGGCGTTGGGCTCTAACTGAACCCGAGCAATTGCACTGTAGGCTACGCGTTATTGAACCCGAGCGATCGATCGATGGCTGTTAACTGAACCCGATTGAGTGATTCTTTCGCTACTGCTGCTAACTAAAGCCGATTGATTGGATGAACAGTGAGCGTTGCGGGGGGTTGGATGAACAATGAGCGGTGGCGTTGCCTCTGGATGAACAGGACCCTATAGTGTGGTGGAGGGCTGGATAAACAGTAGACGGTGGAGGGGTGGTTGAACAGGAACCCGTGGTGTGGAGGGCTGGATGAACAGTAGACGGTGGAGGGGTGGTTGAACAGTAGCCGATGGAGTAGCGCGCGGTGGAGGCTGGATGAACAGGAGCCCGTGAAGGCTGGAGGAGGTCGACGGTAGCTCGTGGAGGCTGGAGGAGGTCGATAGTGGAGATGAATAGTATCCTGTGGAGTCTCGTTTTGCGGTACACCACACCCCTCCCGATGAACACGACCCCCATTTCGACCGTAGGAGGTCTGTTTCGTCCGTTTTGCAGTATGCCACACCCCTCCCGATCAACAGGACCCCTGTTTCGACCGTAGGAGGTCCGTTTCCTCCGTTTTGCGGTACGCCACACCCCTCCCGATCAACAGGACCCCCGTTTCGACCGTAGAAGGTCCGTTTCCTCCGTTCTGCGGTACGCCAGGCCTCGTTTCCATCACCTGTTCCATCCAAGCCCTCCCGATGAACATGACCACGCATTCCGTTCCGACCCAGCCGGTTGGCTCCCACACGTTCCGTTGCCTCCCAATGAACACGACGCATTCCGTTGCCTCCCCATGAACACGACGCATTCCGTTGCCTCCCCATGAACACGACGCATTCGGTTGCCTCCCCATGAACACGACGCATTCCGTTGCCTCCCCATGAACACGACGATGACGCTGTTTCTCCATTCCGACCTAGCCATGTACACGAGCCCTAGCCGTACGTATGCGCGAGTAGGCGTTCGAGACCCCGCCCGTATGTACACATACGTGGCCGTATTTTCTTTCTTGCACCCTGGCCGTTGTACGTACGTGTACATGCTACGTGTGCACCTCTACTACGACACGTGCGCACCTCTACATCGACTAGTATGTACGTACACGTTCGCGACCAGAATGAGAATGCCACATACGCTTCGACCAGGTGGGTCCCGACTGTCAGGCACTTCCTTGCGTGCGAAGATGTAGCTGGTGGGTCCCAACAGTCGGGGGGGCGAATCGTTTTGTTTTGTATTTTGCCCGGACGCACTTCCTTGCGTGCGAAGGTGTAGCTGGTGGGTCCCAGCAGTCAGGGAGGAAACATTTTTTCGCAAAATATGGTGGCCCGTCCGGTGGGTCCCCGCTGTCAGGAGGAGGAATAATTATTTTGCACGTAATAAGGAGGCACTTCCTTGCTGGGGCCATGGACCCAGCTGTCAGCCTCTCCACGTATAGTCCATGTCCAATGGAAGCCGTTCCTTGACCACGTTGACCACGCCGCGCCGAGAGCACCAGGGCGGTGGACGACGGTGAGGCCTAGGAAGGGGATGACGCGGAGCCGGGGAAGACGCAGCAGTGGATGCCCACGCGTAGAGGAGTACGAGGGTTCACTGGTTCGCTGCGGTGTGAGGCTGCCATCGCCGCAGAATAACACGTGGTGTGTGTGAGTAGAGGGATGGCCTGGCCAGCGGTGGGAGTAGTAGGGGGCGGTGAGGCCTCCGCCGCATCGCAGCCGGCCATGGGAGGCAGGAGCATGAGGCACAACCGGCTCTGGTTTGGGCGGCTGGAGCAAGAAGACCAGAGGTTGAAGAAGCACTACGGCCGTTGGACAAACATCGTATGGTCACTAGAGCTAGAATCGTGCATATTGCCTAAGTTGACAACGCCCTCCGTCCCCGTCAACTTAGTAGGCCCACAAGTCATCCTGCCACTATACTGGGTCCCAGCTAACAAGGGGAGTATTCATTTTTTGTGCATAATAAGGAGGCAGTTCCTTGCGTGCGAAGATATAGCTGGTGAGTCCGAGCTGTCAGGGGCGGTAACGTTTTTTTCGTGAAAAACAGAGGCCCTTTCGGTGGGTCCCTGATGTCAGGTGGATGAATCATTATTTTGCGCGTAATAAGGAGGCATTTCATTACGTGTGGTCGTGGACCCAGCTGTCGGCCTCTCCATGTACAATCCACTTCAGATGCATGTCAGTCGTTGACCACGTTGACCAGGCCTCTTCGAGAGCACCAGGGCAGTGGACGACGGCGAGGCCTAGGAAGGAATGACACGGAGGCAGAGAAGACTCGGCAGTTGTTTCCCACGCGGAGGGGAGTACGACTCTGTGTGCAAAGCACGTCGAGGGAACCGGTCTCGCGTAAGAGTACGCGTAAGGTTGGTCCGGATCGTCTCAACCAACAATACCGCCGAACCAAAGTATGACATGCTGGTAGGCAGTATGACTTGTATCGCCCACAACTCACTTGTGTTCTACTCGTGCATATAACATCAAACCATAAAACCTAGGCTCTGATACCACTGTTGGGGAATGCAGTAATTTCGAAAATTTTCCTACGCACATGCAAGATCATGGTGATGCACAGCAACGAGAGGGGAGAGTGTTGTCTACGTACCAACGCAGACCAACTACGGAAGCGATCACAAAACATAGAGGAAGTAGTCGTACGTCTTTTTCCCGATCCGACCGATCCAAGCACCGTTACTCCGGCACCTCCGAGTTCTTAGCACATGTTCAGCTCGATGACGTTCCTCGGGCTCCGATCCAGCAAAGCGTCGAGGAAGAGTTCCGTCAGCACGACGTCGTGGTGACGATCTTGATGTACTACCGACGCAGGGCTTCGCCTAAGCACTGTAACGGTATGATCGAGGTGGAATTTGGTGGCAGGGGGCACCGCACACGGCTAAGGAACGATCTCAAGGATCAAGTTGTGTGTCTTGGGGTGCCCCCTGCCCCCGTATATAAAGGCCAGGGGCAGGGGGTTCGGCCGGCTAGGAGGGAGGCGCAGGGAGGAGTCCTACTCCCACCGGGAGTAGGACTCCTCCCCTCCAATCCTATTCCAACTAGGACTCTTGGGGGAAAGGAGAAAGAGGGGGCCGGCCCACCTCTCCTAGTCCTACTAGGACTTGGGGAAAGGGGGGCGCCAGCTAGGCTTGTGGGCTGCCTCTTCTCTCTTTTCCACTAAGGCCCAATAGGCCCATTTGCCTCCCGGGGGGTTCCGGTAACCCTCCCGGTAATCCGGTAAAATCCCGATTTCACCCGGAACGCTTCCAGTGCCCAAACATAGGCTTCCAATATATCAATCTTTACGTCTCGACCATTTCGAGACTCCTCGTCATGTCCGTGATCTCATCCGGGACTCCGAACAACCTTTGGTACATCAAAATGCATAAACTCATAATAACTGTCATCGTAACGTTAAGCGTGCGGACCCTACGGTTCGAGAACAATGTAGACATGACCGAGACACGTCTCTGGTCAATAACCAATAGCGGGACCTGGATGCCCATATTGGCTCCTACATATTCTACGAAGATCTTTATCGGTCAGACCGCATAACAACATACGTTGTTCCCTTTGTCATCGGTATGTTACTTGCCCGAGATTCGATCGTCGGTATCCAATACCTAGTTCAATCTCGTTACCGGCAAGTCTCTTTACTCGTTCTGTAATACATCATCTCACAACTAACATATTAGTTGCAGTGCTTGCAAGGCTTATGTGATGTGTATTACCGAGAGGGCCCAGAGATACATCTCCGACAATCGGAGTGACAAACCCTAATCTCGAAATACGCCAACCCAACATCTACCATTGGAGACACCTGTAGTACTCCTTTATAATCACCCAGTTACGTTGTGACGTTTGGTAGTACCCAAAGTGTTCCTCCGGTAAACGGGAGTTGTATAATCTCATAGTTATAGGAACATGTATAAGTCATGAAGAAAGCAATAGCAACATACTAAACGATCGGGTGCTAAGCTAATGGAATGGGTCATGTCAATTAGATCATTCAACTAATGATGTGACCTCGTTAATCAAATAACAACTCTTTGTTCATGGTTAGGAAACATGACCATCTTTGATTAACGAGCTAGTCTAGTAGAGGCATACTAGTGACACTCTGTTGGTCTATGTATTCACACATGTATTATGTTTCCGGTTAATACAATTCTAGCATGAATAATAAACATTTATCATGATATAAGGAAATAAATAATAACTTTATTATTGCCTCTAGGGCATATTTCCTTCAGTCTCCCACTTGCACTAGAGTCAATAATCTAGATTACATAGTAATGATTCTAACACCCATGGAGCCTTCGTGCTGATCATGTTTTGCTCGTGGAAGAGGCTTAGTCAACGGGTCTGCAACATTCAGATCCGTATGTATCTTGCAAATCTCCATGTCTCCCACCTGGACTAAATCCCGGATGGAGTTGAAGCGTCTCTTGATGTGTTTGGTTCTTTTGTGAAATCTGGATTCCTTTGCCAAGGCAATTGCACCAGTATTGTCACAGAAGATTTTCATTGGACCCGATGCACTAGGTATGACACCTAGATCGGATATGAACTCCTTCATCCAGACTCCTTCGTTCGCTGCTTCCGAAGCAGCTATGTACTCCGCTTCACATGTAGATCCTGCTACGACGCTTTGTTTAGAACTGCACCAACTGACAGCTCCACCGTTTAAAGTAAACACGTATCCGGTTTGCGATTTAGAATCGTCCGGATCAGTGTCAAAGCTTGCATCAACGTAACCTCTTACGGTGAGTTCTTTGTCACCTCCATATACGAGAAACATATCCTTAGTCCTTTTCAGGTATTTCAGGATGTTCTTGATCGCTGTCCAGTGATCCACTCCTGGATTACTTTGGTACCTCCCTGCTAAACTTATAGCAAGGCACACATCAGGTCTGGTACACAGCATTGCATACATGATAGAGCCTATGGCTGAAGCATAGGGAACATCTTTCATTTTCTCTCTATCTTCTGCATTGGTCGGGCATTGAGTCTGGCTCAACTTCACACCTTGTGACACAGGCAAGAACCCTTTCTTTGCTTGATCCATTTTGAACTTCTTCAAAATCTTGTCAAGGTATGTGCTTTGTGAAAGTCCAATTAAGCGTTTTGATCTATCTCTATAGATCTTTATGCCTAATATGTAAGCAGCTTCCCCGAGGTCTTTCATCGAAAAACTTTTATTCAAGTATCCCTTTATGCTATCCAGAAATTCTATATCATTTCCAATCAGTAATATGTCATCCACATATAATATCAGAAATGCTACAGAGCTCCCACTCACTTTCTTGTAAATACAGGCTTCTCCAAAAGTCTGTATAAATCCAAATGCCTTGATCACACTATCAAAGCATTTATTCCAACTCCGAGATGCTTGCACCAGTCCATAAATGGATCGCTGGAGTTTGCACACTTTGTTAGCTCCCTTTGGATCGACAAAACCTTCAGGTTGCATCATATACAACTCTTCTTCCAGAAATCCATTCAGGAATGCGGTTTTTACATCCATTTGCCAAATTTCATAATCATAAAATGCGGCAATTGCTAACATGATTCTGACAGACTTAAGCATCGCTACGGGTGAGAAAGTCTCATCGTAGTCAACTCCTTGAACTTGTCGAAAACCTTTTGCGACAAGTCGAGCTTTATAGACAGTAACATTACCATCAGCGTCAGTCTTTTTCTTAAAGATCCATTTATTCTCAATTGCTTGCCGATCATCGGGCAAGTCAACCAAAGTCCATACTTTGTTCTCATACATGGATCCCATCTTAGATTTCATGGCTTCAAGCCACTTTGCGGAATCTGGGCTCACCATCGCTTCTTCATAGTTCGTAGGTTCATCATGATCTAGTAGCATGACTTCCAGAACAGGATTACCGTACCACTCTGGTGCGGATCTTACTCTGGTTGATCTACGAGGTACAGTAGTATCTTGATCTAAAGTTTCATGATCATCATCATTAACTTCCTCTCTTATTGGTGTAGGTCTCACAGAAACAGTTTTCTGTGATGTACTATTTCCCAATAACGGAGTAGGTACAGTTACCTTGTCAAGTTCTACTTTCCTCCCACTCACTTCTTTCGAGAGAAACTCCTTCTCAAGAAAGTTTCCGAATTTAGCAACAAAAGTCTTGCCTTCGGATCTGTGATAGAAGGTGTATCCAATAGTTTCCTTTGGATATCCTATGAAGACACACTTCTCCGATTTGGGTTCGAGCTTATCAGGTTGAAGCTTTTTCACATAAGCATCGCAGCCCCAAACTTTAAGAAACGACAACTTTGGTTTCTTGCCAAACCACAGTTCATAAGGCGTCGTCTCAACGGATTTAGATGGTGCCCTATTTAACGTGAATGCGGCCGTCTCTAAAGCATAACCCCAAAATGATAGCGGTAAATCAGTAAGAGACATCATAGATCGTACCATATCTAGTAAAGTACGATTACGACGTTCGGACACACCATTACGTTGTGGTGTTCCGGGTGGCGTGAGTTGCGAAACTATTCCACAATTTTTCAAATGTACACCAAACTCGTAACTCAAATATTCTCCTCCACGATCAGATCGTAGAAACTTTATTTTCTTGTTACGATGATTTTCAACTTCACTCTGAAATTCCTTGAACTTTTCAAATGTTTCAGACTTATGTTTCATTAAGTAGATATACCAATATCTGCTTAAATCATCTGTGAAGGTGAGAAAATAACGATATCCGCCACGAGCCTCAATATTCATCGGACCACATACATCGGTATGTATGATTTCCAATAAATCTGTTGCTCTCTCCATAGTACCGGAGAACGGTGTTTTAGTCATCTTGCCCATGAGGCACGGTTCGCAAGTACCAAGTGATTCATAATCAAGTGGCTCCAAAAGCCCATCAGTATGGAGTTTCTTCATGCGCTTTACACCGATATGACCTAAACGGCAGTGCCACAAATAAGTTGCACTATCATTATCAACTCTGCATCTTTTTTCTTCAACATTATGAATATGTGTATTACTACTATCGAGATTCAATAAGAATAGACCACTTTTCAAGGGTGCATGACCATAAAAGATATTACTCATATAAATAGAACAACCATTATTCTCTGATTTAAATGAATAACCGTCTCGCATCAAACAAGATCCAGATATAATGTTCATGCTCAACGCTGGCACCAAATAACAATTATTTAGGTCTAATATTAATCCCGAAGGTAGATGTAGAGGTAGCGTGCTGACCGCGATCACATCGACTTTGGAACCGTTTCCCACGCGCATCGTCACCTCGTCCTTTGCTAGTGTCCGCTTATTCTGTAGTCCCTGTTTTGAGTTGCAAATATTAGCAACAGAACCAGTATCAAATACCCAGGTGCTACTGCGAGCATTAGTAAGGTACACATCAATAACATGTATATCACATATACCTTTGTTCACCTTGCCATCCTTCTTATCCGCCAAATACTTGGGGCAGTTCCGCTTCCAGTGACCAGTCTGCTTGCAGTAGAAGCACTCAGTTTCAGGCTTAGGTCCAGACTTGGGTTTCTTCTCTTGAGCAGCAACTTGCTTGCCGTTCTTCTTGAAGTTCCCCTTCTTCTTCCCTTTGCCCTTTTTCTTGAAACTCGTGGTTTTGTTAACCATCAACACTTGATGCTCCTTCTTGATTTCTACCTCCGCAGCTTTCAGCATTGCGAAGAGCTCGGGAATAGTCTTGTTCATCCCTTGCATATTATAGTTCATCACAAAGCTCTTGTAGCTTGGTGGCAGTGATTGGAGAATTCTGTCAATGACGCAATCATCCGGAAGTGTAACTCCCAATTGAATCAAGTGATTATTATACCCAGACATTTTGAGTATATGCTCACTGACAGAACTGTTCTCCTCCATCTTGCAGCTATAGAACTTATTGGAGACTTCATATCTCTCAATCCGGGCATTTGCTTGAAATATTAACTTCAACTCCTGGAACATCTCATATGCTCCATGACGTTCAAAACGTCGTTGAAGTCCCGGTTCTAAGCCGTAAAGCATGGCACACTGAACTATTGAGTAGTCATCAGCTTTGCTCTGCCAGACGTTCATAACTTCTGGTGTTGCTCTTGCAGCAGGCCTGGCACTCAGCGGTGCTTCCAGGACGTAATTTTTCTGTGCAGCAATGAGGATAATCCTCAGGTTACGGACCCAGTCCGTGTAATTGCTACCATCATCTTTCAACTTTGCTTTCTCAAGGAACGCATTAAAATTCAACGGAACAACAGCACGAGCCATCTATCTACAATCAACATAAACAAGCAAGATACTATCAGGTACTAAGTTCATGATAATTTTAAGTTCAGTTAATTTACTTAAGAACTCCCACTTAGATAGACATCCCTCTAATCTTCTAAGTGATCACATGATCCAAATCAACTAAACCATAACCGATCATCACGTGATATGGAGTAGTTTTCAATGGTGAACATCAATATGTTGATCATATCTACTATATGATTCACGCTCGACCTTTCGGTCTCCGTGTTCCGAGGCCATATCTGTATATGCTTGGCTCGTCAAGTATAACCTGAGTATTCCGCGTGTGCAACTGTTTTGCACCCGTTGTATTTGAACGTAGAGCCTATCACACCCGATCATCACATGGTGTCTCAGCACGAAGAACTTTTGCAACGGTGCATACTCAGGGAGAACACTTCTTGATAATTTAGTGAGAGATCATCTTATAATGCTACCGTCATTCAAAGCAAGATAAGATGCATAAAAGGATAAACATCACATGCAATCAATATAAGTGATATGATATGGCCATCATCATCTTGTGCTTTGTGATCTCCATCTCCGAAGCACCGTCATGATCACCATCGTCACCGGTGCGACACCTTGATCTCCATCGTAGCGTCGTTGTCGTCTCGCCAATCTTATGCTTCCACGACTATCACTACCGCTTAGCAATAAAGTAAAGCATTACATCGTGATTGCATTGCATACAATAAAGCGACAACCATATGGCTCCTGCCAGTTGCCGATAACTCGGTTACAAAACATGATCATCTCATACAATAAAATCAGCATCATGCCTTGACCATATCACATCACAACATGCCCTGCAAAAACAAGTTAGACGTCCTCTACTTTGTTGTTGCAAGTTTTACGTGGCTGCTACGGGCTTAAGTAAGAACTCATCTCACCTACCCATCAAAACCACAACGATAGTTCGTCAAATAGACTCCGTTTTAACCTTCTCAAGGACCGGGCGTAGTCACACTTGGTTCAACTAAAGTTGGAGAGACAGTCTTTCGCAAGCCATCTATGTGCAAAGCACGTCGAGGGAACCGGTCTCGCGTAAGAGTACGCGTAAGGTTGGTCCGGATCGTCTCAACCAACAATACCGCCGAACCAAAGTATGACATGCTGGTAGGCAGTATGACTTGTATCGCCCACAACTCACTTGTGTTCTACTCGTGCATATAACATCAAACCATAAAACCTAGGCTCTGATACCACTGTTGGGGAACGCAGTAATTTCGAAAATTTTCCTACGCACACGCAAGATCATGGTGATGCACAGCAACGAGAGGGGAGAGTGTTGTCTACGTACCAACGCAGACCGACTGCGGAAGCGATCACAAAACGTAGAGGAAGTAGTCGTACGTCTTTTTCCCGATCCGACCGATCCAAGCACCGTTACTCCGGCACCTCCGAGTTCTTAGCACACGTTCAGCTCGATGACGTTCCTCGGGCTCCGATCCAGCAAAGCGTCGAGGAAGAGTTCCGTCAGCACGACGGCGTGGTGACGATCTTGATGTACTACCGACGCAGGGCTTCGCCTAAGCACTGTAACGGTATGATCGAAGTGGAATTTGGTGGCAGGGGGCACCGCACACGGCTAAGGAACGATCTCAAGGATCAAGTTGTGTGTCTTGGGGTGCCCCCTGCCCCCGTATATAAAGGCCAGGGGCAGGGGGTTCGGCCGGCTAGGAGGGAGGCGCAGGGAGGAGTCCTACTCCCACCGGGAGTAGGACTCCTCCCCTCCAATCCTATTCCAACTAGGACTCTTGGGGGAAACGAGAAAGAGGGGGCCGGCCCACCTCTCCTAATCCTACTAGGACTTGGGGAAAGGGGGGGCGCCGGCTAGGCTTGTGGGCTGCCTTTTCTCTCTTTTCCACTAAGGCCCAATAGGCCCATTTGCCTCCCGGGGGGTTCCGGTAACCCTCCCGGTAATCCGGTAAAATCCCGATTTCACCCGGAACGCTTCCGGTGCCCAAACATAGGCTTCCAATATATCAATCTTTACGTCTCGACCATTTCGAGACTCCTCGTCATGTCCGTGATCTCATCCGGGACTCCGAACAACCTTCGGTACATCAAAATGCATAAACTCATAATAACTGTCATCGTAACGTTAAGCGTGCGGACCCTACGGTTCGAGAACAATGTAGACATGACCGAGACACGTCTCCGGTCAATAACCAATAGCGGGACCTGGATGCCCATATTGGCTCCTACATATTCTACGAAGATCTTTATCGGTCAGACCGCATAACAACATACGTTGTTCCCTTTGTCATCGGTATGTTACTTGCCCAAGATTCGATCGTCGGTATCCAATACCTAGTTCAATCTCGTTACCGGCAAGTCTCTTTACTCGTTTTGTAATACATCATCTCACAACTAACATATTAGTTGCAGTGCTTGCAAGGCTTATGTGATGTGTATTACCGAGAGGGCCCAGAGATACCTCTCCGACAATCGGAGTGACAAACCCTAATCTCGAAATATGCCAACCCAACATCTACCATTGGAGACACCTGTAGTACTCCTTTATAATCACCCAGTTATGTTGTGACGTTTGGTAGTACCCAAAGTGTTCCTCCGGTAAACGGGAGTTGCATAATCTCATAGTTATAGGAACATGTATAAGTCATGAAGAAAGCAATAGCAACATACTAAACGATCGGGTGCTAAGCTAATGGAATGGGTCATGTCAATCAGATCATTCAACTAATGATGTGACCTCGTTAATCAAATAACAACTCTTTGTTCATGGTTAGGAAACATGACCATCTTTGATTAACGAGCTAGTCTAGTAGAGGCATACTAGTGACACTCTGTTGGTCTATGTATTCACACATGTATTATGTTTCCGGTTAATACAATTCTAGCATGAATAATAAACATTTATCATGATATAAGGAAATAAATAATAACTTTATTATTGCCTCTAGGGCATATTTCCTTCAAGTACCAGGGTCAAAAAATTAACTAAATATGCGGGAAATTTTGAAAATTCGCAAATTTTTGCTGGGGGACGAAATATTCTTAATCCAAAAATTAATAGCCATACTAAAGCAAATTTAAATATATATTAGTACTATGTCATGTTAAATCCAATGAAATACGTATAAGATATCAGTGAAGAACAAAAACAAAAAAGAAACTTATATCCCATTTGCTATAATTTTTTGGAATTTTCAACCCCTTTTGATATTACTTTTAACAGACATTGACCATACTCTTAAGCCAGGCCGGAATGCATCCCTCCTCATCTTGAAAGATTTGCAGCCCAGTAATTCGGAGAAAACAAATAGGCCTAGCTTGGGTATTCTTAAAAAGAAATATTGGGCTACCTATTTTCCCAAAGAACTGGTGCATGAGCATTTAGCTTTATTTATTTATTTACTTATTTATGTTTAGGGGACCATGGGCAGGTACCTGGGCCGGATTCATGTCAGAGCCTCCCTTCTAGTTAATTATGGGCTTCTCTATTGGGCCTTCATCAGTGGGCTGCATGTTATCAACAAGTGGAAAATGTGTTCCGTATGAAAAATAGTATGCGCTACGTACGGTACGGGGCACTAAAGGATCGAACCGTGCAACGACTTCCAAAACATTGTGTTTGTCGTTTTAACAACACATTTATTCAACCAACAGACGAAATATACTACTGATTGTACATTGAAAACAGCAGCAACAACAACCAAGGCTGGGGGTGCAACAGAAGCAGTAAGCAGGCCAGAAGAGTGAAGACGCAGCTCTCTCTTCCAAACCAAACATTGGCCATCATTACAAAAGGGATACAAAAAAATAACAAGTGTATGCATCAAACTAAATAAAGATCCTACTACACCAAGTATACGCATCTAACTAACTGGCTCAGTTAGACGTTACTATTTATTAAGCTATGGAGATTGGCTGGCGGCTTGAACTAGATGGGTGCCTGACGGGGGAAACTCCAGCCAGCAGGTCGAAGTCTGATACTTGCGACCCTCTCTCCTACTTTGGGCTGCAGAGTGTGGCGGCACATATCAGGGTATGGTGCATGCAGAGACGCATGGTACGCTGTGTACACACAGTTTTGCCTAATGAACGAAACCGCGCTGCCATCATGATCCTTGTCGTTGGTTATCTCCTGGTTAATCGGATAATTCAGTCTGACAAACAGAGAGCGTGTACCAAGGCTACTTACCAGCCTCTAGTCAAAAATTCCTGAAGGCCCAGAGAAGCTGGGATCCTACTCAAAGACCTTGCAGTGACTGTGATTGTATTCCTCGAAACAACACGTCCGGTACGTGCGAACGATCATCAATCTTTCGCCGTTGTCTGATCGAGCCAGGAACCACCTGCAACTGCCATGCCGCTTTTCTTTCAAAGCTTCTGGGATTAGGAAGGGTAGGGACACCAGGCGGCCTACAACATCATATCAAGTTGGAGTCAACTAAAAAAGGGCTCTTGATTTAGTCTATCTTAAGAACAGCATGTTATGAGCATGAATATTTTTTCAGCAAATGTTGATAGTAATATAAGCAAGCCATCATGATATCATAGGAAAGTAACATACTGCTGTAACAGCTGTTTGTAGCGATGACTGGAGTAGGCCAGCAATACGTCCAGCCATAGAAGGAGTCGACAGCGTAAATGAAGCCCTTGTGTTCAATGGCATCAGAGAACCATGGAGGACGTATGATCCTGTGATGGACGTGCAGATTTATCCACTTACCGCGGTGACTTGTCAGATAGGCGAGACCACGGTTGAAGAACACAATTAGCCTGAAGTCTTTATAATTCACAGATCTTGTGGGCACTTGGCAGATTACAACCTTGAGCAAATCAAACTTGGTATCATGTTGGCTATTGTAAGATTCCGAGCATTCTGGGCCGCGGTGCCAAAGCAGTGCCGTGTTAGTCGAAGGAAGGGGGGTCAATCACCGGGTGTAGACCTCCACGAGCATCCAGCTGCTGCGACCGTCGACGAGCACCATCCAAGACGTGTTCATGCCGACCCAGTACATACCGTTAATGTAGTTGAGGCTGACGGGGATCGGATCGGAGTCAAGGGGGTTGATGCTCGCCACCCTACGATCGTTATGCTGCGTGACACACCATTTCTGAAGATCAGGCGACATCAGCAAGCAAGGAGTTGGCTTAAAAAGCTCCGGCCTAAGGGCTTTGAGTAAACGGTACAGCCCCGACGAGCACGCGGCGAGCGGCATGGTACTGAGATTGTCCACACGCGAAACAATGAGCTTGATTACCTTTGTGGGGAGCGAATTCCAGCCACTCTTTCGGCGGATGCTGCTCGGTTCTGCCATTGTTAGTGCTTGGGTTTCGGGCGAGGGGGGAAGGCGCCTTAGTGGGGATGGAAAATTGGACGAGATTATGTGCGGACAAAGATGGAGAAGCGAATATGTGCTGCGGGAAGTCGACAGGTGATGATGACTACATCACGCCGCTTGACTTACGAGACACATACCAGTAGCGTAGGGTCATGTCGATGCCAGACAACTTGCTTGAGTGATCACAGTACTGGTACTCCCTACAGTGCTATGCCCTAACTTGCTTGAGTAGAGTACTAGAGTAGGACTCTGCTCTACTACTAGCACCGGAGGAGTAGTATATTCTAATCTAAAATAGTTACAAACTACAATGCCCGAGCGTGGAACGACTACGAACTTTGCTCAAAGACCATGTCTACGTGGTGTTTGGACATGGGCGACAACCTCAACACCAACGGTGCTGCTCCCATTGCACCGTATGTGTTTCTGTCCTTCCTGTTCGAAATCGTGGTAGAATTCATGATTTATTTTGTGCTTATTCGGATTAAATCTCGTCGTAACTTGCTCATATAATCAACTGGCGCAACGTCCCCTACAGCCACTCCCGTTTCATGGACGGCCTGGTCGATGCCTCCAAGGAGCCCTTCGTCCACTGCTATGAGTGCCCGATGTCGTTTTGTGGCTCGCCGGCGGACATGGTGCATCACCTCACGGATGCGTGCAGCGGTCACTGTTGGCCCTTGGCGGAGAACATCAAGTACGAGACGTGCTACCCGTTCACCATGCCGGAGTCGCTGGAGGATCGACGTGAGAGGGAGGGGAAGGAGATAGCGATGAACGTGAACGTGAGGGGGAGGAGATAGCGATGTCGTGGGAGGCGCAGTATTTATAGCGAGCAATGGCACACCTACGTAATATATGGACTGAGCTTCACTGACTTAACTGCAGGTCCAGTTGCGCCACTGACATGTGGGCCAGACCCCTGTTGGGCCCATATGTCAGTGACCCAATGCACCTGTTGTTATGTAACAGCTACGTGGGCATATTTGTTGGAGTAAATTACGGGGGAGCGAAGGGGTGGAAATATTGCTGGTCACAACGGATTGGACGAGCGTGGGGGGAGGAGAGTCATGCATGCAGATTTTTTTTCACACGGGGTGGAGTGGTGGGACCGCCGGAGGGAGAAGGAGAGTTTGGCAGGCATATTGTTTCCACACATGGAGACGAAAAGATTTGGAGACGAATGGGCTTCCTACAGGTATGGGGAACGGTGCATAATAAGTCATCTTGCATGCCGGGCTAGGTATAGTCTCAAGTCATTAAAAACATACACGCCCCAAAGTTGCTACCAGAGAATCACGACGAAAACATGTGCCAACCCCTATGCATAGGTTCATGGGCGGAACCCACAAGTTGATCACCAAAACATACATCAAGTGAATCACGTGGTATCCCATTGTCACCACAGATACGCACGGCAAGACATACATCAAGTGTTCTCAAATCTTTAAAGACTCAATCCGATAAGATAACTCCAAAGGGGAAACTCAATCCATTACAAGAGACTAAAGGGGGGAAGAAACATCATAGGATCCAAATATAATAGAAAAGCTCGCGATACATCAAGATCGTATCACCTCAAGAACACGAGAGAGAGAGAGAGATCAAACACATAGCTACTGGTACATACCCTCAGCCCTGAGGGAGAACTACTCCCTCCTCGTCATGGAGAGCACCGAGATGATGAAGATGGCCACCGGAGAAGGATTCCCCCTCCGGCAGGGTGCCGAAACAGGTCTAGATTGGCTTTCGGTGTCTACGGAGGCTTCTGGCGGCGGAACTCCCGATCTATTGTGTGTTCTGGAAGTTTTAGGATACGTAGGTATATATGGGTGAAAGAAGCACGTCGGTGGACCAAAGGGGGGCCACGAGACAGGGGGGCGTACCTAGGGGGTGGGCGCGCCCCCCACCCTCGTGGGCACCTCCCTTCTTTCCTGACGTGCACTCCAAGATTTTTCGGTAGCTTTCCTTCCAAAAATAACTTCTCCAGTTGATTTCGTTCCATTTTGACTCCGTTTGATATTCCTTTTCTTCGAAACACTGAAATAGGCAAAAAACAGCAAATCTGGGCTAGGCCTCCGGTTAATAGGGTAGTCCCAAAAATGATATAAAAGTGGATAATAAAGCCCAATATTGCCCAAAACTGTAGATAACATAGCATGGAGCAATCAAAAATTATAGATACATTGGAGACGTATCAAGCATCCCCAAGCTTAATTCCTGCTTGTCCTCGAGTAGGTAAACGATAAAAACAGAATTTTTGATGCGGAGTGCTACTTGGCATAATTTCAATGTAATTCTTCTTAATTGTGGTATGAATATTCAGATCCATAAGATTCAAGACAAAAGTTCATATTGACATAAAAATGATAATACTTCAAGCATACTAACTAATCAATTATGTCTTCTCAAAATAACATGGCCAAAGAAAGTTCATGCCTACAAAATCATATAGTTTAGTCATGCTCCATTTTCGTCACACAAGAATGCTCTCATCATGCACAACCGCGATGACAAGCCAAGCAATTGTTTCATACTTTAGTAATCTCAAACCTATAAACTTTCACGCAATACATGAGCGCGATCCATGGATATAGCACTATGGGTGGAATAGAATAATGAGGGGGTTATGTGAAGAAGACAAAAAGGAGAAAGTCTCACATCAACGAGGCTAATCAATGGGCTATGGAGATGCCCACCGATTGATGTTAATGCAAGGAGTAGGGATTGCCATGCAACAGATGCACTAGAGCTATAAATGTATGAAAGCTCAACAAAAGAAACTAGTGGGTGTGCATCCAACTTGTTTGCTCACGAATACCTAGGGTACTTGAGGAGGCCCATTGTTGGAATATACAAGCCAAGTTCTATAATTAAAGATTCCCACTAGTATATGAAAATGACTAAACAAGAGACTCTCTATCATGAAGATTATGGTGCTACTTTGAAGCACAAGTGTGGTAAAAGGATAGTAACATTGTCCATTCTCTCTTTTTCTCTCATTTTTTTGGGCCTTCTCTTTTTTATGGCCTTTCTTTGGGCCTTCTCTCTCTTTTTTATGGCCTTTCTTTTTTTGGGCCTTCTCTCTTTTATTATGGTCTTTCTCTTTTTTTATTCCTCACTTGGGACAATGCTCTAATAATGATGATCATCACACTTCTATTTATTTACAACTCAATGATTACAACTCGATACTAGAACAGATGACTCTATATGAATGCCTCCGGCGGTGTACCGGGATATGCAATGAACCAAGAGTGACATGTATGGAAGAATTATGAACGGTGGCTTTGCCACAAATACTATGTCAACTACATGATCATGCTAAGCAATATGACAATGAGGAATGTGTCATGATGAACGGAATGGTGGAAAGTTGCATGGCAATATATCTCGGAATGGCCATGGAAATGCCATAATAGGTAGGTATGGTGGCTGTTTTGAGGAAGATATAAGGAGGTTTATGTGTGAAAGAGCGTATCATATCACGGGGTTTGGATGCACTAGCGAAGTTTGCACCAACTCTCAATGTGAGAAAGGGCAATGCACGGTACCGAAGAGGCTAGCAATGATGGAAGGGTGAGAGTGCGTATAATCCATGGACTCAACATTAGTCATAAAGAACTCACATACTTATTGCAAAAATCTACAAGTCATCAAAAACCTCGGCACTACGCGCATGCTCCTAGGGGGATAGATTGGTAGGAAAAGACCATCGCTCGTCCCCGACCGCCACTCATAAGGAAGACAATCAAATAACACCTCTTGTTTCAAATTTGTTACACAACGTTTACCATACATGCATGCTACGGGACTTGCAAACTTCAACACAAGCATTTCTCAAATTCACAACTACTCAACTAGCACGACTTTCATATTATTACCTCCATATCTCAAAACAATCATCAAGCATCAAACTTCTCTTAGTATTCAAAACTCTATATGAAAGTTTTTACAAATCTTGTATACCTAGCATATTAGGATTTAAGAAAATTACCATGCTATTTAAGACTCTCAAAATAATCTAAGTTAAGCATGAGAGTTCATCTATTTCTTATAAAATAAAACCACCACCGTGCTCTAAAAAGATATAAGTGAAGCACTAGAGCAAATAACAAACTACTCCAAAAGATAGAAGTGAAGATCAATGAGTAGTTGAATAATTATGCAACTATGTGAAGACTCTCTAACATTAAATAATTTCAGATCTTGTTATTTTATTAAAACAGCAAGCAAAGCAAAATAAAATGACATTCTAAGAATATCAAACATCATGTGAAGAAGCAAAAACTTAGGATCAACCGAAAGTAACTGATAGTTGTTGAAGAAGAAAGGTGGGATGCCAACTGGGGCATCCCCAAGATTAGATGCTTGATACTTCTTGAAATATTATCTTGGGGTGCCTTGGGCATCCCCAAGTTTGAGCTTTTGTGTCTCCTTAATTCCTCTCATATCACGGTCTCCCTAAATCTCAAAAGCTTCATCCACACAAAACTCAACAAGGACTCATGAGATAAGTTAGTATAAAACATTGCCAAAACCTTATCATACTCTACTGTAGCAAATCACTAAAATTATTATTCAACATTGCATACTAAATGCCTCTGCATATTTAATAGTCCTATCCTCAAATAGAATCATTAAAGAAGCAAACATATGCAAACAATGCAAACATAACAGCAATCTGCCTAAACAGGACAGTCTGTAAAGAATGTAGCAACATCCATACTTCCCTAGATCCAAAAATTATGAAAGAAAATTCCCACTGTAGTAAATTTATCAGATCTTAATATGCAAAAGGTTTCAACATTTTATCACATTCTGACTATTCTAGGGAATTATTGCAACAGCGGTAAACTTTCTGTTTTCAAACAGCAACATGTGGACTTCTAAAATAGGCATAGTAAAGGCTATCAATGCCACTTATATTGAAATAAAAGATGAAAAACATTGTTATAAATAACATCAAGCAAATCCTAACAAAATAAATTGATGCTCCAAGCAAAACACATATCATGTGGTGAATAAAAATATAGCTCCAAGTAAAGTTACCGATGAACGAAGACGAAAGAGGGGATGCCTTCCGGGGCATCCCCAAGCTTAGGCTCTTGGTTATCCTTGAATATTACCTTGGGGTTCCTTGGGCATCCCCAATCTTAGATTCATCAAAATCCTTACCCAAAACTTGAAAACTTCACAACACAAAACTTAACAGAAAACTCGTAAGCTCCGTTAGTATAAGAAAATAAATCACCACTTCAAGGTACTGTAATGAACTCATTCTTTATTTATATTGGTGTTAAACCTACTTTATTCCAACTTCTCTATGGTTTATAAACTCTTTTACTAGCCATAGATTCATCAAAATAAGTAAACAACACATGAAAAACAGAATCTGTCAAAAACAGAACAGTCTGTAGTAATCTGAATCAAACGTATAATTAACTAAATATCACTCTTAATAAAAAATGGCAGCAATTCTCATGAGCGCTAAAGTTTCTGTTTTTGACAGCATGATCAACAAGACTTTCCCCAAGTCTTCCCAAAGGTTCTACTTGGCACAAACACTAATTAAAAGCATAAAACCACATCTAAACAGAGAGAGGCTAGATGAATTATTTATTACTAAACAGGAACAAAAAGCAAGGAACAAGAATAATATTGGGTTGCCTCCCAACAAGCGTTATCATTTAACGCCCCTAGCTAGGCATGATGATTTCAATGATGCTCACATAAAGGATAAGAATTGAAACATAAAGAGAGCACCATGAAGAATATGACTAGAACATTTAAGTATAACATGCTTCCTATGCATAGGGATTTTGTGAGCAAACAACTTATGAGAACAATAATCAACTAGCATAGGAAGGTAAAACAAGCATAACTTCAAAACTTTAAGCACATAGAGAGGAAACTTGATATTATTGCAATTCCTACAAGCATATATTCCCCCCTCATAACAATTTTCAGTAGCATCATTAATGAATTTAACAATATAACCAGTACCTAAAGGATTCTTTTCATGATCTATAAGCATAGAAAATTTATTACTCTCCACATAAGCAAAATTCTTCTTATTCGGAATAGTGGGAGTATCATAGGAAACTTGAATACTATAAATTGTTTCCACATTAAAAGAGTAATGTTCAGAGAAGGGGCAATCATAACCATGACAAGTTTTATAAATATAATCACTACTTTTTATAGCATAAGTATCATCACAATAATCATCATAAGTAGGAGGCATGCTATCATCATTATAAACTTGCTCATCAAAACTTGGGGGACAAAAAATATCATCTTCATCAAACATAGCTTCCCCAAGCTTGTGGCTTTGCATATCATTAGCATCATGGATATTCAAGGAATTCATACTAACAACATTGCAATCATGCTCATCATTCAACTATTTAGTGCCAAACATTCTAATGCATTCTTCTTCTAGCACTTGAGCACAATTATCGGAATCCTTATTTTCATGATAGATATTAAAAAGATGAAGCATATGAGACAAACTCAATTCCATATTTTTGTATTTTTCTTTTATGAACTAAAATAGTGCTAAAACGAGAAACTAAAAGACTCGATTGCAAGATCTAAAGATATACCTTCAAGCACTCACCTCCCAATGGCGCCAGAAAAGAGCTTGATGTCTACTACACAACCTTCTTGTAGACGTTGTTGGGCCTCCAAGTGCAGAGGTTTGTAGGACAGTAGCAAATTTCCCTCAAGTGGATGACCTAAGGTTTATCAATCCGTAGGAGGCGTAGGATGAAGATGGTCTCTCTCAAGCAACCCTACAACCAAATAACAAAGAGTCTCTTGTGTCCCCAACACACCCAATACACTGGTAAATTGTATAGGTGCACTAGTTCGGCGAAGAGATGGTGATACAAGTGGTATATGGATAGTAGATAAGGGTTTTTGTAATATGAAAATATAAAAACAGCAAGGTAACTAATGATAAAAGTGAGCGTAAACGGTATTGCAATACGTGGAAATACGGCCTAGGGTTCATACTTTCGCTAGTGTAAGTCCTCTCAACAATAATAACATAATTGGATCACATAACTATCCCTCAACATGCAACAAAGAGTCACTCCAAAGTCACTAATAGCTAAGAGCAAACGAAGAGATTATGGTAGGGTACGAAACCACCTCAAGGTTATTCTTTCCAATCAATCCGTCGGGCTATTCCTATAAGTGTCACAAACAGCCCTAGAGTTCGTACTAAAATAACACCTTAAGATACAAATCAACCAAAACCCTAATGTCACCTAGATACTCCAAGGTCACCTCAAGTATCCGTGGGTATGATTATACGATATGCATCACAGAATCTCAGATTCATCTATTCAACCAACACAAAGGACCTCAAAGAGTGCCCCAAAGTTCCTGCCGGAGAATCGCGACGAAAACATGTGCCAACCCCTATGCATAGGTTCATGGGCGGAACCCGCAAGTTGATCACCAAAACATACATCAAGTGAATCAAGTGGTATCCCATTGTCACCACAGATACGCACGGCAAGACATACATCAAGTGTTCTCAAATCTTTAAATACTCAATCCGATAAGATAACTCCAAAGGTGTAGGACCTTGAAGTAGATGTGTAAGATTGGTAAGTTCAAATAGACAATTACCAAAATCTCCTTTAGCAAGTTGATACCTTATAGCTTCAAATATAATATCATTAATGATTCCAACATCTCCTTTAGCATGCTTAAGATTGGTAAGTTCAAATAGACAATTACCAAAATTAGGATCACTAGAGTTCATCTTACTCAAGGCAATAGATTTATGGAGAATTTCATCCAAGTTTTTCAAGGAATGATCGGGCAATCGTTCCTCAAGAAATTTCCATATAGTATAGGCACAATTAAGATTAGGCAAACTAGCAATCAAATTTTTGGGCAATCCTCTAATGATGAGCTCAATAGTTCTAAGATTGCGAATCATGTCAATATCTTCATCTAGGGTAGGATGCAAAGGATCAATGTGAGGTGCACAAGGGCTAGCAATATACTTGTTCAAATGATATTGATTGAAGATTACAAGCATCTCCTTTTTCCATTCATGAAAATACTCTCCATCAAGAATAGGAACTCTATGTCTAAGACTCCCTAAAGTAGACACATCCATCTTCCTCCAATGGTGATTAAACCAAGGCAATGGAGACCAAAGCTCTGATACCACTTGTAGGACCTTGAAGTAGATGTGTCTAGAGGGGGGGTGATTAGACACTTAATGCTAAAGTTGCAATTTTTAAGCTTTTTCAGTTTAAGTGGAGTTTGGGCACAATTTAACATACACAATACATATCAAGCAAGCATGCAAAGAGTATATAGGCAGCGGAAAGTAAAGCATGCAACTTGCAAGAATGTAAAGGGAAGGGGTTTGGAGAATTCAAACGCAATTGGAGACATGGATGTTTTTCCCGTGGTTCGGATAGGTGGTGCTATCCTACATCCACGTTGATGGAGACTTCAACCCACGAAGGGTAACGGTTGCGCGAGTCCACGGAGGGCTCCACCCACGAAGGGTCCACGAAGAAGCAACCTTGTCTATCCCACCATGGCCATCGCCCACGAAGGACTTGCCTCACTAGCGGTAGATCTTCACGAAGTAGGAAATCTCCTTGCCCTTACAAACTCCTTGGTTCAACTCCACAATCTTGTCGGAGGCTCCCAAGTGACACCTAGCCAATCTAGGAGACACCACTCTCCAAGAAGTAACAAATGGTGTGTTGATGATGAACTCCTTGCTCTTGTGCTTCAAGTGATAGTCTCCCCAACACTCAACTCTCTCTCATAGGATTTGGATCTAGTGGAAAGAAGGTTTGAGTGGAAAGCAACTTGGGGAAGGCTAGAGATCAAGATTCATATGGTAGGAATGGAATATCTTGGTCTCAACACATGAGTAGGTAGTTCTCTCTCAGAACATATGAGTTGGAATGGTGTGTGTGTTCTGATGGCTCTCTCCTTAAATGAAGAGGAGGTGGAGGGGTATATATAGCCTCCACACAAAATCCAACCGTTACACACAGTTTTCTAATCTTGGTGGGACCGAATCAACAAACTCGGTTGGACCGAAATAGTAAACCTAGTGACTATTATAGATTTCGGTGGGACCGACTGGATCAACTCGATGGGACCGATGTGCTAGGGTTAGGGTAAATCCAAAACCCGGTTTGACCGATTACTCAAACTCGGTGGGACCGATTTGGGTAATGAGTGAAACAGAGAGTTGGTCAGGCAAACTCGGTGGGAACGATTGCATATCTCGGTGGGACCGAGAATATTGCAATAGGTAACAGAGAGTTTGCAGGCCCATCTCGGTGAGACCGAGATCCCATCGGTGAGACCGAACTGATTAGGGTTTTGCAGTGGCTTATGACATGTGAAACTCGGTGGCGCCGGATAGGAACAATCGGTAGGACCGAGTTTGGCTTTAGGGTTTAGGTCATTTGTGGATATGGGAAAGTAGCTGAGGATTTTGGAGCATATCATTAAGCACATGGAGCAAGAGGCTCATTAAGCAACACCTCATCCCTCCTTGATAGTATTGGCTTTTCCTATGGACTCAATGTGATCCTGGATCACTAAAATTTAAAATGAAGAGTCTTGAGCTTCAAGCTTTAGCCAATCCTATGTCCTTAGCATCTTGGAGAACTTCCCACAACCTTTAGTCCATGCCACTCCATTGTTGAACTTTCCTAAAACATACTAGATAGAAATGTTAGTCCAACAAGAGATATGTTGTCATCAATTATCAAAACCACCTAGGGAGCACTTGTGCTTTCAAAAGGGGAAACTCAATCCATTACAAGAGAGTAAAGGGGGGAAGAAACATCATAGGATCCAAATATAATAGCAAAGCTCACGATACATCAAGATCGTATCACCTCAAGAACACGAGAGAGAGAGAGAGAGAGAGAGAGAGATCAAACCGGGATGATGAAGATGGCCACCGGAGAATGGTTCCCCCTCCGGCAGGGTGCCGGAATGGGTCTAGATTGGCTTTTGGTGGCTACGGAGGCTTCTGGAGGCGGAACTCCCAATCTATTGTGTGTTCTAGAAGTTTTAGGATACGTAGGTATATATGGGTGAAAGAAGCACGTCGGTGGACCGAAAGGGGGGCCACGAGGCAGGGGGCACGCCCCCCACCCTCGTGGGCACCTCCCTTCTTTCCTGACGTGTAGTCCAAGCTTTTCCGGTAGCTTTCCTTCCAAAAATAACTTCTCCAGTTGATTTTGTTCCATTTTGACTCCGTTTGATATTCCTTTTCTTCGAAACACCGAAATAGGAAGAAAACAGCAAATCTGGGTTGGGCCTCCGGTTAATAGGTTAGTCCCAAAAATGATATAAAAGTGGATAATAAAGCCCAATATTGCCCAAAACAGTAGATAACATAGCATGGAGCAATCAAAAATTATAGATACATTGGAGACGTATCAGGAGGCGAAGGTCGTGGGAGGCGCGACATTTGATGGAATTAAGTGAAGTTACATCCACGCGCCGGCATGGCATGCGAACAGGCAGAAGCTATACCGCCAGGCCTAGGATATGGGTCTAGTAGACATGACATCTAGTGGGTCCCGCATAGTTCTCGAGAACTCTTTGGGGGCTTGCAGCCGTTTATCCACCGGGCAAGCCAGCAACCCCACGCTATTCGCACGCCCTACTCGTCCCCGTATTCTACCTTACAACAGTTCACTCCCAGTCATCCCGTCCTTTCACATTAGTTCACTCCCAGTTTTTTTGCGGGGTACAACAGTTCAACTTCTCCTAACCCTCCTCCAAAATCCGTGGCCTCCCAAATCTCCATGGCAGCCGCTGAGTACCAGGTTAGAGCCATCACCGGTGATTAGTTCATCGTCATCTACACACGTGGATCCAAGATGGTGAAAGCATGGCTTGCTCGCTTCCTACGCATGTTCAACAGTTCAACAGATGAGTGGGTCGCTGGGCTAGATGTTGAGTACACCACAGTCCTGGGACAAGAGAAGGATCTAAAGGATGAAGAGAGGAAGAAGCCCGCCGTGATCCAGGTTTGCGTACATAAAGTTTGCTTGGTCTACCACATATGCCATGCCGACGTTGAGTGCCAGGATTTTAAGAACTTCCTCAAGGACAAAAGAGTGAAATTCATTACTGTAGGCTTTAAGAACGACAGGGATGTCCTGCGTCGGATAGGTATTGTTGTAGGCCAGCCCTTCGATCTCCAGAAGGCAAGCCTGGTGTCCTCCTCTCAACCTTCAATGCTGACCCTGGCAGCAGCCATGACTGATCCTTCATACGCTAAACTGAAGAAACCTCATCACATCATGTACGCAGCAATGGATGCCTACCTTTGTTTAAATATCTACAAGGGTTGGATGAAGAAGCAGAGCCCAGTGTCCGGTTCAAGCAAAGAAGCGTCGGCGAAGAGGAAGAGGAAGAGGTACGAGGACAAAGTCGAGGACCTGGACTCGGACTCCGAGTAGGTGGCAGTGCTGTCGCTCATGCTGGTTCTACTGCAGTGTCAAGCAGACTAGTTGCTTAGTTTATTTTCAAGGGTGTGTTGTGCTGAGGCCCCCGCAGAACTATGTTTATGTTCTTTCTCGTTATTTGAACTCTTTAGTATGTACAGTAGTACTAGTACTATGTCTTACTACTATTCTTCTTGTTGTTGGTACTACTGCTCGTATCTTCGTGTTCCTATTGTACTTAATACGTTCGTACTAGTAGTATAATTTGGGTCAGTCGATTTGTGAAAGAAGTTCGACGGAGCGAAGGAAGAATACGGCAGAAGAGGTGGAAGAAGCCCTTCTAGCCATCCATGTTACATCAAACGTCTCACATGAGTCGACTGACCCAAATTGCTCCTTCAGATTGCAGGATCCACGTGGCACTCAAGGTCTCGAAGGTAGATTCCGCGTCCGCACCCGGTTTGCGGGCTCGACACGCGCGCGGCCGGCTTCTGCCGCGATAGCCACCATGCGAGCCTCCTCCGCGCGGCCGGAGACGACAATGACACGATAGTTCCTCCTCGCCGGCGTGCTGGAGCACGCGCTCGTCCTCCTCTTCGTACGCTGCGTGCATAGACGCGGCTCCACCAGCTGCTCGCGTGATTGGTAGCGCGATGACATCGCGAGGAGGGACTGCAGACGACGTGAGCGGGCAAGCCTTCGGCTTCAATGCGCAGGGATGGCGGCGACACGGCGGTGATGGGCGAGAAATTGTTGGCCGGAGCAGGCGGGCACCGGCATGCGCAACGGCGGCGGCGGCATATTGATGAGTGCACGTGTGGGAGCTTACTTTAGTTTTATATATATAAGGTTGGTCAAACTTAAAAGAAAACCGTACTAGTACACGTAAACATTAGACTTAGGCGGCGCTTTTATTAGTTAGTACCACAGCCACGATACGGAATCCTGTGCAAGCGCGTGAATCACGGCCGCGCGGTCGATCGAACGGTGCGTCATCGTGTCGCGCTCGAAGGACATCCACCGAACCTTTTTGTGTGTGTGAAAACAATCCTCGAATATTACTCAAATTTTTTTCCTGTGAAAGTTCTTGACGCTGCAATATTTCCATATATTCGAATTTAGCTTCAGTTCGTGTTTATTTGGATTTGGACGTTTTAGGTGCGCCCTAGTTTTTTTAATACTGATTTTGTGTGTGTGACTGAGAGAGAACGTGTGTATGTGTCCATATGTGTGTTGTGGCGGAAGGGCAATGTGGAGACGGTGTGCGTGTAATACAGACATAGAGAGGTGTGAATGTGCAAATGATCATGCATGAGTGAGACATAGATAGATGCCGATACGTTGTGTATACATGAGAGAATGGTCTTCTAGTTTAGGGCCTGTTTGGTTCCAATAAGTCACCTGACTTATAAGTCAGGTGACTTAAAATTAGTGACTTATAAGTCACGCCTGTTTGGTTGTCATCTGACTTATAAGTCACCTGACCACACCTTCCCACCTTGTTTTTTAATGTAAAGGTGATGGGACCCATGTAAAAAGGGGTGACTTATAAGTTTTAAGTTGGGGTGGAGCAACTTATGACTTATAAGTTGGGGTGACTTATAAGTTGGGTCCGTTTGGCAAAATAAGTCACTTTTTGCACTTTTCGACTTATAAGTTGGTGACTTATGTGGAACCAAACAGGGCCTTACTTGTGTGTGTGTGTGTGTGAGAGAGAGAGAGAGAGAGATAGATAGAGAGGGAGAGAGAGAGACAGAGAGAGGAGCATCCGTAACACAACAACCATCTCTCTTGATTCATCCGTCCCTCGCACGGTCGCATCAACGCGCGCATTTTGACACCCTCACCCGGCCCCTACCCACCTCAAGGCCCGCACAATCTCTTCGTGAATACCCATTTCTCTCCTTAGGTTTGTTTTCTCCCAATATCTGACAAACACACACACACACAGAGAGAGAGAGACACACGCAGCACAACACACACACACACACTCCCCCAAGCACACAATTCATCCCCATCCAAGGTTATACGGTGACCACTCTCGCTTGTGCTTCTTTGCACCCCAACTGCACAACACCTCAATCTTCAAAGAGGGCATCAAGCAGATTGAAGACGGCGACCACACCGCGCTAGAGAATGCAGGGTCATTTGGAAGAAGGGTGATGTGATGACGGCTGACTGACTCCTCCCCCCACCCTCTCTCTCTTGCACAAAATTACCAATCCCTCTCTCCCCCGCACAAAATTGTCAATCCTCAACCCACGAGATCCTTCCCCTCTTGTCCATGTTTTCCCAGCTCTCTCATCAAACATGTTGTCTCTTCTCCTTCCACGTATACAGAATCCAGCTCCACACGCATCTCATGTATATTACATGTATCCATCTTTCTCACAGACCTAACTTCTTCCTCTCTCTTTCTCTCTCTATCTCTCTCTGTCTCGTTAGGTTTGTCTCCTACTCTCTCGTCCACATACATACAATCTTTCCCGCCCTATCTACTCCATCTTCAAAAGCTCTCTCTGCACGTTTCATTCACACATTGGGATATGTCAAAATGTTGCTTCTATAATGGCTGATGTAGAGTTATGGTTGTTTTTGTTGCATCCTACAAAGTAATAACTATGAAATGCATTTAGATTCTCATTTGACTGGGATTATGTGAGTTTGAGCATGTTGTGAAGTGCTATAGACCTTGTACACATCTTGGGATTCGACAATGATTGTAACTATTGAATTGTATGGACCATTACATTCGAAGTCAATAGCCTAATATATTTATTTCACAATTTCAACAAATGATTAGTTCACTACGAACTAAGAAAACAAATGTGTACTCCCTCCGTTTTTATTTAAGTCCGCGTATTAGCATTGGTCAAAGTCAAGTTTTGTAAACTCTCAGAAAGCTTATAACAAAAAATATTGACATATAAAATAACAAATAAATACCATTAGATTCATTATTGAATGTACTTTCACATCATACATATTTGTTATGGTAAATGCTTATATTTTTCTATAAACTTTGTCAAACTTTAGGAAGTTTGACTTCGGTCAAACCTAATATAGAGAGTTTACTACTACTACTCGCTAGTTGCTTAGCCGAATCACTCAACACGCCACACAGGGAGTCCAGTGTCACAAAATTTTGAGGTCGGCGGGAAAATCTCCCGCGACCCTGATTCAAGCAGTGGGAAGTTACCATCATAGCCTTCGGAACAGGCCTACGGATGACGCTTCGTAGGGGGCTGTTTTCGTAACTTCAAGTTCACCCTACCTAGCCAACCCCACCCCAGCACCCAAAGCAGTACACCTGAATACTCCCCAATTTCTATCCCCTCCGCAAAATAGACTTCTCCACGGCACCGCGGCCTTCATGCTCCTCCCCTTTACATCGGCGCACTCGTCCACCACAGTGCATCTGCCTCATCGACAACCTCGTACGCCGCACTGGAGCCGGTCCATCGTCATCGTCGTACATAGAGCCTCTTCCCCGGCATCGTCTTCCACGGTCTCAGATCTTCTTCCCGGAAGCCGACGCCAAGCGCAGAAGTACCACCGTCGTGGACAATGAACTGACTCCCGTTGCCGACCATGACTCACAGAGGCCGCCGCAACCATCGTTCTCCTCCTCGATTGGTAATGTGTGTATTGAATCACTTAGCAGTACATCTGTAGTTCCAATTTTATTAATACCTACCCTTCAAATTTCCTGGGTGCTATTGTTCCCGTAAAAGTAATTGGTTATAGCCTCCATTGTCCAACAAAATATCAGCTTGTAATTGTGCGTCGCTCCTGTATCGCGTTGTGCTTGGGTAGGTTTTCATCTGCAACCAGTAGTGTGGCAAATGATGGACTAGCAAGATGCCCATGTGTTGCACGCATCAAGATGCATTTGTATGAGTAGTTTATCTTGTGGGAGAAAAGGATGAACGAGGGAAGGCCTTATTTGCAAATCTGGAGAGGGGTATGTGTATCTTTTTGCAAAATTCCCATTTGTTTCCTTCCTATCTGTCAGATATAAATTGGACGGCCTATATTGCAAGAAAAAAAGTATAGAGAAAAAAGTAGAGAGTAAAGGACGTAGAGATAAATATAAAATATAAAATATAAAATAAACATAACAGTAGAGAAGAGAGTAGATATAGCATGTTGAGATTTTTAAAGCATCGCGCGTTGCGATTCTATTGGAGATGCTCTAACATGGCAGACGAGTGCTTTAATGTTGCCCACAAGATGCGTGAGTATTACTAGTAGTATATTTTTCTTGCCATGTTGAGATTTTAAAACCACGAGTGCGAACATGCAGAGGAGCAATGAAGACCAAACACGGGATATTCGGGACATCTTCAAGGAGTGTGGCAAGTTAAAGAGGAGCTGCACCGAACCTGCAAAACGAGCTTTGGTAAATAACACCCTTTCAATTACTTTCGTGTAGCCTCATGTTCTTCGATGTGTATATGTTGTAGTTTCTGTTTCTCTTAAGCATGGTGTTCTTCGATGTGTAATAAGAAGAGTCTTAATCGTCCTAATGCTTTCGTTTTTAGCATGATGTAGGAAGTGGGTGTTCTCACCTTGTAGTCTGTTTTTATTATTTTTTTCCTTTTGAGTTCACTTCTCCGAGTTCTGTTTATCTGTCTTCTACTAAATGGATCTGGGTTGCTCTGAGTATTGATCTAAAAAAGAAGTAACTTCATGTCAAGATGCAGTTCCTGCGAGGAGGGAAGTATGGTCAACCTCGAGATCATGTTTCCAAAATGAGGCTGGATTACACACAAGGTGCCAGTTCCCTAATGATGCTGGATTAGACACAAGGTGCAAATTCCCAGCTAATGCTGGATTACACACAAGCCAGGTGGAGTCGTCAGCTGTTCGTGTCCTCGTGGCATTAGTAAAGGCTGAAAGAAAGCGTGCAGCAGCCCTTGAGAATGTAGCTGAGTTCCTGAAGAAGTGAAAAGAGCAATCAGATGCTCTCTTCACCCAAGCCAAAGAAGAGATGGAAGAAGCCAGAAATAAGCTAGCAGAGGTAGAGCAGGCTAGGCGTCTCCTGCTATTTAAAATTGTTGTCAATACAAAATTTCCTTCATAATAGCTAGGTTCAAATGTTTATCCAGTCAGCATGCCTGTTGTGATGTCCGTGCATCTACTGATGTGGCACAAAATGTATTTTTTCGGGTCATGTAATAACAGCAATTACTTTCCAAAAAATAACAGACGAAGCATTGGACATGGTACAGTTCACGCGCAAGCCCGACATTCCAAGTTCAACTTCCACATCAAACTCATGTTCACAGATATCTGCACATTCATACATAATGTCCACAACCATGATTCACTTCAAAGCCAAAAAAATGTGAGGAGAGTTATGAATAAAGAAAATCCTCTACTAGTTCCTGCTACCAGTGCGAGCACAACAAGTGAAGACCATGCGTAAATTAATTATATTTTAGTCATTTTTTGTGTTCTAAAATGCCTGTCGGCTCACAGAAGGACGTGTTACCGGCACACGCGCGGACTCAATGAAGGCAGGCGGGGCAGTCTTAAGTTGTTTGCACGCGGCGAGGAGGCGTGCTCAGTCGGGTCTGCAGCGAGTGCGGCCCTCTTGGCCGGCGCGCTGGTTCAATGCCTGCGCTATGAGAGGTCGTGTCCGTGTCAGAGCAATTATGCGACGAGGACGTGTGCTCAGCTGACTATTCCTACAAAGGTGCTCCACCACGTACCCGATACCCATGAATGCAACAATCGTGCACCTAGGGTTTTAGGGTTTATTTGTTAACGTCGCCTTTACGTAACACTCATGTGTGCAAGACAGTGATAGGACGACTGCGTGCGTGCACCTCTTGTCTTCGTATATGTACTCCACCGTTTGTCTGGTGTCCAAAAAATTATAATAACTACTAGCAATGTGCCAATGCGTTGCCACACGATCAAAGTAGATTAATACATATTCACCGATTTGATAGAAAAAAGTCTAGTTTTGAAATACGTATATCACTAAAAATATGTTATGTTTCACTCAAAATATATTCCTTTGGCGGTTTTGATGAGATAAGGGAGGAATGTTGTTGGTTTCAAGATTCGAGAAGTGGTATATGTCTAATTTCTACTCTTACTAGAAAGATGCCCGTGCATTGCACGGAACATCAAGATCTTGTGGGAGAAAAGGATGAACAAGGGAAGGCCTTATCTGCAAATGTGGTGAAGAATGCGGGTAAATTGCCATATTTTCCTTCCTATCCGTCAGATATAAATCGGATGACCTACATTGCAGGATGGCAGGCCCACCATCATCACCAACTCTATTTTTTTATCCCTACTCTTATAAAAAGTATTGTCGGTGATGATCGTGTGTCTGCCATCCTGCAATATAGGCCGTCCGATCTATATCTGACAGATAGGAAGGAAACTATGGCAATTTTGCAAAAAGTGTCACATCCCTAGTTCTGGTATGACCTAGACCAGCTAGTCAATTGTGCATCATGTTCAAATTCCATTTAAATTTGAAATGGGGATTTGTGAAACCCTCAGAATCATTTCTGGAAATAACCCAGATAAAAATTGCTCCAAAAAGGTCCAAGAAAATGTTCATGTAGCTCTCTGAAAATATTGGTTAGAGGTAAAATTCAAACAAATATTTTCAGGAGCTCATAACTATTTATTTTGGCCATTTGGAATTAATGCAATAATTATTTGCATTGGATATATATATGTTATATATATAATATATGTCCAAAACTTATGCTAGTTGTTGAGGAGCTCTGGAATAATACCATTAGCTCCTACAAAAATTGGCATAAGAAAATAAATTAGTTTAGTATTATTTTTAAGCAGAAACAAATGTCAGAAAATAGAAAACAAAACAAAAATAGAAAAGAAACTTACCTGCGGTCAGCTCCTGTGCTGGCCCAGCACTGTGCGGCCTGGCCCAGCCCAACTGGCCAAGCCAGTCATCTTCCTCCTTGCCAGGAGGAAGCGAAGGAGGGCACGGCGAGCGAGCGCATGCACGCCACGCTCCTGCCTGCCTGCCCCCCCTTCCCCTCGGCGCTGTCCACCCCAGAGAGCTCCACCGAGGCCCCTGGCCTCTCCTCACTCTCTCCCAAGCGCTCTCCTCTCCTCTGCTCGTCTTCTCTCGCATGCCCGAACGCCACCGCAGCACGTCGCCATGAGCCACCGCAATCATCGCCACCGCCCCGTCCCTTGCTGCTGTCCAGGAGCACCGCCGCCCTCGACTACGCCTCCTCGTCGAGCTGGACGACGCCAGGAGCATTGCAGCGTCGCCACCACCATCATCCCCTTCGTCGGAGCCGTGGATCACCGCCGCTAAATTCGTCGCCGACTGGTCCTCCCCGAGCTCACCGACGACGCCTTCGAGTTCGCTGTGAGCTCCCCTTCCTCCTCCCCCTAGCCCCGTAGCTCAAGCGCCCCCCTAGCCCTGTCGGCCACCTTGGCCGAGAGCTCGGCGCCGCCGTTCATGTCGCCACCGTGGCCACAGCTGCCACAGCTCGCAACCGAGCTCACCGCCGTTCTCAGTGCCCTCCCGCGCGTCGTTTGCACCCAATCGCAGCCCCCCTAGTGCCCCGTAGCGCCGAACCCGCCGTTCCCGTAGCTCCGGCCGCCGCGGTCGTCTCCGGCCACCCCACGGCCTCCCGTGTGTTCCACTTGTCGGATTTTGGGTTCCGGCAGACCCTTAAGGTTCGAACACTGGGGTGCGCATGGAGACTGCGCCTTCAACCTCTCCGTCTCACTGGGATCTAAACTGCTAAAAGAACTGCGCAAGAGACACAAGATTTATACTGGTTCGGGCCACCGATGTGGTGTAATACCCTACTCCAGTGTGTGGTGGATGGATTGCCTCCTGGGGCTGGTGATGATGAACAATACAAGGAAGAACAGCCTCGTGAGGCTTTGTTCTTGGTTGGGGTGATGAACTGCTATGGGGAGTTCAGTCACCTTTCTCTCTCTCTCTCACTTGTCGATGACTGAGGACCGACCGACCCGAACGAACTCAACTCTGTTCCCCCCCTCTCTGGGAGTGGCTAGTCCTATATATAGAGGCCCTGGTCCTCTTCCCAAATATTGAGCGGGAAGGGAGCCAACAATGGCGGGCTAATTTGAAGGGGGACAACGAGTACATCTATCCTGACAAAAGCAGTCTTCGCCTGCCAAAGGCTCTGGTGATGACGCCGCGCTGGGCTACATGGTGACCTCCGTCTCGTAGTCCTCCTGGTCCTGGTCTCGTTGCACCGAAGTGGCAACCTTTGCCTGATGCCTCGGTACTCCGCGGCTGCGCTTGCCCCCTTTGCACCAAAGAGGAAAGAAGGACGCTGCGCGCGCTGGCACCCGCCTGGTGCCCTGAGTCGTCATGGCTTGCGTCATGGGCACCTCGCAAGGTACCCCGCCTTGAACTCTCCGCCTCCTCGCGAGCCAGCCTGACAAGGCTATGCCTGAGGATGCGCCGTGTCATCCGCCTCGCGAGGCTTGGCCCCTTGCGAGGGTCTTGAGTCTTGTGTTGATGAAGATGGGCCGCGTTGGGCCCCCACTTGAGCCACGCCGCAGGCCGCAGGCAGGCAAGTCTAGGGACCCCCGTTCCCAGAATGCCGACAGTAGCCCCTGGGCCCAAGGCGCGCACGGACTTAGCCGTGCCGAGAGGCGAAAGGGCAAGGGCGAAGCGCCGCGGGCCCTAACAGCCTACGGCCTTGGACGTCGCGTGGCGGTTGATTGGACGTGGCGTCTCCACTTCCCCACGATGCCTTGTTGATCGTGCGAGTTGGACAAGTTCCTGCATGCAGATCGTGTTATGATTACCTGTGATCGTGGAGGCCGGCGGTTGGCCTTCGCCGGTTATAAGTATGGCACCGCGCGTGCCCTTCCAGTCCATCTCTTCTTGCTCTCTCCTTCACCTCAGTTCTCACCCCGTCTTGGTGTGATGGCTCCATCGAGGAGGTACTCGGCTGCAGAGAAGGGGAAGGCCCTCCAGGTTGGTCCTGCCTCTCCCCCGCCCATGCGCGGTCGTGGGCGCCCTCGGAAGCATCCGGTGGCCGCCCCGGCAGCGTTCGGTGGCCATGGGGGCGGCTCCCAGCGCGGTGGCGAGCGAGCCGCCGTAGCCGAAGGACACGCCTGGGTCGCGCGTTCTCCCAGGCCGCGCTTTCGCGCTGTGCAGGCGCTGCTGGAGTTCGTCGTCTGGTAGGCGGAGCCGACTCGCGCCCAGCTCCCGCTCCCTTGCTTCCTCCTTGGTGAACTCCCGGTCGGCGCTCCTGGTGGCCTCTGGCTCCAGGCGGAGGGCTGCTGCAGCAGTTCCTCGTGGGTCGCGCTGGAGGTCTCCGCCAGCGGGGGCTTAGCCTTCACTCGCGGCTGGTAGGCGTTCGCCCGCGCTCGCGGCCTGGAGCGTCGGTGCACTCTGCACTTCAGGTTCGACGGCGACGCCACCCTCTATGTGAGGGTGTTTGGGGAAGATGGTCGCCGCGCGGGGTGCTGCCCTGAGGACGACGACCGCGTCTGTGGGCCCCGCTCCGATGGCGATGGAGGAGATAGCGCCTGCGCGGATGGCGGCGTCCGCGACTCCCCAAGCTTCGTCAGCTCTTCCTCAAGCGACTCCTCCAGCGGTGGCAGCAGTCCTCCCCCGCGCCGTCGAGCTTGTTTGGGAGGTGGCGGTTCATCCGCCCGCCGTCGTGCCCCGGTGAAGCGTGAGAGGGAGTCCGCCTGAGGCCCTGAGGCAGCCCGTGTCGCCTCCGCGGGCCAATGTGAGGGGGGCTGCGCCAGGCTCGTCTTTTTCCTTTCTCTTTTGTTCCCTGTGTAAGACAGAACAGCCGCATGGAGCCCCCTTGGGGCGTGTTGGGAAATATTGCCGTTTTAGCTATTACCTTGATCTCATTTTTTGCACCTCTTGATTTCTCACCTGTGCGTAGATAGTTTTCGACCCCTGCCGGGGGGTGAGGCGACCGACCCAGGCCCTGTGTGCGCATCGCGGTGCCCGAGGGGCACTGACTAGAAGGGGTGCTCCTGTAATGTGCCAGGGCCGTGAAAACCTTCCTGTGGCTAGGGCAGAAACCCTCGCGAGGACGTTTGAGCACCATCCCTCGCGAGGTTGTTTACAAGAGAAACCAAAGCGAGGAGCGAAAATCGACGAACCACAAATCAGCAACAGCGATAACTTCAATAAGACTCCAAATGCAAACAAACACGTCAACTGCGGAAAGCAAATGAAAAAGGCGCGTCCAGCACCTAATCTAGTCTTCGACGTCTTCTCACCAGCGCGGAGCTAAGTGCTGCCACTGGGCGTGGGAGGGAGCCCCAGGGCCTGAGGCCGGCGCTCCTGAGACTCCGGGGCGTGTACAGCCCCACTCATTATTACGTGAGAGTGTCACGGGGCGGCGAGCTTCACAGGCATTGGCCTTGCTTCACAGGCTCCGGGACTTTTCCAAAGCGATAGCTTCACAGGCTCTGGGCCTTTTCCAAAGCGATAGCTTCACAGGCTCCGGGCCTTTTCCAAAGCGACAGCTTCACAGGCACTCGCCTTGCTTCACAGGCTCCGGGCCTTTTTCCAAAGCGATAGCTTCATAGGCACTCGCCTTGCTTCACAGGCTCCGGGCCTTTTTCCAAAGCGATAGCTTCACAGGCACTCGCCTTGCTTCACAGGCACCGGGCCTTTTTCCAAAGCGATAGCTTCACAGGCACTGGGCCTTTTTCCAAAGCGATAGCTTCACAGGCACTCGCCTTGCTTCACAGGCACCGGGCCTTTTTCCAAAGCGATAGCTTCGCAGGCACTCGCCTAGCTTCACAGGCACTGGGCCTTTTTCCAAAGCGATAGCTTCACAGGCACTCGCCTTGCTTCACAAGCACTGGGCCTTTTTCCAAAGGGATAGCTTCACAGGCACTCGCCTTGCTTCACAGGCACTGGGCCTTTTTAGGGGTAGAACCTCCGGAGGTGCTGGATGTTCCACGCGTTCTGGACCGGCACTCCCTCCTGAGTCTCCAAGCGCGTGAAGCCGGGCCTGGAAACATGAACAACCTTGAACGGCCCCTCCCACATGGGAGAGAGCTTGTGCAATCCCTCCCTGGAGAGGACCCGCCTGAGCACGAGGTCTCCTACCTCAAGGGTCCTGGGGCGGATGTTGCGGCAGTGGTACCGCCGCAGCGCTTGCTGATACCTCGCTGCTCGCAGCGCGGCCTCCCGGCGACGTTCCTCCCCCAATACGAGGTCCGTCCCCCGCACGGCGTCCTGCTGCGCCTCATCAAACGCCAGGACCCGTGCGGAGCGACGTCTGACCTCGTGAGGGAGGACTGCCTCCGCTCCATAGACCAGGAAGAATGGGGTCTCTCCAGTCAGTTTGGTTGCGGTGGTGCAGATGGACCAAAGCACGGACTAAAGCTCGTCGTACCAACCTCAGCCACAGGCCTCCAGCTTCTTCTTGAACATCCTGGTCTTGAGGCCCCTCAGGACCTCTGCGTTGGCTCGCTCGGCCTGGCCGTTGCTTCGGGGGTGCGCCACTGAAGCGTAGCATATCTGCGTTCCAAGGTTAGCACAGTATGTTTTGAAGAGGTTACTGGTGAACTGCGAACCGTTGTCTATGATGATGCGGTTCGGCACCCCGAAGCGGCTCACGATGCCCCTGATGAACTTGACCGCGGAGCCCGCGGGGATGGTGCGGACGGCCTCCACTTCAGCCCACTTGGTGAACTTGTTCACGGCGACGTAGAGGTAGCGGTAGCCCCCTGGTGCCCGAGGAAACGGGCCCAGGATGTCCAGCCCCCAGACTGCGAATGGCCACGAAAGGGGTATAGTCTGCAGGCCTCCTGCCGGCTGATGGATTTTCTTGGCGTGGAACTGGCAGGCCTCACAAGCTTTCACCAGTTTGACGGCATCATTGAGTGCGGTGGGCCAATAAAACCCACTGCGGAACGCCTTGCCGTCGAGGGTCCGTGATGATGAATGATGTCCACAGTCTCCGCTGTGTATGTCTTCCAGCAGTTCCTTTCCCTTCTCCCTGGAGATGCAGCGCAGGGATACATCGTTTGGTTGCTTCCGGTAGAGCTCTCCATCCTTGACGTAGTACGCCGTGGCCTGTCGTGCCACACGCTCCGCTTCCTCCTCCTTCTCTGGCAAGGTCCCTTGTGTTAAATAACTCTGGAGCTCCGTGATCCAGCACCCCTCCTGAGGTTCCATCGTCAGGAGCAGGCGTGCTCCTGAGGCCGGGCCACAGACCGGGGCTCCTAAGGCAGGTGGCTGGGGGAGCTCCTCCCGAGGCTGAGCCGTGTTTGATAATGACGGCAAGGCGGAGGGCTTGAAGAGCCGCTCCTCGAAGACGCCAGGCTCCTAAGGTAACCGCCTGGACGCCTGTTTGGCGATGTCGTCGGCCTCCTGATTGGTGCCACGGGGCACATGCTACAACTCCAACCCCCAGAACTGCTTCTCCATCCTGCGGACCTCCGCAAGGTAGGCTTCCATGTGCTCATCTTTCGGCTCGTACACCTTGTTGGAGAAATTTACAAGGAGCTGCGAATCGCCCTTAATGGTGAGGTGTTTCACCCCCGGGGCTGCCGCGGCCTTCAAGCCCGCTATTAAACCTTCATACTCCGCTAAGTTGTTGGAGACCTTTTCACCTTGCTGGAAACAGAGTTGTACAGCGTAGTAGAGCTTGTCCTGAGTGGGCGATATAAGCACCGCCCCAGCCCCAGCACCATGTCTGGAGAACGCCGCGGCGAAGTGCATGACCCAGCCTTCTGGCGCCTCGCTCCCCGAGGAGAGGGACCGGTCCTCGTCGGCCTTGAGGCCTGGTGCCTCCGTCCATTCTGCCACAAAATCCGCCAACGCTCCTCCTTTGATGACCTTGGTTGTGCTAAACTCGAGCTGAAACACCTGCAGCTCTATGTTCCACTCAGCGACCCTTCCGGCTGAGTTAGGGCTCCTGAGCACTCTCTCCAGGGGGTATGACGAGACGACTTTGATGGGATGAGCCTGGAAGTAGTGACGCAGCTTGCGCGAGGCTACCAGTAGCGCGAGGAGGAGCTTCTGAGGCATTGGGTACCATGCCCTCGCGTCCCGTAGCACCATGCTAACAAATTAAACTGGGTGCTCGACAAGGCTGGGAGCATCTGGGATTGCTGCGCCCTCGGGAGGTAAGGGTGCCTCACGGGGCGACGTGGCCTCAGGAGGTGGACCATCCGGTCGGGCGGCCTCTCCTGCCCCCGGTGCATTCCTCGGCAGCTGACCCTCCTCAGCTACGGTTGTGGCTTCTGCAGGCTTTCCTTGTTCTCGTCTTGTCCTACCTCGGGCTGCCGCTGCGGCCTTGACTTGGCGCTCCTCCCCAACCACCACCAGGGCTGCGCTGGCGAAGTAGGGTGTGGCGGCGAGGTACAGCAGCAGGGGCTCCTGAGGGCGCGGAGCCACCATGACTGGGGGACTGGTCAGGTACCTCTTGATATCTTGAAACGCCCTATCCGCCTCTTCAGTCCATTCAAAGGGCCCGTTTTTCTTCATCAGCTGGAAGAAAGGCAGCACTCGCTCCCCCAGTTTGGAGATGAAGCGCCCTAGCGCGGTCACGCGCCCAGTGAGTTTCTACATTTCTCTGAGGGTCTTTGGTGGACTCATGTCCTCGACCACCTTGACCTTCTCGGGGTTGGCCTCCATGCCACGATGGGACACGAGGAATCCCAAGAGCTTGCCCGAGGGGACGCCAAACACACATTTCTCTGGGTTGAGCTGCAGGTTTACTGCGTCGAGGCTCGCGAAGGTCTCCTCCAGGTCTTGTATCACGGTCTTGGCCTCCCGAGATTTTACTACAATGTCATCAACGTAGGCTTCGACATTCTTTCCGAGCTGCTAGCCCAAGGTGATGTGCATCAGTCGCTGAAAGGTTGCCCCTGCGTTACGCAGCCCGAACGGCATGCATGTATAGCAGTATACCCTGCACGGGGTCAAGAAAGCGGTCTTCTCAATGTCTTCCATGGCCATCTTGATCTGGTGATACCCGGAGAAGGCGTCCAGGAAGCATAGCAGGTCGCACTCCGCAGTGGAATGGACAATCTGGTCGATGCGGGGGAGCAGGAACGGATCTTGCGGGCATGCCTTGTTGAGGTTGGTGAAGTCGACACACATGCGTTCTTTCCCCCCCTTCTTGGGCACAACGACAGGGTTGGCCAACCAATCCGGGTATCGGACCTCGCGAATGACCCCGGCGGCCTCTAGCTTCCGGGTCTCTTGGGCGATGAAAGCCTGCTTCTCCGTGGACTGCCGCCTGGCCTTCTGCTTCACGGGGCGTACATTTGGGCACACGTTGAGGTGATGCTCGATGACACTTCTAGGGATCCCCGCCAGCTGATCTGGCTCCCAAGAAAATACCTTCTTATTCGAGCGCATGAACTTGACCAAGGCCTCCTCCTGCTCAGGCTCTAGGTTGGTGCCTATGGTGAAAGTGGCACGGGAGGACCCGTCCTCGTCGACGGGTATCTGCTTGGTTTCTGCTTTGTCCTGGGTGAACAACTGCTTCTTCTTGGCGGGCGCAGCCCCCTTGGGCTCAGGGGTCTCCGCGTAAACGGGCCGTGTCGGTGCCGCCGTCTTGAACGCGAGCTTGAGTACTTGCAGGGCGTCCCCGGCGTCCCCGTGCACGGCGAGGGTACCGCTGCTCCCGGGCATCTTCATGAGGTTGTATGCCGGGTGCGTGGTGGCCATGAACTGAGCCAGAGCTGGGTAGCCGAGGATGGCGTTGTAAGGGAGGCCGATGGGGGCGATGTCGAAGTCGACCATCTCTGTGCGGAAGTTGTCGTAGGTGCCGAAGGTTACCGGGAGCCGGATCTGTCCCAGGGAGTCGGATGATCCGCCCTCAACACCCGAGAAGGATCGACTGGGTCGCAGCCGCTCCCGAGGTATGCAGAGGAGGCTGAAAGTCTCGACCGAAAGCACGCTGAGGCCTACGCCGCCGTCAATGAGGGCCCTGGTGACGGCCACCTGGCAGATAGTGGGGGTGCACAATAGCGGGAGTGCGCCTGAGCCGACCGGGTTGGTGGGGTGGTCCTCCGAGCTGAAGGTCAGGCCGACCTCGGGCGCCGCCCGGTCCGGGGGAGCCCCCTGCCATGCAGAAACGGCGTTAACCCGGCGGGCAAAGGGCTTGACGTGGCGACTTGTGGGCAGCGCCTGCGAGCCGCCCAGGAGGGCCGCAACGACCGGAGTCGTCGACATCGTGGTGCAGTCACTCCGTCGCGCGGGTGGATGCTGGGGTGGTGCTCCCCGCTTGTTTCCCGCCGGGCCGGTGGCGGTGTTGACGCCGGGCAACGGGGAACGACGAGGACGCCTACCAACGGGGGCCGTCCGGGCGACGTGAGAAGCGGTGGTGGCCGAGCGCTCGGCGTGGGCCCGACGAGCGTCAGACATGGATGTGACGGTCGGAGGAGAGCGGAGCGGTGGAAGAAGAATTCCGGCGCACCCCTACCTGGCGCGCCAAATGTCGGATTTCGGGTTCCGGCAGACCCTTAAGGTTCGAACACTGGGGTGCGCACGGAGACTACGCCTTCAACCTCTCCGTCTCACTGGGATCTAAACTGCTAAAAGAACTGCGCAAGAGACACAAGATTTATACTGGTTCGGGCCACCGATGCGGTGTAATACCATACTCCAGTGTGTGGTGGATGGATTGCCTCCTGGGGCTGGTGATGATGAACAATACAAGGAAGAACAGCCTCGCGAGGCTCTGTTCTTGGTTGGTGTGATGAACTGCTATGGGGAGTTCAGTCACCTTTCTCTCTCTCTCACTTGTCGATGACTGAGGACCGACCGACCCGAACGAACTCAACTCCGTTCCCCCCCCCCTCTCTGGGAGTGGCTAGTCCTATATATAGAGGCCCTGGTCCTCTTCCCAAATATTGAGCAGGAAGGGAGCCAACAATGGCGGGCTAATTTGAAGGGGGACAGCAAGTACATCTATCCGCGTCATCGCCAGCGGCGTCAGGGCCGTTCACCACACCGCCCTCGTCGGCAGCCACGATCACGCCGTCGTTGTCTGAAGCAAAGGCCCTGATAAGAGCATCCACATTGTCTTCCACCCAGTGTGCCAGATCGTCTCGGACAGCCTGGGGGACTGGGGCGATGGCGGCGTCAAAATCGAAGTGGGGATCCATGTTCCGGAGATGGCTGAAGACGCGAGAAAAGGCGCGCCCGAGCAGGGCGCGGCTCCTCTCCTCCACCAACCTGCCAGCCCTGACCGGCCGCGCCTCCAGCTGCGTCACCACGTCAGTGAAGAACTGAAGATTGCCGACGTAGTTGACTGCATGCGACTCGCCAACAGCCGCCTCGCAGATGTTGCCCAAGGCTGCGTTGGCTCTCTCCCGGAGCGTGGTGAGCATGGGGCCGTGCTCATGCTCCAGGATCCGCCGCTGACGTACCTCGTTCGCATTCTGGCGCGCAACGACCTCAGCCTCCTCCACCCGCTAGTGGAGAAGTAGCACCTCAGCCTAGGAGGTGGTTAACTCACCTTGCGCCACCTCAAGGGCGGCTCGGAGAGCATCGGCCCGCCGCGTCGCCTCCTCCAGCTGGGCCCTCAAGGCAGCAGTCCTGCCTTCAGCCTCGGCCCGGATCAACCCTAGCTTCTCTTCGAACTCGTGCTCGAGGTTCAAATGCGCCATCGCCACCCGACGTCCGACCTCCTCCAGGACACGGGCTTCCTGTGCAGCGACATCATCCTCCGCCTGTGTCACCAAGCGCTCCCTCATCTCCAGGCGCTCGTACTCGCGGGTACGTTCGGCGGCTTCCAGCGTCAGCGCCTCCTCACGCTTCTAGAGCTCTGTTGAGTCGCCAGAGGCCACCTTCATCGACGCGAGGGCTGCCTCGCGTAGCTCGACCTGCTCCTCCAATGAGTGGCACCAGGCCAGGAGCTCCCGAGCCCGCTCCTCCGCCGCCTTTCGCCGCCGGTCGGCTACTCGGGCCTCCTCAGCGGCCCAAGATCGGGCCTCCTGAGAGGCCACCAGCGACGCCTTGGCCTCTGCGTCGTCAAGATCGCGCTGACGGCGCGCAAGGGCGATGGCGCCCTCCAGCTCGCGCCTCTCTGCAGCCAGATGTAGGCCCTCGGCCTCAAGGCGCGCGTCTTCATCAGCAAGCTCCTCCCCAAGCAGGCTCACCGCGTCAGCCGCCCTTCGAAGGAATCCTTGGCGGAGAGCGCAACGCTCCCGAGCGCGCTCGAGCACGTCTACCACACCATCATCTGCCCCAAGCAAGCGCCGGGGGCCACGAATCAGCACTCCCCCTCCGGGCAGGGGGCTGGGGGCTGGCACCCTCGCGACGGCCGGGCACGCCGCGCCAGAAGCCCGGCCTGGAGCCAGCCCGTCCCCAGGTGAAGAGCGCAGGGAGCGCCTCAGCCAATCGCAGCCCACGACCAGGCGAGAAGCCCACAGCAGGCTGGCTATGCCACGAGACGGCCTGCGGAAGAGGATCACGAGGTACACAGGGCCACGATGCGCCTCGGGACGGTCCGCCTCTTCGATCGCCCTCACCACAAGGGCTCTGCTGCTCGGGGCACTTGAGGACAATGGAGGGGGCGAAGCCAAGGGGGACGGCACCTCAGCCGTCTCCGCAAGCTCGACTGGAAGGGGCCTGCGAAGCAAGGGTCAGTAAAAGCAACAGAAGGATCGGGAGGTGGGAAAGGAGAAGGCTTACTCATCAGTGGCGAAGTACTTCCTATGCTTCAGCAGGCGACAAGGGTACTCGTCGCCCAGGGCCTCCCTTCTCTTCCGGAGGGCCTCAAAGTCCACGCGGAACCGGCCCAAGAGTTGGGCGCGGGGATCAACCTGCGACGAAGACAGAGCGTCAAGGCAATCCGCGTCAGGGGCGCCTGCCTGATGCACGCTGCCAATCACCTCGCCAAGGGAAGCAGCTGGAGCCTCAGGGGCCTCAGTCGCAGGCGCTAAGGGCAGCTGCTCGTCACCCTCAGCCTCAATGGCACGGGCCCCAAGAGCTGCTCCCTCATGAGCATCGCCCGGCACTGTCACCCCGCCGGGAGCCCCCTCGGCCTCTGGCGCCTCATGCCTTCCTGCTCCGCCGCTTGAGGAAGAGTCGTCGTGGCCGACTGGAAGGGAAGTCACCATCACTGGGTTCTCGCGAGGTCCCTGGAGGCCGGTAGGGCGCGGCCCCCACTCATCAAAGATAGGCATCTGCTTCACAAAATCGCCCCTACTCTGGCAGAGGTACAGCAAGGCCCCTCCCTGCTGGATGCTGCCAGGGTTGGGGTCCCCAGTCAGGGTCAAGAGCGCTGTCCTCAGCACTTCAGGCGTCAGGTCCTCTTCCTGGAGCCTCATACGATCATCGCGCCCATTGAAGGCCCACATCCGGCGGGAGTGGCGTTGGAGAGGAGCAACGCGGCGTAGCAGGAACTCCTTCACCACCTTGGGCGCTGTCATGCCAAGCAACCTCAAGAACGCGAAGCGGTGCCAGACGAAGACAAGCTGGGGGCTCTCAAGCATCTCCTGGCCCCAGCCCGAATTGGGGACAGCAGGCGAAGTTGGCTCTGATAGCAGGGGGCTGGGCACCCCTGCATCCACATACAGCCACCGCTCACGGAACCCAGCCGCGGGCAGAGGGAGCTTAAAGTCAATCCCAGAGGCCGTTGTCTCAGACGCGGCAACGAAGCTCACGCACGCCTAGCATTGGGTAGGGTCGACAAGGCGCAGCGAGAAGAAGTGGCGCAGCAAGGCAACCGAAGGAAGGATGCCCATCATAGCCTCGCAAACAAAGGCGAAGACCGAAAGGAGGGTGATGGATTCAGGACCCAAATGCATCATGTGGATCTAATAGTGGGAAAGCACGACATTGAAGAAGTCAGAAAAGGGATGAACCGGACCCGCCCACAGGGCGTCGGCGAAATACAGGACCTCGGTGACTATCCTGTCGATGGAGAAGTGGGACGCGGGCCAGGCAGTCGTCCTCCCGCATTCGTTGAAGATAGTGGCCTGAGCCGAGCTGACCTTGCCCAAGCCCTCGGCGGGGACCGCCAACGGCGGCGGGCAAGGCGGAGGCACGGGTTTCTTCCCTCTTCCCTTCTTCGTCGGAGCCATGGCGATGGGAAGGGGGGAAAGTTCGAGATTGGGTTGAAAACAGAAGCTGGAGTTCGAGCGGAGGAAGGACAGAGGGCGCTCGAGTGACTGAAAGGGGAGTGGCTGTGTATAACTACGAGTCCGCCTAGCATGGCGCAAAATAAGGGGGCATGGGGGAACAGTGCCGCCCACGTCCAATCAACCGCCACTCTGCGCCCAAGGCCGCAGGCTGTTAGGGCCCGCGGCGCTTCGCCCTTGCCCTTCCGCCTCCCTGCACGGCCAAGTCTGGGCGCGCCTTGGGCCCGGGGGCTACTGTCGGCATTCTGGGAACGGGGGTCCCCAGACTTGCCTGCCTGCAGCCTGCGGCGTGGCTCAAAGGGGGGCCCAGCACGGCCCATCTTCACCAACACAGACCCAAGACCCTCGCGAGGGGCCAAGCCTCGCGGGGCGGACGACGCGGAGCTTCCTCAGGCACGGCCTCACCAGGCTGGCTCGCGAGGAGGCGGAGAGATCAAGGCGGGGTACCTCACGAGGTGCCCGTGACGCAAGCCATGACGACCAAGGGCGCCAGGCGGGTGCCAGCCCACGCGGTGTCCTCCTTTCCTCTTTGGTGCGAAGGGGGCAAGCGCAGCCGCGGAGTACCGAGGCATCAGGCAAAGGTTGCCATTTCGGTGCAACAAGACCAAGGCCAGGAGGACTGCAAGACGGAGGACATTGTGGAGCCCAAGACGGCGTCACCACTAGAGCTTTGTGCAGGCGAAGACTACTTTTGTCAGGATAACTGGTACTAGCTGTCCCCCTTTAAATTAGCCCGCCATTGTTGGCTCCCTTCCCGCTCGATATTTGGGAAGAGGACCAGGGCCTCTATAAATAGGACCAGCCACCCACAGGGTAGGGGAGAGAGGTTTAGGGAGATCGAGATAAACAATCGAGAAGAGAGAGAGAGAGAGAGAGAGAGAGAGAGAGAGAGAGAGAGAAGGGTGACTGAACTCCTCCGAGCACTTCATCGCCCCAGCCAAGAATAGACCCTCGCGAGGCTGTTCTTCCTTGTATCGATCATCATCATCAGCCCAAGAGGCAGTCCACCACACCACACACTGGAGTAGGGTATTACACCACCATGGTGGCCCAAACCAGTATAAACCCTGTGTCTCTTGTGTTGTTCTTTCCATAGCTTAGATCTTAGCGCGGTGGAGGGTGTAGGTAGGTAGGAGGCGAAATCTCCGCGCGCACCCCAGTGTTCGAACCTCAAGGGTCTGCTGGAACCCGAAATCCGACAGAGGTGGGCTTGGGAACCCTGCACATATCATTTGGGGCCATGAGCGACACCCCGGCCGGATCTCCTTGTGGATGGAACCCGAATAGGCGATAAACCTGGACTAGAGTCTTGTGTGGTTATTCAGGTCGTGGCCGACACCCTCGCCAGGCTTCCGCTTGAAGGTTGCCGAGATACATGACGTGTACATGGTGATAAGTGGTGAGAGCGTGTGTGAAGAAGTACACCCCTGTAGGGTTATCATGATCTATTTGAATAGATGTGTCCTCGGTTATGGACTTCTTGGATGCTTACGTGGTACATAGACAACTTAAAGTGGATACCCTAAAATGCTCAAGACAAGTGTGAGTGCTATGGATGGCCTTCTCGTAAGGAGACGAGGATGAATCCATAGTAGTGTATTTGATGTGGTGTTTAGTGGACTCGTGTGCGCTGCCTCACATCAAAGAAGTTTCTCGTTGTCGTAGAACAAGGTAGCCACTGAGTCAAAGCTGGCTTGCTGTAACTAAACCCCACATTACCTTCTTGATACAAATGCATGTATGATAGGATCTGATGTAAGTCTTGCTGAGTACCTTTGTACTCACGTTTGCTTTATTTATGTTTTGCAGGTGAGACATCTGTCTCACTAGTAGTACCGCTTGGACTTTGATGAGTAGCTTGTTACCTCACCTACGATCTTGTACCCTTGGAAGGGACTTGTAGATAGTCGGGCTTCTTAGCCTTTTTCTTTTGTAGTTGTCTGTACTCAGACATGTAATGCTTCCGTTGCTTGTATGCTCTGAATGATGGGTCATGTGACCCCTGTTTGTATTTAATGCTATGTGGCTCTTCTGGGCCTTTATCTATATGAGTTGCGTTATGTTGTGATGCCATGTTGTATAGCACATACTTGCATGTTATGCGTACGTGTGACGTGTATTGCTATGTGTGGGATCCAACAATCTAGTTGTTTATCCTTGGCAGCCTCTCATATGGGGAAATGTAGTCTAGTGCTTCCTTGAGCCATAGTAGTCCGCTATAGCCCGGTTCACCGGAGTCCTGCTAGCCCAGCACTACTGCTCAGGACACTTGACTGGCCGGCATGTGTTTCACTTCGTTCCTGTGTCTGTCCCTTCGGGGAAATGTCACGCGGTGACATCCGGAGTCCTGTTAGCCCAGTGCTACAGCCCGGATTCACACGCTGCTGACCGACATGCTCGATGTAAATCCGGTATGCCTGTCCCCATAGGTTAGTGTCGCTTTGGGTTCATGACTAGCCATGTTGGCCCGGGTTCTCTGTCATATGGATGCTGGCGACACAATCATATACGTGAGCCAAAAGGCGCAAATGGACACAGGCCAGGGTAAGGCGACACCCGTGGGAATACCGTGCATGAGGCCGCAAAGTGATATGAGGTGTTACCGGTTAGATCGATGTGACTTGGGATCGGGGTCCCGACAAAAAGATACCCACACCCCTCTCCACATTTGCAAATAAGGCCTTCCCTCGTTCATCCTTTCCCCCACAAGATAAACTACTCATACAAATGCATCTTGATGTTCCGTGGAACGCATGGGCATCTTGCTGGTTGTTGCAAAAAGCCCATGTGTGTGTGAGAGAGAGGGAGAGTGGAGGAGGACAGAGTCATGTGTGACAAAGACACAAGGAGTGTGTGTGCGATGGGTATCAGCTTAAAATGAGGCGATAGTGTGTGTGTGCACGATCGAGAGGGCGTGTCTCAAGAAGGGAAGAAAAATATACATAGATATAAGGAGCGGGAGAGAGACATGTATGCGATGGTGGAAGCACGAGTGTGCGGGTGTATAAACCTATCTAGAGGCTAGCTAGTCGATAAATGTTTGTGAGAGAAATACGAGTCGGGGTGCGAAAGCGAGAGTTTTGTGTGTGTGAGAGAGAGACGGTAGTCGGGAAGGGGAGTGGAAGCAGGAGTTGTGTGTGTGTCTGTGAGAGAGAGAGAGAGAGGAGACGGTAGTCGGGGTTGTCTGATCGGTAAACAAATGAATAATGTCAGCCTGGGATGGAGACGAAAAGGAGACCGCAACAAATGTTGTGTCTACAGGAGAGAGAGAGAGAGAGTAATTTTAGTGGTATGAGTCATATGTAGAGACATATAGGGTGTGTGAGAGAATCCCATAGAGAGAAAGACAAAGTGAAAGATGAGTGGAGACTGTGTGTGTGGCGGTGAAAAAGAAAGCTTAGGTACCGAGTGATACCAGAGAACAGTAGAGACGTGAGAGATAATGAAAACCGTGTAATGTATAATGATAGGGAGAGTGTGACACTTCTCAAGGGAGACGTCAAGAGACCATGTTTGTGAGGATAGGAGAAACATGAAGTGAGCGTGCGGGTGAGCTGGAGAAAAGAGAGTGATAGCTACCTGAAGGAGCATGCATGCGAGAGAGATGAGCGTGAAAGGAGTGAACAAAAAAGGGATTCAAATATTTGAATTCGAGATGATGATACATGTAATCCATACTCGAACCAAAATTGATCTATCAAACATGCATACTCATATGAATTAACGCACATCTATATTATTTAATATGTAGATATTACTGATCCATACATTTTAGTAGAACATAATTTGGTTAAATTTTTTCGAATTCAACCTTAAGATTTCGAGATCATTGTATTTGTAAATCATATTATACATATAAAGGAGCAGAATTCTTTGTTGTGCTTTTGAAAGTATATATAAAAAATGATGTATATAGAATGTAATTCCAATTCAAAATGGATCCTGCCCGAAAAAAATAGAATACAAACGGGATTCGAATTGAGTTGGCACGGTAAACATGCACTCTGCAAAATTTGAACGAAGCGGGGAAGTCGCAGTAACTGCCCGAAACCAAAATCTGTGAGATGGAAATCACTACTGCCTATCCCTGCCACGCAAAGCCTATCTGCTGGATTTCTATAGGTTTAGATAGGGGTAGGTTTGTAATTTCACCCAAACATGACGTAACCGCCTCTCACCCAAATTCATACACGGTGGGAGCCAAAACATAGTGTGTCCTCGGCCGAAATCGACTCCCTCCCCGATTCATATTCATACACGGTGGGCGCCAAAAACAAACTCTCGTCGGTAAATATTCGGTGTATGCGAGATTACCGTCCTATCCCCAACCGACTAATGTTGCTGTGATGTAGTAGAAATTTGAAACAGGGGCTAAGTTTGTAAATTTCCTCGCATTTGAGACAAGCGCGCCCTGAATACATGGTTCCCCCTTCCTCTCTACCTCCCTTTTCCCCATTCATACTCCATGGGTGCCAAAACACCCTCTCCACCCCACCCTCCTCCGTCCACCGCCGTCCTCCACCCCATCCACCGCCGTCCTCCTCCACCATGCCGGAGCTGATACACCGCCGCCGCCGTCCATTACAAGAGATCGACCTCTCTCATCCACGGCTTCGGACTGGGATCCTTGCATCCCGTCCTCTCGCTTCATCCCCGCCGTCGTCCACCTTGTTGGCGCCGCTCCTATGATCATCTCGTCCAACGCGCCCCGCCGCCACCGTCTACCCTCCTAGATCTGCTTCCACGCCGCCGACAGCCATCGCTACCGCAACACCATCAAATATGTTGGGGAACGTAGTAATTTCAAAAAATTTCCTACGCACACGCAAGATCATGGTGATGCACAGCAACGAGAGGGGAGAGTGTTGTCTACGTACCCACGCAGACCGACTGCGGAAGCGTTGACACGATGTAGAGGAAGTAGTCGTACGTCTTCCCGATCCGACCGATCCAAGCACCGTTACTCCGGCACCTCCGAGTTCTTAGCACACGTACAGCTCGATGACGATCCCCGGGCTCCGATCCAGCAAAGCATCGGGGAGGAGTTCCGTCAGCACGACGGCGTGGTGACGATCTTGATGTACTACCGTCGCAGGGCTTCGCCTAAGCACTGCTACAATATAATCGAGGTGGAATATGGTGGCAGGGGGCACCGCACACGGCTAAGGAACGATCTCAATGATCAACTTGTGTGTCTAGAGCTGCCCCCTACCTCCGTATATAAAGGAGCCGAGGGGGAGGGGGCCGCCGGCCAGGAGGAGGGCGAAGGAGGAGTCCTACTCCTACCGGGTGTAGGACTCCCCCCCCCCCCAATCCTAGTTGGACTAGGATTCCCCGAGGGGGAAAGAGAGAGAGAGGGGGGCGGCCACCTCTCCTAGTTCTAATAGGACTAGGGGAGGGGGGAGGCGCGCGGCCACCTTGGGCTGCCCCTTTCTCCTTTCCACTAAAACCCATTAAGGCCCATATGGCTCCCGGTGGGTTCCGGTAACCTCCCGGTACTCCGGTAAAATCCCGATTTCACCCGGAACACTTCCGATATCCAAATATAGGCTTCCAATATATCAATCTTTATGTCTCGACTATTTCGAGACTCCTCGTCATGTCCGTGATCACATCCAGGACTCCGAACTAACTTCGGTACATCAAAATGCATAAACTCATAATAACTGGCATCGTAACGTTAAGCGTGCGGACCCTACGGTTCGAGAACAATGTAGACATGACTGAGACACATCTCCGGTCAATAACCAATAGCGGGACCTGGATGCCCATTGGCTCCTACATATTCTACGAAGATCTTTATCGGTCAGACCGCATAACAACATACGTTGTTCCCTTTGTCATCGGTACGTTACTTGCCTAAGATTCGATCGTCGGTATCCAATACCTAGTTCAATCTCGTTACCGGCAAGTCTCTTTACTCGTTCCGTAATACATCATCCCGCAACTAACTCATTAGTTGCAATGCTTGCAAGGCTTAAGTGATGTGCATTACCGAGAGGGCCCAGAGATACCTCTCCGACATTCGGAGTGACAAATCCTAATCTCGAAATACGCCAACCCAACATGTACCTTTGGAGACACCTGTAGAGCTCCTTTATAATCACCCAGTTACGTTGTGACGTTTGGTAGCACACAAAGTGTTCCTCCGGCAAACGGGAGTTGCATAATCTCATAGTCATAGGAACATGTATAATTCATGAAGAAAGCAATAGCAACATACTAAACGATCGGGTGCTAAGCTAATGGAATGGGTCATGTCAATCAGATCATTCAACTAATGATGTGATCCCGTTAATCAAATAACAACTCTTTGTCCATGGTTAGGAAACATAACCATCTTTGATTAACGAGCTAGTCAAGTAGAGGCATACTAGTGACACTCTATTTGTCTATGTATTCACACATGTATTATGTTTCCAGTTAATACAATTTTAGCATGAATAATAAACATTTATCATGATATAAGGAAATAAATAATAACTTTATTATTGCCTCTAGGGCATATTTCCTTCAGTCTCCCACTTGCACTAGAGTCAATAATCTAGATCACATCGCCATGTGATTTAACATCAATAGTTCACATCTTTATGTGATTGGTTCACATCTCCATGTGACTAACACCCAAAGGGTTTACTAGATTCAATAATCTATTTCACATCGCTATGTGATTAAGAGCCAAAAAGTGATCATGTTTTGCTTGTGAGAGAAGTTTAGTCAATGGGTCTGCCACATTCAGATCCGCATGTATTTTGCAAATTTCTATGTCAACAATGCTCTGCATGGAGCTACTCTAGCTAATTGCTCCCACTTTAAATATGTATCCAGATTGAGACTTAGAGTCATCTGGATCTGTGTCAAAACTTGCATCGACGTAACCCTTTACGACGAACCTTTTGTCACCTCCATAATCGAGAAACATATCCTTATTCCAGTAAGGATAATTTTGACCGTTGTCCATTGATCTACTCCTAGATCACTATTGTACTCCCTCTCTTAACACAGTGTATGGCATACTATAGATCTGGTACACAGCATGGCATACTTTATAGAACCTATGACTGAGGCATAGGGAATGACTTTCATTCTCTTTCTATCTTCTGCCGTGGTCGGGCTTTGAGTCTTACTCAACTTCACACCTTGTAACACAGGCAAGAAACTTTTTCTTTGACTGTTCCATTTTGAACTACTTCAAAATCTTGTCAAGGTATGTACTCATTGAAAAAACTTATCAAGCGTCTTGATCTATCTCAATAGATCTTGATACTCAATATGTAAGCAGCTTCACCGAGGTCTTTCTTTGAAAAAATCCTTTCAAACACTCCTTTATGCTTTGCAGAATAATTCTACATTATTTCCGATCAACAATATGTCATACACATATACTTATCAGAAATGTTGTAGTGCTCCCACTCACTTTTTTGTAAATACAAGCTTCACCGCAAGTCTGTATAAAACTATATGCTTTGATCAATTTATCAAAGCGTATATTCCAACTCCGAGATGCTTGCACCAGTCCATAGATGGATCGCTGGAGCTTACACACTTTGTTAGCATCCTTTGGATCGATAAAACCTTCAGGTTGCATCATATACAACTCTTCTTCTAGAAATCCATTTAGGAATGCAGTCTTTACATCCATTTGCTAGATTTCATAAAATGTGGCAATTTGCTAACATGATTCGGACAAACTTAAGCATAGATACGAGTGAGAAACTCTCATCGTAGTCAACACCTTGAACTTGTCGAAAACCTTTTGCGACAATTCTAGCTTTGTAGATAGTAACACTACTATCCGCGTCTGTCCTCCTCTTGAAGATCCATTTATTTTCTATGGCTTGCCGATCATCGGGCAAATCCATCAAAGTCCATACTTTGTTCTCATACATGGATCATATCTCAGATTTCATGGCCTCAAACCATTTCGCGGAATCTGGGCTCATCATCGCTTCCTCATAGTTCGTAGGTTCATCATGATCTAGTAGCATGACTTCCAGAACAGGATTACCGTACCACACTGGTGCGGATCTCACTCTGGTTTACCTACGATGTTCGGTAGTAACTTGATCTAAAGTTACATGATCATCATCATTAGCTTCCTCACTAATTGGTGTAGTAGTCACAAGAACAGATTTCTGTGATGAACTACTTTCCAATAAGCGAGTAGGTACAATTACCTTATCAGGTTCTACTTTCCTCCCACTCACTTCTTTCGAGAGAAACTCCTTCTCTAGAAAGGATCCATTCTTAGCAACGAATGTCTTGCCTTTGGATCTGTGATAGAAGGTGTACCCAACATTTTCTTTTGGGTATCCTATGAAGACGCACTTCTCCAATTTGGGTTTAAGCTTATCAGGTTGAAAATTTTTCACATAAGCATTGCAACCTCAAACTTTAAGAAACGACAGCTTAGGTTTCTTGCCAAACCATAGTTCATACGGTGTCGTCTCAACGGATTTAGATGGTGCCCTATTTAACGTGAATGCAGCTGTCTTTAATGCATAACCTCAAAAACGATAGTGGTAAATCGGTAAGAAACATCATAGATTTGCACTATATCTAATAAAGTACGGCTATGACGTTCGGACACACCATTATGCTGTGGTGTTCCGGGTGGCACGCATTTGTGAAACTATTCCACATTGTTTTAATTGAAGACCAAACTTGTAACTCAAATATTTGTCTCCGCGATCAGATCGTAGAAACCTTATTTTCTTGTTACGATGATTCTCCACTTCACTCTGAAATTTTTTGAACTTTTCAAATGTTTCAGACTTATGTTTCATCAAGTAGATATACTCATATCTGCTCAAATCATCTGTGAAGATCAGAAAATAATGATACCTATTGTGAGCCTCAATATTCATCGGACCACATACATCAGTATGTATGATTTCCAACAAATCTGTTGCTCGCTCCATTGTTCCGAAGAACAGAGTCTTAGTCATCTTGCCCATGAGGCATGGTTCGCAAGCATCAACTGATTCATAATCAAGTGATTCCAAAATCCCATCAGCATGGAGTTTCTTCATGCGCTTTACACCAATATGACCTAAACGGCAGTGCCACAAATAAGTTGCACTATCATTATTAACTTTGCATCTTTTGGCTTCAATATTATGAATATGTGTATCACTACGATCGAGATCCAACGAACTATTTTCATTGGGTGTGTAACCATATAAGGTTTTATTCATGTAAACATAACAACAATTTATTCTCTTACTTAAATGAATAACCGTATTACAATAAACATGATCAAATCATATTCAGGCTCAACGTAAACACCAAATAACACTTATTTAGGTTCAACACTAATCCCGAATTTATAGGGAGTGTGCGATGATGATCATATCAATCTTGGAACCACTTCCAACACACATCGTCACTTCACCCTTAACTAGTCTTTATTCTGCAACTCCTATTTCGAGTTACTAATCTTAGCAACTGAACTAGTATCAAATACTGAGGGGTTGCTATAAACACTAGTAAAGTACACACCAATAACATGTATATCAAATATACTTATGTTCACTTTGCCATCCTTCTTATCTGCCAATCACTTGGGGTAGTTCCGCTTCTAGTGACCAGTCCCTTTGTAGTAGAAGCACTTAGTCTCAGGCTTAGGACCAGACTTGGGCTTCTTCACTTGAGCAGCAACTTGCTTGCCGTCCTTCTTGAAGTTCCCCTTCTTCCCTTTGCCCTTTTCTTGAAACTAGTGGTCTTGTCTACCATCAACACTTGATGTTTTTCTTGATTTCTACCTTCATCGATTTCAGCATCACGAAGAGCTTGGGAATTACTTTTGTCATCCCTTGCATATTATAGTTCATCACGAAGTTCTACTAACTTGGTGATGGTGACTAGAGAATTCTGTCAATCACTCTTTTATCTGGAAGATTAACGCCCACTTGATTCAAGCGATTGTAGTACCCAGACAATCTGGGCACATGCTCACTAGTTGAGCGATTCTCCTCCATCTTTTAGCTATAGAACTTGTTGGAGACTTCATATCTCTCAACTCGGGTATTTGCTTGAAATATTAACTTCAACTCCTAGAACATCTCATATGGTCCATGATGTTCAAAACGTCTTTGAAGTCCCGATTCTAAGCCGTTAAGCATGGTGCACTAAACTATCAAGTAGTCATCATATTGAGCTAGCCTAAAGTTCATAACGTCTGCATCTGCTCCTGCAATAGGTCTGTCACCTAGCGGTGCATCAAGGACATAATTCTTCTGTGCAGCAATGAGGATAAACCTCAGATCACGGATCCAATCCGCATCATTGCTACTAACATCTTTCAACACAATTTTCTCTAGGAACATATCAAAATAAACATATGAAAGCAACAATGCGAGCTATTGATCGACAACATAGATATGCTAATACTACCAGGACTAAGTTCATGATAAATTAAAGTTCAATTAATCATATTACTTAAGAACTCCCACTTAGATAGACATCCCTCTAATCCTCTAAGTGATCACGTGATCCAAATCAACTAAACCATGTCCGATCATCACGTGAGATGGAGTAGTTTCAATGGTGAACATCACTATGTTGATCATATCTACTATATGATTCACGCTCGACCTTTCGGTCTCCGTGTTCCGACGCCATATCTGTATATGCTTGGCTCGTCAAGTATAACCTGAGTATTCCGCGTGTGCAACTTTTTTGCACCCGTTGTATTTGAACGTAGAGCCTATCACACCCGATCATCATGTGGTGTCTCAGCACGAAGAACTTTCGCAACGGTGCATACTCAGGGAGAACACTTCTTGATAATTTAGTGAGAGATCATCTTATAATGCTACCGTGAATCAAAGCAAGATAAGATGCATAAAAGATAAACATCACATGCAATCAATATAAGTGATATGATATGGCCATCATCATCTTGTGCCTGTGATCTCCATCTCCGAAGCACCGTCATGATCACCATCGTCACCGGTGCGACACCTTGATCTCCATCATAGCATCGTTGTCGTCTCGCCAATCTTATGCTTCCACGACTATCGCTACCGCTTAGTGATAAAGTAAAGCATTACATCGCGATTGCATTGCATACAATAAAGCGGCAACCATATGGCTCCTTCCAGTTGCCGATAACTCGGTTAAAAAACATGATCATCTCATACAATAAAATTTAGCATCATGTCTTGACCATATCACATCACAACATGCCCTGCAAAAACAAGTTAGACGTCCTCTACTTTGTTGTTGCTAGTTTTACGTGGCTGCTACGGGCTTAAGCAAGAACCAATCTCACCTACGCATCAAAACCACAACGATAGTTTGTCAAATAGACTCCGTTTTAACCTTCGCAAGGACCGGGCGTAGCCACACTCGGTTCAACTAAAGTTGGAGAGACAGTCGCCCGCAAGCCACCTATGTGCAAAGCACATCGGGGGAACCGGTCTCGCGTAAGCGTACGCGTAATGTTGGTCCGGGTCGTCTCTTCCAACAATACCGCCGAACCAAAGTATGACATGCTGGTAGGCAGTATGACTTATATCGCCCACAACTCACTTGTGTTCTACTCGTGCATATAACATCAAACCATAAAACCAGGCTCGGATGCCACTATTGGGGAACGTAGTAATTTCAAAAAAATTCCTACGCACACGCAAGATCATGGTGATGCACAGCAACGAGAGGGGAGAGTGTTGTCTACGTACCCACGCAGACCGACTGCGGAAGCGTTGACACAACATAGAGGAAGTAGTCGTACGTCTTCCCGATCCGACCAATCCAAGCACCGTTACTCCGGCACCTTCGAGTTCTTAGCACACGTACAGCTCGATGATGATCCCCGGGCTCCGATCCAGCAAAGTGTCGGGGAGGAGTTCCGTCAGCACGACGGCGTGGTGACGATCTTGATGTACTACCGTCGCAGGGCTTCGCCTAAGCACTACTACAATATAATCGAGGTGGAATATTGTGGCAGGGGGCACCGCACACGGCTAAGGAACGATCTCAATGATCAACTTGTGTGTCTAGAGGTGCCCCCTGCCTCCGTATATAAAGGAGCCAAGGGGGAGGGGGCCGCCGGCCAGGAGGAGGGCGCAGGAGGAGTCCTACTCCTACCAGGAGTAGGACTCCCCCCCCCCCAATCCTAGTTGGACTAGGATTCCCCGAGGGGGAAAGAGAGAGAGGGGGGTCGGCCACCTCTCCTAGTCCTAATAGGACTAGGGGAGGGGGGAGGTGTGCGGCCACCTTGGGCTGCCCCTTTCTCCTTTCCACTAAAGCCCATTAAGGCCCATATGGCTCCCGGGGGTTCCGGTAACCTCCCGGTACTCCGGTAAAATCCTGATTTCACCCGGAACACTTCCGATATCCAAATATAGGCTTCCAATATATCAATCTTTATGTCTCGACTATTTCGAGACTCCTCGTCATGTCCGTGATCACATCCGGGACTCCGAACTAACTTCGGTACATCAAAATGCATAAACTCATAATAAATGTCATCGTAACGTTAAGCGTGCGGACCCTACGATTCGAGAACAATGTAGACATGACTGAGACACATCTCCGGTCAATAACCAATAGCGGGACCTAGATGCCCATATTGGCTCCTACATATTCTACGAAGATCTTTATCGGTCAGACCGCATAACAACATACGTTGTTCCCTTTGTCATCGGTATGTTACTTGCCTGAGATTCAATCATCGGTATCCAATACCTAGTTCAATCTCGTTACCGGCAAGTCTCTTTACTCGTTCCGTAATACATCATCTCGCAACTAACTCATTAGTTGCAATGCTTGCAAGGCTTAAGTGATGTGCATTACCGAGAGGGCTCAGAGATACCTCTCCGACATTCGGAGTGACAAATCCTAATCTCGAAATACGCCAACCCAACATGTACCTTTGGAGACACCTGTAGAGCTCCTTTATAATCACCCAGTTACGTTGTGACGTTTGGTAGCACACAAAGTGTTCCTCCGGCAAACGGGAGTTGCATAATCTCATAGTCATAGGGACATGTATAAGTCATGAAGAAAGCAATAGCAACATACTAAACGATCGGGTGCTAAGCTAATGGAATGGGTCATGTCAATCAGATCATTCAACTAATGATGTGATCCCGTTAATCAAATAACAACTCTTTGTCCATGGTTAGGAAACATAACCATCTTTGATTAACGAGCTAGTCAAGTAGAGGCATACTAGTGACACTCTGTTTGTCTATGTATTCACACATGTATTATGTTTCCGGTTAATACAATTTTAGCATGAATAATAAACATTTATCATGATATAAGGAAATAAATAATAACTTTATTATTGCCTCTAGGGCATATTTCCTTCAGTCTCCCACTTGCACTAGAGTCAATAATCTAGATCACATCGCCATGTGATTTAACATCAATAGTTCACATCTTTATGTGATTGGTTCACATCTCCATGTGACTAACACCCAAAGGGTTTACTAGATTCAATAATCTATTTCACATCGCTATGTGATTAAGAGCCAAAAAGTGATCATGTTTTGCTTGTGAGAGAAGTTTAGTCAATGGGTCTGCCACATTCAGATCCGCATGTATTTTGCAAATTTCTATGTCAACAATGCTCTGCATGGAGCTACTCTAGCTAATTGCTCCCACTTTAAATATGTATCCAGATTGAGACTTAGAGTCATCTGGATCTGTGTCAAAACTTGCATCGACGTAACCCTTTACGACGAACCTTTTGTCACCTCCATAATCGAGAAACATATCCTTATTCCAGTAAGGATAATTTTGACCGTTGTCCATTGATCTACTCCTAGATCACTATTGTACTCCCTCTCTTAACACAGTGTATGGCATACTATAGATCTGGTACACAGCATGGCATACTTTATAGAACCTATGACTGAGGCATAGGGAATGACTTTCATTCTCTTTCTATCTTCTGCCGTGGTCGGGCTTTGAGTCTTACTCAACTTCACACCTTGTAACACAGGCAAGAAACTTTTTCTTTGACTGTTCCATTTTGAACTACTTCAAAATCTTGTCAAGGTATGTACTCATTGAAAAAACTTATCAAGCGTCTTGATCTATCTCAATAGATCTTGATACTCAATATGTAAGCAGCTTCACCGAGGTCTTTCTTTGAAAAAATCCTTTCAAACACTCCTTTATGCTTTGCAGAATAATTCTACATTATTTCCGATCAACAATATGTCATACACATATACTTATCAGAAATGTTGTAGTGCTCCCACTCACTTTTTTGTAAATACAAGCTTCACCGCAAGTCTGTATAAAACTATATGCTTTGATCAATTTATCAAAGCGTATATTCCAACTCCGAGATGCTTGCACCAGTCCATAGATGGATCGCTGGAGCTTACACACTTTGTTAGCATCCTTTGGATCGATAAAACCTTCAGGTTGCATCATATACAACTCTTCTTCTAGAAATCCATTTAGGAATGCAGTCTTTACATCCATTTGCTAGATTTCATAAAATGTGGCAATTTGCTAACATGATTCGGACAAACTTAAGCATAGATACGAGTGAGAAACTCTCATCGTAGTCAACACCTTGAACTTGTCGAAAACCTTTTGCGACAATTCTAGCTTTGTAGATAGTAACACTACTATCCGCGTCTGTCCTCCTCTTGAAGATCCATTTATTTTCTATGGCTTGCCGATCATCGGGCAAATCCATCAAAGTCCATACTTTGTTCTCATACATGGATCATATCTCAGATTTCATGGCCTCAAACCATTTCGCGGAATCTGGGCTCATCATCGCTTCCTCATAGTTCGTAGGTTCATCATGATCTAGTAGCATGACTTCCAGAACAGGATTACCGTACCACACTGGTGCCGATCTCACTCTGGTTTACCTACGATGTTCGGTAGTAACTTGATCTAAAGTTACATGATCATCATCATTAGCTTCCTCACTAATTGGTGTAGTAGTCACAAGAACAGATTTCTGTGATGAACTACTTTCCAATAAGCGAGTAGGTACAATTACCTTATCAGGTTCTACTTTCCTCCCACTCACTTCTTTCGAGAGAAACTCCTTCTCTAGAAAGGATCCATTCTTAGCAACGAATGTCTTGCCTTTGGATCTGTGATAGAAGGTGTACCCAACATTTTCTTTTGGGTATCCTATGAAGACGCACTTCTCCAATTTGGGTTTAAGCTTATCAGGTTGAAAATTTTTCACATAAGCATTGCAACCTCAAACTTTAAGAAACGACAGCTTAGGTTTCTTGCCAAACCATAGTTCATACGGTGTCGTCTCAACGGATTTAGATGGTGCCCTATTTAACGTGAATGCAGCTGTCTTTAATGCATAACCTCAAAAACGATAGTGGTAAATCGATAAGAAACATCATAGATTTGCACTATATCTAATAAAGTACGGCTATGACGTTCGGACACACCATTATGCTGTGGTGTTCCGGGTGGCACGCATTTGTGAAACTATTCCACATTGTTTTAATTGAAGACCAAACTTGTAACTCAAATATTTGTCTCCGCGATCAGATCGTAGAAACCTTATTTTCTTGTTACGATGATTCTCCACTTCACTCTGAAATTTTTTGAACTTTTCAAATGTTTCAGACTTATGTTTCATCAAGTAGATATACTCATATCTGCTCAAATCATCTGTGAAGATCAGAAAATAATGATACCTATTGTGAGCCTCAATATTCATCGGACCACATACATCAGTATGTATGATTTCCAACAAATCTGTTGCTCGCTCCATTGTTCCGAAGAACAGAGTCTTAGTCATCTTGCCCATGAGGCATGGTTCGCAAGCATCAACTGATTCATAATCAAGTGATTCCAAAATCCCATCAGCATGGAGTTTCTTCATGCGCTTTACACCAATATGACCTAAACGGCAGTGCCACAAATAAGTTGCACTATCATTATTAACTTTGCATCTTTTGGCTTCAATATTATGAATATGTGTATCACTACGATCGAGATCCAACGAACTATTTTCATTGGGTGTGTAACCATATAAGGTTTTATTCATGTAAACATAACAACAATTTATTCTCTTACTTAAATGAATAACCGTATTACAATAAACATGATCAAATCATATTCAGGCTCAACGTAAACACCAAATAACACTTATTTAGGTTCAACACTAATCCCGAATTTATAGGGAGTGTGCGATGATGATCATATCAATCTTGGAACCACTTCCAACACACATCGTCACTTCACCCTTAACTAGTCTTTATTCTGCAACTCCTATTTCGAGTTACTAATCTTAGCAACTGAACTAGTATCAAATACTGAGGGGTTGCTATAAACACTAGTAAAGTACACACCAATAACATGTATATCAAATATACTTATGTTCACTTTGCCATCCTTCTTATCTGCCAATCACTTGGGGTAGTTCCGCTTCTAGTGACCAGTCCCTTTGTAGTAGAAGCACTTAGTCTCAGGCTTAGGACCAGACTTGGGCTTCTTCACTTGAGCAGCAACTTGCTTGCCGTCCTTCTTGAAGTTCCCCTTCTTCCCTTTGCCCTTTTCTTGAAACTAGTGGTCTTGTCTACCATCAACACTTGATGTTTTTCTTGATTTCTACCTTCATCGATTTCAGCATCACGAAGAGCTTGGGAATTACTTTTGTCATCCCTTGCATATTATAGTTCATCACGAAGTTCTACTAACTTGGTGATGGTGACTAGAGAATTCTGTCAATCACTCTTTTATCTGGAAGATTAACGCCCACTTGATTCAAGCGATTGTAGTACCCAGACAATCTGGGCACATGCTCACTAGTTGAGCGATTCTCCTCCATCTTTTAGCTATAGAACTTGTTGGAGACTTCATATCTCTCAACTCGGGTATTTGCTTGAAATATTAACTTCAACTCCTAGAACATCTCATATGGTCCATGATGTTCAAAACGTCTTTGAAGTCCCGATTCTAAGCCGTTAAGCATGGTGCACTAAACTATCAAGTAGTCATCATATTGAGCTAGCCTAAAGTTCATAACGTCTGCATCTGCTCCTGCAATAGGTCTGTCACCTAGCGGTGCATCAAGGACATAATTCTTCTGTGCAGCAATGAGGATAAACCTCAGATCACGGATCCAATCCGCATCATTGCTACTAACATCTTTCAACACAATTTTCTCTAGGAACATATCAAAATAAACATATGAAAGCAACAATGCGAGCTATTGATCGACAACATAGATATGCTAATACTACCAGGACTAAGTTCATGATAAATTAAAGTTCAATTAATCATATTACTTAAGAACTCCCACTTAGATAGACATCCCTCTAATCCTCTAAGTGATCACGTGATCCAAATCAACTAAACCATGTCCGATCATCACGTGAGATGGAGTAGTTTCAATGGTGAACATCACTATGTTGATCATATCTACTATATGATTCACGCTCGACCTTTCGGTCTCCGTGTTCCGACGCCATATCTGTATATGCTTGGCTCGTCAAGTATAACCTGAGTATTCCGCGTGTGCAACTTTTTTGCACCCGTTGTATTTGAACGTAGAGCCTATCACACCCGATCATCATGTGGTGTCTCAGCACGAAGAACTTTCGCAACGGTGCATACTCAGGGAGAACACTTCTTGATAATTTAGTGAGAGATCATCTTATAATGCTACCGTGAATCAAAGCAAGATAAGATGCATAAAAGATAAACATCACATGCAATCAATATAAGTGATATGATATGGCCATCATCATCTTGTGCCTGTGATCTCCATCTCCGAAGCACCGTCATGATCACCATCGTCACCGGTGCGACACCTTGATCTCCATCATAGCATCGTTGTCGTCTCGCCAATCTTATGCTTCCACGACTATCGCTACCGCTTAGTGATAAAGTAAAGCATTACATCGCGATTGCATTGCATACAATAAAGCGGCAACCATATGGCTCCTTCCAGTTGCCGATAACTCGGTTAAAAAACATGATCATCTCATACAATAAAATTTAGCATCATGTCTTGACCATATCACATCACAACATGCCCTGCAAAAACAAGTTAGACGTCCTCTACTTTGTTGTTGCTAGTTTTACGTGGCTGCTACGGGCTTAAGCAAGAACCAATCTCACCTACGCATCAAAACCACAACGATAGTTTGTCAAATAGACTCCGTTTTAACCTTCGCAAGGACCGGGCGTAGCCACACTCGGTTCAACTAAAGTTGGAGAGACAGTCGCCCGCAAGCCACCTATGTGCAAAGCACATCGGGGGAACCGGTCTCGCGTAAGCGTACGCGTAATGTTGGTCCGGGTCGTCTCTTCCAACAATACCGCCGAACCAAAGTATGACATGCTGGTAGGCAGTATGACTTATATCGCCCACAACTCACTTGTGTTCTACTCGTGCATATAACATCAAACCATAAAACCAGGCTCGGATGCCACTATTGGGGAACGTAGTAATTTCAAAAAAATTCCTACGCACACGCAAGATCATGGTGATGCACAGCAACGAGAGGGGAGAGTGTTGTCTACGTACCCACGCAGACCGACTGCGGAAGCGTTGACACAACATAGAGGAAGTAGTCGTACGTCTTCCCGATCCGACCAATCCAAGCACCGTTACTCCGGCACCTTCGAGTTCTTAGCACACGTACAGCTCGATGATGATCCCCGGGCTCCGATCCAGCAAAGTGTCGGGGAGGAGTTCCGTCAGCACGACGGCGTGGTGACGATCTTGATGTACTACCGTCGCAGGGCTTCGCCTAAGCACTACTACAATATAATCGAGGTGGAATATTGTGGCAGGGGGCACCGCACACGGCTAAGGAACGATCTCAATGATCAACTTGTGTGTCTAGAGGTGCCCCCTGCCTCCGTATATAAAGGAGCCAAGGGGGAGGGGGCCGCCGGCCAGGAGGAGGGCGCAGGAGGAGTCCTACTCCTACCAGGAGTAGGACTCCCCCCCCCAATCCTAGTTGGACTAGGATTCCCCGAGGGGGAAAGAGAGAGAGGGGGGTCGGCCACCTCTCCTAGTCCTAATAGGACTAGGGGAGGGGGGAGGTGTGCGGCCACCTTGGGCTGCCCCTTTCTCCTTTCCACTAAAGCCCATTAAGGCCCATATGGCTCCCGGGGGTTCCGGTAACCTCCCGGTACTCCGGTAAAATCCTGATTTCACCCGGAACACTTCCGATATCCAAATATAGGCTTCCAATATATCAATCTTTATGTCTCGACTATTTCGAGACTCCTCGTCATGTCCGTGATCACATCCGGGACTCCGAACTAACTTCGGTACATCAAAATGCATAAACTCATAATAAATGTCATCGTAACGTTAAGCGTGCGGACCCTACGATTCGAGAACAATGTAGACATGACTGAGACACATCTCCGGTCAATAACCAATAGCGGGACCTAGATGCCCATATTGGCTCCTACATATTCTACGAAGATCTTTATCGGTCAGACCGCATAACAACATACGTTGTTCCCTTTGTCATCGGTATGTTACTTGCCTGAGATTCAATCATCGGTATCCAATACCTAGTTCAATCTCGTTACCGGCAAGTCTCTTTACTCGTTCCGTAATACATCATCTCGCAACTAACTCATTAGTTGCAATGCTTGCAAGGCTTAAGTGATGTGCATTACCGAGAGGGCTCAGAGATACCTCTCCGACATTCGGAGTGACAAATCCTAATCTCGAAATACGCCAACCCAACATGTACCTTTGGAGACACCTGTAGAGCTCCTTTATAATCACCCAGTTACGTTGTGACGTTTGGTAGCACACAAAGTGTTCCTCCGGCAAACGGGAGTTGCATAATCTCATAGTCATAGGGACATGTATAAGTCATGAAGAAAGCAATAGCAACATACTAAACGATCGGGTGCTAAGCTAATGGAATGGGTCATGTCAATCAGATCATTCAACTAATGATGTGATCCCGTTAATCAAATAACAACTCTTTGTCCATGGTTAGGAAACATAACCATCTTTGATTAACGAGCTAGTCAAGTAGAGGCATACTAGTGACACTCTGTTTGTCTATGTATTCACACATGTATTATGTTTCCGGTTAATACAATTTTAGCATGAATAATAAACATTTATCATGATATAAGGAAATAAATAATAACTTTATTATTGCCTCTAGGGCATATTTCCTTCAAAATTCTCAACAGATGCGTACACGGCGCCGCACCAGAGGCGGTACTCTTTCATATCTGCTCAACTTATTTATCACAGCAAGAAAATATATCGCCACTGCTTTACTCTGATTTCTTGTCTTGGTTGCGAAGTTGCCTTTGTCCGGTTTGCACCTTCAGATCCGCCATGGCACGCTCAACACTATACTCCCAATGCTTATGATTTCCCCCTTGTATATTCCACACTAGTTAAATCACATTAGACTAAATTTCAAAATTGGGTCTGTCGATTTTTCAGAGCTCGCCGGAGTTTGCTGGTGCGATCGAAGGGGCTCAGGTGGTTGTGGGGCCTCGCCGGACGAAGAAAACTCGACGTGGGTGGGGGTTGGGGTAGGGGTGGGGGTGGGGGTGGCGGAGGAACACAGGCGGCGAGGGCCGGTGGTCCGGCCGGCGGCCCGTGCTGTGTTCTGTATGGGAAGAATCAGAGACGAGGAAGAAGAAGGGTTAGGAGACGTAGGATCTTCATCCAACCGCCTGAAATGGTCGAGAGACAGCTGGGAGTTGCATTCTTAATGCGCTCTGGTTCATCATGTGTGGGCACTGCGCAACCAACAATTTATTATCCAAAATCTGCTTGCTCTTCTTTACCATGTTCCTCTTCCGTTCTTTTTTAATATGTACTCTCTCCGTTCCTAAATACAAGTCATTGTATAGATTCCACCATGGACTACATATGGAGTAAAATGAGTGAATCTACACTCTAAAATGTATCTAGATACATCTGTATGTGATCCATAGTGGAAATCTCTACCAAGACTTATATTTTGGAACGGAAGGAGTATGATAGTAGTACAGTATGTTCCTTGTACTGAAGATGAGTAGGGACATTTGCAGTGTAGAGGTCTATACGGTTGGTTGTGATGGACACTTTGAGCCTCTTTGATTCGTAGGATCTTGTAAACATATGAATAGGATTTGTAGTGGCGTGCCCACTTGAATCCTATAAGAATAGCAAGGAAATGCGGGGAGCTGTGTCGCCTTTGAGAGTTACACTGATATTAACAGTACCGCACCTTCACTTGAAGAGAGCTGGTATCCGAAGCCTTTCTAGCCGTACCGGCAATACTAGCACATATATTCCAGCAAGTTCCACTTTTTCTGATTTTACTCTGGTGCTTAAGATTTTCCCGTTATATCTACGCTATGATCTGTGTAGCTGCTTTGTGTCGCACTAGCAGCAATCCACTCTTGAAGCTAAACACTGCAATGACTTACAAAATTGGCACCAATGCATTGAGTGCCATTCTGGATGCAATGAAACTCATACGTCCCCACCTGTTGATTCTTGTTCAGAATATGATCCTAATGACTATTCTAACCTCGAGGAGTCAAAGGCAGATGGCATGTCCTGTTCACCCATCAAGGTGCCTGTTCTAATTTGGCAATGTTTTATTGATTGCAGGTATCTTGCATATGTTGTCTTGCATTTCTTCTACTTTGTTACACCGCCATCTGCTTAGTTTACTCATCATATATGTCGAGATGCCATGCCCATCCATTATCAATACATATTCCATCTATCATCATACCATGTTTTTCCACTCAAATGTTGTTCTTATGCATCAGACATCAAAAAGGAAGAGGGTGATTGCCGAACCTGAAGGAGCACCAGCAAAGTCCTTGAAAAACATGGTGGTGCTGGAGAAATCAAACAACACCCCACTTATATTGGTTGTACAACTAGTGACACAAAACGTAGGACCGACTCCAGCAGACTGTACACATACTTCATTGGCCACACCACTAGCCCCACCACACAGGACCTGCACTCCCGTAAAAGGTATACCGATTTCATTTGCTATAGCACCAGCTGTACCACAGAAAAATCCCACTCTAGCAAAAAGTACAGCAAGTCCACCGGCCGAAGACCTATCCCAAATGCATAGACGGCCAATTCCTGCAGATTGGAACCCCATTCCATTTATTCCCAGTTTAAAAGACAATGCTTTCAATGTTGTTAGGGACTACGTGCATATATTCCCATCATGGGAAGATTATTGTGAAGACAAACGCCATTTTCACATCTTCCTGTCCAACTTACGTGTAAGTGCTATTATTCATGGTTATTATTTCCCTGTTTTCTGCTGATTGAACACATCAATGATTTACATTATATTGTTGTAACTAGGCAAGGGTCAATCTGGATAGTCATGACGAGCAAAGCTTGCTTGTGCTTTTCAAGGAAGCATTGCAGCAGTATTGGTGTTACCTGAGGAAATCACACTTTGATGGCAAGTCTATAAATGAATTTCTGGTGAAGTCTCCTATGCTAAATTTAGAAGACATTGAATGGAAAAACCTTGTTATGCACTGGTCTCATTCCTAGGATGAGGTACTGTCTATGAAATCACATGACAATTTGAACTTCTACTTTTCCGCATGTGCCTTACGGATCTTTTTTGCAGGATATCTGCTCGAAGAAAATTCCGGTTTGACAAGAATGACAGGATATCGCAAATATGCTGCCCACTGCTTTGCTCTTGTTAGTACCTGTTGTCCTATATCACTGTACTTGCATACATACCTGGTTCATTATGTGACAGCAGTATGCATGATAGCTTGCTTATCAATTGTTCGCTCCAAATTATCTGATCTGTATGAATGGTTACATTAGTGTAGAATATATCCAATGTAAATGTTTTTTTAGCTTTGCATTGTTCTTGTAAGTACATGTTGTCCTTTATCAGTGTACCTATAATGACAGGTAGTTGTTCATGTACCATCACTCTGCAGCTTATTTTCCTTTGCCCTCCATTTTCTACACATCAGATCTATATTTACTCTTACCATAAGGTTGGTACTGAAGAAGTTTAGCTGTGCATTGCTCCAGGCTGTACCTTTTGCCTGTATCGCTGCACTTACATTTATAGCCACTTGGTTATGTAGCATCACTCTTCATCTTATCTTAAATATTCTCCATTTTTTCGTATATTATCACATCTATATTTACTCTTAACAAAATGTAGAATAAATGCAATGCTTTTGAAGAAGATTCTGTGGTAAACTTCTTGAATTGCCCCCCCCCCCATCAGCATGGACAAGGCCTTTATAGAGCCTGTCTTCACCAATAATGTAAGTTTATCCATCTCAAGCTTTCAAACTTTGTTGTATATATTTGGTTAGGCATGACTACAGCAGCTATTTATTTTTGGTGTTTGCATCAAATTGCTTGTTTAAAGTTTATTATGTAGTTCATAAACAAAAGTTTGTCCTTTCTTAATTTAAGTTTTCAGTTGTACAACCAAGTTTCTTCTTCATACCATGTAAATTAAACTATACAGAGCAAGTGGTCTTCTTTTGCACTGCATGTATGCTTCTGTTCTTCATCTGTAATCCAGTGGTGTGGTGAACCTACACACTACAGCACAATGTCATATTCTGCAATGTCTTAACTATGAACAATGTCATATCATTCTACTACTATTTAAACTGTCTCTTTATTTGCCAATCTGAAATGGTATAAATTGACAGCACACTAACCATTGATACTTATGAGTTCTTGATCTGTAATCCAGTGGTGTCGTGAAGCTGCCAACTCCTTCACAATGTCATTTCCTGCCATGTCTTAACCTGAACAATACCATATTGTGTTAATACAATTTTAAACTGTGTCACTTTATTCGTCAGTAAGAAATGTGATGAATTGTCAGCACTGATACTTTTATGTGCAAAACCTGTCATATGACTGTTTGTTTATCTTTCAGAGTGAGGAAGATATAAGTGTTGAACAAGCACAGTCTCATCATCTTGCTCAGCTGCTTGCGCTGCAGCTCCCCAGCAGGGCTAACCTTTCTTGAACTCTATTGAAGTGCTGTCGGTTTTGTATATTATTTTGTCGGCGTGTTTATTTGCACTAGTGGCGATCTTTGATGCCCAGTGTATGTAATCTGCTGTCTGCTTGTGCTTTATTATCATAGTGGCGAACTTTGATGCCCAGTGGATGTAATATGCCGTAATTTCTTTATTGTATAGTCTAAGTTTTTTCTTATTCACGATGCTGCAGTTATTTTACTGTATATATATCCTGTCTTCGCAGTAAACCGGCCAAACCGTAAAATTACGGTACATAATCGGGCCGTCATGCAATCACGATGTAGGTTGGGTCTGAAACGTGCCGAACAGCTCATGGGCCGGCAGCAGCCCGAAATGAACCCCGGCCCATGATTGTGCGAATCAAATCACGGGCTTTTAACAGGCCAAAATTGTCTTGATCCTTATTTGGCCCAATCAGATATCGGCTGCGAGCAGGCCGGATGCAAACCGGGCCGTAGTTAGGCCCAACTATATGACGGGCTTTTAACAGGCCGAAATTAATATAGGGCCGAAATGTTAAACGGACCCTTAACAGGCCAAAACTAATATCAGCCTGAATTACTAAGTGGGCCTTTAGCAAGTGGGCCCAAAAGCATAGTGTCCAGTTGACGGGCCGAATCTGATATGGGCCATAATTGAGCCCAAAGCCTCTTAAAGGGTCGGACCTGATCTGGGCCGTAATTTGGCCCATAACATGGTAGGCTTTTAACGGGTCTGATCTCATATGGGCCACTATTAGGCCCGGAGCGTGGCAGGCCATTAATGGACCAGATCAAATATGGGCCGGCATTTGGCCCAAAACATGGCAGCCAGTTAATGGGCCGGCCTACTAGGGTCCTCAAAATCTTGTGGGCCTACAGCTGGGCCGGCCCATTAATGTCGGCGAAATCTCGTGGGCCTTTAGCTGGGTTGGCCCATTATGATCCACAAGAATCTTGTGGGCCTTTACCTGGGCCGGCCCATTATGGCACGCAAAAATCCTGTGGGCCTTTACCTGGGCCGGCCCATTATGGCCCGCAAAATCTTGTGGGCCTTTAGCTGGGCCAGCCCATTATGGTCCGCAAAATCTTGTGGGCCTTTAGCTGGGCCGGCCCATTATGGTCCGCAAAATCTTGTGGGCCTTCAGTTGGGCCAGCCCATTTAAACTTGATGAGCCGGTCCACGTGTCAACATATCATAGGCGTGTCTCGCCCATTGGATAGTGACACCTGTGCCAACACGGACCTGACATGTGTCTCCTCCAGCCAATGATGATTTTACACGTGGAAAATCCCAATTGGTCGGGGCTGTTAATGGGTTATCGGATCCAAAACCCGACCCGATAGCTTAACGGTGTTCCGTTACGGTGGATGCCACGTGTCGGTCACCCTTGACGAAAGCACTTCTGTGACGCGCGATTTATCGTCATGGAAGTGGACACTTCCGTGATGATAATTTTGGTAATGTCATGGAACACTTCTACGACAGCACATGTATGGCTATCTTGATTCTGTCATAAATTTGTCATGGATGTACATGCATGACAAAAAACGCGACCTACTGTGACAAACACGTATCATGGAACTGTATTTTTTTTTGTAGTGTGGCCCGCAAGCTCCCCATGCACTCCTGGAGTGCGACCCAGACATCGTCGATGGTCATCCGCGCCTCCACCAGCGTGTCCATGTCCATCCGATGGGGTGCCCATCCTGCCGCCAGTGTCTGAATGGTGATGCACAGCTGGTTGAGCCGGTCCCGGTGCTCTGCCATGGTGTCATGCACTGCGGTGACCCGTTCCTCGGTCACATGCACATCTCCTTCCGCATCGCCGCCAGTTCTGATGTGTGGGGTGGTGAGACATGGACGGGTGTGGTGGTCGCTTCTAGACTAGTATATTAGTATCACAAAAGGACATGGCAAAGCAATGGATAGGCCCCGTCGAATGGCTCTGCAGTAGCAGGAGCTTCACATTGGTGCCATTGCCTTTCTTTCTGACCAATGGCACCTCCTTCTGCCCCAAGAAAAGAAAAGAAATGCTCATTAGCTTGAATGACACCTACTTCGGCCCCAAGAACTAAATTTTGTAATGTAGTCAATGTTGTTCATTAATTCACTCAGGAAATACATAATCATGATTTTGGAGGTATTGGACCTAAGAGAACTTGCATGCATGTACACATTGCTTGATTTGACGTTGTGAGTTGTGAGACATGATCATTAGTGTGGATAACTCCATTTATGAATGAACTTTGTTATGCATTGTCACCTCGACTGAAAATATATTGGTGTTCTCCAATAAAAACACGAGTTGAAAGGCGGGTTGCTTTTAAAAACTGATGATGATGCTTTGAAGATGATACATGTATCATAGAGGTCAAAGCATCTTACAATATATGTTGATCATGTCAATATAATTGAGCAACAACACTAGCATGATGTTGTGGTAGTTGGATTAAGTGAGTTGCCTAGAGTTATGGTCTTCCCTACTAAACATGAGGACATAGGGAAAGGACGAAGTGAGACAGCAGGAAATTCAGTAGTGGAAGGAGGAACAAAAGAAGAGGTCGAAGACAGTGACAGTGATGATCTAGATGAGCAATTCAATGATAGTGACTATGACATATAGAGTGGAGATGATGAATTATATGAAAAGAATGTAGATCGTGCCGAGAAGGATGGATTAATTCATGAGAAAGTGAAGACTAAGTTGTACGAGGAAGATGAGCCATTTTTTCTGTTCTCAAGCTTCCAGAAGAAGAGGGGAACATGAAATTCAACTTCAAACCATTTATTAATATTGTAGGCATGGAGAAACCAGATTTCAAGCATGGCATGAGTCGGAACAATTGAGGAGATTTGGCAAGCCATATCTAAGAATGAGGTACAAAAGAGAGTGAAGTTCACCAAGACTAGAAACGAGAATGTCTACTTTGGGCTCAATGCGTGGATGGATGCTCCTGACTTTCCAAGTGTTTATTTGACAAAAGGTCAGATAGTTATCTAATGTAAAGCATATGTTGATGAACACACATGTGAGAAGATATAGAATGTGAAAGAGATGACTGCTCCTTATCTCATAAAGAAATGTTCGGCTGAAGATGATCTTGCACTTTTTTTCCCACACGGTCGTCTGCGGATGGGTTGTTTTTGCTAGGGATGTAAACCAGGTCCATTTAATACACTTATGGTCTAACAGTTCAATCAAGTTTTTTCCGAAGAAAATGAACAATCGAGCTAGCTGAAGCTAACTAAACGGGACTTGCAGGGCACCGTTCATTTGCCATTTATACCCCTACTTTTTCATCAAGATGTGTGTAGTAACAATATTTGTTTCCACAAGGCAGTCCTAAGAAAACATATTCCTCCTTGCTTGGAATCACATGTTTTCGAATGTTCATTCTATTATAAATGGACTAGTATTTTGAGATTTCGAAAATCAACTTACTAGAGCGAGGAGGTCTGTCTTGCTGTGGTAGCGGAGGGAGCACGCTACCCCTCCTGTTCTGGCTGGTGGGCCCATCCCCTGCAACCGGATCTGCCTGGCGCTCGCTGCTCTTCCAACCTTTCTCTCCTCTCCTCCCCAAGAATTCTCACCTCCGGCCTCACGCTCGCAGCGAGAGAGAGACGAGCGGAGCGGCGGCCATGGCGCGAGAGCTGAGCAAGGAGAACCTGGAGTTGGTCCTCATGCAGGCCATGATGGCCGCCAAGAACGTGCGCACGCAGCGCGACCGCCTCTTGGAGCTCCACCGCCGCCTGGAGCGCCACCGGGCCGCCCCCGCCCCCACCCCTGCCGACGCCGAGGCCAGGCTCGGGCAGATCGCCTCGGACGTCTTCAAGGTCTATTACCTCGGCCTGGATCCCGGCGCCAGGATGCTCTCGGTCTGCCTCGACACCGCCGTCAAGAACCGCGCCGTCTCCGCCGTCAACATCGCCTTCGCACTCCTGCCCGACGAGCAGCTCTACGACGCGCTGCTCGCGCAGAAGCTCCCGGCCCGCCCCACCACCCAGGCCCAGGCCATCGCCCGCGTCGAGTCCGCCATCTTGGCCGTCAAGATGCTCGAGGAGCACCACCTCCCGCGCTGCGTCGAGTGCCTCGTCGGCGGCCAGGCCCCCGTCCCCGGCAAGCCCCGCGACTCGGTCGCCGCCGCCACCGAGAGCCTCGCCAAGGCCGATCTGTCCGACGACCCGGACGCCACCGCCAAGACCCGTCACGTAGCCAGCGACGGCGACGTGGACAAGGCGCTCGACTACCTGTGCCGCGCAAACCGGATCACGGCCCTCGCCATCAAGCACATCGACCTCGCCGTCGCCGTCCTCTCCCGCTTCCTCGACCGCAAGGAGCTCGCCCGCCTCGCCAAGTTGACCGACTGTGGCGCCTACCTAGGAGTTGAGGTCCGCTACCTTCCTGTTCTCTTCTTCCTCCCTAGGTGTACCGGCGGCACGAGCATCAATCTGACAGTCCGATTCATCTCACTGCAGATTAGCCAACCCACTACTTCACCTGATCCATCGACGCTGTCGACATGGGACTGAAGGGTGGTGGGATCCCTTTTGAAGCCATGCCCCTCTTATCACTCATTTAATTACTTCATCTTCATCATATATGCAGACTTGTGGTTTCAGTTCAGTTTGGTCTGATTTATTCAGTGCTATCCTACTACTATCTGTGTTTAACTAATTCCTGGGCGGCCGTGGCAACTTATATTAGCTTCATCTATTAAGGGTAATCAATGTAGTAGTGTGATGTTGAACTGCATCTTATCTATGGGACGATCCAATCAAATCGCAGGAGGTATCTTAATTACTCAGCTTCATCTGTCCTACTAGTACAATGTCGTAGCTGCATATTGTTCATGGATGATCAAATTGAATTGCATGACAAAATGGTGATTTCGGGCTTGTTATAATCATGTTTTGTGATGCCACTTTTTTGTTCCGGTCGTAGACTTAGCATGGATAGCAAGATCTCTTAATGGCGTGCATCCCCCGTTTGGGAATCGTGTTTTCTGATGCATGGTGTTTGTGATGATCCATATAATAGTCACCAACATCTTTGTAATCTTCCTACATGCTGGTTATCTTGGACTGGAAGCATTGACCAGGCACAATTTGCTTGATTTCCCCGTTAATTGAAACCTTCTGCTTCTGCATTGTGTTATTTTATAATGAGGTAAACACCCGGCCTATTCTGCCTTGCGTTATTATTTGTGGTGTGTTGATGTCCCTAATTATTTCGAATCACTCCATCAGTCGCTCTGTTCATCTATGCCCTCTAGTTCATGTAACCTTTTGAGATCACTTCAGTTCGGCCAGTTTATTCTGCTGCTAATATCTGTGTTTACTTTCGGGAGAACCATGCCTATCTTAATTAGCTTCATTAGGGGTAATGTTGATATGCATCTTATCTGTGGGACAGCCGAATGGAGTTGCAGTTTCAGCGCATGTGAAAATTGGGATTTTGGACAAGCTACAACCATGTGTTTAATCATTTGTCTGGGATGGCATTTGCTTTGATCATAGACAGTAATCTGGATTAATGTTGTTTGCATCCTCAGTTGCTATTTTTTTTTTAAATGTTCATTCCTTAATCTTGTTCTGCATGGCATAAGAGTTATATATATCCTTTATGGGTGTGAATTGTGATAACGATCCACAGTCACTGAGAAACTTATGATGGACTACATCCTACATTTGCTGGTTGTTTGGGAGGATGCATGAGGCACATTATGATGACCCTTTTCCAGCATGTTTTGTATGTAATCTTCTCCTAATGTACACTTACGGTCTCTGTAGATGCGCAAGAAATTTACACTTATCTTAGCTGCATCTTATTTGTGGACGATTCAATCAAATTGAACATGACAAAATTGGGATTTCAAACGTGCTACTGTCTGTTTTAATCATGTTTTGTGATGCCATTTTTTTGTTCCGATCATATGATTGCAATCTATACTAATGAAGTGCATTCCCAGTTTGCAAACCGTGTCTCCTATCAGCCATTTAGTTCATGCAACCTTATGATTCCTCTGCATGCTCCTCCTATCTTAGTCGTTTAGTACATGCAACCTTATGATTTCAGTTCAGTTGGTTCAGTCAGATTACTCTGCTGCTATGCTACTTCTGATTGTTTAATTAATTTGTGGACGGCCAGTGGCAATTTATCTTAGCTTCCTAGGTAATCAATGTAGTACCATAGTGTTGAACTGCATCTTAACTGTGGGACGACCAATATATATGGTTCTAGTGAGGTGTCGTTGCATCTTATTCGTGGACGATCGAATCGAATCACATGACAAAATTAGGATTTTGGACGTGCTACTACTGTTTTTTAATAATCATATTCTGTGATGCCATATTTCTGTTCGGATCCTAGCTTCCAGCCCCAGTTTGTGAATCATGTTTTCTTCTGTGTGGAATGTGCTCGCTGTCCCTACTGGTTCATGTTCATCCAGCATGTTTGGTAACCTTGTGCCTCATGTTATTATGTGCGGTGCCCTCATGTCCCAACTGATTCTTTCAAAAATAATTTGGGAGGAAAACCATCGTACTTATGTGATCTGGAACACACATACTCACGGCGATGTAGGATTTATGTGAGGAGCGAAAAGTATTTGCATTCATTTTCACATCATCTGTAGAAACAAGAAGATATCTGGAGATATATAACATGGCTGAACATTTCTGTTCCTTGTAGAATGTGGCACTGTACTATGCTGCAAACTAGTGCAATTTTGTCAGTTGCTTGTTTTGTTTCTGAAGACCAAGGGCACTTCCCAAAAATTGACACTTGTTTAACTTATCTGTCCAAGAAATTCAAAACAAAAAACATTTTGCATTTTTGAAATCGTCTTTTGTCACCAAAGAAATTGTCTTTAAAATTGCCTTAAAAATGAATTTCTTTTCTGCTAGTGCTGATTGACTTAGCTATCGACAAGTCCTTATCAGTCAATTTACTTCATCTATGATGATCTCTAGGTGGTCAATTATGCAGACTTATGTTTTCATTTCAGTTTGATCAGACTAGTATGTTGTTCTGCTACCATCTGAACTTTTTTGTCAGCAAACATGGATGTGGTTTTCACATGCATGCAAATTTTTGTGATGAAAATTACATTCATAGAAAGTCTAGGCAAAAATAACAAAATTGGTGATCCAAAATGCTTTCGAAAGCATAAAATAAACAGGATCATCGATTTTGTTTTTTTGGGGCATGTCAGCTCATGCTCACAAACCCCATGTCCCACAAGAAAGCATAAAATAAACAGGATCATCGGTTTTTTTTTGGGGGGCATGTCAGCTCATGCTCACAAACCCCATGTCCCACAAATTGCTTTAAACTGAAGAACAACCGCACAGAATTGCACTTAGTTTGTCCATTTCATACTTAGAAAACCCATTCAGGATGTTCTACCGCCTTTGAGACTCGTCGCAACAACAGCCGCCAACAATCATCACACTTGATGACCTACAGAGGCTTGCTGACAAGTTAATATGTGAGGACTGAGCCCGACTAACCGGTGGACGAGGATGCGCCCGCAGTCCAACGGCCGGCGAGATGCGAGCACAGAGAGAAGGCAGAAATACCGTGAGGCTGCGCAAAGCGCTGGGGTTACTGCACGATTCGGTTTCCGAGGACTTCCAACGAAACGTGATGGCGCCGAGGCCTGGGTGCATCGAAACCGGCAACAACAGTGACGTGCATAGATACGTCCATTCTGGCGGTGGCGACGAGTGGCAGCTGAATCGAAGTGGGTGGAGGAACGGCGGGCGCTACGTCGTGTTTGCGGTGGTGCTTGTCCACCGGTGGAGGCAAGGACAACTGCGCCGGAGTGGATGCGGCCGAGTGGGGGAGAGCAGCGAGCGCAGGAAAGAGGGAAAATCATCCTAAGAACGAGCCCGACCGAGTAAATATAAGCAATGACCGACGTAAGGAGTAAACTTTTTAGGAGTTATAAAGCAGATGAGGGATCGGCTAGGTCCTGAAAACATAAAACTTATGGAGTTAATCGGTTTTGAGGGCCAGTATTCCGGAGAAAATACAACATTCGTTTCAGATCATCTGTGTATGTACTTCCTCCGTTTCAAATTATTCGTCGTAGAAATGAATGTATCTAGAACTAAAATACATTTAGATACATCCATATCTGCGACAAGTAATTTGGAACGGAGAGAGTAGTAACAAGAGGGTATGTATCCACGAATGTCGAAAAATACAGTGGCTGAGCATTTGTGTGGCACTGTACTAGAACAGTACAACCGGTTGGCTCTTTCATTCCCATCCATCGATGATCCATCATGCTCCTAGTCCTCTATGCTTCATCCAATTAGGAATGAGATGTACAAAATGATTTTCTGTACCCCTAAAAAAAGATGATTTTCTCTTTTGAGATGATACGGTAGTTGATTTTGTTGAGTAAATAGGCAATTTCTCGATTAAATTAATCCACGAGTAAATCACTAACATGACATTGACACAAATAAACACATACTAGTATTCAGTCAAGCTAGCATATACTACGCTAATTGCAGAAAGATTTACGTATAACGCTAGCATGACTACAACAGAAAACAGTAAAAGCGGGATAAACGAGTTATACCCTCCAGTAGGCCATGCAGAGGCCGCGGCTTTGGTGGCAGCAGCGGCGTCCTCGGAGGCCTTCTTGTCGGCTTCAGCTTTCTCAGCGGCGGCACGTTCGGCGGCGGACGTAGAGGAAGTAGATGATCGAAAGCGAGCAGCCGCGTAATCGCTGCCCAAAAACCTATTCGCCCCTCACCCCGTACAGGAACCAGAAGGGTGTGGTTTCGGAGACCTGCTCTCCCGTCGACCGTGTACGCGGCGGACGAGATGGAGTCACCGGCGGCATCAGCAGCAAAGGAACGACGGTGGGTGTGCGCGTGGAGCAGATGTGATCTGTTCGTGGTGGCTAGGGTTAGGAGACACGGCACACATATATAGACGCAGCCGCGTGGAGAGACGTGGGCTCGAACGTCCGAGTACGTGACAGCCCACGATCTGACGTCTCAGATCATGGCCCAGCTGTCAGAGAACTCTCCGTTAGTGACTGGCAAAAATAAGAGCGTAGGTGTGAGCTCGGCTCGGCTCAATCCCGCAACCGGCGGCGCGTCGCGTCGTGACGAGGCGTGGCGAGGCGGGCGGCGGAGGAGGAGTGCGCGAGGGCCTCTTCTCTTCTCAAGCTCCAATAGCATGTAGAAGAGAAACCCTTATAAGGAGGTCCAACTCCTCTTCCACTTCCGGGGTGGGACTAAACTTCCCACTACACTTAGTGCCATATAACCCACATGGGCCCTTAGAGATTTTTCAGAAATTGCTATATGGGCCTAGAGCCCATCTCAAATTTCAGCAATCCCCCACCAGATCTCGAGGGTCCATTGTGTCCTCTGTTCCAATTACTATTTTTATATACCAGTGTTTTAGTGAAGACATGTTAAGGTTGAGCTTCACCTAGAGCAAGTAGTTACACTCCTTCACAGCTGAACAATGAACTATGCCTTGAATTGTCAGTTTGCGTAAAGAAGTTTCACCACATGTCTTACTAATACTAGGCTGCCGAAGGCTGACCCCTCGGGTGGAGCATATAAGTCACACTCCTGGCCTATTCATGAGCTTACTAGAGATCACCCCAATCTCATAGACTGTGACCAGCAGTCGGGCTCATATAGGTGTGTTCCTCCAAAGATCGCTCTGTAGGATAGCATCTTGCTTATATAAGCTTCAGAACACATTAAGACAGTAGTCATCCTACCATACAGTATCGAGAGTATTGCATCTCCAACGGAGTGGGTTAGTATAGTTACTCTCCTCAGTTCACCACTGGCTTGTTTTCCCAGGTCCTAATTCACGGGATCTCCGATCACATAGGTTGGGTTACTACCATGGCAACTTATGTGGGTCTCATACCCATCTCCCTCGATGCATTATCTATCACTACACGTGATAGCCCTTTCGTAAAGGGATCTGCCAGATTCTTAGCCGTATGGACATACTCCAACGCTATCACTCCGGAGTTTCTTAATTTTCTGACAACCTTTAATCTCATTCTTATGTGTTTGTTGGACTTCATGTTGTCCTTTGAACTTTTCACCTTGGTGATGGCAGTCTAATTATCGCAGTTCATAAGGATAGCCGGAACCGGTTTATCAACCAATGGCAAGTCCATCAAAAGATCTCGAAGCCATCCTGCTTCGACACCAGATGTGTCTAATGCTGTTAATTCTACTTCCATAGTCGATCTCGTTAAGATCGTTTGCTTGCAAGACTTCCAGGAAACAGCGCCACCTCCAAGAGTAAACATATACCCAGTTGTGGCCTTCATCTCATCAGCATCAGAGATCCAATTTGCATCACTATATCCTTCAAGTACCGACGGGTATCCGGTATAGTGAAGTCCATAGTTCATACTGCCTTTCAGATAACGCATAACTCTTTCAACAGCATGCCAATGTACATCACCTGGTTTGGAAACAAATCGGCTCAGTTTGCTCACAGCAAACGCGATGTCAGGCCTCGTTGCGCTCGCTAGGTACATCAGTGAACCAATGATTTGAGAGTATCTCAATTGATCTATAGCCGTGCCTTTGGACTTTCGAATCAACACGCTAGGATCATATGGTGTTTGAGATGGTGTGCAGTCCGAATATCCAAAACGACTCAACACCTTCTCAACATAGCGGGATTGCAGAAATGTAATCTCACCCTCATTATCTCTCAGTAGCTTGATGTTCAAGATAACATCAGCCACACCAAGTTCTTTCATCTCAAAGTTCTGAGACAAAAACGACTTGACCTCCTCAATGACTTTGAGGTTGGTTCTGAATATCAGTATGTCATCAACATACAAGCACAGTATAACTCCTTCGCCCCCACCATGGCGATAGTATACACATTTGTCAGCCTCATTAACAACGAAACCAACAGATGTCAGAGTTGTATTAAACTTATCATGCCATTGCTTAGGTGCTTGCTTCAGGCCATATAAAGATTTCAGCAACCTACACACCTTTCTTTCCTGACCATCTATCATAAAGTCATCTGGCTGTTGCATATAGATTTCCTCATTTAGCTCTCCATTTAGAAAAGCCGTCTTAACATCCATCTGGTGCATGAGAAGACCATGCGAGGCTGCCAACGAGAGTAATACTCTAATGGTGGTCAGTCTAGCCATAGGTGAATAAGTATCGAAGAAATCTTCCTCTTCTTTTTCGTCATAACCCTTGGCCACAAGCCTAGCCTTGTACTTTTCAATCGTACCATCGGGCCTAAGCTTCTTTTTGAACACCCACTTACATCCCAATGGTTTGCAACCATAGGGACGCTCAGTGATCTCCCATGTCCCGTTAGCCATGATGGAATCCATCTCTCTATGGACCGCATCCTTCCAGTAGTCAGCTTCTGGAGAGGCATACGCTTCTAAAATAGAAGGAGTATCATCCACGAGGTACACGAAGAAATCATCACCAAAGGTCTTTGCAGTCCTTTGTCTCTTGCCCCTACCAAGGGTTTCCTCGTCATCCTCCTCAGGATTTTCATCATGCGTTTGTTCATAATATTCCATACGGATGGCAGGTTCAGGAGTCTCCTCAGATTCCTGTCTAGAAGTGCTTTGCATATCTCTCATAGAAAAAATATCCTCAAAGAATGTAACATCCTTAGACTCCATAATTGTACCGACCTTCTCGTCAGGTACCTCAGATTTCACTACTAGAAATCTATAGCCAATGTTGTTCTTAGCGTAGCCCAAATTAACGCAGTCCACAGTCTTTGGTCAAGCTTATGCTTTTTGGGGATCGGCACATTGACTTTCGCCAAACAGCCCCAAGTACGCAAGTACGAGAGTGTTGTCCTTCTCTTTGCCCATTTCTCATAGGGAGTGATCTCATTATCCTTTGTCGAAACTTTATTCAGGACATGACATTCCGTCAATATAGCCTCCCCCCACCATGCCTTGGATAAACCCGATGTATCTAACATGGTGTTAACCAAATCAGTTAGGGTACGGTTTTTCCGCTCGGCAACCCCGTTTGACTGGGGTGAATAGGGAGGCATCCTCTCATGAATAATGCCGTGTTTCGCACAGAAAGGATCAAACTCACTCGAGAAGTACTCTCCACCACGATCTGACCGGACTTGTTTAATTTTCTTTTCAAGTTGATTCTCAACTTCTGCCTTATAGATACACATAGCAATATCTAGTGGAGTCATCTATCAATGTCATGAAGTATTTCTTTCCACCTTTAGTCAACACACCACTCATCTCACAAAGATCATAATGTATGAGTTCTAATGGTGCCAAGTGAAGGGGCAGTTCCCTACTTTATGTTTTGGATGATGATGACAACCCTTTGTGGTCTAATCGTGTGCTATATGTTTCAGGTTCTCGATGCTTAGGCTTACATCGGATTGCTATTGCCTCTTGTAGGAAAAGATCAAAGACGTGTCCTCTATGCTTTTATTTTCTTTGGTCATAGAGTACCCGTACTATCAAGAGGGAATCCTCATTAGGAAGCTCTGGGGGAATCAGTTCACGTACACTTTCCTCACCCCTCCTTTGTCTTCCTCGGTTGTGAGAGAGAGTTCCCCCTGTCTTTCCTTCGTGTTTCTGCTCTTCCCAGCGGTTGTACCGCTGTACCTTGACGCTCTCCAGCTTTGACCGAGCGGTTGTACCGCTGCCTCCGGGCGGTGGTACCGCCACCTTGCTCAACAAAGGCTAGGACGGTGGTTCCGGCCATGCACCGCTCAAGAACCGCTCAAGGTTCTATTTTGATGCGGTTCTCGGGCGGTGATGGCCCGGTTGATCCGGTCGATCCTCGATGACCGGTACCACCGGTGGTCTGAGCGGTTCTTCTGCTTAGAACTTCGCCGTCCAAGAGCTCAGGGCCATGCGGTTGTTCTGGTCTTGCACCGCTCAAGTACCGGTCTCGTCTCTGTTTCGAGGCGGTAGTTGTGCAGTGGCTGGGCGGTTGGTCCGGTCATTCTCTTAACTGGTACCACTGCCTAGTGGCCCGGTTGTACCACCTGGTAGGGTTCTGCAGCTACACCATGAGTCCCGGTTGTACCGGGACAAGGACCGGTTGTACCGCTGCGGGGCTCAAAACGCAGCAACGGCTGGATTTTTAGGGTTGGTATTTAAGAGAGCTTCTCCCACCTACCACTCTCACTTTTGACCTCTCTCACTCCACCATTAATGCACTTCAAGCTCTCTTGCCCGATCTCTCTCTCTAGCCACTCAAACTTGTTGATTTGCTAGGGATTGAAGGAGGAGACCTAGATCTACACTTCCACCAAAGGATATTTGTTTCCCCCATACTTTCTTGTGTGGATTTTGTTACTCTTGGGTGTTTGAGCACCATAGACGGTTGAGGTCACCTCGGAGCCATATTCCATTGTGGTGAAGCTTCGTGGTTTTGTTGGGAGCCTCCAATTAATTTATGGAGAGAGCCCCAACCTTGTTTGTAAAGGTTCGGTCACCGCCTTCAAGGGCACCAATAGTGGAATCACGGCATCCCGCATTGTGTGAGGGCGTGAGGAGAATACAGTGGCCCTAGTGGCTTCTTGGGGAGTATCGTGCCTCCACACCGCTCCAACAGAGACGTACTTCCTCTCAAAGGGAAGGAACTTCGGCAACACATCCTCGTCTCCACCGTCTCCACTCTTGGTTATCTCGTGCCTTTATTTGAGCAAGCTTATTTGTTTCATATCTCTTGCTTGCTTGTGTTCCTATCCTTGTTGCATCATATAGGTTGCTCACCTAGTTGCATATCTAGACAACCTACTTTGATGCAAAGTTTAAATTGTTAAAGAAAAGCTAAAAATTGTTAGTTGCCTATTCACCCCCCCCCCTCTAGTCAACCATATCGATCCTTTCAATTGGTATCAGAGCCTCGTCTCTTTGTTAAGGACTTTACCGTCCAAAGAGTATGGTTGATACCATAGACGGTGTGGAAGAACACTCCGGTGTGAATCCGATCTCGTCTACGGGCGATGGGGGAACCTCGCTCTCTCTTGAGGAGTTCAATGTGGCCTTAGAGACATTGAAGACCTCCATGACGACCGAGGTTAAAAGCATGTTTACTAAATTTCTTGAGGGGCTTAAACTTTCCAACGCACCGTTGAAAGTGGGTGATCCCACCGACAAGGTGACGGATGTTATCCCCGACAAGGGGGAAGCTAGTAGTGAAAAGGCTCCGTCTTCTAGTGGTAAAAATGGCACCGGCATCTTTGCTCATGTGGAACCACCACTTGTTTATGGTGGACCGGTTCCTTCTACTCATTTGAATCATGCCGGTCCTCCCCCTAAGATTGTGAAAAATGAGGACTTTGATTCTTGGGTTTACCGCTTTAAACATCATTTAAATCATGTGAACACTAACCTTTGGAGAATCATTGAAGAAGGTTTCTATCCGCATGATTCAAGCAACTTCACTCCTCGAGAAGCCGCGGACAATCAATTCAATGAGAATGCTCTCTTCATCATTCAAGATGCAATTCCACCCGAAGACCTACCTCATCTTCATCCCTTCGCCTTGGCCAAAGATGCATGGCATTGTGTTGTCTCTTTCTACCGGGGAAGCGCAAGCATTCAACGCTCCAACTATGAAGTGGTACAAGATGAGGCTGATGAGTTTGCAATGGAAGAAGATGAAGAACCTCGTGAGCTTTATTGGAGAGTAACCAAACTCGCGGTCTCACTACGAGATCACGGGAGCAAGGACACGGATGACAATTGGATCAAGCATAAATTCCTCAAGGCAATGATGCCCTATCACAAGGCCATGTCCCCCATCATTCATCAAAGACCGGACTTCCACACTTTGACCTCAAGCGAAGTGTTGGATGAGTTTGTGGCCATGAACATTTTGGACAAGACCGCCGACAATGCGGTGCTTCGTTCTCAAAGGGCAAAGAGGCCTAACCTTGCATTGAAGGCCAAGCTCACCGTTGAAGAAGAAGAAGAGGAAGAAGAGGAGAGCAACCCCGAAGATACGAAGTATGCATATCATGAACACATGGCACTTGCTTCAAGGCAATTTTGGAGCAAGAAAAACTCAAGGACAAACTTTAGCAAAAACAACTCAAGTGGCACAAAGGGCAAGCAACATGTAAGGACTTGCTACAATTGCGGCAACGTGAGTCATTTTGTTGTAGAATGCCCGTATGAGAAGAGGGAATACAATGGTGGCAAGCTCATCCGAAAGGACAAGGCCAAGTCGTTCCCTAACAAGAGCAACTTCACCAAGAAGACACCTCCCAGGGCATTGGTGGTACAAGAAGAGTACAATGAGGATGATGACGATGATGAAAGTGATGAGTCGGTTTGTAACACCCTCGATGCGACTATAACTCCCACGTGTCGAGGCACGACTTAGAGGCATAATTGCATTGAAGGCATATGTCGCAAGTCAGGTAATCATCACAAACATCCCATGTAATATAGATAAAGAAAAGGGATAACATAGTTGGCTTACACTCGCCACGTCAATCAAGTACATAAATAACATACATCATCCAAACACTCATGGCCCGACTACGGCGCCAAAATAGAAGAAAACCCAACAAGCGACATGGTCCCAATCACCCCCAACAGGGCACCACTACTGATCATCAGGAAAGGACACATAGTAACGCTGAGAGTCCTCGTCGAACTCCTACTTCAGCTCGTACGCGTCACCTGGAGCGGAATCACCTGGACCTGCATCTGGTGTAATAGTAATCTATGAGCCACAGGGACTCAGCAATCTCGCACCCTCGCGATCAAGACTATTTAAGCTTATAGGAAGGGGTAAGGCAAATATATGTGGAGCTGGAGCAAGGCGACTAGCATGTATAGTGGCTAACTTATTCGTAAAGGAGAGCGAGAAGAGGAGGCAAAGCACGAGCGAGAATCTAGAGAGAGCAACCTACACAAACATTAATCCAACACCGTGTCCACTTCCCGGACTCCGCCGAGAAGAGGCCATCACAGCAACACACTCGGTTGATTCATTTTAATTAAATTAAAGTTCAAGTTATCTACACCCGGACATTAACAAATTCCCATCTGCCCATAACCGCGGGCACGGCTTTCGAAAGTTCAATCCCTGCAGGGGAGTCCCAACTTAGCCCATGACAAGCTCTCACGGTCAACGAAGGAATAGACCTCCACCCGAGACAATCCGATCAGACTCGGTATCCCGGTACAACAAGACATTTCGACAGGTTAAAACAAGACCAGCAACACCGCCCGAATGTGCCGACAAATCTCGATAGGAGCTGCACATATCTCGTTCTCAGGGCACACTCAGATGAGCGCTCCATACAACTAAAACCAAACCTCGAGTTTCCCCGAGGGGGCACTGCACAGGACTCTAGTTTGGACCAACACTCAGAGGAGCACTGGCCCGGGGGGGGGGGTTAAAATAAGATGACCCTCGGGCTCCGGAAACCCAAGGGAAAAAAGGGCTAGGTGGCAAATGGTAAAACCAAGGTTGGGCATTGCTGGAAAATCTTTAATCAAGGCGAACTATCAAGGGGTTCCCATTATAACCCAACCGCGTAAGGAACGCAAAAATCCGGGACCATAACACCGATATGACGGAAACTAGGGCGGCAAGAGTGGAACAAAACACTAGGCGAGAGGCCGAGCCTTCCACCCTTTACCAAGTATATAGATGCATTAAGATAACATAGCAATATAATGATATCCCAACAAGTAAATAAATGTTCCAACAAGGAACGGCCTCCAATCTTCACCTGCAACTAGCAACGCTATAAGAGGGGGCTGAGCAAAGCGGTAACATAGCCAATCAACGGTTTGCTAGGACATGGTGGGTTAGAGGTTTGACATGGCAATTGGGAGGCTGACAAGCAAAAGGTAGGCATCGTAGCATTGGCATAGCATAAGAGCTAGCAAACTAGCATAGCAAAGATAGTAGTGATTTCGAGGGTATGGTCATCTTGCCTGCAAAGCTGTCAGAGTTGACTGGATCCTCAAAAGCCAACTCAACGGGCTCCTCGTTAGCGAACTCGTCTCCCGGCTCTACCCAAACAAGACAAACAAGCAACAAGGATACAATCAACCACGTGCAAGCTCAAATAATAAGATCCAATGATGGTATGCTATGCGGGATGCGATGCGGGATGCAAAATGCACGATATGACAGGAAATGCATGAACCTGGGCTCAACTTGGAAAACCAAGTGTCCCACTGGAAAGATGAGATGAAATCGCTTGAAAATGATATAAAGAACGCCGGAATCGGAGTTACGGTTTGGAAATGGCAAGCGATTCAAATATGACACCGGTCTGCGATTTACAGCAAGTAGGCCTCTAAATGCAACGAAATGAACATGCTACAGCACTCAAACATGGCATCAAAATACATGGCAGGGAAGCATTCAAGATGCTTAACAAAAGACTAGCACTGAGCCACGGCCAATACATCCATTAACAGGTTCAAACAAGCATGGCCAAAACGCAAACGGTAAACAGATCTCAAACTTGGTGAAATTAACACTTGTCTGAAATTTCAGATCGTGAAGCCCTCTTCGGAGAAACAAAACAACATGCTACAGGACCTGATTATGACAAACAAGAACATGGCATGGAGCTACTCAACAAGCTTAACAAAAGACCCTTAGTGACCTTGAGCCAAAAAGGAGCACAAAATATACTAACATGCACACGAACATAGCTAAAACATAATCAGTTTTCAGACTTAGTGAAAACTGAGACATGCTGAAATATAACTCACGAAGGCACGTAAACGAGCTCGATGCACTCACTACGGTGCAAGTCATGGCAAGGCAAGCATACATCCCTTAAGAAGGCACAAAAATGCAAGCTAGACATGGCAAGAACAAAGGCATAGCATGCACGGATCAACTACAATAACATCGGCAAAATCACAAACAAGTTGATGATCTGCCCAGATTCACAACGAAGTAAAAGTAGAGCTCAATTGACTCAAGCTAGGGTGCTCCATAATTGCAAACAAAGACATGTATGTATAGAGCACTACAATATTAACAAAACTCCTTTACTAATCATCCTCAAAAGAGGCATAGATCACTAGGAAACAGCATGAACATGTGGCATCATGAACTAAACAATCCCAGGACTTGGTGAAAATACTAAGTCACTGAAAACAGAGTTACCAAGTGCCTCACTTTGCAAGCTTGCACAAGACACCACACACATCACAAAAATGCATGGGTTGCACCTCTGGAAAGATGACAAAACCCTTAACAAAACATATGTAGGACTCATGGGCATATCATGCACACAATAATCATGGCAAAAATGACAAAAGTCTAAGATGAAGTAACAGATCTGACAATTAACTCACAAAGCCCTCTTCTAACAGCATTTTGGGCATCAAGATGAACTCAAATGAAAATGATGCAATGGAATGAAACGATGTACTCATCGAGGCGAACATTTTGATATGCTATATGTCCAAATTGGAGCTACGGATGCGGAGATATAGCAGGTCAAAGATTGCATAAAAAATTAGGGTTCAGAGGAGAAAGTCAACCGAGGGGATTTTTCAGATCCAGATCCAGCGCGGTTCCCGATGCACTCGCCGGAGTCTCGCCGGAGTTCCTGTTCATCGGGAAGGAGGACGACGCCGGAGGGGCCGCCGGAGATGGAGGAGAGGCCGGGGTGGCCGGATCTTCACCAGAGGAGGGAGCTGGCGGCGGGGGCGGCGCGCTGCGCGGCGGCGGCCCGCGGTGGCGTGGCGGCGGCGGTGGCCGGAGGCGGCGGCCCGGCGAGGCGGCGGCGCGGGGCACGGCGTGAGGCGCCAGAGGACGGTGGCGCGGGGCGCGGGGCGCGGGGCACGGCCCGGTTGCGCGGAGGCGGGGGCCGGCCTCGGGCCGAACAGGCCGGCGGCGGCCGGGTGGAGAGAGAGGGCGGCGGTGAATCGGGGAGCGCCACGTGGCGGCGGAGAGGCGGGCCGGACACGTCCGGTGTTGGAGAACGTAGTAATTTCAAAAAATTCCTACGCACACGCAAGATCATGGTGATGCATAGCAACGAGGGGGAAGAGTCTGATCTACGTACCCTTGTAGATCGCAACGGAAGCATTGACACAACGTAGAGGAAGTAGTCGTACGTCTTCTTCCCGATCCGACCGATCCAAGCACCGTTACTCCGGCACCTCCGAGTTCTTAGCACACGTACAACTCGATGACGATCCCCGGGCTCCGATCCAGCAAAGCTTCGGGGAGGAGTTCCGTCAGCACGACGGCGTGGTGACGATCTTGATGTTCTACCGACGCAGGGCTTCGCCTAAGCACTACAACGATATGATCGAGGTGGAATATGGTGGCAGGGGGCACCGCACACGGCTAAGGAACGATCTCAATGATCAACTTGTGTGTCTAGAGGTGCCCCCTGCCCCCGTATATAAAGGATCCAAGGGGGAGGGGTGCGCCGGCCAGGGAGAGGGCGCAGGAGGAGTCCTACTCCTATCGGGAGTAGGACTCCCCCCCCCCCTCAATCCTATTCCAACTAGGATTCCCAAGGGGGAAAAGAGAGAGAGGGGGGCCGGCCCCTTCTCCTAGTCCTAATAGGACTAAGGGAAGGGGGGCGCGCGGCCAGCTATGGGATGCCCCTTTTCTCTTTTCCACTAAGGCCCATGAAGGCCCATATGGCTCCCGGGGGTTCCGGTAACCTCCCGGTAATCCGGTAAAATCCCGATTTCACCCGGAACACTTCCGATATCCAAATATAGGCTTCCAATATATCAATCTTTATGTCTCGACCATTTCGAGACTCCTCGTCATGTCCGTGATCACATCCGGGACTCCGAACAACCTTCGGTACATCAAAATGCATAAACTCATAATAACTGTCATCATAACGTTAAGCGTGCGGACCCTACGGTTCGAGAACAATGTAGACACGTCTCCGGTCAATAACCAATAGCGGGACCTAGATGCCCATATTGGCTCCTACATATTCTACGAAGATCTTTATCGGTCAGACCGCATAACAACATATGTTGTTCCCTTTGTCATTGGTATGTTACTTGCCCGAGATTCGATCGTCGGTATCCAATACCTAGTTCAATCTCGTTACCGGCAAGTCTCTTTACTCTTTTTATAATACATCATCCCACAACTAACTCATTAGTTGCAATGCGTGCAAGGCTTAAGTGGTGTGCATTACCGAGAGGGCCCAAAGATACCTCTCCGACAATCGGAGTGACAAATCCTAATCTCGAAATACGCCAACCCAACATCTACCTTTGGAGACACCTGTAATGCTCCTTTATAATCACCCATTTACGTTGTGACGTTTGGTAGCACCCAAAGTGTTCCTCCGGCAAACGGGAGTTGCATAATCTCATAGTCATAGGAACATGTATAAGTCATGAAGAAAGCAATAGCAACATACTAAATGATCGGGTGCTAAGCTAATGGAATGGGTCATGTCAATCAGATCATTCATCTAATGATGTGATCCCGTTAATCAAATAACAACTCTTTGTCCATGGTTAGGAAACATAACCATATTTGATTAACGAGCTAGTCAAGTAGAGGCATACTAGTGACACTCTGTTTGTCTATGTATTCACACATGTATTATGTTTCCGGTTAATACAATTCTAGCATGAATAATAAACATTTATCATGATATAAGGAAATAAATAATAACTTTATTATTGCCTCTAGGGCATATTTCCTTCAGTCTCCCACTTGCACTAGAGTCAATAATCTAGATCACATCACCATGTGATTAACATCGATAGTTCACATCATCATGTGATTAACACCCATAGTTCACATCGCCATGTGACCAACACCCAAAGGGTTTACTAGATTCAGTAATCTAGTTCACATCGCTATGTGATTAACACCCAAAGAGTACTAGTGTGATCATGTTTTGCTTGTGAGAGAATCTTAGTCAACGGGTCTGCCACATTCAGATCCACATGTATTTTGCAAATTTCTATGTCAACAATGCTCTGCATGGAGCTACTCTAGCTAATTGCTCCCACTTTCAATATGTATCTAGACCGAGACTTAGAGTCATCTAGATTAGTGTCAAAACTTGCATCGGCGTAACCCTTTACGACGAACCTTTTTATCATGTCCATAATCGAGAAACATATCCTTATTTCACTAAGGATAATTCGGACCGCTGTCCAGTGATCTACGCCTAGATCACTATTGTACTCCCTTGCCAAATCAGTGCAGGGTATACAATAGATCTGGTATACAGCATGACATACTTTATAGAACCTATGGCCAAGGCATAGGGAATGACTTTCATTCTCTTTCTATCTTCTGCCGTGGTCGGGCTTTGAGTATTACTCAACTTCACACCTTATAATACAGGCAAGAACTCTTTCTTTGACTGCTCCATTTTGAACTACTTCAAAATCTTGTCAAGGTATGTACTCATTGAAAAAACTTATCAAGCGTCTTGATCTATCTCTATAGATCTTGAAGTTCAATATGTAAGCAGCTTCACTGAAGTCTTTCTTTGAAAAACTCCTTTCAAACACTCCTTTATGCTTTACAGAATAATTCTACATTATTTCCGATCAACAATATGTCATTCACATATACTTATCAGAAATGTTGTAGTGCTCCCGCTCACTTTCTTGTAAATACAGGCTTCACCGCAAGTCTTTATAAAACTATATGCTTTGATCAACTCATCAAAGCGTATATTCCAACTCTGAGATGCTTGCACCAGTCCACAGATGGATCGCTGGAGCTTGCACATTTTGTTAGCACCTTTCGGATTGACAAAACCTTCTGTTGCATCATATACAACTCTTCTTTAATAAATCCATTAAGGAATGCAGTTTTGTTTATCCATTTGCCAGATTTCATAAAATGCGGCAATTACTAACATGATTCGGACAGACTCAAGCATAGATACGAGTGAGAAGCTCTCATCATAGTCAACACCTTGAACTTGTCGAAAACCTTTTGCGACAATTCTAGCTTTCTAGATAGTAACACTACTATCAGCGTCCGTCTTCCTCTTGAAGATCCATTTATTCTCAATTGCTTGCCGATCATCGGGCAAGTTAACGAAAGTCCAAACTTTGTTCTCATACATGGATCATATCTCAGATTTCATGGCCTCAAACCATTTCGCGGAATCTGGGCTCATCATCGCTTCCTCATAGTTCGTAGGTTCGTCATGGTCAAGTAACATGACATCCAGAACAGGATTACCGTACCACTCTGGTGCGGATCTCACTCTGGTTTACCTACGAGATTCGGTAGTAACTTGATCTGAAGTTACATGATCATCATCATTAGCTTCCTCACTAATTGGTGTAGTAGTCACAAGAATAGATTTTTGTGATGAACTACTTTCCAATAAGGTAGAAGGTACAATTACCTTATCAAGTTTTCTACTTTCCTCCCACTCACTTCTTTCAAGAGAAACTCCTTCTCTAGAAAGGATCCATTATAAGCAACGAATGTCTTGCCTTAGGATCTGTGATAGAAGGTGTACCCAACAGTCTCCTTTGGGTATCCTATGAAGACATATTTCTCCGATTTGGGTTTTGAGCTTATCAGGATGAAACTTTTTCTCATAAGCATCGCAACCCCAAACTTCAAGAAATGACAACTTTGGTTTCTTGCCAAACCATAGTTCATAAGGCGTCGTCTCGACGGATATAGATGGTGCCCCTTTTTAACGTGAATGCAGCTGTCTCTAATGCATGACCCCAAAAACGATCGTGGTAAATCGGTAAGAAACATCATAGATTGCACTATATCCAATAAAGTACGGTTATGATGTTCGGACACACCATTATGCTGTGGTGTTCCAGGTGGCGTGAGTAGTGAAACTATTTCACATTGTTTTAACTGAAGACCAAACTCGTAACTCAAATACTCTTTTCCACGATCAGATCGTAGAAACTTTATTTTCTTGTTACGATGATTTTCCACTTCACTGTGAAATTATATGAACTTTTCAAATGTATCAGACTTCTATTTCATTAAGTAGATATACATCTGCTCAAATCATCTGTGAAGGTCAGAAAATAATGATACCCGCTGCAAGCCTTAAATATTCATCGGACCACATACATCAGTATGTATGATTTCCAACAAATTTGTTGCTTTCTCCATTGTTCCGGAGAATGGCGTTTTAGTCATCTTGCCCAAAAGGCATGGTTTGCAAGCATCAAGTGATTCTGAAAGCCCATCAGCATGGAGTTTCTTCATGCGCTTTATACCAATATGACCTAAATGGCAGTGCCACAAATAAGTTGCACTATCATTATTAACTTTGCATCTTTTGGTTTCAATATTATGAATATGTGTATCACTACGATCGAGATCCAACGAACTTGTTTCATTGGGTGTATGACCATCGAAGGTTTTATTCATGTAAACAGAACAACAATTATTCTCTGACTTTAATGAATAACCGTATTGCAATAAACATGATCAAATCATATTCATGCTCAATGCAAAGACCAAATAACACTTATTTAAGTTCAACACTAATCCCGAAAGTATAGGGGAATGTGCGATGATGATCATATCAATCTTGGAACTACTTCGAACACACATCGTCACTTCACCCTTAACTAGTCTCTGTATATTCTGCAACTCCTGTTTCGAGTTACTACTCTTAGCAACTGAACCAATATCAAATACTGAGGGGTTGCTATAAACACTAGTAAAGCACACATCAATAACATGTATATCAAATATACTTTTGTTCACTTTGCCATCCTTCTTATCCGCCAAATACTTGGGGCAGTTCCGCTTCCAGTGACCAGTCCCTTTGCAGTAGAAACACTTAGTCTTAGGCTTAGGACCAGACTTGGGCTTCTTCACTTGAGCAGCAACTTGCTTGCCGTTCTTCTTGAAGTTCCCCTTCTTCCCTTTTGCCCTTTTCTTCAAACTAGTGGTCTTGTCAACCATCAACACTTGATGTTTTTCTTGATTTCTACCTTCGTCGATTTCAGCATCACGAAGAGCTTGGGAATCGTTTCTGTTATCCCTTGCATATCATATTTCATCACGAAGTTCTACTAACTTGGTGATGGTGACTAGAGAATTCTGTCAATCACTATCTTATCTGGAAGATTAACTCCCACTTGATTCAAGCGATTGTAGTACCCAGACAATCTGAGCACATGCTCACTAGTTGAGCGATTCTCCTCCATCTTTTAGCTATAGAACTTGTTGGAGACTTCATATCTCTCAACTCGGGTATTTGCTTGAAATATTAACTTCAACTCCTGGAACATCTCATATGGTCTATGACGTTCAAAACGTCTTTGAAGTCCCGATTCTAAGCCATTAAGCATGGTGCACTAAACTATCAAGTAGTCATCATATTGAGCTAGCCAAACATTCATAACGTCTGCATCTGCTCCTGCAATAGGTCTGTCACCTAGCGGTGCATCAAGGACATAATTTTTCTGTGCAGCAATGAGGATAAACCTCAGATCACGGATCCAATCCGTATCATTGCTACTAACATCTTTCAACAAAATTTTCTCTAGGAACATATCAAAATAAACATATGAAAGCAACAACTCGAGCTATTGATCTACAACATAGATATGCTAATACTAGCAGGACTAAGTTCATGATAAATTAAAGTTCAATTAATCATATTACTTAAGAACTCCCACTTAGATAGACATCCCTCTAATCCTCTAAGTGATCACATGATCCAAATCAACTAAACCATAACCGATCATCACGTGAGATGGATTAGTTTTCAATGGTGAACATCGTTATGTTGATCATATCTACTATATGATTCATGCTCGACCTTTCGGTCTCCGTGTTCCGAGGCCATATCTGCATATGCTAGGCTCGTCAAGTTTAACCTGAGTACTCTGCGTGTGCAAAACTGGCTTGCACCCGTTGTAGATGGACGTAGAGCTTATCACACCCGATCATCACGTGGTGTCTGGGCACGACGAACTTTGGCAACGGTGCATACTCAGGGAGAACACTTCTTGATAATTTAGTGAGAGATCATCTTATAATGCTACCGTCAATCAAAGCAAGATAAGATGCATAAAAGAATAAACATCACATGCAATCAATATAAGTGATATGATATGGCCATCATCATCTTGTGCTTGTGATCTCCATCTCCGAAGCACTGTCATGATCACCATCGTCACCAGCGCGACACCTTGATCTCTATCGTAGCATCGTTGTCGTCTCACCAATCTTATGCTTCCACGACTATCACTACCGCTTAGTAATAAAGTAAAGCATTACATCGCGATTGCATTGCATACAATAAAGCGACAACCATATGGCTCCTGCCAGTTGCCGATAACTTGGTTACAAAACATGATCATCTCATACAATAAAATTTAGCATCATGCCTTGACCATATCACATCACAACATGCCCTGCAAAAACAAGTTAGACGTCCTCTACTTTGTTGTTGCAAGTTTTACGTGGCTGCTATGGGCTTTAAGCAAGAACTCATCTCACCTACGCATCAAAACCACAACGATAGTTTGTCAAATAGACTCCGTTTTAACCTTCTCAAGGACCGGGCGTAGCCACACTTGGTTCAACTAAAGTTGGAGAGACAGTCGCCCGCAAGCCATCTATGTGCAAAGCACGTCGAGGGAACCGGTCTCGCGTAAGCGTACGCGTAAGGTTGGTCCGGGTTGTCTTGTCCAACAATACCGCCGAACCAAAGTATGACATGCTGGTAGGCAGTATGACTTGTATCGCCCACAACTCACTTGTGTTCTACTCGTGCAAATAACATCAAACCATAAAACTTGGCTCGGATGCCACTATTGGAGAACGTAGTAATTTCAAAAAAATTCCTACGCACACGCAAGATCATGGTGATGCATAGCAACGAGGGGAAGAGTCTGATCTATGTACCCTTGTAGATCGCAACGGAAGCGTTGACACAACATAGAGGAAGTAGTCGTACGTCTTCTTCCCGATCCGACCGGTCCAAGCACCGTTACTCCGGCACCTCCGAGTTCTTAGCACACGTACAGCTCGATGACGATCCCCGGGCTCCGATCCAGCAAAGCTTCGGGGAGGAGTTCCGTCAGCACGACGGCGTGGTGACGATCTTGATGTTCTACCGACGCAGGGCTTCGCCTAAGCACTACAACGATATGATCGAGGTGGAATATGGTGGCAGGGGGCACCACACACGGCTAAGGAACGATCTCAATGATCAACTTGTGTGTCTAGAGGTGCCCCCTGCCCCCGTATATAAAGGATCCAAGGGGAGGGGTGCGCCGGCCAGGGAGAGGGCGCAGGAGGAGTCCTACTCCTACCGGGAGTAGGACTCCCCCCCTCAATCCTATTCCAACTAGGATTCCCAAGGGGGAAAAGAGAGAGAGGGGGTCGGCCCCTTCTCCTAGTCCTAATAGGACTAAGGGAAGGGGGGCGCGGCCAGCTACGGGCTGCCCCTTTTCTCTTTTCCACTAAGGCCCATATGGCTCCCGGGGGGTTCCGGTAACCTCCCGGTAATCCGGTAAAATCCCGATTTCACCCGGAACACTTCCGATATCCAAATATAGGCTTCCAATATATCAATCTTTATGTCTCGACCATTTCGAGACTCCTCGTCATGTCCGTGATCACATCCGGGACTCCGAACAACCTTCGGTACATCAAAATGCATAAACTCATAATAACTATCATCGTAACGTTAAGCGTGCGGACCCTACGGTTCGAGAACAATGTAGACATGACCGAGACACGTCTCCGGTCAATAACCAATAGCGGGACCTGGATGCCCATATTGGCTCCTACATATTCTACGAAGATCTTTATCGGTCAGACCGCATAACAACATATGTTGTTCCCTTTGTCATTGGTATGTTACTTGCCCGGGATTCGATCGTCGGTATCCAATACCTAGTTCAATCTCATTACCGGCAAGTCTCTTTACTCGTTTTATAATACATCATCCCACAACTAACTCATTAGTTGCAATGCTTGCAAGGCTTAAGTGATGTGCATTACCGAGAGGGCCCAGAGATACCTCTTCGACAATCGGAGTGACAAATCCTAATCTCGAAATACGCCAACCCAACATCTACCTTTGGAGACACCTGTAATGCTCCTTTATAATCACCCATTTACGTTGTGACGTTTGGTAGCACCCAAAGTGTTCCTCCGGCAAACGGGAGTTGCATAATCTCATAGTCATAGGAACATGTATAAGTCATGAAGAAAGCAATAGCAACATACTAAATGATCGGGTGCTAAGCTAATGGAATGGGTCATGTCAATCAAATCATTCATCTAATGATGTGATCCCGTTAATCAAATAACAACTCTTTGTCCATGGTTAGGAAACATAACCATATTTGATTAACGAGCTAGTCAAGTAGAGGCATACTAGTGACACTCTGTTTCTCTATGTATTCACACATGTATTATGTTTCCGGTTAATACAATTCTAGCATGAATAATAAACATTTATCATGATATAAGGAAATAAATAATAACTTTATTATTGCCTCTAGGGCATATTTCCTTCATCCGGATGGCAGGTTTTCGTCCGGTGCGCGAGGTGAGGGAGAGATCTAGGGTTTGATCCAGAATTTCGGGGAGGAGGCTATATTTATAGGTAGAGGGAGCTAGGAGAGTCCAAATGAGGTGCGGTTTGAAGGAAATATGCCCTAGAGGCAATAATAAAGTTATTATTTATTTCCTTATATCATGATAAATGTTTATTATTCATGCTAGAATTGTATTAACCGGAAACATAATACATGTGTGAATACATAGACAAACAGAGTGTCACTAGTATGCCTCTACTTGACTAGCTCGTTAATCAAAGATGGTTATGTTTCCTAACCATGGACAAAGAGTTGTTATTTGATTAACGGGATCACATCATTAGTTGAATGATCTGATTGATATGACCCATTCCATTAGCTTAGCACCCGATCGTTTAGTATGTTGCTATTGCTTTCTTCATGACTTATACATGTTCCTATGACTATGAGATTATGCAACTCCCGTTTGCCGGAGGAACACTTTGGGTGCTACCAAATGTCACAACGTAACTGAGTGATTATAAAGGAGCATTACAGGTGTCTCCATGGGTTGGCGTATTTCGAGATTAGGATTTGTCACTCCGATTGTCGGAGAGGTATCTCTGGGCCCTCTCGGTAATGCACATCACTTAAGCCTTGCAAGCATTACAACTAATGAGTTAGTTGCGAGATGACGTATTACGGAACGAGTAAAGAGACTTGGCGGTTACGAGATTGAACTAGGTATTGGATACCGACGATCGAATCTCGGGCAAGTAACATACCGATGACAAAGGGAACAACGTATGTTGTTATGCGGTCTGACCGATAAAGATCTTCGTAGAATATGTAGGAGCCAATATGGGCATCCAGGTCCCGCTATTGGTTATTGACCGGAGATGTGTCTCGGTCATGTCTACATTGTTCTCGAACCGTAGGGTCCGCACGCTTAAGGTTTCGATGACAGTTATATTATGAGTTTATGAGTTTTGATGTACCGAAGGAGTTCGGAGTCCCGGATGAGATCGGGGACATGACGAGGAGTCTCGAAATGGTCGAGACGTAAAGATCGATATATTGGACGACTATATTCGGACATCGGAAAAGTTCCGAGTGATTCGGGTATTTTCGGAGGTACCGGGGAGTTACGGGAATACGGGGAAGAGTATTGGGCCTTAATGGGCTTTAGTGGGAAGGAGCCAGGAGGTGGCGCGCGCCCCTCCCAAGTCCAGTCTGAATTGGACAACGGATTTGGGGCGCGGCCCACCTCTCCCTTCCTTCTCCACTTCCCTCCTTTCCCCCCTTCTCCTAGTTGGACTAGGAAAGAAGGAGTCCTACTCCCGGTGGGAGTAGGACTCCCCTTGGCACGCCAACTCCTAGGCCGGCCGCCCCTCCTCCCTTGCTCCTTTATATACGGGGGCAGGGGGCACCCCATAGACACACAAGTTGATCCTTGGTGATCGTTCCTTAGCCGTGTGCGGTGCCCCCTGCCACCAAATTCCACCTCGATCATATTGTTGCAGTGCTTAGGCGAAGCCCTGCGTCGGTAGTACATCAAGATCGTCACCATGCCGTCGTGCTGACGAAACTCTTCCTCGACGCTTTGCTGGATCGGAGCCCGAGGATCGTCATCGAGCTGAACATGTGCTAAGAACTCGGAGGTGCCGGAGTAACGGTGCTTGGATCGGTCGGATCGGGAAAACGTACGACTACTTCCTCTATGTTGTGTGATCGCTTCCGTGGTCGGTCTGCGTTGGTACGTAGACAACACTCTCCCCTCTCGTTGCTATGCATCACCATGATCTTGAGTGTGCGTAGGAAAATTTTGAAATTACTACGTTCCCCAACAGTGGTATCAGAGCCTAGGTTTAATGGTTTGATGTTATTTGCACGAGTAGAACACAAGTGAATTGTGGGCGATAGAAGTCATACTGCCTACCAGCATGTCATACTTTGGTTCGGCGGTATTGTTGGACGAGACGACCCGGACCAACCTTACGCGTACGCTTACGCAAGACCGGTTCCCTCGACGTGCTTTGCACATAGATGGCTTGCGGGCGACTGTCTCTCCAACTTTAGTTGAACCAAGTGTGGCTACGCCCGGTCCTTGAGAAGGTTAAAACGGAGTCTATTTGACAAACTATCATTGTGGTTTTGATGCGTAGGTGAGATGAGTTCTTGCTTAAGCCCGTAGCAGCCATGTAAAACTTGCAACAACAAAGTAGAGGACGTCTAACTTGTTTTTGCAGGGCATGTTGTGATGTGATATGGTCAAGGCATGATGCTAAATTTTATTGTATGAGATGATCATGTTTTGTAACCAAGTTATCGGCAACTGGCAGGAGCCATATGGTTGTCGCTTTATTGTATGCAATGCAATCGCGATGTAATGCTTTACTTTATTACTAAACGGTAGTGATAGTCGTGGAAGCATAAGATTAGCGAGACGACAACGATGCTACAATGGAGATCAAGGTGTCGCGCTGGTGACGATGGTGATCATGATGGTGCTTCGGAGATGGAGATCACAAGCACAAGATGATGATGATGGCCATATCATATCACTTATATTGATTGCATGTGATGTTTATCCTTTTATGCATCTTATCTTGCTTTGATTGACGGTAGCATTATAAGATGATCTCTCACTAAATTATCAAGAAGTGTTCTCCCTGAGTATGCACCGTTGCCAAAGTTCGTCGTGCCCAGACACCACGTGATGATCGGGTGTGATAAGCTCTACGTCCATCTACAACGGGTGCAAGCCAGTTTTGCACACGCAGAATACTCAGGTTAAACTTGACGAGCCTAGCATATGCAGATATGGCCTCGGAACACAGAGACCGAAAGGTCGAGCGTGAATCATATAGTAGATATGATCAACACAACGATGTTCACCATTGAAAACTACTCCATCTCACGTGATGATCGGTTATGGTTTTGTTGATTTGGATCACGTGATCACTTAGAGGATTAGAGGGATGTCCATCTAAGTGGGAGTTCTTAAGTAATATGATTAAATTGAACTTAAATTTATCATGAACTTAGTCCTGGTAGTATTTTGCAAATTATGTTGTAGATCAATAGCTCGCGTTGTTGCTTCCCTGTGTTTATTTTTGATATGTTCCTAGAGAAAATTGTGTTGAAAGATGTTAGTAGCAATGATGCGGATTGGATCCGTGATCTGAGGTTTATCCTCATTGCTGCACAGAAGAATTATGTCCTTGATGCACCGCTAGGTGACAGACCTATTGCAGGAGCAGATGCAGACGTTATGAACGTTTGGCTAGCTCAATATGATGACTACTTGATAGTTTAGTGCACCATGCTTAATGGCTTAGAATCGGGACTTCAAAGACGTTTTGAACGTCATGGACCATATGAGATGTTCCAGGAGTTGAAGTTAATATTTCAAGCAAATACCCGAGTTGAGAGATATGAAGTCTCCAACAAGTTCTATAGCTAAAAGATGGAGGAGAATCGCTCAACTAGTGAGCATGTGCTCAGATTGTCTGGGTACTACAATCGCTTGAATCAAGTGGGAGTTAATCTTCCAGATAAGATAGTGATTAACAGAATTCTCTAGTCACCATCACCAAGTTAGTAGAACTTCGTGATGAACTATAATATGCAAGGGATAACGGAAACAACTCCCAAGCTCTTCGTGATGCTGAAATCAACGAAGGTAGAAATGAAGAAAAACATCAAGTGTTGATGGTTGACAAGACCACTAGTTTCAAGAAAAGGGCAAAGGGAAGAAGGGGAACTTCAAGAAGAACGGCAAGCAAGTTGCTGCTCAAGTGAAGAAGCCCAAGTCTGATCCTAAGCCTGAGACTAAGTGCTTCTACTGCAAAGGGACTGGTCATTGGAAGCGGAACTACCCCAAGTGATTGGCGGATAAGTAGGATGGCAAAGTGAACATAAGTATATTTGATATACTTGTTATTGATGTGTACTTTACTAGTGTTTATAGCAACCCCTCAATATTTGATGCTAGTTCAGTTGCTAAGAGTAGTAACTCGAAACGGGAGTTGCAGAATGAACAGAGACTAGTTAAGGGTGAAGTGACGATGTGTGTTGGAAGTGGTTCCAAGATTGATATGATCATCATCGCACACTCCCTATACTTTCGGGATTAGTGTTGAACCTAAATAAGAGTAGTAACTCGAAACGGGAGTTGCAGAATGAACAGAGACTAGTTAAGGGTGAAGTGACGATGTGTGTTGGAAGTGGTTCCAAGATTGATATGATCATCATCGCACAATCCCTATACTTTCGGGATTTGGTGTTTGCGTTGAGCATGAATATGATTTGATCATGTTTATTGTAATACAGTTATTCATTTAAGTAAAAGAATAAATTGTTGTTCTGTTTACATGAATAAAACCTTATATGGTTACACACCCAATGAAAATAGTTCATTGGATCTCGATCTTAGTGATACACATATTCATAATATTGAAACCAAAAGATGCGAAGTTAATAATGATAGTGCAACTTATTTGTGGCACTGCCGTTTAGGTCATATTGGTGTAAAGCGCATGAAGAAACTCCATGCTGATGGGATTTTGGAATCACTTGATTATGAATCACTTGATGCTTGCGAACCATGCCTTATGGGCAAGGTGACTAAAACGCCGTTCTCCGGAACAATGAAGCAAGCAACAGATTTGTTGGAAATCATACATACTGATGTATGTGGTCCGATGAATATTAAGGCTTACAGCAGGTATCATTATTTTCTGACCTTCACAAGATGATTTGAGCAGATATGGGGATATCTACTTGATGAAACATAAGTCTGAAACATTTGAACAGTTCAAAGAATTTCAGAGTGAAGTGGAAAATCATTTTGACAAGAAAATAAAAGTTTCTACGATATTATCGCAGAGGTAAAATATTTGAGTTACGAGTTTGGTCTTCAGTTAAAACAATGTGAAATAGTTTCACTACGCACGCCACCTGGAACACCACAGCATAATTGTGTGTTTGAACGTCATAACCGTACTTTATTGGATATAGTACAATCTATGATGTATCTTACTGATCTACCACTATCGTTTTGGGGTTATGCATTAGAGACAGCTGCATTCACGTTAAATAGGGCACCATCTAAATCCGTTGAGACGACACCGTGTGAACTATGGTTTGGCAAGAAACCTAAGCTGTCGTTTCTTAAAGTTTGGAGTTGCGATGCTTATGTGAAAAAGTTTCATCTCGATAAGCTCAAACTCAAATCGGAGAAATATGACTTCATAGGATACCCAAAGAGACAGTTGGGTACACCTTCTATCACAGATCCGAAGGCAAGACATTCGTTGCTAAGAATGGATCCTTTCTAGAGAAGGAATTTCTCTCGAAAGAAGTGAGTAGGAGGAAAGTAGAAAACTTGATAAGGTAATTGTACATTCTCCCTTATTGGAAAATAGTTCATCACAGAAATCTGTTCCTGTGACTACTACACCAATTAGTGAGGAAGCTAATGATGATGATCCTGTAACTTCAGATCAAGTTACTACCGAATCTCGTAGGTAAACCAGAGTGAGATCCACACCAGAGTGGTATGGTAATCCTGTTCTGGAAGTCATGTTACTTGACCATGACGAACCTACGAACTATGAAGAAGCGATGATGAGCCCAGATTCTGTGAAATGGTTTGAGGCCATGAAATCTGAGATGAGATCCATGTATGAGAACAAAGTATGGACTTTGGTTGACTTGCCCGATGATCGGCGAGTAATTGAGAATAAATGGATCTTCAAGAGGAAGACGGACGCTGATAGTAGTGTTACTATCTACCAAACTAGAATTGTCACAAAAGGTTTTCGACAAGTTCAAGGTGTTGACTATGATGAGAGTTTCCCACTCGTATCTATGCTTGAGTCTGTCCGAATCATGTTAGTAATTGCCGCATTTTATGAAATCTGGCAAATGGATAAATAAAACTACATTCCTTAATGGATTTATTAAAGAAGAGTTGTATATGACTTGCAATGATTAGTTGATCTGGTGCAAGCATCTCGGAGTTGGAATATACGCTTTGATAAGTTGATCAAAGCATATAGTTTTATACAGACTTGCAATGAAGTTTGTATTTACAAGAAAGTGAGTGGGAGCACTACATCATTTCTGATAAGTATATGTGAATGACATATTGTTGATCGGAAATAATGTAGAATTATTCTGTAAAGCATAAAGGAGTGTTTGAAAGGAGTTTTTCAAAGAAAGACTTTGGTAAAGCTGCTTACATATTGAGCTTCAAGATCTATAGAGATAGATCAAGACGATTGATAAGTTTTTTCAATGAGTACATACCTTGACAAGATTTTGAAGTAGTTCAAAATGGAGCAGTCAAAGAAAGAGTTCTTTCCTGTATTACAAGGTGTGAAGTTGAGTAAGACTCAAAGCCCGACCACGGCAGAAGATAGAAAGAGAATGAAAGTCATTCCCTATGCCTTGGCCATAGGTTCTATAAAGTATGTCATGCTGTGTACCAGATCTATTGTACACCCAGCACTGATTTGGCAAGGGAGTACAATAGTGATCTAGGCGTAGATCACTGGACAGCGGTCAAAATTATCCTTAGTGAAATAAGGATATGTTTCTCGATTATGGACGTGACAAAAGGTTCGTCGTAAAGGGTTACGCCGATGCAAGTTTTGACACTAATCTAGATGACTCTAAATCTCGGTCTAGATACATATTGAAAGTGGGAGCAATTAGCTAGAGTAGCTCCATGCAGAGCATTGTTGACATAAAACTTTGCAAAATACATGTGGATCTGAATGCGGCAGACCCGTTGACTAAGATTCTCTCCCAAGCAAAACATGATCACACCTTAGTACTCTTTGGGTGTTAATCACATAGCGATGTGAACTAGATTACTGAATCTAGTAAACCCTTTGGGTATTGGTCGCATGGCGATGTGAACTATGGGTGTTAATCACATGATGATGTGAACTATCGATGTTAATCACATGGTGATGTGATCTAGATTATTGACTCTAGTGCAAGTGGGAGACTGAAGGAAATATGCCCTAGAGGCAATAATAAAGTTATTATTTATTTCCTTATATCATGATAAATGTTTTCTATTCATGCTACAATTGTATTAACCGGAAACATAATACATGTGTGAATACATAGACAAACAGAGTGTCACTAGTATGCCTCTACTTGACTAGCTCGTTAATCAAAGATGGTTATGTTTCCTAACCATGGACAAAGAGTTGTTATTTGATTAACGGGATCACATCATTAGTTGAATGATCTGATTGATATGACCCATTTCATTAGCTTAGCACCCGATCGTTTAGTATGTTGCTATTGCTTTCTTCATGACTTATACATGTTCCTGTGACTATGAGATTATGCAACTCCCGTTTGCCGGAGGAACACTTTGGGTGCTACCAAACGTCACAACGTAACTGGGTGATTATAAAGGAGCATTATAGGTGTCTCCAAAGGTAGATGTTGGGTTGGCGTATTTCGAGATTAGGATTTGTCACTCCGATTGTCGGAGAGGTATCTCTGGGCCCTCTCGGTAATGCATATCACTTAAGCCTTGCAAGCATTACAACTAATGAGTTAGTTGCGAGATGATGTATTACGGAACGAGTAAAGAGACTTGCCGGTAACGAGATTGAACTAGGTATTGGATACCGACGATCGAATCTCGGGCAAGTAACATACCGATGACAAAGGGAACAACGTATGTTGTTATGCGGTCTGACCGATAAAGATCTTCGTAGAATATGTAGGAGCCAATATGGGCATCCAGGTCCCGCTATTGGTTATTGACCGGAGACGTGTCTCGGTCATGTCTACATTGTTCTCGAACCGTAGGGTCCGCAGGCTTAAGGTTTCGGTGACAGTTATATTATGAGTTTATGAGTTTTGATGTACCAAAGGAGTTCGGAGTCCCGGATGAGATCGGGGACATGACGAGGAGTCTCAAAATGGTCAAGACGTAAAGATCGATATATTGGACGACTATATTCGGACATCGGAAAGGTTCCGAGTTATTCGGGTATTTTCGGAGGTAGCGGGGAGTTACGGGAATACGGGGAAGAGTATTGGGCCTTAATGGGCTTTAGTGGGAAGGAGCCAGGAGGTGGCACGCGCCCCTCCCAAGTCTAGTCCGAATTGGACAAGGGATTTGGGGCGCGGCCCACCTCTCCCTTCCTTCTCCACTTCCCTCCTTTCCCCCCTTCTCCTAGTTGGACTAGGAAAGAAGGAGTCCTACTCCCGGTGGGAGTAGGACTCCCCTTGGCGCGCCAACTCCTAGGCCGGCCGCCCCTCGTCCCTTGCTCCTTTATATACGGGGGCAGGGGGCACCCCATAGACACACAAGTTGATCCTTGGTGATCGTTCCTTAGCCGTGTGCGGTGCCCCCTGCCACCAAATTCCACCTCGATCATATTGTTGCAGTGCTTAGGCGAAGCCCTGCGTCGGTAGTACATCAAGATCGTCACCACGCCGTCGTGCTGACGAAACTCTTCCTCGACGCTTTGCTGGATCGGAGCCCGAGGATCGTCATCGAGCTGAACATGTGCTAAGAACTCGGAGGTGCCAGAGTAACGGTGCTTGGATCGGTCGGATCGGGAAAACGTACGACTACTTCCTCTATGTTGTGTGATCGCTTCCGTGGTCGGTCTGCGTTGGTACGTAGACAACACTCTCCCCTCTCGTTGCTATGCATCACCATGATCTTGCGTGTGCGTAGGAAAATTTTGAAATTACTACGTTCCCCAACACGGTTTTCGGCCACGCGATCGTGATTGAACGCTCTAGATGATGGAGCAAAGTTTGGTGGGTTTTGGGCCCAATTGGAGGGGTGTTGGGCTGCAACACACACGAGGCCTTTTCGGTCCCTCGGTTAACCGTTGGAGTGTCAAACGAAGTCCAAATGATACTAAACTTGACAGGCGGTCTACCGGTAGTAAACCAAGGCCGCTTGGCAAGTCTCGGTCCAATCCGGAAATGTTTAATCCCCACACACGAAAGAAAGCTAGAAATGACCACTGGAGGAGAACGAAGCGCCGGAATGCAAAACGGACAACGGGGAAAATGCTCGAATGCATGAGATGAACATGTATGCAAATGCAATGCACATGATGACATGATATGAGATACATGACAACGAAAACAACACACGGAGACAAAGACCCGAACCCGAGAAATAAATATAACTTAATGCCGGAAACGGCAAGAGTTGGAGTACAAATTGGGAAAGTTATATCCGGGGTGTTACACGGTTGTCATGGCCTCCGTTGCCATTGCGACGACTCCAAGGGTGTCTCTCTTCGACTCACCCAATGAGAGCATCACCGCCAAGTGCCTCATGGCTAAAGCCACCAACCCCCAACATCAAAACTACCATCATTAATCATCCTTCCTCAACGGATTGCATTGGTGAACATGAGGGAACTAATGTGGAGGAGAATGAGTTTGAGACCTTTATGGGTAAACTCAAGGGCAAGTCCAAGAAGCACTTTGTTGCTCTCTTGGAACAACTTGGTGAAGCCAATGACATGATCGATGCTCACGAAGATACCATCTCTAAGATGGAAGGGCATAGTCGTGACTATGCCGATGAGATTTCGGATCTTTCCAATGCTCTTGAGGAAGAGCGTGGTCTACGTTTGGCTCTTGAGGAGTCACACAACGAAGATCATGCTAAACTAAAAAAGGATCGTGATCATGCTCTTGTTGTTTCTCGTGTGCTAAATTCCGAGAAGGCCAAACTTGGGGTTGATCTTGCTAGACTCAAAGAGGAGTTTGATATACTTGACAAGGCCCACAAGGCCTTGAAGGGTATTCACGCTAGTCTCAAGGAGTCTCATGATCAACTCCAAGTGAAGCTAACTAAGGAGAAAGCCACATTTCCTCATAAGGTTTTAATTGACAATGCAAATGCTACTAACCCGTGTTGTGAGCATATACATCTTGTTGAGGAAAATGCTAAGTTGAAGGAGCAGCTTGAGACAGGCCTTGTGTCATGCATACAAGGTGAAAAGGACCTCAACGACCTTTTGAGTAGTCAAAAGGAAGTCGTGGCCAAGGAAGGGGTTGGGTACGTGCCCGACTCCAAGAATAAGAAGAAGAATGACAAGACCAAACGACCTCCTCCTCTCATGCAAACCTTTGTGAAGGAGGGAGAGAGTGTTTCCAAGGAGAAGAAGAAGAACATTGCAAAGGGCGGCAATGTCAAGAAGGGCAATGCCACCCCTCCCAACAAAGCCGGCGATTTTAATCCGTCTTATGTGTTATGCCGTGCTAGTGATGGGCATGTTTATTCCAAATTTGTTGGTTCTCTTCATGAATACATTGAATGGTTTATTTGGGTTCCAAAGACCCTTGTTACTAACATCAAAGGACCCATTACAAAATGGGTACCTAAAACCAAGCATTGATCTCTTGTAGGTGTTTGCTTCCGATGGGGGATCATGGTTGCTCGATAGCGGAGCTACAAATCATATGACCGGAAGCAAGGACTTGGTGGTGGACGTGCACAAGGTTCCATCTATGCCCACCAATGTCGAGTGGGGTGACACCTCATCTTCTAAGGTATTGGGACTTGGCAAGGTGGTCATCTTTCATGATCTCACGATTGAGAAGGTCATGCTTGTTGAGTCCCTTGCATACAATTTACTTTCGGTTCGTCAACTTGCAATCATGGGCTTTGCCACTTTCTTTGATATCGATACCGTGGCCCTCTTGTGGAGCAATACTCTTAAAGTAGCCTTTGTTGGGCATGTCGAGAATGGTCTATATGTGATTAACTTTTTGGAGCGACCCACTAAGACCGCGACATGCCTAATGGCTAAAGTTGATGTGGGATGGCTTTGGCATCGCCGTTTATCCCATGTCAATATGAGATCTTTGCAAAGTCTCCTCAAGGGGGACCATGTCCATGGACTAACGAATGTTAGTTTTGCTAAAGATCGTGCTTGCAGTGCCTGTATCGAAGGAAAGCTACATGAGAAGGCTCACCCTCCCACGACTATCATTTATTCAAAGAGGCCTTTGGAGCTCCTTCACATGGATCTCTTTGGGCCTCCATCCTTCGATAGTCTTGGAGGTAGGAAGTATTGCTTGGTGATTGTGGATGACTACTCAAGGTACACGTGGGTGTATTTCTTCAAGAGGAAGAGCGAGACCCAAAAAACTGTCATTGACTTTGCAAATGAAGCACAACGTCAAAACAATGCAAAGATCTTGACAATAAGAAGTGACAACGGCACCGAGTTCAAGAACTACACCTTGGATGAGTTTCTTAGTGATGAGGGAATCAAGAATCAATATTCCGCACCCTACACCCCTCAACAAAATAGTGTTGCGGAGAGGAAGAACTGGATGTTGATGGATGCGGCAAGGACCATGATGGCGGAGTTCAAGTCTCCGTACAACTTTTGGGCCGAAGCCATCAACAGCGCATGTCATGCATCCAATCGGCTCTACCTCCGCAAGGGCTTGAACAAGACTCCATATGAGATACTCACCGGTAACAAGCCCAACCTCAAGTACTTCTGGGTATTCGGGTGTAAGTGTTTCATTCTCAAGAAAGGTGTTCGGTTGTCTAAATTTGAGGCTAGAGCTTATGAGGGCATATTTTTTGGTTATGCTACAAACTCTCATGCTTACCGTGTCCTCAATAAATCCACGGGACTTATTGAGGAGACGTGTAACGTGGAGTTTGATGAGAATAACGGCTCCCAAGTGGAGCAAAGTGGCACTTGTGATGTAGGTGATGAAATTCCTCCTCAAGCCATAAGAAGAATGGGTGTTGGTTTCATCCTACCCATTGAGGAACCCCTTGTGGCCAAAGGAGAAGGACAATGCTCCACTCAAGTGGAGCCATCACCAACCCAAGGCCCACACGCTTCCGAAGAACAAAGTGAAGGCCCTCAACCTCATGAACAAGACCAAGGGCAAGATCATACTCAAGACGGTGTTGACACACGAAGTGATGCCCAAGGTCAAGTTCTCTCCCCCGAGCAAGTTCAAGATCAAGAACAAGTTCATGACGGCGCTCAAGATGATCAAGTAACTGCTCCTCAAATCACCACCGAGGAGAAATTAGAGCGTCATGCCGCCAAGATTGCATCCAAGCTCTCCACCAAGGATCGTCTCATGACGAATGTGCTTGGAAGCTTAAGAAAGGGGGTAAGCACTCATAGACAATTAGCAAATTATTGTGACCATCACGCGTTTGTCTCTTGTGTGGAACCCCACAAGGTCTATGAGGCGCTAGAAGATCTGGATTGGCTCAATGCCATGCATGAAGAACTCAACAACTTCGAGCGCAACAAAGTGTGGAGATTGGTGCCAAGGCCAATGGGGAACCACAATGTCATTAGAACCAAGTGGATATTCAAGAACAAGCAAGATGCCCATGGGATGATCATTCGCAACAAGGCTCGTTTGGTAGCACAAGGCTACTCCCAAGTCGAGGGTATCGACTATGGTGAAACCTTTGCTCCCGTTGCTCATCTTGAATCCATTTGCATGTTGATTGCATATGCTTCTCATCATAACTTTAAGTTACAACAAATAGATGTGAAGAGTGCTTTTCTTAATGGTCCTATTAATGAATTGGTTTGCGTCAAGCAACCCCCCGGGTTCGAGGATCCCTACCTTCCCGATCATGTGTATCAACTCGATAAGGCACTCTATGGCCTTAAACAAGCCCCACGTGCGTGGTATGACCACCTTACTGAGTTGTTACTAGATCGTGGTTTTGAAGTTGGGCTAATCGACCCCACTCTTTTTACTAAGAAGGTCAAAGGGGAGTTGTTTGTGTGCCAATTATATGTTGATGACATTATCTTTGGTTCTCCTAACAAAGCTTTCAATGAGGAATTTGCCGCTCTCATGACCTCAAAGTTCGAGATGTCCTCCATGGGAGAGTTGAAGTTCTTTCTAAGGTTCAAAGTGAAGCAAACAAGAGAAGGAACCTTCATCAATCAATCCAAATACACTCAAGACATGCTCAAGAGATTCAAACTAAGTGACGTCAAGCCGGCTTCCACTCCAATGCCCACCAAGTGCCAACTTGACTTAGATCCCAATGGTAAAGTGGTGGATCAAAAGGTATATCGCTCCATGATTGGTTCCTTGCTTTACCTTTGTGCATCTAGACCGGATATCATGTTGAGCGTGGGAATTTGTGCACGGTTTCACACCGCACCTAAGGAAAGTCACTATGTGGCGGTCAAAAGAATCTTTCGATATTTGGCTCATACCCCAAACTTTGGCTTATGGTATCCAAGAGGATCAAACTTCAAGCTTGTAGGGTACTCGGATTCCGATTGGGCGGGAGACAAAGTGGATAGGAAGTCCACTTCCGGAGGGTGCCAATTCCTTGGTTGCTCTTTGGTAAGTTGGTCTTCCAAAAAGCAAAGTTGTGTGTCTCTCTCGTCCACCGAGGTAGAGTATGTTGCAGCCGGGAGTTGTTGTGCACAACTCTTATGGATGAGGCAAACTTTAAAGGATTATGGTGTCATTTGTGACAAAGTGCCTCTTTGGTGTGATAATGAAAGTGCCATCGAGATCTCTCTCAACCCGGCGCAACACTTCAAGACGAAGCATATTGAGATCTGGTATCACTTCATCCGGGATCACATTAGGCAAGGAGAGATCAAGCTCAACTATGTCAACACTCATGATAACCTTGCAGAAATCTTCACGAAGCCCTTGGATGAAGCAAGATTTCGCGAGTTAAGGCATGAGCTAAATATCATTGATTCAAGCAATGTTGCTTGAACTCTTGCACACCCCACCGTACTCAACATGTTGTCTTGTTTAGATGTAGGCATGAACATAGGGGGAGTGATGTTCTCTCAATGAACTCTCCCTCCCCCCATTATGCATAAATTGATCGAGTCTTTCACATTAGCCATGTTTGATGGTACTTGTGCTTCAAAGACGAGTTTTGGTCATGAACCCAAGGATAATTCTTCGCGGTGCCATACCAATTGACTCAAACATAGGTGGCCTCGGCCACCGTCCTCTCTTCGGGAGGTTGGAGTTAGCCTTGTTGTTCTCGTGTTGTTTTCTCTCGTTCTTTCTTTGCTCTTTGTGTTGGGTTCTCCTAGGGTGTTGCTTCTCTCCTGTTTTGTGCTCTTTCTTCCTCCCTTCGGATTGCACTCATTTGATGTTGGCTTGGTCATAGGTGGTCGGGCGGTACAACCGGTATCACGGGCGGTTCTACCGCTGGTACCGGGTTGTGCGTCCCAATGGGTCTCCGTTCGGTGCTTGGGCGGTTCCACCGCCCAAACCCACGGTAACCTACATCCGGTACTACCGGTTAACACCGAGCGGTCCTACCTCTGCCTCCCAGGCACCGGAAGTATTGCCTCCAACCACCGGTCTGTACCAGACGAGCGGTACAACCGCTCCCCTAAGCGGTTCTACCGGGGCGTGTCTACGGGCCTATATATACTCGACGGGGCTGAAGGGTTGCCTTTTTTCCCTTCGTCCTCGTTCCTATTGTCTTTGCCCTAGCCACCGGCCATCTCTACCCCTGCCCCGGAGTGCGTCTCGCGCTTCGGATCCTTGGCTCTCCATGGATTCTCTCTGTGGAGGCCTCCCGATCTCTTCCCATGGATGGTGGTAATGCCTCTTGTTCGTTGCTCCTAGATCTTTCTAGGGTTCTTCCTTATCTAGGGCATTACTTAACTTTCCGTGATTAGTGGTTGAACTATGGAGTAGAAGAGATCTTTGTTTGCCTCCTGTCTTGTTTGCAGTACTTAGAATTCGGAATATTACTTGTGTGATTCGTATGCCTCGATTAGATCTATCTTCCTTGGTAGTGCCACTGTCAGCGGTTCTACTGCCCCTCCTGTGACACCCCAAAAATCTGGCCTTGTTTTAAATGAATTAAAAAATTTGCCAGGAATTAAAACTTTGGATTTCTGAGCTCCATTTTGATTTTTAAATCATTTCCTTCCTGTTATGATGAGTTTTTCCCAAAGAGAAAACTTTTCAAATATGTTATTGGAATTGTTTAACCTCTCAAGAAAAACTTTTCTTTTATCAGTATAACTAATTACATAATTAATTTGCTTGATCTTTACTTTCTTGAAAATGGTTTTTCAAGGTTAAATGGCCATATTTGAACTACAACCATTTGACAAATTCACTTAAAATTACCACAAAAATTTGGAGAGGTCATGTGATGTTATTAAATAACTTTTGTGCAAAAACATCTTTATTTAATGAAATATTTTGAGCTCTACAACAAATTTTCTTCTCTGGTCCAGAATGCAATTTTGCACTACAACTCATTTAAATAATTCTTTCTAGCCTCCACAAAAATTTTGGGATGTTAGTAGCATCATATGATTCAACTTTATGCAAAAACCCAGTGATGTTATTTGCAAATTTTGAGTGAATCAACCTCATTTTCATTCTGGTCCAACTTGAGGATTTGTACAGCAACTACATCTTAAGTTGCTCCTTTACCCATGATTTCTTTTCTTGCTTGTAGACCACCCTACCAAACCCCTAAGTCTAGGAGCATGCACCCTTTGGATCATTTTTGGTTCATGGAATGATGCCATTTATTTCCTGTCCAGAATTGAAGTTTTGTAAGACTTGCACTAACAAGTTGCTGCATTTGACCAACTAACCTCACCACCCTCTTGTCCATCCAAAGAGACACTGATCTGGAGTTTTTGACCACTCCAAGACTTGCCTAAGTGCCCTTGGCATTTTGTCAAACACCTTATGGGCATGATCTGTTTTGGCATGAATTTTTCGTTTGCACTGTGAACCTGAACCCCTGACCAAACCAGCTTGTCCACTGATCTCCTTGCGAGCCCAAACCTAGACCTGCTAAACCCCAGCTCCAACCTAGCCACTTAGCATGCAATGGCATTCCATCGAGCACGTTCCGTGCGTGCACTGGACGCGCCCCGAGCGCGCGTATTGCACGAGCCATGCCCGAGCTGACACGCTGGCCCCCTGGCTTTGGCCCGCTCTGCAGCGCCACGACACGCGCCACCCTCCTCGCAGCAACGCGCCAAGCCGCCCTGGCAGCCAACAGCGCCGCCACCAGAGTCCCCTTGGCGGCACGCCACGGCCGCCCGACAACCCCTGCTCATGTCGGCGCCGCCCGAGCCACCCCGGCTCGCCACCTGGCCCCTGGAGCAGTGCGAGCTCATCTGCAAGCGTGTCTGCTAGCCCTCGTCGCCGCCACGTCGCCCTAGCTACAGAGAGGCGGTTCGCCGGAGAGCTTATCCACGGCCGTCGCGGAACCACCTTGCCTCGCCTATTTAAGGACGCCCCGATACCATTCGAGCACGCAGGTGACCTTAGTCTACCCCCATGGCACCCCCACAGCCCGCAATCGTCGAGGAAACGCCGTCTTCCCCATCTCCGGCAGCCGCAGCCGCCGCCACTGCTCCGGCCATTCCAGCGCCACCAAGGCCTCCCCCTCTCCGTTCTCTTCACCAGGAACTTCCCCTTCCTTCCACGGATCCAACCCCCTGCTCGATTTTGATCGGGAGCCACCGCAGCCCCAAAAGCACTTTGCCACCGAAACTTCCTCCGCCGCGAAGCTCGCCACCGGCAGCTCACTCCGTCCCCACCGACCCAACGACCACCGGGAGGACCGCCTTGGTCTCGTGGATCCATCCAGACCCTCTAGAACCCGCGGGGAGCCGCCGTTCGCCGGCGACGACCGCTGTTGCCCCGCCTCCGTTCGGGCAAAGGAAGAGGAGGGAGAAATAGACCAGTCAAACCTGACCAGTGGGCCAGGCGGGCCCACTGTCAGTGAGACGCACGCCGTCCATGCTGGAGTAAGTGAAGGCGTAATCCGCCCAGTACGTTTTCTCCGCTCGGAAAGCGTATTTCCTCCTAAAACATTTTCTTTTCTGTTATTTTTAAAAACAGACTTTGACCACAACTTTGACTGCCAATAACTTTTTAATACAACTCCAAATGAGTTGATTCTTTTTCCTACCTTCCTCAAATTTGGTCTAGTTTATTTTAAGATTTATTTGAAAATCTTCCAAACAACTTTTTTGTACTGTTTTTGAAATGTGTGTTAATTCAAATATATTTTAAAATAGGATTTTGGAGAGAGAGAAGAAACTTTCAAAAGTTTTGGAGAGCACCTCACCCCTCCAGAACTTAAAGGCAAGCATTCTGAACCCTGGCATAATGTTTTTGTTGTGTTATTTGACACGTTTATAACACCACCTTATTTCGGAGGACTTGTTATTTCATGTGACATGATCATTTGCATGGAAGCATATTAGTGATTTCCTTGCTGTCAGAAATGAATATGATTGTGATGGTAATCATCCTCATGTGCCTTGCATGCATGCCGGAAAGGAATCCGGGAAAGCCTCGGCCTTGGGTAGGCGCGAGCTTGTCGCCGGCCCCCGTCGGGACGGTTATGTCCGGTATGGCATGGTAAGGTGCATTGAGTGGTGATTTCGTCGGTTGAAATATATTTGATATATATATGTCATGCTGGGAACTTATAAACCTCCTGAGTCGACCGCAGATCGAGTCTTGTTCCAGTAACCCCCATACTTGCCTCGTACTACCACTCGTCCCTGCCGCAGGTAGGGTACGGTTCAGTAAGTCGTCAACCCCTTTCCAGCACACACCGTACAGAGAGGCCATGGTGGAAGATATCAGTTGTAGCCAGTAGGCATGCCACCTGGTCAGGGGGCATGGGTGTTTCCGGTTGGGACCGAGAGGGGAGGCCACCCCTTAGAGCGTGCGATATAAATTTGATCCCATGCTACGCGAGGTTGTAGCCTCCCCACTTAGAGTTTTGCTTAACAAGTGTCGTGGGTGATTCTAAACACCGATGAGTTAAGCTGGTGTGTGCAAGGTTAGGCGTGTTTTCAACTAAAAGGCCGTAGACGGAATTAGTCCCGATGGACTAAAGGAATCCGTTACTCGTGGGTAAAGAGTACACCCTCTGCAGAGATTAAAACCTATTCGAATAGCCGTGTCCATGGTTAAGGATTACAGTCTGGGATGGGTCAAGTGTTGGACTTAGTGTCGGTCTTCAGAGGTGAAATTGTCAAACCAAACTTGGATACCGACTGGTGACTTGTGAGGACCATGATTATTATTTTGTGATGGACTAACCTATTGCATTATTGTATTATCGAGTATCCCTGGGATGGTTCTACCTCCTGGATATTCATTGTGATTATTTATTCTCAAGCCCTTTATGTGGTGTCGCTTAGACGCCCGACTGTGGCATTTCTTTTTAAGCCCTTTATGTGGTGTCGCTTAGACGCCCGACTGTGGCATTTCTTTTTAAGCCCTTTATGTGGTGTCGCTTAGACACCCGACTGTGGCATTTCTTTTTAAGCCCTTTATGTGGTGTCGCTTAGACGCCCGACTGTGGCATTTCTTTTTAAGCCCTTTATGTGGTGTCGCTTAGACGTCCGACTGTGGCATTTCTTTTTAAGCCCTTTATGTGGTGTCGCTTAGACGCCCGACTGTGGCATTTCTTTTTAAGCCCTTTATGTGGTGTCGCTTAGACGCCCGACTGTGGCATTTCTTTTTAAGCCCTTTATGTGGTGTCGCTTGGACGCCCGACTGTGGCATTTCTTTTTAAGCCCTTTATGTGGTGTCGCTTAGACGCCCGACTGTGGCATTTCTTTTTAAGCCCTTTATGTGGTGTCGCTCAGACGCCCGACTGTGGCATTGCTTGTTATTTATTTACCTTATAAGCCCTTTATGTGGTGTCGCACAGACGCCCGACTGCGGCATTTTATTTCCACTCCATTATTGCTTGTTCATGCTGCATATAAATAACATGCTTGCAGGCATAATAGATGTTTTATTTATGACTGACGATGTGATCCTAGAATATTTCAGTGCATAATTATCAATTATATTATTCCAGTGTTCTTAATGTTTGCGAGTACATTCAATGTACTCACTGGCTTGTCCCTGGCTATTGTCTTGGCCAGATATTTGCATGGAAAGGAACGTTGCGGTGACAGCCCCGGAAACTAAGCAACGGTGATAGCAGCCTCGCGAAGATAGGAGTTAACCTGGTCAGCTGTTCCCATGGGAAATGGAGTCCCATACACTGATGATCCACGAACCGCTTCCGCCATCGACCACTAGAAACCATTTGATGTACTCATAGGCCACAATGGTCTTGTACTACACATTTTGTATTTTTGCTTGGAATTTCTGTAACAAGTTGGTGCCTCATCAGCTAATAGTAATCCTGGGGCTGGTGAGCACAACGGCCATTTTCTGGAAATTTATGTCCGGAAAACCCGGTCGTGACAGACTTGGTATCAGAGCTAGGCTGACCATTGGCTAATCCTATCTTAGCCAGGTCAATAAACCTAAGTAAACCAACCCACCAGACCTTAACCAAACCCCAGTCAAGCTTCCCATGCAAGATAGCCCCACAGTGACCCGACACCTTTTGGCAGTCGGTGCCCAACCTATCAACCCAACCTGTCGCTCATGCACCAATGACCGAATCCTGAATAGTCTTTTCGCAAGCGTGCGAAGGAAGACTCCGTCCCCTTTTTCCTATAAAAAGGGCACGCTAGCCTCAACTCAGCACAGCACAGCCTCTACCCCAAACCAAGCCACAATGCCCGGCCCTGTCGTGCACAATGAGACCACAGCAACCAACCTTGGAGGCTTTGTGACCATACTCGCAAACCTCACCCGTCGTGCCTATGCGTTAGAAGAGCCCCCGGAATATGTTGTGTACCTAGGACCCATGAGCGGTGAGAACCGTCAATTCTGGGCCACTGTGCACATTTATGGTAGGGGACTAGAGCCCGAGCGCCCCTACAGGTTCACCGGAAGGACAACTTCCTTTGAGCCACAAGCCATCCAACTAGCTGCTCGAGAAGCTATAGTTCATCTCCGGCACTTGTCGCCCAGAGTTAACTGTCGCTCATTCCACTACTACCCCAGACGTGAAGGGTATGGTAGACCACCCCAAGTTGCCAACGGAGATCACGAGACAGATCCTGCATTGTTGCACCTAGTGCGCTATGTAAGTGCACTAGAGGAACTGTGCGATCAAATCACGATTGATCTAATCGCAGCTCGTGGAGAGCTGGTTCGTCGAGCCCCGGCGAGAGAAGAGAACGAGCCCAACGTCGACAACCCAGTCGTGCTGTTTGGACACCCGATCGAGTCCCTGAGATCTGCCCCAGCCATCGGCCAAGGTGCTGCGATAACCCCAGAAGTGTTTCGTCGCATATTGGGATCACACTCCAACGGGGTTGTGGCCAACAATCCCCGGGATGGTCATCATCGCTACCCCGAGCCTGCAGCCCCTCAGCCCACTCCAGCTAATTCAGACGATGAGACCCGAAGAGAAGCCTCGACATCCACAAGGCACTCCCGCTTGGATATAAATGAGGTAGACTAACTCACCCAAATCGTATCGAGTCCCAGTGTACCCTTGCTTTGTAATCATGTGGCCTTGTTTTTAAACGCCGCCTGTTGTCGTGCCTCTGTTTTAAATAGTAACCTTGCATGGGTATGTCAGCACACAGTTGCATATTTTTCCGGACACAACTACCCAAAAACCTTCCCCGACAACCCCCACAGTAACACATCACTATAGTGAAATGTGTGAATCTTGAAGGAAATATGCCCTAGAGGCAATAATAAAGTTATTATTTATTTCCTTATATCATGATAAATGTTTATTATTCATGCTAGAATTGTATTAACCGGAAACATAATACATGTGTGAATACATAGATAAACAGAGCGTCACTAGTATGCCTCTACTAGACTAGCTCGTTAATCAAAGATGGTTAAGTTTACTAACCATGAACAAGGAGTTGTTGTTTGATTAACGAGGTCACATCATTAGTTGAATGGTCTGATTGACATGACCCATTCCGTTAGCTTAGCACCCGATCGTTTAGTATGTTGCTATTGCTTTCTTCATGACTTATACATGTTCCTATGACTATGAGATTATGCAACTCCCGTTTACCGGAGGAACACTTTGGGTACTACCAAACGTCACAACGTAACTAGGTGATTATAAAGGAGTATTATAGGTGTCTCCAAAGGTAGATGTTGGGTTGGCGTACTTCGAGATTAGGATTTGTCACTCCGATTGTCGGAGAGGTATCTCTGGGCCCTCTCGGTAATGCACATCACTTAAGCCTTGCAAGCATAGCAACTAATAAGTTAGTTGCGGGATGATGTATTACGGAACGAGTAAAGAGACTTGCCGGTAACGAGATTGAACTAGGTATTGGATACCGACGATCGAATCTCGGGCAAGTAACATACCGATGACAAAGGGAACAACGTATGTTGTTATGCGGTCTGACCGATAAAGATCTTCGTAGAATATGTAGGAGCCAATATGGGCATCCAGGTCCCTCTATTGGTTATTGACCGGAGACGTGTCTCGGTCATGTCTACATTGTTCTCGAACCGTAGGGTCCGCACGCTTAACGTTACGATGACAGTTATTATGAGTTTATGCATTTTGATGTACCGAAGGTTGTTCGGAGTCCCGGATGTGATCACGGACATGACGAGGAGTCTCGAAATGGTCGAGACATAAAGATTGATATATTGGAAGCCTATATTTGGATATCGGAAGTGTTCCGGGTGAAATCGGGATTTTACCGGATTACCGGGAGGTTACCGGAACCCACCGGGAGCCATATGGGCCTTAGTGGAAAAGAGAAAAGGGGCAGCCCATAGCTGGCCGCACGCCCCCCCCTTCCCTTAGTCCTATTAGGACTAGGAGAAGGGGCCGGGCCCCCTCTCTCTCTTTTCCCCCTTGGGAATCCTAGTTGGAATAGGATTGAGGGGGGGAGTCCTACTCCCGGTAGGAGTAGGACTCCTCCTGCGCCCTCTCCTTGGCCGGCGCACCCCTCCCCCTTGGATCCTTTATATACGGGGGCAGGGGGCACCTCTAAGACACACAAGTTGATCATTGAGATCGTTCCTTAGCCGTGTGCGGTGCCCCCTGCCACCATATTCCACCTCGATCATATCGTTGTAGTGCTTAGGCGAAGCCCTGCGTCGGTAGAACATCAAGATCGTCACCACGCCGTCGTGCTGACGGAACTCCTCCCCGAAGCTTTGCTGGATCAAAGCCCGGGGATCGTCATCGAGCTGTACGTGTGCTAAGAACTCGGAGGTGCCGGAGTAACGGTGCTTGGATCGGTCGGATCGGGAAGAAGACGTACGACTACTTCCTCTACGTTGTGTCAACGCTTCCGTGGCGATCTACAAGGGTACGTAGATCAGACTCTCCCCCTCATTGCTATGCATCACCATGATCTTGCGTGTGCGTAGGAAATTTTTTGAAATTACTACGTTCCCCAACAGTGGCATCCGAGCCTAGGTTTTATGGTTTGATGTTATTTGCACGAGTAGAACACAAGTGAGTTGTGGGCGATACAAGTCATACTGCCTACCAGCATGTCATACTTTGGTTCGGCGGTATTGTTGGACGAGACGACCCAGACCAACCTTACGCGTACGCTTACGTGAGACCGGTTCCCTTGACGTGCTTTGCACATAGATGGCTTGCGGGCGACTGTCTCTCCAACTTTAGTTGAACCAAGTGTGGCTACGCCCGGTCCTTGAGAAGGTTAAAACGGAGTCTATTTGACAAACTATCATTGTGGTTTTGATGCGTAGGTGAGATGAGTTCTTGCTTAAAGCCCGTAGCAGCCACGTAAAACTTGCAACAACAAAGTAGAGGACGTCTAACTTGTTTTTGCAGGGCATGTTGTGATGTCATATGGTCAAGGCATGATGCTAAATTTTATTGTATGAGATGATCATGTTTTGTAACCAAGTTATCGGCAACTGGCAGGAGCCATATGGTTGTCGCTTTATTGTATGCAATGCAATCGCGATGTAATGCTTTACTTTATTACTAAGCGGTAGTGATAGTCATGGAAGCATAAGATTGGCGAGACGACAACGATGCTACGATGGAGATCAAGGTGTCGCGCCGGTGACGATGGTGATCATGACGGTGCTTCGGAGATGGAGATCACAAGCACAAGATGATGATGGCCATATCATATCACTTATATTGATTGCATGTGATGTTTATCCTTTTATGCATCTTATCTTGCTTTGATTGACGGTAGCATTATAAGATGATCTCTCACTAAATTATCAAGAAGTGTTCTCCCTGAGTATGCACCATTGCCAAAGTTCGTCGTGCCCAGACACCACGTGATGATCGGGTGTGATAAGCTCTACGTCCATCTACAACGGGTGCAAGCCAGTTTTGCACACGCAGAATACTCAGGTTAAACTTGACGAGCCTAGCATATGCAGATATGGCCTCGGAACACAGAGACCGAAAGGTTGAGCGTGAATCATATAGTAGATATGATCAACATAACGATGTTCACCATTGAAAACTACTCCATCTCACGTGATGATCGGTTATGGTTTTGTTGATTTGGATCACGTGATCACTTAGAGGATTAGAGGGATGTCTATCTAAGTGGGAGTTCTTAAGTAATTTGATTAACTGAACTTAAAGTTATCATGAACTTAGTACCTGATAGTATCTTGCTTGTTTATGTTGATTGTAGATAGATGGCTCGTGTTGTTGTTCCGTTGAATTTTAATGCGTTCCTTGAGAAAGCAAAGTTGAAAGATGATGGTAGCAATTACATGGACTGGGTCCGTAACTTGAGGGTTATCCTCATTGCTGCTCAGAAGAATTGCGTCCTGGAAGCACCGCTGGGTGCCAGGCCTGCTGCTGGAGCAACACTAGATGTTATGAACGTCTAGCAGAGCAAAGCTGATGACTACTCGATAGTTCAGTGTGCCATGCTTTACGGCTTAGAATCGGGACTTCAACGACATTTTGAACGTCATGGAGCATATGAGATGTTCCAGGAGTTGAAGTTAATATTTCAAGCAAATGCCCGGATTGAGAGATATGAAGTCTCCAATAAGTTCTATAGCTGCAAGATGGAGGAGAACAGTTCTGTCAGTGAGCATATACTCAAAATGTCTGGGTATAATAATCACTTGATTCAGATGGGAGTTAATCTTCCAGATGATTGCGTCATTGACAGAATTCTCCAATCACTGCCACCAAGCTATAAGAGCTTCGTGATGAACTATAATATGCAAGGGATGAACAAGACTATTCCCGAGCTCTTCGTGATGCTAAAAGCTGCGGAGGTAGAAATCAAGAAGGAGCATCAAGTGTTGATGGTCAACAAGACCACTAGTTTCAAGAAAAAGGGCAAAGGGAAGAAGAAGGGGAACTTCAAGAAGAACAGCAAGCAAGTTGCTGCTCAGGAGAAGAAGCCCAAGTCTGGACCTAAGCCTGAAACTGAGTGCTTCTACTGCAAGCAGACTGGTCACTGGAAGCGGAACTGCCCCAAGTATTTGGCGGATAAGAAGGATGGCAAGGTGAACAAAGGTATATGTGATATACATGTTATTGATGTGTACCTTACTAGAGCTCGCAGTAGCACCTGGGTATTTGATACTGGTTCTGTTGCTAATATTTGCAACTCGAAACAGGGACTACGGATTAAGCGAACACTGGCAAAGGACGAGGTGACGATGCGCGTGGGAAACGGTTCCAAAATCGATGTGATCGCGGTCGGCACGCTACCTCTACATCTACCGTCGGGATTAATATTAGACCTAAATAATTGTTATTTGGTGCCAGCGTTAAGCATGAACATTATATCTGGATCTTGTTTGATGCGAGACGGTTATTCATTTAAATCAGAGAATAATGGTTGTTCTATTTATATGAATAATATCTTTTATGGTCATGCACCTTTGAAGAGTGGTCTATTTTTGATGAATCTCGATAGTAGTGATACACATATTCATAATGTTGAAACCAAAAGATGCAGAGTTGATAATGAAAGTGCAACTTATTGGTGGCACTGCTGTTTAGGTCATATCGGTATAAAGCGCATGAAGAAACTTGGACTTTTGGAACCACTTGATTATGAATCACTTGGTACTTGCGAACCGTGCCTCATGGGCAAGATGACTAAAACACCGTTCTCCGGTACTATGGAGAGAGCAACAGATTTATTGGAAATCATACATACCGATGTATGTGGTCCGATGAATATTGAAGCTCGTGGCAGATATCGTTATTTTCTCACCTTCACAGATGATTTAAGCAGATATGGGTATATCTACTTAATGAAACACAAGTCTGAAACATTTGAAAAGTTCAAAGAATTTCAGAGTGAAGTTGAAAATCATCGTAACAAGAAAATAAAGTTTCTACGATCTGATCGTGGAGGAGAATATTTGAGTTACGAGTTTGGTGTACATTTGAAAAATTGTGGAATAGTTTCGCAACTCACGCCACCCGGAACACCACAGCGTAATGGTGTGTCCGAATGTCGTAATCGTACTTTACTAGATATGGTGCGATCTATGATGTCTCTTACTGATTTACCGCTATCATTTTGGGGTTATGCTTTAGAGATGGCCGCATTCACGTTAAATAGGGCACCATCAAAATCCGTTGAGACGACGCCTTATGAACTATGGTTTGGCAAGAAACCAAAGTTGTCGTTTCTTAAAGTTTGGGGCTGCGATGCTTATCTGAAAAAGCTTCAACCTGATAAGCTCGAACCCAAAGCGGAGAAATGTGTCTTCATAGGATACCCAAAGGAGACTGTTGGGTACACCTTCTATCACAGATCCGAAGGCAAGACATTCGTTGCTAAGAATGGATCATTTCTAGAGAAGGAGTTTCTCTCGAAAGAAGTGAGTGGGAGGAAAGTAGAACTTGACGAGGTAACTGTACATGCTCCCTTATTGGAAAGTAGTACATCACAGAAAACTGTTTCTACGACACCTATACCAATTAGTGAGAAAGCTAATGATGATGATCATGAAACTTCAGGGCAAGATACTACTGAACCTCGTAGATCAACCAGAGTGAGATCCGCACCAGAGTGGTACGGTAATCCAATTCTGGAAGTCATGCTACTAGATCATGATGAACCTACGAACTATGAAGAAGCGATGGTGAGCCCAGATTCCGCAAAGTGGCTTGAAGCCATGAAATCTGAGATGGGATCCATGTATGAGAACAAAGTATGGATTTTGGTTGACTTGCCCGATGATCGGCAAGCAATTGAGAATAAATGGATCTTCAAGAAAAAGACTGACGCTGACGGTAATATTACTGTCTATAAAGCTCGACTTGTCGCAAAAGGTTTTCGACAAGTTCAAGGGGTTGACTACGATGAGACCTTCTCACCCGTAGCGATGCTTAAGTATGTCAGAATCATGTTAGCAATTGCCGCATTTTATGATTATGAAATTTGGCAGATAGATGTCAAAACTGCATTCCTGAATGGATTTCTGGAAGAAGAGTTGTATATGATGCAACCGAAAGGTTTTGTCGATCCAAAGGGAGCTAACAAAGTGTGCAAGCTCCAGCGATCCATTTATGGACTGGTGCAAGCCTCTCGGAGTTGGAATAAACGCTTTGATAGTGTGATCAAAGCATTTGGTTTTATACAGACTTTTGGAGAAGCCTGTATTTACAAGAAAGTGAGTGGGAGCTCTGTAGCATTTCTGATATTATATGTGGATGACATATTGCTGATTGGAAATGATATAGAATTTCTGGATAGCATAAAGGGATACTTGAATAGAAGTTTTTCGATGAAAGACCTCGGGGAAGCTGCTTACATATTAGGCATAAAGATCTATAGAGATAGATCAAGACGCTTAATTGGACTTTCACAAAGCACATACCTTGACAAGATTTTGAAGAAGTTCAAAATGGATCAAGCAAAGAAAGGGTTCTTGCCTGTGTTACAAGGTGTGAAGTTGAGTCAGACTCAATGCCCGACCACTGCAGAAGATAGAGAAAAAATGAAAGATGTTCCCTATGCTTCAGCCATAGGCTCTATCATGTATGCAATGCTGTGTACCAGACCTGATGTGTGCCTTGCTATAAGCTTAGCAGGGAGGTACCAAAGTAATCCAGGAATGGATCACTGGACAGCGGTCAAGAACATCCTGAAATACCTGAAAAGGACTAAGGATATGTTTCTCATATATGGAGGTGACAAAGAGCTCACCGTAAGAGGTTACGTTGATGCAAGCTTTGACACTGATCCGGACGATTCTAAATCGCAAACCGGATACGTGTTTACCTTAAACGGTGGAGCTGTCAGTTGGTGCAGTTCTAAACAAAGCGTCGTAGCGGGATCTACATGTGAAGCGGAGTACATAGCTTCTTCGGAAGCAGCGAACGAAGGAGTCTAGATGAAGGAGTTCATATCCGATCTAGGTGTCATACCTAGTGCATCGGGTCCAATGAAAATATTTTGTGACAATACTGGTGCAATTGCCTTGGCAAAGGAATCCAGATTTCACAAGAGGACCAAACACATCAAGAGACGCTTCAATTCCATCTGGGATTTAGTCCAGGTGGGAGACATAGAGATTTGCAAGATACATACGGATCTGAATGTTGCAGACCCGTTGACTAAGCCTCTTCCACAAGCAAAACATGATCAGCACCAAGGCTCCATGGGTGTTAGAATCATTACTGTGTAATCTAGATTATTGACTCTAGTGCAAGTGGGAGACTGAAGGAAATATGCCCTAGAGGCAATAATAAAGTTATTATTTATTTCCTTATATCATGATAAATGTTTATTATTCATGCTAGAATTGTATTAACCGGAAACATAATACATGTGTGAATACATAGACAAACAGAGCGTCACTAGTATGCCTCTACTAGACTAGCTCGTTAATCAAAGATGGTTAAGTTTCCTAACCATGAACAAGGAGCTGTTGTTTGATTAACGAGGTCACATCATTAGTTGAATAATCTGATTGACATGATCCATTCCGTTAGCTTAGCACCCGATCGTTTAGTATGTTGCTATTGCTTTCTTCATGACTTATACATGTTCCTATGACTATGAGATTATGCAACTCCCGTTTACCGGAGGAACACTTTGGGTACTACCAAACATCACAACGTAACTGGGTGATTATAAAGGAGTATTACAGGTGTCTCCAAAGGTAGATGTTGGGTTGGCGTACTTCGAGATTAGGCTTTGTCACTCCGATTGTTGGAGAGGTATCTCTAGGCCCTCTCGGTAATGCACATCACTTAAGCCTTGCAAGCATTGCAACTAATAAGTTAGTTGCGGGATGATGTATTACGGAACGAGTAAAGAGACTTGCCGGTAACGAGATTGAACTAGGTATTGGATACCGATGATCGAATCACGGGCAAGTAACATACCGATGACAAAGGGAACAACGTATGTTGTTATGCGGTCTGACCGATAAAGATCTTCGTAGAATATGTAGGAGCCAATATGGGCATCCAGGTCCCGCTATTGGTTATTGGCCGGAGACGTGTCTCGGTCATGTCTACATTGTTCTCGAACCATAGGGTCCGCACGCTTAATGTTACGATGACAGTTATTATGAGTTTATGCATTTTGATGTACCGAAGGTTGTTTAGAGTCCCGGATGTGATCACGGACATGACGAGGAGTCTCGAAATGGTCGAGACATAAAGATTGATATATTGGAAGCCTATATTTGGATATCAGAAGTGTTCCGGGTGAAATCGGGATTTTACCGGATTACCGGGAGGTTACCGGAACCCCCCGGGAGCCATATGGGCCTTCATGGGCCTTAGTGGAAAAGAGAAAAGGGGCAGCCCATAGCTGGCCGCCCCCCCCCCCCTTCCCTTAGTCCTATTAGGACTAGGAGAAGGGGCCGGCCCCCCTCTCTCTCTCTTTCCCCCCTTGGGAATCCTAGTTGGAATAGGATTGAGGGGGGGGAGTCTTACTCCCGGTAGGAGTAGGACTCCTCCTGCGCCCTCTCCCTGGCCGGCGCACCCCTCTCCCTTGGATCCTTTATATACAGGGGCAGGGGGCACCTCTAAGACACACAAGTTGATCATTGAGATCGTTCCTTAGCCGTGTGCGGTGCCCCCTGCCACCATATTCCACCTCGATCATATCGTTGTAGTGCTTAGGCGAAGCCCTGCGTCGGTAGAACATCAAGATCGTCACCACGCCGTCGTGCTGACGGAACTCCTCCCCGAAGCTTTGCTGGATTGGAGCCCGGGGATCGTCATCGAGCTGTACGTGTGCTAAGAACTCGGAGGTGCCGGAGTAACGGTGCTTGGATCGGTCGGATCGGGAAGAAGACGTACGACTACTTCCTCTATGTTGTGTCAACGCTTCCGTTGCGATCTACAAGGGTACGTAGATCAGACTCTCCCCCTCGTTGCTATGCATCACCATGATCTTGCGTGTGCGTAGGAAATTTTTTGAAATTACTACGTTCCCCAACAAATCTGTGGCTTGACCCCGACCCTTGGAACAGAGCTGAAAATTTTCTTTACCATTCACCACGGTAAGAATGACCCAGCTCCAGTGCTATAAAAGGCCACCGCGTGACCTTGCCAAGCACCCCTCATCTTGTGCACCATCCTCACAACCAATTCTTGCCATGCCGAGCCCCAGCATTTACCTGAGAACCCCAGATGCAACCCCGGGTAGTTTTGTCAAGTTATTGTGGGATTTTACCTGCAGTACCATGGGCGCTACCCAGCCACCCCAGTACGAGCTGTTCAAATCGAGGATCACCTCTTCCACCTCAAGATATTGGGTAGCAGTGCAGATTCCTCCCGTAAACTCAAACCAAGATCCAACGGAGGTCTCCTTCGTGGGGAAATCTATGCCAACCCCACAGATGGCCGTAGAAACTGCTGCATACGAAGCGCTTGCTCGCCTTCGATTCGCGGTACCCTATGCCAGCGAATGAGGGTATTATTACTTTCCAAGCCGTGCAGAACCCGGAGGAGTGACATCTTTTCCCGGTGGACGAATTCAGAGAGACCCAGTCCTGGCCAACCTTGTCCAGTACGTCATCGCTCATGAGCGTTTAACCCAACGTGTGATGGGTTATCTCCAGAGCCTCGCAGATTTAAATCCTCAGATCGCCATTGGCAGGGCACTAAGGCCCGACCAAGAGAGACACGTGCATCGACTGGTCAATCCACTTTCCCCAATAGAAGAAGAGTGTATCCCAGTACCAGAGACGTTTTCTAGGGACCCCGTCCAGTTACCATTTCCATTTTAGACGTCGCTGCGGTGTTGTGACTTATGCATGATACCCTGAGTTTGTATGACAAGTCAATTATTTGGCTTCTACTAATGTGTGTAGTTTTTGTTGTGGTTTATGCTCCTTTAAATTAACTGTTTTCCCTCGAAAAATCCTGGAGTGAGATTTCTTTTCCCTGAGTTACTACATCTGCAGCTTCTCACGACGTGGATTAATTAATTTCACACAGCACCACGCAGCAGACTCACAACCACAACCATTCGAACACATACACTGATTGCAAAACTTTGCAATGGTGTTACATCCGGCTAATCACCCCCTAACAACAGTTAGCACCCGGCACACCCCATCTACTCCTCGTGATCACCACCACCGTGGAGAGCCAACACCCGAGCAGCAATGTCGCGACAATCGTCGAGGATCATCGCGCACAGGAGCACGGAGAGCCCCAGCAGTGTCGCCAGCCCTCCACATATCAGGATCGCAAACCAGTTCGGCATCGCCTCCGCCATTAGAGCCTCACCCGAGCTTCTGTAAGCAGTAATGGAGGAAGGAGAAGGAGGAGAAGTGAGGTCAGGTGTGAGGAAGAAGAGAGGGACACCTCGACCATTTTTATAGCTCGAGCTCGGTGTACGGTGGGCGAAGTCCACCAACGCCGCTTGTCGCCCGATCGCCGGTGTTCGGAGTCGAATCCGCGAGCAGTGCCGACAGCACGCTGGCCCGCGAGGTGAGTGCACACTGCCCCGGCAGCTAGCACGCCGCACACTACCGCGGTACGGCCTAGATGCCCTACGCGCTAGGCATCGCCGGTAGAGAAAGTGCGGGAGAGAGAGAGCCAGAGGAAGAAGAAGAGGCTGACTATGGGCCCCGGGTCCACCTGTCGGCCAGAGAGAGCACTGTGCTCTCGGGTACGACCAGCGTATATTTAAATTTAGAAATTATTCTAAATTTATATCCAGCATAGGAATCCCACGTTTTTGTCCCGAACCGTAGATTTTTCCACGCGGCACCAGTATTCACACTGTGGTTTTACACCACTTATTGCCCTCTCACTGTAGCCACATCTTTGTTGCATAAAATTTTCTTGAAACAGCTTTTGACAAATCTCGAGGACGAGATTTTTCTTAAGGGGGGGTAGTGTTGTGACACCCCAAAAATTTGGCCTTGTTTTAATTGAATTAAAAAAATTGCCAGGAATTAAAACTTTGGATTTCTGAGCTCCATTTTGATTTTTAAATCATTTCCTTCCCTGTTATGATGAGTTTTTCCCAAAGAGAAAACTTTTCAAATATGTTATTGGAATTGTTTAACCTCCCAAGAAAAACTTTTCTTTTATCAGTATAACTAATTACGTAATTAATTTGCTTGATCTTTACTTTCTTGAAAATGGTTTTTCAAGGTTAAATGGCCATATTTGAACTACAACCATTTGAAAAATTCACTTAAAATTCCCACAAAAATTTGGAGAGGTCATGTGATGTTATTAAATAACTTTTGTGCAAAAACATCTTTATTTAATGAAATATTTTGAGCTCTACAACAAATTTTCTTCTCTGGTCCAGAATGCAATTTTGCACTACAACTCATTTAAATAATTCTTTCTAGCCTCCACCAAAATTTTGGGATGTTAGTAGCATCATATGATTCAACTTTATGCAAAAACCCAGTGATGTTATTTGCAAATTTTGAGTGAATCAACCTCATTTTCATTCTGGTCCAACTTGAGGATTTGTACAGTAACTACATCTTAAGTTGCGCCTTTACCCATGATTCCTTTTCCTGCTTGTAGACCACCCTACCAAACCCCTAAGTCCAGGAGCATGCACCCTTTGGATCATTTTTGGTTCATGGAATGATGCCATTTATTTCCTGTCCAGAATTGAAGTTTTGTAAGACTTGCACTAACAAGTTGCTGCATTTGACCAACTAACCTCACCACCCTCTTGTCCATCCAAAGAGACACTGATCTGGAGTTTTTGACCACTCCAAGACTTGCCTAAGTGCCCTTGGCATTTTGTCAAACACCTTATGGGCATGATCTGTTTTGGCATGAATTTGTTGTTTGCACTGTGAACCTGATCCCCTGACCAAACCAGCTTGTCCACTGATCTCCTTGCGAGCCCAAACCTAGACCTGCTAAACCCCAGCTCCAACCTAGCCACTTAGCATGCAATGGCATTCCGTCGAGCACGTTCCGTGCGTGCACTGGACATGCCCAGAGCGCGCGTATTGCACGAGCCACGCCCGAGCCGACACGCTGGCCCCCCTGGCTTTGGCCCGCTCTGCAGCGCCACGACACGCGCTACCCTCCTCGCAGCAACGCGCCAAGCCGCCCTGGCAGCCAACAGCGCCGCCACCAGAGTCCCCTTGGCGGCACGCCACGGCCGCCCGACAACCCCTGCTCATGTCGGCGCCGCCCGAGCCACCCCAGCTCGCCACCTGGCCCCTGGAGCAGTGCGAGCTCATCCGCAAGCGTGTCTGCTAGCCCTCGTCGCCGCCACGTCGCCCTAGCTATAGAGAGGCAGTTCGCCGGAGAGCTTATCCACGGCCGCCGCGGAACCGCCTTGCCTCGCCTATTTAAGGACACCCCGAGACCATTCGAGCACGCAGGCGACCTCAGTCTACCCCCATGGCACCCCCACAGCCCGCAATCGTCGAGGAAACGTCGTCTTCCCCATCTCCGGCAGCCGCAGCCGCCGCCACTGCTCCGGCCATTCCAGCGCCACCAAGGCCTCCCCCTCTCCGTTCTCTTCACCAGGAACTTCCCCTTCCTTCCACGGATCCAACCCCCTGCTCGATTTTGATCCGGAGCCACCGCAGCCCCAAAAGCACTTTGCCACCGAAACTTCCTCCGCCGCGAAGCTCGCCGCCGGCAGCTCACTCCATCCCCATCGACCCAACGACCACCGGGAGGACCGCCTTGGTCTCGTGGATCCATCCAGACCCTCTGGAACCCGCGGGGAGCCGCCGTTCACCGGCGACGACCGCCGTTGCCCCGCCTACGTTCGGGCAAAGGAAGAGGAGGGAGAAATAGACCAGTCAAACCTGACCAGTGGGCCAGGCGGGCCCACTGTCAGTGAGACGCACGCCGTCCACGCTGGAGTAAGTGAAGGCGTAATCCGCCTAGTACGTTTTCCCCGCTCGAAAAGCGTATTTCCTCCTAAAACGTTTTCTTTTCTGTTATTTTTAAAAACAGACTTTGACCACAACTTTGACTGCCTATAACTTTTTAAATACAACTCCAAATGAGTTGATTCTTTTTCCTACCTTCCTCAAATTTGGTCTAGTTTATTTTAAGATTTATTTGAAAATCTTCCAAACAACTTTTTTGTACTGTTTTTGAAATGTGTGTTAATTCAAATATATTTTAAAATAGGATTTTGGAGAGAGAGAAGAAACTTTCAAAAGTTTTGGAGAGCACCTCACCCCTCCACAACTTAAAGGCAAGCGTTCTGAACCCTGGCATAATGTTTTTGGTGTGTTATTTGACATGTTTATAACACCACCTTATTTCGGAGGACTTGTTATTTCATGTGACATGATCATTTACATGGAAGCATATTAGTGATTTCCTTGCTGTCGGAAATGAATATGATTGTGATGGTAATCATCCTCATGTGCCTTGCATGCATGCCGGAAAGGAATCCGGGAAAGCCTCGGCCTTGGGTAGGCGCGAGCTTGTCGCCGGCCCCCGTCGGGACGGTTATGTCCGGTATGGCATGGTAAGGTGCATTGAGTGGTGATTTCGTCGGTTGAAATATATTTGATATATATATGTCATGCAGGGAACTTATAAACCTCCTGAGTCGACCGCAGATCGAGTCTTGTTCCAGTAACCCCCATACTTGCCTCGTACTACCACTCGTCCCTGCCGCAGGTAGGGTACGGTTTAGTAAGTCGTCAACCCCTTTCCAGCACACACCGTACAGAGAGGCCATGGTGGAAGATATCGGTTGTAGCCGATAGGCATGCCACCTGGTCAGGGGGCATGGGTGTTTCCGGTTGGGACCGAGAGGGGAGGCCACCCCTTAGAGCGCGCGATATAAATTTGATCCCATGCTACGCGAGGTTGTAGCCTCCCCACTTAGAGTTTTGCTTAACAAGTGTCGTGGGTGATTCCAGACACCGATGAGTTAAGTTGGTGTGTGCAAGGTTAGGCGTGTTTTCAACTAAAAGGCCGTAGACGGAATTAGTCCCGATGGACTAAAGGAATCCGTTACTCGTGGGTAAAGAGTACACCCTCTGCAGAGATTAAAACCTATTCGAATAGCCGTGTCCATGGTTAAGGATTACAGTCTGGGATGGGTCAAGTGTTGGTCTTAGTGTCGGTCTTCAGAGGTGAAATTGTCAAACCAAACTTGGATACCGACTGGTGACTTGTGAGGACCATGATTATTATTTTGTGATGGACTAACCTGTTGCATTATTGTATTATCGAGTATCCCTGGGATGGTTCTACCTCCTGGATATTCGTTGTGATTATTTATTCTCAAGCCCTTTATGTGGTGTCGCTTAGACGCCCGACTGTGGCATTTCTTTTTAAGCCCTTTATGTGGTGTCGCTTAGACGCCCGACTGTGGCATTTCTTTTTAAGCCCTTTATGTGGTGTCGCTTAGACGCCCGACTGTGGCATTTGTTTTTAAGCCCTTTATGTGGTGTCGCTTAGACGCCCGACTGTGGCATTTCTTTTTAAGCCCTTTATGTGGTGTCGCTTAGACGCCCGACTGTGGCATTTCTTTTTAAGCCCTTTATGTGGTGTCGCTTGGACGCCCGACTGTGGCATTTCTTTTTAAGCCCTTTATGTGGTGTCGCTTGGATGCCCGACTGTGGCATTTCTTTTTAAGCCCTTTATGTGGTGTCGCTTAGACGCCCGACTGTGGCATTTCTTTTTAAGCCCTTTATGTGGTGTCGCTCAGACACCCGACTGTGGCATTGCTTGTTATTTATTTACCTTATAAGCCCTTTATGTGGTGTCGCACAGACGCCCGACTGCGGCATTTTATTTCCACTCCATTATTGCTTGTTCATGCTGCATATAAATAACATGCTTGCAGGCATAATAGATGTTTTATTTATGACTGACGATGTGATCCTAGAATATTTCAGAACATAATTATCAATTATATTATTCCAGTGTTCTTAATGTTTGCGAGTACATTCAAAGTACTCACTGGCTTGTCCCTGGCTATTGTCTTGGCTAGATATTTGCATGGAAAGGAACGTTGCGGTGACAGCCCCGGAAACTAAGCAACGGTGATAGCAGCCTCGCGAAGATAGGAGTTAACCTGGTCAGCTGTTCCCGTGGGAAATGGAGTCCCATACACTGATGATCCACGAACCGCTTCCGCCATCGACCACTAGAAACCATTTGATGTACTCATAGGCCACAATGGTCTTGTACTACACATTTTGTATTTTTGCTTGGAATTTCTGTAACAAGTTGGTGCCTCATCAGCTAACAGTAATCCTGGGGCTGGTGAGCACAATGGCCGTTTTCTAGAAATTTATGTCCGGAAAACCCGGTCGTGACACCTCCGGGCGGTACAACCGCTGGAGCGGTACTACCGGTGGAAGATCCGGTACAACCGGAGTATATCAACCACAAAGCACTGTTCTATCTTCTGTGTTGTTGCAACTTGTTCCTTTTCTGCTAGTGGGTGCAATCCTCTCATCCTTGTTGGGTTTTGTGTGTTCTTTTCGTGTGTGTGTCCAGGCGGCTCTAGTTCTCGCTCTGCTCCTCGCAAGACCAAGAAGAGGGCACGAAGGACCTTGCGCCCGGTTGTGTCTAATAATGAAGAAGAAGTTGTGATTCCCACCAAGCCCACTCATCGTGAAAAGTCTGCAGCTGCTAAGCAACGTGTGGTTATGCCGTTGCATCGTTGGAAAGCCAAGGATTGGGAAGCCGTTGCTCCCCTTTGGACCACCGTTTAGTTCCGGATGAGATGCAAGTGCGGATTGTTCATGAACTCTTTGAGCACAACAAGAACAGATATGCCAAGCAGTGGACAATTGATCTTGACCATTGGAGGAACAACATGGAGTATTTTGGTGAGGCGCTGGCTCTCTGCGAGGAGTTTGATCTTGTCAAGCTCATGTCAGTCAACTGTGACTTTGATGTTCAACTCATCCATCAGTTCTATGCCACGGTTCATTTTGGGGAAGATGATGCGCGCACTCTCACCTTCATGTGTCGCGATGAATTGTTTCACGTTCCCTAGAGGGCATTCTGCAATGCTATTGGGTACGAGGATACCGGTCTGGAAGGAAGGGGTGGCATTCGTCCTGATGACTTTCCTGAGTCCATGCTTAAGGAGAATCTTGCCCCTCTATACATTCGGGGCCGTGGGATTATTGGAGAATCCAAGGATTTGGAGAAGGTCTATGACATCATGCATCGAGTGTTCCGCAATGTGCTCTTGCCCAAGGTGGGCAATCAAGATGAGATTCATGGTTATCTGGTTGATTTGGTGGTTGCTATGAAGACCATGGTGGGGACAGGAGCAACGTTTGATGTGTCAAATTGGGTGTGGCATGAGATGTACAACATGGTCATCTACTGTAAAGTCCCAATCTATGCCCCGTTTGTCATGTGCTTTCTGAACTCTGTGTGGGCTGTTCGTCGTCCTGGAGAGCTCCTCACTTCTCCAGACAACCTCACTGTTCATGAGGTCAAGCTCCTTAAGAAGAAGCATGCCGAGCCTCGCTTCCCTGAAAATGCTCCTGAGGATGTCTATGCTACTTCTGACGATGAGGACTTTGAGCTGGAGCCAGGGGCCAAGCCTTCGTGGGTGGCCAAACTCACTTCCAAGGTGAAGAAGACCTTTTGTCTCCAGGCTGACATCCAGAAGAAGATGTATGAGGCACATGTCAATGAGAAGCTTGCACGACGTCGCCAAATTGCAATGATGAAGCACCTCAACATGCCGGTTCAGAGTGGCTCTGAGAAGAGCATCACCCTAGAGGAGCGTTGGATTTCCACCCATAGCACCTGGACTGATGATGAAGCCCCTCCCCAGCCATCCTCGTCGTTTGCAGCAGCTGATGATGCCATGGAAGAATCCGATCACGACGATGATGATGACTCTGATGATGAGGATCCAGATGCGACCGAGGAGTCAAAGGAGGACGCCTGAGCTTTGGGATGCTAGCTTCGCTCTTTTCCTTTTTGGTGTTTTGATGCCAAAGGGGGAGAGGGTTCTATAGGTCTCGGGGATTTGCATGGGTTTTTCTCTTTTTCTTGTGTTTAGTGTTGGTCTTTGTTCGTGGACTTGTTTCATTCCTTGCTGTGTGTGAGACTTTTGTTACTCCTTTTTCCTTTCCGTTCATCGGTCTTTATCGTTATTATTGCACTCTAAGTATTATATTGTCTCTCCTTTTTGTGCTCAGAGTGGTGAGTCTATAAAATCTAGGGGGAGTCTAGTCCTGAAAGTGTGTCCATGCTTTCTAACAGCTAGTTCCTGTTGGGGCACACATTCAGTGGGAGTTCCGTCTAGATTTCATTGACTTATCTCTTGCAAATCGTGTTGTTGTCATCATCCACCAAAAAGGGGAGATTGAAAGGGCAGTTCCCTACTTTATATTTTGGATGATGATGACAACCCTTTGTGGTCTAATCGTGTGCTATATGTTTCAGGTTCTCGATGCTTAGGCTTACATCGGATTGCTATTGCCTCTTGTAGGAAAAGATCGAAGACGTGTCCTCTACACTTTTATTTTTTTGGTCGTAGAGTACCCGTACTATCAAGAGGGAATCCTCATTAGGAAGCTCTGGGGGAATCAGTTCACGTACACTTTCCTCACCCCTCCTTTGTCTTCCTCAGTTGTGAGAAAGAGTTCCCCTTGTCTTTCCTTCGTGTTTCTGCTCTTCCCAGCGGTTGTACCGCTCCCTGGAGCGGTTGTACCGTTGGACCTTGACGCTCTCCAGCTTTGACCAAGCGGTTGTACCGCTGCCTCCGGGTGGTAGTACCGCCACCTTGCTCAACAAAGGCTAGGATGGTGGTTCCGGCCATGCACCGCTCAAGAACCGCTCAAGGTTCTGTTTTGATGCGGTTCTCGGGCGGTGATGGCCTGGTTGATCCGGTCGATCCTCGATGACCGGTACCACCAGTGGTCTAAGCGGTTCTTCCGCTCAGAACTTCGCCGTCCAAGAGCTCAGGGCCATGCGGTTGTTCCGGTCTTGCACCGCTCAAGTACCGGTCTCGTCTCTGTTTCGAGGCGGTAGTTGTGCGGTGGCTGGGCGGTTGGTCCGGTCATTCTCTTAACCGGTACCACCGCCTAGTGGCCCGGTTGTACCGCCTGGTAGGGTTCTGCAGCTACACCGTGAGTCCCGGTTGTACCGGGACAAGGACCGGTTGTACCGCTGCGGGGCTGAAAACGCAGCAACGGCTGGATTTTTAGGGTTGGTATTTAAGAGAGCTTCTCCCACCTACCACTCTCACTTTTGACCTCTCTCACTCCACCATTAATGCACTTCAAGCTCTCTTGCCCGATCTCTCTCTCTAGCCACTCAAACTTGTTGATTTTCTAGGGATTGAAGGAGGAGACCTAGATCTACACTTCCACCAAAGGATATTTGTTTCCCCCATACTTTCTTGTGTGGATTTTGTTACTCTTGGGTGTTTGAGCACCCCTAGACGGTTGAGGTCACCTCGGAGCCATATTCCATTGTGGTGAAGCTTCGTGGTTTTGTTGGGAGCCTCCAATTAAGTTGTGGAAAGAGCCCCAACCTTGTTTGTAAAGGTTCGGTCGCCGCCTTCAAGGGCACCAATAGTGGAATCATGGCATCTCGCATTGTGTGAGGGCGTGAGGAGAATACGGTGGCCCTAGTGGCTTCTTGGGGAGCATCGTGCCTCCACACCGCTCCAACAGAGACTTACTTCCTCTCAAAGGGAAGGAACTTCAGCAACACATCCTCGTCTCCACCGTCTCCACTCTTGGTTATCTCGTGCCTTTATTTGAGCAAGCTTATTTGTTTCATATCTCTTGCTTGCTTGTGTTCCTATCCTTGTTGCATCATATAGGTTGCTCACCTAGTTGCATATATAGACAACCTACTTTGATGCAAAGTTAAAATTGTTAAAGAAAAGCTAAAAATTGTTAGTTGCCTATTCACCCCCCCTCTAGTCAACCATATTGATCCTTTCACCAAGTGTCTCTCCTCCGCGGCATTGTGAGGCTTGCGAGGTTGCTTAGCTTGCACACATGAAAGACACTTAGAACCTTTGGCTAAGGTGAAACTCGGGATTAAATACAACTTGGCTAGCCGCGTCATAACATCGAAACTAATGTGACAAAGACGTGAATGCCAAACTTCAGATTCATTAACATTCGGATGAATATGGTTCACGACTTTATTACAAAAATCTGTGAGGGAAAGGCGGAACATCCCTCCGCTTTCATAACCTTTTCCAACAAAGAGTCCATATTTCGTAACAACTAATTTATTAGACTCGAAAACCAACTTAAACCCTTCTCTACATAGAAGGGAAGCACTAACGAGGTTCTTTTTGATGGCGGGGACATGTTGCACGTTCTTCAGTTGCACAATCCTTCCCGAAGTAAACTTCAGATCGATCGTGCCAACACCATGAACAGAAGCACTCGCGCCATTCCCCATCAATATGGACCCGTGGCCTGTGACCTTGTAAGAAGTGAACAATGAAATATCAGCACACACATGTACACCTACATGTGTCCACCCACCAATCGGTGGGCTGAAACACTGAAAAAACGGTAAATAAATTACCGTACCCAGGTGTACCATTCTCATTATTGTCCACAATCATGTTGACGGACTTGGAGTCCTGTCCTGACTTCTTGTACTTGTTTGGGCACTTGTTGGCCCAATGTTCAATCGAACCACAAGTAAAGTAGCCCTCATCCTTCTTGTACTTCTTGAATGTCTTATTACCCTTCTTATTAAAGTCGGTATTGTGTTTAACCTCCTTAACAATGCATATTATCTCATGAGCCTGCTCCAATACAGGACGGTTTTCAACCATCTTGTAATCGTGGAACTGCTCTATAATATACATCTTGCTCCCGGCATCGGCTGTCCCGAACTTAGATTCGAGCGCCTCCCACAAGTCCTTGGCGACATGCACATGTAAATATGCGTCGACTAGTTTATCTCCGATCACGCTAAGAACTGCTCCGAGGAACACAACGGTGGCCTTCTTGAACGCTTTCTCCTGTTCAGGAGCAATCGTTCCCGTGGAGACACCGATGACCCAGAACACGTTCATAGCCGTGAGTCATAAAGTGGTCTTAGTCTGCCAACGCTTAAAATACGAACCGGTAAACTTATCCGGTTTCAGTGCAGCGGCAAAGCCACTTGCCAAAAAATTCCTACACACAATAGGTTTTTGGATTGTTGAGTAAATAGGCAATTTCTCGATTAAATTAATCCACGAGTAAATCACTAGCATGGCATTGACACAAATAAACACATACTGATATTCAGTCAAGCTAGCACATACTACGCTAATTGCAGAAAGATTTACGTATAACGCTAGCATGGCTAAAACAGAAAACATTAGGAGCGGGATAAATGAGTTATACCCTTCAGTAGGCCATGCAGAGGCCGTGGCTTTGGTGGCAGCAGCGGCGTCCTCGGAGGCCTTCTTGTCAGCTTCAGCTTTCTTGGCGGCGGCACGTTCGGCGTCGGTGGACATGGTGATGATGAAGGCGACGCGGACATAGTGGAAGTAGACGATCGGAAGCGAACAGTCGCGTAATCACTGCCCAAAAACCTATTCGCCCCTCACCCCGTATAGGAACCAGAAGGGCATGGTTAGGAGACACCGCACACTTATAGAGACGTGGGCTCGACCCACGTCCGAGTCCGTGACAGCCCACGATCTGACGTCTCAGATCGTGGCCGTTAGTGACTGGCAAAAATAAGCGTGTAGGTGTGAGCTCGGCTCAGCTTAATCCCGCAACCCGCGGCGCAGCGCGGCAGGCGACAAAGGAGTGCGCGAGGGCCTCTTCTCTTCTCAAACTCCAATAGCATGTAGAAGAGAAACCCTTCTAAAGAGGTCCAACTCTTCTTCCACTTCTGGAGTGGGACTAAACTTCGCACTACACCTAGTGCCATATAACCCACATAGGCCCTTAGAGATTTTTTAGAAATTGCTATATGAGTCTAGAGCCCATCTCAAATTTCAGCAGATTTGATTTGTTGGCACGAGAAGTATGGAAGGAGAGGGATAGGTGTCAAAAAAAGGAAATGAAAGGAAAGGATACACATCCATCCATGTGAATGAATAAGGGAAAACACTTAAAAGCAGCTGGATGATTTCTCGCTTTCATCATCCGCATCTGGCGCCGTCGGATCCCATGCTATCGTGCGGCCCGGAGCGTGTAGCCCACCCTTCGTCAGTTTCCTGACCTGTAGTATGTAGCTACTTTGACTTCTTCAGTTGGCGGGTCATGACCACCTTCTGGTCGTGAGCTGATCGAAGGTAGTCAATAGTTCTGGACATTGAAACGTGGGTATTGGTTTTTATTTGGTGCTAGCAAGCTCATGGAGTAAAGGTTGTCTTCGGATGTACTCCCTCCGTTTTAAAATAGATGATTCAACTTTATACTAACTTTATACAAAGTTGAGTTATCTATTTTAAAACGGAGGGAGTAGCGTTTTTGACGCCTGTTGCCTTCAAAGCTTGCCATCGCAGCATCACCGGGTAGCCGGCCCACCATCACCGCATCGCTGTGGCCATCGAAGCATGTTGCCACACCATCATCGAAGCAGTCATGTCCGATGTCACAACGGTACTGCGACCATGCCATTGCAGCATCATCGAAGTAACCGGGCCTCCGTCATAGCATTGATGTGGTTGTCGAAGCACGACATCACATCATCGTCGTGGCCATCAAAGCATACCATTGCGTCCATTGAAGCACACCACAGGCATGTGAAGCATGTCGTCACGCTGTCGTCGAGGCCGCTGCACATGCCTCATAGCATCGCTTCGGCCATTGAAGCATGTCGTCGCGGCATCGTCACATCCATCGAAATCTGCCACGGGTGTTCGAAGCATGTTGTTGTGCTAACACCGAGTGTCAAAACACGCCCCTTAGCATCAACGCGGCGGTCGAAGCAAGCCGCTGCAACATCCTTGAAGAAGTCGGGATGTCATTGCAACACACCACAAGCGTTCGAAGCATGTCATCGAACCGGCAAAAGGAGATGTTCGACCAAGACGACCTGAACTAGGGAGGCATCGGCTGTGGACTATGGTCGTTCTTTTTGAAGGCTAGCTAATGTGTCGGCCGCTGGCTTTGTTGCTGGCATGAAACTTAGGGGTTTGACCATTTTGTAGGCTGGCATATGTTTGTCGGTCGCTGGCATGAGATACTTCTTTGTTGCTTTGTTATTTGTAAAATTTTGCATGGAACCGAACGAGATGCGATCGAAATGCGGCCACGCGTTGGATGCAGCGTCATTCCCCGACCCAAACGGACAAATTTTGGATAAAACAAATGTTTGTTTGGGGTCGTGCGTTGAAGTTGGCCTAAGATTGGCGCGTCATATTCTTGTACAGTTTAAATCATTTTTCAAATTAAATAGCAATACACTTTGTCTGTTTCTCTCTTTGTCTTCACCCACACAACAAATGCAACCATTTCTTTCACCTGACTAATTTAAAACATTCATATCTTTTAAATCACTTATTAGTTTTTGACACTTTTATATATCTGAGCTCCTTGTGTCAAAATCTTTAAAATGAGATCAATCTTGGGTATTTTCAGGCACTTTTAAATTCGAACACATATTTCACATTTTAGAATAATCAGTTTCACAATAGTACATTACAAATTTCACTTTCCGTGGTTCCTATTTCACATAACCAACATTTCACATTTGGTTGATTTTTTCCACAAAAAACACATTTATTTCAATTACCGATTCTTCAAATAATCTTTTCACTATTTTGAAATAAATTAGTACACATTTCAAAATAACCAGTTCACAAAGATATATTACATGCTAACTTTATGTAGTCACTATTTCACAATTCATAACCTATATTTCACTCCACACTAGCTTGTTTAAAAAACATCTATTTCAATTGCAGATTTTTTAATATAACACATTTAACTCATTTGAAAATAATTGTTTTACATTTTATAATAATCATTTTCACATTGATATATTATAATTTCACTTTATGTAGTTACAACTTCATAATTCATAACCTATATTTCACTCGATTTAAAAAATATTATTATTATTTAACAAATTCGGAAAACGTATGCCCTAATTTGAAAATTTTAAAAGTATAACCCTGTCGGCCTCACTAAAGCCAAAAATGCACTCTTCTTTCTCGCTTAGGTCGAAGAGTGGCAAGAACTAGGCTGAAGAGCTCTTCGGTTTTTGCCAGGCCGAAGTTGCATGGCCGTCGGCCTAAACCAGGCCGAAGAGCACTCTTCGGCTTTTCCATGACCGAAGAGTCCTTTGTTTCTCCATCCACACGGTTGTCTTCCCGGCCTTAACCAATTTAGCGTTCTCGTTGTTTTAAAAAAAGATCATATTTTTATACATTTAGTTTCCTAATTTTTTTTTACATATTTAGTTTCCCATTTTTCTTTTAAAATAAACATGTAAATATTTGCATCTTACAAAACAAATATTCATGCAAGGAAAACCGGATCAAAAATCTAAACAAGTTGACCTTGTTTATGAGGAAAACGGGGCCGCAAACCATATAAGTAGCAAGGACAAAAGAAGAAGAGAAGATAAATATGAATGATCATCTTATATTTGATAATTAATCTTGTAACCCGAAAATGTATATTGTGTTAAGAAAAGCACTATTTGGCTTTTCCGTGACCGAAGAGTCTTTTTTTTCTTTCTCCGTACACCCGGTTGTCATCCGGCCTTACCCACTTTAGCGTTCTCATTTTTTTTAAATCATATTTTTGTACATTTAGTTTGCTAATTTTTTTCGTAGTTTTGACGTATTTAGTTTCCTATTTTTAAAATAAACATGTAAATATTTGCATCTTACAAAACAAATATTCATGTAAGGAAAACCGGATCAAAAATCTGAACAAGTTAACCTGATTTATGAGGAAAACGAGGCCAAAAACCATATAAGTAGCAAGGATAAAAGAAGAAGAGAAAATAAATATGAATGATCATCTTATATTTGATAATTAATCTTCTAACCTGAAAATATTCATCGTGTTAAGAAAGTGTTCAACCTGTATTCAGAAAACATTATTGTGTATTAAAAATATATTCATCGTGTATTCCAGAAATGTTTAATCATGTAACCCAAATATGCTCATCGTGTACTAAAAATATATTCATAGTTTATGAAGACAGCGTTCAATCCGTATTAAAAAATCTATTGTACATTAAAGTAATATTATTCAAATGGAGAGACAAGAAAAAATGAGATGTGGTGCGAGAATAATATTACTATGAACAAGCAAACTAAATATTTAAAAATAATAAAAGTATTAGAAAAAAGAGCGGGAATGCTAAATTGGTTAAGGGCGGAAAGACAACCAGGTGGACAAACAAAAGAAAAGAAAAAGGACTCTTCGGTCACGAGAAAGCGGAGGGTGCTCCTCTTCGGCGCCCTCTGCGCCGCGTAAGGTAGCTGGCGCTCGAAGGAACGCGGTAATGGGCTGCCCCAGAATCGATCGTGCCAGATGCTCAAAAAAGAAACGGTCAGAAAAATATGTAGCAGGAGGGATTTGAACCCACATGCCATCGCTGATAGACTTGCCGCTTCAACCACTACACCAAGATAACATTGTTGTGGTTTAGTGGTTATGTACGAAAACAGTTCTATTTGACCCGTGTTTCTACCCCAGTACAAATTATTTGGAAAAAGGGAACGAAAATTTGAGCAAGGATTCACGAATTTTAAAATAGTTCATTAATTGTTATGAAAGGTCACGGACAAAGAAATGTTCACAAAAAATCAAAAAAGTTCATCATTTTAAAAGGAAAAGTTCACGGATTTGAAAAAAGTTCATCAAATTAGATATAAAACTTCACCTGATTTTCAAAAAAAGTTCAAGGTTTGAAATAAGTTCATCACTTTTGATAAAAAAAGGTCACGAATTTTTAAAAAAGTTCATCGAGTCTGAGTAGAAGTTCATCGAGTTTGAACGAAGTTGAGAAAAATGTTAATCCAGTTTCAAAAAAGTTCATCGAGTTCAAAAAAGTTCATCGAGATTGGAAAAAAGTTCATCGACTTTCAAAAAAGTTCATCAAATTTTAGAAAAGGTTCACCAAATTTGAAATAAGTTCATCAAATTTGAGAAAAAGTTCATCGATTTTGCATCGAACCAAGAAGAAAAGAACAAAGAGAAAGGAATGAAGAAAAATGGAAAATGGAAAAATGAAAAAAGAAAAGTACAAGGAAGAAGAGAACGAGAAAGATGCATGGAATCACATTAGGCTTGGTGGTGTGGTGGTTAGTGAAGAGTATGGCGAAGCAGGAGGTTGGCTGTTTGAATCCTAGTGCACCCGCTTTTCTTTTGCTTTGCGTTTTGAAAATAGAAATAAGGTAAAAGGGCCGGCCGATATAGAATCGGTGAGAGATCGTGCCGGGGGGGGGGGGGGGGGGGTGGCGTGCGCCCGCTACGAACTGGCCTATATTTGTCGCTTAAGGCGCCGAATAGGATTTGGCGAAAGCAGAAAAAGTGCACTTCAGCCTGGTTTCGACCTAACGGCCATGCAACTTCGGCCCAGCGAAAACTGAGGAGGTCTTCGGCCTAAGCGAGACCAAAGACTACTCTTTGGCCTAAGCGAGACCGAAGAGTGCCTTTTCGGCTTTAGTGACGTTGACGGGGTCATATTTTTAAAATTTTGAATTAGGGCACACATTTTCCGAATTGGTTAAAATAATAATAATATTTAAAAAATTCATTTCATTCTACATTGGCTTGTTTCACAAAAAATATCTATTTCAATTCCAAAATTTTCAAAATAACACATTTCACCCGTTCAAAAATAATTGTTTTACATTTTCAAATAATCAATTCATATCATTCTGGTTGTTGCCACCAAGTCTCTTGCTCCTATTAAGCTCAGCCTTAGTAGAAGTGGGCAGCGGCACTGGGTGGACAGTCTATCATATATTATAATTTAACTCTCTGTGGTTAGTATTTCACAATTTAGAACCTACATTTCACATTCCGCTAGCTTTTTCACAAAAACCACATCTGCTTTGATTGCACATTTAAAAAAAATCACTCTTTTAAAATAACTTATTACACATTTCAAAATAATCAGTTTCACAATGATACATTACAATTTCACTTGTTGTAGTTACAATTTCACAATTCAAAACCTACATTTTCACTTGCTTGTTTCACAAAAGATTTTCATAATAACACATATAACATATTTAACTCACTTCAACTAAAATTTTACACACTTTCAAATAATCAGTTTCAAAAGTTGATGTTTCATTTTCATATCTGGGTTAAAAAGGTTCCTAGGAAAATAGGTGGGTTTCACATCTTTGTAGTGAAAAAGGTTTCTTTTACATATGGAATGTGATGTTGAAATTTAAATGTGTTTGGAATGTATCCAAGTTGGATCATGTTCTAAAGGGCTCGGTGCCGGGAAATCAAATATAAAAAAGTTTCAAAAATGAAATAATAATTTAAAAGATATGCATGATATAGTTTTAGCATAGTAGAATAAAAGCGTGGATTTATTATGTGGGGGAGGAGAGAGAGTGAATCTGAGCCGAAGGGTAATGGTAGGGCCAGATAATGATTTTTTTTTGACTAAAACTTGGGATATTTATTGCTTAAGTAATATACGGTTACAATCAGCCCTGAGACTGCGTACCAGGAAAGGACTTTTGTCCAGCCAACAATCAGAAATGTTTAGAGTAGTGAGATATTTAGCACACAGGTATGCTGGACCATTAACTTTCCTTGAAGTGTGTTGAACGGAAAAAGAGGCAAAATTCAAAGCTCTTTCCCTAATTTCATTAAAGATAGGCATTACAATCGATCTAGAACTGTGACGCGAATGCCAGAGGTTAACAACCCGTAAACAGTCGACCTTCATCACCACATGCGAGAAGCCCCTCAGACGGGCAAATGTTACTCCTTCTCTCATAATGATTTAACTAAAGGAAATACCAATAGATGAGAAATCAATACATGAAATATACATGATGATAGCACGAATCTTTAAAGAAAATGTGTGGTGCCAGATAGTGCCGAATCTAGCGTGGCATTGAAAGGTAGGCTTAAAACATAAAGTTCGTAAGCTTAATTAGCAAATGCATTGCAACTGTTGCATGTAAAGCACCAAAATATACTTGTCAAGTGGTATGTTTAGCTTAAATAAAATTTTGAAGGGCAGGCTTAAGCCTATTGAAGCCTTCCTGGTGAAATCACCACTGGTGTCAGATGTACAGGTAGGTACCGCAACCACTGCAAGCCCAGCAAAACTTTCATTGTGCTTACCAACCACCACGCGAGCGCCAGTGGTATGCATCCATGCTGCCGTCCACGGCCAAGGGCATCCTGTAACACCTGGGAGGCGGTCTTTAAGGGGGTCGCCGTGAACCTGAGGGAGGACGAGGCAGTGCTGGCGGGCATCAATGGTGTTGAGTATATGTATTTAGGACGTGTATTACTTGTACTACAAGTCTTCCTCCTTGTGTATAGTTAAGGATACGGCTACATCTTGTACTATATATACATGTGCATATGCACTCAATGAATATTGAGAGTTATATCATATTTTTCTACATGGTATCAACCTTCCATCGTTCCTAACCTAGCCCTAGCCGCGCGTGTAGTTCCTCCATCACCGTCGCCCGCCGCCCGCTGCTAGCTGTCGCTGCTGCTGATCCTCTCGATCGCCAACGCTCCTCCCGCTGCCGCTGATCCTCCGATCGCCAGCCCTCCCTACTCTCGCTCGCTCCCAACTCCCGATCGCCTCCAGCCTCGGTCGCTCCAACCCACAACCAATCGCCGCGCCAGATCGCCACCTCTCTATCTCTCTCCACTCGATCGCCTTGCCAGCCTCCCCTCGATCGCCTGCCCACCGCTCGTCGCTCTCCGATCCCTCGACAAGCCGACGCTGCCATGTTAGCTTCCAGCCGTTGCAACCCCAGCAACCCGTTCGCTTCCTCCATCGGGTCTGATTCTGATGTTCCCCACGTTGCTGACATCATGTTGCCTCCGTGCACGAGAGCCGGGTTCTGCACGCCCATACCACAAGGTCGCCAGGGTTCCTGGGCCTGGGCGCGTGGCAGGAGACGAGCTACGGTGACAACATCATTATCGGCGTAATCAACTCTGGCATCTGGCCGGAGCACTTGAGCTTTAACGACACCGACCTGAGCCCCGTCTGGACGAGCGTGCACCCCCGGCGCTAAGAGCTCCTTCGTCTGCAACGCCAAGATCGTGGGAGCTCGGTCGTTCATCACAAACGAGCAAGGCAGGACCAATGCCAGCATGGCGAGGACGTGACCCCGCACCTCGTGACCGGCAAGGTGCTGGTCTGCCCGCGCTACGTAACAGAGGACTTCGTCCTTCTAGTGTAGAGTTCCAGAGGAGCAAGCATCGTGGCAGTGGAAGGGCGCGAACGGCGCTCCGACTGTGTGGCGGCCGGGGCGATCGGCATTCCAGGCCTGAGCCTCGGCAAGAGCGATGCGGACATGCTAGTCTCCTACATGGCGTTCGCCCCCAAATCGACGGTGTCCTTCTCCTTCACCTGCGAGATCACCACCGCGTGCCGATGGAGCTAAGTTGGGGCCGGGGGAGGGGGGGGCACTCCCCCCCCCCCCCCCCCCCCCCCCCCCCGCTTTAGGGAAAACTCTGAAGAAAAATATATTTGAAGGGTCTATATGAGGAAAAAATTAACCTTTTGGCCCTCAGATCTTTGTCATTTATGCTCCCCCCAAAGGTTTTCGTCTAGCTCCGCCACTGCTGGGCATCCCGACAATGCTGCGGAATTCCACATGATGTCAGGCACATCGGTTGTCTGTGCTCACGTGGCCGGGGTGGCCGCACTCATCCGCAGCAGGCACCGTGACTGGACTCCCGCCTACGGTCCGCGATCGTTACAGGGGCATCCATGTTGGACAACAAAGGAGATGAAGTACAAGACGACAGTCCGACACTGAACGCGGACGCGGTGACCACCAGCCCGTTCGTGGCTGACGCTGGCCTAGTGCATCCCGCCTGCTCGACGGACATGGCCTGGCTGTACGACTACATCGACTTGATGTAATACACACCATATTGTCAATCAACAATGCAAAGAAGTTACATCTCTAAGAAGATCAAATGTGTCTAATCCATCAAGACTAACTTTTTTACGGGATTGCTATACCTCACATCTAACATCCCAACCACACATCAAAGTGCTGTAGGATTCATGCGAAGGTACAGCTGGTTCTTTTGCGTTTTCCTGACGTAGGCAGTGCTTCCTCAATGAAATTGAATAAGCTGGCTCATTGTTTGTGGGCATTGCGCGAGTTATGGGCTCTTGCTAGTGGAGCTGTCTCGGCTGCATTTTTATTCGTGTTTCTTTTCAGAGGATTAGTGCAGTGGTTTTGAGATCGACGACAGGGAGTGGCCGTGATGATCGATCTTTCATGACTTTTTTCTTCTTTTCTGATTTTTGTTTCGTTTTTCTTTGTTTTTTCTGTTCATTTTTATTTTATTTCCTACTTTCTTTTGTATTTTGTATTTTGTCTTTTATTTTCTTATTTTATGTTAAATTCGCAAATATGATTTGCATATATTTTTTTATAAATTTTGTATTTTTTAATTTTTTGCGAACACCTTCTAAATTTGTGAATGGTTTTTATGCGGAATTGCTAAATTGCATCTAGATAATTTTTAACTATGTCTCATCCATGTTCGCCACCGTTTGATTTAGTTTCTGTAATTCTCATGCAGGTGCTTGATGCCCGCCTCACCAGCTGTTGTTCGTTTGTCACGTGTCCTTTTGTTGGCCTTTTGCTTTCACTTTTTATCAACCCATTATCTTTGACATGTTTGCATCTCGTTTCACTGCGTTGTTTCTACATAGCGATGAAGATTTGAAAGAGATAAGAAAAGAAGAGCCCTATCACAGTCATTGCCTTCCTAGTTCATTTCGATATTGTCTTACATTTCTTCTAAGCTTCATCAATAAGATGTGATTTAGCAATGTCTCATATAAGTTGTTGTCTGTTGGATCTTGCTGCTCTAATTTTCTCGCAAACTTTTGATCTCACGTCGTTGGCCGATGTATTCCCATGTCTCCTTGTTCTATTTTGTTCACTTGTCCTGCAACTTGGGCCCGACCCATTTTTTGTCCTTCGTGCAAGTTCAACCACACCCCTAACATGAAATAGAGGGCCCACTTTTTTTGTCACAGTTGCAAATCAACCCTTGGTACGTAACCGTGGGCTTACCAATTTTCTCCCAGTTGTCACTCCCCTCTCGATACACAATCAGGGGGCCGACTCATTTTTGTCCTTATTGGAAGTCCATCCTAGACATGCAACTGGAGGCCTGACCTTCTTTTGCCCCATTTTGCAACTCCACCCCTAACTTGCAATTTTTTGTCTCAGTTGCAGGCCCAACCTCGATATGCCACCGGGCCCAACCCATTTTTTCTCCCAATTGCAATTCCACCCTTGACACGCAACTGGGGTTCCGACTTTTTTTATCTTAGTTGCAACTCCACCCCAATATGAAACAAGGAAGCCAACCTTTTTTTCCATTTAAAAGTCCACCCTCGATATACAACCGAGTCTAAACCCATTTTTATCCTAGTTACAGGTCCACCCTTGACACGCAAATGAGGGCCCGACCCTTTATGCCACAGTTGCAACTACCCCCGACATGCAATTGGGGGCACGCCTTAATTTTTCTCCTTGTTAAAAGCCCACCCTCAACACGCAACTGGGCATGAACCCCATTTTATCCTAGTTGCAAGTCCATCCTTGAGACGCAACCGGGTGCCCTTTTTTGTCCAAGTTGTGATTCCATCATCGACATGCAACTGGAAGGCCAACCTTTTTTTGTCTTAGTTCAGTAAAAATAAGACACATCTGTGACATTATGGCCCGAACGAATTTTTTCCTGTCATGCTTATGACACTTCTATGACAATAATTGTGACAAAAACACGTATCATCATAGATGTGGTGGGCTCCTACTTCTATAACAAACAATCATGAAAGAAATTGGGCTTTTCCTCCTGGGCGGGCCGGAGACACACCTGCATGACATTCTTTGGGCCGTCCATGATGAAAAAATCACGGTAGAAGCGAGGGTGAGGAAAATATCAGGGAGTCCCCGGTTACGGTGGGTGGTCAGGGCCGAGCGATGCACTGTGGTTTACGCGTTTCCCTCGTATGCGCGTGGGTGCGAGGCGTTGGCTAACTGAACCCAAGCGATCGCACTAGCTACGTTACTTAACCCGAGTGATCGATCCCTTGGCTGCTAACTGAACCCGAGCGATTCTTTCGCCGCTGACTAATTCCGAGTGATTCATTCGCTGCTACTGCTAACTGAACCCGAGCGATCGATCACTGCTGCTGCTTACTAAAGCCGATCGAGCCCCCGTGCGATGTAGTCGGCCGGTGTTGGGTTGCCTCTCGATGAACAGTGACCATTGCTACCGTGCGCGCGGTACGTAGAATGAGTCGAGACGTGGTGAGTCGAGCCAGTTGGTTGTGGGGGTTGGATGAACAGGACCCTGTGGTAGTAGGCGGTTGCCGCCGGATTAACAGAACCCCGAGGAGGCCGCCATACCTAGCTGGTTGGGGGTGGATGGACAGTACCCCACGGAGGCTGGATGAACCGTAGACGGTGGAGGCTAGATGAACAGTGTAGCCCATGGATAAACAGAAGCTGGTGGAGGCAGGAGGAAGTCGTGGTGGATGAACAATAGCAAGTGGAGGCCGGAGGAAGTCGACGTGGATGAACAGTAGCCAGTGGAGACTAGAGCGAGGCAGTAGACGATGGATGAATAGTAGCCCCCGGAGTACCGTTTTGCGATATGCCACCCCCTGATGAACAGGACCCCATTTTGACCATAGGCACTCCAATAGAAGTCTGTTTCCTCTGTTTTGCAATACGCCACACCTCTCTCGGTCAACATGACCCCATTTTGACCATAGGTGCTCGAACAGAAGTCCGTTTCCTTTGTTTGGCGGTATGTCAGACCCCTTCCGATGAAGGGGGTCCCGTTTCGACCGTAGGCGGTCAAACATAAGGCCGTTTCCTCCGTTTTGTGGTATGACATGCCTCGTTTCAGCTATACCGTCCAAGACGGTTGGCTCTCGATGAACACGATGCGTTCCGTTGCCTTCCGATGAACACGACGCAGTTTCTCCATTCTGACCCAGACAGTTGGCTTCCTGTAAGTGCATCTACTGCCACCCCTAGTTGGTTTGGGAGTATTGACGACAAACCTAGTTGAGGGACTAATGTGCTTGTGAGAATTGCAGGATAACACAGGTAGAAGTCCCTCATTGATTCGGTTTTCCTACCAGAGATGACCCCTAAAAATGTATGAAGACATTGAAGTCAAAGGTGGTATATGAAGACATTCACATTGAAGACTATGACAAGAGAAGACACCGCATGAAGCCTATGGAGCTCGAAGACTTAGATCGTTCGTAGTTCTTTTCTTCTGTGTTGAGTCATAGGAACCACCGTACTATTAAGTGGGGTCCAAGAGAACCTGTCAGAATGACTGAAGTGATGCTTAAACAAAAACTATGTCTTCGAGTGAAGACTTTGAGAGCGAATCTTGTCCAGAGTCGGACAAGACAACTTTGCTTGTAGCCCAAGTAAAGTTGCCGTGTGAGTTTGAAATCTGACCGTTGGAACACGTGTCAGTTCCTTAGTGACCCAGGGTCATTTCAGACAAATCAGGTCGGGTTGCCAAGTGGCTATAAATAGCCCACCCCCTACAACCATAAACGGTTGGCTGCTCAGATTCAGAGTACGGCTTTTGTCGTTTGAGAGCAACCCACCTCGAAGCCTTTGAGAGAGAATTCCTTGCGAGGATAAAGCCCTAACCACCCAGAGCCAAAGAGAATTAGGCATCACTTAAGTCTTCTTGTCTGTGTGATCTGAAGACTTATTACACTTGAGGACTGTGCATCCTCCAGCCGGTTAGGCGTCGCGGTCTGAGCATCCAAGAGACATTGTGGATTGCCGGTGAACGAAGTCTGTGAAGGTTTGGGAGTCTACCTTGAAGACTTACCAGAGTGATTGGGCGAGGTCTGTGTGACCTTAGCTCAAGGGGAATACGGTGAGGACTGGGTGTCCTGAGCTGCGTGTTCAGGACTGGGTGTCCTAAGGTTTAAATACCTAGCCGCCCTAACCATACGTACAGTTGTCACAGCAACTGGAACTGGTCCAACAAATCATTGTCTTCAACGAGTCACTGGTTTCATCTTCCCTTTCCTTTACTTACTGTTACTCCTTGTGAAGTCATTGTATGATTGCACCATCTTTTATCTTCACTGAGTGACTGCGTTTTCGTTTGGCTTCACAATATCTTCCTACCTGATCCTTACTACATTGCTGCTACTAGTCATTGTGCTTTCACTCCATTGAATACTTGACTATGTTTGTCTAGTGCAGTCTACCTTCCGCTGCAGGGTAATATGTTTATTTCTATCGTTTGTCTTCATAACTTCCACGTTTTGAAGACTTTCATAAAAATCGCCTATTCACCCCCCCTCTAGTCGATATAACGCACTTTCAATTGGTATCAGAGGAAGATGCTCCCTTGTTCTGTGTGATTTGGTTTAACCACCTGGAGTTTTAGCTATGTCGACTGCAGGGATAATTAAAGTCTCCGCTGCGTGCCCCGTCTTCGATGGAACTGAATATCCCTACTGGAAGAATAAGATGCGCATGCATCTTGAAGCCATTGACGTCAACCTATGGTATGTCGTCAAGAACGGCGTTCCCAAGGCTGGAGAAGGTGTCACTGCTACTGATGTCAAGAAGTTCATTCAACTAGACTCTACTGCCAAGAATATCATCTGTGGTCATCTGACCAAAGGACAGTATGGCCGTGTGAGTGCTTTGGAAACATCTAAGCTGGTCTGGGACTGGCTCTCCAAGGTCAATGAAGGCGTCTCAACCCAGAGAGATCAGAGAATCAGTGTCCTTCGCAACCTCTTCAACCGCTTCAAGCGAAATGACAATGACAATGTCCAGCTCACATTTGACCGACTCACTGACATCACAAATGAGCTTCAAGCCCTCGGCGCTACTGAGATCACCAAGCATGAAGTCGTCTAGACACTACTGAGATCACTTGACATTTCGTTTGACACCCTAGCCCTGATGATTCAAGAACGTCCTGATTTCAAGACACTCGAGCCGTCTGACATACTTGAGAGGCTCAACACACATGAGTTTCAGCTTTCTGAAAAAAGAGATATCTACGGTCCAAACTATGGGCGAACTCGTGCCTTGAAGGCAAAAGCTGTCTCCTCATCTGAAGAAGAATCTGACAGCTGTTCTGATGATCCTGAAGACATTGGAAGGGAACTTGCTATGCTTGTTAAGAAGTTCCAAAAATTCACCAAGAAGAAAGGCTTCAGAAAGTCTTCCCGATCAAGCTCGAGGAATGATGAAGCTTCTGCTCATGACTACAAGAAGAAAACATGTCACAAGTGCAAGAAACCTGGCCACTTCATCTCTGAGTGTCCATAGTGGGACAATGAGAACAACAAGAAGAAGAAGAGCAAGGAATATGACTCTGACGACAAGAAGAAGAAGAAATACTCAAAGTCTTCTTCCAAATCTTCTTCAAAGTCTTCATCACACAAGAAGAGCTCATCTGGCAAGGCACGTGTGTTTGTTGGCAAGGAAATGGATTCAGAGGAGGAGTCTGCTTCTGAGGAGGCGGAGGTGGAGTCTAAGGAGGAGTCCGATTCAGGCGTCGCAAGTCTGGCTACAGCATACGTTGCCAAGTCCATCTTCAACACTGAAGACAATGACTTCATTACCGACACCGATGCACATGACAAGGACTGCTCCGCTTCTACCTACTGCTTCATGGCACACGGTGCCAAGGTAAACACACGCACTACTCACTATCAAACATCAAGTGACGATGACTCTGATTGTGGTTCAAAACCCAGCTACAAAACACTTGCTAAAATTGCAACTGAACAACAGAAAGCTATGGAACATATTCAAAAACTGTTAGACAGAAGCGATGATCTGTTAGGTGCTGAAATGACTCGATCTGAATCCTTAACTGAAGACATAAAAAATCTTCACATTAAGTATCAGGAACTTGAAAGTCATCATGAAACTCTCTCAACAACTCATGAAAAGCTTTCCTATGATTATCTTCAAAGGAAGCAAAATCTTGAGAAATTGAGAGCGGCTCATGAAGATCTTCAAAAGGAAAACGAGTCACTTCGTGGCAAACAGATCAGTTCCGCTCAGGAAGGATTTGAACCACCATGTCTTAAATGCATTGAGCGTGATAATGCTACTTCTGTTGCTGAATGTTCTACTGCTACTGCTGTTGCAATATCTTCAACTGTTGATGTGGTAGCTAACCCCTCTGCTGAGGATACCACTGCTATTGCTAATGAGAATGCTAGGTTGAAGACATTGCTTGAAACAGGGATGTACAAAAGTCTAAAAGGGCATCAGACACTATGTGATGTCCTCAAAAAGCAGATTCTGAACCAAAACCCGAGGAAAGAGGGTGTTGGGTTCGTGAGGAAAATGAATGCTGATGGCTCTTACTGGAAACCTGAGCAGTACCCCAAAACCACATGGGTTGCTGCAAAGGAACCTTCAGTAGATCCATTCAATCTATCTGGCTTCACTTGTGCTAACCCCATTATTATTGATGAATCCTTTGATGCAAACTATAAACTATTTAAGAATCAAAATGGTGAAGCGTTTGCTAGGTACATTGATACTAACTGCAGGAATGGACCACCTATGAAGAAGATCTGGGTTTCGAAAAGGTGTCTGGAGAATCTTCCCGTGAATGTCATCATGACACCTCACGTGAAGAAGACAAACCTCATACCAAAGGCTTCATACGGTCCAAAGGCTTCATACAGACCGAGGACTCACCTAAGTCGCACTAACACAAATATTTTGTAGGGAAACCATACTCAGGCCTATGAATATGAGAGTCGTTCATCAAACCGCCATGTTCATAAGACCAAGAGCTATTCTTCTTATTCTTATGAGTACTATTGTCCGCCTGCAAGACTGTTTGCTAGGGCTCCAAAGCCAAAGTTCTCAGATGCTGCACTTAGACTTATTGCTTCTAAGCCACCCTTGAAGATGTGGGTGGCTAATAAAGCTTAACTCTCTTTTGCAGGGTAGGGTCTCCAGTAGAAAACCAAAATCGTTTGACACTATTGCTGGGGACCTTAAACATCTTGTAGGGTGCAAGATCAAATGCCCAAATGGTCTTACTATGTTCTTCGTTCCTGAATCACTTGCTACTCTCCCTATTAGTCTTAATCTGGATCTAAGCTTTCATAACCCACTGGTTCGTCAAATGTTTTTGCTTCACAATGCTCTTGGTGAAGCCTATCCCCCTAACTGCACTGTAGGGTACGACACCAGCGTCTTCAGAATGGATTATTGACAGTGGGTGTACAAATCACATGACTGGCAAAAGAAGCCTTCTTATGGACTCAACCCTACGTCCATCCGACAAGAGCCACATTACATTTGCTGACACTGGTAAAAGTAAGGTATTGGGTCTAGGTAGAGTTGCAATCTCAAGGGATCAACACATGGATAAAGTCATGCTTGTTGAATCCCTTGGCTTCAACTTAATGTCTGTCTCAATGCTTTGCGATTTAAACATGATCGTAATATTTGGAAAATATCATTGCCTTGTTCTAGTGGAAGCTGACAAGTCTCTAGTATTTGAAGGGTATCGAAAAGATGATCTGTACGTGGTAGATTTCTCAGCAGGACCACAGCTGGCAGTATGTCTTCTAGCAAAAGCTTCAGAATGCTGGCTCTGGCATCGAAGGCTTGGGCATGCTGGCATGAGGAACCTCCACACCCTGGCAAAGAAGAAGCATGTCATAGGCATCGAGGGCGTCAAGTTCAAGAAAGATCACCTATGCGGTGCCTGTGAGGCAGGAAAGATGACGAGGGCCAAACACCCCTCGAAGACAATTATGACTACTACTCGACCCTTCGAACTGCTTCACATGGATCTTTTCGGTCCCACTCATTACTCAACTCTTACTACTACTGCTTGTCTCTATGGCTTTGTCATTGTTGATGATTATTCTAGATATACTTGGGTGCACATAATCCTTTACAAGACTGAAGTGCAGGATGTCTTCAGACGCTTCGCCAATCGAGCAATGAACAACTATGGCGCCAAGATAAAGCATATCAGAAGTGACAATGGCACTGAATTCAAGAACACTGGCCTTGATACATATCTTGATACCTTGGGCATCACACATGAATTCTCAGCCCCGTACACACCACAGCTGAATGGCGTTGTCGAACGCAAGAACAGAACACTCATTGAGATGGCCAGAACGATGCTAGATGAATACAAGACTCCAAGAAAATTCTAGCCTGAAGCCATTGACACTGCATGCCATACAATCAATCGTGTTTATCTTCACAAGCTTATGAACAAGACATCTTATGAGCTCCTTACTGGCAAGAAGCCAAATGTCAGTTACTTCAGAGTATTTGGCACCAAGTGCTGGATCAAGGACCCACATCACACCTCAAAGTTTGCACCAAAAGCACATGAGGGTTTTATGCTTGGATATGGAAAGGACTCGCACTCCTACAGAGTCTTCAATATCTTTCATTACAAAGTGGTTGAAACAGTGGATGTGCGGTTCGATGAGACCAACGGCTCACAAAGAGAGCAACTGCCAAATGTGCTAGATGAAGTTCCATCCAGTGAATCAATCAAGCTGATGGGAGCTGGAGAAATTATACCTTTTGAAGCTCGTCCTGAAGAAGAACTTATCATCTCAGCACCTGATCAACATGAAGACAATGCTCAGCCTGAAGACATTCCTTCTAACAACGACAATGATCAGCAAGAGCAAAATCTTCGCCCTGTACACCCTCGCATTGCCAATGAAGTACAGATTGAAAGAATAATTGATAGCATCAATGCACCCGGTCCACTCACTCGTTCAAGGGCAACTCAGCTGGAAAATTTCTGTGGGCACTTCTCATTCGTTTGAATAATAGAACCCAAGAAAGTTGAAAAGCCTTCATGGAACCTGAATGGATTCAAGCTATGCAAGAAGAGCTTCAACAGTTTGAGCTGAATAATGTTTGGGAACTGGTTAAGCATCCTGATCCACGGAAGCACAATATAATAGGCACCAAATGGATATACTGCAACAAGCAAGATGAGCATGGTCAAGTTGTCAGAAACAAAGCTCGTCTCGTTGCTCAAGGATATACTCAAGTGGAAGGCATTGACTTCGATGAAACATTTGCTCCTGTGGCTAGACTTGAAGCCATACGCATACTGCTGGCCTATGAAAATCATCATAACATACTTCTATATCAAATGGATGTGAAGAGTGCTTTCCTCAATGGCAAGATTGAAGAAGAAGTATATGTTGCACAACCGCCTGGCTTTGAAGATCCAAAACATCCTGACATGGTATACAAGCTCAAAAAGGCACTGTATGGCCTCAAACAAGCCCCTCAGGCCTGGTATGACACACTCAAATACTTCCTGAAGAGCAAAGGCTTCATACCTGGTTCTCTTGACCCCACTCTCTTCACGAAGACATATGATGGTGAACTGTTTGTGTGCCAAATATATGTGGATGACATTATCTTCGGCTGCACCAATCAGAAGTACAGTGAAGAGTTTGGATATATGATGCAAGAGCAATATCAAATGTCTATGATGGGAGAGCTGAAGTTCTTTCTCGGTCTTCAAATACAACAGCAACGCAATGGCATCTTCATATCTCAAGAGAAGTATCTCAAAGATTGCCTGAAGAAGTTCGGTATGCAAGACTGCAAAGGCTTCACGACGCCAATGCCAGCCAAGCATCATCTGGGTCCTGACGACAATGGTAAAGAGTTCGATCAAAAGGTATACCGCTCCATGATTGGTTCTTTACTTTATCTATGTGCATCTAGGCCAGATATTATGCTCAGTGTTTGCATGTGTGCTCGATTTCAAGCGGCACCAAAGGAGTCGCATCACTTAGCTGTGAAGCGAATTCTTCGATATTTGGCTCACACCCTAACTCTAGGATTATGGTATCCAAAGGGCTCAGAGTTTGATCTGGTTGGATTCTCGGATGCTGATTATGCTGGTGACAAAGTTGATCGAAAGTCTACATCAGGCACATGTCACTTTCTGGGACGATCACTTGTATGTTGGTCTTCAAAGAAGCAAAACTGTGTATCTCTCTCCACCACTGAATCTGAATAAATTGCTACTGGATCTTGCTGCGCTCAGCTTCTGTGGATGAAGCAAACACTCAAGGACTATGGCATTCATCTAAAGCAAGTGCCACTCTACTGCGACAACGAAAGCGTCATCAAGATTGCCAACAACCCAGTTCAGCACTCGAAGACAAAGCACATTGAAATTCGTCATCACTTTCTCAGAGATCATGTTGTGAAGGAAGATATTGATATCATACACGTCAACACTGAAGAGCAATTGGCAGATATCTTCACCAAGCCCTTGGATGAGAAGAGATTTTGCAAGTTACGGTGTGAGCTAAATATCTTGGAATCCTCAAATGTCCTGTGATCAGGCACACATCCTAACACTTATGCATATTGATGACTTAGATGTGCAACACACGAAGTAAAGTATATCTTCATTAAATGAAGACATACATTCTAAGTGTGAATACATTAATGTGGAATTTGACTTCGGAGCACCACGATAATTGTGCGTCGTGTCTGGGTCTAATACTTCCTATACGGTGGGTAACGCCACCACCACATGTTCTGCTTGAAGTGTTTCACTCATGGCGTTACATTTGCTATGTCTTCACATTTGGCTTGACTTCAATCTCAACATATCTTCATGATTATCTTCACTGTGTTGATTATATAGATAGATATATACTAGTGTTCTGTCCTCTACATCATTCACTTATAGCTATGTCTTCTTGTTGAATCTTTTGAACTAAGTGAATGTGATCGGACCCTAACCTCTCTATGCTTTCTATCTCAAATTCTATCTCTCTAAATCATATGCATTCTATTGAAACTGTCGAATGTCTTCTCTGTGTCCTTGTCAGCAGAAGATACAGAGACAACCATTAAGTCCGTTTTCAATGCTCATTCCTCCACATGAGATCCGGAGAAGTAGGAACGACCACCCGACAATCCAGGCGTGCATGGGACGTGGAACAAACCCCAAATTCCGCATGATGGCCACGTGTTCCTCAGATGCGAATCGCCAGGGGCACCTGTGTAATAACGCAGTGCCGCCCCTGTGCCTATAAATACACACTTCACATCGGTCATTATCTCTTCTTCCACTCTCGCATGAACCCTAGCGCCACCACTACCTCTCGACGACGCCGGCGACGAAGTGCTTCACTGCCGCAACCTCTCCGACGCCGTCTTCATGCCGACCGCGGACATCGTCCTCTCCGCCGTCGCCGTAGGTGTTCTCCGTCGCCAAGTTAGGGCACGGAAGATCGAACTGCTCGGCCTCATCTTCCACTCCGTCTAGCAGTTCTTAGTGTGGTAAATAAAACTTTCTTTTTACGGCACCGTTGATCCTATGGCTTCATCACTTTTTACCACAAGCAGTTTCTGTTCACTCAAGTTATATCTCTCTCATACTGCATCTCATAACATGCCTAGTATATTCACTTGTGCTTCACAAAGTAGTTAGATTCCTCACTTGTACTGATCTGTGGATTCGTACAAATCTGGAACCAACTCCTTATCTATGAGTGAATGTCTTCGCACGATGAGGTCAATGTCTTCTAAACTGATTTATCTTCAAAATCTTCTGAGAATGCATATGACCTCTTCCCCTTCCCTCTCACCTTAATGCTATCACAGGTACATGTCCGTGGGAGAATCCTTTGGTTCTCATAGTCTGCATTCATTTGCAGAATTTTTACAGCATCACATAAACTCTCCCGAAGCCAGTTCCTGTTTGTCCAGCAAGAGAAAACCTTTGAAGCCTTTGAACGTTTTGAAGCCATTCAGTTTGAAGTTCATGGCTGCAGAGAAGTCAGTAAGGAAGGGTGGCAGACAGCGTCGTGGGGGAACATCAAGAGATTTTCCTGATGACCTCTCAGAGCTTTACAAAACAGATCCTGAAGAGGATTACAATCAGCGCAAGACCCGAATCCAATGGATTCGAAGATATTGGGCAGAACAATGGTTCAAATACCGGTTTGTGACCCAGGAATATGCTGAGAAATGTGCCATCAAGAGACCGTGGGGAGACATCCTATACAAGAATCTTCAACCCAGGTCCAGAGAAGAAGCCATTGAACAAGGCTTCTATCCCTGCATGGTCCGTGGGCCACAGCCTGCAGATGCACACCCCTCGTCACTCCTATGGTGTCGTGACGACAGTCTGTTCAAGCGGAACTTCCAGTTTGCCCAGAACTCAGCGAAGCAAAACAAGAAGACATTGGGACTAGACTTCAACCCTGGTCCTTCTGCTCCAAGGGCTGATGGCACACGTGATGCAGAACCCAATGTCGTCGGTCCTTTCTACAACCTTGCAGGTCTCATCACCCATATCTTGGTTCAAGGAACAGACGTGAATGAGCCTGCAGCTGACGCTGAATCAGATGAAGCGCCTGCAGTGACGAAGCCAAAGAAGTTGAAGAAGCCTAAAGCTTCAAGGCCTGCCCCTTCACCAAAAATCTCAAGGGCGAAGCCACTAGCAACTGCACCTCCTGAAGACAGTGTGGAGTCTGAAGATTTGTCACGCATCTTCAAGCCCCAGAAGGTCAAGATGCCTCTGCCACACACCGGCCAAGAGCTAACTGCTGCTGCCATTCTACGCAATGATGCCATTGATCTGTCAAGTGATGAAGATCTAGCAGATGATGCTCTTGAGCAACTCATCAAGAGCAAAGAAGAAGCAGAAATCTTCAATGATCTGCCTCTCTTTGATGTAACAATCATTCACAACTTCATTGATGAATGGTTTGACACGCCAAACATCAGCTTCGACGATCTCCAACTACCCATTGGCCTCAGTGTCGCCTTCCATGGCGCCATTGCTTCAGAGTTAGCCCTCGCCCAGTGCATTGTTGAACTGAAGCAGAAGATTGACTATGAAAAGGCTTAGTTCAAGAAGCATATGGCCAAGCTCAGCGTGCAAGATGTGAAGAACTTCAAGATTATGATGCGCGAGCTCAAGGAAGCCTTTCTCAAGAAACGTGCAGAAGCTCAGGGTTCGCGTGAGCGCATGAAGGTTCTGGCTGACAGATGTTTGCAAGCCTACAATGAGGCTGAGAAGCGCAAGGCCCTTGGGCGTCCTGGCATCGACCCCAGGATGGCAGCAAAGAAGAAGAAGCAGCCCGCTGCGGCTGAACCTGACGCACCAAGGCAGGAAGCAGATCCCATTGTCTTCCCAACAAGAATGACTGGCTCGAAGCCAAAAAGCCGGTCAACATCTTCAGAGCTCAAGAAGACGAGGACTGCTGAGGCTGAAGCCAGGAAGAGGAAACATCCTGAAGCCTCTCCTACTGCCCCCTCCAAGAAAAAGAGAAAGACCAAGAAGGAACGGGCTGCTCCCACAGAGCCCTTGATTGTTGAACCCATTTCCATGGTTCACCCCGAAGCTGATCCCCAAGACCGTCAACTGACTGTCCATGAGCCTGCTTTCACAGAGGCTCATGAAGCTGAAGACTCTCCAGCAGCTGATCCCATCGCTGCTGAAGACATTGATCACCATGACCATGTTGAAGATGATGCAGCCCTTCCTCAGTTAGAGCACCAACAAGTATCATCGCCTGTGCTCACGCACAGTGAACTCATCAGCATTGGTCGTCCACTGACGCCAATTGCACAGGATGCTTCATGGGCTGATCGCCCATAAGAGGAAGAAGACTCTGAGGCACAACCAACACCAACTCCACAGGCGTCGCCCATGTTGCGCAGGCTTCGCAAAGGTCCAAGGCCTCAAGTCTCTGCGTCTGAAGCTAAAACTGCTGAAGACATTCCGGCTGCATCAGCCGAAGAAGAAGAAGTACCATAAGCTGCTAATCCCTTGACCCAACAAGAAGCAGTTCTCGAGGAGAACGTGATCGTGACCGACCCTCCAGCTCGTCAAGTGGAGTTTGAAAATCTTGCGGCTACCACCACCACAATGAAGCCACTGACGATGTCATGGCTGAAGCCAATGTGGAGCCCTCCCCAACAAAAGCATCAGATCCTGAGTCTGCTGCCGGTCCCCAGTTCGACTATCATGTTGAGCACAAGCCTCAGGTACAGAAGCCAATCCCAAGATTGCCAAGGTTCCCAGGTCCTGCATCAGCACCTGGATTCTTCAACATCAACGGCTTCAGAGCAGACAACACATTCTTCAATAGCTCCAGGAACCCCTACTCAAGGGAAAGGATATCATCTGATAGGTTCTGGAGCTATCCACAGCGAAGCTATTACTCATGCATCATGTACAACCAAGGTCGCATCTTCCCACACAAGCGCCTTGACATTGAAGCAATAGCTGGTCTACCATGTCTGGAAGAGGCTCTGGATTGCTTCAAAGAAGTTGGACTGCTGCCATTCGTAACTGACCAAGAGCATTGGAATGAAGAGCTGCTACTCCAATTCTATGCCACACTTCACATTCGAGGGTATAGCAGAGATCCGAAGACTTGGGTCCTGGAGTGGATGACTGGAAATGTTCATCACGAAGCAAAAGCCTTTGACATCATTGAGCTCACTGGCTTGCCCACTCCTGGCGATCTCTACGAGCATGGCTGTCAGCTTCATAGTGAAGCCATTGAGAGCATCTTTCAGAAGAATGAACCTAACATGAGTCAGATGCTCAGTATGATGAAGCCATTGCCCCAAGATGCTGCCTATCCTACGGAGTTCTTCGTCGAAGACCTTGAGTACCTACCAAGAACTATTTATCATATCATAAGGCGGACTCTCTGGCCCATCAAAGGGCACTCTCCACATGCCAAGCTTGAAGGTGCAATGAAGACTCTGGTCTTCTACATTCTTAATGGGAAATGCTTCAATGCACAAGACTTCTTCATACGCCAACTTGCTGCATCAGGCTCTGATCTGTTTGGTTTAAAGTTCTACGCCCCTTGGGTAATGCGACTGATCAAACTTCACTCCGCTATCTCGTATCAGCCCTCAGCCCGCAACCATCGGATCTTCTTGCCTGATGTGGATATGTCTACTGAAGCCATCTATCTTGAGCCTACCAAGGAACCTTTAAGTCTTCAGAATGCAGGGCATCAGAGTTTTACTTAGAACATTGAAGGTGTTGAAGCAGTCACTCGTGTGTATCCATTGGCTGGCACTACACGTGCACCACATCCTGCTCTCACTGAAGCCACTGATAGCACAACTGCTCCACGACCCAAGAAGCGCACTTGTGTTCTCAACGACCGAGAGCTTCTTGTGGCTCTTCATCAGAAACAGGACAGGCATCATGACTGGCTGAAGCGTCAGATGCAAAGCCTCTTGGTGGATGTTAATCGCATTCGCAATCTTGCCACCAAGAATGCTTTCGTTGCCCATGAAACCTCTCACCGCACATGGAAAGGGCTAACGCTACTATGTTCTGAAGATGATCTTCAAGAGGATGGCTTCACTGAGCGTTTCAAGTTTGATTCCGCACCTCCTCGTAGGGCTGTGCTGCGAAGAAATCCATCCCTTGAAGACTCTGAGTTCTCTTCCTCTGCTGCAACTGTAAATGCGAGAGTGATCGAGGATGAAGACGATGCTACTTCACCGCCACCATCTTCAGCATGCTTTGACTCTGCTCCAAGCTTGTCTGCACCGCCAAACACCACCAACGACCCTGCTGCTTCACCTACTCTTCATAGGAACGAGCAGATGCTCTATGTCTTCAAACCTTTTTGGTCCTTACTAACAAAAGGGGGAGAAGCATATGAGGTTGATAGTCTTCAAGCGGGTCCCTATGGGCGGGTGCTTTATATTTTGCTTCGTGCTTACAACTCTCGTTTTGCTACATTTGGTTCTTTGAGTTGTAACACTTAAACTCGATGGTCGTCTGCTACTTATTTGCCACCTTGCTTTGCGATGATAAATTCCGCATGTGCGACGATAAATTCCGCACTTAGATCATTCTGCAGACGTCCATTTTCCATTATGCATGTCATTATCTTCGCATACCTTCTCATGCATAGTGGATTGTCATCATAAGTTGAAGAGGATCTCCACAAGTACAACCTGCCATGTGCATTTGCATTCCAAAAGCAAATTATTTATATTCACATCTTCAGGGGGAGCCCTTGCAACTTATGAAGACAATTTCTTATCCTTTACAATTTCATATATTATATTCCCCGTTGAAAACTTCAACTAGTTTGTCATCAATCACCAAAAAGGGGGAGATTGTAAGTGCATCTAGTGCCACCCCTAGTTGGTTTTGGAGTATTGACGACCAACCCTAGTTGAGGGACTACTGTGTTTGTGAGAATTGCAGGATAACACAGGTAGAAGTCCCTCATTGATTCGGTTTTCCTACCAGAGATGACCCCTAAAAATGTATGAAGACATTGAAGTCAAAGGTGGTATATGAAGATATTCACATTGAAGACTATGACAAGAGAAGACACCGCATGAAGCCTATGGAGCTCGAAGACTTAGATCGATCGTAGTTCTTTTCTTCTGTGTTGAGTCATAGGAACCACCGTACTGTTAAGTGGGGTCCAAGAGAACCAGTCAGAATGACTGAAGTGATGCTTAAACAAAACCTATGTCTTCGAGTGAAGACTTTGAGAGCGAATCTTGTTCAGAGTCGGACAAGTCAGCTTTGCTTGTAGCCCAAGTAAAGTTGCCGTGTGAGTTTGAAATCTAACCGTTGGAACACGTGTCAGTTCCTTAGTGACCCAGGGTCATTTCGAACAAATCAGGTCAGGTTTCCAAGTGGCTATAAATAGCCCACCCCCTACAACCATAAACGGTTGGCTTCTCAGATTCAGAGTACGGCTTTTGTCGTTTGAGAGCAACCCACCTCGAAGCCTTTGAGAGAGAATTCCTTGCGAGGATAAAGCCCTAACCACCCAGAGCCAAAGAGAATTAGACATCACTTAAGTCTTCTTGTATGTATGATCTGAAGACTTATTACACTTGAGGACTGTGCATCCTCCAGCCGGTTAGGCGTCGCATTCTGAGCATCCAAGAGACATTGTGGATTGCCGGTGAACAAAGTATGTGAAGGTTTGGGAGTCTACCTTGAAGACTTACCAGAGTGATTGGGCGAGGTCTGTGTGACCTTAGCTCAAGGGGAATACGGTGAGGACTGGGTGTCCTGAGCTGCGTGTTCAGGACTGGGTGTCCAGGACTGTGTGTCCTAAGGTTTAAATACCTAGCCGCCCTAACCAGACGTACAGTTGTCACAGCAACTGGAACTGGTCCAACAAATCATTGTCTTCAACGAGTCACTGGTTTCATCTTCCCTTTCCTTTACTTACTGTTACTCCTTGTGAAGTCATTGTATGATTGCACCATCTTTTATCTTCACCGAGTGACTACGTTTTCGTTTGGCTTCACAATATCTTCCTACCTTATCCTTACTACATTGCTGCTACTAGTCATTGTGCTTTCACTCCATTGAATACTTGACTATGTTTGCCTAGTGTAGTCTACCTTCCGCTGTAGGGTAATAGGTTTATTTCTATCGTTTTTCTTCATAACTTCCACGTTTTGAAGACCTTCATAAAAATCGCCTATTCACCCCCCCTATAGTTGATATAACGCACTTTCACTTCCAATGAACAGGACGTCGTTGCTACGGTCTGTTGCCTCTCCATGTACGTGAACTCCGTACGTATGCGCGAGTACGCGTTTGAGACACCCGCCCATATGTACGTATGTGCCCGTATGTATGTTCGTACGTGCGTGGATGATTTATCATGTAATTGAGTTAGTTTTGTTAGGGCTTGGTCCCTAGTATCCACTATGTTCAGAGATTGATGTTGCTATGACTTTGCTATGCTTAATGCTTGTCATTAGGGCCCGAGTGCCATGATTTCATATCTGAACCGTTTATGTTTTCGTGAATATATTTGTGTTCTTGATCCTACCATGCAAGTTATATGCACCTATTACGTGTTATGATCTGCATACCCCAAGGTGATAATAATTGGGATTCTTTTCGGTGATTACCGTAATTTGAGGAGTTGATGTATTCACTATGTGTTAATGCTTTGTTCCGGTTCTCTATTAAAAGGGGGCCTTAATATCCCTTAGTTTCCTTATGGACACCGCTGCCATGGGAGGGTAGGACAAAAGATGTCATGCAAGTTCTTTTTCATAAGCACGTATGACTATATACGAAATACATGCCTATATTACATTGACGAATTAGAGCTAGTTATGTGTCGCCCTAGGTTATAACTGTTATATGATAAATGTCATCCAACATAATTATCCATCACCGATCCAATGCCTACGAGCTTTTTTCATATATTGATCTTTGCTAAGTTACTACTGTTGCTGCTGCTATCACAATTGCTACACAATTACTGCTGTTACCATTACTGCTACTATTGCTATTGCTACTTCCGTTATCAAATTATCATACTACTGTGCTACTGATCACTCTGCTGCTGATATTTAGCCTCCCGGTGTGGTTGAATTGACAATTCAACTGCTAATACCTACAAATATCATTTGGCTCCCCTTGTGTCAAATCAATAAATTTGGGTTGAATGCTCTACCCTTGAAAACTGTTGTGATCCCCTATACTTATGGGTTATCATGTAACTCGGGCTAGGACCAAATTTTCTACAAGTCTATCCTCAACACGCAACTAGGGAGGAGGATCCGACACCTTTTTGTCCCAGTTGCAACTCCATGATCGAATCACAAATGGGCCCCAGCCTTTTTTATCCAAGTTGCAAGTCCACCCTCAACTCGCAACTAGGGTTGGGCCTTTTTTGTCCTAGTTGCAAGTCCTCCCTTGACTCGCAACTAGGACTCGACCTTTTTTGTCCTAGGTGCAAGTCCACCATCGACTCGCAACTAGGATCTGACTTTTTTTGTAGTTGCGAGTCCACCCTCTACTCGCAACTGGGCCCGACCTTTTTCTGCCCCAATTGCAATCTCCCCTCGACTCATAACTGGGACCTGAACTGTTTTTCTCCCAGTTGCAAGTCTGCCCTCAATTCACAACTGTGGGTCTCATCTTTTTTTGTATCAGTTGTAAGTCTACCCTCGAGTCGCAACTGGGGCCGGACCTTTTTTCCCCGGTTGCGAATCCACTCTGACTTGCAACTGGACCCCGCCATTTTTTGTCCTAATTCCAAGTCCACCCTTGACTCGCAACTTGGGTCTGTCATTTTTTTGTCCTAGTTGGAAGTCCATCCTCGATTCGTAATAGGGGCCCAACCTTTTTGTCCTAGTTGCATGTCCACTCTCTACTCACAAATGGGGCCATACCTTGTTTTGTCCAAGTTACAAGTCCACCCTCGACTCGCAACTGGGGCCCAACCTTTTGGTCCCAGTTGCAAGTCCACCCAAGACTTGCAACTTGGGCCCAACCTTTTTTGTTCAAGTTGCAAGTACACCCTCGACTTGCAAATTGGGCATGTAGTTGTTTTCGTCCGAGTAGCAAGCCACCCCTCGATTCGCAACGTGACCATTTCGTGTACCAGTTATCAGGTCAACCATTGATGCGCAACTAGGCCATTGATCCTTTTCTGGTGCAGTTGCAAGTCAACCATCGGCTCGTAACTGGGTTGGTCGCTTTCTTTTGGCCAAGATGAAAATTCACCGTTGAGATGCAATGAGACCCTTGATCCTGTTTTTGCCATAGTTACATGTCCACCCTTGACTCGCAACTAGGCCTGACGTTTTTGACCCAATTGCAAGTCCATCATCAACTTGCATGTCGCTAATAAAAAACTAAGGACATTTGGGGGGGGGGGGGGGAGGGGAGCTCTTATAGCAATTGCTAAGTGTCGTGATCACTCACTATTCGGTCGTAGCGGGCTGACCCATTTGTGTTGTTATTGAGTGGTTTTTTGGAATGCAATTAGGGATTTCTGGGAGCAATATGAATTTCGGGATCCGTTTAAGGAACCTTTCTGGCAGTTTTGGGATTGTTGCAACCGGTTTTTGTTCTCTTCTTATTTATCTATTTTCTCTATTTAGTTTTCTTTTTTTGTTTCTTCATGTTTGCTTTTCGTTTTTTAATCTTTTCCTTTTCCATTCCTTTTTCTTTTTTAAAATTCCTGAACCTTTTTCAAAATTATGAACATCTTTCAAATCATGAATATTTTGAAAATTTATGAGCATATTTTCTAAATCTGCGAACAAATTTTGAATCATAAATATTTTTTCTAATCATGATTTTTTGAATGCACAATCAATTAGTATGTGTTTTAAAATAATTCAGTGTATTTAAAGAAATCTTCATTATGTATAATTAAAACGGTTCATAGCACATAAAAAGTTAATTGTATATTAAAAAAATGTTCAATGTATATTGCAAAAAATTAGTGTGTATTCAGAAAATGATCACCATATATTAAATGATTTTTCACCGTATATTAGAACATTTTTGGTATTATTTAACATTTTTTTCTAATTCGAAAAAATTACTTAATTTTTTGAACATGTTTTAGAAATATGTTTTGATCAAGCTCTGTTCCTTACTGAAAGAAAATTACAAATAAGAGTGAAAAACACAAAAATCAAAGGTAAAAAGATCGTTGGTAGCCTAGAAGCTAGCAATGAGAGACACATGCTTGTAAATGCAAAACGATCGGACACAAAAGTTAGGGAACAAGATATGGTACAAAATAGATTTCGTGTGACTGTTGGCGCCTTCATCGCCCATTAGGCTAGTTGGCGCCTGCACGTTGGTTGGTTGGGCCGTTTTGGCAGCAGGCCCATTCCCGAAACTTTCGTGTGACTGTTTCGGGAAAGATATATGGTACAAAATGCGCGAAAAGAACAGAAAACATTACGCTTCCTTGGCGTATCGAACTCATGACATACACTACACTACCTGCATGTAGTCGGCTAACCACTAGGGCGTGTGGTCGCAAGTGACAAAATTCAGCGCTAGCAGTTTAAAAACTACCATAACCGCTCATACAGCACGGATTTCATAAAAAGTACGTGAACATGCAAAAAAACGTTGCCCTATTAAACAAGAGGTCAATGATTTTGAAAAAAGTTCATCAATGTAAAAAACAGTTCACTAAAAACAGGAAAAAGTTCATCATTTTTTTAAAAAAATCACCATTTTGAAAACAGTTCACAAAACTGAAAAAAGTTCATCAATTTTTTATTAAAAAAATCAGCATTTTGAAAAGAGTTCACAAAACTGAAAAAAGTTCATCCAATTTAAAAATAAGGTCATCTAATTTGAAAAAGAGTTCATTGAATTTAAAAAAAGTTCATCAATTTTTAAAAAGGTCATCATATTTGAAGAAAGTTCATTGAATTTGGAAAAAAGTTCACTGAATATTAAAATAAGATCATCTAATTTAAAAAAAGTTCATTGAATTTGAAAAAAGTTCATCAATTTTAAAAAGTTCATCAAATTAGAAGATTTTTTTCATCGATTTTTAAAATAAGTTCATCAAAATGCTAAAAACTTTATTCATTTAAAAAAATTAATCAAGTTTGAAAAAGTTCATTGAAATTGAAAAAAAGTTCATCAAATTGAAAAAAGTTCATAGATTTAACAAAAAAGTTCATGAATTAGAAAAGAAATATCGTCCATTTGTTAAAATTTCACGCATTTAAGAAAAAAAGAAAACAGGAAACAAAAAAGAAAGGAAAAAAACAAAAAACATAAAGGGCATTTCCTGCATGTATAGAAAGATGGAAAGGAGGTTTGTATTCACGAGTTTTTTTTTGAGCATCAGTACAGACACAAGCGCTCATATACATGCCTCGTCGTCGACGGGAACGTCTCCTCCCACTGAAAGCGCATCGCCGGAAATCCTGAAATAAATCCAGAAATAATGCGAGCACCAGGATTTGAACACTGATGGGTTGGAAATAGCACTGTCCATCTAACCAACTCAACCACAGATTGATTCGTTGTATTCACGAGTTAGGGTGGAGGCGTTGTGGTTTGTGGAGTTGTCTATCGATGGAGACGTCACTTATTCAAATTTTGGCTGCGCACAATTTCCCTGCTTTTTTGAGTCCGGAGTACTACTACTGCTGGCAGCTGGGCTGCGGTATACACGCCATTGCGTGTCTCGTACGTATCTCGGCCATAGCAGTACAGTACCCACTAGTTAACTTTTTTTTAGGGAAGCTAGCGATCAGATTTACGTATAGGCCGGCCAACCCAGTTTTTTTTTGTTGGGTGAAAAACAGTTTATTCATCACCAAAATCCTTATGAAGTGGGATACAAGAGGGGTCATGGGGATTACCAAACCAAACGTGGCGTCCCGGACCCTGAGAAAGAGCAAATCTAGCTAGTCTATGTGCTTCATAGTTAATAGCACGACCGATCAAAACCAAAATTACAATTAAATAGAGTAGCTTTGAGTTTTATCTCACTAATGATAGCGCCATACGAGGTCTCCGACCCCCTTTGAAATGTCTGAGACAACTTGCTTGCAGTCCGAAGCAACGATGAAATTTTGCAAATTAAGATCCTCTGCCAGCGCTAATGCCTCCCGACATGCAATCGCCTCCAGAATTGTGGGGTCGCAAACGCCAAAGATGACAATCGCAGAGCTACCCAGGTAGTTTCCCTGATCATCCCAGCAGACAATAGCTGCGGGCCCTCCACGTTCAAATCTGACCCCGCGTCAACATGAATTTTTGCATACTGGTGGAGCCTTGGGTCTAGCATGAGGAGCCACATGCGATATTTCATGCTGAACAACGTGTGTGTTGCTGCTGCCAATGATCTCCAAGTCTGGTATGAACCTGTTTATGAAAGAATGTGTGTAGTGTGGACTATGGAATATACCTTCATGTATTGCCTTTCGACGTGCCCACCAAATAGCCCACAAGGTTACCACAAGCAAAGTGAATTTATCCTGGGACATGGATTCCATCATAGTAAAAAGACAGTGTTTCGCTGAGGGTTCAGTAACTTTCATCATGAGTTGTGCTAAATTGCTATCTACGAGGACCCAAAAATGCTTCTGGAAGCGGCACATTCGATGAGCGAATGCCGCCATGAGTTAGGCGCACCATAAAGCCCACATCTGGCTGAATCTGTCATGTGTCGATGCATGCGTACATCATTCGTTGGTAGCGAGTGTTTGGATAGGCCCCACAAGAACATCCGCACCTTGGCTGGGACACTTGTCTTCCACAGCGATTTCCATGCTTTCTCTTTGGCATTGGTGCTAGAAGAGCCTCCGGCTCCCTCCAACAATGCTTCTCTCCGCAGTTTCGTCGCTATGAGCATTTTATAAGCTGACTTCACAGTGAACGATCCATATTTCTCAAAATGCCAGCCCCAAAAGTCAGGGAGATTCCGGGTACATAGAGGAATTCCCAAGATAACTTGTGCATCCATTGGCATGAAATTCGCCTCCACCCTTGCTATGTTCCAAGTTGTCGACGTGTGATCAATTAATTATAAAACCAACGATGACAGGTTCTGTACACTGCAGCCATACGGACGGAGCATCTCGTCCCTGGGAAGCCAGTTGTCATTCCAGATGTGTGTCGTGTTACCATTCCCAACACGCCTAATCAGGCCCTACTTTAAAATGTCTCTTTCTTCAACAATAGCCCTCCATACATGGCTAGGGTGGCCACCGAGACTAGCTTGCAATATATCAGAATTTGGAAAGTATATGCTTTTCAACAGCCGTGCACTCAAAGTATCCGAATTCGGAAGTAACATCCAAGCCTGTCTGGCAAGCATAGAAAGACTGAACAACTCGAAATCTTTGAACCCTAAGCCCCACATACCTTTTGGTTGAGTCATAGTTTGCCAGGAGACCTAATGAGATTTGCGTTTGCCCTCTTTGCTCCCCCACTATAACTTCCTTATCAACATATTGAGGTGTTCACACAGGCCTCTAGGGAGTTTGAAGCAGGACATAGAATAAATTGGCACTGCCTGAGCTACAACTTTAACCAGGACTTCTTTACCCATTGTTGACATAGTGTTTGCAATCCATCCTTGTACCTTGATCCATAAATGATCCTTTAAATATTTGAAGGCACCATTTTTTGAGTTACCAATATCAGACGACATTCCCAAGTATTTCTCATTCAGTGTCTTGTTTGGGACGTTAAGCAGATCTTTAATCTACACTCTTACATTCTCATGTACTCCTTTGCTGAACAAAATTGATGATTTCGAAAATTTATACGTCGACCAGTTGCCTGACAATAAATATTCAGAACCTTGTTTACCTCATTAGCGCCCACACCGTTTGCCCTGAAAAACAGCAGGCTGTCATCTGCAAATAAAAGATGATTCACATGTGGAGCTGAAGAAGCTACCGGCATGTAACACACACAATGCAGCTATATCTCCCACGTGTCAGGGCACGACTTAGAGGTATAGCCGCATGGTAGGTCTGTCGCAAGAGGGGTAATCTTTACACATCCCATGTACTGAATAAGAAAGGGATAAAGAGCGTCTTACAATCGCCACTTCACATAATACATAAATATAACATACATCATCCAGAATACAATCAAGGTCCGACAACGGAACCAAAATAAAGAAAGACAACCCCAAATGTTAGATCCCCGATAGCCCCAACTGGGCTCCTTTACTGATCATCCGGAAAAAAAACATAGTAACGGCCCGAATCCTCATCGAACTCCCACTTGAGTTCGGTAGCGTCCCCTGCACTGACATCATCGGCACCTGCATCTGTTTGGAAGTATCTGCGAGTCACGAGGACTCAGCAATCTCACACCCGCGAGAACAAGACTATTTAAGCTTATCGGTAGGAAAGGGTAGTGAGTGGAGCTGTAGCAAGCACTAGCATATATGGTGGCTAACTTACGCAAAAGAGAGCGAGAAGAGAAGCAAAGAACGATCGAGAAGCTAGAAGTGATCAAGAAGTGATCCTGAAACTACTTACGTCCAAGCATAACACGAGACCGTGTTCTCTTCCTGGACTCCGCCGAAAAGAGACCATCACGGCTACACACGCAGTTGATTCATTTTAGTTAAGTTAAGTGTCAAGTTCTCTACAACCGGATATTAACAAATTCTCATCTACCCATAACCGCGGGCATGGCTTTCGAAAGTTCAAAACCCTGCAGGGGTGTCCCAACTTAGCCCATCACAAGCTCTCACGGTCAACGAAGGATATTTCTTCTCCCGGGAAGACCCGATCAGTCTCGGAATCCCGGTTACAAGACATTTCGACAATGGTAAAACAAGACCAACAAAGCCACCCGATGTGCCGACAAATCTCGATAGGAGTAGCACGTATCTTGTTCTCATGGCAACACCGGATGAGACTAGCTACTAGTAAAACCAAACCTCAAGTTTTCCCGAGGTGGCCCCGCAGGCAGCTCGGTTCGGACCAACGCTCAGAGGAGCACTGCCCCCCCCCCGGGGGGGGGGGGGGGTTAAAATAAGATGACCCTTGAGTCTGCAGAACCCAAGGGAAGGTATGTGGTGGTAGGTAGGAAAATGGTAAAACCAAGGTTGGGCCTTGCTAGAGGAGTTTTATTCAAAGCAAACTGTCAAGGGGTTCCCATAACACCCAACCGCATAAGGAACGCAAAATCAAGGAACATAACACCGGTATGACAAAAACTAGGGCGGCAAGAGTGGAACGAAACCCCAGGCATAAGGCCGAGCCTTCCACCCTTTACCAAGTATATAAATGCATTAAAGTAAACAAGATATAATAATGATATCCCAACAATATCCATGTTCCAACATGGAACAAACTCCATCTTCACCTGCAGCTAGCAACGCTATAAGAGGAGCTGAGCAAAGCGGTAACATAGCCAAACAACGGTTTGCTAGGAAAGGTGGGTTAGAGGCTTGACATGGCAATATGGGAGGCATGATATAGCAAGTGGTAGGTATCGCGGCATAGCAAAAGAGCGAACAACTAAGAAAGCAAAGATAGAAGTGATTTCGAGGGTATGGTTGCTACGTCTTAAGCTTGCGTTGGTTTTCCCCGAAGAGGAAGGGATGATGCAGTAGAGTAGCGTAAGTATTTCCCTCAGTTTTTGAGAACCAAGGTATCAATCCAGTAGGAGCCCACGCTCAAGTCCCTCGTACCTGCACAAAGCAATAGCTACTCGCAACCAACGCGATTAGGGGTTGTCAAGCCCTTCACAGTCACTTACGAGAGTGAGATCTGATAGATATAATATTTTTGGTATTTTTGGTATAAAGATGCAAAGTAAAAAGTAAAGGCAAAGTAAAAAGCAAAGCAATATTAAAGTCATGGAGATTGATATGATGAGAATAGACCCGGGGGGCATAGGTTCACTAGTGGCTTCTCTCAAGAGCATAAGTATTCTACGGTGGGTGAACAAATTACTGTTGAGCAATTGACAGAATTGAGCATAGTTATGAGAATATCTAGACATGATCATGTATATAGGCATCATGTCCATGACAAGTAGATCGAAACGATTCTGCATCTACTACTATTACTCCACTCATCGACCGCTATCCAGCAACATCTAGAGTATTAAGTTAAAAACAGAGTAACGCCTTAAGCAAGATGACATGATGTAGAGAGATAAATTCATGCAATATGAAATAAACCCCATCTTGTTATCCTCGATGACAACGATACAATACGTGCCTTGCTGCCCCTTCTATCACTGGGTAAGGACACAGCAAGATCGAACCCAAAGCTAAGCACTTCTCCCATGGCAAGAACTACCAATCTAGTTGGCCAAACCAAACGGATAATTCGAAGAGACTTGCAAAGATAACCAATCATACATAAAAGAATTCAGAGAAGATTCAAATATTATTCATAGATAGACTTGATCATAAACCCACAATTCATCGGTCTCAACAAACACACCGCAAAAAGAAGATTACATCGAATAGATCTCCACAAGAGAGGGGGAGAACTTTGTATTGAGATTCAAAGAGAGAGAAGAAGCCATCTAGCTACTAACTATGGACCCGAAGGTCTAAGGTAAACTACTCACACTTCATCGGAGAGGCTATGATGATGTAGAAGCCCTCCGTGATGACGGCCCTCTTCCGGCGGAGCTCCGGAACAGGCCCCAAGATGGGATCTCGTGGATACAGAAAGTTGCGCCGGTGGAATTAGGTTTTTGGATCCTCTTCTGATTGTTTGGGGGTACGTGTGTATATATAGGAGGAAGAAGTACGCTGGAGCAACAAGGGGCCCACAAGGTAGGGGGGCGCGCCCTAGGGGGGCGGCGCCCCCACCCTCGTGACCGCCTCTTTTGTTCCTTGGAGCAGGGTCCAAGTCTCCTGGATCACGTTCGGTGAGAAAATCACGTTCCCGAAGATTTTATTCCGTTTGGACTCCGTTTGATATTCCGTTTATCCGAAACAATTAAATAGGCAAAAAACAACAATTCTGGGCTGGGCCTCTGGTTAATAGGTTAGTCCCAAAAATAATATAAAAGTGGAAAATAAAGCCCAATATAGTCCAAAATAGTAGATAATATAGCATGGAGCAATCAAAAATTATAAATATGTTGGAGATGTATCAGGCATCCCCAAGCTTAATTCCTGCTCATCCTCGAGTAGGTAAATGATAAAAAGAGAATTTTTGATGCGGAGTGCTACTTGGCATAATTTCAATGCAAATCTTCTTAATTGTGGTATGAATATTCAGATTAGAAAGATTCAAGACAAAAGTTTATATTGACATAAAAATAATAATACTTCAAGCATACTAACAAAGCAATTATGTCTTCTCAAAATAACATGGCCAAAGAGAGTTATCCCTACAAAATCATATAGTCTGGCTATGCTCCATCTTCACCACACAAAGTATTTAAATCATGCACAACCCCGATGACAAGACAAGCAATTGTTTCATACTCTAACTTTTTCAATCTTCACGCAATACATGAGCATGAGCCATGGATATATCACTATAGGTGGAACAGAATGGTGGTTGTGGAGAAGACAAAAAGGAGGGGAAGATAGTCTCACATCAACTAGGCGTATCAACGGGCTGTGGAGATGCCCATCAATAGATATCAATGTGAGTGAGTAGGGATTGCCATGCAACGGATGCACTAGAGCTATAAATGTATGAAAGCTCAACAAAAGAAACTAGTGGGTGTGCATCCAACTTGCTTGCTCACGAAGACCTAGGGCAATTTTGAGGAAGCCCATCATTGGAATATACAAGCCAAGTTCTATAATGTAAAATCCCCACTAGTATATGAAAGTGAAAACATATGAGACTCTCTATATGAAGAACATGGTGCTGCTTTGAATCACAATATATGAGACTCGCTATATCATGGTGCTACTTTGAAGCACAAGTGTGGAAAAAGGATAGTAGCATTGCCCCTTTTTATTTATTTTCTTTTTTTGGGCCTTCTTTTTTTTTCTTTGGCCTTTCTCTTTTTTTTATTGGGACAATGCTCTATTGAATGATGATCATCACACTTTTATTTATTTACAACTCAATGATTACAACTCGATTCTAAAACAAAGTATGACTCTATATCGATGCCTCCGGCAGTGTACCGGGATATGCAATGAATCAAGAGTGACAAGTATGAAGAAATTATGAACGGTGGCTTTGCCACAAATACTTATGTCAACTACATGATCATGCTAAGCAATATGACAATGATGAATGTGTCATGATGAACTAGATGGTGGAAAGTTGCATGGCAATATATCTCGGAGTGGCTATGGAAATGCCATAATAGGTAGGTATGGTGGCTGTTTTGAGGAAGGTATATGGTAGGTGTATGATACCGGCGAAAAGTGCGCGGTATTAGAGAGGCTAGCAAAGGTGGAAGGGTGAGAGTGCGTATAATCCATGGACTCAACATTAGTCATAAAGAACTCATATACTTATTGCAAAAATCTAGAAGTTATCAAAGCAAAGTATTGCGCGCATGCTCCTAGGGGGGTAGATTGGTAGGAAAAGACCATCGCTCGTCCCCGACCGCCACTCATAAGGAAGACAATCAATAAATAAATCATTCTCCGACTTCGTTACATAACGGTTCACCATACGTGCATGCTACGGGAATCACAAACCTTAACACAAGTATTCTTTAAATTCACAACTACTCAACTAGCATGACTTTAATATTATCACCTCCATATCTCAAAACAATTATCATGCTTCAATCTTTTCTTAGTATTCAACACACTGAAAAGAAAGTTTCACAAATCTTGAATACCAAGCATATTATTATTAAGCAAATTACCATGCTATTAAGAGACTCTCAAAATAATTTAAGTGAAGCATGAGAGATCAATAGTTTCTTTAAAACAAATCCACCACCGTGCTCTAAAAGATCTAAGTGAAGCACATAGAGCAAAACTATAACGCTCAAAAGATATAAGTGAAGCACATAGAGCAAAACTACTTAGCTCAAAAGATATAAGTGAAGCACATAGAGTATTCTATCAAATTTTAATTCATGTATGGCTCTCTAAAAAGGTGTGTACAGCAAGGATGATTGTGGCATACTAAGACAGAAAGACACAAATAATACAAGACGCTCCAAGCAAAACACATATCATGTTGGTGAATAAAAATATAGCTCCAAGTAAATTACCGATGGAAGTGGACGAAAGAGGGGATGCCTTCCGGGGCATCCCCAAGCTTTGACTTTTTGGTGTCCTTGGATTATCTTGGGGATGCCATGGGCATCCCCAAGCTTAGGCTCTTGCCACTCCTTGTTCCATGACCCATCAAAAGAATTCACCCAAAACTTGAAAACTTCACAACACAAAACTCAAAATAGAAAACTCGTGAGCTCCGTTAGCGAAAGAAAACAAAAGACCACTTAAAGGTAATTTAATGAAATCATTCTTTATTTATATTGGTGTTAAACCTACTGTATTCCAACTTCTCTATGGATTATAAACTATTTTACTAGCCATAGATTCATCAAAATAAGCAAACAACACACGAAAAACAGAATCTGTCAAAAACAAAATAGTCTGTAGTAATCTGTATCTAGCGCAAGATCTGGAACCTCCAAAATTCTAAAATAAATTTCTGGACGTGAGGAATTTATCTATTAATCATCTGCAAAAATAATTAACTAAATATCACTCTTCAAATAAAAATTACAGCAGTTCTCGTGAGCGCTAAAGTTTCTGTTTTTACAGCAAGTTCAACAAGACTTTCCCCAAGTCTTCCCAACGGTTCTACTTGGCACAAACACTAATTAAACACAAAAAACACAACCAAAACATAGGCTAAATGATTTATTTATTAAATAACAGCAAAGAAAAATATTGGGTTGTCTCCCAACAAGCGCTTTTCTTTAAAGCCTTATAGCTAGGCATTGATAATTTTAATGATGATCACATGAAAGACAAGAATTGAAGCACAAAAGGAGCATCAAAAAGCATGTGACAAACACATCTAAGTCTAACATACTTCCTATGCATAGGCATCTTATAGGCAAAAAAATTATCAAGGCAAGCAAAAACTAGCATATGCAAAGGAGAGGAAAGAAACAATAGCAATCTCAACATAACGAGAGGTAATTTAGTAACATGAAAATTTCTACAACCATATTTTCCTCTCTCATAGTAATTACATGTAGGATCATAAGCAAATTCAACAATATAGCTATCACATAAAATATTCTCAACATGATCCACATGCATGCAAAGTTGGTACTTTTCCGAAATAGTGGGATTAACATTAACTAAAGTCATGACCTTCCCAGACGCACTTTTATCAAAAACTTCATAAGATTGAACATTCTCTAAATATGTGGGATCTAAATTTGACATTATTCCAAACCCACTTTCAATATTATTGCAAACATTATAATCAATCTCATATTCATCATGGGGTTTAAATAAATTTTCCAGATCAAAAGAAGAATCACCCCAATCATGATCATTGCAACAAGTAGAGGACATAGCAAAACTAGCATCCCCAAGCTTAGGGTTTTGCATATTATTAGCACAATTTACATTAATACTATCATCATTGCAGTCATGCTTTTTATTCAAAGATCTATCGTGAGTCACTTCATAAAGTACTTCATCACACTTTTCAGATTCCCGAATTTCAAGCAAAACCTCATAAAGATAATCTAGTGCACAAAACTCACTAGCAATTGGTTCAACATAACTGGATCTCTTAAAAAGATTAGCAAGCAGATGAGGATCCATAGATCTTTAGGTTCTCTGTTTAGTAATAAATAAACGACTATTCCAACCATACGAGCAAACAAAAGGCAAGCGGGCAAGAAAGAGGCAAATAGAGAAAGAGAGGGCGGATAGAGAGAGATGGCGAATAAAACGGCAATGATGAAGTGGGGGAGAGGAAAACGAGAGGCAAATGGCAACTAATGTAATGCAAGAGATAGGGATTGTGAAGGGTACTTGGTATATTGACTTTTCGCGTAGACTCCCCGGCAACGGCGCCAGAAATCCTTCTTGCTACGTCTTGAGCTTGCGTTGGTTTTCCCCGAAGAGGAAGGGATGATGCAGTAGAGTAGCGTAAGTATTTCCCTCAGTTTTTGAGAACCATGGTATCAATCCAGTAGGAGCCCATGCTCAAGTCCCTCGTACCTGCACAAAGCGATAGCTACTCACAACCAACGCGATTAGGGGTTGTCAAGCCCTTCACGGTCACTTACGAGAGTGAGATCTGATAGATATAATATTTTTGGTAATTTTGGTATAAAGATGCAAAGTAAAAAGTAAAGGCAAAGTAAAAAAGCAAAGCAAGATTAAATGATGGAGATTGATATGATGGGAATAGACCCGAGGGCCATAGGTTTCACTAGTGGATTCTCTCAAGAGCATAAGTATTCTACTGTGGGTGAACAAATTACCGTTGAGCAATTGACAAAATTGAGCATAGTTATGAGAATATCTAGGCATGATCATGTATATAGGCATCACATCCGTGACAACTAGATCGAAACGATTCTGCATCTACTACTATTACTCTACTCATCGACCGCCATCCAACATGCATCTAGAGTATTAAGTTAAAAACAGAGTAACGCCTTAAGCAAGATGACATGATGTAGAGAGATAAATTCATGCAATATGAAATAAACCCCATATTGTTATCCTCGATGGCAACGATACAATACGTGCCTTGCTGCCCCTTCTGTCACTGGGTAAGGACACCGCAAGATCGAACCCAAAGCTAAGCACTTCTCCCATGGCAAGAACTACCAATCTAGTTGGCCAAACCAAACGGATAATTTGAAGAGACTTGCAAAGATAACCAATCATACATAAAAGAATTCACAGAAGATTCAAATATTATTCATAGATAGACTTGATCATAAACCCACAATTCATCGGTCTCAACAAACACACCGCAAAAAGAAGATTACATCGAATATATCTCCACAAGAGAGGGGGAGAACTTTGTATTGAGATTCAAAGAGAGAGAAGAAGCCATCTAGCTACTAACTATGGACCCGAAGGTCTGAGGTAAACTACTCACACTTCATCGGAGAGGCTATGATGATGTAGAAGCCCTCCGTGATGACGGCCCTCTTCCAGCGGAGCTCCGGAATAGGCCCCAAGATGGGATCTCGTGGATACAGAAAGTTGCGGCGGTGGAATTAGGTTTTTGGCTCCACTTCTGATCGTTTGGGGGTACGTGTGTATATATAGGAGGAATAAGTACGCCGGAGGAGCAACGAGGGGCCCACAAGGCAGGGGGCGCGCCCTAGGGGGGGCGCCCCCCACCCTCGTGACTGCCTCTTTTGTTCCTTGGAGCAGGGTCCAAGTCTCCTGGATCATGTTCGGTGAGAAAATCACGTTCTCGAAGATTTTATTCCGTTTGGACTCCGTTTGATATTCCGTTTATCCGAAACACTGAAATAGGCAAAAAACAGCAATTCTGGGCTGGGACTACGGTTAATAGGTTAGTCCCAAAAATAATATAAAAGTGGAAAATAAAGCCCAATATAGTCCAAAATAGTAGATAATATAGCATGGAGCAATCAAAAATTATAGATACGTTGGAGACGTATCAATGGTCATCTTGCCTGCAATGTTCTCAGAGTTGACGAAAGCTTGATCCTCGTTAGCGTACTCAACAGGTTCCTCGATCACGTACTCGTCTCCCGGCTCTACCCAAAGCAATAACACAACCAAAGGACCAACAATCAATCACAGTGCAATGCACAAGCAACATGATGCAAAACATGGCATGACATGTGGGATGTGATATGCAATGCATATGCGTGCTTCGGAAGGGAAAGATTGAACTAGGCATCAACTTGGCAAACCAAGTGTGCCGCTGGAAAGATGAGATGATTTCGGTCGAAATCGATATAAAGATCGCCGGAATCGGATGCACGGTTTGCAAATGGCGAACAAAACAAGAATGGCACAATTCTACGATTAATAGCACGATGCCATCTAGAATGCAACAAGAAACTACGCTACTGCACTCCAACATAGCAACAAAGCACATGGAAGTGATTTACTCAAGATGCTTTACAAAACATGAACACTGATCTACGGCTAAATCACACAAGATCAGGTTCAAACAAGCATGGCAAATGTGCAAAAGATATCAGCTTCACAGACTTAGTGAAAATACTAACATGCCAGAAAATAACATCAGGAAGCTATGTTTAGAGCAATCAAACAACATGCTACAGGAACATATCATAGCAAACAAAGACATGAAATGAATCTACTAAATGTATAGAACAAAAGTCCCTTACTGGCCATGAGCCAAAAAGGCACAGAAGATATGATGGCACCCATGTAAACATAGCAAGTTTCATAAACAGATTCAGACTTAGCAGAAAACTGAGCATGGCATAAACAGAATTATGAAGGCATCTTTGCGAGCTCGATTCACTCACCACAAGGCATTGCATGACAAGACAAGCATAGAATCAGCAATAAGACATGTTTATGAAGCTAACCAAGGCAAGAACAAGTTCATAGCATTCATGGATCAACTACAACATCCATGGCAAAATTGATTAACATGTAAAAAATCTTCCAGGAACATTTTATAGCAAAAGTAGAGCATGATTAAGACATGCTAGGGCACTCCATAAATGCAAACAGGGGCATGGATGGATAGAGCATAACCATATGTCCAAATGATCCTTACTGAAGCAACTCAAAACAAGCATAGATCTCACTGTAGCATCATGGTTACATGGCATAAAAATAACAACAGGAAAAGGACTTAGCAAAATCCTAAGTCCTGAAATCAGCAATATCACGAAGGCTACTTTGCATGCTTGTGGTAGTCACCACATTGATCACAAAAATACATGGCAAGCACCCCTGTAAATATGGCATGGCATAGATGAAAACTGATGTAGAGCTGATGCCCACATGAAGCACACAACAAATGTGACAAAAATGACAAATCCTCATACTCTGATAAATAACAGCAACTAACAATTTATAGCACTCTTGCAGTGATTTGGGCATCAAGATGGACTCAAACAAGCATGTCACAATGGAATGAAATTAAGAGCATCTCACAATGAACATTATGATATCTCATATGCATGAAACGGAGCTACGGTCATGGAGATGTGACATTTGGAAAGTAGCATAAAAATTATCAGGATTTAGGACTTAGTGAAAAAAAGGTCCGAGCGTCATATAGCTAAACAACGCTCGGGGCGGGGAATAGGGCATCTCACCACATGGGCTTCGGCCCAGTTGGCGTGGCAGCAGTCCACAAGGAGGAGGGGTGGCCGGGCTGGGCCGATGGAACTGGGCCGGCTGCGGGGCCCACGACAGGTGGAGGTGGCGCTCATCGTCTCCCCCGACAGGAGGAGGTAGACCGAGGCCGGGCAAGGGGCGGCGGCGCCGGCGAACGGCAATGGCTGCGAGAGACTGATCCGGCAGCGGGGGAGCTTCGCCGGCGAGCGGGGCAGGCGGATCCGGCGACGGTAAGGCTGGGCGACGACGAGGGATCGAGCTCCGGGCGGCGGGCGGAGTCAATAGGCAGTGGCATGGGACGCGCGGCACGGAAGCCGAGGCGAAGGCGGCGAGCACCCGGCGAGGACGGCGAGCGGAGCTAGGGCAGCGCGGGGGCGCCAGCGGGAGTCGCTTGGGCGGATCAAGCGGATCGGGCCCGGAGGAGTGGCGGGATAGGTGGCGCGCTGCCATTGGTTGCGGGTGGTGGCGGAGCTGAGGTGGCACGACGAGATTGGCTAGAGCGATGTGGAGGGAGGACATGTCCGGCGGTGGTGGGATTTGTCCGGCGGCGCGAGGTGGAAGGAGGCTAGGGTTTGCACCGCGAATTTTGGAGAGGGACACATATTTATAGGTAGGAGGAGGTGGGAGTGTCCAAATGGAGTGTAGTTTTCACCCACACGACCATGATCCGACGGCGGAGGACATGGAGATGGTTTGGATGGGTTATTGGGCCGTTTTGGAGGGGTGTTGGGCTGCAACACACACGAGGCCTTTACGGTTCCCCGGTTAACCGTTGGAGTGTCAAACGGACTCCAAATGGCACGAAATTTGACAGGCGGTCTACCGGTAGTATACCAAGGCCACTTGGCAAATCTCGGTCCATTCCGAGAACGTTTAACACCCGCTCACGAAAAGAGGCGAGAGGGGCGCGCCGGGGCAAGTAGGAGTGTCAGATTGCAAAATGGACAACGGGGAAAATGCTCGGATGCATGAGACGAACACGTATGCAAATGAGATGCACATGATGACATGATATGAAATGCATGACATGAACAAAATGCAAAATGAAGACAAGACCCAACCACGAAGGGAAACTCATAACTTAGAGCCGGAAATGGCAGAGTCGGAGTTACAAATATGGTAAGTTACATTCGGGGTGTTACAACACTCCACCACTACGAAAGGATCTCGTCCCGAGATCTAAGGATGGCACCGAAGGGAAAACGGAAGAGGAAGAGAAAAGGTAAATCTAAGTTGCTTCTTTGACAAACGAGTGAAACCAACGAACCTTGATAGTTTGAACAAATTGAAAGAAAGAATACAACGAAGATGAACAAAGTTGAAAACACTCCGTTAGAAAAGAGGAACAAGGAACATTACTAGAACCTTGTAGGTTGAAAGACATAAGGAAAGGGTTGCAATGGACAAGAAGTACATACAAGCACCTCGGTTGAAACGAGATGTACAAGGAACGATAAGGATCAATTACGACAACACTCCGGTTGGAAAAGGAAGGTAAAACTTCATAAGATGAGAGAGCTCGAATGAAAACACGACACTCCAGTTAAATGGATAAACAAGGAAAGAACACTGTCCTCACAATTCGAGATGATGAGAGAATGGAGCAACATCACTACGCCTCCGAAAGAAATTAAATAATGGAATGGGATGAACGGAGGGAAACAAGATCTTGAGAGAGCATGCTTACAACAAATGCTAGAACGGAGTTGTTTGATTATCAATAACAAAAGGATAAACTTGATACGGGCTTATGGAATACATCTCAAAATCATGAGGTGACACCCTGCCACTCACGGGAAAAAGATTTGATTGAGAGCTATAAAAGATAGAAAGCTTCTTCCACCGAGGTGATAAGAAAAACTTGGATCATAGGTAACCACCCCAAGGAGCAACATTCCCAATGGAAGGCTTTAGGTGAAAACTATACCAAGATAGCTCTAAGGAAGAAAGTGGTGGATTTAAATATCTCATTCTTGTGAATGAAGAATGATATATTACCACCTCAAAAGATAAGGGAGAACAATTGCACTCCGGATTGCAAGATGAAGAATGCTTGAGCTCCTCTGAAAATAATCTTGATGAACACTTCGAGAAGGAATTAAATCCTTTATGAACCATCATGTAGAGCCTCCATGAAGAACTCCGGTAACAAAAGGATGAGCAAACGAAAGGAAAGAGAAGTTGAAAACACAAGGTGAAGCCTTGCGATGATTTAGATGGAGCTTCGCGATGAGATAATGCGGAAAAACTTGGAACTTTGGAAAAGAAAGATGAACAAAAGAAATCAAGAATTTTGATGAACCTCCTGAATAAGGAATTAATCACTTGGATGAAACAAGAATAAGAATTACATTATGCTTATCCTTCACCAATTAAATTGATGACAAACAACGGATTTGGTATACTACTTATTCTCGTAGAAAGGATTAAGAGAGATATAGCGTAAACTTGGGAAGGTCTTCAACGAACCACCGGTAGGATTGGAAAGAATGAATGAATTGATATGATAACCAAGGAAAAGAACTCTTGAATGAACCACCGTAAGAATTGAAAAAGAACGAAGAAAAGATAAGGAAACACCGGGAATAATTAGAGAACGACTGAAGATACTTTAAGGAATTTAGATACATGAGAATGAAGAGATCATGATCTGATTAGAGAAAACTTGAACGATGCACTGGTAAGATTTGGAGAACGAGAGCTGAAAGCTGAGAATGAATAAACCCGAAATGATGGCCTTCGGAGAATCAAACTGAAAAGACTCTTGAATTGCTCCAGATAGGTGAAAAGAATTATCACAATCGAGAATAATTATGAGAGGATGGCAACAAGTTAGAACCATGAATCTTGAAGAGAATGGAGCAAGATTGAGAGAAAAATCTTCTTCAGTCTTCAAATGTTGAGAATGACGATGAGAAGCACCACCATGAATTATTTAGACACTCCGGAAGAATCAAAAGCGAAGAGGTTGAGCAACGATGAAAAGAATTTGACAGATCTTGGAGAAAGACATTTGACTGATGATACTCATTCTTACGTCAAACTTTGAAAAGAATTTGAGAGTAGCTCCGGGAAGATTAGAAGAGTAAGGTAAGATCCTGGGAAAAGACCTGTGGGTTAGGGCCCACTCAAAAGAAACACCGTTGAAAAGATTGCTTGAAAAGAGAGATTGCACCGATTGAATTAAATGGCTCAAAAGAGATAACATCCTCGAAAGATCTTGAACGAATGCAGAGTGGAAACATGAATCTTCGAGATATCTTCAACACTACTGTCGTGGAATTGTCACGGCAGATGTCCTAGCGAAAGGACTTAGTCGGAGGGCCATCGCAACTAGGAAGCTTAAAGGGGTTAATCGGGACAAAGGACACGAGAGGTTTATACTGGTTCAGCCCCTTACGGTGAAGGTAAGACCTAGTCCAGTTGATGTTGTATTGCTAAGTTTCGATGACCAAGGAGCGAATCCGCTAGCTTGGCTATCGGTCTGTTGTTTCTTGTCCTAAGCCGCTGCCGGGTCATCCCCTTATATACAAGGGTTGACGCCTGGCGGCCTACAGAGTCCCGGCCGGCTAATAAAACGTGTCCGGCTCGGTGACTTCTTTTATATGCTTTTCTTTACAAGTCTTTCTTTACATATGGCGGTTTACAATATTGGTCCTTAAGCCGCCTCTGGGCTTAGGCCTTCTACAATTCTTAATAAACTACCACCTTGAATATTACTGGGCTTCTCTTAACAATCCGCCATTAGGGTTGACCCAGCCCCTCCTGGGCGGGTCATACCTGAAAGTTATTTTCCCAACATTAGGCCCCAGGTTGATTTGAACCTTGTTCTTGTCAACCTTCAACATTTAGATGAAATCCATCTTCCTTTGTCTGTAAAAGCTTTGTAACCCGCCATGACGTTATCTTCCAAAAATATGAAAGCCTGCTATGACGTCATTTCCAACAGATCTTTATCCTTAAATGTCTTCCAAGAATCGAGGCGTCCATTTAGCTGGATAATCATTATTTGGGTCTTCCTCGATTTTTTCGCCTGCTTGTTCGCTTATCCCCTTATAAATAGGCATGACCAGGTCTTTCCTCACTCTTCCCTTTCTTCATCTTCTTCCTCTCGCAACCCTACTGCCGCTCGAGCTCCGCCGCCGTCACAGAGCACCTCGTCTTCCTCGACCTCGGCCGCTGCATCAACCTGAATCGATCCAGAGAACGGCGGGACCCTCCACAGAAGATCCGTGGTTGTAAGTGTTCACCTTCCTACTCCTCAGATCCGCATTAGGGTTTCTAGGTTTCTATGTGTTCTTCATAGTTCATCACAGTTTCTTCGTAGTTCCTCCTCCGCAGCCTCTTCTGAGCCAGAAAGGAACACATAACTCGTGCCGTAGTTGTTTTGCGTCCATTTTTGATACTAGTAGATCCCTTTTTCCTATACAGAGGCCTCATTATAACTCACGAACTCATCTGTACTAGATTTTTAGGTCTAGAATATTTTCTTTTCGGAACCATTTTGATCCATAATAATTGCAACAGCTTAGGAAACTTATTTGTCTCAACACTTTAGCCAATTCTGTTTCTGGCATCCTTCAAATATCTTTAGTCATGTCAGCTTATAATGCCGGCTCACTTTTCCTTTATATGTCATTAGCCCTTGCTTAATCTGCCATTACTCGTCTGTACTATAATCATGAACCTGTAACTCCACCAATAAATTGAACCGGCAATTACTTTCTTTTCAGCTTGCCCTTTGTTCATCATGCCGTCGAAAGCGCCAACTGTCTGCAACTGGGTGCCTTCCACAATTACTGAGGATACCTTGAAAGAATTTGTCACCATTGGATTTTTGCCAGAGAAAAACATTATGTCTTATCGTGCTCCTGACCCGGACGAAGAACGACCTCAGCCCAAAGACGGTGAACTTATCATTTTCACTGATCACATGAACCGGGGCTTCTCACTACCCGGCTCAAAGTTCTTCCGAGACGTTCTGCATTTTTTCAAGTTTCGTCCACAAGACATTGGACCCAACTCTATATCCAATATCTGCAATTTTCAAGTTCTTTGTGAGGTATATCTTCAAGAAGAACCGACCGTGGAACTCTTCAGGGAATACTTTTATCTGAACCGCCAGAACGAATGCACCGACGGCCTTAGTTTGGAGCTTGGTGGAATCTCAATTCAGCGACGACAGGGCGCCGTCTTTCCCTTAATAGTCTTACCGAGCCATCCCAAAGATTGGAATCAGACCTGGTTCTACTGCCAAGATACGTCTCCAGCCAATGAAAAACCACTACCGGGTTATCGTGTGGAGTTCTGGATTCCAAGTTTGTGCTCCCTGATAAGCTTACTGCTGCCAAATGCAAGAAGCTTATTCCATCTATTAAAAGGATTCAAGCTTTACTGGTAAATGGCTTAACTGGAGTTGACCCGATCCGTTGCTAGCTCGCATGGCGGGTCATCCCTCTAAGTCGCCGATCCAAGTTAATGTATGAGTATGGCGGAGGCCCAGATGACTCTCTGCGTTATAGCTCTATTCAATTGACTAAAGAAGACATTGTCGCAATGTCAACCATCCTTGTGAACGGCAAATACGAGGACTGCAGTAAGGTTGGGTTAAACCCTTTCCGCGAACTTAACCTAGCACCAGAGGTGAAAACCCCTGACCTTTCTTTTTTTGTGTTTTCCTCAGTAGTTTAAATACTTGCATGACCTTTTAACCTGTATTTGTTTACATGTCAAATCTGACTTCTGGAAGGCCAAGTATGATCATGAAGCTGCCAAGAAGGCTAGAGCCGCTGCCATAGCCGCCAGGAGAATGACCCGGAAGCCCAAGACGAAGAAGACTGCATCTGACTTATTCCACCTCGATGATGCTTCTGAGTCGGAGGTAGCCCTTAACTCCCTCGGCCAGTTTTTTAACTACCTTATTGACACTGACTATTGCCAGGACGACACGGGGGCCAGCCAGGCCGTGGAAGAAGAGGTAACTATTTCCTCCGACTCAGCCCCTTTGCCAAGACAGAAACTTCAACTAGTAACCCGGAAAGTAAGATTTTCGCAGCCTTTGGCTTATCTGGACCCTCATTTTCTTTTCAAAAAGCACCAACATGAGAGCCGCCGTCAGGCCCGGACTAATGACGACGATGAACCGCCTTCCGATTTACAACAAACCCCTCGAAAACGCAAGAATGAGGTTTCTTTCATCTTTGTCTTTTGCTTCCATTAATGGATCTATTCCCTTGCATCCCTAACTTTATTTTACCTTTACAGGAGGTTTCTTGCTCTTCTGGCGACTCATCCTAGACTCAATTTCCGGCTTTCAAGACCGCCCCTGGGTAAGGAAAATCATCTTTCCTCTGCATCTTTTAAAACTACATCATTATACTAACTGTCTCAAAAAATCTTTCTTAGTGGTCAAGCGAAGTCCAAGAAAGCCAAGGTGATTAAACTGGCAGAAGACCCAAAAAATTCTGCACCTGAGCCAGTAACATCAACTCCTCCCGCTCAATCTGAAGCGCCAGAAGATCCGGCTATCCATGCTTAATTGGACCCTCCTGAGCCGTCAGCTGACGATACCATTGTCAATCCATCCACCATCAGACCGTCCGATTCAGCTAACCCGCCAGCATCTTCTGACCATGACGTTCTGATTACTGGCAGCAAATTTGTTGTGCTGGGTAATCCGACTACGCTAGCCAGGCATTCTGCCAAACAGGAGGCCTTGGAGAGGCAGAAAGTACAGTTTGATATCTCTCACTATGCTCACCTGAATGTTAGTGACGTGCTGTCCGGCTATCTCAGTCATGTACATTCCAGCCGTGACTCGGAAATTGAGATGGTCAAGCAATTGCAACTGAAATATGAGGTATGTACTCCGGTTTATATATACTCTGCCAGCCCCCAAGTCTTCAGATTATGATGAACCTGAATGATCTGTAGACTTATGATATAGGTTGATACCTTGTCTTTAGATTTTTCCTAAGTCCAATAGATTAGTATAAACTTGCACCTGTAGTCCCCAAGGGCCGGCTCAATTTATCATAAATAAGCCGGTGCTTAACTTCATAACTGTCTTAAATCAGTCCAAATAAGTACTGTGATCCGGCTCAACTTGAAAAATTTCTGAATGCCATGCATTAGCCCCCAAGTGCCAAGCATTGTTACTTTGTAAAACACTTGGGACTTGAAGCATAGAAGAGTCATTTTGCATAAAAATTGCTTTGGCAGACATTAGCCCCCAAGTGCCAAGTGGTATTGCGTTTGCAAAGCACTTGGGACTTCAATCACTATAACCTTTAGTTAAATCTTGACACACCTGTGCCTGCTTGTAGACCGCCCTAACTGAATTGGGCTCTCAAATGACGGATGCAAAGACCCGGCTGGCGGATCAGGAAGCAGAGATAAAGACTGCTAATTCCAAACTTCAATTGAGTCTCTCTAAGACTGAAAAATTGAAGACCAGTTTGACTGAGAAGAAGAAATCCTGGGCCGATGAGAAGACCTTGCTGATACAACTTGCCGAGATAGCAGACGCGGCTCTTGAGGAGGTTACCACGGAGCTCACCGGCTTAAAAACCGTGTGTCTCAAATGGTCTCCGACATCTTCGGTAAGCCATTTGTATTAATCACTTATACTTTATTTTGACCAGGAATATAAGTCGCCTGCTGAGCCTTTGTTAAAAACACTCGCAGGTCCATGAAGAAAAAAATCTGAGCCAAGACAGTGTGACAAAACTGAAGGCGGTTTATATCTTGGTGGAGCAATTGTATACTGGCGCTCAACAAGCACTTGCTACTATCTCCCCTGCCAACCAAGGACCCAACCGTTTGAGTGATGTCTTGAAGAAGTTATCGATCTTACCCGCCAGGTTTCAAGAGGTCAAACGATCCTGTGCTAGAGCCGGAGCCCTGACTGCCCCGAGCCGCTCCAAAGCCTGGGTACTGGATTTAGACCTGGTGGACGTGGCTAAGGGGTACCCTACTGTGAATGAAGATGGGACTCCATTTGAGCAAGATGACTATTGCCTGTGTGAGGGGAGTTTGTCCTTAAGCTACCATTCTTGGAGAGGAGACCAACATCGACAAATATCAGCCGGGTTTTGATATGGAGAATAAGAAGATGGCGACTCCCTCTTATAAAGTGACGGATCTTATCCCGCCGGTTCGTCAACACACTTTTGCCCCGGAAATTGACCTGGCCGACCTAATTGACGATGAGGCTGAGTTCATTGCTCTGAACGGCTTTGACTGGTCCAATCCCAGCTTCCAACCAGTGGAGGGAGGTGAGCCGGCCAGGGGGGAGTCATAACCATCTGAACAATCCAGCTTTTAGCTTAAGACCTGCTTAGGAGAGAAAAAACAGTCTAACCTTTTGGGATCTCAATGCCTTGTAATAGGTTAGTTTGAAAACTGCATATTTTGCATATGCCATCGTGCATAAGATGTTGCATATGACTCTTTACCCATGATGTAAACATATATATGCGTTACATCCGTGGTTACATATGTAATGTTTTAACTCTGTTCCTATAAAAGATGAAAAAACTGTCCTGGCAGTTTAGCACCGGACGGGTCAAAAACACCCGATATATGACTATGAAATTATCATAGTGGAAAAACAGAACCAGATGTAAGATAAAAAAGGTTGAAAAAACCTTTGATTAACGAAAAAACACAGAGAAACTTGTTCATGAATGACACTGTCATACCTGTGTTCTTTGAATCTGGACTGCCAGTTTACATGACCCGGATGATGAGGTTCATAACCCAATCTTTTGTAGAAGTCAATACTTCCATATGTCTGATGACTGTTATGCCTTGGCAACTCATTGTCAAATAACCGAGCCGGTTTAATTTGAAACCATACTGACAGTTAGATTTGAGATGATAAAAAATAGTAAGACAAAACACTAGGCCTCAGACAATGTAAATCAAAACATTTAAATAAAAACTGGAGGCTTCTGATTCGAATACGATCAGTAAACCAGACCAAAGGGGTTAAGCTAAGATTTGAATACAATCATATAGCCCCCGGTGGCTTTGGCGTTGCGCCGATCAAGAGGGTACCGACAACTATGTTCTCTTTGGTTCGAATACGACCTATGTTTGAACAGGAAGCCCCCTAGTGACCATGAAGTTTATGGCTAGATTCAAATACGATCCTGAGCCGGACCAAAAGGGTTAAGCTAGATTCAGATACGATCAACCCCTTAATAGTCATTTAAATAATGAAAATAGTAACGATATATGATCATTGAAGAGGAAAAGGACAGAGGTCCTGCTTTATTACTTATCATAATATATACAACGTCAAAGTATGTACATGACGAGAGCCGGTGGCTCAGGTGTAGTATGGCCAAAGCTGGGCAATATTCCACGGCCGGCGGGTCTCCTCCTCCGACTTACACGAGTCTTTGTGCTCTCGAACGTCAATAAGGTAATATGACCCGTTGTTTAAGTTCTTACTGACCACAAAGGGCCCTTCCCTAGGTGGGGATAGCTTGTGTGCGTCGGACTGATCCTAGATGAGCCGGAGCACCAAGTCGCCTTCTTGAAAGGTTCTAGTTTTAACCCGGCGGTTGTGATAACGGCGCAGGTCTTGTTGATAAATTGTTGATCGGGCTGCTGCCAAATCTCGTTCATCATCTAACAAGTCAAGTGCATCCTGTCGGGCTTGTTCATTATTAGCTTCAACGTAAGTCGCCACGCGGGGCGAGTCATGACGGATGTCACTAGGCAGGACTGCTTCTGCTCCACAAACCATGAAGAAAGGTGTATAACCTGTAGACCTGTTAGGAGTGGTATTGATACTCCATAGCACCGAAGGTAACTCCTCTACCCAACAACATGGTGTTCATTGTAAAGGAACCATAAGCCAGAAAGGAACCATAAGCCAGGGCTTGAGACCTTTTAAAATTTCCTGATTTGCTCTCTCAGCTTGACCATTAGATTGGGGGTGAGCTACTAAAGAAACATCAAGCCGGATATGCTCATGTTGACAAAACTCCTCCATAGCACCTTGGGACAAATTAGTGCCATTGTCAGTTATAATGCTGTGTGGAAAACCAAAGCAAAAAATCACCTTTTTCATGAACTGAACCGCTGTGGCTGCACCACACTTGCTCACTGGCTCTGCCTCAACCCATTTTGTGAATTTGTCAACTGCCACCAAAAGATGTGTCTTTTTATCTTTGGATATTTTGAAAGGTCCAATCATATCAAGCCCCCAAACTGCAAACGGCCAAGTGATTGGAATCATCTGCAGTTCTTGAGCCGGTACGTGTGCTCGTCATGCGAACTTTTGACATCCATTGCACCTACTGACCAGATCCTCTGCATCAGCGTGAGCTGTTAACCGGTAAAAGCCATGACGAAAAGCTTTGGCCACTAGAGATTTTGAGCCGGCATGATGACCACAATCTCCCTCATGGATCTCACAAAGAATCTCTTAACCTTCTTCAGGAGAGACACATCGTTGAAACGCCCCAGTGACGATGCGATGATACAACTCACCGTCAGAAATTGTCATTGACTTGGATCGCCGGGTTATCTGTCGGGCCAGGGTCTCGTCCTCTAGCAACTCGCCCCGAGTCATGTAAGCCAAGAACGGTACTGTCCAATCTGAAATGACATGAAGAGCTGCCACCAATTGTGCCTCTGGGTCAGGAATGGCCAAATCTTCCTCTGTTGGCAACTTAACAGACAGGTTATGTAAAACATCTAAAAAGGTGTTAGGTGGCACTAGCTTACGCCGAGATCCCAACCGGCTTAAGGCATCAGCCGGTTCGTTCTTCCTGCGGTCAATGTATTCCACTTGATAACCCTTAAAATGCCCCGCAACAGCGTCGACCTCGCGGCGATAAGCCGCCATGAGAGGATCCTTAGAATCCCACTTGCCTGACACTTGTTGAGCCACCAGATCTGAGTCGCCTAGGCACCGTACCCGGCTTAAACTCATTTCCTTATCCATTCGAAGACCATGAAGCAAGGCCTCGTACTCAGCTGCATTGTTAGTGCAAGGAAACATCAATCGTAACACATAACGAAATTTGTCACCTCGAGGAGAAGTTAGAACAACTCCAGCCCCCAAGCCTTCCAATTGTCTGGACCCATCAAAGTGAATCATCCAATATGTGTTGTATGGTTTCTCCTCTGGCATCTGCAACTCTGTCCAGTCATTAATGAAGTCAACCAGCGCTTGAGATTTGATCGCAGTATGTGGCACATACTTCAAACCATGAGACCCAAGTTCAATAGCCCACTTGGCGACTTGTCGGGGATATACTCCGCAGTATGATCCGACCAGAGTTATAACCCGGCTGGGACTTGGTAAACCGGCAGGTGTTAAGGCAGGTGGTAAACCAGTTGGTGTTAAGTCAGATGGTAAACCGGCATGTTGTTAAACCGGCTGACAATTAAGACAAACAGGTAAAACATGCAGTTAACCCAGACGGCAAACCGACAGGTTGTTAAACCGGCTGACAGTTAAGACAGGAGTTAAGTTAGATGATAACTCAGCAGACATTCTTAAACCGGCAGACCATCTTAAACCGGCACCAGTTAACTCCCGGCAGGCAGTGGTAACTAGGTTGCCAGGAGTTATGAAGCCCGAGACGTTATGAAGCCCAAGAAGAGAAGTCATAATAGTTAAGTCTTAAGTCTAAGTTGGAATCTACATGTAACTGTTGGGGAACGTAGTAATTTCAAAATTTTCCTACGCACACGCAAGATCATGGTGATGCATAGCAACGAGAGGGGAGAGTGTTGTCTACGTACCAAAACAGACCGACTGCGGAAGCGATCACACAACGTAGAGAAAGTAGTCGTACGTCTTCCCGATCCGACCGATCCAAGCACCGTTACTCCGGCACCTCCGAGTTCTTAGCACACGTTCAGCTCGATGACGATCCTCGGGCTTCGATCCAGCAAAGCGTCGAGGAAGAGTTCCGTCAGCACGACGGCGTGGTGACGATCTTGATGTACTACCGACGCAGGGCTTCGCCTAAGCACTACAACGGTATGATCGAGGTGGAATTTGGTGGCAGGGGGCACCGCACACGGCTAAGGAACGATCTCAAGGATCAACTTGTGTCTATGGGGTGCCCCCTGCCCCCGTATATAAAGGAGCAAGGGGAGGAGGCGGCCGGCCAAGGTGTGGCGCGCCAAGGGGAGTCCTACTCCCACCGGGAGTAGGACTCCTAGTTGGAGTAGGAGAGAAGGGGGAGAATAGGAGGAAGAGAGGAAGGAAAGGGGGGCGCCGGCCCCCTTCCCTTGTCCTATTCGGACTAGGAAGGGGAGGGGCGCGCAGCCACCTCTTGCCTCCTCTCCTCTTCTCCCTTAAGGCCCATGTTGGCCCAATAACCCCCCGGGGGGTTCCGGTAACCCTCCCGGTACTCCGGTAAAATGCCGATTTCACCCGGAACAATTCCGATGTCCAAATATAGGCTTCCAATATATCAATCTTTATGTCTCGATCATTTCGAGACTCCTCGTCATGTCCGTGATCACATCCGGGACTCCGAACTAACTTCGGTACATCAAAATGCATAAACTCATAATTACTGTCATCGTAACGTTAAGCGTGCGGACCCTACGGTTCGAGAACAATGTAGACATGACCGAGACACGTCTCTGGTCAATAACCAATAGCGGGACCTGGATGCCCATATTGGCTCCTACATATTCTACGAAGATCTTTATCGGTCAGACTGCATAACAACATACGTTGTTCCCTTTGTCATCGGTATGTTACTTGCCCGAGATTCGATCGTCGGTATCCAATACCTAGTTCAATCTCGTTACTGGCAAGTCTCTTTACTCGTTCCGTAATACATCATCTAACAACTAACATATTAGTTGCAGTGCTTGCAAGGCTTATGTGATGTGCATTACCGAGAGGGCCCAGAGATACCTCTCCGACAATCGGAGTGACAAATCCTAATCTCGAAATACGCCAACCCAACATCTACCTTTGGAGCCACCTGTAGTACTCCTTTATAATCACCCAGTTACGTTGTGACGTTTGGTAGTACCCAAAGTGTTCCTCCAGTAAACGGGAGCTGCATAATCTCATAGTCATAGGAACATGTATAAGTCATGAAGAAAGCAATAGCAACATACTAAACGATCGGGTGCTAAGCTGATGGAATGGGTCATGTCAATCAGATCATTCAACTAATGATGTGACCTCGTTAATCAAATAACAACTCTTTGTTCATGGTTAGAAAACATAACCATCTTTGATTAACGAGCTAGTCTAGTAAAGGCATACTAGTGACACTCTGTTTGTCTATGTATTCACACATGTATTATGTTTCCGGTTAATACAATTCTAGCATGAATAATAAACATTTATCATGATATAAGGAAATAAATAATAACTTTATTATTGCCTCTAGGGCATATTTCCTTCAGTCTCCCTTGCACTAGAGTCAATAATCTAGTTCACATCGCCATGTGATTTAACAGCAATAGTTCACATCACCATGTGATTAGCACCCTTAGTTCACATCATCATGTGACCAACACTCAAAGGGTTTACTAGAGTCAGTAATCTAGTTCACATATCTATGTGATTAACACCCAAAGAGTACTAAGGTGTGATCATGTTTTGCTTGTGAGATAATTTTAGTCAACGGGTCTGTCACATTCAGATCCGTAAGTATTTTGCAAGTTCTATGTCTACAATGCTCTACACGGAGCTACTCTAGCTAATTGCTCCCACTTTCAATATGTATCCAGACTGAGACTTTAGATTCATCTGGATCAGTGTCAAAAACTTGCATCGACGTAACCCTTTATGACGAACCTTTTTGTCACGTCCATAATCGAGAAACATATCCTTATTTCACTAAGGATAATTCTGACCGCTGTCCAGTGATCTACTCCTAGATCACTATTGTACTCCCTTGCCAAATCAGTGCAGGGTATACAATAGATCTGGTATACAGCATGACATTCTTTATAGAACCTATGGCCAAGGCATAGGGAATGACTTTCATTCTCTTTCTATCTTTTGCCGTGGTCGGGCTTTGAGTCTTACTCAACTTCACACCTTGTAATACAGGCAAGAACTCTTTCTTTGACTGCTCCATTTTGAACTACTTCAAAATCTTGTCAAGGTATGTACTCATTGAAAAAAAACTTATCAAGTGTCTTGATCTATCTCTATAGATCTTGAAGCTCAATATGTAAGCAGCTTCACCGAAGTCTTTCTTTGAAAAACTCCTTTCAAACACTCCTTTATGCTTTACAGAATAATTCTACATTATTTCCGATCAACAATATGTCATTCACATATACTTATCAGAAATGTTGTAGTGCTCCCACTCACTTTCTTGTAAATACAGGCTTCACCGCAAGTCTGTATAAAACTATATGCTTTGATCAACTCATCAAAGCGTATATTCCAACTCCGAGATGCTTGCACCAGTCCACAGATGGATCGCTGGAGCTTGCACATTTTGTTAGCACCTTTCGGATTGACAAAACCTTCTATTGCATCATATACAACTCTTCTTTAATAAATCCATTAAGGAATGCAGTTTTGTTTATCCATTTGCCAGATTTCATAAAATGCGGTAATTACTAACATGATTTGGATAGACTCAAGCATAGATACGAGTGAGAAGCTCTCATCGTAGTCAACACCTTGAACTTGTCGAAAACCTTTTGCGACAATTCTAGCTTTGTAGATAGTAACACTACTATCAGCGTCCGTCTTCCTCTTGAAGATCCATTTATTCTCAATTGCTTGCCGATCATCGGGCAAGTCAACCAAAATCCAAACTTTGCTCTCATACATGGATCATATCTCAGATTTCATGGCCTCAAACCATTTCGCGGAATCTGGGCTCATCATCGCTTCCTCATAGTTCGTAGGTTCGTCATGGTCAAGTAACATGACCTCCAGAACAGGATTACCGTACCACTCTGGTGCGGATCTCACTCTTGTTTACCTACGAGATTCGGTAGTAACTTGATCTGAAGTTACATGATCATCATCATTAGCTTCCTCACTAATTGGTGTAGTAGTCACAAGAACAGATTTTTGTGATGAACTACTTTCCAATAAGGTAGAAGGTACAATTACCTTATCAAGTTTTCTACTTTCCTCCCACTCACTTCTTTCAAGAGAAACTCCTTCTCTAGAAAGGATCCATTATAAGCAACGAATGTCTTGCCTTAGGATCTGTGATAGAAGGTGTACCCAACAGTCTCCTTTGGGTATCCTATGAAGACATATTTCTCCGATTTGGGTTTGAGCTTATCAGGATGAAACTTTTTCACATAAGCATCACAACCCCAAACTTTAAGAAACGACTACTTTGGTTTCTTGCTAAACCACAGTTTAGATTGTGTCGTCTCAACGGACTTAGATGGTGCCCCTTTTTAACGTGAATGCAGCTATCTCTAATGCATAACCCCAAAATGATAGTGGTAGATCGGTAAGAGACATCATAGATCGCACTATATCTAATAAAGTACGGTTATGACGTTCGGACACACCATTACACTATGGTGTTCCATGTGGCGTGAGTAGTGAAACTATTTCACATTGTTTTTAACTGAAGGCCAAACTCGCAACTCAAATACTTTTCTCTGCGATCAGATCATAGAAACTTTATTTTCTTGTTACGATGATTTTTCACTTCACTCTGAAATTCTTTGAACTTTTCAAATGTTTCAGACTTATGTTTCATCAAGTAGATATACTCATATCTGCTCAAATCATCTGTGAAGATCAGAAAATAATGATACCTGTCGCGAGCCTCAATATTCATCGGACCACATACATCAGTATGTATGATTTCCAACAAATCTGTTGCTCATTCCATTGTTCCGAAGAACAGAGTCTTAGTCATCTTGCCCATGAGGCATGGTTCGCAAGCATCAACTGATTCATAATCAAGTGATTCCAAAAGCCCATCAGCAAGGAGTTTCTTCATGCGCTTTACACCAATATGACCTAAACGGCAGTGCTACAAATAAGTTGCACTATCATTATTAACTTTGCATCTTTTGGTTTCAATATTATGATTATGTGTATCACTACGATCGAGATCCAACGAACTATTTTCATTCGGTGTGTAACCATATAAGGTTTTATTCATGTAAACAGAACAACAATTTATTCTCTTACTTAAATGAATAACCGTATTACAATAAACATGATCAAATCATATTCATGCTCAACGCAAACACCAAATAACACTTATTTAGGTTCAACACTAATCCCGAAATTATGGGGAGTGTGCGATGATGATCATATCAATCTTGGAACCACTTCCAACACACATCGTCACTTCACCCTTAACTAGTCTCTGTTTATTCTGCAACTCCCGTTTCGAGTTACTAATCTTAGCAACTGAACTAGTATCAAATACTGAGGGTTTGCTATAAACACTAGTAAAGTACACATCGATAACATGTATATCAAGTATACTTATGTTCACTCTACCATCCTTCTTATCCGCCAATCACTTGGGGTAATTCCACTTCCAGTGACCAGTCCCTTTGTAGTAGAAGCACTTAGTCTCAGGCTTAGGATCAGACTTGGGCTTCTTCACTTGAGCAGCAACTTGCTTGCCGTTCTTCTTGAAGTTCCCCTTCTTCCCTTTGCCCTTTTCTTGAAACTAGTGGTCTTGTCAACCATCAACACTTGTTGTTTTTCTTGATTTCTACCTTCGTTGATTTCAGCATCACGAAGAGCTTGGGAGTTGTTTCCGTTATCCCTTGCATATTATAGTTCATCACGAAGTTCTACTAACTTAGTGATGATGACTAGAGAATTCTGTCAATCACTATCTTATCTGGAAGATTAACTCCCACTTGATTCAAGCGATTGTAGTACCCAGACAATCTGAGCACATGCTCACAAGTTGAGCGATTCTCCTCCATCTTTCAGCTATAGAACTTGTTGGAGACTTCATATCTCTCAACTCGGGTATTTACTTGAAATATTAACTTCAACTCCTGGAACATCTCATATGGTCCATGACGTTCAAAACGTCTTTGAAGTCCCGATTCTAAGCCATTAAGCATGGTGCACTAAACTATCAAGTAGTCATCATATTGAGCTAGCCAAACGTTCATAACGTCTGCATCTGCTCCTGCAATAGGTCTGTCACCTAGCGGTGCATCAAGGACATAATTTTTCTGTGCAGCAATGAGGATAAACCTCATATCACGGATCCAATCCGCATCATTGCTACTAACATCTTTCAACATAGTTTTTCTCTAGGAACATATCAAAATAAACACAGGGAAGCAACAACGCGAGCTATTGATCTACAACATAATTTGCAAAATACTACCAGGACTAAGTTCATGATAAATTTAAGTTCAATTAATTATATTACTTAAGAACTCCCACTTAGATAGACATCCCTCTAATCCTCTAAGTGATCACGTGATCCAAATCAACTAAACCATGACCGATCATCACGTGAGATGGAGTAGTTTTCAATGGTGAACATCGTTATGTTGATCATATCTACTATATGATTCACGCTCGACCTTTCGGTCTCCGTGTTCCGAGGCCATATCTGCATATGCTAGGCTCGTCAAGTTTAACCTGAGTATTCTGCGTGTGCAAAACTGGCTTGCACCCGTTGTAGATGGACGTAGAGCTTATCACACCCGATCATCACGTGGTGTCTGGGCACGACGAACTTTGGCAACGGTGCATACTCAGGGAGAACACTTCTTGATAATTTAGTGAGAGATCATCTTATAATGCTACCGTCAATCAAAGCAAGATAAGATGCATAAAAAGATAAACATCACATGCAATCAATATAAGTGATATGATATGGCCATCATCATCTTGTGCTTGTGATCTCCATCTCCGAAGCACCGTCATGATCACCATCGTCACCGGCGTGACACCTTGATCTCCATCGTAGCATCGTTGTCGTCTCGCCAATCTTATGCTTCCACGACTATCACTACCGCTTAGTAATAAAGTAAAGCATTACATCGCGATTGCATTGCATACAATAAAGCGACAACCATATGGCTCCTGCCAGTTGCTGATAACTCGGTTACAAAACATGATCATCTCATACAATAAAATTTAGCATCATGCCTTGACCATATCACATCACAACATGCCCTGCAAAAACAAGTTAGACGTCCTCTACTTTGTTGTTGCAAGTTTTACGTGGCTGCTACGGGCTTTAAGCAAGAACTCATCTTACCTACGCATCAAAACCACAACGATAGTTTGTCAAATAGACTCCGTTTTAACCTTCTCAAGGACCGGGCGTAGCCACACTCGATTCAACTAAAGTTGGAGAGACAGTCGCCCGCAAGCCATCTATGTGCAAAGCACGTCGAGGGAACCGGTCTCGCGTAAGCGTACGCGTAAGGTTGGTCCGGGTCGTCTCGTCCAACAATACCGCCGAACCAAAGTATGACATGCTGGTAGGCAGTATGACTTGTATCGCCCACAACTCACTTGTGTTCTACTCGTGCAAATAACATCAAACCATAAAACCTAGGCTCGGATGCCACTGTTGGGGAACGTAGTAATTTCAAAATTTTCCTACGCACACGCAAGATCATGGTGATGCATAGCAACGAGAGGGGAGAGTGTTGTCTACGTACCAACGCAGACTGAATGCGGAAGCGATCACACAACGTAGAGAAAGTAGTCGTACGTCTTCCCGATCCGACCGATCCAAGCACCGTTACTCCGGCACCTCCGAGTTCTTAGCACACGTTCAGCTCGATGACGATCCTCGGGCTCCGATCCAGCAAAGCGTCGAGGAAGATTTCCGTCAGCACGACGGCGTGGTGATGATCTTGATGTACTACCGACGAAGGGCTTCGCCTAAGCACTACAACGGTATGATCGAGGTGGAATTTGGTGGCAGGGGGCACCGCACACGGCTAAGGAACGATCTCAAGGATCAACTTGTGTCTATGGGGTGCCCCCTGCCCCCGTATATAAAGGAGCAAGGGGAGGAGGCGGCCGGCCAAGGTGTGGCGCGCCAAGGGGAGTCCTACTCCCACCGGGAGTAGGACTCCTAGTTGGACTAGGAGAGAAGGGGGAGAATAGGAGGAAGAGAGGAAGGAAAGGGGGGGCGCCGGCCCCCTTCCCTTGTCCTATTCGGACTAGGAAGGGGAGGGGCGCGCGGCCACCTCTTGCCTCCTCTCCTCTTCTCCCTTAAGGCCCATGTTGGACCAATAACCCCCCGGGGGATTCCGGTAACCCTCCCGGTACTCCGGTAAAATGCCGATTTCACCCGGAACAATTCCGATGTCCAAATATAGGCTTCCAATATATCAATCTTTATGTCTCGACCATTTCGAGACTCCTCGTCATGTCCGTGATCACATCCGGGACTCCGAACTAACTTCGGTACATCAAAATGCATAAACTCATAATTACTGTCATCGTAACGTTAAGTGTGCGGACCCTACGGTTCGAGAACAATGTAGACATGACCGAGACACGTCTCTGGTCAATAACCAATAGCGGGACCTGGATGCCCATATTGGCTCCTACATATTCTACGAAGATCTTTATCGGTCAGACCGCATAACAACATACGTTGTTCCCTTTGTCATCGGTATGTTACTTGCCCGAGATTCGATCGTCGGTATCCAATACCTAGTTCAATCTCGTTACTGGCAAGTCTCTTTACTCGTTCCGTAATACATCATCTAACAACTAACATATTAGTTGCAGTGCTTGCAAGGCTTATGTGATGTGCATTACCGAGAGGGCCCAGAGATACCTCTCCGACAATCGGAGTGACAAATCCTAATCTCGAAATACGCCAACCCAACATTTACCTTTGGAGCCACCTGTAGTACTCCTTTATAATCACCCAGTTACGTTGTGACGTTTGGTAGTACCCAAAGTGTTCCTCCAGTAAACGGGAGCTGCATAATCTCATAGTCATAGGAACATGTATAAGTCATGAAGAAAGCAATAGCAACATACTAAACGATCGGGTGCTAAGCTAATGGAATGGGTCATGTCAATCAGATCATTCAACTAATGATGTGACCTCGTTAATCAAATAACAACTCTTTGTTCATGGTTAGAAAACATAACCATCTTTGATTAACGAGCTAGTCTAGTAGAGGCATACTAGTGACACTCTGTTTGTCTATGTATTCACACATGTATTATGTTTCCGGTTAATACAATTCTAGCATGAATAATAAACATTTATCATGATATAAGGAAATAAATAATAACTTTATTATTGCCTCTAGGGCATATTTCCTTCAGTAACCCGCCCCTTCAATATATATAAGGAGGGGCAGGGCTCCCCAAAGGGGGACAAGTAAGAAGAAACAATCTTAAAGGGTTAGGGTTAACTGGGAGAGCCGGTTTACGGCGACTTCCTCATGATCATAATGAGAGATAGCCTCAAACAACACGTAGGGTTGTTACTGGATGATGTTTCCCGGGGCCCGAAGTTGTCTAAACCCTTGTCTTGCGTTGCGTCTCTCGATTCCACTCAACCCCTCTCAAGCTACCATATAGATGTGTTGGTCTCACGACTAAGTCCTCACACTAGGACATCTGCCGTGACGATTCTACGACAGTTGGCGCCCACCGTGGGACCCACGCACAGTGGTGTTGAGTTCTTGAAGGGAGCCCTTCAGGGATCGAGAAGCTTGCGACGTGCCGGAGGAGGAAGAGCCGATGCAGAAAAATTTACGTCCTCGACAAGCAGTCGGAACAGTGTGTGGAATTAAGGCTGAGAATTTTTTAGGGTTGCATGCTAAGCGGCCGTTGTATGCACCGTCAAGATCCGCCGAGACCGAGACAAGAGTAATTTTTATGGCAATCTTGGGCGACTTGTCAAGTTGCAGCAACTAGGACGCGTCTAGACATAAAGCCTAGCGCACCGCTGGTCGGATTCAACAGAGGACCGAGGAACAATACAGCTACCCGTGTGTTAAAAAAAGGAGGGAGGGAGAAGGGGGTGCACGAGCTGCAGGAAGTTGTGGACGGAGATTCACTGGATCGACCACAACCAGGCAGCAGGGAGAAGGCAGACAAGGACTCCGCCTTGGCCTCTGTTCCAAGTCGCATGCCTCCGGTTCTGACTCGGATGCCTCTGTTGCGAAGCCCCTACGATTGCCTCTGCCATGGTGGTCGCGGGCCCGCCGTGGGTTCGCCGGCGCGTCAAAGCCGCCTACACCTACGCGACCCGTCTCGCTCCACCGTAGCGGCTGGTCAATGCCTGAGCGACCCGCCGCTGCCGCGGCCTCATCTACAAAACTGCTGATGTTCTGCATCAAGCAACCATGGCCGCCTCGCCGGCAGGGGCGGAGACAGGGGGGTGCGAGCAGGGGTCAGACACCCCCCATCGCCTCGCCCCCCCTAATACATTTCGTTAGGTTCTAAGTATAGTAGTAGTTTAGACGTATATGTATATCTGGCTGACCTATCGTAGTTATACTTTATTTAGCGCTAATGGCCTAGCGGGCCAACTTCCCAGCCCAAAGGCCCAAAGCATTGCTGATCGCTAGGTTATACATAGGCGTCAGGATTACATCCGGCCGTCAGATCGAGTAGTTAATTTCCTATCCTTTCCATAATTATGTTCGTGGCTTCTACTCCTAGCTAGGTCTGCTAGCTCCACACGTTCTTGCGCCGTCGCCCGTCGCAGCGTCACTTCTCGGCGTTCTCGCGGCTTCCGCCATTGTCGTTGTGGCACAGTCGCACAGAGTAGATGGCAGTACACTTCCAGGGAAATTGAATCTATGAGAGAGATCACATCTACTGGTCTGTAATACCGACGTCACACATACACAGATAAATAAGTTCCAAGGAATCAAGGTACGCCACTGGTAAATAGTAATCCATATGAATCAGTACAAATTCGTTTCAAACCAATGATTTATTACACTAATTAGGTAAGATTGTAACCTCTTGTTTATTATTTCATGGAAAATAGAGTCATTTTACAAGCTCATTTGCTTCGAGCTCAATATAACTGAGAATACAACTTGAGGAGAAACCTATTCTACGTGATAATTCAATCTTATGTTATTACCAAACATAGGTTTCCATTCATATCAATTCTACTTTTGAGACTATATTTTTGTGTTATGTCTCTGAAAAGATTAGTATCTTTCTCACCTCCCCTACGCCTAAATCCTGGCTCTGCCCCTGCTCGCCCAGGTGGCTTTCAAATCACCTCCAATGGCTGCACTTCAGCCAGCCCTGTCGCCACAAGCCACTGCCGTTCTCGGGCCGCCCCTCGCTCGGCTTCGCGCTGCGCCGCCGATCGCCGTCCTTACGTCTGCAATGGCCTCATTTAAAGTCGCCGTTGACTCTGTGTCAGAACCGCCGTGGCCGCGTTGAAGCCGCTCTTATCGCGCGTTGAGCCGTCCTGTTGCTGTTGATTGGCCGACGCGCTGTTCCTCTGCCCGGGAAAGCCGCCGACGCTGAGCTCCGTGGCCTGCCCACTGTTAAACCCGCCAGTGCCATTGAGCGCCGCGGTCTACCTGTCTTAAGATGCCACTCGCCTCTACCTGCGTGCTGTCCGGACCTGCCCTCCACCGCCTCACATCTTCAGCTTCACCGGCATTGTGCGACCCGGCCGCCCGCTGGTTCTGGCCTCCTGCTTACTACGCTGGACCTGCCGCGAGCCGCCCGCCCACTGCCATGGTTCATCTCTGCTTGTTTCTGATAGGTTTTCAAGTGTGCTGGATTGCAGCAAAAAGAACACCATGTTCAGTTTGTGAGGTAGCTCTAGCCCAAGGGACAGCCTGAGATGCTGAACCACCACTAGTGGTTGGGACGCGCCCTGGGCGCGTCTCTTGAGGCAGGACTGTGCGCACTAATCATATTGCCGTATTTGTTATCGTCTCTATATGACTACTATGCATATAGCTTTGTACAAAAATGGATCATGTTTTTCTCAGTCATATGGCAATCCTAGAGTAGATGAGCATCATTATTATAGAGTAGGACATTTTATATTTAAGCCTAGATCAACAAAATATTTATGGAGGATGATCACAATGTGTCAACTGAAGTCATAGTAGGATATGGCCAGTCAGTATGTTAAAAACAACAGTGGCATAGACTAAAGCATCGATAATCAAGACATCCCCATGTGCTCAAAGAATTCAGATCTAGAGGGAGATGGCCGTTAGAGACAGTGGGGGAAGAAGGACAGGAAGATTGCCTATGACGCACGAAACTCCTGATAGGCAAGCGGTCGTGATGGCATGATACAGGAGTGTTCCAAACTCCTATAAAATAGAAAAACAAAGTGCTTTAGTAGATGAACCATTCAATTTGAGTTCAAACTTGTAACACAGACTCATGCAAGTTCCCTACTCTAGTTAACATGTAAAATCTGAAAGCCAAACTCTTTCATTGAGAACGTGCATGTGCCTCCAGTATTTGTAGTATGAGTGAACGGTGATATTATATACAGAAGGTACTCGCATATTTTTATTTTCATAAAGAAAAATAATGAAAACCAGCGAGTGCCTGCTAAAACAAGGGCAAATATACACTATAAAAGGTCTTCCTTGCATGAGTTACTAACACTACACCATCACAACAGTGCTGTCAGACATGAAGCCATGTCTTCTTTTGTATAATCACCCAATAGTTCTATTGCAATGTCAGGGATTCAAACTCTCTGGGTACATAGAAGAGTAGTAATAAAGGCAACAATAAATAGTGATACAATAATTTACTTTCTTTTGACCTTCAATTTTTACTAAAATTATGGTAACTTTTTTCACTGTCAATAGAAGCAAGTAATTCAGCTAATACTCTTAAAAGACTAACTGTAATTAATTGGCTAGACTGCTCACTGGCATAAATTTTTGCAGCCTTCGACCACAAGTCGAGCTTTCTTCATGGCCGCTCTCACTTTAGTTCGACTGGCAAGTCCTTGGCTGCTCTCACCTTTTTAGCTGGTGGCCACCAGCTAGATGCACATAGCACACTGAAAAAAGGTAACCAGAGGAGATATCTCAGTGATGAACTGAACATGCTATAACCCTGAAACCACAAATAACTCACCATCAGATAACTTAATTCTTAAGCTTCCTATAAAGGGGAAAACTTGCTATGTCAGTCCCATACATATAGTCACAACATGTATGCAGCAAATGTACAGATAGGAAAAGGTAGAAAGAAATACAGAGAACACAATGGAACAAAAGTAAGCCATTTTTTCACCTAAAAGTTATTGTCAAATGCAACAAGAACATGTGTGCATTTTCTTGAAATGTACATATAGGAAAAAGGCAAAAAGAATATATATTACACATTGCAGTGACACACAGTCAGTGATCCTCTGGGATATTGCATGAGTGGAGAAGCCAGCAAACACGACATAGAAGTCACATAAAAGGCTATCGCCATATTAGCATGTAGATCAAAATTATTGAATAGATTGCAATCTGTTGGGTGGATGGGACGAGCTACACTTACTGTCATCTCGAACTGGCCAATAATGCTGAGTGGGCATCAACACCCTTGAAAAGAAATCGTAGTATTTTGGTTTAATCACAAGCTATGATATACTTCTCACTAACTGGCCATGCTGATCCTTCAATGTAGATCTTGTACCTATCAACCAACACAACAATTTCAGTATCAACGACAGAACAAACAATTCCCCACCAAACTTTTAATGGAAGAAAACAAACCTATGGGCGCATAGACTGGCCAATATGATTTCTTGTGTCCTGCCTTGCTCTCTTTGATCCAATCCTAAATGAGAAGGCAAAAGTAAACACTATAATCAGCCATAGGAATCATCAAAATTATTTTCTTTGGGAAAAGGCTATGTTACAGATCGAAAGGATTAGAAGAATTCTAAAAGCAACATGATTTGACAAGATATAATATGATTTTCTACTTGTGAAAATAAATGGAATGTTAACACTCCCTTCAAGTATAACAGAGTGCAGTGCAACGTAAACACAAACAAGTACCGTGCCTGTTTGTAGATCCGTGTATTTCATTCTTGTTTACTGGAAACATTACACTTGATTAGCTCTTGCCTTATAGTTGTGATCTCTGGATTCCCTTTCCAGTAAGCATAAGGTTCTCTATCTATCCATCTCACCCTCTTATTTCCAGCATTCAAATCCTTCTGCAGTGCATCCCACAGCTTTATATTGATCTAGGCCTTGTAAGTATAAATATAATCAACAATAGGTAGACAAAGAACACAATAGCCATCTAACTAAAAATGATTAGCACTTCATTTAATGCACAAGTACTTTCCCGATTCCATCATCCTACATTCTTAAGAAGTTGATCCCCACTACTAACAATTTTCTCAACATGCACACTATCCACATCACCATCATGCCACATCAGCTTTCATGGTCCTGCATCAGCATCATTGCCACATAAGCTTTCACGGTCCTGCGTTCTGTTTTCCTGCCGTGAATGTGATACTGTGATTTAATTTCTCCTCCATATGCATCCCTTCATCTTCGTCTTCTGTAACTGAGTTTGTTATGGCGCTGCTAGAAGGAGGGCGCAAGAAGGCCGGCCGGGGGCCTTTTGCCCACGGCCGGGCAAGATGGAAGGATTTCCTTCTTAATTCTTGCTTGATTAGATTGATACATCTCCTCTCTTTATATAGAGAGGTTTACTTGACTCCCAAGTAAGGCTTACTTGACCCCTAAGAAAGCGACCCTTATCTCTAATTAACCCTAAGACTAACGGGCTATACCGCCATCCCAGGCCATTAGGCCCATTACGTACTCTAACACTACACCCCACCTGGACATGCAGCTTGTCCTCAAGCTGCAGCCTAACCAACTTATAACCATGACTCGACGCAACACAAACCTAACACCTAAAAACAAGCCTTTTACATCTCGCCTTGTTTTATTACTCAACCTGAAATCGACTGGGATGCTTTATTTTGGACCTCTTAACAAAAAAGTGGACACCATCCACACGTCGGACATGCACGTGTACAGCCACCTGGATCCCATGGACACCATCTGGACAAAAGGAGTGCATGTGTATGGCCACCTGGAAGTGGTCGCAAGAGCGACCAGCGGCGGCCGGCGGCTGAATGCAGTGGTGCTACGCGGTGCGCTCCTATCGGGGACACCATGCCTTCTCCCCGCCAGACGGCTGTTGGTCTGCACCGCACATAGAAGAGTGGAGGGCTGTCGATGGAGAATGGCGAGGAGGGGTGCGCCTCCCCAACCGCCGATGTCGCAGACTTTGAGGCCGCTGTTCGTGGGGAAAACAGCATGCCCAAGATCCCCGACACAACGGACGAGATCGAGGTCTTTGTTCAGCGAAGCGCAACTGGGAGGAGCGGCAGCTGCAGACCACGCATCTCCCGCACACGCCGACGCGCTAGGAGGCGGCGCGCAGCAGCCTGCAGCCACACCACTGCTGACACGTGGTGGGTAGTGATCCAAGCTGCAAGCGGTGACGGCGACGGTGGGAACTTGATCTACTGAATAGGGACACCCTGGGGAAGCGGTGATGGCAACGGCGGGAACTTGATCTGGTGGATCGGGACTCCCGTCAACGCGGTCGATGCGGGGCCGGAGCTGACCGGCGATGGTTGCTGTAGTTGCAGCGGCTGCTGTGGCGGAGTGCCGGGTGCGGCGGAGGTCGCCAGGAGCGGTGGTTGCCACTGCAGCCAGGGCGGGGCGATGGTGGCGGTGGATGACAGCTACTGCAGCGGCCCGGTGAGCGCGGCGGAGGCCAACTGGTGCGGCGGCTGCCACGGCAGCCAGGACGGGGCGGTGGTGGCGGTGGATGGCAGCAGCCCGGTGAGCGCGGCGGAGGCTGCCTGGTGTGGCGGCTGCCACGGCAGCCCGGACGGGGCGATGGATGGCAGCTGCAGCGGCTGCTGCAACAGCCCTGTGAGTGCGGCGGGGGCCGCCTGGTGCGGCGGCTGCCACGGCGGCCACGGCGGCGCGGTGGCGGTGATGGGCGGCGCAGCCGGGTGCGGCCCGTAGGACCCGGCCAAGAACAGGCGGATCTCCTGGACCGCATGTGTTAGGTCCCGCAGCGCCCCGGACACCTCCGGGGTGAGGACGACGGGGGCGGGCACGACGGAGGATCTCGGCGTGGGCAGGAGCGGGGGCGACGGTCGTGGTGGTCGCCGGAGGCGACGAGGTGACCAGCAGCGGAAGAGACGGGTTGGGCGGCGATGAAGACATGATCGAACCGAAGCTAGCTGATACCAAATTGTTATGGCGCTGCTAGAAGGAGGGCGCAAGAAGGCCGGCCGGGGGCCTTTTGCCCACGGCCGGGCAAGATGGAAGGATTTCCTTCTTAATTCTTGCTTGATTAGATTGATACATCTCCTCTTTTTATATAGAGAGGTTTACTTGACTCCCAAACAAGACTTACTTGACCCCTAAGAAAGCGACCCTTATCTCTAATTAACTCTAAGACTAACGGGCTATACCGCCGGACCAGGCCATTAGGCCCCTTATATACTCTAACAGAGTTGTACATGGGTCATACTCATAAATAAATATCCATCCGCTGTAGAATGGATGAACGGTGGTGTCGCATATCTCCCTCCAATACATGCTCAAGCGTCCACCCAACCGAGATCTTGCCCCTTCCTCCATGGATATCTCAGCTGTGCGACCACCACCGCACCACCTACCATACGAGGAGGAGCAGCCCGGCCTAGACTCTCCATCTCTGCAGTCCTTGAGCAAGACAGGCGAGAACGTGCCATCGCCGGCGATCCCCGGCCGTAACTCCTCGATATATAATAACTGGATGGCGTTCGAGCGTCAACTCGCCGGCACCAGAACCATCCACGCTGTGCCCTGAAGATGAACGCCAGGTATATACTACGCCACAGATGAAAACACCCATCTTCCCTCCAATTAAAATCATGCAGGCTCCATCGAAGATGAGGTGGCAGCTACAAGAACGTTGCCCCACTCCATGTTGGATGACCTAGTCGCAACGCCTTCCCCTAGGTCCGGTAGTGCTGCCTTTGGGCTTCTCCAACAGTCCGTCCTTTGGTTTGAGAAGATCAGAAGTGGGATTTCAGGCCAACGGGCAGACGGGTGCCTGTGGTGTGGAGCGTACTATGGAGGACGTCACGATGCCACCAAGTTCTAGGGGCGCATCCACACATCATGTGAGCAAGATCATGAAGCCGTCGTAGTTGTCGATTTGGTCGATGGCGGGGGACGTGTCGTGGGTGTCATGGACGCCGATAGCCAACTATCCCTGAATCCATCAGATCAATTGAATCTTGTCAGTCGTTCGTCACTCGCCCAGTACTGCAGACGTCGCCAATCGTCGGGTCGCTGCGTGTCTGGTCGCCGTTGCCGATTGCGTTTGCGTCCAATGTTGTGACTTCTGCTGTTCTGCCCACTGGTGTGTGTAAACGTGCGCTACCAGTCTAATCATCGTCACAATAGGCATCCTCTCTCGAATACGTACAAGAAGCTTTGCCTATCAGACAGACATCTTCGCTCTGCAAAGTAGTTCAGTTCAGTTCACTCTCAGAAAATGGGAAATCATCTACAGATGCACAAATATTTTCGCTTGACAAGCCAACTGGGCATCCTCTCCCGAAGTATTTGGTAGATTATTACTCCAGTTATCTATACTCACACAAACATTTTATTCAGTATATTTCTTATGTGATAAGTGAACTCACAAGGGCACATGTAGTTTTATCAGCGTGCTTCTTTCTTATGAGATCTGAACTCAAGAATTCAGTGAGCATGAACAGCTACGATTTTCTTCAATGATTTGCTAATTAAGGTAGCCCTCCTTGCTATGATTCATTTCATTTTTATCTTGCACAAGTAAACTGATCTTACCTGGTATTTCTTACTAGGGTAATTACTTTGATCTTTCAGACCTTTATATTGTTCTGGAACTTGCTTTGGTTGCGACACCACCCATGCATTGCATTGAAGTTGACTGAAATACAGATGGCTGTTTTGTTCAAAGCATTATCTTCCTTTTTCAGTGCAAGAAGCAATAGTGAGAAGCTACACAATACTCCCTCCGTATTTTGGGACCTAGGGAGTACAAATTTAGTCCCGAACTTTCCGCCAGCAGAACAGATTATAGAGGTTACCTTGGCAGGCAACAGATGGCGGTGATGTTGAGCACCTTGGATGGTGGGCATCCTCCTTCAGGAGATGGGATTGGAGCAGCTTCTCCTCTCCATGAAACATGCACAAAAGCTGATGGCACCCATCACATAGGGGGATGAAGAAAACCAGATGAGAGGAGATATTCGTACCTCCTGCCTGCTCGGTTTCCACGGGCAAAGATGCTTCACGAACCTTGCAGCAGAGAAGAGAGGGCGCTTTACGAACAGAGCACCAACTCCAAATCAAAAATACAGAGAGGGAAGTGATGGAGAGGGCACCTAGTCCATGGCGTCGGCACTTGGGTTAGCGCTGCAGAGAGCACCCTCGTCACGCGGCTTAAACCTAAATCAGGGCGCTCACTCCGCCGTGGCCGTGGATCCCGATCTGCTTCTCGATCTGGGGCGAAGGGGAGGCGAGGAGGTCGCCTGGTGGTCGAGAGGAGAGAAGGGGTGGGGCGCAGGCTGTGAGGGAGGTCGCTGGTGGCGACGGCAGCGACGGCAAACGAGGGAGAGGAGAAGAATTTGGGGAACAGGGTGCGGGGTGACGACGAGAGAGATGGGGCGGTCCTCGCGGGGTCCAGTGCCTACGTGGCCATCGCGAGAGAGCGCTCCTTACGCGACTGTTAGAAACTCTCAGCCCGCTCGCCGGCGGCGTGTGACCTGCCCGGGCTGACTCCGCTGCTGCACTAAGCCGGCTCCACACAGCAGGGTACGGTTTCAACAGTGTTCCGCCGTATGATGCGCGCGCGCCGCTCCGACCGCAAGCTGGCCCCGAGTCACCATCGATGCAGGCTGCCACTCCAACCCGCTGCGGCAGCGGACGCACTTCGTCAACCCGCCAGAGAGCCCCCGATGTGGCCGGTTCATCTCCGCGCCTGAAACACGCCTCCGAGCCACCTGTTGTTCGCCACACGCCGCTTCCGAGTCGCCGCGCTCGCCTCAAATCGCTGGCTCTCCACACCTGAGCCGCCCGGGCCGCCTTCATCAATCCGCTGCCGGACCAGGTGTCGGGCCGCTCCGGACTCACCTCGGCAATCTCCACCTTGCCACTCTTCTCCCGCAAGTCGCTGCCATAGTAAGGACTCGGACTCTACTTCATCGCCGAGTCGCCCATGGCGTGCAAACCGCCGTCGAAGTCGCCGGGTCACCACCGAACTGCGCCCGGTTCACCGTTCGCACATCCAGCCAAGGCATAACTACGGACATAACTCGTCTTGCCGGGAGGTCTCTGCTATGCACTGCGTCGAGGTGCCGCCCAACTTGGTGCTGCGCTAAGCCGCCGTTCCATCTCCGCCATGACGCGCCGGGCGAGCCACCCCCTGCTTTGAGCCGGCCGCGCCAGGCACCATTTCCGCCGTCGTGGTAAACCGTCGTGGCAAGTTGAAAGACAAGTTGAAAGACGTCCTGCTTGGTTACTTAATCACATGCTGGTTTGAAGACAAGTTGAAAGACGTCCTGAAGAGCCAAATTAAAAGCATCAGCACCATGGACACAGACGCGGCAACTGATGGAAGGGGAATTGCGGCGAGCCGTCCTACCGGTTTAACACGGACCACTGCCATGGCCTTGAACTGCCGCCGCCGTCTTCCTCATGATGCCCTGAGTTACCGCGCTGGGCGTCGGCCCTTTTTTACTTCGTGGACCTTTTTAGGCTGCCGCGAGTCTCCTGTGAACTGCTCTGACTCCCGCCGGTTCACCTTTGCTGCTACGGACAAGGCCGATGTGACCCGCCTCCTGGTTGTTGCCTCACCCTCAAGCCGCCGCCTCCGTCGCGCCTGCGACTTCGACATGGCTCGGCCCAGCTCAGCCTCGTCTTTAAACCGCCGAGCCCCCGCTGGGTTGTCTCCGGTCGTGGCGGCCAACGGTCGACTGCGCTGTCTCCGCGCCCTCGCTAAGTCGACCAAGTTGCCGATGCCGCCATCTCGGGCCACCTCAGTTCGCTGCTCGCACAAACCGCCTGCCGGTCAAAGACCAACGCCGCAGTTTTTTGGCCGCGAGCCACGGGCACCTCCAGAGCCGCCATGGCCCAGCGTGGTTCCGCCCGGCGCTTCTCTGCCGCAGCTGACCTCTGCCGCGGAGTTGAGTCGGCCTTGCTACCACAAGTCGCTGCCACGGCCGTTGCTGACCCGCCGTTTGTTTTTACTCTCTATCAGTCACTAGGAAGGAGCAGAAGACGGAGATACTGGCTACTGTTGCTATCGTTCCATTGATACATGCTAAAATTGGAGACAGTATAAGGAGTTATCAATGGTGTCAGATAAGTGGAGATGATGAGAAACAGTGGATTTCTCACAGTGCAGGTTTCCATGTTAAGCAGGGCCTGGTGATTCAAGTACAAGGCTGGATCTGGGGATGCCACTAGCAAGTTGTGTATGTATGCATACCATATCAAAAAGCAAATCATGCCAAAAGGAAAAGGGAGCAAGCTCTCACACAGAGAAACCAGCTAAAAGACTCACGGTCTGAACTAAGTGTGCTACTGGTTGATGGGAACGGCCCATTTCAAAATCGAAAATGTTAACGCCCACACGTGTGGGTGTTTGCATCTCGCCCACACGCGTGGATCCGTGTTCGTTCGTGAGCGCACGAATCTTGGCATGTTTCTAGTGCCATGTAGGACTGGACTGATGTGTGGGCGTTCAGCCGGTCGCCCACACGGCCGTTTCACCACACAGGAGGGGCTGGTGTGTGGGCATTCAGCAGTTCGCCCATATGTCACTTTGCACGCACACACAAGGGTTAGTGTGTGGGCATTTGCCATCTCGCCCACACGTCCGTCTCCTCTCTCACACCCAAGCTGCTAGTTGCCATGTGTTTTGCAGTGCACATGGCAACTGCCCCTAGTGTGCTTTATAAACAGGTGGCAACTCTCTTTTTTTACCCGAGTTTGCCATGTGTTTTGCAGGGTACGCGGCAACTGCATAGTGTGCACGTAAGCAGATGGCAACTCTCTTTTATCGAGTTGCCAATGTTTTTGCATGGTACATGGCAACTGCCCTAACGTGCACGTAAGCAGATGGTAACTCTTCCTTTTTACATGGCAACAGCTCTAGCATGCTTGTGAGCACATGGCAACTCTCTCAACTGCCTAGTGTTAGTACGTGGCAACTCCTAAAGTTATGAAATCATGGCAACTACATTAGATCAGACCATACATGACAACTGCAGTTGAGAAACCATGGCAACTGCAGTTGTCCGACATGGCAACCATAGTTCAGCGACATGGCAACTGCAGTTAAACGAACATGGACGAGGGTCTGGACCATGGCAACTGCGGGCGCACGGTGACCGTCACGCGTGGGGTGCGGGACCAGGAGGTACGAGGCCTGACATACGGGCGTGTGGGCGTTATCAACTTCGCCCACACGCACGCGTGTGAGAGGGATCAGGAGAGAAAAAAAGAGGCGTGTGGGCTAATTATTTTGCCCACACGTAGGTGTGTGGGCTGTTTCTCTTATACACAACACAAAATGTATGGGCGGATTCCCTAACGCCCACACGTGTGGCACTTATCGGCGTCCTTCAAAATTTGATGGGTAGGTGGTTAGTTGATTGGATGTGAAGGCCTTCACTCGGTCAACAGTTACTACCTCTGAAAAATATATCAGGTGATCCCGTCCTATCTATTTCATCTGTGTACAATAATATGTTTGCGAACAGTTATTCTGTCTTCCAATATTTTATACAGGACAATTATTTATGACAAAAGTAATGTTATATCAAGGATACGGAGCACGTACCAACATTATTTTGCACTAGTGCTTGTCCGTGTCATGATGCTTGATGGATACATACCTTCACCATGGTGATGAATCAACTCCGCGGTGAATAATATTAACTGGCCTGCCATATCAAGTGAAATCTATCCCGTATTTTTTATGTTATATGTTGCTTTTTTTTAAAAGAATAATGACTCCGGCTTGCAAAGTTATCTAATGCATGAAATGATCGATAAGGTTGACTAGAGGGGGGGGGGGTGAATAGACAACTAACAATTTTAGCTTTTCTTTAGCAATTTAAACTTTGCATCAAAATAGGTTGTCTAGATATGCAACTAGATGAGCAACCTATATGATGCAACACGAATAGAAACACAAGCAAGCAAGATATATGAAACAAATAAGCTACACAAGTAATGGCACGAGATAACCAAAAGTGGAGACAGTGGAGACGAGGATGTGTTGCCGAAGTTCCTTCCCTTTGAGAGGAAGTACGTCTCCGTTGGAGCGGTGTGGAGGCACAATGCTCCCCAAGAAGCCACTAGGGCCACCGTAATCTCCTCACGCCCTCATATAATGCGAGATGCCGTGATTCCACTATTGGTGCCCTTGGAGGCGGCGACCGAATCTTTACAAGCGAGGTTGGGGCAATCTCCACAACTCAATTGGAGGCTCCCAACGACACCACGAAGCTTCACCACAATGGACTATGGCTTCGCGGTGACCTCAACCGTCTAGGATGCTCAAACACCCAAGAGTAACAAGATCCGCAAGGGATTAGTAGGGGGAATCAAATATCTCTCGGTGGAAGTGTAGATCGGGGCCTTCTCAACCACTCCCGAGCAAATCAACAAGTTTGGTTGGCTATGGATTGAGATCGGGCAAAGATGGAGCTTGGAGCATTAATGGAGCTTTAATGGTGGAAGAGGTAAGTCAACGGGGAAGAAGGAGACCCTTTATATAGAGTGTGGAAAAGATCCAACCATTACCCACCTACCAGCCCGCGGCCAGCGGTACTACCGCGCATGGCCAGCGGTACTACCGCAAGGCCGCGCGGTAGTACTGCTCGCAACCAAGCGGTACTACCGCACGGTAGTGCGGTACTACCGTACCACCCTACGGTACTGCCGCGAGCCCCAGCCAGGGAAACAGACGCAAGCTGGGGCGGTACTTCCGCATGCGCGGTACTACCGCGCCCTCAGCGCGGTACTACCGTGAGGCAAAAAGTCCCGATAGGGGGAAGGGGAACTTCCGTGCATACTTCCGCAAAAGAACGGAAGTAGCAAAAACTCGACACAGTAGTACTGCCGAGGGGAGGTACTACTGCCTGACCGCCTAGCGCGGTACTACCGCACGGCCAAAGCGGTACTACCGCGGCAGGTGCGGATGTAATTTTTTACATCCGCTCCTACTACCGCAACCGGGCGGCACTAGCCCGGTGGGCAGCGGTAGTACGGCTCCAGGGGAGCGGTACTACCGCGCGCCTGCGTGGTACTACCGTGGATGCCCACGGTACTACCGTTGATCCTGGAGCGGTACTACCGCAACCACACAAGCAGCCAGTCAACTGTGGCAGGAAAACGGAGGAAGCTCCAAGGAAGAAGGAGGGGATAAAAGGAGACGTGTACGTGATGATTCCACCCAAACCTTTCCAACGCGGACCCCCTCTTAATAGTACGGCTCTCCTACGACTCAAATCCACCAAAAGAAAACGTAGAAAAGACGCCGTCTTCGTCAGTCTTCGAGGGGCACCCAAACGTCTTGTGCCTAGCAGAGAAGAGTCTGGAAAGCTCATGGCACACGATTAGTCCGCAAATGCGTTGTCATCAATCACCAAAATACTTAGGGATAAATATGACCTTACAATCTCCCCCTTTTTGGTGGATTGATGACAAAACGGGATTTGCACAAAGAAAATAATATTAAGTAAATGCAAACCCCTCCTCTCTATAATATAGACGGGCTCCCCCTAGATGTGTGCCACCTAGATGAGTGCTTTGGACTGCACGTCACACGAATACTAGGATCAAAGCTCCCCCTATATTATAGAGACAAGGCATATCTATCACTAGACAAGATATACCAAACATAAGTTAACTAAGATAGATAGAGTGCATATGTCATACACCATATGGAGGATAGGTCTCGAAGGCACAAACCAAACAAAAGCAAACGCGCCAAACGAGGTCCAAACAAAACACACCAAGCACGACACACGCAAATCCCTACTGTAACGCCCTCGATGCGGCTATATCTCCCGCGTGTCGAGGCACGACTTAGAGGCATAACCGCATTGAAAGCAATGTCGCAAGTCGAGAAATCATCACACATCCCATGTACATAAATAAGATAAAGGGGAGGTACATAGTTGGCTTACACTCGCCACGTCACATCAAAGTACATAAATAACATCCATCATACAAATCACTCATGGCCCGACTACGGCGCCAAAATAGAAAAGACCCCCAACATGCGACAAGGCCCTGAATCTACCCCGACTGGGCACCACTACTGATCATCAGGAAAAGACACATAGTAACGCTGAGAGTCCTCATCGTACTCCCACTTGAGCTCAAGCGCGCCATCTGGAGCTGTATCATCTGTCCCTGCATCTGGTGTAATAGTAATCTGTGAGCCACAGGGACTCAGTAATCTCGCACCCTCGCGATCAAGACTATTTAAGCTTAATAGGTAGGAAAGGGGTAATGCATAAGTGGAGCTGCAGCAAGCGAATAGCATATATGGTGGCTAATTTATTCGCAAAAGAGAGCAAGAAGAGGAGGCAAAGCACGAGCGAGAAACTAGGGAGCAACCTGCGCAAACATAACTCCAACACCGTGTCCGCTTCCCGGACTCCACCGAGAAGAGGCCATCACGGCAACACACTCAGTTGATTCATTTTAATTAATTAAGGTTCAAGTTATCTACAACCGGACATTAACAAATTCCCATCTGCCCATAACCGCGGGCACGGCTTTCAAAAGATCAATCCCTGCAGGGGGGTCCCAACTTAGCCCATAACAAGCTCTCACGGTCAACGAAGGAATAGACCTCCACCCAAGACACATCGATCAGACTCGGTATCTCGGTACAACAAGACGATTAGACAGGTTAAAACAAGTCCAGCAACACCGCCCGAATGTGCCGAAAAATCCCGATAGGAGCTGTACATATCTCGTTCTCAGGGCACACTCAGATGGCGCTGCAAGGGGCTCTAGTTCGGACCAACACTCAGAGGAGCACTGGCCCGTGGGGGCTAAAATAAAGATGACCTTCGGGCTCCGGAAACCCAAGGGAAAAAGGGGGTAGGTGGCAAATGGTAAAACCAATGTTGGGCATTGCTGGAAAAGCTGTAATCAAGGCGAACTATCAAGGGGTTCCCATTATAGCCCAACCGCGTAAGGGGCGCAACAATCCGGGAACATAACACCGATATGACGGAAACTAGGGCGACAAGAGTGGAACAAAACACTAGGCGAGAGGCCGAGCCTTCCACCCTTTACCAAGTATATAGATGAATTAAGATAACATGGCAATATAATGATATCCCAACAAGTAAATAAATGTTCCAAAAAGGAACGGCTCCAATCTTCACCTGCAACTAACAACGCTATAAGAAGGGGGCTGAGCAAAGCGATAACATAGCCAATCAACGGTTTGCTAGGACAATGGTGGGTTAGAGGCTCAATCATGGCAATTGGGAGGCTGACAAGCAAGTGGTAGGCATCGTAGCATTGGCATAGCAAAAGAGCGAGCAAACTAGCATAGCAAAGATAGTAGTGATTTCGAGGGTATGATCATCTTGCCTGCACAGTTGTCAGAGTTGACTGGATCCTCAAAAGCAAACTCAACGGGCTCCTCGTTATACAACTAACCACGTGCAAGGGCAAACAATAATATGCAAAGATGGTATGCTATGCGGGATGCGATGCGGGATGCAAAATGCAAGACGTGACAGGAAATGCATGAACCTGGCCTCAACTTGGAAAACCAAGTGTGCCACTGGATAGAGGGGATGAAATCACCTGAAAACGATATAAAGATCATTGGAATCGGAGCTACGGTTTGGAAATGGCAAGCGTTTTATGAAACGAACCGATCTGCGATTTACAGCAAGTAGGCTCCTAAATGCAACGCAATGAACATGCTACAGCCACCAAACATGAAAACAAAATACATGGCAAGGATGTACACAAGATGCTTAACAAATCACTAGCACTGAGCCATAGCCAAATTCATCCATTATGAGGTTCAAACAAGCATGGCAAAAATGAATATGCAAAACAGATTTCAGACTTAGTGAATTTAACACTAGTCTGAAATTTCAGACCACGATGCTCTCTTCGGAGCAGCAAAACAACATGATAAATAACCTGAACATGACAAGTAATAACATGGCATGGAGCTACTCAACAAGCTTAACAAAACACCCAAGGTGACCTGGGGCCAAAAGGGTTCACAAAATACTCTAACGAGCACACGAACATAGATGAAACACAATCAGATTTCAGACTTTAGTGAAAACTGAGACATGCTGAAATTATAACTCACGAAGGCATGTAAACGAGCTCGATGCTCTCACTACGGTGCAAGTCATGGCAAGGCAAGCATATATCCATAAAGAAGGCACAAAATCCTAACTAGACATGACAAGAACAATGGCATAGCATGCATGGATCACTAACAATAGCATCGGCAAAATCGCAAACAAGTTGACGATCTGCCCAGATTTACCACGAAGAAAAAGTAGAGCTCGATTGACTCAAGGTAGAGCAGTCCACATATGCAAATAAAGACATGGATGAATAGAGCATAATATAAATATCAAAACTCCCTTACTGATCATCCTCAAAAGAGGCACGGATCACTAGGAAACAAGCTAAACATATGGCATCATGAACTAAAATATCCCAGACTTAGTGAAAATCACTAAGTCCCTGAAAACAGAATTCTCAGGTACCTCTCTTTGCAAGCTTGCACAAGTCACCACACACATCCTAAAAATGCATGGGTGGCACCTCTGGAAAGAAGACAAAATGCTTAACAATTCATCCCAAAGACTCACAGGCATATCATGCACACAATAATCATGGCAAAAATGACAAAAGTCTATGATGAGCTAACGGGTCTGCAATTTAACTCACGATGCCTCCTTCTAACAGCATTTTGGGAAGATCAGAAGTGGGATTTCAGGCCAACGGGCAGACGGGTGCCTGTGGTGTGGAGCGTACTATGGAGGACGTCACGATGCCACCAAGTTCTAGGGGCGCATCCACACATCATGTGAGCAAGATCATGAAGCCGTCGTAGTTGTCGATTTGGTCGATGGCGGGGGACGTGTCGTGGGTGTCATGGACGCCGATAGCCAACTATCCCTGAATCCATCAGATCAATTGAATCTTGTCAGTCGTTCGTCACTCGCCCAGTACTGCAGACGTCGCCAATCGTCGGGTCGCTACGTGTCTGGTCGCCGTTGCCGATTGCGTTTGCGTCCAATGTTGTGACTTCTGCTGTTCTGCCCACTGGTGTGTGTAAACGTGCGCTACCAGTCTAATCATCGTCACAATAGGCATCCTCTCTCGAATACGTACAAGAAGCTTTGCCTATCAGACAGACATCTTCGCTCTGCAAAGTAGTTCAGTTCAGTTCACTCTCAGAAAATGGGAAATCATCTACAGATGCACAAATATTTTCGCTTGACAAGCCAACTGGGCATCCTCTCCCGAAGTATTTGGTAGATTATTACTCTAGTTATCTATACTCACACAAACATTTTATTCAGTATATTTCTTATGTGATAAGTGAACTCACAAGGGCACATGTAGTTTTATCAGCGTGCTTCTTTCTTATGAGATCTGAACTCAAGAATTCAGTGAGCATGAACAGCTACGATTTTCTTCAATGATTTGCTAATTAAGGTAGCCCTCCTTGCTATGATTCATTTCATTTTTATCTTGCACAAGTAAACTGATCTTACCTGGTATTTCTTACTAGGGTAATTACTTTGATCTTTCAGACCTTTATATTGTTCTGGAACTTGCTTTGGTTGCGACACCACCCATGCATTGCATTGAAGTTGACTGAAATACAGATGGCTGTTTTGTTCAAAGCATTATCTTCCTTTTTCAGTGCAAGAAGCAATAGTGAGAAGCTACACAATACTCCCTCCGTATTTTGGGACCTAGGGAGTACAAATTTAGTCCCGAACTTTCCGCCAGCAGAACAGATTATAGAGGTTACCTTGGCAGGCAACAGATGGCGGTGATGTTGAGCACCTTGGATGGTGGGCATCCTCCTTCAGGAGATGGGATTGGAGCAGCTTCTCCTCTCCATGAAACATGCACAAAAGCTGATGGCACCCATCACATAGGGGGATGAAGAAAACCAGATGAGAGGAGATATTCGTACCTCCTGCCTGCTCGGTTTCCACGGGCAAAGATGCTTCACGAACCTTGCAGCAGAGAAGAGAGGGCGCTTTACGAACAGAGCACCAACTCCAAATCAAAAATACAGAGAGGGAAGTGATGGAGAGGGCACCTAGTCCATGGCGTCGGCACTTGGGTTAGCGCTGCAGAGAGCACCCTCGTCACGCGGCTTAAACCTAAATCAGGGCGCTCACTCCGCCGTGGCCGTGGATCCCGATCTGCTTCTCGATCTGGGGCGAAGGGGAGGCGAGGAGGTCGCCTGGTGGTCGAGAGGAGAGAAGGGGTGGGGCGCAGGCTGTGAGGGAGGTCGCTGGTGGCGACGGCAGCGACGGCAAACGAGGGAGAGGAGAAGAATTTGGGGAACAGGGTGCGGGGTGACGACGAGAGAGATGGGGCGGTCCTCGCGGGGTCCAGTGCCTACGTGGCCATCGCGAGAGAGCGCTCCTTACGCGACTGTTAGAAACTCTCAGCCCGCTCGCCGGCGGCGTGTGACCTGCCCGGGCTGACTCCGCTGCTGCACTAAGCCGGCTCCACACAGCAGGGTACGGTTTCAACAGTGTTCCGCCGTATGATGCGCGCGCGCCGCTCCGACCGCAAGCTGGCCCCGAGTCACCATCGATGCAGGCTGCCACTCCAACCCGCTGCGGCAGCGGACGCACTTCGTCAACCCGCCAGAGAGCCCCCGATGTGGCCGGTTCATCTCCGCGCCTGAAACACGCCTCCGAGCCACCTGTTGTTCGCCACACGCCGCTTCCGAGTCGCCGCGCTCGCCTCAAATCGCTGGCTCTCCACACCTGAGCCGCCCGGGCCGCCTTCATCAATCCGCCGCCGGACCAGGTGTCGGGCCGCTCCGGACTCACCTCGGCAATCTCCACCTTGCCACTCTTCTCCCGCAAGTCGCTGCCATAGTAAGGACTCGGACTCTACTTCATCGCCGAGTCGCCCATGGCGTGCAAACCGCCGTCGAAGTCGCCGGGTCACCACCGAACTGCGCCCGGTTCACCGTTCACACATCCAGCCAAGGCATAACTACGGACATAACTCGTCTTGCCGGGAGGTCTCTGCTATGCACCGCGTCGAGGTGCCGCCCAACTTGGTGCTGCGCTAAGCCGCCGTTCCATCTCCGCCATGACGCGCCGGGCGAGCCACCCCCTGCTTTGAGCCGGCCGCGCCAGGCACCATTTCCGCCGTCGTGGTAAACCGTCGTGGCAAGTTGAAAGACAAGTTGAAAGACGTCCTGCTTGGTTACTTAATCACATGCTGGTTTGAAGACAAGTTGAAAGACGTCCTGAAGAGCCAAATTAAAAGCATCAGCACCATGGACACAGACGCGGCAACTGATGGAAGGGGAATTGCGGCGAGCCGTCCTACCGGTTTAACACGGACCACTGCCATGGCCTTGAACTGCCGCCGCCGTCTTCCTCATGATGCCCTGAGTTACCGCGCTGGGCGTCGGCCCTTTTTTACTTCGTGGACCTTTTTAGGCTGCCGCGAGTCTCCTGTGAACTGCTCTGACTCCCGCCGGTTCACCTTTGCTGCTACGGACAAGGCCGATGTGACCCGCCTCCTGGTTGTTGCCTCACCCTCAAGCCGCCGCCTCCGTCGCGCCTGCGACTTCGACATGGCTCGGCCCAGCTCAGCCTCGTCTTTAAACCGCCGAGCCCCCGCTGGGTTGTCTCCGGTCGTGGCGGCCAACGGTCGACTGCGCTGTCTCCGCGCCCTCGCTAAGTCGACCAAGTTGCCGATGCCGCCATCTCGGGCCACCTCAGTTCGCTGCTCGCACAAACCGCCTGCCGGTCAAAGACCAACGCCGCAGTTTTTTGGCCGCGAGCCACGGGCACCTCCAGATCCGCCATGGCCCCGCGTGGTTCCGCCCGGCGCTTCTCTGCCGCAGCTGACCTCTGCCGCGGAGTTGAGTCGGCCTTGCTACCACAAGTCGCTGCCACGGCCGTTGCTGACCCGCCGTTTGTTTTTACTCTCTATCAGTCACTAGGAAGGAGCAGAAGACGGAGATACTGGCTACTGTTGCTATCGTTCCATTGATACATGCTAAAATTGGAGACAGTATAAGGAGTTATCAATGGTGTCAGATAAGTGGAGATGATGAGAAACAGTGGATTTCTCACAGTGCAGGTTTCCATGTTAAGCAGGGCCTGGTGAGTACAAGGCTGGATCTGGGGATGCCACTAGCAAGTTGTGTATGTATGCATACCATATCAAAAAGCAAATCATGCCAAAAGGAAAAGGGAGCAAGCTCTCACACAGAGAAACCAACTAAAAGACTCACGGTCTGAACTAAGTGTGCTACTGGTTGATGGGAACGGCCCATTTCAAAATCGAAAATGTTAACGCCCACACGTGTGGGTGTTTGCATCTCGCCCACACGCGTGGATCCGTGTTCGTTCGTGAGCGCACGAATCTTGGCATGTTTCTAGTGCCATGTAGGACTGGACTGATGTGTGGGCGTTCAGCCGGTCGCCCACACGGCCGTTTCACCACACAGGAGGGGCTGGTGTGTGGGCATTCAGCAGTTCGCCCATATGTCACTTTGCACGCACACACAAGGGTTAGTGTGTGGGCATTTGCCATCTCGCCCACACGTCCGTCTCCTCTCTCACACCCAAGCTGCTAGTTGCCATGTGTTTTGCAGTGCACATGGCAACTGCCCCTAGTGTGCTTTATAAACAGGTGGCAACTCTCTTTTTTTACCCGAGTTGCCATGTGTTTTGCAGGGTACGCGGCAACTGCGTAGTGTGCACGTAAGCAGATGGCAACTCTCTTTTATCGAGTTGCCAATGTTTTTGCATGGTACATGGCAACTGCCCTAACGTGCACGTAAGCAGATGGTAACTCTTCCTTTTTACATGGCAACAGCTCTAGCATGCTTGTGAGCACATGGCAACTCTCTCAACTGCCTAGTGTTAGTACGTGGCAACTCCTAAAGTTATGAAATCATGGCAACTACATTAGATCAGACCATACATGACAACTGCAGTTGAGCAACCATGGCAACTGCAGTTGTCCGACATGGCAACCGTAGTTCAGCGACATGGCAACTGCAGTTAAACGAACATGGACGAGGGTCTGGACCATGGCAACTGCGGGCGCACGGTGACCGTCACGCGTGGGGTGCGGGACCAGGAGGTACGAGGCCTGACATACGGGCGTGTGGGCGTTATCAACTTCGCCCACACGCACGCGTGTGAGAGGGATCAGGAGAGAAAAAAAGAGGCGTGTGGGCTAATTATTTTGCCCACACGTAGGTGTGTGGGCTGTTTCTCTTATACACAACACAAAATGTATGGGCGGATTCCCTAACGCCCACACGTGTGGCACTTATCGGCGTCCTTCAAAATTTGATGGGTAGGTGGTTAGTTGATTGGATGTGAAGGCCTTCACTCGGTCAACAGTTACTACCTCTGAAAAATATATCAGGTGATCCCGTCCTATCTATTTCATCTGTGTACAATAATATGTTTGCGAACAGTTATTCTGTCTTCCAATATTTTATACAGGACAATTATTTATGACAAAAGTAATGTTATATCAAGGATACGGAGCACGTACCAACATTATTTTGCACTAGTGCTTGTCCGTGTCATGATGCTTGATGGATACATACCTTCACCATGGTGATGAATCAACTCCGCGGTGAATAATATTAACTGGCCTGCCATATCAAGTGAAATCTATCCCGTATTTTTTATGTTATATGTTGCTTTTTTTTAAAAGAACAATGACTCCGGCTTGCAAAGTTATCTAATGCATGAAATGATCGATAAGGTTGACTAGAGGGGGGGGTGAATAGACAACTAACAATTTTAGCTTTTCTTTAGCAATTTAAACTTTGCATCAAAATAGGTTGTCTAGATATGCAACTAGATGAGCAACCTATATGATGCAACACGAATAGAAACACAAGCAAGCAAGATATATGAAACAAATAAGCTACACAAGTAATGGCACGAGATAACCAAAAGTGGAGACAGTGGAGACGAGGATGTGTTGCCGAAGTTCCTTCCCTTTGAGAGGAAGTACGTCTCCGTTGGAGCGGTGTGGAGGCACAATGCTCCCCAAGAAGCCACTAGGGCCACCGTAATCTCCTCACGCCCTCATATAATGCGAGATGCCGTGATTCCACTATTGGTGCCCTTGGAGGCGGCGACCGAATCTTTACAAGCGAGGTTGGGGCAATCTCCACAACTCAATTGGAGGCTCCCAACGACACCACGAAGCTTCACCACAATGGACTATGGCTTCGCGGTGACCTCAACCGTCTAGGATGCTCAAACACCCAAGAGTAACAAGATCCGCAAGGGATTAGTAGGGGGAATCAAATATCTCTCGGTGGAAGTGTAGATCGGGGCCTTCTCAACCACTCCCGAGCAAATCAACAAGTTTGGTTGGCTATGGATTGAGATCGGGCAAAGATGGAGCTTGGAGCATTAATGGAGCTTTAATGGTGGAAGAGGTAAGTCAACGGGGAAGAAGGAGACCCTTTATATAGAGTGTGGAAAAGATCCAACCATTACCCACCTACCAGCCCGCGGCCAGCGGTACTACCGCGCATGGCCAGCGGTACTACCGCAAGGCCGCGCGGTAGTACTGCTCGCAACCAAGCGGTACTACCGCACGGTAGTGCGGTACTACCGTACCACCCTACGGTACTGCCGCGAGCCCCAGCCAGGGAAACAGACGCAAGCTGGGGCGGTACTTCCGCATGCGCGGTACTACCGCGCCCTCAGCGCGGTACTACCGTGAGGCAAAAAGTCCCGATAGGGGGAAGGGGAACTTCCGTGCATACTTCCGCAAAAGAACGGAAGTAGCAAAAACTCGACACAGTAGTACTGCCGAGGGGAGGTACTACTGCCTGACCGCCTAGCGCGGTACTACCGCACGGCCAAAGCGGTACTACCGCGGCAGGTGCGGATGTAATTTTTTACATCCGCTCCTACTACCGCAACCGGGCGGCACTAGCCCGGTGGGCAGCGGTAGTATGGCTCCAGGGGAGCGGTACTACCGCGCGCCTGCGTGGTACTACCGTGGATGCCCACGGTACTACCGTTGATCCTGGAGCGGTACTACCGCAACCACACAAGCAGCCAGTCAACTGTGGCAGGAAAACGGAGGAAGCTCCAAGGAAGAAGGAGGGGATAAAAGGAGACGTGTACGTGATGATTCCACCCAAACCTTTCCAACGCGGACCCCCTCTTAATAGTACGGCTCTCCTACGACTCAAATCCACCAAAAGAAAACGTAGAAAAGACGCCGTCTTCGTCAGTCTTCGAGGGGCACCCAAACGTCTTGTGCCTAGCAGAGAAGAGTCTGGAAAGCTCATGGCACACGATTAGTCCGCAAATGCGTTGTCATCAATCACCAAAATACTTAGGGATAAATATGACCTTACAATCTCCCCCTTTTTGGTGGATTGATGACAAAACGGGATTTGCACAAAGAAAATAATATTAAGTAAATGCAAACCCCTCCTCTCTATAATATAGACGGGCTCCCCCTAGATGTGTGCCACCTAGATGAGTGCTTTGGACTGCACGTCACACGAATACTAGGATCAAAGCTCCCCCTATATTATAGAGACAAGGCATATCTATCACTAGACAAGATATACCAAACATAAGTTAACTAAGATAGATAGAGTGCATATGTCATACACCATATGGAGGATAGGTCTCGAAGGCACAAACCAAACAAAAGCAAACGCGCCAAACGAGGTCCAAACAAAACACACCAAGCACGACACACGCAAATCCCTACTGTAACGCCCTCGATGCGGCTATATCTCCCGCATGTCGAGGCACGACTTAGAGGCATAACCGCATTGAAAGCAATGTCGCAAGTCGAGAAATCATCACACATCCCATGTACATAAATAAGATAAAGGGGAGGTACATAGTTGGCTTACACTCGCCACGTCACATCAAAGTACATAAATAACATCCATCATACAAATCACTCATGGCCCGACTACGGCGCCAAAATAGAAAAGACCCCCAACATGCGACAAGGCCCTGAATCTACCCCGACTGGGCACCACTACTGATCATCAGGAAAAGACACATAGTAACGCTGAGAGTCCTCATCGTACTCCCACTTGAGCTCAAGCGCGCCATCTGGAGCTGTATCATCTGTCCCTGCATCTGGTGTAATAGTAATCTGTGAGCCACAGGGACTCAGTAATCTCGCACCCTCGCGATCAAGACTATTTAAGCTTAATAGGTAGGAAAGGGGTAATGCATAAGTGGAGCTGCAGCAAGCGAATAGCATATATGGTGGCTAATTTATTCGCAAAAGAGAGCAAGAAGAGGAGGCAAAGCACGAGCGAGAAACTAGGGAGCAACCTGCGCAAACATAACTCCAACACCGTGTCCGCTTCCCGGACTCCACCGAGAAGAGGCCATCACGGCAACACACTCAGTTGATTCATTTTAATTAATTAAGGTTCAAGTTATCTACAACCGGACATTAACAAATTCCCATCTGCCCATAACCGCGGGCACGGCTTTCAAAAGATCAATCCCTGCAGGGGGTCCCAACTTAGCCCATAACAAGCTCTCACGGTCAACGAAGGAATAGACCTCCACCCAAGACACATCGATCAGACTCGGTATCTCGGTACAACAAGACGATTAGACAGGTTAAAACAAGTCCAGCAACACCGCCCGAATGTGCCGACAAATCCCGATAGGAGCTGTACATATCTCGTTCTCAGGGCACACTCAGATGGTGCTGCAAGGGGCTCTAGTTCGGACCAACACTCAGAGGAGCACTGGCCCGTGGGGGCTAAAATAAAGATGACCCTCGGGCTCCGGAAACCCAAGGGAAAAAGGGGGTAGGTGGCAAATGGTAAAACCAATGTTGGGCATTGCTGGAAAAGCTGTAATCAAGGCGAACTATCAAGGGGTTCCCATTATAGCCCAACCGCGTAAGGGACGCAACAATCCGGGAACATAACACCGATATGACGGAAACTAGGGCGACAAGAGTGGAACAAAACACTAGGCGAGAGGCCGAGCCTTCCACCCTTTACCAAGTATATAGATGAATTAAGATAACATGGCAATATAATGATATCCCAACAAGTAAATAAATGTTCCAAAAAGGAACGGCTCCAATCTTCACCTGCAACTAACAACGCTATAAGAAGGGGGCTGAGCAAAGCGATAACATAGCCAATCAACGGTTTGCTAGGACAATGGTGGGTTAGAGGCTCAATCATGGCAATTGAGAGGCTGACAAGCAAGTGGTAGGCATCGTAGCATTGGCATAGCAAAAGAGCGAGCAAACTAGCATAGCAAAGATAGTAGTGATTTCGAGGGTATGATCATCTTTCCTGCACAGTTGTCAGAGTTGACTGGATCCTCAAAAGCAAACTCAATGGGCTCCTCGTTATACAACTAACCACGTGCAAGGGCAAACAATAATATGCAAAGATGGTATGCTATGCGGGATGCGATGCGGGATGCAAAATGCAAGACGTGACAGGAAATGCATGAACCTGGCCTCAACTTGGAAAACCAAGTGTGCCACTGGATAGAGGGGATGAAATCACCTGAAAACGATATAAAGATCATTGGAATCGGAGCTACGGTTTGGAAATGGCAAGCGTTTTATGAAACGAACCGATCTGCGATTTACAGCAAGTAGGCTCCTAAATGCAACGCAATGAACATGCTACAGCCACCAAACATGAAAACAAAATACATGGCAAGGATGTACACAAGATGCTTAACAAATCACTAGCACTGAGCCATAGCCAAATTCATCCATTATGAGGTTCAAACAAGCATGGCAAAAATGAATATGCAAAACAGATTTCAGACTTAGTGAATTTAACACTAGTCTGAAATTTCAGACCACGATGCTCTCTTCGGAGCAGCAAAACAACATGATAAATAACCTGAACATGACAAGTAATAACATGGCATGGAGCTACTCAACAAGCTTAACAAAACACCCAAGGTGACCTGGGGCCAAAAGGGTTCACAAAATACTCTAACGAGCACACGAACATAGATGAAACACAATCAGATTTCAGACTTTAGTGAAAACTGAGACATGCTGAAATTATAACTCACGAAGGCATGTAAACGAGCTCGATGCTCTCACTACGGTGCAAGTCATGGCAAGGCAAGCATATATCCATAAAGAAGGCACAAAATCCTAACTAGACATGACAAGAACAATGGCATAGCATGCATGGATCACTAACAATAGCATCGGCAAAATCGCAAACAAGTTGACGATCTGCCCAGATTTACCACGAAGAAAAAGTAGAGCTCGATTGACTCAAGGTAGAGCACTCCACATATGCAAATAAAGACATGGATGAATAGAGCATAATATAAATATCAAAACTCCCTTACTGATCATCCTCAAAAGAGGCACGGATCACTAGGAAACAAGCTAAACATATGGCATCATGAACTAAAATATCCCAGACTTAGTGAAAATCACTAAGTCCCTGAAAACAGAATTCTCAGGTACCTCTCTTTGCAAGCTTGCACAAGTCACCACACACATCCTAAAAATGCATGGGTGGCACCTCTGGAAAGAAGACAAAATGCTTAACAATTCATCCCAAAGACTCACAGGCATATCATGCACACAATAATCATGGCAAAAATGACAAAAGTCTATGATGAGCTAACGGATCTGCAATTTAACTCACGATGCCTCCTTCTAACAGCATTTTGGGCATCAACATGACCTCAAATGAAAATGATGCAATGGAATGAAATGATGTACATGTCGAGACGAAGATTTTGATATATCATATGTCCAAAACGGAGCTACGGATGCGGAGATATCTTCAGTCAAAGTTAGCATGAAACTTAAAGGGGGAGAGGGAAAGTCAACCCTCGCTAGGGTTTACTGTAGTGATCCGATCCAGATCTGGGTCGCACGCAACACGAGGTTCGACAACGACGGAGAGGACGCCGGCGTTGGGCCGGCCGGAGTTGGGGACGAGGCCGGGGCGTGGAGGCGGGTGGTGGAGCTCGCCGGAGCTGCGGTGGCGGCGGCCGGAAGGAGGGCGCGGCGAGGTGCGGTTGTCCCACCGGCAACGGATGCGGCGGCCGGGGCGGAGAACCGCGGCGGAGGGGGCGGCGAGCCCCCTGAGGCGAAGGAGACGGCGGCGGGGTCGGGCGCGGGGCGCGGCCCGGCTGCGCGGTGAGGGGGGCCCGCCTTGGGCCCGGGTGGGCTGGTGGCGCTGGCGGCGAAGTGGTCCCGTGGGGGGACACGTGGCGGCGGCTGACTGGGCGAGGGGGGCGCGGCGGACGTGTCCGGCTAGGGTCCGAACATGTCCGTCGGCGGCGGATCTGGCAGGGAGATGGTTTTTTTAGGGTTAGGGGGAGGGACTCCGCGAATTTGGAATGGGGGTGTATATATAGGCATAGAGGGAGCTAGGAGTGTCCAAATGAGGTGCGGTTTTCGGCCACGCGATCGTGATCGAACGCTCTAGGACATTAAGCAGAGTTTGGTGGGTTTTGGGCCAAATTGGAGTGGTGTTGGGCTGTAACACACACGAGGCCTTTTCGGTCCCTCGGTTAACCGTTGGAGTATCAAACGAAGTCCAAATGGTACGAAACTTGACAGGTGGTCTACCGGTAGTAAACCAAGGCCGCATGGCAAGTCTCGGTCCAATCCGGAAATGTTTAATCCCCACACACGAAAGAAAGCTAGAAATGACCACCGGAGGAGAACGAAGCGCCGGAATGCAAAACGGACAACGGGGAAAATGCTCGAGTGCATGAGATGAACATGTATGCAAATGCAATGCACGTGATGACATGATATGAGATGCACGAAAACGGAAACAACACACGGAGACAAAGACCCGAACCCGAGAATAAATATAACTTAATGCCGGAAACGACAAGAGTTGGAGTACAAATTGGGAAAGTTATATCTGGGGCGTTACAACACTCCACCACTACGAAAAGATCTCATCCCGTGATCTAGGACTGAAAGAATTCCGGGTACTCAGAACGGAGGTGATCCTCGCGTTCCCAGGTAGCTTCACGGTCAGAATGGTGTGACCACTTGACTTTGAGAAATTTGATTGACTTGTTGCGAGTCCTGCGTTCAGTCTCTTCAAGGATTGCAACTGGGTGCTCATGATAGGAGAGATCTTCTTGGAGCTCAATGTCCTCGAAGTTGACGGTGCGTTCAGGCGTCTTGAAGCACTTTCGGAGTTGGGAGACATGGAACACATCATGAACATTGGCAATGTTTGAAGGAAGCTCGAGTTGATAGGCGAGGTCGCCTCTCTTGCTGACAATCTTGAAAGGTCCGACGTATCTAGGGGCAAGCTTCCCTTTGATACCGAATCGACGAGTCCCTTTCATAGGGGAGACGCGGAGGTAAACATGATCTCCGATCTCGAAAGCCAAATCACGGTGCTTGCTATCATTGTAGCTCTTCTGGCGGGATTGGGCTGCTTTGAGGTTATCACGAATGACCTTGCACATTTCTTCTGCCTCTGTGATTAAGTCATTACCCAGCAGCTGACGTTCACCGGTTTCAGACCAGTTGAGAGGGGTACGGCACTTCCTACCATACAGAATTTCAAATGGGGCCTTGCCCGAACTTGCTTGAAAACTGTTGTTGTATGAGAATTCAGCATAAGGAAGACAATCCTCCCACTTCATGCCGAAGGAGATAACACAAGCCCTGAGCATATCTTCAAGAATCTGGTTGACACGCTCGACTTGACCGCTTGTTTGAGGATGGAAAGTAGTGCTGAAGCGAATGTTGGTGCCCATGGCCTTCTGAAAAGAATCCCAAAACTTGGAGGTAAAGATGCTGCCACGGTCTGAAGATATCACTTGAGGAATACCGTGCAGTGAGACAATTCGAGAGGTATAGAGTTCCGCCAATTGAGCTGCAGTGATCGACTCTTTGATAGGCAGAAAGTGAGCCACTTTGGTGAGCTTGTCGATGACAACGAATATAACATCATTGCCACGCTTGGACTTTGGAAACCCAGTCACGAAGTCCATTTCAATGTGGTCAAACTTCCATTCTGGAATGGCAAGAGGTTGGAGGAGACCTGCTGGCCTTTGGTGTTCTGCCTTCACTCTTCTGCATACATCACATTCATTCACGAATTGAGCGATTTCGCGCTTCATTCGAGTCCACCAATAAGTTTGCTTCAGATCCTGATACATCTTCGTGCTCCCAGGGTGGATGGAGAGGAGAGAGTTGTGAGCCTCGTTCATGATCACTTTACGGAGGTCACCTTTGGGCACAACAATTCGATCCTCGAAGAAGAGAGTGTCCTTGTCATCAAGTCGGTAGCACTTGTACTTGGTCTGACTCTTTGCGATACCAATCTTCACCTTTTTCACCATAGCATCAAGAAGCTGGGCTTGGCGAATCTGGTCTTCCAGGATAGGAGAAAATTTAAGGTTGGCGAGGAAACCTTGAGAAACAATTTGCAGATTAAGTTTGCGGAAAGCTTCACAAAGCTCGGGTTGATAAGGCTTCAGAATCAGACTGTTGCAATATGCTTTCCTGCTCAAAGCATCAGTAATCACATTGGCCTTGCCTGGAGTATACTCAATACTCGGATTGTACTCTTGAATCATTTCGACCCATCGAGTTTGCCTGAGGTTGAGATTAGGCTGGGTGAAGATGTACTTGAGACTCTTGTGATCAGTGAAAATATCCACTTTCCTTCCCAATAGAAGATGTCTCCAAGTCAACAAAGCATGCACAACTGCCGCCAACTCGAGATCATGAGTGGGGTAGTTCTTCTCATTAGGCTTCAACTGGCGAGAGGTATAAGCAACAACTTTCTTCTCTTGCATCAGTACAGCACCGAGACCTTGGAGAGAGGCATCACAAAAGACCTCGTACGGCTTGGTTTCATCAGGCAGAGTCAGAACTGGAGCAGTGATCAATTTCTCTTTCAAAGTGTTGAAAGCAATATCACACTCCGGAGACCAAACGTACTTGACGTGCTTCTGAAGAAGATTTGAGAGAGGCTTCGTGATCTTGGAAAAGTTTTCAACGAATCTTCGGCAGTAGCTTGCGAGACCGAGGAAGCTACGGAGTTGCTTCACGTTCTGAGGAGGTTCCCAATTAACAATTGCAGACACCTTCTCAGGATTCACGGCAATGCCCTTGGCAGAGATGATATGACCAAGATAAAGCACCTCATCGAGCCAAAATTCACACTTGGAGAACTTGGCGTAGAACTGATGTTCCCTGAGCTTGTCAAGAACCAAACGCAAGTGCTTGGCATGATCTTCCTTGTTCTTCGAGAAAACCAGAATGTCGTCGAGATAGACCAAAACGAAGTCATTGGTGTAGGGGTTGAAGATGAAGTTCATCATGCGAGAGAACGTCGGAGGAGCGTTGGAGAGGCCAAAAGACATGACAGTGTATTCATATGACCCATAGCTTGTCCTGAAGGCCGTCTTGGGAATATCTTGTTCACGAATGCGAATCTGATGATAACCCATACGAAGATCAAGCTTGGAGAATACTTGGGAACCCTTTAGTTGTTCGAACAGCTCATTGATGTTGGGAAGTGGGTATTTGTTCTTGATGGTCTTCTTGTTCAATGGACGATAATCAACACAAAGTCGGTCCGTTCCATCCTTCTTCTTCACAAAAAGAACACCACAACCCCATGGAGAAGTACTAGGCCGAATAAGACCCATTCTTTCTTGAACATCGAGTTGTTTCTTCAACTCCTTCAACTCTTCAGGGCCGAGCTTGTAGGGATGTTTGCACACAGGTTCCGTACCGGGATCAAGTTCAATAACAAATTCAACCGGCCGGTGCGGGGGCATTCCTAGGAGTTCTTCTAGGAAGACGTCTTGATACTCACAGACGACTGGAATCTGCGAAATAGCATCCAATTCACCCTTCTCATTGAGAGAAAACAACCGGATTGTATCATCCCGAGCGGCAAAGACAATGACATCCTCAGATGAATGAGTCAGTTGAATCTTCCTGGCTGCACAATCAAGCTGAGCTTTATGCTTAGAGAGCTAGTCCATCCCGAGAATAAGATCGATATCCGAATCACCAAGAACATTTGGAGAAGCCAAGAACTTATAATCGCCCAAAGTGATTGTAACATCCGGAACACATACTCGAGATGTCATTTGACGGGCCGGAGAAACAATAGCCAATGGTTTCGACAACACTTGAGTACGAAAATCATGCTTAGATGCAAAAAGGTCTCGACATAAAACAATGCGATGCACCAGTGTCAAAAAGAACCCTTGCAGGAATATCGTTAACAGGAAGGTTACCCATGATGACATCTGAAGAATCCTCTGCCTGAGCTGCATTCACCATATTGACCTTGGCGTACTTGGGGTTATGCTTGACCACTGCTGTACTTGCCGATCTGATAGGAGGAGGAGGAGGAAGACGCCTCTGGTTGAAACACTTGTTGGCGTAGTGACCCTTCTGTTGGCACTTGTTGCACGTGACCTCTGAAAGCGGACGGTGGTACGGAGCACTCGATCTTGGAGCTTGAGAAGAAGTCTTGTTCTGAAAGACTGGGTTGGGTGGGTGGGAAGAACCACTGCCACCTTTACTCTTCTGCTGATACGGCTGACGGAACGGAGGAGGAGGAAGCCAATACTTCTGCTGCTTGGCCACTTGAGTAGAGGAAGAAGGTGTAGTGTCTCTGACTCGCTTCCTGGAAGCATCACACCTCAACTGAGCAGCCTCTTGCTTCAGTGCCATGTTGTAGAACTCATCGTATCTCAGCGGCTCGAAGAGGACAAGAGCGAGCTGAATTTCTTCACGGAGACCACCCCTAAACTGATAGATCATGCTCTTCTCATCAGGAACATCCTGCTTGGCAAAACGGGCGAGCTTCTGGAACAACTTGTTGTAGTCATAGACAGACAAAGAGCCTTGCTTTAGATTGCGGAATTCCTCACATTTGCTTTCAGTCACACTCTGAGGGATGTGATGAGCTCGGAATGTTGGGGAACATAGTAATTTCAAAAAATTTCCTACGCACACGCAAGATCATGGTGATGCATAGCAACGAGGGGGAGAGTCTGATCTACGTACCCTTGTAGATCGCAACGGAAGCGTTGACACAACATAGAGGAAGTAGTCGTACGTCTTCTTCCCGATCCGACCGATCCAAGCACCGTTACTCCGGCACCTCCGAGTTCTTAGCACACGTTCAGCTCGATGACGATCCCCGGGCTCCGATCCAGCAAAGCTTCGGGGAGGAGTTCCGTCAGCACGACGGCGTGGTGACGATCTTGATGTACTACCGACGCAGGGCTTCGCCTAAGCACTACAACGGTATGATCGAGGTGGAATTTGGTGGCAGGGGGCACCGCACACGGCTAAGGAACGATCTCAAGGATCAACTTCTGTGTCTAGAGGTGCCCCCTGCCCCCGTATATAAAGGATCCAAGGGGGAGGGGCTGGCCGGCCAAGGAGGAGGCGCAGGAGAGTCCTACTCCCACTGGGAGTAGGATTCCCCCTCCAATCCTAGTCCAACTAGGATTCCTCGGAGGGGAAAAGAGGAGGAGGTGGCCGGCCACCCTTTCCTAGTCCTAATAGGACTAGGGGAAGGTGGAGGCGCGCAGCCCATCTAGGGCAGCCCCTTCTCTTTTCCACTAAGGCCCATTATGGCCCATTTAGCTCCCGGGGGGTACCGGTAACCCTCCCGGTATTCCGGTAAATCCCGATTTCACCCGGGACACTTACGATGTCCAAACATAGGCTTCCAATATATCAATCTTTATGTCTCGACCATTTCGAGACTCCTCGTCATGTCCGTGATCACATCCGGGACTCCGAACAACCTTTGGCACATCAAAATGCATAAACTCATAATAACTGTCATCGTAACTTTAAGCGTGCGGACCCTACGGTTCGAGAACAATGTAGACATGACCGAGACACGTCTCTGGTCAATAACCAATAGCGGGACCTGGATGCCCATATTGGATCCTACATATTCTACGAAGATCTTTATCGGTCAGACCGCATAACAACATACGTTGTTCCCTTTGTCATCGGTATGTTACTTGCCCGAGATTCGATCGTCGGTATCCAATACCTAGTTCAATCTCGTTACTGGCAAGTCTCTTTACTCGTTCCGTAATACATCATCTCACAACTAACATCTTAGTTATAATGCTTGCAAGGCTTATGTGATGTGTATTACCGAGAGGGCCCAGAGATACCTCTCCGACAATCGGAGTGACAAACCCTAATCTCGAAATACGCCAACCCAACATCTACCATTGGAGACACCTGTAGTACTCCTTTATAATCACCCAGTTACATTGTGACGTTTGGTAGTACCCAAAGTGTTCCTCCGGCAAACGGGAGTTGCATAATCTCATAGTCATAGGAACATGTATAAGTCATGAAGAAAGCAATAGCAACATACTAAACGATCGGGTGCTAAGCTAATGAAATGGGTCATGTCAATCAGATCATTCAACTAATGATGTGACCTTGTTAATCAAATAACAACACATTGTTCATGGTTAGGAAACTTAACCATCTTTGATTAACGAGCTAGTCAAGTAGAGGCATACTAGTGACACTCTGTTTGTCTATGTATTCACACATGTATTATGTTTCCAGTTAATACAATTCTAGCATGAATAATAAACATTTATCATGATATAAGGAAATAAATAATAACTTTATTATTGCCTCTAGGGCATATTTCCTTCACGGAAATCACGACGGAAATCATCCCAAGTGATCAAACGTCCACCTCTGGAATCCTGGTACTGCTGGAACCACTCTGCAGCATGATATTTGAGCTGGAAAGAAGCGAACTTGACGAAATCTTCAGGCCTGACGTTGCTGCATTCAAAATGCTTGCCCAGATCCACTAGCCAATCGTCAGCATCGGTAGCCTCCACACAATTGCTGAACATCTTTGGACCATTTGCGAGGAACTGGTTCAGAGTAGCAAAATGGTTCTGGTTGTTGCCTTGATTCCCTTGACTGCCTTGATTGCGTTCTTGGAGGATTTGCATGATCAACTGTGTATTTGCATTGGTTGCGGCCATCATAGCTTGCCAAGCCTCCGGAGGAGGTGGAGGTGGTGGCGGATCAGGATTCGGAGTCGTGCGCGTTGGAGGAGCCATCCTGAAGAGGTTGACCACCATTAGCACACAAATAGACACATATTGAAGGTGAATCCAACGGAATGAAAATTGCAACATAAAGTCTTCACATCCGAACAAAATGAACGAATGCACTTCTCTTGAAGTGGTCACATATTCCTAAATTGCGAAGCCACGAAGAATCAGGTAGAAGAGGTACATCAACGAGGGATGGAATCAACATATGACGTCGAAGCAACTCGAATACCACAACTTGAAATAAAACCAAGGGTTGGCTTGCGAAATAAGCCGGAACAAACATATGATAGAAATTTCGTCCGAAGTTTTCGTGGTGGGAACTACACGGGCTCGATCGTACAGCACCATCATGTACAAGGCAGTGCACATGACATACGAAGCGTCCCCGAGTCAGCATAGCCAAGGACTCTTTAAGACACAATGAGACCACTGTAAAATCGACCGTGAATAGGCGAACCACTAGACGTCGAACCCCAATTTCATATCATACATCTGTCGGAAAGATATCCTAAGAGCTACTTGAATTCCCACCTATGAAACTCCCGAAACTTTCCGGTTATGCAATCAGGTGTTGGGGATACAGGGGAAGCATAATATCTCACCCAAACTAGCAAATCCTACATCCAGCTGTATCCATCCTTCAACACATAACCAAGAAACCTTCGGAAACCATCTACCTCAACCTTCGAAAAGCATCCGTTATACAAGTTATGGCGATACTCCCGAACTCCCGCCCCAGTACTGGGTGGCGTCGAGGTTATCTCACCAACGAACTGCATAAAGGAGATTTTCGATGTCGCAAACATATCTCAAGTATTCTAGAATTGCAACGATAAAATTATGATGACAACACCTCAGAGCTCAACTCCCCGGGACACTTCCACTAAACCCCTGACAGGAGGCACCAAGACAGTATTCTCATCATAAGCCATCGGAACAAATCCAAGATACTCGCGTGATCCTAAATTTTTTTTTGTGAAATTTGAGAAGAGAAGAGTCAAAACTCTATGTCAGGATGCCTTACCAGAGCGATGAGGAGACTGGGAAGTAAAAATTATTCCTAAGCTCTCCGATATATAATTCCTAAGGACTCAAAACATTTTTCTAGACACAACTCGGCTGCTAAAAACGATCAAGCAATGGGGGCTCCTAAGGTCGGAGAAGGCTCATATTACCAACTTGTAACGCCCTCGATGCGGCTATATCTCCCACGTGTCGAGGCACGACTTAGAGGCATAACCGCATTGAAAGCAATGTCGCAAGTCGAGAAAACATCACACATCCCATGTACATAAATAAGATAAAGGGGAGGTACATAGTTGGCTTACACTCGCCACGTCACATCAAAGTACATAAATAACATCCATCATACAAATCACTCATGGCCCGACTACGGCGCCAAAATAGAAAAGACCCCCAACATGCGACAAGGCCCTGAATCTACCACGACTGGGCACCACTACTGATCATCAGGAAAAGACACATAGTAACGCTGAGAGTCCTCGTCGTACTCCCACTTGAGCTCAAGCGCGCCATCTGGAGCTGTATCATCTATCCCTGCATCTGGTGTAATAGTAATCTGTGAGCCACAGGGACTCAGCAATCTCGCACGCTCGCGATCAAGACTATTTAAGCTTAATAGGTAGGAAAGGGGTAATGTATAAGTGGAGCTGCAGCAAGCGAATAGCATATATGGTGGCTAACTTATTCGCAAAAGAGAGCGAGAAGAGGAGGCAAAGCACGAGCGAGAAACTAGGGAGCAACCTGCGCAAACATAACTCCAACACCGTGTCCGCTTCCCGGACTCCGCCGAGAAGAGGCCATCACGGCAACACACTCGGTTGATTCATTTTAATTAATTAAGGTTCAAGTTATCTACAACCGGACATTAAAAAATTCCCATCTGCTCATAACCGCGGGCACGGCTTTCGAAAGATCAATCCCTGCAGGGGGGTCCCAACTTAGCCCATAACAAGCTCTCACGGTCAACGAAGGAATCGACCTCCACCCAAGACACATCGATCAGACTCGGTATCTCGGTACAACAAGACGATTCGACAGGTTAAAACAAGTCCAGCAACACCGCCAGAATGTGCCGACAAATCCCGATAGGAGCTGCACATATCTCGTTCTCAGGGCACACTCAGATGAGCAGTCCATACAACTAAAACCAGCCCTCGAGTTTCCCCGAGGTGACGCTGCAAGGGGCTCTAGTTCGGACCAACACTCAGAGGATCACTGGCCCATGGGGGCTAAAATAAAGATGACCCTCGGGCTCCGGAAACCCAAGGGAAAAAGGGGGTAGGTGGAAAATGGTAAAACCAATGTTGGGCATTGCTGGAAAAGCTTTAATCGAGGCGAACTATCAAGGGGTTCCCATTATAGCCCAACCGCGTAAGGGACGCAACAATCCGGGAACATAACACTGATATGATGGAAACTAGGGCGGCAAGAGTGGAACAAAACACTAGGCGAGAGGCCGAGCCTTCCACCCTTTACCAAGTATATAGATGAATTAAGATAACATGGGAATATAATAATATCCCAACAAGTAAATAAATGTTCCAAAAAGGAACGGCTCCAATCTTCACCTACAACTAACAACGCTATAAGAAGGGGGCTGAGCAAAGCGGTAACATAGCCAATCAACGGTTTGCTAGGACAATGGTGGGTTAGAGGCTCAATCATGGCAATTGGGAGGCTGACAAGCAAGTGGTAGGCATCATAGCATTGGCATAGCAAAAGAGCGAGCAAACTAGCATAGCAAAGATAGTAGTGATTTCGAGGGTATGATCATCTTGCCTGCACAGTTGTCAGAGTTGACTGGATCCTCAAAAGCAAACTCAACGGTCTCCTCGTTAGCGAACTCGTCTCCCGGCTCTACCCAACAACACAAACAAGCAACAAGGATACAATCAACCACGTGCAAGGGCAAACAATAATATGCAAAGATGGTATGCTATGCGCGATGCGATGCGGGATGCAAAATGCAAGACGTGACAGGAAATGCATGAACCTGGCCTCAACTTGGAAAACCAAGTGTGCCACTCGATAGAGGGGATGAAATCACCTAAAAACGATATAAAGATCATTGGAATCGGAGCTGCAGTTTGGAAATGGCAAGCGTTTTACGAAACGAACCGATCTGCGATTTACAGCAAGTAGGCTCCTAAATGCAACGCAATGAACATGCTACAGCCACCAAACATGAAAACAAAATACATGGCAAGGATGTACACAAGATGCTTAACAAATCACTAGCACTGAGCCATAGCCAAATTCATCCATTATGAGGTTCAAACAAGCATGGCAAAAATGAATATGCAAAACAGATTTCAGACTTAGTGAATTTAACACTAGTCTGAAATTTCAGACCACGATGCTCTCTTCGGAGCAGCAAAACAACATGATACATAACCTGAACATGACAAGTAAGATCATGGCATGGAGCTACTCAACAAGCTTAACAAAACACCCAAAGTGACCTGGGGCCAAAAGGGTTCACAAAATACTCTAACGAGCACACGAACATAGATGAAACACAATCAGATTTCAGACTTTAGTGAAAACTGAGACATGCTGAAATTATAACTCACGAAGGCATGTAAACGAGCTCGATGCTCTCACTACGTTGCAAGTCATGGCAAGGCAAGCATATATCCATAAAGAAGGCACAAAATGCTAGCTAGACATGGCAGGAACAATGGCATAACATGCATGGATCACTAACAATAGCATCGGCAAAATCGCAAACAAGTTGACGATCTGCCCAGATTTACCACGAAGCAAAAGTAGAGCTCGATTGACTCAAGGTAGAGCACTCCACATATGCAACCAAAGACATGGATGGATAGAGCATAACATAGATATCAAAACTCCCTTACTGATCATCCTCAAAAGAGGCACAGATCACTAGGAAACAAGCTAAACATATGGCATCATGAACTAAAATATCCCAGACTTAGTGAAAATCACTAAGTCCCTGAAAACAGAATTCTCAGGTACCTCTCTTTGCAAGCTTGCACAAGTCACCACGCACATCCTAAAAATGCATGGGTGGCACCTCTGAAAAGAAGACAAAATGCTTAACAATTCATCCCAAAGACTCACAAGCATATCATGCACACAATAATCATGGCAAAAATGACAAAAGTCTATGATGAGCTAACGGATCTGCAATTTAACTCACGATGCCTCCTTCTAACAGCATTTTGGGCATCAAGATAACCTCAAATGAAAATGATGCAATGGAATGAAATGATGTACATGTCGAGGCGAAGATTTTGATATATCATATGTCCAAAACGGAGCTACGAATGCGGAGATATCGTCAGTCAAAGATAGCATGAAATTTAAAGGGGGAGAGGGAAAGTCAACCCTCGCTAGGGTTTACTGTAGCGATCCGATCAAGATCTGGATCGCACGCAACACGAGGTTCGACAACGACAGAGAGGACGCCGGCGTTGGGCCGGCCGGAGTTGGGGACGAGGCCGGGGTGTGGAGGCGGGCGGTGGAGCTCGCCAGAGCTGCGGTGGAGGCGGCCGGCCGGCGCGGCAGGGCCGGAAGGAGGGCGCGGCGAGGTGCGGTCGTCCCGCCGGCGACGGATGCGGCGGCCGGGGCGGAGAACCGCGGCGGAGGGGGCGGCGCGCCCCCTGAGGCGAAGGAGACGGCGGCGGGGTCGAGCGCGGGGCGCGGCCCGGCTGCGCGGTGAGGGGGCCCGCCTTGGGCCCGGGCGGGCCGGTGGCGCTGGCGGCAAAGTGGTCCCGCGGGGGGACACGTGGCGGCGGCTGACTGGGCATGGGGGGCGCGGCGGACGTGTCCGGCTAGGGTCCGGACATGTCCGTCGGCGGCGGATCTGGCAGGGAGATGGTTTTTTTAGGGTTAGGGGGAGGGACTACGCGAATTTGGAATGGGGGGTGTATATATAGGCATAGAGGGAGCTAGGAGTGTCCAAATGAGGTGCGGTTTTCGGCCACGCGATCGTGATCGAACGCTCTAGGACATGGAGCAGAGTTTGGTGGGTTTTGGGCCAAATTGGAGGGGTGTTGGGCTGCAACACACACGAGGCCTTTTCGGTCCCTCGGTTAACCATTGGAGTATCAAACGAAGTCCAAATGGTACGAAACTTGACAGGCGGTCTACCGGTAGTAAACCAAGGCCGCATGGCAAGTCTCGGTCCAATCCGGAAATGTTTAATCCCCACACACGAAAGAAAGCTAGAAATGACCACCGGAGGAGAACGAAGCGCCGGAATGCAAAACGGACAACGGGGAAAATGCTCGAGTGCATGAGATGAACATGTATGCAAATGCAATGCACGTGATGACATGATATGAGATGCACGAAAACGGAAACAACACACGGAGACAAAGACCCAAACCCGAGAATAAATATAACTTAATGCCGGAAACGGCAAGAGTTGGAGTACAAATTGGGAAAGTTATATCTGGGGCGTTACACCTACACTCTCCCCCCTTTGGCATCGAGACGCCAAAAAGGCAGAGAGGACACCTACAACACAAGTGGTGGCTCAAGCAGAGAAGTCGTCCCACTGCTCCTCGTGCTCCTCGTCAGACTCGGTGGCGGGGATAGTCTCCTCCATGTCATCCTATGAACTGGTCCACTTGTAGCCCTGCTTAGTCATCCAGGCAGCCTCAGGAGTGATGACGTCCTCAGACCCGCGAGACACATCCTCTCCATAGAGCCTCATCACCTTCTTGTCACGACGACGACTCTCCTTGTCAGACACGTGAGCCATGTACTGTCCCTTCGCCTGCATGCAGAAGAGAGTCTTCATATTGTTCTTCAGCTTCTTGGCCCATGATGGCTCAGAGGAAGAAGTGGTGGACCTGGCAGCACGGTCCTCAGTAGCACGGTCCTCAGCATGGTCCTCAGCAGCCTCCCCCTGACCAGCAGCCCTCCTAGCAGACGATGCCTCAGCACGAGTAGTGGTGTTGGCCCAGTTGGGCTTGACGCGGAGGCTGATGGACTCATGGCGAATCCAGTCTGGAGCAAGGAACTCATCACCTGGATACGTCTTCTCCCAAGTGGAAGAGAGCAGCAGAAACAGATACGGTCCATAGATAGGTACCTTGCGAGTGAACACCGCAAACCGAAGCTCACACCACATGATGTGAGAGACATCAAGTGGCTGAGTCTGAGAGGAACATGCCTCTGCACACAAGAGCAACATGTCCACTACATATGCATGAACCTTGTCCTTGTCGCCAATGCGTGGGAACAGAGTGTTGCGGAAGATGCGATGCATGATATCCAGAAAAGAGTTCAACACCCAAGTAGACTTTCCATTGGGGAGTACCTTCTCAACAAGGAAGGGATGAAGCAGGTTCTTGTTGGCAGACTCAGAGTTGGCATGGGGGCGGACGCCAACGGGGGTGTGAAGCCCATCATCAGGAATGTGCAGCAGATCCATGAACTCCTTCCATGTAGCAGATAGCTGGCGGCCATTGGTCATCCAAGTCATCCTCCGCTCCTCCCCAGGATGAAAGTACACTGAGGCAAAGAACTGACAGATAAGCTCAGGGTCATAGTCAAGGTGAAAGGAGATCACCGGCTCAATAGCAAACTGCTCCACCAAGTCCAGAGCCTCTCCAAAGTAGTCACGAAACTTGTCTTTCCGCAGGTGATGCATATCTATCCACTTGACATCCACGTAGGTGTTCTGCTTGTTCTTGATCACATCCAGATAGATGAGAACTTGTTGCTTGGTCCAGAACATCTCGGTGCCTCTGAGGGTAGCCCGAGGATTCACATAGGGATTGATCTTCCGGCGCTCGACATACTCAGTGGTTGAAATCTCGTCCATGGCCTTAGCCGGTTCCTTTTGCTTGCTGGCAGTGGTCTTGACATTGCGCTTGGGGGCATTGGAGCCCTCTGGGGCTTCATCTTGGGGGTTGCGTAGACGCTTGGAGCCAGTGTCACGACTGGGATTGAAACGGCGAGAGCCACCACCTGAGACACAGAACGCAAAAACACCCACAACAGCCAAGAGAGATTAATGCAAAGATCACAACAAAGTCAAGTGAAACAAGTAGAAAGCACACATGATACATGCCTAGAGAGAGATTTGATCCCTACGGTAGTACTGCCAAGAGCTGTGGAGCTAAGAGAGTAGTATGGCTCATAGACGCGGTAGTATGCCCTTAGCACCGCGGCCGCAGAGCGGTAGTACCACGTCCGCGGAGCGGTAGTACCGCTCGGTGCGGTCGTACCGCGCCTGACGGGCGGTAGTGCCGCGAGAGTGGTAGTACCGCACATCGGGCATGGTAGTACCGCGCCGCATCAGATCTGAACTTGTTCAAATCTAAGAAAGCCCGCGAAAACACGGCGGTACTATGGTAGGACAGAGCTACCACAAGACAGCATATCAAGTATGTTTCCTACGCATCACGACTCTCCTACTTCCTACTCTTGCATATATTTGGCCTAAAATCTCAAGAACAACAAGTTTCTCCCCAAAAGCCTAGAAGCAAGAGAACAGCCAAGAAAAAGAGGGATTTGGGGAAAAACCTTGGTCCATGGCAAGAGGAAGTGGTGGGGAACGATCCCACCGGTCGAAATCCGAGGAGAGTGGCCGGAGACGGAGATCCGGCGAGGGCCTCCGGCACCGTTCTTGAGAGGGAGAGACGTGGGGAGAGAGACAATGAATGGGTATGGGGAGTTGGAACTCCCCTGCCCGAGTCATAACCCCCCACGCGCCCTTGACGGCGCGGTAGTACCGTGCCCAGACATGGTAGTACCGTGCCTCCCAAGCGGTAGTACCGCGTCCAGACGCGGTAGTACCGTGGGCTCAAGAAGATGCACGTTTCGAGCGTGAAAAACACGATCTTTGCACAAACCACTCCGAGCCAACACAACACCACAAGACCACGCAACACACAAAACCAGAAAGGCACACGACAAACGAACCAACCATGAGACACCACCTCTCCAAAAGAGAGGGCGGTGGCCGTAGCCACCTATGTTTGAGTCAATTGGTATGGCACCGTGAAGAATTATCCTTGGGTCCATGACCAAAACTCGTCTTTGAAGCACAGGTACCATCAAACATGGCTAATGTGAAAGACTTGATTGATTTATGCATAATGGGGGGAGGGAGAGTTCATTGAGAGAACATCACTCCCCCTATGCCCATGCCTACATCTAAACAAGACAACAAGTTGAGTGTGGTGGGGTGTGCAGGGGTTCAAGCAACATTGCTCGAATCAATGATATTTAGCTCATGCCTTAACTCACGAAATCTTGCTTCATCCAAGGGCTTCATGAAGATATCTGCAAGGTTATCATGAGTGTTGACATAGTTGAGCTCGATCTCTCCTCGCCTGATGTGATCCCGGATGAAGTGATACGGATCTCAATATGCTTTGTCTTGAAGTGTTGCACCGGGTTGAGAGAGATCTTGATGGCACTTTCATTGTCACACCAAAGAGGCACTTTGTCACAAGTGACACCATAATCCTTTAAAGTTTGCCTCATCCATAAGAGTTGTGCACAACAACTACCGGCCGCAACATACTCCGCTTCGGTGGACGAGAGAGACACACAACTTTGCTTTTTGGAAGACCAACTTACCAAAGAGCAACCAAGGAATTGGCACCCTCTGGAAGTGGACTTCCTATCCACTTTGTCTCCCGCCCAATCGGAATCCGAGTACCCTACAAGCTTGAAGTTTGATCCTCTTGGGTACCATAAGCCAAAATTTGGGGTATGAGCCAAATATCGAAAGATTCGTTTGACCGCCACATAGTGACTTTCCTTAGGTGCGGCTTGAAACCGTGCACAAATTCCCACACTCAACATGATGTCCGGTCTAGATGCACAAAGGTAAAGCAAGGATCCAATCATGGAACGATATACCTTTTGATCCACCACTTTACCATTGGGATCTAAGTCAAGTTGGCACTTGGTGAGCATTGGAGCGGAAGCCGGCTTGACGTAACTTAGCTTGAATCTCTTGAGCATGTCTTGAGTGTATTTGGATTGATTGATGAAGGTTCCTTCTCTTCTTTGCTTCACTTCGAACCCTAGAAAGAACTTCAACTCCCCCATGGAGGACATCTCGAACTTTGAGGTCATGAGAGCGGCAAATCCTCATTGAAAGCTTTGTTAGGAGAACCAAAGATAATATCATCAACATATAATTGGCACACAAACAACTCCCCTTTGACCTTCTTAGTAAAAAGAGTGGGGTCGATTATCCCAACTTCAAACCCACGGTCTTGTAACAACTCGGTAAGGTGGTCATACCACGCACGTGGGGCTTGTTTAAGGCCATAGAGTGCCTTATCGAGTTGATACACATGATCGGGAAAGTAGGGATCCTTGAACCCGGGGGGTTGCTTGACGTACACCAATTCATTAATGGGACCATTAAGAAACGCACTCTTCACATCCATTTGATGTAACTTAAAGTTATGATGAGAAGCATATGCAATCAACATGCGAATGGATTCAAGACGAGCAACGGGAGCAAAGGTTTCACCGTAGTCGATACCCTCGACTTGGGAGTAGCCTTGTGCTACCAAACGAGCCTTGTTGCGAATGATAATCCCATGGGCATCTTGCTTGTTCTTGAATATCCACTTGGTTCTAATGACATTGTGGTTTCCCGTTGGCCTTGGCACCAATCTCCACACTTTGTTGCGCTCGAAGTTGTTGAGTTCTTCGTGCATGGCATTGAGCCAATCCGGATCTTCTAGCGCCTCATAGACCTTGAGTGGTTCCACACAAGAGACAAACGCGCGATGCTCACAATAATTTGCTAATTGTCTACGAGTGCTTACCCCCTTTCTTAAGCTTCCAAGCACATTCGTCATGAGATGATCCTTGGTGGAGAGCTTGGAAGCAACCTTGGCAGCACGACGCTCTAATTCCTCCTCGGTGGTGAGTTGAGGAGCGGTTACTTGATCATCTTGAGCGCCGTCATGAACTTGTTCTTGATCTTGAACTTGCTCGGGGGAGAGAACTTGACCTTGTTTTAGGATGATTAATGATGGTAGTTTTGATGTTGGAGGTTACCTTGTTGGTGGCTTTAGCCATGAGGCACTTGGCGGTGATGCTCTCATTGGGTGAGTCGAAGAGAGACACTCATGACGTTGTTGCAATGTCCACGGAGGCCATGGCAACCGACTCATCATCTTCATCATCGTCATCATCCTCATTGTACTCTTCTTGCACAACCAAGGCCTTGGGAGGAGTCTTCTTGGTGAAGTTGTTCTTGTTGGGGAACGACTTGGCCTTGTCCTTTCGGATGAGTTTGCCACCATTGTCTTCCCTCTTCTCATACGGGCATTCCGCAACGAAATGACTCACGTTGCCGCAATTGTAGCAAGTCCTTACATGTTGCTTGCCCCTTGTGCCACTCGAGTTGTTTTTGCTAAAGTTGGTCCTCGAGTTTTTCTTGCTCCAAAATTGCCTTGAAGCAAGTGCCATATGTTCATGATATGCATACTTCGTATCTTCGGGGTTGCTCTCCTCTTCTTCCTCTTCTTCTTCTTCCACGGTGAGCTTGGCCTTTAATGCAAGGTTAGGCTTCTTTGCCCGTTGAGAATGGAGCACCGCATTGTCGGCGGTCTTGTCCAAAATGTTCATGGCCACAAACTCATCCAACACTTCGCTTGAGGTCAAGGTGTGGAAGTCCGGTCTTTGGCGAATGACGGAGGACGGAGGACATGGCCTTATGGTAGGGCATCATTGCCTTGAGGAATTTGCGCTTGATCCAATTGTCATCCGTGTCCTTGCTCCCGTGATCTCGTAGTGAGACCGCGAGTTTGGTGACTCTCCGATAAAGCTCACGAGGTTCTTCATCTTCCTTCATTGCAAACTCATCGGCCTCATCTTGTACCACTTCATAGTTGGAGCGTTGAATGCTTGCGCTTCCCTGGTAGAGAGACACGACACAATGCCATGCATCTTTGGCCAAGGCGAAGGGACGAAGATGAGGTAGGTCTTCGGGTGGAATTGCATCTTGAATGATGAAGAGAGCATTCTCATTGAATTGATTGTCCGCGGCTTCTCGAGGAGTGAAGTTGCTTGGATCATGTGGATAGAAACCTTCTTCAATGATTCTCCAAAGGTTAGTGTTCACATGATTTAAATGACGTTTAAAGCGGTAAACCCAAGAATCAAAATCCTCATTTTTCACAATCTTAGGAGGAGGACCGGCATGATTCAAATGAGTAGAAGGAACCAGTCCACCATAAACAAGTGGTGGTTCCACATGGGCAAAGATGCCGGTGCCATTCTTGCCACTAGAAGAAGGAGCCTTTTCACTACTAGCTTCCCCCTTGTCGGGGATAGCATCCGACACCTTGTTGGCGGGATCCCCCACTTTCAACGGTGCGGTGGATAGTTTAAGCCCCTCAAGAAATTTAGTAAACATGCTTTCAACTTCGGTCGTCATGGAGGTTTTCAATGTCTCCAAGGCTACATTGAACTGCTCACGAGAGACCGAAGTTCCCCCATCGCCCATAGACGAGATAGGATTCACACCGGAGTGTTCCTCCGCTCCGTCTACGGTATCAACCATACTCTTCGGACGGTAAAGTCCTTAATAAAGAGACGAGGCTCTGATACCAATTGAAAGGATCGATAAGGTTGACTAGAGGGGGGGGGGGTGAATAGACAACTAACAATTTTAGCTTTTCTTTAGCAATTTAAACTTTGCATCAAAATAGGTTGTCTAGATATGCAACTAGATGAGCAACCTATATGATGCAACACGAATAGGAACACAAGCAAGCAAGATATATGAAACAAATAAGCTACACAAGTAAAGGCACGAGATAACCAAAAGTGGAGACGGTGGAGACGATGATGTGTTGCCGAAGTTCCTTCCCTTTGAGAGGAAGTATGTCTCCGTTGGAGCGGTGTGGAGGCACAATGCTCCCCAAGAAGCCACTAGGGCCACCGTAATCTCCTCACGCCCTCACACAATGCAAGATGCCGTGATTCCACTATTGGTGCCCTTGGAGGCGGCGACCGAACCTTTACAAACGAGGTTGGGGCAATCTCCACAACTCAATTGGAGGCTCCCAACGACACCACGAAGCTTCACCATAATGGACTATGGCTTCGCGGTGACCTCAACCGTCTAGGATGCTCAAACACCCGAGAGTAACAAGATCCGCAAGGGATTAGTAGGGGGAATCAAATATCTCTCGGTGGAAGTGTAGATCGGGGCCTTCTCAACCACTCCCGAGCAAACCAACAAGTTTGGTTGGCTAGGGAGTGAGATCGGGCAAAGATGGAGCTTGGAGCATTAATGGAGCTTTAATGGTGGAAGAGGTAAGTCAACGGGGAAGAAGGAGACCCTTTATATAGAGTGTGGAAAAGATCCAACCGTTACCCACCTACCAGCCCGCGGCTAGCGGTACTACCGCGCATGGCCAGCGGTACTACCGCAAGGCCGCGCGGTAGTACTGCTCGCAACCAAGCGGTACTACCGCACGGTAGTGCCGTACTATCGTACCACCCTACAGTACTGCCGCGACCCCCCAGCCAGGGAAACAGACGCAAGCTGGGGCGGTACTTCCGCACGCGCGGTACTACCGCGCCCTCAGCGCGGTACTACCGTGAGGCAAAAAGTCCCGATAGGGGGAAGGGAAACTTCCGTGCATACTTCCGCAAAAGAACGAAAGTAGCAAAAACTCGACACAGTAGTACTGCCGAGGGGCGGTACTACTGCCTGACCGCCTAGCGCGGTACTACCGCACGGCGAAAGCGGTACTACCGTGGCAGGCGCGGATGTAATTTTTTACATCCGTTCCTACTACCGCAACCGGGCGGCACTAACCCGGTGGGCAGCGGTAGTACGGCTCCAGGGGAGCGGTACTACCGTGAGCACCAGCGGTACTACCGCGCGCCTGCGCGGTACTACCGTGGATGCCCACGGTACTACCGTTGATCCTGGAGCGGTACTACCGCAACCACACAAGCAGCCAGTCAACTGTGGCAGGAAAACGGAGGAAGCTCCAAGGAAGAAGGAGGGGATAAAAGGAGACGTGTACGTGATGATTCCACCCAAACCTTTCCAACGCGGACCCCCTCTTAATAGTACGGCTCTCCTACGACTCAAATTCACCAAAAGGAAACGTAGAAAAGATGCCGTCTTCGTCAGTCTTCGAGGGGCACCCAAACGTCTTGTACCTAGCAGAGAAGAGTCTGGAAAGCTCATGGCACACGATTAGTCCGCAAATGCGTTGTCATCAATCACCAAAACACTTAGGGATAAATATGACCTTACAATGTAGGACCCTAAACCGCCATATTGGCGCAACTTTAAGGGCCGTCAGAAAATTTCCGGCTTAAAAAGAAGGATGCCGGTTTAAAATCCGGATCAAGGGAAATGTCGGGGATATACCCTACGGTATGACCCGGCCGGACTTGGCGCTTCACCGATGACCCGCCGGAGGACTGACGACTCACGGATCTGGCGGTTCACTGGTCAGACGACTCACGGATGACCCCGATGGCGGGTTACATAGAAGACTAGGCCCAAGGCCTAGTAGGCCGACTCGTATTATGGTGGACCGGCTTAAGACAGAAGGCATGAGGAATATTTCCTTTACGAGGAAGCAAGACCCGTACTTGTATCCGACTTGTAATAGAGAATAAGTTAGTTCTAATCCTAATAGGACTCTGCATGTAAGCCGCCCCTTCAACTTATATAAAGAGGGGCAGGGCTCCCCAAAGAGGGACAAGCAACGAAAAATAATCTCTAGGGCTAGACACAAGGAGCCGGCTTACCGGCGACTATCTTATAAGCATAATGAGATCTAGTCACAAACAACATGTAGGGTTATTACTGGATGATGTTTCCCGGGGCCCTAAGCTGTCTAAATCCTTGTCTTATGTTGCGTCTCTTGATTCCGCTCAACCCCTCTCAAGCTACCACATAGATCCGTTCGCCTCGTGACTAAGTCCTGACACTAAGGACATCTGTCGTGACAATTCCACGACAGTTGGCGCCCACCGTGGGGCCTGCGCACGGTGGTGTTGAGTTCTTGGAGGGATTTCTTCCAGGGATCGAGGAGTTTATACTTTTTTCACATGAGAAAGAGCCGATTGGAGAGGATCTACATCAGTTTCGAGTTCATGGGTTCTGATTGATAGTTTGTCAGATTTAAGGTTCAAGAAAATCAAGGTTGCGAGATGTTTGCTGCCGCAAGTCGCCAAATCAACAGAGGTCGTTTGGAAGGATTGTCATCAGCCTCAAAATTTACGATCCATGAAAGAGAAATTACGGTTGCGGCCTGCCTGGCGCCGCCATTTTGGCATTCGGCCGAAGAGGTTTTTGAGTCGGCGGCAACTTGGTGTTTGACGGTTCCGTTGTCCGTGTCCAAATCAAACGAAGGATGCATATAACACATACATATACAACCAAAGTTCAGGATCAGTTAACCCAGCTGGCCTCTGATACAAGACCGCGAGCAGGTGCATGTTCATCGGGCGACGAGCCGGAGAAAAACCCAGCATGGAATCGATTTCTTTCACCCGCAGCCTTGAGCTATACAAGGAGACACGAGCTGCGAAATCTAATCAGCAGTATCGATAGAAAAGTCAACATGATTCTGGAGTGGATTCGGACATGGGATGGTCAACGCCGGCCACAACCCAAAAGCAAAACGATGTTGTTGCTAGTATGATTGCATAGTAGTACTAGTATTACCTACGTGGAGATCAAAAGCTATCGGGAATGCTAATTCTCATCCGGATGAAATTTTTTGGCTTTCATCCGTTTTGTGGACCATCCGTTTTCTGTCCCGAGATTCGTATTTTTTTTCGTGCTCTCAGTTGATTTGTTTTCTTATCGGGTCCGCTAAATTTCCGGGGAGACCCGTTTGCGTTTTCGCTCGCTTCAGCCCCGCGTCGGTCAGTGTTCGTTTTCCTTTCTTTCTGATTTTTTTTTCATTTCGTTCCTCTGTAGGTGCCTCTGTCCTCGTCGAGATAGAGAGAGAGAGAGAGAGAGAGAGAGAGAGAGAGATCCATGGAGACTTGGAGCTCCACTGTTCGCTCGACTCAGTAGGGTGGTGTCAGGCGTATGTCGCTGTCCCTCCGGCTGCCCCGCCCTCTCCTGCTCCATCGCCTTTTCCCCCGCCGGAGGTCTGCAGCATCTCTCGGCTCCCGCCCCATCGCCCGGCCCCATTTTTCTCCGCTCGGCATTTTCTGTTCGTTGTATTCGGTATGTATTTGTGGCTTTGGTTTGATCTTCTAGTCTGATTTGGTAGTGTGTAGGGTTTTGTCAGTCAGATATGCTACTTATCCCCTTTTGGATCTCGCAGGTGGTAAACCCCCACAACTACTTTTCATGCAGATGCGTTGTTGCGTTTGTTAGTGGTATTGAATCCCATCTGTCTTATGTGCTAGGTTATGGTTTGCCTTGTAGGTTTTATTTGATCTGTTTCAGTTAGTAGTTGGTATCCGGGTGGTTACCATGGGCAGCTGCTAATTTCATACGTGGTGGATCGTGTTTCAGTGACTTTAGTGCCCTGGTCACCTTGGATTCCCTAGTGTTTTTGTTTGTGGTTGTAGGTTATCTGTCCCCTGGGTCGTTTGTTGATGTAGGTTTGTATGCAGTGTTCTTTGTGATTTTGCTTGTATAGCTAGTCAACGAGCTTAAGTTGTCAACGTAGTGCCCTTTGTGTTTCTATGAGATAGAATGTCTTTTTCATTTCAGCTATGTAAATGTTTGATTTCTCTACTAGAAATCCATGTTTTCTTAGTGGATTTACAGTGTGTTTTCTTAGTGTTTTACACTATAATTCTCGGTGAATTTACAGTGTAATTTCTTAGCGGATTTACACTGTAATTTTTAGTGGATTTACACTGTATTTTTAGTGGATTTATACTGTAATTTGCAGTGGATTTACACTGTGATTCTTAATGGATTAACTTTGTAGCTTTTAGTTAATCTTTCATTATAATCCTATAAGAATTACACTGTATCTCTCGATTCTTTTGATTTTTACAGTGTAATTCTTAGTGGAGTTAGACTGTAATCCTTAGTGTTTTTGTAGTGACTGTTAGTTATTCTTGGATTTACCTTGTATTTGCACTGTAATTCTTGATTTTTACAGTGTAATTTTCAGTGTATTTACACTGTAATCCTTAGTGTATTTTGGCTACGGTCTGTTAGTGGGGTTTTACCCCTGTAATGTGCATTTGACTAGGGACTATTATGTGGATTACTTTTGTATTATCATTAGTGGATTTTACAGTGTAATTCTTATTGGATTTACGGTGTAACTCTCAGTGGGCTTACACTGTAATTTTTCAGTGGATTATACCCAATTTGACTAGGGACTGTTAGTTGGTTTTTACCCTTGTACTCTGCAGTTGAGTAGGGTCTATTATGTGGATTTTTTAGCTCTGAGCATTTGTCAGGTAGCCAATCTCTGTCTTGTTTGTAATTTACTTTCATGCATTTGGTTGTTTCCATATTTCATTTTTTTACCCTGATGACATTTCGGTTTTGCTATGTAGGTTGCAAGTCTGTTGCTCTTGACTCTACGAAGAAAGCATCAAATGATCCGTCGGTTAATAAATCTGCTGGTAACGTTTTGTCAAACGAGGGTACAAAAGGATGGTCCAAATTTGGTTTCGTGTGTGTGCCATGTAGTATCAGTGCTTAGTTTTTTTTGGTTTCAATGTGATCTTCATAGTAATTACATTTAAAAGATCACAGTAATTATAAGTTCAAGTGACAGTAATTTGCCGTTTTATACAGTTCCAAAGTTTCTAATATTCAATCATACTTTCATTTTGGTTCTGAGCAGGAACAAATTAGTGTCTCTCTAGTGTATAGTTTGTGTGTCCCAAAATTATTAGTGTAATTATACGAGCTTTTTCAGTGTATTTTCTTAGTGTAATTTAGTTTATTCTCCGTTCATTTCTGGACTTTGCTCTGTAAATCCTAGCTGTGTTTTTAGGTGTTTCTACTGTATTTACACTCTAAATCTACTATGAAACGTCACTAGGTTTCAGCTGTAATTATTGTATTACAGTGTAATTCTAGTGTAAATTAAACTATAAATCTGCTGCAATTACTGTGAAACTCACTGTCATTTGCTCTATAACACTATTGTATTCTACACTGTAGTACTACTATAAAATACACTGTATTTACACTGTAGTTCCATTGGTCTAGAACTGTAATTACAGTTTGCTTACACTGTAATTCTAGTGGTCCGGCGATGTAATTCAAACTGTATTTACAAAGGAATTTTCACCCTGGTCCACTACTGTAGTTTCTATTGCTTACCACTGAACTTTTAGTGGTCTAGTACTGTAATTACAGTTTGTCTGCCACTGTAAATTCCTTATCTGCCAGTTTAATTCAGTTTGACAGGTTCTTTCTCTGTTCATCTGTAACCACAGTGTAAAAACACTTGTTAGATTTTTCTTTTGTGTAGGATCTACTCACCTATATATGTTGTAACATTCAGTGAACTAGTGAATGCTAGTTCTTATCGGTTTCTCTGGTGATCTCTGGATTTTAAGTTTATAATAACTAGAGTGCTCTATGGATTGTGATATGCTCTTTCGCTTTGGTAGCAACCCGTTGCTGCTCAAAGTAGAACAACATTTTTTGCATTAGCTAATGATTTTTTTTGCAGGATATCTTTCTTTGTTGTTTTATATGTAAATTTCACAATGATAGTACTGTCTAGATCATTTGCGCCTGAAGTAGTTGAGTAAAAGAGTATGCCCTGCTCTGTTATTTTGTCAAGAATCGAGTTAGAAAAGCATGATTGAATATGTTTGTTCATTTTTTTCAGCTTTCTAATGCTACAATAAAGTCATACATTAAGGAATTCAGCTTCGTCATGTTCGAGGTACAACTCGTCCCCTTTCATGCTAGATTCCATTCCCTTTGATCCCATTGCAGGCACCTGTACATATTATCAAAAAAAGTATAAGCAGTGAACTGTTATTGAATAAACAAGAACTATCTACGTTGTTTGTGCCAATTAGTGTAAGTGCATAGCCTAAATATTTTTCCAGTCTTTTTATCCGATCATAGTCCTAAATCATATGCAATGATCATTTTAGTTTCAGTGTGTACTCATTTGAAATCACAAGTAAAAGGTCATAGCATTTCGAACTTCAAGTACAAATAAAAGGTACTATTTGTATACAATTCCAAAGTTTATAAAATTCAGTCATAGATTCATTGCTTTTCTTCAGGAGTAAATTTATAAACATCATCATAGTTTCTGATTAGTGTACAATTTTAGTCACTGCCAAAGTGTCTGAAAATACGGTCATTGCTTCATGAAAATATAGCATCCCTAGCCTTTTTTGTTCAAGCATTTTTTCCTAAATGATTTCATAACTTCCTGAAGATGCTCCCCGTAATCGTTTTATCTTTTGACCATGTGTTGTAACTGTAGTTATGAATTCAGAAACTTGCAAGTAGTGTCTCCGTTCCACTCCCTAGACTACTTTGGTCCTAGTATTCTTCTTGGTTCTAGTGTTCTTTTTGAGACACGTAAGTACACTTCCAGAGCTCAATGTTTGGTCCCAGCAGCAAGTAAGTGATGATTTAAACTGTGTTATATTTTCTTACAGTTTTAATAAGGTTTCTTTTTCATGATTACCCTGCCTATGATCTTAGATTTGGTCTGTGAATCTGATGTGTTTCTTCAGCTATGTAATGATACACACATGGTTGTTTCTTTCAGATGTACAGAGTCATGAGAGAGATCTGTTTTACTCATGCTAGATGTGTGGTGAATGCAAACAAAGGGGGTGTTTACCTGTGAATGCTTTGCTTCTTCAGCCATGATCTTCTTCAAGCTTGTGTCCCAGAACATGGAGGAAACGCCATCACTTTGTTGCTTTTGTGTCCGGGTTAGAGAAGGAGGAGGGTGGACCCGTTAAGTTTTTGTTTGATCTATACGGTTTGTTTAAATGAGTGGGACAGAAAAAGGGACATACAGGGGACAAGGGACAGAGGACAATTGTCACATTCCAGTTGGCTGAAAAATCCGGCTGAAACCCAATTGGTTTTCAGCCGGATGTCAATTAGACAGTCCCAAAGCTATTGCCAGCTCTTCATGACAAAAAAGAGAAAGAAGAAGTAGATGACACCACGTGGATGATCAAACCAACAACGACCCGGACAAGCACAAGCCGCCTCCACCGCTGGGCTTCGCCCACTCCGGTGTGCCTCCGAGCTGCCGGTCCCCGCCTGCTGAGCCGCGCCGGTGCGCCAAGACGGTTTCACCAGAGCCACCTCCGCTGCCGCGTTTCTAAGCCGCCGCCGCCGTCCTCCGCTCCAAGTCGCCTTCACGGCCAGCTCCGAGCCACCGTCGTGGCCGACTTCGCGCGGTCTGTTTTCAACCTGCATGGCCTCGGCTGCTTGCCGTTGAGCCACTGCCGTGGCCAACCTCGCGTGCCCGCGCAGCTGCTGCCTTACCTTTGACAAGTCGCCTCTGAGACGCCGTAGTCACCATAGGCCGCCGGACTCACTCTCGGGCGGGTTCATTGCTTCGGGTCAGCCGTATATTGCCAAGCCGCCTCGCCTCAACGGCCGCTCGAGTCACCACCTACAACGCCTTTTAAGTCGCCGGAGTACTCGGCCTCGTCTTCATGCTGCTGAGCCGATGCTTGCAAACCGGCGTCAGTTCATCGTCGCCTCTACTGCGACACGGTCGTCGAGCCGCCGTCAATGGCGAGTTGCCGCGCCCGACTCTGCCACAACGCCTTTCAAACCGCCCGGTGCTGACCTGCCCACGCCGCTGTGGCCTCGTTTGCAAGCCGCCGGCCTCGTCCGAGTCGCTGGTGCGGCCCCGCTTCCACGAGCCGCCTTGCTGCTCTGTTGTTCAGAGCCGCCCCATAAAATCAGCTTGCCTCTCCTTCTGCTGCGAGATGACGCCTTCGTCAGTCCGTCGTGGAGCGCACCGCCTGCTCTCTAATACTCGTTGGAGAAACCTCCTTGACACAGTAGCTCCAGGACGACGGGTCGGGTTGACAATGAGCTTTCAGTTCCCTTGATTTGGCTGAAGAACTACTCCTACGGTGCTGAATAGGCCACCATCACGGTCAAACAAACCTGTGCCTGCTATGGAATTATGTTCAGTTGCAGAAGTTTGACATACTGGCCTCTACAGAGCTGCACCCAATTGGCAGATTGGAAACTGCCGCTGAACCGACTGAGGGGTCAGCCGTTACCCACCCCCCAACGCAGCCTTCACCTCCCGACCAGTTGAGTCACCTCCATACCATGAACCGTCGGGCCGTGTTGAGCCGCCTCTGTTGCGTTGAACTGTTGGCGCCATATTGAGTCACCGGTCTGTCTAAGCCAATTCCGTCACGTTGAAAGGATCATCCATCATCCGAGTAAATCAAGTGATATCCAGCTAAATTTGTTTTATTAGCATATTATTATTTTTATCAAAAGAACAATTACTTGGTCTATGATTTTTTTTACAGGACCATTATTCCTTACAAAAAGGTGTTGCAAAAAGGGCGTGAGCAAATATTATTTTTGCACTAGCGCTCGTCATGCGCAAGTTGCCACCCCCGTTATATCAACACACGCGACTGACTTATTGTCGGTGCCCATTGCCAACTCGCCTGCGTCCGCGCCGTCTTACAACACCACGGACGACTCGCCCATCCACCTGCAAGACCCGTTCATGCATCTACGCCAGCTTACAACGCGGAGGGCAACTTGCTCGTCCGCACCGTTTTACAACGCCGCGTCCGATTCATCTGTCTGCTCGCATGGCCGACTCACGCGTGATTGATTTCAGTTTCACGGTGGTGATCATCAACTCCGCGGCGGATAAATTTCGGCTTAACATATCAGGTGAAATGCATCCGGTATATTTTTTACATATTCATTTCTTTAAAGGAGCAATTACTCTGCCTTGCAAGTTTCTCAATGCAAGACGAGTTGTCTACTGCAAAAGAGACTATTATATCACTGAGCTGTTGAATAACTCATACTGATTTATATCACGGTCAAATATGAAGAGCCTCAAGCCAACTCCTCGAGTAATCTTAAGACTCGGGGGCTACAATGACATGACTCGGGAACTCTGGGTCATTGGAGGGAATGATAACTCGGTTTCGGAGGACACCGCCATATTGATGAAAATTTAAAAGCCGTCAGAAAATTGTCGGTTCAAAATAAAGATTCTGGTTTAAAATTCGGTTCAAGAGACATCTCTCTCCCGCAAAGCTTTGAAGCTCTCAAATCCGGTTCGAACATCCGCCTCATGGTAAATTTGTCTCTTACAAAGATTTTAAGCTCTCAAATATCCGGTTTACAATCCGGTTCAAGGGAAATCGGTCTCCCACAAAGCTCTGAAGCTCTCAAATCCGGTTTAAGAATTTCTGGTTCAAAAAGAATTAATTTCTTGCAAGTTCGAGTTTAAAGGCCGTCCGAAAAATTCCGGCTGAAAATGAAGATTCCGGTTTAAAATCCGGTTCAAGGACAATCTGTCTCCCACAAAATTTTGAAAGCTTTCAAATCCGGTTTAAAGTTCCGGTTCAAAAAGAATTAATCTCTCGCAAGATTCGAGTTCACAGAAAAATTAAAGGTTGCCAAAGAGAACTTGCTACCATGATGCGCGGTTCAAACATGGGTATCCTGCCTTACGGCTTACCTTATTATGGTCACTTGGGGGCTTCCTGTTCAAACATAGGTCGTATTCGAACCAAAGAGAACATAGCTGTCGTAACCCTTTTGATCGGCGCAAAGCCAAACCCACTAGGGGGCTTCTTGATCGTATCCGAATCATAGCTCAACCCCTTTGGGTCCGACGTGGATCGTATTTGAATCAGCATCGTTAAACAACTCTCAAGGTCATTTGGGGGCTTCCTGTTCAAACATAGGTCGTATTCGAACCAAAGAGAACATAGCTGTCGGTACCCTCTTGATCAGCAACGCCAAAGCCATTGGGGGCTATATGATCGTATTCGAATCTTAGCTTAACCCCTTTGGAACGGTTTTCTGATCGTATTTGAAACAGAAGCCTCAAAATTCTTGAAGTCTCCTTTTGCAAACAATTTTTTGGATTTTACTTGAAGTTTTTTGATCATATCTAAAGTGTATATGAGTGGTTTCTATTTAACCCGGCTTGATTTTCAATGATAAATCGCCAGCTTATGACAATCAACATCTATGTGGAAGCATTGGCTTCTAAGGATTGGGTTATCACCCTTACTGCACAGGTCATGTAAACCGGCAGTACAAATTAAATATCACAATGGTTATATGTGAGGTATTATGACCCGCCCTGCGGTAAACCGCCAAGGGTTCTTGTGATCTACTTGTGTGCAGGATAAGACTACATTTGGGTGGTTACCCGCCCTGGCTCTTGACGTTAAGTCGCCAGGGCATATGTTGTTTAAACTCTGTGCAGGATTTACAGAATTATGACTTATATAAATGCTTCAGTCCAAGCTCATCACTGAAATTGGTGTCTCAAAAGGGTTATCAATTATTGATTTTCTCAAGGGCTATAGGCCACCGAATTACAAAAATTCCGGCTTACAATGAATGCGCATTAAGTCGTCATCGGCCAAGAGCCGCCAGGTATTTGAACTCCGGATTTACTTGTCAACCGATGAGGTATTCAAATCTTTAATAGCCGAAAATGGCTGGATTTTCATGATGATATTGAATGATTGAGGTTTTCATATTGGATTATATTATTCAAATCTTGAATAGCCAACATGGCTGGATTTCTATTGTGATTATCAATAACCAGTGCTATGATTGAGGTTTTCAAAGTTGCTTTAGCACAACAGCTATTATTTTTTATCAATGGATATGATTTATTCTATAATGGAAGAAATAGTCCCGAGTCGCTGCAGGCTTACGACCCGACACTTGGGGGCTACATTATTCAGATTGGGATTTTATCAAATATGCAAGTCCCATGTCACTGCCAGCATACACCATGGCACTTGGGGGGCTAATGCAAAGTCATTTTTTGCTCAAATTATTGAAGACCCGACTCATCACATTCTAAATGAGTTGGCCCTTGGAGGCTACCAATTGCTCCTGTCAAAAATTTAAGGTACATAAGCATTAATCCATTATATTGAACGGTCCATTATTCAGTTGGTGGAGTACAAAGCTCTTAACCTTGTGGACATGGGTTCAAGCCCCATGGTGGAGACTATATGATGTTATTATCAATTATATACAAAGTCCCAACTCAGTATTATCTTACTAAGCCGACCCTTGGGGACTACACATCGTTGTTCAAATTTACATGGTTATATCTACAAAGTCCCTGCTCATTATTGCATAATGACCCGGCCCTTGGGGGCTACACTGGTTCAAGTTTCATGAGCATAAAGCAATTACAAGTCCCAGGTTGCTGCAAGCATGACAACCCAGCACTTGGGGGCTACATATGTGGAATATTCAGTTTATATGATTGAGATGAATAAACCGGATTTCTTCAAGGTTGCAAAATTTATTGGAGCAAGTCTTAAACCATCACTTTGTTCTGCTCAAGACTTGGGGGCTATAGGTAATATGGATATAAGGGAGAAAAATCTTCAAATTATCAGTTTTGAGCAAATCAGGAGGATCAATTACATAAACCGGTGTCAACAACAATTATGACCCGACATCGTCTGTTTTATAATCCGCAGTTTTTGGTAAGGATAAACCGACAAGTTTTACATCTTCAAACCGGCTGAATATCAGATGAGTATTTGAAGACCAAAATTATTTTAACCCGGCGCCTTGGAAGCCGACTCAAGTGGATTATTCTTCACAATATTTTTCTGTGAGAAACCAACATCAGCAAATTGAGTATGAAGCTAGCTTATTTGACTCGGATTTTCTAGATGAAGGAAATGACAATTGGACTTAAGGATAATCAGGTCCTGTCTCAGGAGAATATTTAACCCGGAGCACAAGGAATTAAGGATGATCAGGTGCCGGCGTACAAGAATTTTTAACTCGGAACACAATCTGTCAAAGTTGTTCTTGTGTTTGTTTTACAGGATCAGTTTAACATGGATAAATCCAAATTAAACTAGGGGCTAATGTCGGGGATATACCCCACGGTATGACCCGGCCGGAAGTATGACCTGGCCGGACTTGGCGCTTCACCGATGACCCGCCGGAGGACTGGCGACTCACGGGTCTGACGGTTCACTGGTCAGACGACTCACTGATGACCCTGATGGCGGGTTACATAGAAGACTAGGCCCAAGGCCTAGTAGGACGGCTCATATTATGGTGGGCTGGCTTAAGACAGAAGGCATGAGGAATATTTCCTTTACGAGGAAGCAAGACCCGTAGTTGTATCCGACTTGTAATAGAGAATAAGTTAGTTCTAATCCTAATAGGACTCTACATGTAAGCCACCCCTTCAACTTATATAAGGAGGGGCAGGGCTCCCCAAAGAGGGACAAGCAACGAAAAATAATCTCTAGGGCTAGACACAAGGAGCCGGCTTACCGGCGACTATCTCATAAGCATAATGAGATCTAGCCACAAACAGCATGTAGGGTTATTACCGGATGATGTTTCCCGGGGCCCGAAGCTGTCTAAATCCTTGTCTTATGTTGCGTCTCTTGATTCCGCTCAACCCCTCTCAAGCTACCACATAGATGTGTTGGCCTCACGACTAAGTCGTGACACTAAGGACATCTGCCGTGACAATTCCACGACAGGAAAGCTGTCTCCCACAAAGCTTTGAAGCTCTCAATATCCGGTTCGAAATTCCGGTTAAAAAGAATTCATCTCTCGCAAGTTCGAGTTCTCAGAAAAATTACAGTGACCAAAGAGAGTCTGTTGCAAAGGAACAACTCAAACATAGGTACCCCTTGAGCACATCTCACAGTATCAGTTGGGGGCTTGGTCGTATTCGAACCATAGCTACACCTCTTGATCCGGCTATCAAGCCAATATTATCATAAGAGCACAGCTCTGGTTACTTCGGTAATCCGGCTATCAAGCCAATATTATCATAAGGGGCCAAAGAGAGTCTGCTGCACAGCACAACTCAAACATGGGTATCCCTTGAGAACAGCTCACAACATCACTTGGGGGCTATTTTTGAACCATAGTCACACCTCTTGATAGGCTTAAAGCCACCAGGGAAATCACTTGGGGGCTCTGGTCATATCCGAACCATAGCTTATACCCTCTTGATAAGCATAAGGGCACCAGGGAAATCACTTGGGGGCTTGGTCGTATCCGAACCATAGCTACACCTCTTGATAGGCATAAGGCCACCAGGGAAATCACTTGGGGGCTATGGGTTCGAACCATAGTTACACCTCTTGATAGGCATAAGGGTACCAGGGAAATTACTTGGGGGCTTGGTCGTATTCGAACCATAGCTACACATGTTGATTGGCGCAATGCCACAATTATGACTACATGGGGGCTCTGGTCATATCCGAACCATAGCTTAAACCCGCTTGATCATACACATACATCATCATATATTGCATCATCATTACATCATCATAGCATGTATTATATGAGCACGGATATACCGGTTTATATGGCAGGAATCGGGTTTCAATCCAGGTTATGTTATTCAAATCTTTAATAGCCAACACGACTGGATTTTTATTATGGTTATAACCAATATTATGATTAAGGTTTTCAAAGTCGCTTTAGCAAAATGGATATAATTTATTCTACAATGGAAGGAATAGTCCCGAGTCACTACAGGCTGACGACCCGGCACTTGGGGGCTACATTATTCAAGTTGGGATTACATCAAATACACAAGTCTCATGTCGCTGCAAGCATGCACCATGACGCTTGGGGGCTAATGCAAAGTCATTGTTTGCTCACCTTATTGAAGACCCGACTCATCACATCGTAATTAGCCGGCCTTTGGGGGCTACCAATTGCTCCTGTCAATAATTCAAGGTACAAAGCTTTTAATCCATTATATTGAAGGGTCCACTGCTCAGTTGGTAAAGCACAAGGCTCTTAACCTTGTGGACGTGGATTCAAGCCCCATGATGGGGGTTACATCATATGATGTTATTTTCATTGAAGAATATACCAAGTCCCAGCTCAATAATATCTTATTTAGCCGGCACTTGGGGGCTACACATTGCTGTTCAAGTTTACATGATCATATTTACAAAGTCCCTGCTCATTATTGCATAATAACCCGACCCTTGGGGGCTACACTGGTTGAAGTTTTTATGAGCATAAGGCAATTTCAAGTCCCAGGTTGCTGCAAGCATGACAACCCGACCCTTGGGGGCTACATATGTGGAATACTCAGTTCTGATTGGTGATTGAGATGAACAACCTGGATTTCTTCAAGCTTGTGACATTCATATTGAAGCAAGTCTTAAGCTGTTGCTATGCTACCTTCTTAAGACTTGGGGGCTACAAGTGATAGGCATATAAGAGGTATATTTTCAAAACTGATGTTAACAAATAGTTCTGATACGGTGCTATCAATATTCTTAAACCGACAATTTTGGCAATGGTAAACCGGGAAAGTTTTACATTCTTAAACTGGCAAGTTCTACATTCTTAAACCGGCTGAAGATCAGATGAGTATTTCAAAGGCCAACATTTTTGTTAAGCATTGGGAGCTGAGTCAAAGGAGTTATTCTTCACAATATTTCTCTGTGACAAACCAATGTCAGCAAATTGATTATGAAGCTGGCCTATTGACTCGGATTTTATAGAAGAAGGAAGTGATAAGGACTTAAGGATGATCAGGATCAGTTTAACATGGATAAATCCAAATTAAACTGGGGGCTAATGTCGGGGATATACCCCGCAGTATGATCTGGCCGGAGTTATAACCCGGCTGGGACTTAGTAAACCGGCAGGTGTTAAGGCAGGTGGTAAACCGGCAGGTGGTAAACCGGTTGGTGTTAAGTCAGACGGTAAACCGGCAGGTTGTTAAACCGGCTGATAGTTAAGACAGACAGGTAAAACATGCAGTTAACCCAGACGGCAAACCGGCAGGTTGTTAAACCGGCTGATAGTTAAGATAGGAGTTAAGTTAGATGATAACTCATCAGACATTCTTAAACCGGCAGACCATCTTAAACCGGTAAACCATCTTAAACCGGCACCAGTTATCTCCCGGCAGGCAGTGGTAACTGGGTTGCCAGGAGTTATGAAGCCCGAGACGTTATGAAGCCCAAGAAGAGAAGTCATAATAGTTAAGTCTTAAGTCCGAGTTGGACTCTACATGTAACCCGCCCCTTCAACATATATAAGGAGGGGAAGGGCTCCCCAAAGGGGGACAAGTAAGAAGAAACAATCTTAAAGGGTTAGGGTTAACTGGGAGAGCCGGTTTACGGCGACTTCCTCATGATCATAATGGGAGATAGCCTCAAACAACACGTAGGGTTGTTACCGGATGATGTTTCCCGGGGCCCGAAGCTGTCTAAACCCTTGTCTTGCGTTGGGTCTCTCGATTCCACTCAACCCCTATCAAGCTACCATATAGATGTGTTGGCCTCACGACTAAGTCCTCACACTAGGACATCTGCCGTGACGATTCTACGACACGACTCGGTCTATGGCTTCTCTATTTTGAATAATGTCTCCTAGAGGAGTAGAGCTAACCACAGTGATTGGGTGACCCTGAAAGTAATGCTTGAGCTTCCGGCTTGCCATAAACACCCCATAAACAAGCTTCTGCCAATGTGGATATCTTTGTTTAGATTCAATGAGCACCTCACTGAGGTAGTAAACCGGCCGTTGGACCGGATGTTCCTTGCCAGCCTCCTTGCACTCCACAACAATGGCCACACTGACATCACGTGAGTTAGCAGCCACATACAACAACAACGACTCTTTCTCAACCGGAGCAGCAAGAATCGGCGGCTTAGCGAGCTGTTTCTTCAGATCCTCAAAAGCGGAGTTAGCAGCGTCACTCTAGACAAAGTCATCCGCCTTCTTCATCATTTGATACAAAGGCATCGCCTTCTCCCCTAACCGGCTTATAAAACGGGTTAAGGCTACGACGCGACCCACCAACCGCTGACCGTCATTGATGCACGCCGGTTTAGCCAGAGATGTAATTGCTTGAATTTTCTCCGGGTTAGCCTCAATACCTCTGTTAGACACCAAAAAACCCAAGAGTTTGCCAGCTGGGACTCCAAAAACACACTTGGCCGGGTTAAGCATCATCTTGTAGACCCGGAGGTTATCAAAGGTCTCCTTCAGATCAGTTACCAAGGTTTCCTTCTCTCTGGATTTCACCACTATATCATCCACATAAACATGAACATTACGGCCAATCTGATTGTGAAGGCAATTCTGCACACATTGTTGATAAGTCGTCTGGGCACTCTTAAGCCCAAAAGGCATAGACACATAGCAGAAGGCTCCAAACGGGGTGATGAAAGCTGTCTTCTCCTGGTCCTTAACTGCCATCTTGATCTAATGATAACCCGAATAGGCATCCAAAAAACTCAAACGCTCACAACCCGCCATAGCATCAATGATCTAATCAATACGAGGGAGAGCAAAAGGGTCAGCCGGACAATCCTTGCTTAAATCGGTGTAATCCACACACATACGCCACGTGCCGTTCTTTTTGAGTACAAGCACCGGGTTAGCCAACCACTCCGGGTGAAAAACTTCAATAATGAACCGGCCGCCAAGAGTTGGGCCACCTCTTCTCCAATCGCCTTGCGCCTTTCCTCGTTAAACCGTCGAAGAAACTGCCTGACCGGCTTAAATTTTGGATCAATATTGAGAGTGTGCTCAGCAAGTTCCCTCGGGACACCCGGCATGTCAGAAGGCTTCCATGCAAAGATGTCCCGGTTCTCACGGATGAACTCGATGAGCGCGCTTTCCTATTTTGGATCCAAGTTAGCACTGATAATGAACTGTTTGGATGAGTCGCCAGGCACAAAATCAACCATCTTGGTGTCATCAGCTGATTTGAATTTCAACACTGGTTCATGCTCCGTAGTTGGCTTCTTCAAAGACGTCATGTCTGCCGGGTCAACATTATCTTTATAAAACTTTAATTCCTCTATTGCACAAACAAACTCAGCATAAGCAGCATCACCTTCTTCACATTCCAGGGCTATTTTCCGGCTTCCATGTACTGTGATGGTGCCTTTATAACACAGCATCTTGAGATGCAGATATACATAACACGACCGAGCCATGAACTTGGCATAAGCCGGCTGTCCAAACAGGGCATGATACGGGCTTTTGATCTTAACCACTTCAAAAGTTAACTTCTTAGCCCTAGAATCGTATTCATCCCCAAAGGCTACTTCCTGCTCAATCTTACCAACTGGGTATGATGACTTACCAGGTACAACACCATGAAAAACAATGTTGGATTGTTTAAGACTCTTGCCAGTCAACCCCATGCGACGAAACGTCTCATAATAGAGGATGCTGATGCTACTGCCTCCGTCCATGAGCACCTTAGTAAACTTATATCCACCAACCTGAGGCGCAACCACCAAAGCCAAGTGACCCGGATTATCAACCTGGGGACGGTGATCCTCCCTACTCCACACAATAGGCTGTTCTGACCATCTCAAATAACGTGGAACCGCCGGCTCAACAGCGTTTACAGCCCTCTTATGAAGTTTCTGGTCCCTCTTGCACAAACTAGTGGTAAATACGTGGTACTGCCCACTGTTCAACTGTTTCGGGTTACTCTGATACCCGGACTGCTGCTGCTGTTGCTGCTGATTACTTTGGCCGGATTGCTGATTATAACCACCTTGGTTACCCGGATGACCCTGGCCGTGAAAACCGCCTCCTCCTGAGCCGGTGCCCGGGCCATGAAAGCCGCCGCCGCCTGAACCGCCGCTAGGTCCATGGTTACCATCGAACATGTTGGAATTTTTAAACACCTTCATGATCATACAGTCCTTCCACAGATGGTTAGTTGGCCTCTCCCGGGTGCCGTGTCTCGGATAGGGTTCATTCAGTATTTGCTCAAGGGTGGGACCTGACCCGCCTGACCGAGGAGGTGGCCTCCCCTTGCGCCGTTGGTTGTTGCCCTATGTATTGGCGTTAGCCACAAACTCGTCAGCCTTACATTTATTACCTCCTTGATTTGCTGGGTTATGCTGGTGACCCTTGCCATTGCCGTTCTTTTTTCCCTTCCCTGCCTTCTATTCATCAGACGCGGGATCCTTGGTACTATCTGAATCGGCATATTTGACCAGAGCCGCCATCAACTGGCCCATGTCATGACAATCACGCTTGAGCCGCCCCAGCTTCTGCTTCAGAGGTTAAAAACGACAATTTTTCTCCAACATTAAGATCGCAGAGCCGGCATCCATCTTATCAGATGAATGTATTATCTCCTTGGCCCGGCGCACCCAATGGGTCGTGGAATCACCTTCCTCTTGCTTATAGTTAGTCAAGTCCACGGTTGACATAGGTTTCTTACATGTGTCTTTGAAGTTCTGAATGAACCGGACTTTTAACTCCGCCCATGAGCCGATGGAGTTGGGTGGCAACCCTTTCAACCAAGTGCGAGCTGTTCCATCCAACATCATAGTGAAGTATTTAGCCATTGCTGCATCGCTGACCTCCAATAGCTCTATCACCATCTCATAACTTTCAATCCATGCCCCAGGCTGCAAGTCAGCCGTGTAATTAGGCACTTTACGAGGCCCCTTAAAATCTTTTGGCAAGCGCTCATTACGTAGAGCCGGCACCAGGCAAGGGACACCTCCTGTCCTTGTGGCCACTCCTGCCTCAACAAAGGTTGCTGGATAAACCGGAAAAGCCTGATGAGCCGCCTGCTCAGCTGCCAGTTGAACCGCCCGCTCAGCCTCCTGACGGATCCTCTCCTGATCCACCAAGTTAAAGGCTCCATCCTGCGCCGGGTCATGCCTGCGCGGTTGGTTATGGCGTTGGGCATTGCTTGACATAGCCGCTGAGTCCATATGCCTGCTATAGCTCGGGCTCCGGCTTGGGCGAGGGGTTGAGTGGATTCTGTCTCGACTATAAGAGTACGCATCCTGCTGTGCCAGGGCTGTCTGAAGAAGTTCTCTGACCCTTCGTGTTTCGATCGCCGTTGGAGAGTCGCCTTCCATTGGGAGTGCCGCCAGACGAGCCGACACAGCAATTAAATTCTCCAAAGGGTTAGAGAAATGACCCGGTGGTACTGGCGTGTAATGAGGCAGAGCAGTATTCACATGGGGTGGTTCCATAGCCCTCGGCTGACCCAGTGCGCCCGTCCCGGGTGTTGTGAACCGGTTTGCCTCCGGCGGGTTGCTGGGACCGGCCCCGGGTGTGTGGCAAAGGTTCCTAGGATCGTAAGTCAGAGGCAGACGTGACTAAGTTTTCTGGTGTCTTCTCCTCATGACCTCGTTTGACGCGTTCAGATCCACCGAGAGACGGAAAGTCTCCGCTTGAAGCTGCCGAGCACGAGCATCCAAAGCCGCCCGCTCCGCAACCATCTTGACATCTTCTGCTGCTAAATTTTCCTTGGCTTGTGCCACCTCTTCACGTAGTCGTGCCTCCTCCACGTCATGCCGAGCCTTATCCGCCGGCTCAACCACAGCAGTTAATAGAGCCGTCATCTTATCCATGAGGTCCATTAATACCTGAGCCGGGGTGCGCGCGGGGTCTCCTGACCCGGCTGCTGCCGACCTGGTGGTTATTGCTGCCGCAGCCGTAGAATTCAGCCCGGGTTGAGTGCCAGCCATGAAGACTCCGGCTCGATTCAGCGTCTCAGAGGGGTCCGGAATACTACTGCCATCGGAACAGCCCCCAAGCATGCCATCTTGTAGTTGATAAAAAGAATCTGTCTCGCTTGTGGACGACGCGTCATCAGAGCATATGGCCGTCTCACCACCGTCTATTGATCCTTTAGAAAATTCCCCTCCATGGATGCAACCCATGAAGGCCCACCGCACGGCGGATTGAGCCAGGGTGGGTCTCGCGCGCTGAGCCGTCTCGATGAGTTTGGTGCAGATGTCCGGCTCAGGGCCTGACTCGCTGACCCGGCCGATGAAGACATGGATTCCGCCGAAGGGGACCCGGTACCCGTACTCAATCGAGCCGGCGTCGGGGCCCCAGCCTTCGTCGTCAATGTAGAGCTTGCCGCGACGACTCTTGGTCATCCGGCCCACAACGTATCCCTTGAGCCCTTCAAAGTTGCCCTTCAAGAACACAAATCCACCATGCACTGGCCCCATGGTGGGCACCAACTATCGTGGAATTGTCACTACAGATGTCCTAGCGAAAGGACTTAGTCATAGGGCCATCGCAACTAGGAAGCTTAAAGGGGTTAATTGGGATAAAGGACACAAGAGGTTTATACTGGTTCGGCCCCTTACGGTGAAGGCAAGGCCTAGTACAGTTGATGTTGTATTGCTAGGTTTCGATGACCAAGGAGCGAATCCACTAGCTTGGCTATCGGTTTGTTGTTTCTTATCCTAAGCCACCGCCGGGTCATCCGCTTATATACACGGGTTGATGCCTGGCGGCCTACAGAGTCCCGGCCGGCTCATAAAACGTGTCCGGCTCGGTGACTTCTTTTATATGCCTTTCTTTACAAGGCTTTCTTTACATATGGCGGTTTACAATATTGGGCCTTAAGCCGCCTCTGGGCTTAGGCCTTCTACAATTCTTAATAAACTATCACCTTGAATATTACTGGGCTTCTCTTAACAATCCTCCATTAGGGTTGACCCGGCCCCTCCTAGGCGGGTCATACCTGAAAGTTATATTCCCAACAACTCCGGAACAATTGAATAGCAAGTGGTGGATTATTAAGAAGTGCACCGGTGATGACCCACAAGTATAGGGGATCTATCGTAGTCCTTTCAATAAGTAAGATTTTCGAACCCAACAAGGAGCAAAAGGAAATGATAAGCGGTTTTCAGCAAGGTATTCTCTGCAAGTACTGAAATAAGTGGTAACAGATAGTTTTGTGATAAGATAGATTGTAACGAGCAACAAGTAACAAAAGTTAATAAAGTGCAGCAAGGTGGCCCAATCCTTTTGTAGCAAAGGACAAGCCGGAACAAACTCTTATAATAGGAAAAGCGCTCTCGAGGACACATGGGAATATCGTCACGCTAGTTTTCATCACGTTCATATGATTCGCGTTCGATACTTTGATAATTTGATATGTGGGTGGACCGGTGCTTGGGTGCTGTTCTTACTTGAACAAGCATCCCACTTATGATTAACCTCTATTGCAAGCATCCGCAACTACAACAAAAGTATTAAGGTAAACCTAACCATAGCATGAAACATGTGGATCCAAATCAGCCCCTTACGAAGCAATGCATAAACTAGGGTTTAAGCTTCTGTCACTCTAGCAACCCATCATCTACTTATTACTTCCCAATGCCTTCCTCTAGGCCCAAATAATGGTGAAGTGTTATGTAGTCAACGTTCACATAACACCACTAGAGGCTAGACAACATACATCTTATCAAAATATCAAACGAATACAAAATTCACATGACTACTCATAGCAAGACTTCTCCCCTGTCCTCAGGAACGAACGTAATTACTCACAAAGCATATTCATGTTCATAGTCAGAGGGGTAATAATATGCATATAGGATCTGAACATATGATCTTCCACCAATTAAACCAACTAGCATCAACTACAAGGAGTAATCAACACTACTAGCAACCTACTAGCACCAATCCCGGACTTGGAGACAAGAATTGGATACAAGAGATGAACTAGGGTTTGGAGATGAGATGGTGCTGGTGAAGATGTTGATGGAGATTGCCCTCTCCCGATGAGAGGAACGTTGGTGATGATTTCCCCCTCCCGGAGGGAAGTATCCCCGGCATAACAGCTCTGTCGGAGCTCTAGATTGGATCCGCCAAGGTTCCGCCTCGTGCGGCGGAGTCTCGTCCCAAAAAGTTCCTCCTTATTTTTTTCTCATCGAAAGACCTCATATAGGAGAAGATGGACGTCGGAGAGCCACCAGGGGGCCCACGAGGTAGGGGGGCATGCCCTAGGGGGGGCACCCTCGTGAGAAGGGTGTGGGCCCCCTGGCCTTAATCTTTGGCGAGGGTTTTTCTTTATTTATTTTTCAACGTTCCGTGGAGTTTCAGGACTTTTGGAGTTGTGCAGAATAGGTCTCTAATATTTGCTCCTTTTCCAGCCCAGAATTCCAGCTGCCGGCATTCTCCCTCCTTATGTAAACCTTGTAAAATAAGAGAGAATAGCCATAAGTATTGTGACATAAAGTGAAATAACAGTCCATAATGCAATAAATTTCGATATAAAAGCATGATGCAAAATGGACGTATCAACTCCCCCAAGCTTGGACCTCGCTTGTCCTCAAGCGAAAAGCCGATAACAATAAATATGTCCTGATGTTTAGAGGTAGAGGCATCGATAAAAATAAAATACGGACATGAAGGCATCATGATTATTCTCATAATAGCAACATATATAGATTTTGTCATATGATTACTTATGTTCAAGTGATGATCTATTCACAATGCAAAAGTATAAATCATAAACCTTATTGGGCTCCGACAAACTATAATCTCAGTCATTGAAGCAATTGCAATTTATCATAACATCGGAAAGAGTCTATGTCAGAGCTAAAAAGCAAGTCCACATACTCAACTATCATTTAGTCCTCCATAATTGCTAACACTCATGCGATACTTGTGGTTACGGAGTTTTAATCGGACACAGAGAAAGATAGGGGCTTATAGTTTTGCCCCACAACCTTTTACCTCAAGGGTAATGTCAACAATAATGGTTCATGCTCCCCTACATCCAATTATATATATATATATACATATACATATATATATATACCATGTTCTTTCCAACATGCTGAGCTTGCCAAAGGACAAAATAAAAAGGAAAGGTGAATATCACCATGACTCTTGCATAAGGTAGAAGATAATAATAAAAGATAGGCCCTTCGCAGAGGGAAGCAGAGGTTGCCATGCGCTTTTATGGTTGGATATATAAAATCTCAATGTGAAAGAACGACACTTTATATTGCCCCTTGTGATATGAACCTTTATTATGCAGTCCGTCGCTTTTATTACTTCCATATCACAAGATCGTATAAAGCTTATTTCTCCCACACCAATCAATCATATATATATTTAGAGCAATTTTTATTGCTTTGCATCGATGACAACTTACTTGAAGGATCTTACTCAATCCATAGGTAGATATGGTGGACTCTCATGGCAAAACTGGTTTAAGGGTATTTGGAAGCACAAGTAGTATTTCTACTTAGTGCTGAGAATTTGGCTAGCATGAGGGGGAAAGGCAAGCTCAACAAGTTAGAGGATCCATGACAACATACTTTATCTCAGATATAAGAAATACATAACTCATTACGTTGTCTTCCTTGTCCAACATCAACTCTTTAGCATGTCATATTTTAATGAGTGCTCCCAATCATAAAAGATGTCAATGATAATATATCTATATGTGAAAACCTCTCTTGCCTTATTACTTCCTATTAATTTGAACAATGACCAAAGCTATGTCTGCCAACTCCCCACAACTTTTAATCATCACACCCTTTCTATGTGAAGTCATAACTCTCAATAAGATCAATATGAACTTTTTGTTTCTGTTTATTCTTTTCTCTTTTCTTTTATTCACCCAAGATCATGGCAAAATAGTCAAGCCCTTGACTCAACACTAATCTTTATCATATATAGCTCACGGACTCGATTACATAGAGAGATCATAAAGCAAAACTCAAAACTAGATCCTGCCATAAACTTTATCTACTAATCAAGATACTACTAATAGGATCGAACTAAGAAAAACGGTAAAGATAGGAGTTGTGATTGTGATACGATACCGGGGCACCTCCCCCAAGCTTGGCAGTTCCCAAGGGGAGTGCCCATACCCATGTGATTATGTCTCCTTGGTTGGTGAAGAAGGTGGAGGTGTTGTTGATGATGCGGGCTTGTCATCCATCTTCCAAGGCATAGGTTCACCATCATAGAAGGATGATCGAGTCTCTGGAATCCTCGAATCTGCAGCCAAACTCATTCTTTTGAATCTATATTCATACTCACAGTTTTGGTTTTGCAGGTCATAGATTTGGGCTTGGAGGTGCTCGATCTTCTCATATAGCTTGAAGATGGCCTCCTCGGTGTTCTTGGCGTCCGACTTGTAGTTGTTAGTGAACTCCGTGAGCATCGTGTGGCTAGTGTTGATTCCACGCTCCACCATCCCCTGGCACTTGAAAACTTGTTGCTCCATTGCTTCGAGCCTCGTCTCCACGCTTCCGGTTCCCTTTGGTCCCTCAACATCGCGGATGTGCAACAACCCATCACATATCTCAATGGCTTGAGGGTGTCGCAGGACCTCCGCGAGGTAAGGGTTGATGACCTTCTCGAAGAACTTGTCCTTGGAAGCACTTGGGGACGTCATGAAAATCTAGATCTGTCAGAAAAACAGCTCGAAACAAGAACAGAGGAGGTTTGCGTGATACGGGAGTCAAAACCTTCGAGAGAATATATAATGAATTTTTACCGACCAAAATACGTAACGTGCAAGAAAACAGAGTCCGGAAGGCACATGAGGTGCTCACGAGGTAGGGGGGCGCGCCCACCACCCTCGTGGGGCCCTCGTGTCCTTCCCGGACTACTACTTATTTTTCTATTTTTCTAAATATTCCAAAACGGAGAAATATTGCCTTAAAAGTTGTTTTGGAGTCGGTTTACTTACCGTACCACATACCTATTCCTTTTCGGAGTCTGAAGCATTCCGGAAAGTGTCCCTTATGTATTCCTCCGGGGTTACGGTTTCAATAATATTGGTTTCAACATTTATGGGATTACCTAAGATATAATGTTTGATTCTTTGACCGTTTACCACCTTCGGATTTGTGCCCTCAAAGTTGTTGATCTTTATGGCACCGGAACGATAGACCTCTTCGATAACATAGGGGCCTTCCCATTTAGAGAGAAGTTTTCCTGCAAAAAATCTTAAACGAGAGTTGTATAGCAATACATAATCACCTACATTAAACTCACGCTTTTGTATCCTTTTGTCATGCCATCTTTTAACTTTTTCTTTAAACAACTTGGCATTTTCATAAGCTTGGGTTCTCCATTCATCAAGTGAGCTAATATCAAATAACCTCTTCTCACCGGCAAGTTTAAAATCATAATTAAGCTCTTTAATAGCCCAATATGCCTTATGTTCTAGTTAGGTAAGTGACATGCTTTTCCATAGACCATTTTATACGGAGACATACCCATAGGATTTTTATATGCAGTTCTATAAGCCCATAATGCATCATCAAGTTTCTTGGACCAATTCTTTCTGGACCTATTAACAGTTTTTTGCAAAATTAATTTGAGCTCTCTATTGCTCAACTCTACTTGACCACTAGACTGCGGGTGATAAGGAGATGCAATTCTATGATTAACATCATATTTAGCAAGCATTTTACGGAAAGCACCATGAATAAAGTGTGAACCACCATCAGTCATTAAATATCTAGGGACTCCAAACCTCGGGAAAATAACTTCCTTCAGCATTTTAATAGAAGTGTTATGATCGGAACTACTAGTTGGAATAGCTTCTATCCACTTAGTAACGTAATCAACAACAACTAAAATATGTGTGTATCCATTAGAGGCAGGAAAAGGTCCCATATAATCAAAGCCACAAACATCAAATGGTTCAATAACAAGTGAATAATTCATAGGAATTTCTTGACGTCTACTAATATTACCAATTCTTTGACATTCATCACAAGACAAACTTACGGGCATCCTTGAAGAGAGTAGGCCAATAAAAACCAGATTGCAATACCTTATGTGCAGTTCTATCTCCAGCGTGGTGTCCTCCATAAGACTCGGAGTGACACTTGCGTAGGATCTGCTCCTGTTCATGCTCAGGTACACAACGTCTAATAACACCATCTACTCCTTCTTTATAAAGATGTGGGTCATCCCAAAAGTAATGTCTTAAATCATAGAAAAACTTTTTCTTTTGCTGGTATGTGAAGCTAGGTGGTATAAACTTAGCAACAATATAATTATCATAATCAACATACCATGGAGTACTACGAGAAGTACTTATAACATTTAATTGTTCATCAGGAAAGCTATCATTAATAGGTAGTGGGTCATCAAGAATATTTTCTAACCTAGACAAGTTGTCTACAACGGGGTTCTCAGCTCCCTTTCTATCAACAATATGCAAATCAAATTCTTGTAGCAAGAGAACCCATCTAATAAGTCTAGGTTTAGCATCTTTCTTTTCCATAAGATATTTAATAGCGGCATGATCAGTTTAAATAGTTACTTTAGAATCAACAATATAAGATCTGAACTTATCACAAGCAAATACAACTGCTAAAAGCTCTTTTTTAGTAGTAGCATAATTTCTTTGAGCAATGTCTAGAGTCTTACTAGCATAATGAATAAAATTTAATTTCTTATCAACTCTTTGCCCTAGAATAGCACCTACAACATAATCACTAGCATCACACATAATTTCAAAGGGTAGGTTCCAATCAGGTGGTTGAACAACAGGTGCAGTGACTAATGCTTTCTTAAGTATCTCAAATGCTTCTACACAATCATCATCAAAGACAAATGGTATATCTTTTTGCAATAAATTAGTCAGAGGCCGAGAAATTTTTGAGAAGTCCTTAATGAACCTCATATAAATTCCAGCGTGACCAAGGAAACTTCTTATACCTTTGATGTCCTTGGGACATGGCATCTTTTTAATAGCATCAAACTTGGCTTTATCAACTTCAATACCTCTTTCAGAAACTTTGTGCACCAAGACAATACCTTCATTAACCATAAAGTGGCACTTTTCCCAATTCAAGACAAGATTAGTTTCTTCACATCTCTGCAAAACTCGATCAAGATTGCTCAAGCAATCATCAAAAGAGGAACCATAGACGGAAAAGTCATCCATGAAAACCTCACAAATCTTTTCACAAAAGTCAGAGAATATAGCCATCATGCATCTTTTAAAGGTAGCAGGTGCATTATATAAACCAAAAGGCATACGTCTATAAGCAAAAGTACCAAAAGGGCATGTAAAAGTAGTCTTTGATTGATCTCTAGCCGACACAGGTATTTAAGAGAAACCAAAATAACCATCTAGAAAGCAACAGTGTGTATGTTTGCATAATCTTTCTAGCATTTGATCAATAAAAGGTAAGGGGTAATGATCTTTCTTAGTAGCTTTATTTAATTTGCGGAAATCAATTACCATCCTATAACCTGTGATAATTCTTTTTGGAATCAATTCATCTTTATCATTAGGAACCACAGTAATACCTCCCTTCTTAGGGACACAATGGACAGGACTTACCCACTCACTATCAGCAACGGGATAAATTATACCTGCCTCCAGAAGCTTTAGTATTTATTTTCTTACCACTTCTTTCATTTTAGGATTTAGACGTCGTTGAGGATCACGAACTGGTTTGGCATCTACTTCCAAATTTATTTTATGTTGACATAAAGTGGGACTAATGCCCTTAAGATCATCAAGAGTATATCCAATAGCAGCACGGTGCTTCTTTAGAGGTTTCAATAATCTTTCTTCTTCATGCTCTGAAAATTTAGCACTAATAATAACAGGATATATCTTCTTTTCATCAAGATAAGCATATTTAAGATTATCAGGCAAAGGTTTAAGCTCAAACACGGGATCACCCTTGGGTGGAGGAGGATCCCCTAAAATTTCAACACGCAAATTGTGATGCAGAATAGGTTCCTGTTTAAAGAATACTTCATCTATTTCGCGTCTTTCATTCATGAACATATCATTTTCATGGTCTAGCAAGTAGTGTTCTAAAGGATCACTAGGAGGTACGGCAATAGAAGCAGGACCAATAATTTCATCCTTACTAGGTAATTCTTCCTCATGATGTTGTTTACTAAATTTAGAGAAATTAAACTCATGAACCATATCATCCAAGCCAACAGTAACAACATTCTTAGTGCAATCTATGGTAGCATTAACAGTATTTAAGAAGGGTCTACCAAATATAATGGGACAAAAGCTATCTTGCGGAGAAGTAAGAACAAGAAAATCAGCAAGATATTTAGTTTTCCCACACAAGACTTCAACATCTCTAACAATTCCAATTGGTGCAATAGTATCTCTATTAGCAAGTTTAATTGTGACATCAATATCTTCTAACTCAATAGGTGCAATATCATGCATAATTTCTTTGTATAAGTCATGAGGTATAACACTAGCACTAGCACCCATATCACATAAGCCATGATAACAATGATCTCCTATTTTAACAGAAATAACATGCACACCTACCACAGGTCTATGTTTATCTTTAGCACAAGGTTTAGTAATTCTAGCAGTTTCACCTTCGAACTGAATAACATGCCCATCAATATTATCAGACAAGAGATCTTTAATAATAGCAATATTAGGTTCTACTTTAACTTGTTCAGGAGGTGTATAAGTTCTAATATTGCTTTTACTAACAACAGTTGAAGCTTTAGCATGATCCTTTGCTCTAACAGGGAAAGGTGGTTTCTCAACATAAGAAGTTGGAACAATATGATCATTATAAGTGACAGTCTTTTCTTCAACTTTAATAGGTGCAGCTACTTTTACTTCTATGGGAGGATGATATTTAAACCACTTATCCTGAGGGAGATAAACATAAGTAGCAAAAGATTCATAGAAAGAAGCTACTATCTCAGAGTCAAGTCCATATTTAGTGCTAAACTTACGGAAAATATCGGTGTCCATAAAAGATTTAACACAATCAAACTTAGGTGTCATACCTGACTCCTTACCTTCGTCGAGGTACCAATCTTCAGAGTTGCATTTAATTCTATCCAATAAATTCCATCTGAATTCAATAGTCTTCATCATAAAAGAGCCAACACAAGAAGTATCGAGCATGGTGCGATTGTTATCAGAAAGCCGAGCATAAAAACTTTGCATAATTATTTCTGTCGGGAGCTCATGATTGGGGCTTGAATATAACATTGATTTAAGCCTCCCCCAAGCTTGAGTGATGATTTCTCCTTCGCGAGGCCAGAAATTATATATATAATTGCGATTATGATGAACAAGATGCATAGGGTAATACTTTTGATGAAATTCCAACTTCAATCTTTTATAGTCCCATGATCTCATATCATCACATAGCCTATACCATATCAATGCGTCTCCCTTCAAAGATAAAGGGACGACCTTCTTCTTAGCAACCTCATCAGGTATACCTGCAAGCTTAAATAATCCAAAAACTTCATCCACATATATTAAGTGCTCATCAGGATGCTTTGTTCCATCTCCTGTAAAAGGGTTATCTAGTAGTTTTTCCATCATACCCGACGGAAATTTAAAAGGAGTTTCATTTTCAATAGGTTCAGTAGGTTGAGGAGCAACTCTTTGCTCTACTGGACGGGGTGAAGATACCCCGAACAAGCCCCTCAGAGAATTACCTTCCATAGTAACAAGTGACAGTAAATTTCAGCACACTATATAAATTTTTCCTTACCAAATTCCACCTACCAAAAGCGCTACACTCCCCGGCAACGGCACCAGAAAAGAGTCTTGATGACCCACAAGTATAGGGGATCTATCATAGTCCTTTCGATAAGTAAGAGTGTCGAACCCAACGAGGAGCAGAAGAAAATGATAAGCGGTTTTCAGCAAGGTATTCTCTGCAAGTACTGAAATAAGTGGTAACAAATAGTTTTGTGATAAGATATATTGTAACGAGCAACAAGGAAAAAAAGTAAATAAAGTGCAGCAAGGTGGCCCAATCCTTTTGTAGCAAAGGACAAGCTGGAACAAACTCTTATAATAGGAAAAGCGCCCCCGAGGACACATGGGAATATCGTCAAGCTAGTTTTCATCACGTTCATATGATTCGCGTTCGATACTTCGATAATTTGATATGTGGGTGGACCGGTGCTTGGGTGCTGTTCTTACTTGAACAAGCATCCCACTTATGATTAACCTCTATTGCAAGCATCCACAACTACAACAAAAGTATTAAGGTAAACCTAACCATAGCATGAAACATGTGGATCCAAATCAGCCCCTTACAATGCATAAACTAGGGTTTAAGCTTCTGTCACTCTAGCAACCCATCATCTACTTATTACTTCCCAATGCCTTCCTCTAGGCCCAAATAATGGTGAAGTGTTATGTAGTCGACGTTCACATAACACCACTAGAGGCTAGACAACATACATCTTATCAAAATATCAAACGAATACCAAATTCACATGACTACTCATAGCAAGACTTCTCCCTTGTCCTCAGGAACGAACGTAATTACTCACAAAGCATATTCATGTTCATAGTCAGAGGGGTAATAATATGCATATAGGATCTGAACATATGATCTTCCACCAATTAAACCAACTAGCATCAACTACAAGGAGTAATCAACACTACTAGCAACCTACTAGCACCAATCCCGGACTTGGAGACAAGAATTGGATACAAGAGATGAAGTAGGGTTTGGAGATGAGATGGTGCTGGTGAAGATGTTGATGGAGATTGCCCTCTCCCGATGAGAGGAACGTTGGTGATGATTTCCCCCTCCCGGAGGGAAGTATCCCCGGCATAACAGCTCTGCCGGAGCTCTAGATTGGATCCGCCAAGGTTCCGCCTCGTGCGGCGGAGTCTCGTCCCAAAAAGTTCCTCCTTATTTTTTTCTCATCGAAAGACCTCATATAGGAGAAGATGGACGTCGGAGAGCCACCAGGGGGCCCATGAGGTAGGGGGGCGCGCCCTAGGGGGGGCGCCCCCACCCTCGTGAGAAGGGTGTGGGCCCCGTGGCCTTCATCTTTGGCGAGGATTTTTCTTTATTTATTTTAAGACGTTCCATGGAGTTTCAGGACTTTTGGAGTTGCGCGGAATAGGTCTATAGTATTTGCTCCTTTTCCAGCCCAGAATTCCAGCTGCCGGCATTCTCCCTCCTTATGTAAACCTTGTAAAATAAGAGAGAATAGCCATAAGTATTGTGACATAAAGTGAAATAACAGTCCATAATGCAATAAATATCGATATAAAAGCATGATGCAAAATGGACGCATCAACCGGCATGAGAAAACATTTGAAACGAGGAAAAGATATGATCGACAAAGCTTGACTTGAATCCACCGGAGAAGAAAATGAGTGAAGAGTGACGAACTTGAGGCTGCCTTAGTATCTTCATGAGAATCACCGGATAAGAACATTGAGGAAAGAATGAAGAAACTTCACATCCATAAGATGGATACTTGATTAAGAAATCCGAGTCCTTGAAGAAACAAGGGTGGGACGGTGGGAAAAACAAAGGAAACTTGGGATGGATGAAACAAATAACATTGAGAAGACTTTGAGTTGATCTTACAGATGGGAAAAATGATAGGATCATCTTGAAGAGAATCACACCGGTTGGAAATAATTGACATGACAACCTCGATGATCAAGAAGGATAGGTATTCACATAGAAATATGAGAACACCACTTAGAAAAGTTATGGAATCCACATCTGACTTCGAAGCAACTCAAATACCACAAACAAAAACAAAAACAAAGGATTGACTTGCAGAATAAGCCGGAACAAACATATGATAGATCCCATATCGTATCATGTGTCTGTTGGAAAGATATCCTACGATATACTTGAATTCCCACTTATAAACTCCCGAAACTTTATGGTTATGCAATCAGGTGTTGGGGATACAGGGGAAGCATAATATCTCACCCAAACTAACAATTCCTACATCCAGCTGTATCCATCCTTCAACACATAACCAAGAAACCTTCTGAAATCATTTACCTCAACCTTCGAAAAGCATCCGTTATACGAGTTATGGCAATACATCCGAACTCCCGCCCCAGTACTGGGTGGCATCGAGGTTATCTCACCAACAACTGCATAAAAGAGATTTTCGATGTTGGCAAACTCAGGTATTCCAGAACTGCAACGATAAAATTGTGACGACAACACCTTGGAGCTCAACTCCCCGGGACACTGCCACAACCCCTAAATGTCAGGAGGCACCAAGAACAATGTTCTCGTCACAAAACCATCGAAACGATTACAAGATACCCGCGTGAACCTAATTTTTTTCGTGAAATTTGAGGAGAGAAGAGTCAAAACTCTACATCAGGAGGCCTCATCAGAGCGACGAAGGGACTGAGGAGTAAAAAGAATCCCACTCTCCGATATATATAATCCTATAAGACTCAAAAAAATTTATTCTGGACTCAACAATGTAAGCGATTCGATCAAGCAGGGGGCTCCTAAGTGGGGGAAGGCTCTGATTACCAACTTGTAACACCCACAATGCGGCTATATCTCCCACGTGTCGGGGCACGACTTAGAGGCATGGCCGCATGGTAGGTCTGTCGCAAGAGGGGTAATATTTACACATCCCATGTACTGAATAAGAAAGGGATAAAGAGTCGGCTTACAATCGCCACTTCACACAATACATAAATATAACATACATCATCCAGAATACAATCAACGTCCGACTACAGAACCAAAATAAAGAAAGACAACCCCAAATGCTAGATCCCCGATCGCCCCAACTGGGCTCCTCTACTGATCATCCGGAAAAGAAACATAGTAACGGCCTGAATCCTCGTCGAACTCCCACTTGAGTTCGGTAGCGTCCCCTGCACTGGCATCATCGGCACCTGCATCTGTTTTGGAAGTATATGTGAGTCACGAGGACTCAACAATCTCACACCCGCGAGATCAAGACTATTTAAGCTTATCGGTAGGAAAGGGTAGTGAGGTGGAGCTGCAGCAAGCACTAGCATATATGGTGGCTAACTTATGCAAAAGAGAGCGAGAAGAGAAGCAAAGCACGATCGAGAAGCTAGATGTCGCTGTCAAAACCGGCGGATCTCTGGTAGGGGGTCTCGAACTGTGCATCTAGGCCGGATGGTAACATGAGGCAAGGGACACGAAGTTTTACCCAGGTTCGGGCCCTCTTGATGGAGGTAAAACCCTATGTCCTGCTTGATTAATATTGATGATATGGGTAGTACAAGAGTAGATCTACCACGAGATCGGAGAGGCTAAACCCTATAAGCTAGCCTATGGTATGATTGTTGTTCTGTATGTTGTCCTACGGACTAAAACCCTCCGGTTTATATAGACACCGGAGCGGCTTAGGGTTACACAAAGTCGGTTACAATGGTAGGAGATCCACATAGCCGTATCGCCAAGCTTGCCTTCCACGCCAAGGAAAGTCCCTTCCGGACACGGGACGAAGTCTTCAATCTTGTATCTTCATAGTCCAGGAGTCCAGCTGAAGGTATAGTCCGGCCATCCGGATACCCCCTAATCCAGGACTCCCTCAGTAGCCCCCGAACCAGGCTTCAATGACGATGAGTCCGGCGCGCAGATTGTCTTCGGCATTGCAAGGCGGGTTCTCCTTCAAATTATGTGTACCTATCGAATAAAGTCCGGTTTCTTGTAAATGTTGCGCTCCTCGGCTTCAACGCCCAATAATGGCCGCCTCCCACGTGTCAAACGAATATGAAAAGTCTGAGTGTTTTTACATCCACACCCCTAGCCGCGTAAATGAGCCGCCCATTTAAGGGGACGAGGATTTAGATCCAAACCACACCTTCTCCCCTTCGCGAGTGTTCATCAGAGCGCATCCGACAAAGGTCCATACCACCATGGCCAGCCGTCGCAACTCCTCCTTTCGCCCTTCCAGCCCTCAGCCTGGATATTGGGAGAGATGCTCCATCCCGCATAGCGAGCTAGTGACGCTCCAGACCAAGGGATTTCTCCCCCCGGCCTATATGGTCCCGGTTCGAGCCGGTCTTGCCATCTATAATGGCGGAGAGCAAGCGGAGAGTGCCCCTAATCCCTCCAAAGGAGAGCGGGTATGCCTCGTCCCTTATCTAATAAGAGGGCTCGGATTTCCAATCCATCCATTTCTCCGGGGGCTCCTGGAGTTCTATGGCCTCCAGCTACGCAATCTTACGCCTGGCTCCGTATTGCATATCGCGGGCTTCGTAGCCCTCTGCGAGCTGTTTTTGGGTGTTGAGGCTCATTTCGGGCTGTGGAAAGAGCTATTCTGCCTTGTGCCCCGCTCTCAGAAGGGGTCGATATATCAAGTGGGCGGAGCCGAAGTGTGGCGCATCGCCGGGACCGGATATCTATCCGGAACCCCAAAGAAGGCGTCTGAGGACTGGCCTTCAGAATGGTTTTACATAGAGGATGTCCCGCTGCCGGATCCTGTCCGGATCAGCCTCCTTGAGTTTGACAGTGCTCCACTAAAGAAGCGCCTAAGTTGGCGTCCACGGAGCCCTCAGAGGGAAAGTGACAAGGACGTCCGTTACCTGATGAGCCGGATAAGATTGTTAGCTCATTCCGGACTGACCATGATCGGGGTCATGGCCACATGCATCATGCGAGGGGTGCAGCCGCTACAGTACAGAGGCCACCCCATGTGGGATTTCAACGGGGAGGACGACGCCACCCGCTACGGCCGTAAGGGACCGGATTCGGCTGCGGCCCTAACAAAGACCTTGTCCGCTTTGTACAAGGGAGAAGAGGAGGAATTTCTCCGCGTCAAACCGCAGGGTGGATTTTCTATGTACAGTCCCCCAAGCTGGGTAAGTGGTTTACTTGCCCATCCGTTTTATATTCCCATTGTTAAATATTCAGTCTAACGACTTTAACGCAAGAACTGCGCCAGACTGTTAAAGAAATAAACAGCCCTCCTCCACAACCCGAGGACCCAGGACGGTCCCTCGACCCGGCCTCTCAAGAAGATCCGGACTTATATGTGGAGCTGATTGATGGAGTGTTCCATCAATTGAGCAAGGACAACACCTTGGTGGCCATTACGGCCGATTACCCAGGGATAATCCCGGCCTCCTAGGTAACTGAGATCAAAGTCCCAGTACCCCGAATAGGGGTCTGCCCTCTCGTGTTTTCAGTTTCCTGATTACAACTGAGCTTTGCAGGGGAGGTTTTTGAGACGGGAGGCCGAATCTGCGGCGACAAGCCAACGAGGGGTCGCAGGGCCCCGTGGGCAGAGAAGAGATGCAGTCCGGACCGAGACGTCAGTGCAAAGGTATGGCGCGCCCCCTTATCCTAGGTGTTATACCTTCAAGGCATGCTAACACTCGTGCTCTCTTTAGGACAAAGAGACCTCGCCAGACTATATCCGGAGAGGATGCCAATAGCGCCTCCACCAGCCAGGCTCCAAAGCCTAGTCCGGAGGCGGAGGCGAACACAAGGCGCGCACCAGACGCTCCTCCGACGGAGGATGTGGACAGGTTGTCTGCCACCAACTCTGAGGTGGAGAGTGCCATGAACCACAGGCGTCGCCGGACAATTCTTCGCGACGCTTGTTTCTCCCGAGAGGCATTAGATGCCTTCAATTCGGGAGATGCGTACCTCCATGCCGCTCAAAATGGTCTAGTCAGAGCCACGGAGCAATATGTAAAAGACATACGGGTAATAAAATTTTGGTAATTATATATATATATATATATATACCAGTAGCCCCCGAGACTTGAAACAGTTAGAATAACTGATTTAAGGATCATATGTTATGCAGGTTCTTACAGATAAGAATTCCCTACTGTCCCAGGAGCTGGAAGAGTGCAAAGCCCAACTTGAGGCCGCACTAGCCGCGCCAGGGGAGCCCAAGGAGACCCCCTCTGGTAATATACACTTTGAAAGATAAGTATTTTGCGAAGCACGGCATGGGTGAAAATCTGACAAATGAAATTGCAGATGGCGCCAGATTGAGTCCGGAAAGGCAACAACTCCTACGCCAGCTGAAGGCTGGGGAGAAGGTGCTGACAAAGGTGAGGCGGGAGAAGAACGATCTCCAAGATGCCAACACCAAGCTGGGCGTCGACCTGAAAGATATTCGTGCCCAGCTGTCAGACTCCGTTAAGGAGAATCAGCGGCTTCGACACGGCATATTTAGTAAGTGCTTGAACGAACCTTTAAAAAAAAGGTTCGGCGGGGAAGTCGACTAACAGAGTAATGTCTGTAGGTGTGCTAACAGGTCGTCCTACAGAGGAAATGCCCGGTTCTACGGGTGACCTTCTTCCCGAGCTCTCACAACTGCTCGAGCGAGTTTGACAGGCGATGCGAGGCGTCGCCCAGGCCTTGTGGCCATCCATCTCCATGCCTGAAGGTCTTGGAGAGCTTGCGGAGAAGCTAAAGGGAGCACGATGGCACTTCCGATTGTGGAAGATATCGGCCTGCCGTCAAGGCGCTAGGGAGGCCTGGGCCATGGTGAAGACGCGGTACACAAAGGCTGACCCCAACCACATGGCCGAGGTCGGTCCTGTGGGGCCCGATGGGAAGGAGATCCCTGTAAGCTTAGTATACGGCCAAGTAGAATTGGCCGCAAAGTATTCCCAGCAGGACTGTAAATTAGACAGCCTGTTAGATGGTATTGAAGAGGAATACAATCAGTCAGACTATGTATTTTAATTGACATTTATAATTCCTTCTAGCCGGATTGTAGATCGTTTGTCATGGCCGACCTTTTCGCTTCAGCCTCGGGACCTGACGGTCCGGAGTGTGTCCGAATTCCCATGCGGTTATATAAGAACCGGGGAATGCATGGAGACCAGGCGTAGGGGTCATTAGTGCGTGAATAGACAAGTGCCCGACTAGTTATGTTATATTACATGGTTAGTAAGAAACATCTTCCAGGGAGAATAGTTCCGTTAGGGGTTCCTTTCCCTAGGAGGCATGCCCTAAAGTGCATGCCCATTCTGCAAAAAAGACGCGGAAAAAGCATCTGGGGGCGCATAAATAAATAAGTGAAAAAAAAATCATCTTTTAGGTCACCGACCGAATATTCCCTTAAGAACGCTAGCTTTCGGCTTCACCCAGTCTGAGGTACACATCCGGCTGATCCGGCAGTAACAATCGCAGAGGTGCTCCCTTTACCGCCTAGCCGAATAATCGGGAACGTAGGGGTAAGTACAGGAGCCAGGCAACCCAGCTTGGCCAAAACTTAAGTCATATTGATGCATATAATGGTGAAATATAAGGTACATGCGGAAGTGTAACACATGTGTTGGGCATGAAGCCCGTATAAATAAGCTTCTGTTAAAAGAAGCCCCCAGGTTTAATGAGTGCGAATAGCACGTCATTTGATGAGCCTTTAAAGGCTATAAGAGAAAGGAAGGGGAGAAGGAGAGAAATGTAAGGCGGACAGTATATAAAAAATGGACAGAGGAAGCAGACGAACACGGAGTCCGGCGCTAGGCATAGAATCTTCGGAGACGGGCTGCGTTCCATGGGTTCGGCTCGAGTCGGTTATCCGATGCATCTCGCAGGCGGTATGCTCCACCAGTCAGGACTTGGTCAATTATGAAGGGACCTTCCCACTTGGGCTTGAGTTTGTCCTTTTTCTTGTCCGGCAGGCGTAGAACTAATTCACCAACGTTGTAATTTTTGGCCCGTACTTCTCTGCTTTGGTATCTTCGAGCCTGCTATTGATAGAATGCGGAACGGGCTTTTGCCACGTCACGCTCCTCTTCCAATGCGTCCAAGCTGTCCTGCCGATCGAGCTCGGCTTCTCTTTCTTCATACATGCGCACTCGAGGTGAGTCATGAATTATGTCGCAAGGCAAAACTGCCTCTGCGTCGTACACCATAAAGAATGGTGTGTATCCGGTGGTGTGATTCGGCGTGGTCCGCAGCCCCCAGAGTACGGAGTCGAGCTCCTCTACCCAGTGCGTATTAGATTCCTTAAGGGACCGCACTAATCTGGGTTTGATGCTGCTCATGATAAGACCATTTGCACGTTCGACCTGGCCGTTAGTTTTTGGGTGATAGACGGAAGCATAATCAAGCTTGATGCCCATGTTTTTGCACCAGAGTTTTACCTCGTCGGCCATAAAGTTCGTGCCGTTATCAGTGATGATGCTGTGGGGGACGCCGTAAGGGTGTACAACCCCGGATATAAAGTCTATCACCGGTCCGGATTCGGCCGTCTTAACAGGCCTGGCTTCTATCCATTTGGTGAACTTATCCACCATGACCAGTAAGTATTTTTGCTTGTGGGTTCCGCCTTTAAGGGGTCCAACCATGTCAAGCCCCCAGACCGCGAAGAGCAAAGTGATGGGGATAGTTTGGAGGGCGGTGGGTGGCATATGGCTTTGGTTTGCAAAGAGCTGGCAACCGACGCATCGCTGGATTAAGTCCTGGGCGTCTGCCCGGGCCGTCGACCAATAAAAGCCTGTACAGAAGGCCTTGCTTACAAGGGACCGAGCTGCAGCGTGATGACCGCCGAGTCCGGCATGAATTTCAGCCAGGAGGTTCCGCCCTTCCTCTTCGGAGGTGCACCTTTGAAGGACTCCGGTAGTGCTTTTCTTATAAAGCTCTCCCTCGTGGACTTTGTAGGCTTTGGATCGCCGCACTATGCAGCGTGCCTCATTTTGGTCCTCGGGGAGTTCCTGCCTAGTAAGGTAGGCGAGGAATGGTTCTGTCCACGGGGCGATGACGGCCATTATTACATGGGCTGAAGGTGTTATTTCATTGGCAGAGCCTCCGATTGTGTCAGAATGTTCGGTGTCGGGCAGTGCGGTTGGGTCCGGGCTATTATTGTTCGGCTCCCCTTCCCATACTACGGATGGCTTGAACAACCTTTCCAAGAAGATGTTGGGGGGGGGACTACATCGTGTTTTGCGCCGATGCATGCCAGGACATCTGCCGCCTGATTATTTTCCCGGGCTATATGGTGAAATTCAAGCCCTTCGAACCGAGCTGACATTTTTAGGACGGCGTTGCGGTAAGCTGCCATTTTTGGATCCTTGGCATCGAAGTCTCCATTTATTTGGGATATTGCGAGGTTCGAGTCCCCACGCACCTCTAGGCGTTGAATGCCCATGGATACTACCATCCGGAGACCATGTAAAAGGGCCTCATATTTGGCTGCATTGTTGGAGTCTGTGTACATAATCTGGAGTACGTATTGAACTGTGTCTCCTGTGGGGGACGTCAAAACGACGCCAGCCCCTAGTCCGACCAACATCTTGGAGCCGTCGAAATGCATGATCCAATTTGAATATGTGCCGTACTCTTTAGGGAGTTCGGCCTCCGTCCATTCTGCGACAAAGTCGGCCAAAACTTGCGACTTGATGGCTCGCCGTGGCTTATAAGTTATGTCGAACGGGAGGAGCTCAATGGCCCATTTTGCAATCTGGCCCGTTGCGTCACGGTTGTTTATAATATCATTAAGTGGTACTTCCGAGGCTACTGTTATTGAACACTCTTGAAAGTAGTGTCGTAGCTTTCGGGATGCCATGAATACCGCGTAAGCAATCTTTTGATAATGCGGGTACCGTGATTTGCATGGAGTGAGCATAGTGGACACATAATAGACCGGCTTTTGAAGGGGGAATTTGTGTCTGTCCGTTTCTCGTTCGACAACAAGCACTGCGCTTACAACCTGATGTGTTGCTGCAATGTACAATAGCATTGGTTCACCAATGTTTGGCGCGGCCAGGACTGGGTTTGTTGCCAATATGGCTTTTATTTTGCCGAGTCCGGTCGTGGTTGCATCCGTCCATTCGAAGTGTTCGGTGCGCCGAAGGAGGCGGTAAAGGGGTAGGGCCTTTTCTCCCAAGTGGGAGATAAAGCGGCTTAGAGCCGCCACGCATCCGGTTAAATTTTGTATTTGTTTGAGGTCCTTTGGGATATCCAATTGTGATAGAGCTCGGATCTTGGCTGGATTTGCTTCAATTCCTCTATCGGATACAATGAAGCCCAAGAGCTTTCCGGCTGGGATGCCGAAAACGCATTTTTCCGGGTTGAGCTTGATGTCGTATGTTCGGAGGTTATCAAATGTGAGCCTCAAGTCGTCTACTAGAGATTCGACATGTCTTGTTTTGACGACCACATCATCTACATATGCCTCCACTGTTTTGCCAATCTGGTTTGCCAGACATGTCTGAATCATGCGCTGATATGTTGCGCCGGCGTTTTTGAGCCCAAAGGGCATTGTGTTGAAGCAGAATGGGCCGTATGGTGTGATAAATGCCATTGCGGCTTGGTCTGATTCTGCCATCTTGATTTGATGGTACCCGGAATATGCATCGAGGAAACACAACGAATCGTGTCCTGCGGTAGCGTCGATAATTTGATCGATGCGGGGGAGGGGATCCTTTGGGCAAGACTTGTTAAGGTCTTTAAAATCAACGCACAGGCGCCACAATTTGTCCTTCTTTGGTACCATCACCAGGTTTGCTAGCCAGTTCGGATGTTTTATATCTCTGATGAATCCGGCCTCCAATAGCTTTGCTAGCTCCTCTCCCATGGCCTGTCTCTTAGGTTCGGAAAAACGCCGAAGAGCTTGTTTGACAGGTTTGAATCGTTTTAGGGTATTTAAGCTGTGCTCGGCCAGCCTGCGTGGGATTCCTGGCATGTCTGAAGGGTGCCAGGCGAAAGTGTCTCAGTTCTCTCGTAGGAACTCTCGTAGTGCGGCGTCTATATCGGGGTTTAACTGTGCCCCGATGGAAGCTATTTTATTGGGGTCCGTTGGATGGACCTGGAATTTGACTATTTCGTCTGCCGGTTTAAAGGAGGTGGACTTGGATCTTTTGTCGAGTACCACATCGTCCCTATTCACCATGGAGCACAACGCAGTCAGTTCCTCAGCCGCTAGGACTTCGGATAGTGCCTCGAGGGCCAGTGCGGCTGTCTTGTTTTCGGCGCGGAGTGCTATGTCCGGATCACTAGCGAGAGTGATGATCCCGTTAGGCCCGGGCATCTTGAGCTTCATGTACCCGTAATGGGGTATTGCTTGGAAGATTGTAAATGCTTCCCGCCCTAGCAGAGCGTGATAACCGCTGCTGAACGGAGCCACATGGAATGTGACCTCTTCAGACCTGTAATTATCTGGCGTGCCGAACACCACATCTAGTGTGATTTTTCCTGTACAACGCGCTTCCCGACTGGGGATTATTCCTCTAAAGGTTGTGCTGCTTCGCTCAATGCGGTTCCAGTCTATTTCCATTTTTTGAAGGGTTTCCTCATAAATGAGGTTCAATCCGCTACCGCCGTCCATGAGTACCTTGGTAAGACGAAAGCCGTCCACTATTGGACTGAGGACCAATGCGGCTGGTGCTCGGGCTGTTCGGAATTTAGGTTCATCACCGGCGTTAAAGGTAATAGCCGTGTCACTCCATGGGTTTATTGTTGCTACTTGGTAGATTTCGGCAAGGCTGCGGAGTGTCCTTTTTTGCATATTATTTGATGCAAAAGTGTCGAAGACTGTTAATACCGTATTGGTGTCTCTGGGGTGGCTTTCTGTGGCCTCCGGAATTAGGAGATCTTCGCCAATTTTGGCCACCTGCCGGAGTATCCAACATGCTCTAAGGCTGTGAGTTGGTGTGGCGTCCTTTGTACTGTGAATTTTACAGGGTCCATTAAGCCATCCTTCCAGTACGGTTCCATGCCCTGTAGAGGGTTTTTGCTTTTTGGTGTTTGACCCGGGTGTCTGGCGATGGTGCACCCTTTTATTTCGGACCGTGTTTGTATTCAAGGCCGGATCGTCCCAAAATTTTATTTCGGTTTTCCAGGCGCTTTCCATCACACAGTACTTTCGTACAATGGACGCTAAGTTAGCGAAGCATGTAATATCATGGAAACTTGTGGCGCCGAGGATTCCCTTGTCCGTGCAATTATTGCAGAAGATTGAGATTGCGTCTTCCTCGCGGCAGTCCCTTATCCTGTTCCTAACCAGGAGGAATCTGGCCCAGTAATGATGTACTGTTTCATCGGGCTCTTGCCTGATTTGGGATAGATCGCTTATGTTTGGGTGGGTGGGTGGAATTAAATCCAAAGCCTCACCCAATCTGAGGCTCAAAGGCCAAGGAATTTCCGAACTCGAAAATTTGGATTCCTGGATGTTGTCCAATGAATCCCGCCCATCGCCTGACTCTAAGTTCAGGTCTTGAGTGATATCTTCCCCTCCGCGGGTATCCGGCTTGGAGGGATCGGGAATTCGGACATACCTAGTCCTTAAGATAGATGAAGGGTCGCCGCACTATCCCTCTACCATGACAACGTGATGGGTGACTTGGGGAGAGTTAATCTCTCTCAGATCGGGTTTAGGCCCAATCTGGTCGTAATCCGTAGCGACTCCTAGGGCGGCGATGCGATCCAAGAGCTCGTTTATGGAGGAGAGCTCCATTGGATCTAACTGCTCGGTGAGTTCCGAGCTGACATGAAGATTGTTTTCGATGGCTCGAGAGGTCATCGTCGGCGCAGAAGCCGAACAGGCAGTCATAAGAAAACCACCTAGCCGGAGGGTTTGGCCAACAGCCAGAGCTCCCTTAGTAACGGGGCCGTCTTTAAAGATGGGGCGAGGCATCCTTCCTAATGGCGACGACACAGAGGAACTCTTAATGAAAGCACCAATGTCGGTGTCAAAACCGGCGGATCTCGGGTAGGGGGTCCCGAACTGTACGTCTAGGCCGGATGGTAACATGAGGCAAGGGACACGAAGTTTTACCCAGGTTCGGGCCCCCTTGATGGAGGTAAAACCCTACGTCTTGCTTGATTAATATTGATGATATGGGTAGTACAAGAGTAGATCTACCACGAGATCGGAGAGGCTAAATCCTAGAAGCTAGCCTATGGTATGATTGTTGTTCTGTATGTTGTCCTACAGACTAAAACCCTCCGGTTTATATAGACACCGGAGAGGCTTAGGGTTACACAAAGTCGGTTACAATGGTAGGAGATCCACATATCCGTATCGCCAAGCTTGCCTTCCATGCCAAGGAAAGTCCCTTCCGGACACGGGATGAAGTCTTCAATCTTGTATCTTCATAGTCCAGGAGTCTGGCTGAAGGTATAGTCCGGCCATCCGGACACCCCCTAATCCAGGACTCCCTCACTAGAAGTGATCAAGAAGTGATCCTGAAACTACTTACGTCCAAGCATAACACGAGACCGTGTTCTCTTCCCGGACTTCGCCGAAAAGAGACCATCACGGCTACACACGCGGTTGATTCATTTTAGTTAAGTTAAGTGTCAAGTTCTCTACAACCGGATATTAACAAATTCGCATCTACCCATAACCGCGGGCATGGCTTTCGAAAGTTCAAAACCCCGCAGGGGTGTCCCAACTTAGCCCATCACAAGCTCTCACGGTCAACGAAGGATATTCCTTCTCCCGGGAAGACCCGATCAGTCTCGGAATCCCGGTTACAAGACATTTCGACAATGGTAAAACAAGACCAACAAAGCCACCCGATGTGCCGACAAATCTCGATAGGAGTAGCACATATCTCGTTCTCATGGCAACACCGGATGAGACTAGCTACGAGTAAAACCAAACCTCAAGTTTCCCCGAGGTCGCCCCGTAGGCAGCTCGGTTCGGACCAACACTCAGAGGAGCACTGGCCCAGGGGGGGGGGGTTAAAATAAGGTGACCCTTGAGTCTACAGAACCCAAGGGAAGGTATGTGGTGGTAGGTAGGCAAATGGTAAAACCAAGGTTGGGCCTTGCTGGAGGAGTTTTATTCAAAGCGAACTGTCAAGGGGTTCTCATAACACCCAACCGCTTAAGGAACGCAAAATCAAGGAACATAACAGCGGTATGACGGAAACTAGGGCGGCAAGAGTGGAACAAAACACCAGGCATAAGGACGAGCCTTCCACCCTTTACCAAGTATATGGATGCATTAAAGTAAACAAGATATAATAATGATATCCCAACAATATCCATGTTCCAACATGGAACAAACTCCATCTTCACCCGCAACTAGCAACGCCATAAGAGGGGCTGAGCAAAGAGGTAACATAGCCAAACAACTGTTTGCTAGGAAAGGTGGGTTAGAGGCTTGACATGGCAATATGGGAGGCATGATATAGCAAGTGGTAGGTATCGCGGCATGGAAAAAGAGCGAACAACTAAGCAAGCAAAGATAGAAGTGATTTCGAGGGTATGGTCATCTTGCCTGCAATGTTCTCAGAGTTGACGAAAGCTTGATCCTCGTTAGCATACTCAACAGGTTCCTTGATCACGTACTCGTCTCCTAGCTCTACCCAAAGCAAGAACACAAGCAAAGGACCAACAATCAATCAGAATGCAATGCACAAGCAACATGATGCAAAACATGGCATGACATGCGGGATGTGATATGCAATGCATATGCGTGCTTCGGAAGGGAAAGATTGAACCAGGCATCAACTTGGAAAACCAAGTGTGCCGCTGGAAAGATGAGATGATTTTGGTCGAAATCGATATAAAGATCACCGGAATCGGATGCACGGTTTGCAAATGGCGAGCAAAACAAGAATTACACAATTCTGCGACTAATAGCACGATGCCATCTAGAATGCAACAAGAAACTACGCTACTACACTCCAACATAGCAAAAAAGCACATGGTAGTGATCTACTCAAGATGCTTGACAAAACATGAACACTGAGCTACGGCTAAATCACACAAGAGCAAGTTCAAACAAGCATGGCAAAAGTGCAAAAGATATCAACTTCACAGACTTTGTGAAAATACTAACATGCCAGAAAATAACATCAGGAAGCCATGTTTAGAGCAAGCAAACAACATGCTACAAGAACATATCATAGCAAACAAAGGCATAGCATGAATCTACTCATTGCATAGAACAAAAGTCCCTTACTGGCCATGAGCCAAAAAGGCACAGAAGATATGATGGCACCCATGTAAACATAGCAAGTTTCATAAACAGATTCAGACAGCAGAAAACTGAGCATGGCATAAACAGAATTATGAAGGCATCTTTGCGAGCTCGATTCACTCACCACAAGGCATTGCATGACAAGACAAGCATAGCATCAGCAACAAGACATGTTTATGAAGCTAACCAAGGCAAGAACAAGTTCATATCATGCATGGATCAACTACAACATCCATGGAAAAATTGATCAACATGTAAACAATCTGCCAGGGCACTCCATAAATGCAAACAGGGGCATGGATGGATAGAGAATAACCATATGTCCAAATGATCCTTACTGAAGCAACTCAAAACAAGCATAGATCTCACTGTAGCATCATGGTTACATGGCATAAAAATAACAACAGGAAAAGGACTTAGCAAAATCCTAAGTCCCTGAAATCAACAATATCACGAAGGCTACTTTGCATGCTTGTGCTAGTCACCACATTGATCACAAAAATACATGGCAAGCACCCCTGTAAAGATGGCATGACATAGATCAAGACTCATGTAGAGCTCATGCCCACATGAAGCACACAACAAATGTGACAAAAATGACAAATCCTCATACTCCAATAAATAACAGCAACTAACAATTTATAGCACTCTTGCATCAGTGATTTGGGCATCAAGATGGACTCAAACAAGCATGTCACAATGGAATGAAATGAAGAACATCTCACAATGAACATTATAATATCACATATGCATGAAATGGAGCTACAGTCATGGAGATGTGACATTTGGAAAGTACCATAAAAATTATCAGGATTTAGGACTTAGTGAAAAAAGGTCCGAGCATCAGATAGCTAAACAACGCTTGGGGCGGGGAATAGGGCATCTCACCATGTGGGCTTCGGCCTAGTTGGCGTGGCAGCAGTCCACGAGGAGGAGGGGTGGCCGGGCTGGGCTGATGGAACTGGGCCGGCTGCAGGGCCAACGACGGGTGGAGGCGGCGCTCGTCGACTCCCCCGAAAGGAGGAGGTAGACCGAGGCTGGGCAAGGGGCGGCGGCGCCAGCGAACGCCGATGGCTGCGGGAGAATGATCAGGCAGCGGAGGAGCTTCGCCGACGAGCGGGGCGGGCGGATCCGGGCGTGGCGCCCCCGGATCCGGCGACGGCGAGGCCGGGCGGCGACGAGGGAGCTCCGGGCGGCGGGCGGAGTCAACAGGCGGTGGCGCAGGACGCGCTGCATGGAAGCCGAGGCGAAGGCGGCGGACGACGGCGGACACACGGCGAGGACGGCGAGCGGCGCGCGGGCGCCAGCAGGAGGCGCTCGGGCGGATCGAGCAGATATGGCCCGGAGGGCCAGATCCGGGTCCCGGCGGGCCGGCGCGGTGCGGGGGAGCGGCGGGACAGGTGGCGTGCTGCCTTGGTTGCGGGTGGCGGCGGAGCTGAGGTGGCACAGCGGGATTGGCTGGAGCGATGTGGAGGGCGGACATGTCCGGTGGTGGTGGGATTTGTCCGGCGGCGCGAGGTGGAAGGAGGCTAGGGTATGCACCGCGAATTTTGGAGAGGGACACATATTTATAGGTAGGAGGAGGTGGGAGTGTCCAAATGGAGTGTAGTTTTCGCGCACACGATCGTGATCCGACGATGGAGGACATGGAGATGGTTTGGATGGGTTATTGGGCCGTTTTGGAGGGGTGTTGGGCTGCAACACACACGAGGCCTTTATAGTTCCCCGGTTAACAGTTGGAGTATCAAACGGACTCCAAATGGCACGAAATTTGACAGGCGGTCTACCGGTAGTGTACCAAGGACACTTGGAAAATCTCGGTCCATTCTGAGAATGTTTAACACCCGCTCACGAAAAGAGGCAAGAGGGGCGCGCCGGGGCAAGTAGGAGTGTCAGATTGCAAAACGGACAACGGGAAAAATGCTCGGATGCATGAGACGAACACGTATGCAAATGAGATGCACATGATGATATGATATGAAATGCATGACATGAACAAAATGCAAAATAGAGACAAGACCCAACCACGAAGGGAAACTCATAACTTAGAGCCAGAAACAGCAGACTCGGAGTTACAAATATGGTAAGTTACATCCGGGGTGTTACCCTGCAAAACACTCAAGTTGGATGACTCACTTCTGGATTTAAGGAGGCATGAAAGACCCTTTGCTTCTAACAAGAACAAGTATGGGGATATTGGGCCCCCCTACCTAATTCCACGAGTTGGCGTAAACTCCTGCAATTTCTTACCATTGAACATGACGGAGAACTTCACTGTGGTCACTAAATTCATTACTATATCAACCCACCTCTCAGTGAAGCCCAACTTAAGTATTATAGCTCTCATATATTCCCACTCGACCCTGTCATATGCCTTCATCATGTCAAGTTTCAGCGCGCACGATTGATGCTTCTTCGCCTTGTTTCGCTTCATAAAATGAAGACATTCATATGCAGTTATAATATTGTTGGTGATCAACCTGCCTGGGACAAATGCTGATTGCTCCTTAGAAATAATGTCAGGTAACACTAGCTTGAGGCGATTGGGTATAACTTTCGAAGCTATTTTGTACAAGACATTGCATAGACTGATCGGTCAGAACTAGGATAGAGGAGTGGGATTTTTTACCTTGGGGATTAAAACTAGCACGATCTCATTAATACACTCAGCCGTCTCCGTACCTTTGACGATTTTCAGTACCACATTGGTAATATCATCCCCACAAACCTCCCGGTGACGCTGGAAAAAATGTGCAGGATATCCATCCAGACCGGGTTCTTTCAGTGGGAACATTTGGAAGAGAGCATTTTTTACCTCCATTTGAGTGTATGGCACATTAAGAGCTTCATTCATGGATAGGGTGACCTTGCATGGGACTGTTTCTAGTACTTGATTCATATTTTGCACCCCTACCGAAGTATACAACTCCTCATAAAAAGCTGTTGTCAGGGACTTGATCTCACTTTTATTTCCAGTCATTTGCCCATCCGGTCACTGCAAAATTTTAATTTGGTTTTTCCTTCTCCTTCTGCTAGCCCTAAAGTGGAAGAAATATGTATTTTTGTCCCCGTGTGTAAGCCACTCCAGTCTAGCCTTTTGTCTCTATAGCATTTCTTCCCAGTGGTACAATTCTGTCAGGCGATCAACAATCTTAGTCTCCAAATGATTGGATCCCGACCTACCTTGGATATCACGTAGCTCATGTAGCTCTTTTATCGTCCCATTATTTCCCAGCGAACATTACCGAAGTGCGTGCGATCCCATCTGGAAATATCCCCTGCGAGTGAGTGCAACTTCTCCTTGAGCTCTTGACCAAGGAACCGCTAGTGGATGTCCAGGCGGTCTCTACCACAACCGGTAGCGCTGGGTGTCTCTCCCAACAGATTCCGTATTTAAATGGCCTTGGGCCACGGCTGCATGCATGCAACTCGTTGTAACGTACAAAGATGGGTACGTGATCAGAGGTCGCTGCTAAGTTATGCTCCAATGTAGCTCCTGGGAATGCAATTAATGAACCAAGCTTGGTTTGTAACTCCCCTGTCTAATCTGACTCTAGTGAAAGTTCCTCCAGTAACCTTCTTCTTAAATGTCCGGTTATTCCTCGAGTATCCAATGTCAGAGAGGCCGCACGTATCCAGAGCATCACGGAACAAGTCCATCTGTGCCTGACTCCAATTGCCGACACCGTCATGTTCGTGTGCATGAAGGACCTCATTGAAATCTCCAACGACCAACCATGGCAAGTCGCTGGTTTCGACGATGCCTCGTAGCATATCCCAAGTTTTGTATCGCTCCCTCACTTGTGCCTCCCCGTACACAAAGGTAACCATAGTTCGGATATCAACCATTACATCAACAATATCATCGATGTGGTACTCATAATAACCAACACCTTCAAGTTTTATTTCATCATTCTAAAAGATACCTAAGCCTCCACTCCTTTCACAACTGCTAACAACGAAACTTTTATTGAAACCTAAAGTGCCTACTAAATTCTCTACTCGAGATCCCTCCATTTGAGTTTCGACAATACATGCGATAGAGGGGGCAAGTTGCCTCATGAGATCACAAAGGTCATGAACTGTCGCGGGTTTGCCAGCCCCACGACAGTTCCAGCATAGGAGACTCATTGCGCTAGGCGCGACTCCTCTGGGGAGCCCGCCAAACACGCATCAGAAGAATTGTTGCTAGCTATAGGCTTCAGATTTCCCTTCTCAAACATCATCACAGTGGCCTTTGTTCTCTTTGGTTCTTGCTTAGAAGTCGGGATCGGAGGTACCGCCGCTAGGGGTAAAGCCAGAAGCGCTTGACCCGTGATGCTCTTTGTTGCATTCTCCGATGTTACAGGTGTGCCCATATTGACTTGTGCAGCTCCACGCTTCCTGTAGCCCTCAACCCCCCTCATGTATGTATCATCTTCTTTAAGACTAGGATCATTCTACTCCATGCACTCCATGCTTTCATGCTGACTTGCACCATGTTGATTTGCACCACGCTGATTTGCACCACGACCTGCTCGATGGCCAGACCTGCCTCTACCTCTTCCCCCGCCCGACGAACTCCCGGCTCCAGGGCCACGGCCTGGACCCTTGCACCAATCAGCTCGGAGGTTTTTGAACCCTAGCGTGGAAGGAGGATGAATTCCATTGCCACATTCTTTATACAGGTGACCTAACATACCGCAGACGACGCACCAATCGGGTAACCTCTCATACTTGACCCTGAAGATCTCTCTCTTCCTCTTCACCACCAACGAAACATCGTTCCTAAGAGGCTTTGTGACATCCACCTTTACACGAACCCTGAAAAAGTTACACTCAAAGTCTTGAGACATAGATTCAGCATAGATGAAGTCTCCGGCAGTTGCAGCAAGGGATTTGATCAGGCCAAAAAACAGTTCCGAGAGGTTGTGAATTTGGATCCACATCTCTATCTTGTTCAAACTAATAGACGATGGTCTGGTGATTCCGTCGTATGGCTCTATAATGATAGCCTTACCCTTGAAGGTCCATGGCCCATCTTCCATTACTCGCTCCCAATCACGTAGGCAAGAAAATTGCATGGTATATAGGTTATCCTCCAATAGTCGGTATTTGAATTCTTGCGCTAAGTCCCAAGCAACCCGCATGTTGAGGAAGAACCAATACTGACTATATGGCTTGTCCATGTCCACACGAGCGATAGCCATCCAGTGAGCAGCCTCCTCCGGGATGTCACCATCCTCAACCACAACATCCACAAGATCATCCTCTTTCAATCCCAACTCCTTCATCATTGCTTCCATGTCGCTCATTGCTGCTTCAGATGCAGACGTCCCCTAGGCCGACCTCCTGTCAACCACGTTGGCCTCCCAACTGTAGGCGTCGGCGATCAGTGGTAGGGAGGTGGAGGGGGTCACGATCTCCACGTCGGTGCGAGCGCCGTCGGGAGGAGAAAAACCCTAGCTAGAGGGGATACATGATATATAGTAGGAACCCAGGTGGACACAGGGCGAGCTCGTTTTTAGTTTTGGGCTTTGAAAAATTAAAATCAAACAAACATGACAAAAAAATGGGAGGTTATGCTGACATCGTACTTAGATGTGAGGTATTATCTCACGTCTAGATGTGATATAGACTAGATGTAACATAGACGGACCCTTTATTATATTTGACTAGAAAGTTCAATTCTATTTTTATCTTGTAGGTTATTGAATCTTGTTGTCCAGTGATGTATTCTGGAATTCGGAAATGCAAGACATCCTTTTGAGGTAATCTTGTCTCTCATGTTATCATTATAGCGAATATTTTGATTGCTACATTTTGGTTTTACACATCGCCTTCTATTATGTCCTATAATATGTGCTAGAAGTGATGAAACAAACTTTTATTCAATACAAAGTTGTTTGAAAATTTTAAGCCTTATTAAATGTCTCGTAGGGAACTGTTGCTGTTGCCATACCCTGGCCTGAATAATGAATGGAAGAGGCATGTGTAGTCGTACTTGTAACAAAAGAGATCGAGACTGATTACTACTGAATGTATTAGTTGCTCTTCCTGTGGAGTTTAATGGTTGAACCTCAGTTTTCATTGCCCTCTCTCTCTCTCCTTCTCTCTCTGTTTTTGTGCTTCTCTCTCTTTCGGCTATGGCCAAAGCAGCCAACACATCCATAGCTGCTGACCAAGTCAAGCCTGAAAAAACACCTGCTGACCAAGCCAAGCCAGCAAGCAGGCCCAAGATAGCAACCAATCCAAGGGAAATGCCCTTTGGTGTATATACACCCTATATGCGGGTTTGCTTTAAATAATTAAAGAAAAAAATAAAAATAGTTCAAAAGTATTTTTTAGATTAAACTTGACTTACTTGCACACTAGTATATAAATTTTCACAAAAAACCAACATCGGCTTGACAGCAAAAAAGACAAAAAATATTTGCTATTATAGGTGACTATTCACGCTATTTTGACCAAAAAATTGTCTTTTTGAAAAGAAGTCAAAGAGGGTTTTTCTTTTTGTGAAACTTTTATCATTAGTAGAATGAATGGTCAAGTTTATTTCAAAAATATTTTCAGAAAAATTTGACTTTTTGTTGAATTGCTATTTTTTCCATATAGGGTACATATGTACCCAGGAACCAAAAGTTCGCCTCCCCAATCCCACCCCAACAGGAGGAGATATAACGCTGTCTGCTCAAGCCTGGACTCGCTAAAGCCGCACATGTGCCACATAAGGGCATCTCCAACGCCGACTCGCAAATCTCTCGCAAGCATCCGACCGATCTGTCTAGACACAAATTGACATTCAACACAGGCCTGTATCTGTCCGTCGAGCGGTATGGATGTAAATTTTAAATTCCATTAGAAAATTTTGCATGAATTGCATTGCATAATCGGGAAAAAAAATTCTCTGTTCTCATCATAAACTATGGGTAGTTACACTGTGCCTCTAAATTGTTAACACGAGATTTAAATTATTTGAACAAATTTTTATCTTCATTTGAAACTGACATGATCATTGACAGAGGCAAATGGCTCCTGGTAGCATATGCTCTTATACTCACAAACTGTACATAGAATTCCAAAAAACATACTCTATTTTCATAAATCTTAGTGCATGTGGTGTATATCAAGTACCATGGTTGGTTTTATCATCTGTTGCAGTGGAAGACAAAAGAAGTCGGGCGACATGACGACGACACGCCCATGCCTCGCTAGCTGTTGGACAAATACGCTATTTTGTCCGAGCGGCCTCTCGCCGAGGATGTCGTGGAGGCGTTCGCTAACTTCTTTGGCTGGAGTATTCCCGGCTGTGCGACCGCCGAGGCTGTCAGCAGCCTGGGCGGTGACACTGAAGATGACACAAGCAAACAGCGGGAAGCAGGGGATTCAAGTTGTGGGCCGACAGGCCGGCCCACTCGCATTCAAAAATCTCCCCAGTGGCTTGCAAGCCCAAACCGGTCCTGCTCTGCGTACCTACAAGAAATCAAAGGGGTTGTGTTTCATTTCTGGTGAGAAATAGTCCAAAGACCACTAGTGCAAATCTTCAGTCCAACTTCATATTGTGAAGGAAATGATTAAACACATACAGAGCACTAGTTGTGTCAATCAAGAATCATCTGACAGTGATTGAGACAACCTCGTGCTAATATCTGCAGCTGCTTGTTCTGCTGAAACCACTCCATTAACAATGAAGCTTCGAGTTAATATTACTGGCCAATCTCTCACATTCCTAGTTGACTCAGGCATCACCCACTCCTTCCTCAACATAACTTTAGTTGATGTGTTGCTTGTTGTCCAAGATATCAAAACTATTGCAGTGACTGTGGCAGGTGGTGTTCAACTATGCTGCACACAAGTAGTGAAGCAATGCAATTGGGACTTCCAGAAAACTACGTTCAAGACTGACTTCAGAATTCTTCATCTTGGCAATTATGATGGGATTTTGGGGCTTGACTGGTTGGCAAGTCATAGTCCTATGGTTATTGATTGGGAATAGAAGTGGTTTTCCTTCCAATCTCAAGTGTCTTGGATTACACTACAAGGTGAATTGCCTACTGACTGCACTTACATAGTCCTGAGTATTGAATTGCCTAGTGAGGACAGTAGTGAAGACTATAAATATATCCCTGAAGTACAAGCTTTGCTAAAATATCCCTGATGTTTTTGAGGAACCAAAAGGATTACCTCCTAGAAGGAAATATGGTCATACTATACCACTAATCCCTGGAGCCACACCTGTAGCTGTTAGTCCTTACAGAGTAGCTCTTCATCTGAAAACTGAAATGGAAAAGCAAGTCAGAGAGTTGTTGCAAAATGGTACGATTAGACTCAGTCGTAGTCCTTTTTCGCCTCCTATGCTTATGGTTAAAAATAAGGATGACACTTGACGCATGGTAGTTGACTATAGGCATTTCAATGCCATAACAACGAAGGGAAAATATCCCATTCCTGTGATAGATGAGTTATTGGATGAATTGCATGGGGCTTGCTGGTTTACTAAACTAGACTTGAGATCAGGTTATCATCAGATCAGATTGGCCCCTGGGGAGGAATTTAAAACTGCATTCCAAACTCATGAAGGACATTATGAATTCTTGGTTATGAGTTTTGGGCTCTCTGAAGCTCCTGGCACTTTCTAGGGAGCTATGAACCTGGACCTGTCTGCATTAAGGGAATTTGTTTTGGTGTTCTTTGATGATATCTTAATCTTAAGTAAAACTCTGAAAGAACATCTAGTGCATGTGGACAAAGTGCTCAGTACACTGCAAGAGAAGCAATGGAAAGTCAAGTTAACTAAGTGTTCTTTGCACAACAACAAGTTGCTTATTTGGGCCACATTATTAGTGACAAAGGGGTTTCCACTGACCCCTCCAAAATTTGGCTATTCAGAATTGGCCCACTCCAGTTAATGTGAAGGAGATTAGAGAATTTCTAGGCCTTACTGGGTATTACAGAAAGTTCATTAGGAACTATGGCATGATTAGCGGACCACTGACTAAGTTACTGAAGAAGGGTACATTGTTTGTGTGGACACCAGCTGCTGATATTACTTCTGTAACTCTCAGACAAGCTCTAATTCGAGCTCATGTCCTAGCCCTACCTGATTTCTCCCTACCGTTTGTCCTTGAGACTGATGCTTGTGATACTGGAATAGGAGCAGTGTTAATGCAAAAGGTCACCCACTAGCATTTGTTAGTAAAGCTCTAGGCCCAAAAAACAGAGGACTGTCTCTGTATGAAAAGGAATATATGGTCATTCTGCTTGCTATGGAACAATGGAGATCCTATCTGCAGTTCCAAGAGTTTGTTATTAAAACAGATCAGAAAAGTTTAACTCACCTGTCTGACCAAAGATCACATACTCCCTCGCAACACAAAGTTTTCACCAAACTTCTTGTGGTTAATTACAAAATAATGTACAAAAAGGGCACTGGCAATTCTGATGCAGATGCACTTTCTAGAAGACCTCATCCATCTTCTCAACTAATGGCCATTTCTTCTGCTCAACCTTCCTGGTTGCAGGAAATTATTGATAGTTATGGGCAGGATCCTAAAGCTCAAGAGTTGTTGCAACAAATGGCTGTTAATTCAACATCTAGACCTTCTTTCTCTCTTGTTAATGGTTTACTCAGGTATAAAAAATGCATCTGGATTGGCAATTATGTGCAACTTCGAGCTAAAATATGTCATGCCTTTCATACTACTCCCCTAGGTGGTCATTCTGGTTTCCCTGTGACCTACAAGAGAATTCATGATTTATTTAAGTGATCTGGAATGAAAACTTTCATCGAAGAGTTTGTGCAGTCCTGTGTGATTTGTCAGAAAGCTAAACCTGAAAGAATCAATTACCCTGGCCTGCTATCTCCTCTTCCAGTTCCCAGTAAGGCTTGGGAAACAGTTACTATGGATTTTATATCTGGGTTGCCCCCTTTTGATCACTTTGGCTGTATTATGGTGGTCATTGATAAATTCACTAAATATGGCCACTTTGTTCCAGTCAAACACCCTTACAATGCTCCTAAGATTGCTGAACTTTTCTTGGAAAATATCTATAAGTTACATGGTATGCCCCTGTACATTATCTGTGACAGATATCCTGTCTTTACTAGTCAGTTTTCGAAACTTCTCACTAAGAGGACAGGGGCCACTCTGAACATGAGCACAGCTTATCACCATGAGACTGATGGTCAAACTAAGAGAGTGAACCAACAAGTTGAGTGCTACCTCAGATGCTTTATCTCTGTTCATCCTAGGAAATGGAACAAGTGGTTGTCACTTTGTGAGTTCTGGTACAACACCAACTGGCACTCATCACTGGGAAATCTCCATTTGCAGTTCTGTATGGCTAAGAGCCCAGATACTTTGGTATTACTCCTACTGATAATATTGATCCCATGGATATGCAATAGTGACTGGACTCTAGAATTGTTGTACAAGATACTGTGAGGCGACATTTGCTCAGAACTCAGCAAAGGATGAAAACTCAAGCTGATAAGAAACAAACTGACATGTTATTTTCTATTGGTGAAATGGTGTTCTTGAAACTTCAGCCTTACATGCAAAAATCAGTTGCCGCGCCAGGACCAACAACAAGTTGTCCTTTTGTTACTTTGGGCGATTTCCAGTGTTGGAGCGCATTGGTGAAGTGGCCTACCGACTGGATCTTCCTCCTGATAGTAAGGTACACCCAGTATTTCATGTTTCCCAACTGAAGTAGTTTATTTCACCCAAATATGCAGTTTAGCAGTCCCCACCTTCGCATGACCTTGCTCTCTAAGTCCCTCCCCGTGTGCTACAACAATGTATTAGGCGCAAGCACAATCTTTCCATTGCTCAGGTCCTGGTAGAATGGAGTGGGTCCCAACAATCCGAGCCTACCTGCGAGGACAGAGATGCTTTGCACTAGATGTTTCCACGGGCTCCGACTTGGGGACAAGCCGTGATTCAAGAACGAGGGGATGTCAGCAGCCCGGGCGGTGACACTGAAGATGACACAAGCGTGCAGCGGAAAGCAGGGGATTCAAGTTGTGGGACGATAGGCCAGACCACTCGCATTCGAAAATCTCCCCAGTGGCTTGCAAGCCCAAACTAGGCCCGCTGAGTGATAACCCACAAGTATAGGGGAACACAACAGTTTTTGAGGGTAGAGTATTCAATCCAAATTTATTGATTCGACACAAAGGGAGCCAAAGAATATTCTCAAGTATTAGCAGCCGAGTTGTCAATTCAACCACACTTGGAAACTTAATATCTGTAGCAAAGTGTTTAGTAGCAAAGTAATATGATAGTAATGGTAACGGTGGCAAAAGGTAACGATAGCAAAAGTAATATTTTTGGTGTTTTTGTAGTGATGATAACAATAGCAACGGAAAAGTAAATAAGCGAAGAACAATATATGGGAAGCTCGTAGGCAATGGATCAGTGATGGAGAATTATTCCGGATGCGATTCATCATGTAACAGTCATAACCTAGGGTGACACAGTACTAGCTCCAATTCATCAATGTAATGTAGGCATGTATTCCGACTATAGTCATACATGCTTATGGAAAAGAACTTGCATGACATCTTTTGTCCTACCCTGTCCTACCCTCCCATGGCAGCGGGGTCCTAGCGGAAACTAAGGGATATTAAGGCCTCCTTTTAATAGACTACCGGACCAAAGCATTAACACATAGTGAATACATGAACTCCTCAAACTACGGTCATCACCGGGAGTGGTCCCGATTATTGTCACTTCAGGGTTGCCGGATCATAACACATAGTAGGTGACTATAGAATTGCAAGCTAGGATCAAGAACTCTCATATATTGATGAAAACATAATAGGTTCAGATCTGAAATCATGGCACTCGGGCCCTAGTGACAAGCATTAAGCATAGCAAAGTCATGGCAACATCAATCTTAGAACTTGGTGGATACTAGGGATCAAACCCAATAAAACTAACTCGATTACATGATAAATGTCATCCAACCCATCACCGTCCAGCAAGCCTACGATGGAATTACTCACGCACGGCGGTGAGCATCATGAAATTGGTGATGGAGGATGGTTGATGATGACGACGGCGACGGATTCCCCTCTCTGGAGCCCCGAACGGACTCCAGATCAGCCCTCCCGAGAGGTTTTAGGGCTTGGCGGCGGCTCCGTATCGTAAAACATGATGAATCCTTCTCCTTGATTTTTTCTCCTCAAAAGTGAATATATAGAGTTGGAGTTGAGGTCGGAGGAGCTCCAGGGGGCCCACGAGGTAGGGGGCGTGCCCAGGGGGCAGGCGCGCCCCCACCCTCATGGGTAGGGTGTGGGCCCTTGGTCTTAATCTTTTGCCAATATTTTTTATTAGTTCCAAAAAGACGCTCATGGAGTTTTAGGTCATTCCGAGAACTTTTGTTTCTGCACATAAATAACACCATGGAAATTCTGCTGAAAATAGCGTTAGTCCAGGTTAGTTCCTTTCAAATCATGTAAGTTAGAGTCCAAAACAAGGGCAAAAGTGTTTGGGAAAGTAGATACGACGGAGACGTATCAACTCCCCCAAGCTTAAACATTTTCTTGTCCTCAAGCAATCCAGTTGACAAACTGAAAGTGATAAAGAAAAACTTTTACAAACTCGGTTTGCTCTTGTTGTTGTAAATATGTAAAGCCGGCATTCAAGTTTTCAGCAAAGATTATGAACTAACCATATTCACAATAACGCTTAGGTCTCATGTTTACTCATATTAATGGCATAATCAACTAGCAAGCAATAATAATAAATCTTGGATGACAACACTTTCTCAAAACAATCATAATATGATATAGCAGGATGGTATCTCGCTAGCCCTTTCTGAGACCGCAAAACATAAATGCAGAGCACTTTTAAAGATCAAGGACTGACTAGACATTGTAATTCATGGTAAAAGAGATCCATTCAAGTCATACTCAATGTAAACTAACAATAATGAATGCAAATGACAGTGGTGCTCTCCAACTGGTGCTTTTTAATAAGAGGATGATGACTCAACAAAAAAGTAAATAGATAGGCCTTTCGCAGAGGGAAGCAGGGATTTGTAGAGGTGCCAGAGCTCGGTTTTGAAATAGAGATGAATAATATTATGAGCGATATACTTTCATTGTCAACATAACAACTAAGAGATGGCGATATCTTCCATGCTACACACATTATAGGCGGTTCCCAAACAGAATGGTAAAGTTTATACTCCCCTCAACCAACAAGCATCAATCCATGGCTTGCTCGAAACAACGAGTGCCTCCAACTAACAAGAGTCCCAGGGGGAGTTTTTTTTGCAATTATTTTGATTTAATTTTTATAAAGCATGGGACCGGGCATCCCGGTGTCCAGCCATTTTCTCGTGAGTGAGGAGCGGAGTCCACTCCTCTTGAGAATAACCTGCCTAACATGGAAGATACGGACAACCCTAGTTGATACATGAGCTATTCGAGCATACAAAACCGGATATTTATTTGAAGGTTTAGAGTTTGGCTCATACAAATTTACTTGGAACGGTATATAGGTAGGTATGGTGGACTCATATGGAATAACTTTGGGGTTTATGGGATTGGATGCACAAGCAGTATTCCCGCTTAGTACAGGTGAAGGTTAGAAAAAGACTGGGAAGTGACCAGCTAGTGAGCGACAACAGTCATGAACATGCATTAAAATTAATCAACATCGAATGCAAGCATGAGTAGGATATAATGCACCACGAACATAAATATCATAGAGGCTATGTTGATTTTGTTTCAACTACATGCGTGAACATATGCCAAGTCAAGCCACTCGAATCATTCAAAAGAGGATACCGCCCTATCATACGACATCACAACCATTTTAATAGCATGTTGGCACGCAAGTTAATCCATTATAAGCTCCTAGCTAATTAAGCATGTCACAGGAAACTATGATCTCTAGTTGTCATTGCAAACATGTTTATTCATAATAGGCTGAATCAGGAACGATGAACTAATCATATTTACAAAAACAAGAGAGGTCGAGTTCATACCAGCTTTTCTCATCTCAGTCAGTCCATTATATATCGTCATAATTTCCTTTCACTTCCACGACCGAACGATGTGGATAATAATAATAGTGCACATGCATTGGACTAAGCTGGAATCTGCAAGCATTCAATAAACAGGAGAAGACAAGGCAATATGGGCTCTTTTGTCAGATCAACAATAATGCATATAAGAGCCACTTCAACAATTTAATTAAGGTCTTCTCCTATCGACCCCCAAAGAAAAGAAATAAAACTATTTACATGGGAAAGCTCCCAACAAGCAAAAAGAAGAACAAGAAATCTTTTGGGTTTTCTTTTTAATTACTACTACATGCATATGAGCTAAAGCTAGCTAAAAGCTACAACTAATTTTTTGGTTTTTCGTAAGGTTTATTAAGCACACAAGGAGAAAGCATAAAAAAGAGAAAATAAACTAGCATGGATGATACAATGGAAAAGTATGAGCACCGACATCTAGCAATGAGTGTGTGAACATGAATGTAGTGTCGGTGAGCAATACGTACTCCCCCAAGCTTAGGCTTTTGGCCCAAATTGGTCTATGGCCACGGATATCCTGGCGGATATCCATAGTAATAGTTGGGGTCATACTGTGAAGAAGAAGACTTTGATTGCCACTGGTTGGCAATCATCTCCGGATCCCACTAGTAATTAGACTGTCGTGGAGGATCAACTTGTGGTTCCGACTCTGGCTCTGTGGCTGATGTAGGGTTCCGGTAAGCGTGAATGTCCTCCGGCGAGACGAGGTACTGGCCTGTAGATAAATCAAACAAGGAAGGAGCAGACAAGGTGATAGTCTCAGGATGACGTTTATCAAAGAACAATTTGTATTTAAGCTCCCCTTCCCTATTCTTTATAATAAAATCATGCGCTACCATACTCTTATAATCTAAATAAACAGTAGGCAGCAATTTTTCTTCTTTTTCATTGTGCCTAATAGGTATGTTATAATATGCAGCAAGGCGTGGAGCATAGATACCACCAAAGATGGGGCACTTTGTACGGTTCAGACTTAACCGTTTAGCAATAATACCGCCCATACTAACAGAGTCGTCACGGAATAAACCATGGAACAAAATAAAAATATCAGGAACACTAAGGTTTCCACAGTTTCCGCGACCAATTAAGCAACGACTAGCAAATATTGCAAAGTAGTGTAAAATAGGAAAATGTATGCTAGTGATTCTTACATCGAAAACCTTCCTAGTTTCCCCTACAGTGATAGTGTCAATAAACCCATCCACATCTTTACGATGTGGTTCCTCTAAGCTACCCTCGAAAGGTATTTTGCAAACCCTGCAAAATTCATATAGTGACATCTTCTTAATCACATCATATAAATGAAACTCTACTGAAGGAGGTGATTCCCTAGGATAATAGTAAAAGTTTTGAACAAAAGTATTGGCGAGTAAGAGATACTGTTCGCGTTGGTCGCGGAGGAAGTCGGTGAGGCCTGCATTCTTAGCCAATTCATAAAAATCCTCATAAATCCCGGTTGCTCTCAAGAAATTATAACAAGGCCATTCACACGGCCGAACCTCCGCGATGCGAGGCATATTATATTTGGGCTTCTTTGCTTCTTCATTTTGCTTTTCCTTCGAGCTTCGGCTCGATGAGCCCCTCAAAAATCTCTTCATTATTTTCTGAAAAATTCTGAAATTTTTAGTAACTTCAAATAAAAGTGAACCAAACTCAACAATATTGATAGCAACTACTCCTACAAGTGCCTAGAGCCTATATCATGCATCAAAACTACTTTTGACCATATAAATTTGACATGCAAGCTCAAGAACAGGGTCACCTAGGCAGCAAAAATATGCAATGAATAAAGCACTAGGACAAAAACTAATTGGACCATTGGAGGAGTCACATACCAAGGAACAATCCCCCCAAGCAGTTTTGTGAGAGGTGCTTTGAGCAAGGAGATCGAAAATGGCAGCAAAATGAGCTTGGACTCGGGTTTGAGATGGATAATGGTGTTTGTGGGACGAAGAAGGAGTGTGTGGGTGCAGGAAGAAGTGGAGGAGGGCCATCATGGGCCCATGAGGCAGGGGGCATGCCCAGGGGGGTAGGGCGCACCCTCCACCCTCATGGCCAGGTGGATGCCCCCCATGCTGTGTTCTCGGTGCCAAATATTCTCAAATATTCCAGAAAAAAATCATATTTAAATTCCAGGGCATTTGGAGAAATTTTATTTTCGAGGTATTTTATATTGCACAGATAATTTAGATAACAGACAGAAAATACTATTTTTATTTTATTTAATATAAATAACAAAAAGTAAAAGGAGGATACAGAGAGTTGTGCTTTCTAACTTCATCCATCTCATGATCATTAAAAGGAATCCATTAACAAGGTTGATCAGGTCTTGTTAACAAACTCATTCTGAATAACATGGAACCGGAGAAATTCCGAATAACACTAAGTTACCCCAAAGGGGATATGCACATCCCCAACAATAAGAATATCATAGTTCTTCTTGATAGTAGGAAGAGGAAATTCAAAACCTCCAAAAATAATCGATGGAATTTTTCCAATAGAATTGATACTATGGACTTGAGGTTGTTTCCTCGGAAAGTGTACCGTATGCTCATCACCATTAACATGAAAAGTGACATTGCCTTTGTTGCAATCAATAACAGCCCCTGCAGTATTCAAAAAGGGTCTTCCAAGAATAATGGACATACTATCGTCCTCGGGAATATCAAGAATAACAAAGTCTGTTAAAATAGTAACGTTTGCGACCACAACAGGCACATCCTCACAAATACCGACAAGTATATCAGTTGATTTATCAGCCATTTGCAAATATATTTCAGTAGGTGTCAACTTATTCAAATCAAGTCTACAATATTAAGAGAGAGGCATAACACTAACACCGGTCCAAGATCACATAAAGAAGTTTTTACATAGTTTCTTTTAATGGAGCATGGTATAGTTGGTACTCCGGGATCTCCTGGTTTCTTAGGTATTCCACCTTTAAAAGTATAATTAGCAAGCATGGTGGAAATTTCAGCTTCCAGTATCTTTCTTTTATTAGTAAAAATATCTTCCATGTACTTAGCATAGGGATTCATTTTAAGCATATCAGTCAAACACATACGCAAAAAGATAGGTCTAATCGTTTCAGCAAAGCGCTCAAAATCCTCATCATCCTTTTTCTTGGATGGTTTAGGAGGAAAAGGCATGGGTTTCTGAACCCAAGGCTCTCTTTCATTATTGTGTTTCCTAGCAACAAAGTCTCTTTTATCAAAACGTTGATTCTTTGATTGTGGGTTATCAAGATCAACAACAGGTTCAGTTTCTATATCATTATCATTGCTAGGTTGAGCATCATCATGAACATTATCATTAACATTATCACTAGTTTCAGGTTCATTACCAGATTGTGTTTTAGCATCAGAAATAGAAATATCATTTGGATTCTCAGGTGTTTCAGCAATAGGTTCACTAGAAGCATGCAAAGTCCTATCATTTTTCTTTTTCTTTCTTTTAGAAGGACTAGGTGCATCTATATTATTTCTCTGAGAATCTTTCTCAATTCTCTTAGGGTGGCCTTTAGGATACAAAGGTTCCTGAGTCATTTTACCAGTTCTAGTAGCCACTCTAACAACAAAATCATTATTCTTAATATTCAATTCATTAAGCAAATCATTTTGAGCTTTAAGTACTTGTTCTACTTGAGTGGTAACCATAGAAGCATGTTTACAATAAGTTTAAGTTCACCTTTGACATTAGCCATATAATCACCCAAGTGTTCAAGCATATCAGCATTGCGTTTTAATTCTCTACCAAAATAAGCATTGAAGTCTTCTTGCTTAACCATAAAGTTATCAAACTCATCTAAGCATGGGCTAGCAAACTTAGTAAATGGGATTTCAGCTTTATCATATCTATAGATAGAATTTACCTTTACTACCTGTGTCGGGTTACCAAGACGATGTATTTCTTCAATAGGAGATGGATTAAAATTATGCATTTCTTCGACAGGTGGTAAATTAAGACCATGTATTTCTTCAATAGGAGGTAAATTCTTAACATCTTCTGCTTTAATACCCATTTCTTTCATGGATTTCTTTGCGTCTTGCATATCTTCAGGACTGAGAAATAGAACACCTTTCTTCATTGGAGTTGGTTTAGGAATAGGCTCAGGAGTTGGCTCAGGAAGTGTCCAATTATTTTCATTTGTGAAAATATTATTCAATAGAATTTTAGCTTCATCCGGTGTTCTTTCCCTGAAAACAGAACCAACACAACTATCCAGGTAATCTCTCGAAGCATCGGTTAGTCCATTATAAAAGATATCAGGTATTTCATTTTTCTTAAGAGGATGATCAGGTAAAGCATTTAGTAATTGGAGAAACCTCCCCCAAGCTTGTGGGAGACTCTCTTCTTCAATTTGCACAAAATTATATATATCCCTTAAAGCAGCTTGTTTCTTATGAGCAGGGAAATATTTATTAGAGAAGTAGTAAATCATATCCTGGGGACTATGCACACAACCAGGATCAAGAGAATTAAACCATATCTTAGCATCACCCTTTAATGAGAACGGAAATATTTTAAGGATATAAAAGTAGCGAGTTCTCTCATCATTAGTGAACAGGGTAGCTATATCATTTAATTTAGTAAGACGTGCCACAACAGTTTCAGATTCATAGCCATAAAAAGGATCAGATTCAACCAAAGCAATTATATCAGGATCAACAGAGAATTCATAATCCTTATCAGTAACACAGATAGGTGAAGTAGCAAAAGCAGGGTCAGGTTTCATTCTAGCATTAAGGGATTGCTGCTTCCATTTAGCTAATAACTTCTTAAGATCACTTCTATCATTACAAGCAAGAATAGCTCTAGCAGATTCTTCATCCAGAACATAACCCTCAGGCACAACAGACAATTCATATTTATTCGGGGGAGAGTCTTCATCATCACTATCATCAATATTACTAGTTTCAATAATTTCATTCTCTCTAGCCCTAGCAAGTTGTTCATCAAGAAATTCACAAAGTGGCATAGTAGTATAAAGCATAGAAGTACTTTCCTCACAAGTATGATGCATAGCAGAAGTGGCATCATCAATAACAAGCGACATATAAGAATCAATAACAGAAGTAAGTTTAGGTGTCGCAAGCTTACTCAAAACAGAAGGTGAATCAAGTGCAGAGCTAGATGGCAGTTCCTTACCTCCCCTCGTGGTTGAGGGATAAATCTTGGTTCTTGGGTCTTTTAAGTTCTTCATAATGATAAGCAGATATAAATCCCAAGTGACTCAAAGAATAGAGCTATGCTCCCCGGCAACGGCACCAGAAAATAGTCTTGATAACCCACAAGTATAGGGGATCGCAACACTTTTCGAGGGTAGAGTATTCAACCCAAATTTATTGATTCGACACAAGGGGAGCCAAAGAATATTCTCAAGTATTAGCAGCTGAGTTGTCAATTCAACCACACCTGGAAACTTAATATTTGTAGTAAAGTGTTTAGTAGCAAAGTAATATGATAGTAGTGGTAATGGTGGCAAAAGGTAACAATAGCAAAAGTAATATTTTTGGTGTTTTGTTGTGATGATAACAATAGCAACGGAAAAGTAAATAAGCGAAGAACAATATAGGGGAAGCTCGTAGGCAATGGATCAGTGATGGAGAATTATGCCGGATGCGGTTCATCATGTAACAGTCATAACCTAGGGTGACACAGAACTAGCTACAATTCATCAATGTAATGTAGGCATGTATTCCAAATATAGTCATACGTGCTTATGGAAAAGAACTTGCATGACATCTTTTGTCCTACCCTCCCGTGGCAGCGGGGTCCTAGCGGAAACTAAGGGATATTAAGGCCTCCTTTTAATAGAATATCGGACCAAAGCATTACGCATAGTGAATACATGAACTCCTCAAACTACGGTCATCACCGGGAGTGGTCCCGATTATTGTCACTTCGGGGTTGCCGGATCATAACACATAGTAGGTGACTATAGACTTGCAAGATAGGATGAAGAACTCTCATATATTGATGAAAACATAATAGGTTCAGATCTGAAATCATGGCACTCGGGCCCTGGTGAGAAGCATTAAGCATAGCAAAGTCATAACAACATCAATCTCAGAACATAGTGGATACTAGGGATCAAACCCTAACAAAACTAACTTGATTACATGATAAATCTCATCCAACCCATCACCGTCCAGCAAGCCTACGATGGAATTACTCACGCACGGCGGTGAGCATCATGAAATTGGTGATGGAGGAAGGTTGATGTTGACAAAGGCGACGGATTCCCCTCTCCAGAGCCCCGAACGGACTCCAGATCAGCCCTCCCGAGAGGTTTTAGGGCTTGGCGGCGGCTCCGTATCGTAAAACACGATGAATCCTTCTCCTTGATTTTTTTCTCCCCGACAGTGAATATATAGAGTTGGAGTTGAGGCCGGAGGAGCTCCAGGGGGCCCACGAGGTAAGGGGCGCGCCCCCACCCTCGTGGCTAGGGTGTGGCCCCCTGGTCTTGATCTTTTGCCAGTATTTTTTATTATTTCCAAAAAGACGCTCCATGGAGTTTTAGGTCATTCCGAGAACTTTTGTTTCTGCACATAAATAACACCATGGCAATTCTGCTGAAAACAGCGTCAGTCCGGGTTAGTTCCATTCAAATCATGCAAGTTAGAGTCCAAAACAAGGGCAAAAGTGTTTGGAAAAGTAGATACGACGGAGACGTATCACTGAGGCGGGTGTAACGGTAGCCAGTTTAAATACCCCTCGCTGCGCCCTGTGAGAGGGTGAACAAAAAGGAGGTGGCTTCGGCCAGGCTAGAGAGTGTTTGTAATTCAAATTGCTGTGTGGGAGGTTGGGTGGACAGCTAATACAACTCTCGAACCCTAGATCTCGTCCATGGAGGTAGTGGGAACCTTACAGAGGCCTCCTGCTCCCGGACGGCACCTTGACTCATAGGGGCTTAGCCAGCGTGTTCTCATCGTGTCACAAACGCCCTCCCATCCCTTTTCTATGGATTACAACCTTAAAATCTTATTCTGGAATGTGCATGGGTTGAACTTCGGTGCCAAGCACATGGCCGGCCGCAAACGTGATCACCACTGCCGCCCCTACCATTGTATGCTTGCAAGAAACCAAGCTCACACATGTCTCAGAGTCCATCGTTCTCGACACCTTGGGCCCTCCTTTTGATGATTACTACTCCCTCCCGGCCATTAGCACCCATGGAGGCTTCCCCTTGCGTGGTGTCGATCCCACATTTCCCTCTCTAACCCACTTGTCGGCGAGCATCACATCACGGCCTTGGTTACTCCCTCCGTCGGCGATGGCCATTGGTGGCTCACCAGCGTGTACAAACCCAGGACGACGAGGCTAAACTAGAACTCCTTGCCGACCTCCATGACGTGTGCGAGTCCCACATCAGGCCCTGGCTCCTTGGTGGGGACTTCAACATGACTACTTCTGCGGCCATCAAGAATAACTGGAATCTTAACCACCATGTGATGAGCAGATTTATGTGCTTCATCGTCGACGAGGAGCTCCACGATATGTACCTACATGGGCGCCTCTACACTTGGGCTAGTGAGCATGATACACTGACCCTTGTGCGGTATGAGATGATCCTATGTACTTCTGGTTGGGAGATTGCACACCCCTATTGCCTTCTTCACTGCCTCTCCTCGGCAGCGTCCGGCCACTACCTTTTGGTTGTAGATTGTGCCACGCATCCGCATGGCACGTGGCATTTCCACTTCGAATGCTTCTGGCCGAAGTTCGAGGGCTTCCACCTCATAGTATCCAACTCGGTCCTCCCTGATGCTGATCCGTTCAGGCGCATTATGGCTTGCCTTAAGGCCTCCGCGCGGCACTCATAACCCACAAGTATAGGGGATCGCAACAGTTTTTGAGGGTAGAGTATTCAACCAAAATTTATTGACTCGACACAAGGGGAGCCAAAGAATATTCTCAAGTATTAGCAGCCGAGTTGTCAATTCAACTACACCTGAAAGACTTAATATCTGTTGCAAAGTATTTAGTAGCAAAGCAATATGGAAGTAACTGAAGGAAATACGCCCTAGAGGAAATAATAAAGTTATTATTTATTTCCTTATATCATGATAAATGTTTATTATTCATGCTAGAATTGTATTAACCGGAAACATGATACATGTGTGAATACATAGACAAACATAGTGTCACTAGTATGCCTCTACTTGACTAGCTCATTGATCAAAGATGGTTATGTTTCCTAACCATAGACATGAGTTGTAACGCCTCGACGCGGCTATATCTCCCACGTGTTGAAGCACGACTTAGAGGCATAACCGCATTGAAAGCAATGTCGCAAGTGAGGTAATCTTTGCAAACAACCCATGTAATACAATAAGGGAAAAGGATACATAGTTGGCTTACACTCGCCACGTCACACAAATGCATAAATAACATTACATTGATCCAATTACACTCAAGGTCTGACTACGGAACCAAAATAAAGATAAACCCCAAATGCAACATAGTCCCCGATCGCCCCAACTGGGCACCACTACTGATCATCTGGGAAAGACACATAGTAACAACGAGAGTCTTCATTGAACTCCCACTTGAGCTCGGTCATATCATCTGGAATAGTATCATCGATCCCTGCATCTAGTTTTGGAAGTAATCAATGAGTTACGGGGACTCAGCAATCTCACACCCTCGCGATCAAGACTATTAAGCTTATAGGAAGGGTAAAGGTATGATGTGGAGCTATAGCAAGCGACTAGCATATATGGTGGCTAACATACGCAAATAAGAGCGAGAAGAGAAGGCAAAAGCACGATCGAACAACTATGATCAAGAAGTGGTCCTAGAACAAGCTACGTCAAACATTACTCCAACACCGTGTTCACTTCCCGGACTCCGCCGAGAAGAGACCATCACGGTTACACACGCGGTTGGTGCATTTTAATTAAGTTAAGTTTCAGGTTATCTACAACCGGACATTAACAAATTCCCATCTGCCCATAACCGCGGGCACGGCTTTTGAAAGTTCAAATCGCTGCAGGGGAGTCCCAACTTAGCCCATCACAAGCTCTCATGGTCAACGAAGGATATTCCTTCTCCCAAGACAATCCGACCAGACTCGCCATCCCGGTTACAAGACATCCTCGACAATGGTAAAACAAGTCCAGCAACAGCGCCCGAATGTGCCGACAAATCCCGATAGGAGCTGCACATATCTCGTTCTCAGGGCACACTCAGATGAGACTAGCTATGAGTAAAACCAACCCTCAAGTTTCCCCGAGGTGGCCCCGTAGGCAGCTCAGTTTGGACCAACACTCAGAGGAGCACTGGCCGGGGGGGGGGGGTGTTAAGTAAAGATGAGCCTTGGGCTCCGGAAACCCAAGGGAAAAAGAGGCTAGGTGGCGAATGGTAACACCAAGGTTGGGCATTGCTAGAGGAGTTTTATTCAAGGCGAACTGTCAAGGGGTTCCCATTATAACCCAACCGTGTAAGGAACGCAAAATCTGGGAACATAACACCGATATGACGGAAACTAGGGCGGCAAGAGTGGAACAAAACACCAGGCATAAGGCCGAGCCTTCCATCCTTTACCAAGTATATAGGTGCATTAAGATAAACAATATAATATTATGATATCCCAACAATAAACATGTTCCAACAAGGAACGATCTCCAAAACTTCACCTGCAACTAGCAACGCTATAAGAGGGGCTGGGCAAAGCGGTAACATAGCCAAACAACGGTTTGCTAGGACATGGTGGGTTAGAGGTTTGACATGGCAATATGGGAGGCATGATAAGCAAGTGGTAGGCATCGTAGCATAGGCATAGCAAAAGAGCGAGCATCTAGCAAGCATAGATAGAAGTGATTTTGAGGGTATGGTCATCTTGCCTGCAAAGTTCTCAGAGTTGCCTTGATCGTTGAAAGCGTACTCAACGGGCTCCTCGTTCACGTACTCGTCTCCCGGCTCTACCCAAGCAAGAACAAAAAACAAAAGGAACACAGTCAACCACGTGCAATGCTCAAGCAACATGATGCAAACATGGTATGATATGCGGGATGCAATATGTGATGCATATGCAAGATTTGGAAAGGAATGATTGAACCTGGCCTCAACATGGAAATCCAAGAGTGCCACTGGAAAGGTGAGGTGATTTCGGTCGAAATCGATATAAAGATCACCGGAATCGGATGCACGGTTTGGGAATGGCAAGCAAAACAAATATGGCACCGGTCTGCGATAAACAACAAGTAGCCTTCTAAATGCATCAAGATAAATAAGCTACTGCCCTCAAACATGGCAACAAAATACATGGAAGGGATCCACTCATGATTCTTGACAAAATATGAACACTGAGCTACGGCTAATTCACTAATTAACAGGTTCAAACAAGCATGGCAAAAGTGCAAAAGATAACAGGTTTCAGACTTAGTGAAATTAACAGCATGTCAGGAATTTATCATCAGGAAGCCATGTTTAGAGCACGATAACTATATGCTACATGCACATATCATGGTAAATCAAGGCATGGCATGAAGCTACTCAAAGCATATAACAAAAGTCCCTTAGTGACCATAAGCCAAAAGGGATCATAAAATACAATTGCAAGCATGCGAACATAGCAAAAACATAAACAGATTCAGACTTAGTGAAAAACTGGAGCATGGCAAAACAAATATCAAGTAGGCATGTTTATGAGCTCGATGCACTCGCTACGAGGCATTGCATGATAATCTAAGCATACAACCAGCAAATAGACATAGCATATAAGCTAGACATGGCAAGAACAACAACATAGCATGCATGGATCAACAACAACAAGCTCGGCAAAATTGCTAAACATGTTAACAATCTGCCAGGAACATTTTATAGCAAAAGTAGAGCTCGATTGAATCAAGCTAGGGTGCTCGATAATTGCAACCAAAGATGTGGATAGATAGAGCACAACATTATCTACAAAACATCCTTACTGATCATGCTCAAAACAGGTACGGATCACTAGGAAACAACATGAACATATGGCATAAAAATAAGGACAGGGCAAGGACTTGGTGAAATTCTAAGTCCCTGAAATCAGCAACATTGAGTAAGCTACTTTGCATGCTTGTGCTAGTCACCACAAAGATCACAAAAATACATGGCATACATCCCTGTAAAGATGGCATGGAAATTTTCAAAACACATGTAGAGCTCACGATCATATCATGCACACATTAATCATGGCAAAAATGACAAAAGTGCATTTGCTGAAACAGATCTAAAACTATCATCACATAGCCCTCTTCCAACAGCATTTCGGGCATCAAGATGAGCTCAAATGAGAATGATGCAATGAGATGAAATGATGTACTCGTCGAGACAAACATTTTGATATGCTACACGCACGAATCGGAGCCACGGTAACGAAGTTATGATGCGTCAAAGTATGCAAAAAGTTAGGGTTTCGGGAGGAAAAAGTCAACCGAGTTTTGGATCTGGATCTAGAGTTACTGTAGCTTCACGTGAACTGAGGTTCGCCGGTGTCCACTATTCACCGGAGAGGAGAGAGAGGCGGCCGGAGATGGCGGAGCTCGATGGAAAGGCTCGCCGGGGTGCGACCGGCGACGAGGAGGAAGGCGACGGCGTCGGGTGGCGCTTGTGGGGCGGCGCACGGTGAGCCAGGGTGACGGCGGCGGTCGCCGGCGTCATGGAGTCGCGGCGGCCGGCGAAGGTACGACGCGATGGAGATGAGCGCCGGCGGGCGGCGCGCCTGGCCGGTGCGGGTGGCGTCGGGCGGCGGTGGGCTCGCGGGCCGCGGGGGCCGGTTGCGGGCCTGCGGGCTTTGGCGGCAGCGGGGACAGGTGTCGGCGGCGGATTGGCTGAGGCGGCAGCGGCTATTTCGTCCGCTAGGCTCCGGACATGTCCGGCGGCTGGAGAGGAGTGGATAGGGTTTAGGGGTGTTTTGACCCGGAATTTTTGGGGAGAGACCTATATATAGAGGTAGAGGGAGCTAGGTAGCTTCAACTGAGGTGTGGTTTTTGGCCACGCGATCGTGATCGAACGGTCTAGATTATGGAGGAGGTTTAGGTGGGTTTTGGGCCACTTTGGAAGGGTGTTGCGCTGCAACACACACGAGGCCTTTTCGGTCTCTCGGTTAACCGTTGGAGTATCAAACGAAGTCCAAATGGCACGAAACTTGATAAGCGGTCTACCGGTAGTAAACCAAGGCCGCATGACAAGTCTCGGTCCAATCCGAAAACGTTTAACACCCACACACGAAAAGAGGTAGAAAGGGACACAGGAGGACATAGGAGCGCCGGAATGCAAAACGGATAACGGGGAAAATGCTCGGATGCATGAAACGAACACATATGCAAATGCAATGCACATGATGACATGATATGAGATGCATGACAAAGGCAAAACACACGGAGACAAAAACCCGACAACGAGGAAATAACATAACTTAGTGCCGGAAATGGCAAGAGTTGGAATACAAATAAGGTAGGTTACATCTGGGGTGTTACATGAGTTATCATTTGATTAACGAGATCACATCATTAGGAGAATGATGTGATTAACTTGACCCATTCTGTTAGCTTAGAATTTGATTGTTTTGCTATTGCTTTCTTCATGACTTATACATGTTCCTATGACTATGAGATTATGCAACTCCCGTTTACCAGAGGAACACTTTGTGTGCTACCAAACATCACAACGTAACTGGGTGATTATAAAGGTGCTCTACAGGTGTCTTCGAAGGTACTTGTTGGGTTGGCGTATTTCGAGATTAGGATTTTTCACTCCGATTGTCGGAGAGGTATCTCTGGGCCCACTCGGTAATGCACATCACTATAAGCCTTGCAAGCATTGTAACTAATGAGTTAGTTGCGGGATGATGTATTGCAGAAGGAGTAAAGAGACTTGCCGGTAACGAGATTAAACTAGGTATTAAGATACCGACGATTGACTCTCGGACAAGTAACATACCGATGACAAAGGGGACAACATATGTTGTTATGCGGTTCGACCGATAAAGATCTTCGTAGAATATGTAGGAGCCAATATGGGCATCCAGGTTCAGTTATTGGTTATTGACCAAAGAAGTGTCTCGGTCATGTATACATAGTTCTCGAACCCGTAGGGTCCGCACGCTTAACGTTCGTTGACGATATAGTATTTGTGAGTTATGTATGTTGGTAACCGAATGTTGATTGGAGTCCTGGATGAGATCACGGACATGACGAGGAGCTCCTGAATGGTCCGGAGGTGAAGATTCATATATTGGATGATATGGTTAGGCCAAGGGGTCAGGCCCACGGGGCTATAAGTCGGTGCAAAAGGAGTTTTGCGGAGGCCAGGGGGCCAAATGCCGGAGACCCTGCCGTCTGGCCCTGGGCCAGTGTGACGCCCCAAGACCGGAGCTTCAGATGCCTTCCAGGGTTTCCGGGTTTCGTCGTGTGATTTGTTTGGTCCGTTGCATTTCATCTTTGCATCACGTGCATTGCATCATGTCATCATGCCATCATCTCATAAATCTTTTGCATCTCAACTAAATAAATTTTGTGGATCTTCGACCCATTTAAATCGAGGGAAGGGTGACTTCTCTTTATAACATATCCTCCCAATATTTTAGGGAGCTATATTAAACCATTCCATTTGCTTGGAATCACCCACAAACACATATGCACCGTTCTTCAAATTTCCTTTTATCCTTCTCAACTTCCCCTTCTTCCTTTGGGGCCTTTTAGTAAAATTGAGTGGCAATTTTACTTTACCCATAAATGTTCCAAATCTTCCCATAAATCACATATATTGTGTAGGGTCACCTCCTATAATTTCAACCCATTTGGAGTTCATTTGAATGGGTTTCAAAATTCGAACTTGTCGAGTTAAATCCAACGCGTGTGGATTTTACTTCCTCTAAAAATCGTCAGGCCATTTTGTCAAATTCCTCGTATTTTTGCGAGTCCGGAATATTATCCATGTGGCCAAGTCCTATGCCTAACTCTTCCTTTCTTCTCTTTTTCTTCTTTGTTATTTTCTGTTTATAGAAAATAAGAGAAATAGGAGCCCAACCAGCCATCGGGCCACCTAGGCCTCCCATCCTCCCCGTAGTCCTCCAGGCCGGCCCAGTTTCCTTGCCCCTCTAAGGCCAGCCCGCACCGGCTCTAACCCTACCGATTCCCCTACTCGATCCATTTCTCTCCCTCGTTTCCTCCTCCCGCCGCCTCACGCATCGCACCAGGCACCAGGGGAGAGCAGGGCTGCTCCTCGTCCCCGATCCCCTCTGCCTCCTTCCTCCTCCGCCGCGCCAAGTTCCTCCTTCTCCTTCTCGAGGCCGCCGCCGGCGCCCCCAAGTTCTCCCCTCCGCTAGCAGCCTCCTCCCGCGGCCGTTAACGCCGCCCCGCCGCCTGCACGGCTCCATCCGAGCAGCCACCGCGCCCTGCTGCCGCTGCCTCCATTCTTGCCGCCTGCAAGTTTCGTCTAGCGAGTGCCGCTGCGTTCCGCGTGCCCGCGCCTCCTCCTTCGTCCGGCGCCTCAAGCTCCCCTGGCCGACAGCCCCGCAGCACCAGGACGGCCTGCCCCCGCCATCGCGACCCCGCGTCCACGCCGGCCGGCCCAAACTCACTCTCCTCTGGCCTAGCGGCCCCTGCGTTCCTTGCGACCCTGTGCCGCGCCGCCCTTCCTCACTGCCGGCGTCCAGCCTCCCCGTGCTCGGACACCCACCTTCGAACCGAGGCCTTTGTGCCACTTCTTTTGCGTTCGTGCCAAGTCTTGCAAGATCGGGCCTCTTTGCGCATGACCGCCGTAGCGTTCCGTTTCATCTTTGTCAAGTACCCTCTATGGACTGCCAAGTTCCTTTACCGGTGACTCGAACGTCTACGGAACGTGTACGCCTACCATCGTCGAAGGCCATCGAGTGAACGACTACTGACGCCGTGTTTTTTTACCAAGTTCGATGACGACCTCCGAAGAACTCGGAAACGCCAAGTACCACTACCGTCGACCCGCAAAGACATCGTGGACGTCAAGTTTCATGTCGCGACCCCTAACATCTACGGACATGCACGACTACCATTGCCCGAAGAACCGCGAGTCACAAGCACCATGAACAACTACCGTCTCCGTGGATCCGACAAGTTCGCGAGTACGACTACTTCCCACGACTACCCTCGAGGACACTGGTTCCATCAAGTTCGATGACAACATGGGTACAACTACCGTCGCCTCCGGAAACCTCAGATGCGTCAAGTACCTCTTTAAACGAATGTGTACCACTACCGGCGAGGATCAAAAGTACCACTACATCCCATCGAACCCGAACCGTCTCGTTTGCACGATTCGAAGGTATAACCCCGAGACGACATTCGTGAATGAATGCTTGCGATGTTTGAAATGTTCGCGTTTGCACCGTGCCCGACATGTTTTCCTGCATGTTCCCCGTTGCCATACCGTCGTCTAGTGGGACACCCGTTTGCCGGGATCACCCCACCATCCTTGCATGACATGCTCCCGTCACCCTCTCTTTTGCACCGGCATCTCAATCGAGTTACCGTGGCACCCCTTTTATTTCCGCCACGATGACAAATGCCTCATATCTTATCATGTCAACGTTTTCATAAATACTGCATAAAACTTGAACATGTCATCCGCATCATGTTAACAACATTTGAATGTTTAAAAATTGTTGTTGCTTTAAATTACTAAGGCATATGGGGATTTACCGGATTCGTTATTTGTCATATCCGGTCCCATTTAAATTGTTTAGATGGTGTAGTTTTGTTATGCCCCACCTCTTGCCATGTTTTAACAACATTTAATATTGTTGGGTACCTAAACGAGAGAGAACTAAATAATTGATGTGGTGTTCCGTCAATATGCAACTCGTTGCATATTGAGCTCCACTTAACTTGTAGTTTTGTTTCTGCCCTTTGCCATGCCATGCATATTTAAACCGGACATGCATCATACTTGGTTGTGCATCATGCCATGCTTATGTGGTGGTTGTTTACTATGTTGTTTGCTTCTTTCCGGTGTTGCTTCTTCGGGTTAGTTCCGATAATGTCGCGTTTGTGAGGATCCGTTCAACTACGACCGTTTGACTTCTTCATGGACTCGTTCTTCTTCCTTGCGGGATTTCAGGCAAGATGACCATACCCTCGAAATCACTTCTATCTTTGCTTGCTAGTTGCTCGCTCTTTTGCTATGCCTATGCTGCGATACCTACCACTTGCTTATCATGCCTCCTATATTGTTGAACCAAGCCTCCAACCCACCTTGTCCTAGCAAACCGTTGATTGGCTATGTTACCGCTTTGCTCAGCCCCTCTTATAGCGTTGTTAGTTGCAGGTGAAGATTGAAGTTTGTTCCTTGTTGGGACATGGAGATGTTGTTCCTTGTTGGAACATGTTTACTTGTTGGGATATCACAATATATCTTATTTAATTAATGCATCTATATACTCGGTAAAGGGTGGAAGGCTCGGCCTTTTGCCTAGTGTTTTGTTCCACTCTTGCCGCCCTAGTTTCCGTCATATCAGTGTTATGTTCCCGGATTTTGCATTACTTACGCGGTTGGGTAATAATGGGAACCCCTTGATAGTTCGCCTTGAATAAAACTCCTCCAGCAATGCGCAACCTTGGTTTTACCATTTGCACTAACAACCTACCACCTTCCCTTGGGTTCTGCAGACTCAAGGGTCATCTTTATTTTACCCCCCCGGGCCAGTGCTCCTCTGAGTGTTGGTCCGAACTGAGCTGCCTGCGGGGCCACCTCGGGGCAACTTGAGGTTTGGTTTTACTCATAGCTAGTCTCATCTGAGTGTGCCCTAAGAACGAGATATGTGCAGCTCCTATCGGGATTTGTCGGCACATTCGGGTGGTGTTGCTGGTCTTGTTTTACCATTGTCGAAATGTCTTGTAACCGGGATTCCGAACCTGATCGGGTCTTCCCGCTAGAAGGAATATCCTTCGTTGACCGTGAGAGCTTGTGATGGTCTAAGTTGGGACACCCCTGCAGGGATTTGAACTTTTGAAAGCCGTGCCCGCGGTTATGGGCAGATGGGAATTTGTTAACGTCCGGTTGTAGAAAACCTGAAGTTGACCTTAATTAAAATACATCAACCGCGTGTGTAACCGTGATGGTCTCTTCTCGGCGGAGTCCGGGAAGTGAACACGGTGTTGGATTTATGTTTTTGACGTAGGTTGTTCTAGGATCACTTCTTGATCATAGTTTTATCGACCATGCTTTGCCTTCTCTTCTCGCTCTCATTTGCGTATGTTAGCCACCATATATGCTAGTCGCTTGCTGAAGCTCCACCTCATACTTTTACCCTACCTATAAGCTTAAATAGTCTTGATCGCGAGGGTGCGAGATTGCTGAGTCCCCGTGGCTCACAGATACTTCCAAAACCAGCTTGCAGGTGCCGATGAGTCCGTGCAGATGACGCAACCAAGCTCAGGAGGAGCTCGATGAAGATCTTGTCCTTTGTGTTGTTTCGTTCTAGTTGATCAGTAGTGGAGCCCAGTTGGGGTCGATCGGGGGACCTTGTCGCATTTGGGGTTCTTCTTTTATTTTGGTTCCGTAGTCGGACCTTGATTGTATCTGGATGATGTAATGCTTTATTCATGTAATTGTGTGAAGTGGCGATTGTAAGCCAACTATGTATCCTTTCCCTTATGTATTACATGGCTTGTGTGAAGATTACCTCACTTGCGACATTGCTTTCAATGCGGTTATGTCTCTAAGTCGTGCTTCGACACATGGGAGATATAGCCGCATCAAGGGCGTTACAGCCAGACACCGAGGCCCATGGCGTCTGGGCCAAACGCCAAGGATTGTGGTGTTTGGTCCCGGAGTCCGAGTGGGACTCTTGCCTTTCGGGCAAAACTGACTTTGAGGAGGTTTTTGCTCCAAGTTTCGACCCTAGGGCTCAACATATAAATAGAGGGGCAGGGCTAGCACCAAAGACACATCAAGAAACACCAAGACGTGTGCCGGCTACCCCGTCCCCTCTAGTTTATCCTCCGTCATAGTTTTCGTAGTGCTTAGGCGAAGCCCTGCGGAGATTGTTATTGACCAACACCATCACCACGTCGTCGTGCTGCCGGAACTCACCTACTACTTCGCCCTCTTGCTGGATCAAGAAGGCGAGAACGTCATCAAGCTGAACGTGTGCTCAACGTGGAGGTGCCGTACGTTTGGTACTTGATCGGGATGGATCGTGAAGGTGTACGACTACATCAACCATGTTGATAAATGCTTCCGCTTATGGTCTACGAGGGTACGTAGACAACACTCTTCCCTCTCATTTCTATGCATCACCATGATCCTGCATGTGCGCAGGAAATTTTTGAAATTACTACGTTCCCCAACAGTGGTATCAGAGCCGGATTTTATGCGTAGATGTTATATGCATGAGTAGAACACAAGTAAGTTGTGGGCGATACAAGTCATACTGCTTACCGGCATGTCATACTTTGGTTCGGCGGAATGTTGGATGAAGCGGCCCGGACCGAAATTATGCGTACGCTTACGCGAGACTGGTTCTACCGACATGCTTTGCACACAGGTGGCTGGCGGGTGTCAGTTTCTCCAACTTTAGTTGAACCTAGTGTGGCTACACCCGATCCTTGAGAAGGTTAAAACAACACTAACTTGACGAACTATTATTGTGGTTTTGATGCGTAGGTAAGAACGGTTCTTACTCAGCCCGTAGAAGCCACGTAAAACTTGCAATAACAAAGTAGAGGACGTCTAACTTGTTTTTGCAGGGCATGTTGTGATGTGATATGGTCAAGACATGATGCTATATTTTATTGTATGAGATGATCATGTTTTGTAACTGAGTTATCGGCAACTGGCAGGAGCCATATGGTTGTCGCTTTATTGTATGCAATGCAATCGCCCTGTAATGCTTTATTTTATCACTAAGAGGTTGCGATAGTCGTAGAAGAATAAGTTGGCGAGACGACAACGATGCTACGATGGAGATCAAGGTGTCACGTCGGTGACGATGGTGATCATGACGGTGCTTCAGAGATGGAGATCACAAGCACAAGATGATGATGGCCATATCATATCACTTATATTGGTTGCATGCGATGTTTATATTTTATGCATCTTATCTTGATTTGTTTGACGATAGCATTATAAGATGATCTCTCACTGAATTTCAAGATAAAAGTGTTCTCCCTGAGTATGCACCGTTGTGAAAGTTCTTCGTGCTGAGACACCACGTGATGATCGGGTGTGATAGGCTCAACGTTCAAATACAATGGGTGCAAAACAGTTGCACACGCAGGATACTCAGGTTAAGCTTAACGATCCTAGCATATGCAGATATGGCCTCAGAACACTGAGACCGAAAGGTCGAGCGTGAATCATATAGTAGATATGATCAACATAGTGATGTTCACCATTGAAAATTACTCCATTTCACGTGATGATCGTACATGGTTTAGTTGATATGGATCACATGATCACTTAGATGATTAGAGGGATGTCTATCTAAGTGGGAGTTCTTAAGTAATATGATTAATTGAACTTTAATTTATCATGTACTTAGTCCTGGTAGTATTAGCATATCTATGTTGTAGATCAATAGCTCGCGTTTAGCTCCTCTATTTTATTTTTGATATGTTCCTAGAGAAAAACTAAGTTGAAATATGTTAGTAGCAATGATGCGGATTGGATCCGTGATCTGAGGATTATCCTCATTGCTGCACATAAGAATTATGTCCTTGATGCACTGCTAGGTGACAGACCTATTGCAGGAGCAGATGCAGACGTTATGAACGTTTGGCTAGCTCAATATGATGACTACTTGATAGTTTAGTGCACCATGCTTAACATCTTAGAATTGGGACTTCAAAGATGTTTTGAATGTCATGGACCATATGAGATGTTCCAGGAGTTGAAGTTAATATTTCAAGCAAATACCCGAGTTGAGAGATATGAAGTCTCCAACAAGTTCAATAGCTAAAAGATGGAGGAGAATAGCTCAAGCAGTGAGCATGTGCTCAGATTGTCTGGGTACTAAAATCGTTTGAATCAAGTGGGAGTTAATCTTCCAGATAAAATAGTGATTGAAAGAATTCTCTAGTCACCATCACCAAGTTAGTAGAACTTTATGATGAACTATAGTATGCAAGGGATGACGAAAACGATTCCCGAGCTTTTCATGATGATGAAATTGATGAAGGTAGAAATCAAGAAAGAGCATCAAGTGTTGATGATTAACAAGACCACTAGTTTCAAGAAAAGGGCAAAGGGAAAGAAAGGGAACTTCAAGAAGAACGGCAAGCAAGTTGCTGCTCAAGTGAAGAAGCCCAAGTCTAGACCTAAGCATGAGACTAAGTGCTTCTACTGCAAAGGGACTGGTCACTGGAAGCAGAACTGTCCCAAGTATTTGGCGGATAAGAAGGATGGAAAAGTGACCAAATGCTATATTTGATATACATGTTATTGATGTGTACTTTACTAGTGTTTATAGCAACCCCTCGGTATTTGATACTGGTTCAGTTGTTAAGAGTAGTAACTCGAAATGGGAGTTGCAGAATGAATAGAGACTAGTTAAGGGTGAAGTGACGATGTGTGTTGGAAGTGGTTCCAAGATTGATATGATCATCATCGCACACTCCCTATACTTTCGGGATTAGTGTTAAACCTAAATAAATGTTATTTGGTGTTTGCGTTGAGCATGAATATGATTTGATCATGTTTATTGCAATACTATCGGTGTTTTGGGAACGGGGGTCCCCAGACTTGCCTGCCTGCGGCGTGGCTCAAAGGGGGCCCAGCATGGCCCATCTTCATCAACACAATCTCAAGACCCTCGCGAGGGGCCAAGCCTCACGGGGCGTACGACACAGAGCTTCCTCAGGCGCGGCCTCGTCAGGCTGGCTCGCGAGGAGGCGGAGAGATCAAGGCGGAGTACCTCGTGAATGAAGGAAATATGCCCTAGAGGCAATAATAAAGTTATTATTTATTTCCTTATATCATGATAAATGTTTATTATTCATGCTAGAATTTTATTAACCGGAAACATAATACATGTGTGAATACATAGACAAACAGAGTGTCACTAGTATGCCTCTACTTGACTAGCTCATTAATCGAAGATGGTTATGTTTCCTAGCCATAGACATGAGTTGTCATTTGATTAACGGGATCACATCATTAGGAGAATGATGTGATTGACATGACCCATTCCGTTAGCTTAGCACTTGATCGTTTAGTATGTTGCTATTGCTTTCTTCATGACTTATACATGTTCCTATGACTATGAGATTATGCAACTCCCGTTTACCGGAGGAACACTTTGTGTGCTACCAAATGTCACAACGTAAATGGGTGATTATAAAGGTGCTCTATAGGTGTCTCCAAAAGTAGATGTTGGGTTGGCGTATTTCGAGATTAGGATTTGTCACTCCGATTCTCGGAGAGGTATCTCTGGGCCCTCTCGGTAATACACATCACATAAGCCTTGCAAGCATTACAACTAATGAGTTAGTTGCGAGATGATGTATTATGCAACGAGTAAAGAGACTTGCCGGTAACGAGATTGAACTAGGTATTGGATACCGACGATCGAATCTCGGGCAAGTAACATACCGATGACAAAGGGAACAACATATGTTGTTATGCGGTCTGACCGATAAAGATCTTCGTAGAATATGTAGGAGCCAATATGGGCATCCAGGTCCCGCTATTGGTTATTGACCAGAGAGGTGTCTCGGTCATGTCTACATAGTTCTCGAACCCGTAGGGTCCGCACGCTTAATGTTCGTTGACGATATAGTACTATGTGAGTTATGTATGTTGGTGACCGAATGTTGTTCGGAGTCCGAGATGAGATCACGGACAAGACAAGGAACTCCAGAATGGTCCGGAGATAAAGTTTGATATATATGATAATAGTGTTTGGTCACCGGAAGGGTTCCGGAAATCACCGAAGGGGTTCCGGATGTTTCCCGAAATGTTTGGGTATGAGAACACTTTATTTGGGCCAAAGGGGAAAGCCCACAAGGTTTTTGGAAAGCATAAAAGGAAGTTTTGCGGAGCCCAGGGGCCAGACGCCATGGTCCCTGGCGTCTGGGTCCAGACGCCGGGAACCCTGGCGTCTGGCCCTGGAGTCCGAGAAGGACTCTTGCCTTTCGGGTGAAACCGACTTTGTAGAGGCTTTTACTCCAAGTTTCGACCCCAGGGCTCAAGATATAAATAGAGGAGCAGGGCTAGCACCAAAGACACATCAAGAAACACCAAGCCGTGTGCTGGCAACCCCGTCTCCTCTAGTTTATCCTCCATCATAGTTTTCGTAGTGCTTAGGCGAAGCCCTGCGAAGATTGTTCTTCACCAACACCGTCACCACGCCGTCGTGCTACCGGAACTCATCTACTACTTCGCCCCTCTTGCTGGATCGAGAAGGCGAGGACGTCATCGAGCCGTACATGTGCAGAACTCAGAGGTGCCGTGCTTTCGGTGCTTGGATCGGTCGGATCATGAAGACGTACGACTACATCAACCGCGTTCATATAACGCTTCCGCGAACGGTCTACGAGGGTACGTAGACAACACTCTCCCCTCTCGTTGCTATGCATCACCATGATCTTGCATGAGCGTAGGAAGTTTTTTGAAATTACTACGTTCCCCAACAGTGGCATCTGAGCCTAGGTTTTATGGTTTGATGTTATATGCACGAGTAGAACACAAGTGAGTTGTGGGCGATATAAGTCATACTGCCTACCAGCATGTCATACTTTGGTTCGGCAGTATTGTTGGATGAAGCGCCCGGACCGACATTACGCGTACGCTTACGCGAGACCGATTCTCCCGACGTGCTTTGCACACAGGTGGCTGGCGGGTGTCAGTTTCTCCAACTTTAGTTGAACCGAGTGTGGCTACGCCTGGTCCTTGCGAAGGTTAAAACGGCATCAACTTGACAAACTATCGTTGTGGTTTTGATGCGTAGGTAAGATTGGTTCTTGCTTAAGCCCGTAGCAGCCACGTAAAACTTGCAACAACAAAGTAGAGGACGTCTAACTTGTTTTTGCAGGGCATGTTGTGATGTGATATGGTCAAGACATGATGCTAAATTTTATTGTATGAGATGATCATGTTTTGTAACCGGGTTATCGACAACTGGCAGGAGCCATATGGTTGTCGCTTTATTGTATGCAATGCAATCGCGCTGTAATGCTTTACTTTATCACTAAGCGGTAGCGATAGTCCTGGAAGCATAAGATTGGTGAGATGACAACGATGCTACGATAGAGATCAAGGTGTCGCGCCGGTGATGATGGTGATCATGACGGTGCTTCGGAGATGGAGATCACAAGCACAAGATGATGATGGCCATATCATATCACTTATATTGATTGCATGTGATGTTTATCTTTTATGCATCTTATCTTGCTTTGATTGACGGTTGCATTATAAGATGATCTCTCACTAAATTATCAAGAAGTGTTCTCCCTGAGTATGCACCGTTGCCAAAGTTCGTCGTGCCCAGGCACCACGTGATGATCGGGTGTCATAAGCTCTACGTCCATCTACAACGGGTGCAAGCCAGTTTTGCACATGCAGAATACTCAGGTTAAACTTGACGAGCCTAGCATATGCAGATATGGCCTCGGAACACGGAGACCGAAAGGTCGAGCGTGAATCATATAGTAGATATGATCAACATAATGATGTTCACCATTCAAAACTAATCCATTTCACGTGATGATCGGTTATGGTTTAGTTGATTTGGATCACGTTATCACTTAGAGGATTAGAGGGATGTCTATCTAAGTGGGAGTTCTTTAAGTAATTTGATTAATTGAACTTAAATTTATCATGAACTTAGTACCTGATAGTATCTTGCTTATGTATGTTTTGATTGTAGATAGATGGCCAGTGCTGTTGTTCCGTTGAATTTTAATGCGTTCCTTGTGAAAGCAAAGTTGAAAGATGATGGTAGCAATTACACGGACTGGGTCCGTAACTTGAGGATTATCCTCATTGCTGCACAGAAGAATTACGTCCTGGAAGCACCGCTGGGTGCCAGGCCTGCTGCTGGAGCAACACCAGATGTTATGAACGTTTGGCAGAGCAAAGCTGATGACTACTCGATAGTTTAGTGTGCCATGCTTTACGGCTTAGAATCGGGACTTCAAAGACGTTTTGAACGTCATGGACCATATGAGATGTTCCAGGAGTTGAAGTTAATATTTCAAGCAAATACCCGAGTTGACATCAAGTGTTGATGGTTGACAAGACCGCTAGTGTCAAGAAAAGGGCAAAGGGAAGAAGGGGAACTTCAAGAAAAACAACAAGCAAGTTGCTGCTTATGTGAAGAAGCCCAAGTCTGGTCCTAAGCCTAAGACTAAAGTGCTTCTACTGCAAAGGGACTGGTCACTGGAAGCAGAACTACCCCAAGTGATTGGCTGATAAGAAGGATGGCAAAGTGAACAAAAGTATATTTGATATACATGTTATTGATGTGTACTTTACTAGTGTTTATAGCAACCCCTCAGTATTTGATACCGGATCGGTTGCTAAGATTAGTAACTCGAAACGGGAGTTGCAGAATAAACTGAGACTAGTTAAGGGTGAAGTGACAATGTATGTTGGAAGTGGTTCCAAGATTGATATGATCATCATCGCACACTCCCTATAATTTCAGGATTAGTGTTGAACCTAAATAAGTGTCATTTGGTTTTTGCGTTGAGCATGAATATGATTTGATCATGTTTATTGCAATACGGTTATTCATTAAAGTCATAGAATAATTGTTGTTCTATTTACATGAATAAAACCTTCGATGGTCATACACCCAATGAAACAAGTTCGCTGGATCTCGATCGTAGTGATACACATATTCATAATATTGAAACCAAAAGATGCAAATTTAATAATGATAGTGCAACTTATTTGTGGCACTGCCATTTAGGTCATATTGGTGTAAAGCGCATGAAGAAACTCCATGCTGATGGGCTTTTGGAATCACTTGATTATGAATCAGTTGATGCTTGCGAACCATGCCTCATGGGCAAGATGACTAAGACTCTATTCTTCGGAACAATGGAGCGAGCAACAGATTTGTTGAAAATCATACATACTGATGTATGTGGTCCGATGAATATTGAGGCTCGCGACAGGTATCATTATTTTCTGATCTTCACAGATGATTTGAGCAGATATGAGTATATCTACTTGATGAAACATAAGTCTGAAACATTTGAAAAGTTCAAAGAATTTCAGAGTGAAGTGAAAAATCATCGTAACAAGAAAAAAAAAGTTTCTACAATCTGATCGTAGAGAAGAGTATTTGAGTTACGAGTTTGGCCTTCAGTTAAAAACAATGTGAAATAGTTTCACTATTCACGCCACCTGGAACACCACAGCATAATGGTGCGTCCGAACGTCAAAACCGTACTTTATTGGATATAGTACAATCTATGATGTCTCTTACCGATCTACCACTATCGTTTTTGGGGTTATGCATTAAAGACAGCTGCATTCACGTTAAAAAGGGCATCATCTAAGTCCGTTGAGACGACATAATCTGAACTGTGGTTTGGCAAGAAACCAAAGTTGTCGTTTCTTAAAGTTTGGGTTGCAATGCTTATATGAAAAAGTTTCAACTTGATAAGCTCAAACCCAAATCAGAGAAGTGCGTCTTCATAGGATACCCAAAAAGAAAAATGTTGGGTACACCTTCTATCACAGATCCGAAGGCAAGCTATTCGTTGCTGGGAATGGATCCTTACTAGAGAAGGAGTTTCTCTCGAAAGAAGTGAGTGGGAGGAAAGTAGAAAACTTGATAAGGTAATTGTAACTTCTCCTTTATTGGAAAGTAGTTCATCACAGAAATTTGTTCCTGTGACTCCTACACCAATTAGTGAGGAAGCTAATGATGATGATCATGTAACTTCAGATCAAGTTACTACCGAACCTCGTAGGTAAACCAGATTGAGATCCGCACCAAAGTGGTACGGTAATCCTGTTCTGGAGGTCATGTTACTTGACCATGACGAACCTACGAACTATGAGGAAGCGATGATGAGCCCAAATTCCGAGAAATGGCGTGAGGCCATGAAATCTGAGATGGGATCCATGTATGAGAACAAACTGTGGACTTTGGTTGACTTGCCTGATGATCGGCAAGCCATAGAAAATAAATGGATCTTCAAGAAGAAGACTGACGCTGACGGTAATATTACTGTCTACAAAGCTCGACTTGTTGCAAAAGGTTTTCGACAAGTTCAAGGGGTTGACTACGATGAGACCTTCTCACCCGTAGCAATGCTTAAGTCTGTCTGAATCATGTTAGCAATTGCCGCATTTTATGATTATGAAATTTGGCAGATGGATGTCAAAACTGCATTCCTGATCGGATTTCTGGAAGAAGAGTTGTGTATGATGCAACCGGGAGGTTTTGTCGATCCAAAGGGAGCTAACAAAGTGTGCAAGCTCCAGCGTTCCATATATGGACTGGTGCAAGCCTCTCGGAGTTGGAATAAACGCTTTGATAGTGTGATCAAAGCATTTGGTTTTATACAGACTTTCGGAGAAGCCTGTATTTACAAGAAAGTGAGTGGGAGCTCTGTAGCATTTCTGATATTATATGTGGATGACATATTACTGATTGGAAATGATATAGAATTTCTGGATAGCATAAAGGGATATTTGAATAGAAGTTTTGCAATGAAAGACCTCGGTGAAGCTGCTTACATATTAGGCATAAAGATCTATAGAGATAGATCAAGACGCTTAATTGGACTTTCACAAAGCACATACCTTGACAAGATTTTGAAGAAGTTCAAAATGGATCAACCAAAGAAAGGGTTCTTGCCTGTGTTACAAGGTGTGAAGTTGAGTCAGACTCAATGCCCGACAACTGCAGAAGATAGAGAGAAAATGAAAGATGTTCCCTATGCTTCAGCCATACGCTCTATCATGTATGCAATGTTGTGTACCAAACCTGATGTGTGCCTTGCTATAAGTTTAGCAGGGAGGTACCAAAGTAATCCAGGAGTGGATCACTGGACAGCGGTCAAGAACATCCTGAAGTACCTGAAAAGGACTAAGGATATGTTTCTCGTATATGGAGGTGACAAAGAGCTCATTGTAAACGGTTACGTTGATGCAAGCTTTGACACTGATCCGGACGATTCTAAATCGCAAACCGGATACGTGTTTACATTAAACGGTGGAGCTGTCAGTTGGTGCAGTTCTAAACAAAGCGTCGTGGCGGGATCTACATGTGAAGCGGAGTACATAGCTGCTTCGGAAGCAGCAAACGAAGGAGTCTGGATGAAGGAGTTCATATCCGATCTAGGTGTCATACCTAGTGCATCGGGTCCAATGAAAATCTTTTGTGACAATACTGTTGCAATTGCCTTGGCAAAGGAATCCAGATTTCACAAAAGAACCAAGCACATCAAGAGACGCTTCAATTCCATCCGGGATCTAGTCCAGGTGGGAGACATAGAGATTTCCAAGATACATACGGATCTGAATGTAGCAGACCCGTTGACTAAGTCTCTTCACGAGCAAAACATGATCAGCACCAAGGCTCCATGGGTGTTAGAATCATTACTGTGTAATCTGGATTATTGACTCTAGTGCAAGTGGGAGACTGAAGGAAATATGCCCTAGATGCAATAATAAAGTTATTATTTATTTCCTTATATCATAATAAATGTTTATTATTCATGCTAGAATTGTATTAACCGGAAACATAATACATGTGTGAATACATAGATAAACAAAGTGTCACTAGTATGCCTCTACTTGACTAGCTCGTTAATCGAAGATGGTTATGTTTCCTAGCCATAGACATGAGTTGTCATTTGATTAACGGGATCACATCATTAGTAGAATGATGTGATTGACATGACCCATTCCGTTAGCTTAGCACTTGATCGTTTAGTATGTTGCTATTGCTTTCTTCATGACTTATACATGTTCCTATGACTATGAGATTATGCAACTCCCGTTTACCGGAGGAACACTTTGTGTGCTACCAAACGTCACAACGTAAATGGGTGATTATAAAGGTGCTCTACAGGTGTCTCCAAAAGTAGATGTTGGGTTGGCGTATTTTGAGATTAGGATTTGTCACTCCAATTGTCGAAGAGGTATCTCTGGGCCCTCTTGGTAATACACATCACATAAGCCTTGCAAGCATTACAACTAATGAGTTAGTTGCGAGATGATGTATTACGGAACGAGTAAAGAGACTTGCCGGTAACGAGATTGAACTAGGTATTGGATACCAAGGATCGAATCTCGGGCAAGTAACATACCAATGACAAAGGGAACAACGTATGTTGTTATGCGGTCTGACCGATAAAGATCTTCGTAGAATATGTAGGAGCCAATATGGGCATCCAGGTCCCGCTATTGGTTATTGACCAGAGAGGTGTCTCAGTCGTGTCTACATAGTTCTCGAACCCATAGGGTCCGCATGCTTAACGTTCATTGACGGTATAGTACTATGGGAGTTATGTATGTTGGTGACCGAATGTTGTTCGGAGTCCGAGATGAGATCACGGACAAGACGAGGAACTCCAGAATGGTCCGGAGATAATGTTTGATATATATGATAATAGTGTTTGGTCACCGGAAGGGTTCCGGAAATCACCGGAAGGGGTTCCGGATGTTTCCCGAAATGTTTGGGTACGAGAACACTTTATTTGGGCCAAAGGGGAAAGCCCACAAGGTTTTTGGAAAGCGCAAAAGGAAGTTTTGTGGAGTCCAGGGGCCAGATGCCAGGGTCCCTGGCGTCTGGGTCCAGACACCGGGAACCCTGGCGTCTGGCTCTGGAGTCCGAGAAGGACTCTTGCCTTTCGGGTGAAACCGACTTTGTGGAGGCTTTTACTCCAAGTTTTGACCCCAGGGCTCAAGATATAAATAGAGGAGCAGGGCTAGCACCAAAGACACATCAAGAAACACCAAGCCGTGTGCCGGCAACCCCGTCTCCTCTAGTTTATCCTCCGTCATAGTTTTCGTAGTGCTTAGGCGAAGCCCTGCGAAGATTGTTCTTCACCAACACCGTCACCACGCCGTCGTGCTGTCGGAACTCATCTACTACTTCTCCCCTCTTGCTGGATCGAGAAGGCAAGGACGTCACCGAGCCGTACGTGTGCAGAACTCGGAGGTGCCGTGCTTTCGGTGCTTGGATCGGTCGGATCGTGAAGACGTACGACTACATCAACCGCGTTGATATAACGCTTCCGCGAATGGTCTACAAGGGTACGTAGAGAACACTCTACCCTCTCGTTGCTATGCATCACCATGATCTTGCATGTCCGTAGGAATTTTTTTGAAATTACTACGTTCCCCAACAGTGAGGTGCCCATGACACAAGCCATGACGATCGAAGGCGCCAGGCGGGTGCCAGCCCGCACAGCGTCCTCCTTTCCTCTTTGGTGCAAAGGGGGCAAGCGCAGCCGCGGAGTACCGAGGTGTCAGGCAAAGGTTGCCATTTCGGTGCAAAGAGACCAAGACCAGGGGGACTACGAGACGGAGGTCACCATGGAGCCCAAGACGGCGTCATCACCAGAGCTTTGCGCAGGCGAAGACTGCTTTTGTCAGGATAGTTGATACTTGCTGTCCCCCTTCAAATTAGCCCGCCATTATTGGCTCCCTTCCCGCTCGATATTTGGGAAGAGGACCAGGGCCTCTATAAATAGGACCAGCCACCCACATAACAAAGGGACGGTGAGTGAGAGAGAGAGAGAGAGAAGGGCAACTGAACTCCCCTAGCAGTTCATCGCCCCAGCCAAGAGCAGACCCTCGCGAGGCTGTTCTTCCTTGTATTGTTCATCATCATCAGCCCTCAGAGGAAATCTACCCACCTCACATTGGAGTAGGGTATTACACCACAACGGTGGCCCGAACCAGTATAAACCTTGTGTCTCTTATGCAGTTCTTTCAGTAGTGTAGATCTTTGCGAGACGGAGAGGTAGGAGACGCAATCTTCATGCGCACCCCAGTGTTCGAACCTTAAGGGTCTGCCGGAACCCGAAATCCGACATTTGGCGCGCTAGGTAGGGGTGCGCCAGAATTCGTCTTCCACTACTCCGTGCCCCGTCGCGTCTTCATCACCATGCCCCGCGACCAGGAGGGCAACCCTGACCCATGGGCTGCATGGCCCGCCCGCGCGGAACCACTTGCCTCGGGCGACCCCGTGCCCCAGGCAGCACGCGGTCCGCAGGGCGCTGCGGGCCATGGGCGACGTGGACAGACTTCGACAACTCTTACACTGTGGCAGGCACAGTCGGCAGCAAGGGCCTCCAACCACGCCGCGACCACGGCACCGTACACCCGCCGGGAGCAGGCGAACACGAGGGCCGCGCTCACGGTGGCCCGAGAGCTGCTGCAGTGCAGACTGCTGGAGGGCGGCCACGACGTGCTGCTGGAGCAAGTGGCGGAGCTCCTGGGCTTCGCCGCTTCGGGGGCTCACCCCTTCTCCACCCAGCTCCCATCTCAAGCCCAGGGCGACCCGCGCGGGGGCTCCGCGCGCGCCCGCGGGCTCCAAGGCTACTCCGACGCCAGCGAAGCTGTCAGCACCGGACCAGCGGCGGTGCTGCCCCCGCCCCCGGCCCGCGAAGAAGAAGGACTCAACGCGACCCGTGGCCCCAGTGGGCGGCCGCACTGCCACCCCGCAGTGGGCGTGACAGGTGGGATGCGGGGCATTACGGCGTGGCATTCGGGATGACGGCGCCGGAGAAATACGTGCCCCTCATGATGGACCAAGGACACCCTCACGGGAATGGACAAGGCTTGCTCCTCAGCCCAAGCTGGGGGGACGAGGCGCTAGAAGCCGAGCCTTTCCAGGAGCCCCGGAACGGTCCCGCTGGCCACGCTGGAGGAAACGATTATCGGGCACCGCTAATTCTCCAGGAGTAGGTATACGCTAACCATGGATCGCATGAGGTGCAGGTCGCCACAGCAAGCAGCGGCCCCGCTCCCACAGTCTCCTACCCCTCGGGAGGAGGGCGCAGGGGGCTGCAGGACAGGGGCCGAGATCCGACATCACCACCGTGGTGTTCGGAGCAAGGTGTTCTCAGGAGGTAGGCCCTCTGCTGGGGAGGTGCCTCAGGGCCTGCCCCTGGCGGAGGACCCGTGGTCGTCGAGGGAACCGCTGGCGACCGCTCTACCCCATCGGGCGGCGTCCTGGGTTCCGGTCGTTGCTGATGGCACTAGAGTGTGGCGCAAAGCGGGGCCCCATCTGGCGATATGAAGCAAGGCCAGTACCTGTGAAGAAGGCCAGTGCCTGTGAAGCTCGCCGCCCCGTGACACTCTCACGTAATAATGAGTGGGGCTGTACACGCCCCGGAGTCTCAGGGGTGCCGGCCTCAGGCCCTGGGGCTCCCTCCCACGCCCAGTGGACAGCACTTAGCTCCGCGCTGGTGAGAAGACGTCCAAGACTAGATTAGGTGCCGGACGCGGCCTTTTGTCTGCTTTTATTGCCTTTCCCTTTGGCTGTATTTTTCCCCCCGCTGGACTTAAGTTGGATTTGAATTTGAGATTTGCGTGTGTTCGGGGAGGGGCGCTTATTCTCGTTCGAGCCATTTCTTGCGTTCTGGTTACCGCTTCGCCACAGCTGCCTCCCCTCGCGAGCCCCTCGCGAGTCGGGTCAGGCTTGGCTCGTGCACAGCCCAAACTGCCGCTGTTGCTCCCTCTCGGGAGGATTTTCGGGTGCCTGCGGAGGTTGTCCTATTTGGAAAAGGCCTAGAGCCTGTGAAGCAAGGCGAGTGTCTGTGAAGCTATCGCGTTTGGGAAAAGGCCCAGAGCCTATGAAGCAAGGAGAGTGCCTGTGAAGCTATCGCGTTTGGGAAAAGGCCCAGAGCCTGTGAAGCAAGGCGAGTGCTTGTGAAGCTATCGCGTTTGGGAAAAGGCCCAGAGCCTGTGAAGCAAGGCGAGTGCCTGTGAAGCTATCGCGTTTGGGAAAAGGCCCAGAGCCTGTGAAGCAAGGCGAATGCCTGTGAAGCTGTCGCGCTCAGGAAAAGGCCCGGAGCCTGTGAAGAAGGCCAATGCCTGTGAAGCTCCCCGCCGGTGACACTCCCATATCCAACGGATTCAACTAAAGAACACCAAAGGCGTCACACCCTCCCTCAGGCTGCTTCGGGGCTTGCGCGAAACAAAGGGTAAAAAAGACAGGAGTGATACACACTCAGTCGGACCAATCCCCCAATGCGTCCTCGAAAGCACCTCCCGAGCCTTCGCTGGTGTTGCCGAATTCGCCATCGTCGTCTGCGTCGCCGCCAGCGGCGTCAGGGCCGTTCACCGCGCCGCCTTCGTTAGCACCCACGATCACATCGTCATCGTCCGAAGCGAAGGCCCTGACAAGGGCGTCCACGTTGTCTTCCACCCAGTGCGCTAGGTCGCCTCGGACGGCCTGGGGAACTGGGGCGATGACGGCGTCAAAATCGAAGCGGGAATCCATGTTTAGGAGATGACTGAAGACACGGGAAAAGGCGCACCCGAGCAGAGCGTGGCTCCTCTCTTCCACCAACCTGTCGGCCCTGGCCGACCACGCCTCCAGCTGCGTCACCACGGCGGTGAAGAACTGAAGGTTGCCAGCATAGTTGGCTGTGTGCGGCTCGCCAACAGCCGCCTCACAGATGTTGCCCAAGGCTGCGCTATCTCTCTCCCAGAGCGTGGGGAGCATGGGGCCGTGCACGTGCTCCAGGACCTGCCGCTGGCATATCTCATCCGCGTTCTGTCGCGCGATGCCCTCAGCCTCCTCCACCCGCTGGCAAAGACGGAGCATCTCGGCTTGGGAGGCGGCTAACTCCCCTTGCGCTACCTCAAGGGCAGCCCGGGAGGCGTCGGCCAGCCGCGTCGCCTCCTCCCGCTTGTCCCTCAAGGCTGCGGTCCTCCCTTCAGCTTCGACCCAGATCAACTCCAGCCTCCCCTCGAACTCACGCCCGAGGTCTTGGCGCGCCATCGCCACCCAACGTCCGACCTCTTCCAGGACACGAGCTTCCCGTGCGGCGACATCATCCTCCGCCTGCGTCACCAAGCGCTCCCTCGTCTCCAGCCGCTCGTACTCGCGGGTGCGTTCGGCAGCTTCCAGTGTCAATGCTTCTTCACGCCTCTGGAGCTCAGCTGGGTCGCCAGAGGCCACCCGCATCGACGCAAGGGCCGACTCGCGCAGCTCCACTTGCTCCTCCAGTGAGTGGCACCAGGCCAGGAGCTCCCGAGCCCGCTCCTCCGCCGCCGCTCGCCGTTGGTCAGCTCTCCGGGCCTCCTCGGCAGCCTGGGATCGGGCCACCCAAGAGGCCTCTAGCGACGCCTTCGCCTCTTCATCGTCAAGATCACGCTGACGGCGCGCGAGGGCGATGGCGGCCTCCAGCTCACGCCTCCCTGCAGCCAGGCGCAGGCCCTCGGCCTCCAGGCGTGCATCTTCATCAGCAAGTTCCTCCCCAAGCAAGTTCACCGCGTCAGTCGCCCTTCGAAGGAACCCTTGGGGCGAGCGCAGCGCTCCCGGGCGCGCTCAAGCACGTCTTCCACACCATCATCTGCCCCAAGCGAGCGCCTGGGGCCACGAATCATCGTTCCCCCTCCGGGCAGGGGGCTGGGGGTTGCCACCCTCGCGACAGCCGGGCGCGCCGCACCAGAAGCCCAGCCTGGAGCCAGCCCGTCTCCAGATGAAGGGCGCAGGGGGCGCCTCAACCAGTCGCAGTCCATGACCAGACGAGAAGCCCACGGCAGGCTGCCTATGCCTCGAGAGGGCCCGCGAAGGAAAACCGGGTGGAATGAAGGGCAGCAGTGCGCCTCGGGATGGTCCACCCCTTCAATCGCCATCACCACAAGGGCAGAGCTGCTCGGAGCACTTGCAGACGGTAAAGGGCGCGAAGCCAAGGGAGGCGGCACCTCAGCTACTTCCTCGAGCTCGGCCAGGAGGGGCCTGCGGAGCAAGGATCAGTGAAAGCAACAAGAGGATCAGAAGCCAGAAAGGGAGAAGACTCACTCGTCAGTGGCGAAGTACTTCCTGCGCTTCAGCACGCGACAAGGGAAGTCATCACCCAGGGCCTCCCTTTTCCTCTGGAGGGCCTCAAAGTCCACGTGGAAGCGGCCCAAGAGGAGAGCGCAAGGATCAACCTGCGACGAAGACGGAGCATCAGGGCGATCCGCGTCAGGGGCGCCTACCTGGCGCGTGCCGCCCATCACCTCGCCAGAAGACGCGGCTGGGGCCTCCGAGGCCTCAGACCCGGGTGCTAGGAGCGGCTGCTTGCCACCCTTAGCCTCAGCGGCACGGGTCCCAGGAGTTGTCCCCTCGAGAGCATCACCCGGCGCTGTCACCTCATCGGGAGCCCCCTCGGCCTCCGGCGCCTCCTGCCTCCCTGCTCCGCCACTTGAGGAGGAGTCGCCTTGGACGATTGGAAGGGCAGTCACCACCACTGGATTCTCACGGGGTCCCTGGAGGCGGGCGGGGCGCAGCCCCCATTCATCAAAGACAGGCATCTGCTTCACGAAGTCAACCCTGCTCTAGCAGAGATACAGCAAGGCCCCTCCCTGCCGGACGCTGCCGGGGTTGGGGTCCCCGTCCAAGGTCAAGAGCGCCGACTTCAGCACCTCAGGAGGCAGGTCCTCTTCCTGGAGCCTCATGCTATCCTCGCGCCAACGAAACGCCCACATCTAGCGAGAATGGCGTTGAAGGGGAGCAACACGGCATAACAGAAACTCCTTCACCACCTTGGGCGCTATGACGCCGAGCTTCCTCAGGAGCATGAAGCGGCTCCAGACGAAGACGAGCCGGGGGATCTCGAGCGTCTCCTGGCCCCAACCCGAATTGGGGACAACAGGCGAGGTCGGCTCCGATAGTAGGGGGCTGGGCACCCCTGCGTCCACATACAGCCACCGCTCACGGAACCCAACCGCGGGCAGGGGGAGCTTGAAGTCAATCCCAGAGGCCGCGGTCTCAGGCTCGGCAGCGAAGCTCACGCACGACCAGCATTGGGTAGGGTCGACAAGATGCAGCGAGAAGAAGTGGCGCAGCAAGGCAACCGAAGGAGGGATGCCCACCATGGCTTCGCAAACGAAGGCGAAGACCGAAAGGAGGGTGATGGACTCAGGACTTAGATACAACATGTGGATCTGATAATGGGAGAGCACGACATTGAAGAAATCAGAAAAGGGGGGAACCAAACCCGCCCACAGGGCATCGGTAAAATATGGGACCTCGGTAGCTATCCTGTCGATGGAGAAGTGGGACGCGGGCCAGGCTGTTGTCCTCCCGCACTCATTGAAGATGGTGGCCAGAGCCAAGCTGGCCTTGCCCAGGCACTCTTGATTGAGTATGGTCGACCGCCCGACGGCGGGGGCCACCGATGGCGACACACAAGACGGAGGCATGGGTTTCTTCCCTCTCTCCTTCTTCGTCGGAGCCATGGCGATGGGAAGGAGGGGGGAGATTCGAGATTGGATCGGAGGCAGGAGCTGGCGTTCGAAGGGAGGAAGAACAGGGGACGCTCGAGCAACAGGAAGGGGAGCGGCTGTGTACAACTACGAGTCCGCCTAGCAGGGTGCAGAATAAGGGGGCGTGGCAGAACAGTGCCGCCCACGTCCAATCAACCGCCACGCGGCGCCCAAGGCCGCAGGCTGTTAGGGCCCACGGCGCTTCACCCTTGCCCTTTCGCCTCTCGGCACGGCCAAGTCCGGGCGTGCCTTGGGCCCGGGGGCTACTATCGGCGTTCTGGGAACGGGAGTCCCCAGACTTGCCTGCCTGCGGCCTGCGGCGTCGCTCAAAGGGGGCCCAGCACGGCCCATCTTCATCAACACAATCTCAAGACCCTCGCGAGGGGCCAAGCCTCGCGGGGCAGACGACACAGAGCTTCCTCAGGCGCGGCCTCGTCAGGCTGGCTCGCGAGGAGGCAGAGAGATCAAGGCGGGGTACCTCGTGAGGTGCCCATGACGCAAGCCATGACGATCGAAGGCGCCACGCGGGTGCCAGCCCGCGCAACGTCCTCCTTTCCTCTTTGGTGCAAAGGGGGCAAGCGCAGCCGCGGAGTACCGAGGCGTCAGGCAAAGGTTGTCATTTCGGTGCAACAAGACCAAGACCAGGAGGACTACGAGACGAAGGTCACCGTGGAGCCCAAGACGGCGTCATCACCAGAGCTTTGCGCAGGCGAAGACTGCTTTTGTCAGGATAGTTGATACTTGTTGTCCCCCTTCAAATTAGCCCGCCATTGTTGGCTCCCTTCCCGCTCGATATTTGGGAAGAGGACCAGGGCCTCTATAAATAGGACCAGCCACCCACATAACAAAGGGACGGTGAGTGAGAGAGAGAGATAAGGGCGACTGAACTCCCCTAGCAGTTCATCGCCCCAGCCAAGAGCAAACCCTCGCCAGGCTGTTCTTCCTTGTATTGTTCATCATCATCAGCCCCCAGAGGCAATCCACCCACCTCACACTGGAGTAGGGTATTACACCACAACGGTGGCCTGAACCAGTATAAACCTTGTGTCTCTTGTGCAGTTCTTTCAGTAGTTTAGATCTTTGCGAGACGGGGAGGTAGGAGACGCAATCTTTGCGCGCACCCCAGTGTTCGAACCTTAAGGGTCTGCCGGAACCCGAAATCCAACAAATACGGTTATTCATTTAAGTTGAGAATAATTGTTGTTCTGTTTACATGAATAAAACCTTATATGGTCATACACCCAATGAAAATGGTTCGTTGGATCTTGATCATAGTGATACACATATTCATAATATTGATGCCAAAAGATGCAAAGTTAATAATGATAGTGCAACTTATTTGTGGCACTACCGTTTAGGTCATATTGGTGTAAAGCATATGAAGAAACTCCATGCTGATGGGCTTTCGGAATCACTTGATTATGAATCATTTTGATGCTTGCGAACCATGCCTCATGGGCAAGATGACTAAGACTCCGTTCTCTGGAACAATGCAGCGAGCCACTGACTTACTGGAAATAATACATACCAATGTATGCGGTCCAATGAGTGTTGAGACTCACGGTGGGTATCATTGTTTTCTGACCTTCACAGATGATTTGAGCAGATATGTGTATATCTACTTGATGAAACATAAGTATGAAACATTTGAAAAGTTCATATAATTTCAGAGTGAAGTGGAAAATCATCGTAACAAGAAAATAAAGTTTCTACAATCTGATCGTGGAGGAGAATATTTGAGTTACGAGTTTGGCCTTCATTTGAAACAATGAGAAATAGTTTCACAACTCACGCCACCTGGAACAACACAGCGTAATGGTGTGTCCGAACATCATAACCGTACTTTATTTGACATAGTGCAATCTATGATGTCTCTTACCGATTTATCACTATCGTTTTGGGGTTATGCATTAGAGATAGCTGCATTCACATTAAAAAGGGCACCATCTAAATCCGTTGAGACGACGCCGTATGAACTGTGGTTTAGCAAGAAACATAAGCTGTCGTTTCTTAAAGTTTGGGGTTGCGATGCTTATGTGAAAAAGTTTCATCTTGATAAGCTCAAACCCAAGTCGGAGAAGTGTGTCTTCATAGGATACCCAAAAGTAACTATTGGGTAGATCTTCTATCACAGATCCGAAGACAAGATATTTGTTGCTGAGAATGGATCCTTTCTACAGAAGGAGTTTCTCTCAAAAGAAGTGAATGGGAGGAAAGTAGAACTTGATGAGGTAATTGTACCTGCTCCCTTATTGGAAAGTAGTTCATCACAGAAATCTGTTTCTGTGACTCCTACACCAATTAGTGAGGAAGCTAATGATGATGATCATGTAACTTCAGATCAAGTTACTACCGAACCTCGTAGGTCAACCAGAGTGAGATCTGCACCAGAGTGGTACGGTAATCCTGTTCTGTAGGTCATGTTAATTGATCATGACGAACCTACGAACTATGAGGAAGCGATGATGAGCCCAGATTCCGCGAAATGGCTTGAGGCCATGAAATCTGAGATGGGATCCATGTATGAGAACAAAGTATGGACTTTGATTGACTTGCCCGATGATCTATGAGTCATTAAGAATAAATGGATCTTCAAGAGGAAGACGGACGCTGATAGTAGTGTTACTATCTACAAAGCTCGAATTGTGACAAAAATGTTTTCCACAAGTTCAAGGTCTTGACCATGATGAGAATTTCTCACTAGTATCGATGCTTAAAAGTCTGTCCGAATCATGTCAGCAGTTGCCGCATTTTATGAAATCTGGCAAATGGATATCAAAACTACATTCCTTAATGGATTTATTAAATAAGAGTTGTATATGATGCAACCAAAAGGTTTTGTCAATCCTAAAGATGCTAACAAAGTGAGCAAGCTCCAGTGCTCCATGTATGGACTGGTGCAAGCATCTTGGAGTTGGAATATATACTTTGATGAGTTGATCAAAGCATATAATTTTATACAGACTTGTGGTGAAGTCTGTATTTACAAGAAAGTGAGTGGGAGCACTACAACATTTCTGATAAATATATGTGAATGACATATTGTTGACCGGAAGTAATGTAGAATTTTCCGGAAAGCATAAAGGAGTATTTGAAAGGAGTTTTTTCAATAAAGACCTCGGTGAAGCTACTTACATATTGAGCATCAAGATCTATAGAGATAGATCAAGACGCTTGATAAGTTTTTTCAATGAGTACATACCTTGACAAGATTTTGATGTAGTTCAAAATGGAACAGTCAAAGAAAGAGTTCTTACATGTGTTACAAGGTGTGAAATTGAGTAAGACTCAAAGCCCGACCACGGCAGAAGATAGAAAGAGAATGAAAGTCATTCCCTATGCCTCAGCCATAGTTTCTATAAAGTATGCCATGCTGTGTACCAGATCTATTGTATACCCTACACTGAGTTTAGCAAGGGAGTACAATAGTGATCTAGGAGTAGATCACTGGACAGCGGTCAAAATTATCCTTTATGGAATAAGGATATGTTTCTCGATTATGGATGTGACAAAAGGTTCGTCGTAAAGGGTTACGTCGATGCAAATTTTGACACTGATCCAGATGACTCTAAAGTCTTAATCTGGATACATTTTGAAAGTGGGAGCAATTAGGTAGAGTAGCTCCGTGCAGAGCATTGTTGACATAGAAATTTGCAAAATACATACGGATCTGAATGTGGCAGACCCATAGACTAAACTTCTCTCACAAGCAAAACATGATCACACCTTAGTACTCTTTGGGTGTTAATCACATAGCGATGTGAACTAGATTATTGACTCTAGTAAACCCTTTGGGTGTTAGTCACATGATGATGTCAACTATGGGTGTTAATCACATGGTGATGTGAACTATTGGTATTAAATCACATGGCGATGTGAACTAGATTATTGACTCTAGTGCAAGTGGGAGACTGAAGGAAATATGACCTAGAGGCAATAATAAAGTTATTATTTATTTCCTTATATCATGACAAATGTTTATTATTCATGCTAGAATTGTATTAACTGGAAACATGATACATGTGTGAATACATACACAAACATAGTGTCACTAGTATGCCTCTACTCGACTAGCTCGTTGATCAAAGATGGTTATGTTTCCTAACCATAGACATGAGTTGTCATTTCATTAACGGGGTCACATCATTAGGAGAATAATGTGATTGACTTGACCCATTCCGTTAGCTTAGCATTTGATCGTTTAGTATGTTGCTATTGCTTTCTTCATGACTTATACATGTTCCTATGACTATGAGATTATGCAACTCCTGTTTACCAGAGGAACACTTTGTGTGCTACCAAACGTCACAATGTAACTGGGTGATTATAAAGGTGCTCTACAGGTGTCTCTGAAGGTACTTGTTGGGTTGGCGTATTTCGAGATCAGGATTTATCACTCCGATTGTCGAAGAGGTATCTCTGGGCCCACTCGGTAATGCACATCACTATAAGCCTTGCAAGCATTGTAACTAATGAGTTAGTTGCGGGATGATGTATTACAGAAGGAGTAAAGAGACTTGCCGGTAACGAGATTAAACTAGGTATTAAGATACCGACGATCGAATCTCGGGCAAGCAACATACCGATGACAAAGGGAACAACGTATGTTGTTATGTGGTTCGACCGATAAAGATCTTCGTAGAATATGTAGGAGCCAATATGGGCATCCAGGTTCCGCTATTGGTTATTGACCAGAGAAGTGTCTCAGTCATGTCTACATAGTTCTCGAACACGTAGGTTCCGCACGCTTAACGTTCGTTGACGATATAGTATTTATGAGTTATGTATGTTGGTAACCGAATTTTGTTCGGAGTCTCGGATGAGATCATGGACATGACGAAGAGCTCCGAAATGGTCCGGAGGTAAAGATTCATATATTGGATAATATGGTTAGGCCAAGGGGTCAAGCCCACGGGTCTATAAGTCGGTGTAAAAGGAGTTTTGTGGAGGCTAGGGGCCCAAACGCCGGAGACCCTGGCGTCTGGCCCTGGGCCAGACACCGAGGCCCATGGCGTCTGGGCCTAACGCCAAGGATTGTGGCTTTTGATCCGGGAGTCTGAGTGGGACTCTTGCCTTTCGGGCAAAATCGACTTTGAGGAGGCTTTTGCTCCAAGTTTCGACCCCAGGGCTCAACATATAAATAGAGGGGCGGGGCTAGCACCAAAGACACATCAAGAAACACCAAGCCGTGTGCCGGCTACCCTGTACCCTCTAGTTTATCCTTCGTCATAGTTTTCGTACTGCTTAGGCGAAGCCCTGCGGAGATTGTTATTCACCAACACCGTCACCACGTCGTCGTGCTGCCGGAACTCATCTACTACTTCGCCCCTCTTGCTGGATCGAGAAGGAGAGGACGTCATCGAGCTGAGTGTGTGCTGAACGCGGAGGTTCCGTACGTTCGGTACTTGATCGGGACGGATCGTGGAGGTGTACGAGTACATCAACCGTGTTGATAAACGCTTTCGGTTACGGTCTATGAGGGTACGTAGACAACACTCTACCCTCTCGTTGCTATGCATCACCATGATCCTGCGTGTGCGTAGGAAATTTTTGAAATTACTACGTTCCCCAACAGTAACGGTAACGGTAGCAAAAGTAAGAATAGAAGTTTTGTAGTGGTTGTAATAGTAGTAGCAACGAAAGTAACTTAGCAAGGATCAATATGTGAAATGCTCGTAGGCAATGGATCGGCAATGATAATTATGTCGGATGATATTCATCACGTAGTAGTCCTAGGGTGACGCCGAACTAGCTCCAATTCATCAATATAATGTAGAAGCATGTATTCCGTATATATATAGTCATGAGTGCTTATCGAAAAGAATTTGCATGACATCTTTTGTCCTACCCTACCATGGCAGCGTGGTCCTAATGGAAACTAAGGGATATTAAGGCCTTCTTTTAATAGAGAACTGGACTAAAGTATTAGTACTTGGTGAATACATGAACTCCTCAAACTACAGTAATCACTGGAAAGAATCCTAATTATTATCACCTTGGGGTATGCGGATCATAACTCGTAATAGGTGTCTACAACTTGCAAGATCGGATCAAGAACACACATATATTCATGAAAACATAATAGGTTCAGATCTGAAATCATGGCACTCGGGCCCTAGTGACAAGCATTAAGCATAACAAAGTCATAGCAACATCAATCTCAAAACATAGTGAATACTAGGGATCAAACCCTAACAAAACTAACTCGATTACGTGATAAATCTCATCCAACCCATCACCGTCCATCAAACCTACAATGAAATTACTCACGCACAGTGGTGAGCATCATGGAATTGGTGATGGAGGAAGATTGGTTATGATGATGGCGACGAATTCCCCTCTCCGGAGCCTCGAACGGACTCCAAATCAGCCCTCCCGATGAAGAACGGGAGGCAGCAGCTGCTCCGTATCATAAAACACGATGAATCCTTCTCCCTGATTTTTTTCTCCCTGGATGTGAATATATAGAGTTGGAGTTCGGGTCGGAGGAGGTCCAGGGGACCCACAAGACAGGAGGCGCGCCCCCACCCTTGTGGTCACCTGGTGGGTCCCCTCTGCTTGATTCTTTCGCCAGTATTTTTTATATTTTCCAAAAAAATCTCCGTAAATTCTTAGGTAAATCCGAGAACTTTTATTTCTGCACAAAAATAACACCAAGGCAATTCTTGCTGAAAACAGCTTCGGGTTAGTTCCATTCAAATCATGTAAATTAGAGTCCAAAATAAGGGCAAAAGAGTTTGGAAAAGTAGATACGATGGAGACGTATCAGGCACCCCCGGCGTTGGAGTACACGCACGGTTGGCAGCGTCTCTCTTCTGCTCAAGCTTGCACGGGAGCTGATTGCCCTTCTCGATGCAGTGCAAGACTTTCGCACCCTCTCCCCTAGAGAGGCTTGGCTCTGAAGCAAGCTCAAGAGCATATACCTCGCGCTGGCTTCCCTTGAAGGATCCATCGCGCGCTAGAGAATGCGCCTCGCCTGGCTCCACAGTGATGCTGCCGTCGTCTCCTACCCCAAGGTGCACGCCTCGCACAGGAAGCGACATAGCTTCATCGCATCTCTCCGGGTGGGTGATCAGATCATCACTGAGCATGATGCTATGGCCAAGGCGGCCTTCACGATATCCCCGACGTCCTTGGCTCAGCCGGCAAGCGTGGCTTCTCCATTGACCAGACCCTCCTGCACGATGAGCATTTCCATCTTGCTGATCTCAAGGCACCATTCTCCGAGGAGGAGATATGGCGTGCCGTCAAGAGCTTACCGACCAGGAAGGCGCCTGGCCCGGACGGATTCAAAGCGGAGTTCCTCCTCGCCTGTTGGGACACCGTCGACATTTGCGAGGCGTTTGACAAGTTATACACCGCCAATGAAAAAGGCTTTCAGAAACTTAATGAGCCACTCCTCACCTTGCTTCCCAATCATGCGGACGCCAAGACTTTCTCCGACTACTGCCGCATCAGCCTGATCTAGCTTATTGCGAAGCTGTTCACAAAGGTGATGTCCCTACATCCTGCGCCCAGACTTAGTGCCGTGGTTTTGACTAACCAGAGCGCATTCGTCGCCGGCTAGTGCATCCAGGACAACTTTCTACTAGTTTAGCAGACGGTGCGTCTCCTCCACAACCTCAAGGTGTCGCGCATGTTGCTGAAGCTTGATATCATGTGGGCCTTCAACATCGTCTACTGGCCCTTCATCCTTGCGACTTTGCAGCACCTCGACTTCGGAAGTCTATGGCGTGACTGGATCTAGATTCTTCTCTCCACTACCTCCACGAGTGTCATGATCAAAGGCCATCCGGGATCCCCCATTGACCATGCATGCGGACTACGATAGGGGGACTCGGTGCCTCGCCATCGGCGTCCTCAACTGCATGCTTACCCATGCCGTCGACCTCGGTCTTCTTCAGAGACTCATGACGAGGCACGCATCCTCGAGCATCTCCCTTTATGCTGACGGCGTCTCTATCTTCTGACACCTCGACCGCCACGACATCTCGGCCATTCTTGAGCTATTGCGTGTTTTTGGGCTGGCTTCAGGGTTGTGCACCAACTACAACAAGTGCTCGGCCGCTCCCATATAGTGCACTAACGAGCACCCGACGACCATTGCATGTGAGATGCAGTTCCCGGTGACGCAATTTCCGATCGAGTATCTTGAACTACCGCTATCCATCCGAAAGTTGTCTACCACGAGCCTCCTATCGATCATCCATAAGCTTGAGCGGAAGCTATCCACCTGGTGTGCGTCCTTCCTCTCCAAGGGCGATCGCCTCGCCTTGGTCTGCCACGTCCTGTGCGCCATCGCCACACATTTCCTCATCGCCATTGCCTTCAATCAATCCATCCTCAAGAAAGCAAATTGGATCATCCGTGGATTCCTATGGGCTGGGAGCAAGGACGCCAATGACGGGCAATGCCTTGTCAACTGGCAGAAGGTATGTCGCCCGATTTCCCTTGGCAGACTCGGCATCCACAACTTGCAGTGTACGGGCATCACCCTTAGGACACGCTGGCTATGACTCCGACGCATGGATCCTTCGAGACCATGAAGCAATCTGCACATCCCCCATGACCCGAACGTCGCTGCAATCTTTGTTGGAATTAAACCTGACTTGATGCCCCTGCTAGCCGGTGTGTGCACGGGACGTGTACATGTCCGATTAAAAATTGAAGTGTATACCGAGTAGGACTAGGTTAGTTGGCAGGTTAGCTAGCTAATATAAATACTCAGGTATCCTTGTACTTTTGAACCGTGAGTTGAAAAGCAATAAAGAAAAACACAGGCTCGACACGAGCTTGTTGGCTATCAATTCAAGTCTTGTGTACGTGCGTTGAGCCAGCCGGCTAGTAGATCACTTTGATCGGTCGTGCTTTGCTGTATACGTGCGTGTTCCGGCTGGACGGGTGAGTTCCAGCAGATTGAGCTAGCTTGGGGCAGGAACCAAGTCAACCAGCGTTGCTTCGCTTCATCGTTGCTTCGTCGTCGATCGTCATCGTCGCCGGAAAGTACTCGGCATCGGGTTTGGGCCAACAAGTGGTATCAGAGCAAGGTTGATTTTCTAGTAACGGAGGATCATGACGGACGACGAGAAGACCAAGCAGCTGTCGGAGTACTCCGGTGCGGCTAAAGTAATTGCTGCTCCGGCGAGTTCGTCGTATCCACGGTTTGATCGCGAGAACTTCGGGGTCTGGAAGGCCCTCATGGAGTGTGGTCTCCGCGTCAACGAGCTATGGGACGCGGTGGATCCTGGAGGCGACGCATTCAAGAAGGAGGGAGCCGAGCACCGGAAGGATCGACAGGCGGCGTCGGCGATTTACTCAGTTATGCCGATGGATGTCCTCCAGCACCTAATCGCCAAAGCAACGGCGAAGGAGGTGTGGGATACGCTGAAACTCATGTTCGAGGGACACACGCGCGTCAAGCAAGCCAATCTCCAAACTCTCCTAAGGAACTACGAGACTTTGGTCATGGGCGATGATGAGTCCGTGGATGCGTTCGCTTCACGGGTGGCTACTCTCGTCAATCGGATTCGCGTGCTTGGAGAGAACCTCACGGAGGCCTCGGTTGTTCGGCGGTTCTGACGCGCGGCCCCTCCCCGATACCTGCAAATTGTCACGGCGATCGAGCAGTGCGTCGATCTCGAGACCCTCTCCATCGACGATCTCGTCGGATAATACAAGGCTCACGATGAGTGGATGCGGTACAGTCTTGGGGACAGGAGGAACGACGAGCTTGTGATGCTCACAAGGGCGCAGTGGGTTGCTTTGTCAAAGGAAAAGCAAGGCGGATCCACGACCAGCAGCAAGAAGAAGGGGAAGCAGCGTTCGGTGAGAAAGAACTTCGCCGACTCGGATGTCGACTCACACGATGAGGCTGCACCGCCACCGAGGAAAAAGTTTGACATCAGGAAAGTGAGATGTTATAACTGTGGCCTCCTCGGCCACTTCAAGGCTGACTGCGAGGAAGCACCGAAGCAGAAGGCGCTCATGGTTCAGCAAGGAGATGATGGAGACATGATGTTGATGAGCGAACTCGTGGACAAGGAGGATCCAGACTCACAAGTGTTGACTAAAGACATTGTCGAGCTTGCGAAAGAAAAAGTTTTCCATCAAGATTATGGTTCGGAAACTCGTGTCGAAGCTACAGATGCGGGCGGTGATTCCGAAATTTATGTCGATGTTACAGGCATAAGTGCCAACTTTGCTGGAGCGGATGCAGCAATAGCTGCCTGTGCTCGACCATGGAGAAGCAGTCTCTGTGTTGGTCAACTGGAGAAGAGGCCCGTAGGCAGTCGGAAGAGCGACATGAAAGTTTCGACTCAAGGCGAAGTCGTGGCGTCAGAAGACCATGACGCAAGGCGTGATGATGTAATCGCGCTAAAAGCAGGCGAAGACGTGGCGTCAGAAGTCCACGACACATGGCGTCCATACGTGGTCGTGCCAGAAAATCATGAAGCGAAGCAAGACGGGTGGACAGTTGCAGAAAGCGAGCAGGCAACCGACCTGAGGTACGCTGCAGCGTGCGTAGGCGGCAACGGCAGCGGCGTGTCATGCTGCAGCGCAGGCGCTCATCCAGGAGCAGGAGCTCCGCACGCTGGCCTAGAAGCAACAGGCACAGCCAGAGGAGAGTGCAGTAGCAGGCCAGCTGGTGGTCCAGGAAGCCGCCCATTAACAGCGAGCCAAGGCGAGCGAGCCGATGTATCATGTGCCAAGCTGGAGGACGCAAGTACCAAAGCACAAGCATGTACGCGTACCTGCAGCAGCATCAGCAAACCACATGTTTCACGGCCAGAGGAAGGAGTCAAGCCACCACGTGGTGGCCAACCAGTGAGAAAATGGGGGCAAGGCCCAGAAAGCTTGCAAGGGGCGCTGAGCCCAGGAGGCTCATCTAGACTTGAAAATAGCAGCCCGCAAGCTGTAGGCTCTTCAAGAAGCAGCGTTTTTGAAGTGTCTGAATCGCCAGAAATAGGAACTTTGGCAAGTTCAGAGGCACCTATGTCGCCTCCGAAAGCAATGAAGAAACAGGCGCCAACACCCACACCCTTCTGCTACAACCGGTGTTACACCCACATCCGGAGAATACTCTTCGGACGATATACCCGATAATGGTGAACGAGAATGGGCGACAGTGTCTAGCAAGCGCCGAGGAATCAACGGAATTTGTGGACGCAAATACGAGGAAGTGTTGGCGTCATGCTATGGAAGAAGAGTTGGGGTCGATCCATAACAATAATTCATGGGAGCTTATGGATCTTCCCAACAATGAAAAGGATATGGAGCTCAAGTGGGAATTTAAGGTCAAGAAAGATGTTGAAGGGTGCATGAAGCACAAAGCAAGGTTTTTAGCCAAAGAGTATATGCAAGAGAAAGGTGTGGACTTCAAAGAAGTGTTCGTTCCCATTGCAAAGATGGAGTCGGTAAGATTACTCATCGCTCTCGCGGCTCAGGAATCATGGAAAGTACATCACATGGATGTAAACTCCGTGTTTTTGAACCGCGAGATAGAAGATGTGTATGTGAATCAACCACCGGATTTCATCAAAGAGGGAGAAGAGCACAAGGTACTGAAGTTACACAAAATCTTGTATGAAATATGGCAAGGACCTCAGGAGTGGAACATCAAACTTGATCGGATATTGATTTCTCTTGGATTTGAGAAAGCCCCACTAGAGCATGAAATGTACAAGAGAGGTGAAGGAAAGGATCATCTACTAGTTGGCATTTACATTGACGACCTATTAATTACCGGAGCAGATGAAGAGGTGATTGAAAAGTTCAAGCTACAGATGAAAGAACTTTTCAAGATGATCTAGGTCTTTTGAGCTACTACCCCGGGATAGAGGTACATCAAAAGACGGAAGGGATCATACTATGCCAGGAGGCATACACAAGGAAGGTACTTGAAAGCCGTGGCATGAAAGATTGCAATCCAGTTGACGGTCCAATGAAACCTCGTCTTGAGCTAAGCAAGAAGAGCAAAGCACCCGCAGTTGATGCAATAGAGTATATTGCGGCTGCAGCTGCGATGTGTCAAGGTGTGTGGCTAGGGAGGCTACACGGTGATCTCATGGATCAAGATGCCGAACAAGTGGTGCTCAATGTTGATGGAAAGTCTACAACTTCTCTACGCGAAGAACCAGTGCGGCGTGATAGGAGCAAGCACATTGATACGATGTATCATTACATAAAGGACTGTGTAGAAGAAGATAAGATGAAGGTCAACTACGTTTGCACCGATCAGATGGCGGACTTACTGATCAAGGCCTTGGATCGAGAGAAGTTCTTGAAGAAGCGAAGAAGGATCGACATCGAAGCTGTAACGTAATGACGTCGTGTTTAGGGGGATGATTGTTGGAATTAAACCCGACTTGATGCCCCTGCTAGCCGGTGTGTGCACGGGACGTGTACATGTCCGATTAGAAATTGAAGTGTATACCGAGTAAGACTAGGTTAGTTGGCAGGTTAGCTAGCTAATATAAATACTCAGATATCCTTGTACTTTTGAACCATGAGTTGAAAAGCAATAAAGAAAAATACAGGCTCGACACGAGCCTGTTGGCTATCAATTTAAGTCTTGTGTACGTGCGTTGAGCCAACCGGCTAGTAGATCACTTTGATTGGTCGTACTTTTGCTGTATACGTGCGTGTTCCGGCTGGACGTGTGAGTTCCAGCAGATTGAGCTAGCTTGGGGCAGGAACCAAGTCAACCAGCGTTGCTTCGCTTCGTCGTCGATCGTCACCGTCGCCGGAAAGTACTCACCATCGGGTTTGGACCAACAATCTTCCGTGCATCCACTTCCTAGATCATCGGTGACAGAAACACCTGCAAGTTTTGGAGTGACCACTTAATCCACGGCCGCTCTGTGGCCGACATCACGCCGCTTGTTCTCACGCTCGTTCCTCGGCGACGACGCAAGCTCCGCATCGTACAGGCCGGGCTGCACCTCCGGGCCTGGGTGCAGGATATCTAGGGTGCTCTTGGGCCCACCACATTGGTCTAGTAGGTCAAGCTTTGGCACTGCGTTTGCCACATCACGCTCACCGACTCGCCAGACTGCTTATGATGGCGCTGGACCTCCTCGGCTACCTACTCTGTTAGTTCATGCTACCAAGCACTCTTCACAGGTGGAGGACCCTCACTAGATGCTAACATGGAGGCCTTGGGCGCCGCTTCACATTAAGTTCTTCATCTGGCTCACGCTTTAGGATGGATGCTCGACTGATGAGCGCCTCGCTCGTCACAAGCTACCTCACGAGGCCTCTTGCGCCCTATGAGATCAAGCGGATGAAACTGCATAGCGTCTCCTGGTAGGATGCTCTTTCTCCTGGTATATGTGGTACGAGATCCTAGGCTAGATTCGATCAAATCCTAATCTACCGAGTGCGGACACTGACTTCCACTCCTGGTGGGCCTATTCCTATGACCGTGCTCCCGGGCCGGCGTCAAAAGGCCTGGCTTCCATCATCATCCTCACCGCATGGTGGCTCTAGAAGCACCGAAACACCCGCATCTTCGACGGCGAGCGACCTTTGGTCTGCCACCTTGCCAGCGTAACTAGAGACGAAGCGCACCTTTGGGCTAGGGCCGGCACAACGGGGATCCAACACATCGTCCCCGAGGGCTAGTTTTTGTTCTTGTTGGGGCTGAGCAACCCCCAATCTGTTTGCTCCTAGATCACTTACTCCCTCTGTTTTTATTTAGTCTGCATATTAGATTTGATCGAAGTCAAACTTTGCAAAGTTTGACCAAATTTATAGAAAAATATATAAACATTTACCATAACAAATCTATATGGTGTGAAAGTACATTCAATAATGAATCTACTAGTATTGATTTTTTATTGTATATATTAATATTTTTGTTTATAAACTTAGTCAAAACTTACAAAGTTTGACTTTGACTAAAGCTAATATGCGGACTAGATAAAAACGGAGGGAGTACATGCCTTCGTGTGTACATGGCTTTGTGAGTTGATGTAATCCCATGTTGTAATTCTCTCCTTCTATCAGTGAAAAGGTACGCAACCTTTGTGTATTCGCGAAAAAGAAGACAAAAGAGAAAAATAATGTGAAAATGAATATTTTTTTCAGAAACTTGATATTTCAAACAACTTGTACATCATGAACGAACAAAGCACGTTGAAATATATTGCCACTTCATCAAAGAGAAGTTGGATGAAGGAAATACTTGCATCATGTATGTGAGCTCATCCCCTCGCAAAGAAATAAATTACATGTTCATCAAATCAATTCTACCGGATAAACTTTCTTCGGTCTTTTGTAGTAGCAACATAGCCATCCCTCTTTTTGAAAAATACATGCAGCTATTTACGAAAGTGTTTCACAACAAAAGCAAGATATTGATTCTTATTCTGCTTATGCATTTTTCCAAAAGTTTTCCTGGCAAATCTTATTTGATATCTTATGTGTTGTTAGTTTACCACCACTATCTGACTATGTTATAAGTTATTAGGCTCCTTCTAAACCTTGCATAGCGATAGTGTTATCAGGTTCTTGCCCCATACAAATGTGCCGATTACGGGCATGTCGCAGCAAATGTGCTATTAGGCTCCTAGTAACTAGAACCAAAGACGCGCATTACTGCACAGTTGTACCTTACCATTGTTGGAACAACTATTTCTACATGCACTTTATTAGAACTAATGATTATCTTCAAACACTATGAATTGGCCGGCCTCATGGAGATTGCAGGTTCGGAACCTCTCGTAAATAAGTAGATTGTCATTGACATCAGATATAGTGGTTTTGCCTACGAACGATGCAATTGTCAGATCCATCGTACGTGCACACATACATGGTTCCGAGTTGGCAAACCATAGGCATATAAACAAAGAACTTACAGTGTGTATATTATATGAAGCATACGAAACAATTTCATGTCAATAACCCTTGTGACTATCAAAGAGAGATAAATATGTAATGCATGAATATTAGCTAGCAAGGACTCCCAGAATATTACACATATGGTCCATAATACTGAACTTATGAATCTCACGATATCAAAAAGCTCGCCTATCCGAGAAAGGAGATATCTCAGTAGTGCCAACAAATAAAAAAACGGTTCATTAAACTATATTTACTTGTAAATAAAAGAAAGTAGAAGATACATCAAGTACAAAATCATCCTACATAGTCAGGACTGAAGGGTAAGCAAGAAGCTCATTACTTGTGATGTGATTTACATCAAACCTACAAAAGAGAAAAAAAATATAGTAAGATGTAAACAGAACTATATGGCTTAGGTACTCGATGTACTTAAACCAGCTGGGCTAGCTCAAGATGGCAATCAGAATTATTGATGATTGAAGCTACATTACTAAGCTCCGTCCAGTCCAGGCATAATAAAATTGGACAATCTGAGATTTCTTTTTTGGACTACTACATATTTATCTGCAAATTGAGTGAACACCAGTAGCAGTGCCTGAGAAACATTTAGCTAATTATCTTGTTTGGAAATTTCCCAGAATCCCATCAATTCTTGTGACACGGGAGCGAAACATAGTTGACATGATATCTATGAATAATAAGTTAATAACAGATTAACTAACTAATTTGACAAATAATTCTGTCCAACAACCAATTAAAAACAGTTCACAACCACATCTATTATTTGAGAAATGTCATGCCAAATATACCAGTTTTAATATTCTCTGTGAGTTTCACTAAACGCTACAATTGGAATTTTAATAGCTATGAAATCTGGAGATGCTCGAAGAATGAAAATGAGCTGACATTATCAGTATTAAGTTGGGACCTGTGTGGTTGCTAAAAATCCTATAAAATTTCAGATATCCTTAAATACAACCCCTTTGACAAGTTAGCAAACAATTAAATTTGCAGGTGCTTGTCGCGATGGGTTACAGAAGCATGCGGATAATCAGGGTAAAAACTAAAAACATGAACCTGAGATTCTGTATGCTTTTGGATTATATGAGTAGGATAAATTTCCCCCTATGTTGCTAGTACTCATGAACTGATAACAGATGAGGAACTGCTTGAATGATGTTTGTTTAAGTTACTGAGTATTCGACTATTCTTATAGATGTACAACAAGATTCTATTCACAATAAGTTGGGTTCAAAATATCACCTGGATAACTATGAAGATCTTATGTGGTGTGGATGCTCTATCGATCATTTACATGTGTTGAAATTCTTTTTATGAAGATCTACCCCAATTATTGAGCTTACATATATACCCTCTATATATACATGCATTTGTGTAATACGAGATACTCCTTTAGTAATCTGGCAAAAACTGTAGAAATCATCCAGAAAGATAGGCGTTTGTGTTCATAGAGGCCCTTTGAAACGGTTCAAACCTGCAATACTTTCATGCCATTTTTAGGATCTATTTACCTGCAATGAGTTGATGGCATCTATATGTGTAGGATTTCTCTTATTTCCTGATGCTAAATCAGAAGCATTCATGTTTCCCATCTGCAACTCATTTGCCTCTGTTGTTAATAAAATTTGCATTATACTTGCCCTGTTATGCAGGGAAAATACTCATGAGTGTCAGGCTGGTAGTTAGCTATAATGAACATATCATTAGGCGCAGTGCGGAGTAAGTGTTCTTAAATTCTTATGCTAACAACAATATATTTTGATCCTTATTTTCTGAAAAAAGTTCAGAAGATATGTTCAAGACTGAAGTTAATTGCTTGTTTGTATTAACAAACTTTTCAGTGCATGTGATAATATAAATGATATCAATGCCATAAAATCGTAGAAAGGATAACAGAAGTTTGTGGAAAGAATAGGACAACAAATTTGTTGATCGAAATTTCAGCCAGGTTAAAAGGAATATGCATAACCATAAAACTCACTTGAGAAATAACCTCACAATGGTTGAAGTAAGCATTTTTATGTACTTTTGGGAGGCCTTATTAACTAAAGATAGCACAATATATGATGTAGTTGTAGAAGATTGAAAAAACAAATCCCGCAAAGAAACAAAGATTGATTTTTTTTCTAACATTTCCTAGATAGTGGCAAACATACATTATAGGTTCTATGATATAGCAGTTAGCATTAACATTCCAACATTGAAGTGCGCATTATATTTGAAAATGCACTTTATCTGAATCAAATACCACTATGCTGCACTAGTAGGCCAGTGAAAAGACTGTTTTGATACCATCAGGTTGCTACCATACCATCTATCCATCATGAACCATGTAAGGACCCTCCTTCTTTGGCCTTCTATAGTGAGCATCTGATGAAATCCAAGAAGATGATCATTTCTTTGAAAATAACTTTAGAAATGACAAAACAGGATTGCAGAGTCAATTGTCTGGTGTCTTTCTAAATAATTACAAACTGATAGACAAAAGTAAGCGGGAAATGTTTTAATATGATACCTTATCATCATTAGGCAGAACATATCATATATTATAGTCCCAATGTTCAAAAAAAGTTTGAAGTGTAAGCGAAGCAAAATGCTGTTGATTAGAGCAGTAACCGATTAAGTGTTTTTTTTGATAATTTCGCTAGAGTTTGACTGTTTTTGAATAGTATGCACATGAAAGTAGGAAACATACCATATAGGGAAATGAAATACTCCCTCCATCCCATAATGTAAGATATTTTTTAACACTACACTAGTGTCAAAAAAAATCTTACATTATGGGACGAGTAGCATCTAAAATGCAGTTCACACCATAGAAAATAGATATCTGGTTAACACAGCAAGCACATAACAACTAAATATAGTCCAGTTCAAACAAACATAGCATTATTGAGATCATGTGCCAGAATTTGGCCCCAATCCGTAGGAAATAGTTCCCGAATGGACCCTAATAATAAGTTAAATGGCATAGTATCATTGTTGCGCAAGCAACCAAGAAAATGTTGTTGAAAAACAGTCAAATTCTAGCCAATTTTTTTAAAAACGATTAATCTACTGCTTAGGGTCAAAGCGAGGTGTTTTTTCTGCCACTCGTCGCTTAAGCATCGCTTAAAAATGTTTTCTTCAACACTGCTTAGTCTAGAACATACCTTCTCTTGGTTATCTAGATTCACTTTTACAAAAATGCACAACCCAACACTTTGTGCCACCCACAATCTTCATCCACGCCACTTCGCCACAGCAAAAATGCTGCGACGCAAAAAAGTACGGCCGATCCAATGTAACGAATGAAGCCTGTACACGCACTCCAACGGAGAAGCCACAACCCACCAAACTCAGCGCTCAATCAACCGTTGTTAGCACAACAGACTCTAGAACACGCACCACCCTCCGCAATCCCTTTAGCAGAATAGCCGTGACACATAGGAACCAATGACAGTTTACTAGCATCAGCTACAGGGCCCGCGGACCGGCAATCTCAAGTCATGCAAGTGGCCAGCAAAAATAACAAAAAATCCAGTCTCAAGGGGGAAATGGCGCGCTGCAAGACAGCACGAAAAGAACCCCCATTCATCCACAATGCCTATACACACTGCCAGAAGAACACATCCATGAAAGGAGCAAATGAGCTATCCTATGTTAGCTACGACCAGAAACCCCCTCGCTATCAGTCTTAAATGCCAACAACTCGCGTGGGCATCTCGGGGGGCGACGCGGGTGGCGAAGTGTGCGACGAGGCGCCGCTCCCAACCGACGAGGGATGGACGGCGGTCAGTGCTGACGGTGGTGTTGTGGGCCGTCCGGTGGTGCTATGCTCCCGCACGGACCCGGCGCTACCCCTGGGGGTCTCGCTTCTGGGCTCTGGCCAGTTGGAATCCGACGATGAGGATGAGGAGCTCATGGACGATGACCTAGATGGCAGCGTGGGCCTTGAGCGCGACTTGTCCACAGTGGAAGATTTTGTGGCCCATGCGGCAGAGCTAGGGGGCTCGCTCGTTGCAGCGCGGCGGCGCTCCTTTGGCACTGGTGGCCACGGTTCTAGGTCCACGGCGAGCCAGATCTGGCTGCCGCCTTTGCCTACGGGTGCGACAACGGGGTCACTCCGGCCGCCTACTCCGCTGATGCCCACATCGGTGGTGCTGGAGCCGTTTGACTCATGGCCGGCCGTGGGCGCGCTGACCTTATTGCCACCAGCGACGGCATGGAGGAGCGCCCGCGTGCGAGCCCTAGCGTTCGGGATGATGTGCCGCGGGTCGGGCCTACACATGGGCCTGTGGTGCCTGTGAGGCTCCCTCGGCCCATGACCCCTGTGTTGGCGGTGCAGCACGGGTTGGTGCCTGGTGGGCCTGGCCCATTTTCTGTGGTTGCCCATGTGGCTGTGGAGGCAGCTCCGCAGTTAAGTACATGTGGGTACATGTGGGTGCGAAGGGGCGAGACGGATCCGACACTAGGGTTTCTAGCCACCAGAATGGAAGGGCGGCGGCTTGGTGCTAGTGCTCGACGTCTCCGCCGTGTCCTTTCCCCTCCGCCGCTCAAGCGTTTCTTCGCAGAAGTTGTCGCCATGGGCTCCAGGGATGAGTGTAGTGCGTCCTAGCAGCCGCTTTCGCCTCTGGAGCCAGATGAGGAGAGGCACCGGGAGCGTGACCTATGGGATCAGGCGCAACACGACCGTCGGGGCGCACAAGAAGAGGATTGGGGGTCCTTCGCCGCCATGCTGGGTTAAGGAGCAAGAACGCAAAAAGCAAGAAGAAAGAAGATGTGCTGCGTCTGGGCCCAAATCTGGAGCGCAATGAGTGACAACACCTATTCTGTGGTGACCAGGTGGGCGGCCCCTATGCCAGCGGCAAGTAGGCCAGGAACACAGACAAGCCAGCAGTACCCTTAGTGGCGGGCCTACTTCCACTCGCACTTCCATCCTCGTCGCAGGGCACGACGCTCGCCCACATTCCGGTGGAAGATCCAGTCGGTCCTAAGTGCTTCAAGTGTGGCAGGGTGGGCCATTTCCAATCCAAGTGTGAGTTCGAGCCGCTCTAGGTCCTATGCAACAAAGATGACCATCCCTCGGTGCTTCGCCCTACCAGGGGAAAGCTGCTCATGCTACAGACGATGGGGCATGCGATCCCTAGGGAGGGCTTCTTTTGCCTCCCGTTCGCAAAAGAGGAGGCGCAGGCTGCTACAGCTGCAGCAGGCACCAAGGCTATCTTTTCGGTCACGCTGGGGGGTTCTTGTTTTAGGGTATCTTAGAAGAGGAGCTCGCGCACATGGTGGAGGGATATTGGTACTAGAAGATTATGTAGATCACGGTGAAGGAACTTTCGGTGGAGTTCCCTCGCGCTGACATGCTGACCATGGCCACTTGCAGCAGAAGCTGTTCCTGTCACGCAACGACATCATGGCGGATAGCCATGTGATGATGATTGATAACCCCTAGCGCCTGGTCATGTCGGAGGTGTGGGGAAGCTAGGCTCAAGGTGGACACTACGATGATTGAGGCCCCTGGCAGTGGATATGGCCTCATTGAGCAAGTCGGGGCCTGTTCACATGAGGTTTGCCTGCCGCAAGCTAGCTAAGCTCAGGGGCATGACGCAGACTTGGTTCAATGGTGAAGCGTACAATGTCAGACTCAAGCCTGAGCTATGGTGGGCTTGGTAGTACTCCACCAGCCTTGGATAACAATGGGAAAGGGCCAGATGGAAACAATGAATACAAAGATGACAACATGGACGCTGACTCGATTGACACCAAGACCTGGGACAAGCTAGGCTAGCTCCAAAGAGAAGGGCGCCAACTCGAAGGACGGGGAGACAAACATGGTGTAGATTCTGGTCCAATCCCTCCTTCGGCCACCAAGGGCAAGGGCAAGGGCAAGTAGATGGCGAGGCATCTTTTGATTAGTACGACCCCAACCTAGGGTCGCCGCAACCTTGCATGCTTGCATCCTCTTTGGACAATCTAGAGCTAGGTAAGGATGGAGCGACTCCTGTTCAGGAGGTGAGAGGCTCATCGTCCTCGCTCGGAGTGTGCGGGGGGCCTTCTGAACTGCTTGATGAGCCCACGCCTCTTACTCCTGCTCCCACGATGGGCAAGGTTTTCCCCCTCTCTGCTACCGAGCATGCTGAAATTGGGTGGTCCATCCATGCGTCGAGGCAGGCCAGCAAGGGAGCTTGGTTCGCTGAGGCAAGAAGACAGTGGGGCGCAAGGTTTTCCCCAAGGCAGGGCGGCGCAAGCTATCGCGAGCTCCGAGGAGGCCCAGAAGCATACACGCCTAGTGGTCATGGCGCTTCTCTCGCCACGTCCTGCCATCGGGTCTTCCAAAGGTGTCTCGGGCGGCTCGGGAGAGCTGCTGATGGCTGATGCAGGGAGGTCAAAGACGGTGCCCAGGACCAAGAGATCCCAGGCGGGCAGCCTCATCATGCTGCAGCATGCGAAGATGCTTACACCTGAGAAGAATCTGCAACTATCAGGTAACCAAATCCCTCGCCACTCCATTCCCAATGTTTTTTCCAGATGATCGTTTGCTTGGGGTTCTTTGAGATTGTTGCGTTATTCCTGTGCGTGGGGGGTTCTCCGGGTGAATTTATCTCGCTCCTCCATGCTAAGCAACAGGCACATGCTGCCCTTACAGCGGTTGTGGCGGTCGTGACGACCATCGTTGCATTAGGTGATACGGAATTGGAGGATTCCGCACCCCTAGCATCTCACAACCGCCACCCACAAACCAAAAGAGATGCGAGAGGGAAAAATCTCTGTAGAAACGCTATGATATCCTACATGTAGGCCCATACACACCTAATCCCCAGGGCACACATTGACAAATGGGCAAAAAACCGCCCCAATCCCCGACCATCATAGGCTATTCGTGGGAACTTAGAAATTGTAAGGGATGCTTGAGCTTGCTTGGTTTCTTTTTATCATTTCTTGTATCCATATCTCTTGCTAAATGTTGTATTTTCATTATGAAAGTAATGGAAAAGGAGAAAGCCTATTAAAATATCTTATTAGGAGCATGGTGTGTCTATCACATTGATGAATTGTTGTCTTTTTGGGTGAGAGATTGTACCATGCTAGAAAAGAGGCATAAAAAGATATTTTAGGACAGTCTCAAGTACCCTTTCGAATTTATCTTTGTCAATTTCGCAATACTCTTTCATCCTCATCGCTTAAAAAGTCAATAAAGTTGTTGATATTAACAAAAGTTTAAGGGTTGCACCTTTATACTTCTGCAAAATGGTAGGTGTATTTTCCCGTGGAGAGCCGTTTCATGTGGTTTGTTGGCCAGAATGGATTTGTCTCCTCCAAGCTTGATCAACTGTGGGCTTTCCAATTCAAGTTTGTTTTTTATTTTGTTGCTACTATTATGTTATGTATCAAATGAGGCGATGACACAGTTACAAGGGAAAAAACAAACCATAAGAAAATATGCTTTAAGGATGAACACATTTAATCAACATGTTTTGTGACTATATATTTATTAAAATTCGTAGCATTGTACGTAAAAAAAGGGTGCCGCAACACCTGCCATGGTATGGTACACTTTAAAATATGCATCGACAAACTTGAGAACAAAGAAAAAAGCGCTATGTTTCTTGAGAAAGGAATTTCAAAGAAAATTTGGATGTGAAAACTCTCATTTCCATTCATGAATGAGAGATGGCGCGTGGGCTAATTAACAAGAGCGATAACTCGAGAGATACACGTGAGGGATATGCGTTGGTCGGCAGGGGTGACCACGTGGGAGTAATGCGCTTGGGCATCGAATGCATGTGAATTAAAAGTGCATGTTTGCGCGCGAGGCATCGACTATGCCATTTTTGGATGTTTGCTCATGGGTAAAAACATCCAAACCCCAAAAGCAATCCTCCAAAAATGTCTCTCTTAGTCCTCCTTGGTATATGTTCCTAATCTGGTAATAAGGCCATCTCCAATCATGGACGCATTTCGTCTGGTTTTGTCCGTTTGGGACTGCACGGACAAAAGACATGACAGAACGCAGGACCCCATGCTCATTTTTTTGCCGTTTTGTCTCTGTTCGACCCCATTCTCGGAGCCAACTTAGGTCGGCTTTTGCATCTGAAACAGACAGACTGCAAACGCTCCAGCAACTCGCTCGTCCGCCCACGTCCGGTTTGCATGTGATCTTGGCCTGCCTGTCATTGAAACAGAGGGGCCCACCCCCACCCACCCACCCACCCACCCATTCTTCCCTCTCCTCCTTTTCCCACCATGCTACAACACTGGCCAGCCAACCACTCTGGCGCGCAGCTCGATGGGCGATGGCAGGCGGGGAGAACGCGGCCGGTGCGGGCGCGGCGCGTAGGTGGGGCTGGGCTAGCGCACGCAGGCAGCGGTGGGGGAGGGGGGGGGGGGGCGAGGCAGCGAGCCGGCATGGGCCCCAGGCAGGTCCAGGCGAGCGCGCGTCTGTGCAGCCAAGGGTGCGGATGTTGCAGGGCGAGCCGGCGGCGAGCGCGTCGGCAACGGGTGCGGGTGCTCGGTGAGCGCATCGACGGCGGACGCGGGTACAGGACGCGGCTGACCAGCTGTCGCTCAGGCTGGACGTACCGAGCGGGCTTTTCGGCCCGCTCGTGGCCCGTTCGGTCTTGGCCCGCTCGGTCCTGGCTCGCTACTGAAACTGGACGGTCCGGTCTGCGTAATTCGGCCCGAAAAAAGGTCGGTCCGGTCCGGTCTTTAACCGGTCCGACCGAGCGGACCGAGAAAACACAGCGAGAGCCGCCGCCGTTCGTCATCTTCGCGGCCACCGGCAGCCTTCGGGTGAACCACCGTGTCTCCAAGATTGCCCTCTCCTTCCATTCTCATCTCCCCGTGTCGTCCTAGCATCTTGCCGCCGCTCGCCGTCGTTGTCGTGTGTGAACCGCAGCCGCTCTGGAGTTCTCGACCATGCCATCGACCCCAACCGTTGTATGGTTGCACTAATTTCGGCCATGGCAGCACTTTTCGCGGTAGAGACCAAGTGCGACGGGAACCGCTTCAGCACAACATGCACGCACACAATCCACCAATCGAATCATGGGAGAAACGTCTGCCGTGATTTTTGGATCGTGGGAGAAATGATCGGCCGTGACTTTTGCGTCCAACAAATTAGGCAAGTGCAATATTGTTTTGGAAAGCGCTAAATTTAATACCAACGACTTCCTATAATCTCGGGTCATTGATCCCACGCCGCCGTTCCTTTTATTAAGTCGAACAGAAAATAGAAAGTATGAGAGAAAATGGGTTTGATCCAAAAATCATGGCGTCATTTGACAACTTTCTTCACGTCAGATGTGATCCACTAATTATGGCAAGGCCGGCACAGAGAAAATCATGGGCTCATGCACGACCTACATTACTTGCATGCAACAGAAAAACTGATAAGGAATATATCGTGTGCAGGTTCATGGCTATATCGAAAGTCAATCAAACAACAGCCGCGCCTCCCAGCGCACTTCCACTGCAGGTCGTCCACCTCGCCACAGTACAGCGCACGTCGCCTACCTCGCCGTTGCACCTATGGACGTCGCCGCCGATGGTTGTTGGCCGGTCCGCTCGGCCCGGCCCGGGCTTCGCCGCCACCGGTCCGGTCCCTAAAAACAAGACCGCCGGGTTGGTCGGTCCGGTCAGGTCTAGACCGCCGGCGGCCGGTCCAAACGCTGGCTCAGTCAGAGACCGGACCGGTCCGGACCGTGTCCACCCTGAGCTGTCGCGCAGGCACGACGTTCGCGGGTGAGCCCAGGAGGGCAGGGCGCTCCAGCGCGGCCGAGGGCGGGACACGGGGACTGGAGTGTGAAATGGAAACCTAAAAAACTGTCAGCGGACAGATCTCGTGAGACGCGCCTCCAGAACTTTTTCTCACTCCTCTTGGTCCTCCCCAACTCGAAACCCTAACACCAAAAAATCCTCCAAAATCCATTCCGCCGCCGCAGCCCGCAGGCACACCCCGAAGATGGCGGCGGAGCTTGTGCGGGAGCTGGGCGAGATTGAGGAGCTGGTGGAGGAGATCCTCATCCGCCTCCCTAAGGACGAGCCAGGTAATCTCCTCCGCTCCTCCATCGTCTGTAAGCCATGGCGCGACCTCCTCGCCGGCGACGGCTTCCGTCGCCGCTATGGTGATTTCCACCGAACACCTCCCATGCTTGGCTTCTTCCACATCTGGCCGGAACCCTGCGCCGAGTTCATCCCCACGACGGATTTCGACGCGCGCGATCTCGACCCCCAGCACCACTATTCCGTGGAAGATTGTCGCCACGGCCGCGTCCTCCTTCGGTACATCAATGAGGATGAGAATATCCCATTGCTGGTCGTCTGGGACCCCATGACGGGCAGCGAAACATTGCTTGGCAGCCTCGAGAAGTTGGGAACGGGAAGCTGGTCTGCCTCGGTGCTCTGTGCTGCGGACAACTGCCGCCACGGTGACTGCCAATCGGGTCCATTCCGCGTCGTTTTCGTCTTCCTTCACCACGAAGAGGAGATCGCTACGGCGTGCGTGTACTCATCGGAGACGGGTAGTTGGAGCTCTTCGGCCGTCACCGATGTTGGTACGTTTGAGGATGAAATCCATTTCTCCATGCCTAGTGTACTCGCAGAAGACGCGCTCTATTTCCTCCTTTTCCGGGGCCAGGATGTTGAAGGTTGCAGTATTCTCAAGTACGACTTGGGAACCTCCTGTCTGTCAGAGATTCATCTGTCGGAGGAGATGCAGGATGCCATCAACAGTCCTATCCTCATCGCATCGGACGACGGTCGGCTAGGGCTCGCAGACCTGTTCAATTTCGAGCTCTCCATCTGGTGGAGAGAGGTGGATCCCGATGGAGTTGCGTCGTGGGCAGAACGCAGAGACATCGACCTCGAGACTCTTCTTCCCACTGGTGATTTCAAGATATCACCAGAGTTGGTTGGCTCCATCGAGGGCACTGACATCATTTTTGCAACCACAAGTCTAGGCACCTACGAAATTGATCTCAAGTCACTGACATCACCTTTGAAGATGCTCTCCAGCTGGCTGAATCAAGATCCAAATGTCAAATGGACCATCTTACCCTACGTTAGCTTCTACTATCCTCCAGGTACGTACCTTAACTTCCTTTTATATATATAGTTGTGATTTGGGAATAGATATTAATATATCATAAATATATTTCAGTTAGTGGCACAAATGAAAATAGTGAATGTGTAATCAGACCGTAAGATGCATGCTTTCTCAGCCTAATGACTTGTTCTTCCATGATTGTTTCTTTGTTCAGTGGTGGATGGTATTGTGGATGAAGAATCAAGTGAAGATGGACATGGCAATGAGGAAGCATAAGTCTCAAGCATGGAAATTCAGTTTGCTGTTTGTCTTGCGTTTGGTTTTCAAGTTGGGTGGATGATGGGATAGTGGTGTGAGTTTGATGGGTGATGGAAGAGCCTGTCTATTTTTGATAGCCATGCTATGTATGTTTTTGTTGTTCAAACCCTGATTCCATTTAGGCAGGGGAAAATTAATTGTCTTTTGTGTAAAAACTGGCTGCAAGTTGTATGCATAATTACACATTTCTCTCTACATAAAATTGTGCTGTTATATTCATGGGTTCACGGTTGTCTAATTTGCCACACGAGAAATTCGGTCTTACAGCAGGAAAGGTTGCTGCCCCAGAAATACTGTAGACAATATATATCAACAAAAGATATGTAATCATCATTGAAGCATAAAGAATGCCTCTACTGAATACCCATTTGTTCTTGTGGGAGTACCTTGCATGGGCTTCCGCGGAACCTATATTACCTTCTTACGTGTGAAAAATGGAGGTAAGAGGGACCATGTTAAAAAAACCTCAATCTGGTAAGAACAGATGCTGCCAGTCCTTACATTGTTTTAGAAATTTTCCCTCCTCTCTAAATCTGATAAGAACAGATCCTATTTGGTCAACTCCCATATCCTACGTTTTCTTAGTTTAAGGGCTTCTGAAACTTCTTTGCGTCTTGTGACTTGTGGTATGCCTTAACGCATGCTCTAGCTTCTTGGCTCAGCCTAGTGGTTATTCTCTGTTGGTGTATGACACGGTGTTGTGACTCTCTACTGTTGCTGATCTGCGCTATTTATAATGTTGATCGATGCATATATGGATGATACATATGTTTGTTCATTCAGATTTTGCACAAATGAGTAAGATGCGTGGTTTGGCAGCGTGGGATTTAATGTGCCGATTTATACTAGAATTATACCTTTCATTCTCTCCTTCATGCTTATCGTTTTAAACAGCTGGATGGCCTCTTAAGGTGACATACACACACACCCCCCTTCGGCTGGAATAGGGTTGATGGCTTGGTCTTATACTTGGTAGGTTTATTTCATGTGAAATGCTTGCCTTCGGCTGGTCTTGTGTATGCTTATCTGTTGGGGAACGCAGTAATTTCGAAAATTTTCCTACGCACACGCAAGATCATGGTGATGCACAGCAACGAGAGGGGAGAGTGTTGTCTACGTACCAACGCAGACCGACTGCGGAAGCGATCACACAACGTAGAGGAAGTAGTCGTACGTCTTCTTCCCGATCCGACCGATCCAAGCACCGTTACTCCGGCACCTCCGAGTTCTTAGCACACGTTCAGCTCGATGACGTTCCTCGGGCTCCGATCCAGCAAAGCGTCGAGGAAGAGTTCCGTCAGCACGACGGCGTGATGACGATCTTGATGTACTACCGACGCAGGGCTTCGCCTAAGCACTACAACGGTACGATCGAGGTGGAATTTGGTGGCAGGGGGCACCGCACACGGCTAAGGAACGATCTCAAGGATCAACTTGTGTGTCTTGGGGTGCCCCCTGCCCCCGTATATAAAGGTTGGAGGAGGGGGAGCCGGCCGGCCAGGGAGAGGAGGCGCAGGGGAGTCCTACTCCCGGTGGGAGTAGGACTCCTCCCCCCAATCCTAATCCTATTAGGACTCCCGGGGGGAAAAAGAGAGAGAAGGGGGGCCGGCCCCTATCCTAGTCCTACTAGGACTTGGGGAAGGGGGGCGCCGGCCAGCTTGTGGGTTTTTCCCTTTTTCTCTTTTTCCACTAAGGCCCAATAGGCCCATTAGTCTCCCGGGGGGTTCCGGTAACCCTCCCGGTATTCCGGTAAAATCCCGATTTCACCCGGAACACTTCCTATGTCCAAACATAGGCTTCCAATATATCAATCTTTACATCTCGACCATTTCGAGACTCCTCGTCATGTCCGTGATCTCATCCGGGACTCCGAACAACCTTCGGTACATCAAAATGCATAAACTCATAATAACTGTCATCGTAACGTTAAGCGTGCGGACCCTACGGTTCGAGAACAATGTAGACATGACCGAGACATGTCTCCGGTCAATAACCAATAGCGGGACCTGGATGCCCATATTGGCTCCTACATATTCTACGAAGATCTTTATCGGTCAGACCGCATAACAACATACGTTGTTCCCTTTGTCATCGGTATGTTACTTGCCCGAGATCGTCGGTATCCAATACCTAGTTCAATCTCGTTACTGGCAAGTCTCTTTACTCGTTCCGTAATACATCATCTCACAACTAACATATTAGTTGCAGTGCTTGCAAGGCTTATGTGATGTGCATTACTGAGAGGGCCCAGAGATACCTCTCCGACAATCGGAGTGACAAAACCCTAATCTCGAAATACGCCAACCCAACATCTACCATTGGAGACACCTGTAGTACTCCTTTATAATCACCCAGTTACGTTGTGACGTTTGGTAGTACCCAAAGTGTTCCTCCGGTAAACGGGAGTTGCATAATCTCATAGTTATAGGAACATGTATAAGTCATGAAGAAAGCAATAGCAACATACTAAACGATCGGGTGCTAAGCTAATGGAATGGGTCATGTCAATCAGATCATTCTACTAATGATGTGACCTCGTTAATCAAATAACAACTCTTTGTTCATGGTTAGGAAACATAACCATCTTTGATTAACGAGCTAGTCAAGTAGAGGCATACTAGTGACACTCTGTTGGTCTATGTATTCACACATGTATTATGTTTCCGGTTAATACAATTCTAGCATGAATAATAAACATTTATCATGATATAAGGAAATAAATAATAACTTTATTATTGCCTCTAGGGCATATTTCCTTCAGTCTCCCACTTGCACTAGAGTCAATAATCTAGATTACACAGTAATGATTCTAACACCCATGGAGCCTGTTGGGGAACGCAGTAATTTCAAAAAAATTCCTACGCACACGCAAGATCATGGTGATGCACAGCAACGAGAGGGGAGAGTGTTGTCTACGTACCAACGCAGACCGACTGCGGAAGCGATCACACAACATAGAGGAAGTAGTCGTACGTCTTCTTCCCGATCCAACCGATCCAAGCACCGTTACTCCGGCACCTCCGAGTTCTTAGCACACGTTCAGCTCGATGACGTTCCTCGGGCTCCGATCCAGCAAAGCGTCGAGGAAGAGTTCCGTCAGCACGACGGCGTGGTGACGATCTTGATGTACTACCGACGCAGGGCTTCGCCTAAGCACTGTAACGGTATGATCGAGGTGGAATTTGGTGGCAGGGGGCACCGCACACGGTTAAGGAGCGATTAACTTGTGTGTCTTGGGGTGCCCCCTGCCCCCGTATATAAAGGCCAGGGGCAGGGGGTTCGGCCGGCCAGGTGGGAGGCGCAGGGAGGAGTCCTACTCCCACCGGGAGTAGGACTCCTTCCCCCCAATCCTATTCCAACTAGGATTCTTGGGGAAGAAGGAGAAAGAGGGGGCCGGCCCACCTCTCCTAGTCCTATTAGGACTTGGGAAAGGTGGGGGGCGCCGGCCAGGTGTGGGCTGCCTCTTCTCTCTTTTCCACTAAGGCCCAATAGGCCCATTTACCTCCCGGGGGGTTCCGGTAACCCTCCCGGTAATCCGGAAAAATCCCGATTTCATCCGGAACGCTTCCGGTGCCCAAACATAGGCTTCCAATATATCAATCTTTACGTCTCGACCATTTCGAGACTCCTCGTCATGTCCGTGATCTCATCCGGGACTCCGAACAACCTTCGGTACATCAAAATGCATAAACTCATAATAACTGTCATCGTAACGTTAAGCGTGCGGACCCTACGGTTCGAGAACAATGTAGACATGACCGAGACATGTCTCCGGTCAATAACCAATAGCGGGACCTGGATGCCCATATTGGCTCCTACATATTCTACGAAGATCTTTATCGGTCAGACCGCGTAACAACATACGTTGTTCCCTTTGTCATCGGTATGTTACTTGCCCGAGATTCGATCGTCGGTATCCAATACCTAGTTCAATCTCGTTACAGGCAAGTCTCTTTACTCGTTCCGTAATACATCATCTCATAACTAACATCTTAGTTATTATGCTTGCAAGGCTTATGTGATGTGTATTACCGAGAGGGCCCAGAGATACCTCTCTGACAATCAGAGTGACAAAACCTAATCTCGAAATACGCCAACCCAACATCTACCATTGGAGACACCTGTAGTACTCCTTTATAATCACCCAGTTACGTTGTGACGTTTGGTAGTACCCAAAGTGTTCCTCCGGCAAACGGGAGTTGCATAATCTCATAGTTATAGGAACATGTATAAGTCATGAAGAAAGCAATAGCAACATACTAAACGATCGGGTGCTAAGCTAATGGAATGGGTCATGTCAATCAGATCATTCAACTAATGATGTGACCTCGTTAATCAAATAACAACTCTTTGTTCATGGTTAGGAAACATAACCATCTTTGATTAACGAGCTAGTCTAGTAGAGGCATACTAGTGACACTCTGTTGGTCTATGTATTCACACATGTATTATGTTTCCGGTTAATACAATTCTAGCATGAATAATAAACATTTATCATGATATAAGGAAATAAATAATAACTTTATTATTGCCTCTAGGGCATATTTCCTTCAGAGCCTTGGTGCTGATCATGTTTTGCTCGTGGAAGAGGCTTAGTCAATGGGTCTGCAACATTCAGATCCGTATGTATCTTGCAAATCTCTATGTCTCCCACCTGGACTAAATCCCGGATGGAGTTGAAGCGTCTCTTGACGTGTTTGGTTCTTTTGTGAAATCTGGATTCCTTTGCCAAGGCAATTGCACCAGTATTGTCGCAGAAGATTTTCATTGGACCCGATGCACTAGGTATGACACCTAGATCGGATATGAACCCCTTCATCCAGACTCCTTCGTTCGCTGCTTCCGAAGCAGCTATGTACTCCGCTTCACATGTAGATCCCGCTACGACGCTTTGTTTAGAACTGCACCAACTGACAGCTCCACCGTTTAAAGTAAACACGTATCCGGTTTGCGATTTAGAATCGTCCGGATCAGTGTCAAAGCTTGCATCAACGTAACCTCTTACGGTGAGCTCTTTGTCACCTCCATATACGAGAAACATATCCTTAGTCCTTTTCAGGTATTTCAGGATGTTCTTGACCGCTGTCCAGTGATCTATTCCTGGATTACTTTGGTACCTCCCTGCTAAACTTATAGCAAGGCACACATCAGGTCTGGTACACAGCATTGCCTACATGATAGAGCCTATGGCTGAAGCATAGGGAACATCTTTCATTTTCTCTCTATCTTCTGCAGTGGTCGGGCATTGAGTCTTACTCAACTTCATACCTTGTAACACAGGCAAGAACCCTTTCTTTGCTTGATCCATTTTGAACTTCTTCAAAATCTTGTCAAGGTATGTGCTTTGTGAAAGTCCGATTAAGCGTTTTGATCTATCTCTATAGATCTTTATGCCTAATATGTAAGCAGCTTCTCCGAGGTCTTTCATTGAAAAACTTTTATTCAAGTATCCCTTTATGCTATCCAGAAATTCTATATCATTTCCAATCAGCAATATGTCATCCACATATAATATTAGAAATGCTACAGAGCTCCCACTCACTTTCTTGTAAATACAGGCTTCTCCAAAAGTCTGTATAAAGCCAAATGCTTTGATCACACTATCAAAGCGTTTATTCCAACTCCGAGATGCTTGCACCAGTCCATAGATGGATCGCTGGAGTTTGCATACTTTGTTAGCTCCCTTTGGATCGACAAAACCTTCTGGTTGTATCATATACAACTCTTCTTCCAGAAATCCATTCAGGAATGCAGTTTTGACATCCATCTGCCAAATTTTATAATCATAAAATGCGGCAATTGCTAACATTATTCTGACGGACTTAAGCATCGCTACGGGTGAGAAGGTCTCATCGTAGTCAACTCCTTGAACTTGTCGAAAACCTTTCACGACAAGTCGAGCTTTATAGACAGTAATATTACCGTCAGCGTCAGTCTTTTTCTTGAAGATCCATTTATTCTCAATTGCTTGCCGATCATCGGGCAAGTCAATCAAAGTCCATACTTTGTTTTCATACATGGATCCCATCTCAGATTTCATGGCCTCAAGCCACTTTGCGGAATCTGGGCTCACCATCGCTTCTTCATAGTTCGTAGGTTCATCATGATCTAGCATCATGACTTCCAGAACTGGATTACCGTACCACTCTGGTGCGGATCTCACTCTGGTTGATCTACGTGGTTCAGTAATATCTTGTTCTGAAGCTTCATGATCATCATCATTAGCTTCCTCACTGATTGGTATAGGTGTCGCAGAAACAGTTTTCTGTGATGTACTATTTTCCAATAAGGGAGCAGGTACAGTTACCTCGTCAAGTTCTACTTTCCTCCCACTCACTTCTTTCGAGAGAAACTCCTTCTCTAGAAAGTTTCCGAATTTAGCAACAAAAGTCTTGCCTTCGGATCTGTGATAGAAGGTGTATCCAATAGTTTCCTTTGGATATCCTATGAAGACGCACTTCTCCGATTTGGGTTCGAGCTTATCAGGTTGAAGCTTTTTCACATAAGCATCGCAGCCCCAAACTTTAAGAAACGACAACTTTGGTTTCTTGCCAAACCATAGTTCATAAGGTTTCGTCTCAACGGATTTTGATGGTGCCCTGTTTAACGTGAATGCGGCCGTCTCTAAAGCATAACCCCAAAACGATAGCGGTAAATCAGTAAGAGATATCATAGATCGCACCATATCTAGTAAAGTACGATTACGACGTTCGGACACACCATTACGCTGTGGTGTTCCGGGTGGCGTGAGTTGCGAAACTATTCCACAATTTTTCAAATATACACCAAACTCGTAACTCAAATATTCTCCTCCACGATCAGATCGTAGGAACTTTATTTTCTTGTTACGATGATTTTCAACCTCACTCTGAAATTCTTTGAACTTTTCAAATGTTTCAGACTTGTGTTTCATTAAGTAGATATACCCATATCTGCTTAAATCATCTGTGAAGGTGAGAAAATAACGATATCCGCCACGAGCCTCAATATTCATCGGACCACATACATCGGTATGTATGATTTCCAATAAATCTGTTGCTCTCTCCATAGTACCGGAGAACGGTGTTTTAGTCATCTTGCCTATGAGGCACGGTTCGCAAGTACCAAGTGATTCATAATCAAGTGGTTCCAAAAGCCCATCAGTATGGAGTTTCTTCATGCGCTTTACACCGATATGACCTAAACGGCAGTGCCACAAATAAGTTGCACTATCATTATTAACTTTGCATCTTTTGGCTTCTACATTATGAATATGTGTATCACTATCTTCGAGATTCAACAAGAATAGACCACTCTTCAAAGGTGCATGACCATAAAAGATATTATTCATATAAATAGAACAACCATTATTCTCTGATTTAAATGAATAACCGTCTCGCATTAAACAAGATCCAGATATAATGTTCATGCTCAACGCTGGCACCAAATAACAATTATTTAGGTCTAATATTAATCCCGAAGGTAGATGTAGAGGTAGCGTGCCGACCGCGATCACATCGACTTTGGAACCGTTTCCCACGCGCATCGTCACCTCGTCCTTTGCTAGTGTCCGCTTATTCCGTAGTCCCTGTTTCGAGTTGCAAATATTAGCAACAGAACCAGTATCAAATACCCAGGTGCTACTGCGAGCTCTAGTAAGGTACACATCAATAACATGTATATCACATATACCTTTGCTCACTTTGCCGTCCTTCTTATCCGCCAAATACTTGGGGCAGTTCCGCTTCCAGTGACCAGTCTGCTTGCAGTAGAAGCACTCAGTTTCAGGCTTAGGTCCAGACTTGGGTTTCTTCTCCTAAGCAGCAACTTGCTTGCTGTTCTTCTTGAAGTTTCCCTTCTTCTTCCCTTTGCCCTTTTTCTTGAAACTAGTGGTCTTGTTGACCATCAACACTTGATGCTCCTTCTTGATTTCTACCTCCGCAGCTTTCAGTATTGCGAAGAGCTCGGGAATAGCCTTGTTCATCACAAAGCTCTTGTAGCTTGGTGGCAGTGATTGGAGAATTCTGTCAATGACGCAGTCATCTGGAAGATTAACTCCCATCTGAATCAAGTGATTAATATACCCAGACATTTTGAGTATATGCTCACTGACAGAACTGTTCTCCTCCATCTTGCAGCTATAGAACTTATTGGAGACTTCATATCTCTCAATTCGGGCATTTGCTTGAAATATTAACTTCAACTCCTGGAACATCTCATATGCTCCATGACGTTCAAAACGTCGTTGAAGTCCCGATTCTAAGCCGTAAAGCATGGCACACTAAACTATCGAGTAGTCATCAGCTTTGCTCTGCCAGACGTTCATAACATCTGGCGTTGCTCCAGCAGCAGGCCTGTCACCCAGCGGTGCTTCCAGGACGTAATTCTTCTGTGCAGCAATGAGGATAATCCTCAGGTTACGGACCCAGTCCGTGTAATTGCTACCATCATATTTCAACTTTGCTTTCTCAAGGAACGCATTAAAATTCAACGGAACAATAGCACGAGCCATCTATCTACAATCAACATAAACAAGCAAGATACTATCAGGTACTAAGTTCATGATAAGTTTAAGTTCAGTTAATCAAATTACTTAGGAACTCCCACTTAGATAAACATCCCTCTAATCTTCTAAGTGATCACGTGATCCAAATCAACTAAACCATAACCGATCATCACGTGAGATGGAGTAGTTTTCAATGGTGAACATCGTTATGTTGATCATATCTACTATATGATTCACGCTCGACCTTTCGGTCTCTGTGTTCCGAGGCCATATCTGTATATGCTTGGCTCGTCAAGTATAACCTGAGTATTCTGCGTGTGCAACTGTTTTGCACCCGTTGTATTTGGACGTAGAGCTTATCACACCCGATCATCACGTGGTGTCTGGGCACGACGAACTTTGGCAACGGTGCATACTCAGGGAGAACACTTCTTGATAATTTTAGTGAGAGATCATCTTATAATGCTACCGTCAATCAAAGCAAGATAAGATGCATAAAAGGATAAACATCACATGCAATCAATATAAGTGATATGATATGGCCATCATCATCTTGTGCTTGTGATCTCCATCTCCGAAGCACCGTCATGATCACCATCGTCACCGGCGCGACACCTTGATCTCCATTGTAGCATTGTTGTCGTCTCGCCAATCTTATGCTTCCACGACTATCACTACCGTTTAGTAATAAAGTAAAGCATTACATCGCGATTGCATTGCATACAATAAAGCGACAACCGTCTGGCTCCTGCCAGTTGCCGATAACTCGGTTACAAAACATGATCATCTCATACAATAAAATCAGCATCATGCTTTGACCATATCACATCACAACATACCCTGCTAAAACAAGTTAGACGTCCTCTACTTTGTTGTTGCAAGTTTTACGTGGCTGCTACGGGCTTAAGTAAGAACTCATCTCACCTACGCATCAAAACCACAACGATAGTTCGTCAAATAGACTCCGTTTTAACCTTCTCAAGGACCGGGCGTAGTCACACTTGGTTCAACTAAAGTTGGAGAGACAGTCTTCCGCAAGCCATCTGTGTGCAAAGCACGTCGAGGGAACTGGTCTCGCGTAAGAGTACGCGTAAGGTTGGTCCGGATCGTCTCACCCAACAATACCGCCGAACCAAAGTATGACATGCTGGTAGGCAGTATGACTTGTATCGCCCACAACTCACTTGTGTTCTACTCGTGCAAATAACATCAAACCATAAAACCTAGGCTCGGATGCCACTGTTGGGGAACGCAGTAATTTCGAAAATTTTCCTACGCACACGCAAGATCATGGTGATGCACAGCAACGAGAGGGGAGAGTGTTGTCTACGTACCAACGCAGACCGACTGCGGAAGCGATCACACAACGTAGAGGAAGTAGTCGTACGTCTTCTTCCAGATCCGACCGATCCAAGCACCGTTACTCCGGCACCTCCGAGTTCTTAGCACACGTTCAGCTCGATGACGTTCCTCGGGCTCCGATCCAGCAAAGCGTCGAGGAAGAGTTCCGTCAGCACGACGGCGTGATGACGATCTTGATGTACTACCGACGCAGGGCTTCGCCTAAGCACTACAACGGTACGATCGAGGTGGAATTTGGTGGCAGGGGGCACCGCACACGGCTAAGGAACGATCTCAAGGATCAACTTGTGTGTCTTGGGGTGCCCCCTGCCCCCGTATATAAAGGTTGGAGGAGGGGGAGCCGGCCGGCCAGGGAGAGGAGGCGCATGGGAGTCCTACTCCCGGTGGGAGTAGGACTCCTCCCCCCAATCCTAATCCTATTAGGACTCCCGGGGGGAAAAGAGAGAGAAGGGGGGCCGGCCCCTATCCTAGTCCTACTAGGACTTGGGGAAGGGGGCGCCGGCCAGCTTGTGGGTTTTTCCCTTTTTCTCTTTTTCCACTAAGGCCCAATAGGCCCATTAGTCTCCCGGGGGGTTCCGGTAACCCTCCCGGTATTCCGGTAAAATCCCGATTTCACCCGGAACACTTCCTATGTCCAAACATAGGCTTCCAATATATCAATCTTTACGTCTCGACCATTTCGAGACTCCTCGTCATGTCCGTGATCTCATCCGGGACTCCGAACAACCTTCGGTACATCAAAATGCATAAACTCATAATAACTGTCATCGTAACGTTAAGCGTGCGGACCCTACGGTTCGAGAACAATGTATACATGACCGAGACACGTCTCCGGTCAATAACCAATAGCGGGACCTGGATGCCCATATTGGCTCCTACATATTCTACGAAGATCTTTATCGGTCAGACCGCATAACAACATATGTTGTTCCCTTTGTCATCGGTATGTTACTTGCCCGAGATTCGATCGTCGGTATCCAATACCTAGTTCAATCTCGTTACTGGCAAGTCTCTTTACTCGTTCCATAATACATCATCTCACAACTAACATATTAGTTGCAGTGCTTGCAAGGCTTATGTGATGTGCATTACCGAGAGGGCCCAGAGATACCTCTCCGACAATCGGAGTGACAAAACCCTAATCTCGAAATACGCCAACCCAACATCTACCATTGGAGACACCTGTAGTACTTCTTTATAATCACCCAGTTACGTTGTGACGTTTGGTAGTACCCAAAGTGTTCCTCCGGTAAACGGGAGTTGCATAATCTCATAGTTATAGGAACATGTATAAGTCATGAAGAAAGCAATAGCAACATACTAAACGATCGGGTGCTAAGCTAATGGAATGGGTCATGTCAATCAGATCATTCTACTAATGATGTGACCTCGTTAATCAAATAACAACTCTTTGTTCATGGTTAGGAAACATAACCATCTTTGATTAACGAGCTAGTCAAGTAGAGGCATACTAGTGACACTCTGTTGGTCTATGTATTCACACATGTATTATGTTTCAGGTTAATACAATTCTAGCATGAATAATAAACATTTATCATGATATAAGGAAATAAATAATAACTTTATTATTGCCTCTAGGGCATATTTCCTTCATTATCCTCTTGAGGATTTCCTTGAATAGGAAATTTCTTAACATAGACATGTGGGTCAGATCATTAGCATATTGGAAAATGGTTGGGTGGACTTAATTTAATCTGAAAGCTTAACCAATACTTAATTTAACTGTGGGATTTGACTTAATGAGGTTTAATCTAAACTTACAGAGAAAGACTATTGTTGACTTAAGTGAGGTTTGGCTGGTTTGGTTGTGGATTTTATGCTATAGTTGGAATACTGGTTGTCTCGGTTGCCATTCGTGGTTGGCTTTAGTTATGTCTATTGTTGGCTTGAATGGGTCATAATTGTCGGGCTCTGTCTTCAGAATCAGGCGAATTTCAGCTTTAATCAAGGTTAACCTCAAATATGAATATTGCATCTCTGGTTAGAGATGCATACATTCTAAACCTTAACCTAATTATTTTATCTTTATGATTGTTATGCAGGCTCTAATCCAAAAGTGAGTTAAAATGAAGAGAAGATGATGGCTTGAGGTAGGTCTTTGGACTCACTTATAAGTTGTAACATATACACGTACATTTCCTCATTATCAATAAATTTTATTTATTATCCAATTATATTCATTTTCCTGTTGGCATTTTGATTTTGTAAATTATGAACCTCCCCCTTGTATGACTTTACAAATACGACTTTGTAACATTGAATTCAATGTTGATTGTATTCCTTCTTGATTATTCAGTTTTCTTTGTTTGAATTCCAATTCAAATAACTCTATACAATCAAGTCATTGTATCATAAGAATAATTGCACCATGACCCAAATGTGGAAAAAAGAACAAAGGTCATCCCAATTACCCGCACTTGGCTAGACTTACTGTTTTCAAGGGAGAAGTTTTAAATTCCCTCAAAAGAATTATGCATGAACTGCAATGCACAATCGGAAAAAAAAGATCTCTGTTCTATCATAACCTACGTGTTATGCCTCCAGATTGTTAACTTGAGATTAAAATTATTAGTAAACATTACTATGTTCATTTGAAAATGGCATGATCATCCATAGAGACAAATGGCTCCTGGTAGCATATGCACTTATACTCACAAAATATACTTAATTAGAATTCTTAAGAAACATGTTCTTTTTCCATAATCTAAATCTTAATATAATATATGTGCTTGTAATTTAATACAAAAAATTGTTCAGTTGCAAAAGAAAAAGAATTATTGCTCTAAATATATAAAAACCTTAGCACTATTTTTTTTCATTTTACATGAAGTGAAAACTCGTTTTTCTTGCAAAAAATTATAATCACAAAAGGACTTGAACATCCTGTTAGTGATGCCGCATTCTTGCTGCCATGCTTTGTCGCTATCTACTTCTCAGCCACGGTCATTGCAATCATGGTGTCTTCTACCTAAAACCTCACCATCACATCCTCAACCAAAGCTAAGCACCGGCTCCTGAATGTATGCAACACATTCCTTAGGGTGGCGTGTTGTAGGTGAGGCACATCGTGCCCATCGATGAACATGCATGTGTGTATATCTAGTACCATGGCTGGTTTTATCAGTTTGTTGCGAAGGCAAACGAGAAAATGATGTGAAACTGAGTAATTTTTCAGAAATCCTATATTGCAAACAACATGAGCATCATGAATGAACAAAGCACACTGAAATATATTACCACTTCATCAAAGAGAAGTTGGATGAAGGAAGTACTTTCATGATGTATGTGAACTAATCCCCTAGCAAAGAAAAAATATGTATGCTTATCAAATCAGTTGGTACATAACCACATATTCTTACTACCTTCTACCGTATAAACTTATTTCGGTCTTTCGCAGTAGCAGGATAGCCATCCCGTCTTTTGGAAAAAAAATACACACGTGTATGACAATGTTTCACAACAAAAGCAAGAAATTGATTCTTATTCCGCTTATGCATTTTATTTCATTTTGGTGTACATATTTTTGTTTCCAAAAGTTTTCCTAGCAACTCCTATTTGATATCTTATGTGTTGTTAGTTTACCACCATTATCTGACTATGTTATAAGCTATTAGGTCCCTTCTGAACCTTGCGTAGTATAGTGTTATCAAGTTCCCCCCATACAAATGTGCCGATTATGGGGATGTTGCAGCAAATTCGACCTTACCATTGTTGAAACAAGTATTTCTACAAGCAGTATATTAGAACTAATGATTATCTTAAAGCACTATGTTAGGATTTGATGTGATGTCTGTTTGGTATTAGGCTCAGACATTTGGCACCCTTCATCAAGGGGATATGAGTAGCGACATGTGTGTTGCTAAGATGGTGGCTTCAGGCATATTTATGTATTACTTTGTAAGGTCCTTGTGAATAATTAATAATATGGCTGCATGCATCATCCAGGTGCAGAGGTCGGGGGTATATCTGTTGGGGAACGTAGTAATTTCAAAAAAATTCCTACGCACACGCAAGATCATGGTGATGCACAGCAACGAGAGGGGAGAGTATTGTCTACGTACCCACGCAGACCGATTGCGGAAGCGTTGACACAACGTAGAGGAAGTAGTCGTACGTCTTCTCGATCCGACCGATCCAAGCACCGTTACTCCCGCACCTCCGAGTTCTTAGCACACGTACAGCTCGATAACGATCCCCAGGCTCCGATCCAGCAAAGCGTCGGGGAAGAGTTACGTCAGCACGACGGCGTGGTGATGATCTTGATGTTCTACCGACGCAGGGCTTCGCCTAAGCACTACAACGATATGATCGAGGTGGAATATGGTGGCAGGGGGCACCGCACACGGCTAAGGAACGATCTCAATGATCAACTTGTGTGTCTAGAGGTGCCCCCTGCCTCCGTATATAAAGGAGCCAAGGGGGAGGGGGCCGCCGGCCAGGAGGAGGGCGCAGGAGGAGTCCTACTCCTACCGGGAGTAGGACCCCCCCCCCCCCCCCAATCCTAGTTGGACTAGAATTCCCCGAGGGGGAAATAGAGAGAGGGGGCCGGCCACCTCTCTTAGTCCTAATAGGACTAGGGAAGGGGGGAGGCGCGCGGCCACCTTGGGCTGCCCCTTTCTCCTTTCCACTAAAGCCCATTAAGGCCCATATGGCTCCCGGGGGGTTCCGGTAACCTCCCGGTACTCCGGTAAAATCCCGATTTCACCCGGAACACTTCCGATATCCAAATATAGGCTTCCAATATATCAATCTTTATGTCTCGACCATTTCGAGACTCCTCGTCATGTCCGTGATCACATCCGGGACTCTGAACTAACTTCGGTACATCAAAATGCATAAACTCATAATAACTGTCATCGTAACGTTAAGCGTGCGGACCCTACGGTTCGAGAACAATGTAGACATGACTGAGATGCATCTCCGGTCAATAACCAATAGCGGGACCTGGATGCCCATATTGGCTCCTACATATTCTACGAAGATCTTTATCGGTCAGACCGCATAACAACATACGTTGTTCCCTTTGTCATCGGTATGTTACTTGCCCGAGATTCGATCGTCGGTATCCAATACCTAGCTCAATCTCGTTACCGGCAAGTCACTTTACTCGTTCCGTAATAGATCATATCACAACTAACTCATTAGTCGCAATGCTTGCAAGGCTTATGTGATGTGCATTACCGAGAGGGCCCAGAGATATCTCTCCGACAATCGGAGTGACAGATCCTAATCTCGAAATACGCCAACCCAACATCTACCTTTGGAGACACCTGTAGAGCTCCTTTATAATCACCCAGTTACGTTGTGACGTTTGGTAGCGCATAAAGTGTTCCTCCAGTAAACGGGAGTTGCATAATCTCATAGTCATAGGAACATGTATAAGTCATGAAGAAAGCAATAGCAACATACTAAACGATCGGGTGCTAAGCTAATGAAATGGGTCATGTCAATCAGATCATTCAACTAATGATGTGACCTCGTTAATCAAATAACAACACCTTGTTCATGGTTAGGAAATATAACCATCTTTGATTAACGAGCTAGTCAAGTAGAGGCATACTAGTGACACTAAGTTTGTCTATGTATTCACATTTGTATTATGTTTCCGGTTAATACAATTCTAGCATGAATAATAAACATTTATCATGATATAAGGAAATAAATAATAACTTTATTATTGCCTCTAGGGCATATTTCCTTCTGTCTCCCACTTGCACTAGAGTCAATAATCTAGATTACACAGTAATGATTCTAACACCAATGGAGCCTTGGTGCTGATCATGTTTTGCTCGTGGAAGAGGCTTAGTCAACGGGTCTGCAACATTCAGATCCGTATGTATCTTGCAAATCTCTATGTCTCCCACCTGGACTAGATCCCGGATGGAATTGAAGCGTCTCTTGATGTGCTTGGTCCTCTTGTGAAATCTGGATTCCTTTGCCAAGGCAATTGCACCAGTATTGTCACAAAAGATTTTCATTGGACCCGATGCACTAGGTATGACACCTAGATCGGATATGAACTCCTTCATCCATACTCCTTCGTTCGCTGCTTCCGAAGCAGCTATGTACTCCGCTTCACATGTAGATCCCGCTACGATGCTTTGTTTAGAACTGCACCAACTAACAGCTCCACCGTTTAATGTAAACACGTATCCGGATCAGTGTCAAAGCTTGGATCAATGTAACCTTTTACGGTGAGCTCTTTGTCACCTCCATATACGAGAAACATATCCTTAGTCCTTTTTTAGGAATTTCAGGATGTTCTTGACCACTGTCCAGTGATCCACTCCTGGATTACTTTGGTACCTCCCTGCTAAACTTATAACAAGGCACACATCAGCTCTGGTACACAGCATTGCATACATGATAGAGCCTATGGCTGAAGCATAGGAAACATCTTTCATTTTCTCTCTATCTTCTGCAGTGGTCGGGCATTGAGTCTGACTCAACTTCACACCTTGTAACACAGGCAAGAACCCTTTCTTTGCTTGATCCATTTTGAACTTCTTCAAAATCTTGTCAAGGTATGTGCTTTGTGAAAGTCCAATTAAGCGTCTTGATCTATCTCTATAGATCTTTATGCCTAATATGTAAGCAGCTTCACCGAGGTCTTTCATTGAAAAACTCTTATTCAAGTATCCCTTTATGCTATCCAGAAATTCTATATCATTTCCAATCAGCAATATGCCATCCACATATAATATCAGAAATGCTACAGAGCTCCCACTCACTTTCTTGTAAATACAGGCTTCTCCGAAAGTCTGTATAAAACCAAATGCTTTGATCACACTATCAAAGCGTTTATTCCAACTCCGAGAGGCTTGCACCAGTCCATAAATGGATCGCTGGAGCTTGCACTCTTTGTTAGCTCCCTTTGGATCGACAAAACCTTCCGGTTGCATCATATACAACTCTTCTTCCAGAAATCCATTCAGGAATGCAGTTTTGACATCCATCTGCCAAATTTCATAATCATAAAACACGGCAATTGCTAACATGATTCGGACAGACTTAAGCATCGTAGTCAACCCCTTGAACTTGTCGAAAACCTTTTGCGACAAGTCGAGCTTTATAGACAGTAACATTACCGTCAGCGTCAGTCTTTTTCTTGAAGATCCATTTATTCTCAATTGCTTACCGATCATCGGGCAAGTCAACCAAAGTCCATACTTTGTTCTCATACATGGATCCCATCTCAGATTTCATGGCTTCAAGCCACTTTGCGGAATCTGGGCTCACCATCGCTTCTTCATAGTTCGTAGGTTCATCATGATCTAGTAGCATGACTTCCAGAACTGGATTACCGTACCACTCTGGCACGGATCTTACTCGGGTTGACCTACGAGGTTCAGTAGTATCTTGTTCTGAAGTTTCATGATCATTATCATTAACTTCCTCACTTATTGGTGTAGGTGTCGCAGAAATAGTTTTCTGTGATGTACTACTTTCCAACAAGGGAGCAGGTACAGTTACCTCGTCAAGTTCTACTTTCCTCCCACTCACTTCTTTCGAGAGAAACTCCTTCTCAAGAAAGTTTCCGAATTTAGCAACAAAAGTCTTGCCTTCGGACTGTGATAGAAGGTGTATCCAATAGTTTCCTTTGGATATCCTATGAAGACACATTTCTCCGATTTGGGTTGGAGCTTATCAGGTTGAAGCTTTTTCACATAAGCATCGCAGCCCCAAACTTTCAAAAACGACAACTTTGGTTTCTTGCCAAACCATAGTTCATAAGGCGTCGTCTCAACGGATTTTGATGGTGCCCTATTTAACGTGAATGCGGCTGTCTCTAGAGCGTAGCCCCAAAACGATAGCGGTAAATCAGTAAAAGACATCATAGATCGCACCATATCTAGTAAAGTACGATTACAACGTTCGGACACACCATTACGCTGTGGTGTTCCGGGTGGCGTGAGTCGCGAAACTATTCCACAATTTTTCAAATGTACACCAAACTCGTAACTCAAATATTCTCCTCCACGATCGGATCGTAGAAACTTTATTTTCTTGTTACGATGATTTTCAATTTCACTCTGAAATTCTTTGAACTTTTCAAATGTTTCAGACTTGTGTTTCATTAAGTAGATATACCCATATCTGCTTAAGTCATCTGTGAAGGTGAGAAAATAACGATATCCGTCACGACCCTCAACATTCATCGGACCACATACATCTGTATGTATGATTTCCAACAAATCTGTTGCTCTCTCCATAGTACCGGAGAACGGTGTTTTAGTCATCTTGCCCATGAGGCACGGTTCGCAAGTACCAAGTGATTCATAATCAAGTGGTTCCAAAAGTCCATCAGTATGGAGTTTCTTCATGCGCTTTACACCGATATGACCTAAACGGTAGTGCCACAAATAAGTTGCACTATCATTATCAACTCTGCATCTTCTGGCTTCTACATTATGAATATGTGTATCACTACTATCGAGATTCAACAAGAATAGACCATTCTTCAAGGGTGCATGGCCATAAAAGATATTACTCATATAAATAGAACAACCATTATTCTCTAATTTAAATGAATAACCGTCTCGCATTAAACAAGATCTAGATATAATGTTCATGCTCAACGCTGGCACCAAATAACAATTATTTAGGTCTAATACTAATCCCGAAGGTAGATGTAGAGGTAGCGTGCCGACTGCGATCACATCGACTTTGGAACCGTTTCCCACGCGCATCGTCACCTCGTCCTTAGCCAATCTTCGCTTAATTCGTAGTCCCTGTTTCGAGTTGCAAATATTAGCAACAGAACCAGTATCAAATACCCAGGTGCTACTGCAAGCATTAGTAAGGTACACATCAATAACATGTATATCACATATACCTTTGTTCACCTTGCCATCCTTCTTATCCGCCAAATACTTGGGGCAGTTCCGCTTCCAGTGACCAGTCTGCTTGCAGTAGAAGCACTCAGTTTCAGGCTTAGGTCCAGACTTGGGTTTCTTCTCCTGAGCAGCAACTTGCTTGCCGTTCTTCTTGAAGTTCCCCTTCTTCTTCCCTTTGCCCTTTTTCTTGAAACTAGTGGTTTTGTTAACCATCAACACTTGATGCTCCTTCTTGATTTCTACCTCCGCAGCTTTCAGCATTGCGAAGAGCTCGGGAATAGTCTTGTTCATCCTTTGCATATTATAGTTCATCACGAGGCTCTTGTAGCTTGGTGGCAGTGATTGGAGAATTCTGTCAATGACGCAATCATCTGGAAGATTAACTCCCATCTGAATCAAGTGATTATTATACCCAGACATTTTGAGTATATGCTCACTGACAGAACTATTCTCCTCCATCTTGCAGCTATAGAACTTATTGGAGACTTCACATCTCTCAATCCGGGCATTTGCTTGAAATATTAACTTCAACTCCTGAAACATCTCATATGCTTAATGACGTTCAAAACGTCGTTGAAGTCCCGATTCTAAGCCGTAAAGCATGGCACACTGAATTATCGAGTAGTCATCAGCTTTGCTCTGCCAGACATTCATAACATCTGATGTTGCTCCAGCAGCAGGCCTGGCACCCAGCGACGCTTCCAGGACGTAATTCTTCTGAGCAGCAATGAGGATAATCCTCAAGTTACGGAACCAGTCCGTGTAATTGCTACCATCATCTTTCAACTTTGCTTTCTCAAGGAACGCATTAAAATTCAACGGAACAACAACACGAGCCATCTATCTACAATCAAACATAAACAAGCAAGATACTATCAGCTACTAAGTTCATGATAAGTTTAAGTTCAATTAATCAAATTACTTAAGAACTCCCACTTAGATAGACATCCCTCTAATCCTCTAAGTGATCACGTGATCCAAATCAACTAAACCATGTCCGATCATCACGTGAGATGGAGTAGTTTCATTGGTGAACATCACTATATTGATCATATCTACTATATGATTCACGCTCGACCTTTCGGTCTCCGTGTTCCGAGGCCATATCTGTATATGCTTGGCTTGTCAAGTATAACCTGAGTATTCCGCGTGTGCAACTGTTTTGCACCCGTTGTATTTGAACGTAGAGCCTATCACACCCGATCATCACGTGGTGTCTCAGCACGAAGAACTTTCGCAACGGTGCATACTCAGGGCGAACACTTCTTGATAATTTAGTGAGAGATCATCTTATAATGCTACCGTCAATCAAAGCAAGATAAGATGCATAAAAGATAAACATCGCATGCAATCAATATAAGTGATATGATATGGCCATCATCATCTTGTGCCTGTGATCTCCATCTCCGAAGCACCGTCATGATCACCATCGTCACCGGCGCGACACCTTGATCTCCATCATAGCATCGTTGTCGTCTCGCCAATCTTATGCTTCCACGACTATCGCTACCGCTTAGTGATAAAGTAAAGCATTACATCGCGATTGCATTGCATACAATAAAGCGAAACCATATGGCTCCTGCCAGTTGCCGATAACTCGGTTACAAAACATGATCATCTCATACAATAAAATTTAGCATCATGTCTTGACCATATCACATCACAACATGCCCTGCAAAAATAAGTTAGACGTCCTCTACTTTGTTGTTGCAAGTTTTACGTGGCTGCTACGGGCTTAAGCAAGAACCAATCTCACCTACGCATCAAAACCACAACGATAGTTTGTCAAATAGACTCCGTTTTAACCTTCGCAAGGACCGGGTGTAGCCACACTCGGTTCAACTACAGTTGGAGAGACAGTCGCCCGCAAGCCACCTATGTGCAAAGCACGTCGGGGAAACCGGTCTTGCGTAAACGTACGCGTAATGTTGGTCCGGTTCGTCTCGTCCAACAATACCGCCGAACCAAAGTATGACATGCTGGTAGGCAGTATGACTTATATCACCCACAACTCACTTGTGTTCTACTCGTGCAAATAACATCAAACCATAAAACCAGGCTCGGATGCCACTGTTGGGGAACGTAGTAATTTCAAAAAATTTCCTATGCACACGCAAGATCATGGTGATGGACAGCAACGAGAGGGGAGAGTATTGTCTATGTACCCACGCAGACCAACTGTGGAAGCGTTGACACAACGTAGAGGAAGTAGTCGTACGTCTTCCCGATCCGACCGATCCAAGCACCGTTACTCCGGCACCTCCGAGTTCTTAGCACACGTACAGCTCGATGATGATCCCCGGGCTCCGATCCAGCAAAGCGTCGGGGAAGAGTTCCGTCAGCACGACGGCATGGTGACGATCTTGATGTTCTACCGACGGAGGGCTTCGCCTAAGCACTACAACGATATGATCGAGGTGGAATATGGTGGCAGGGGGCACCGCACACGGCTAAGGAACGATCTCAATGATCAACTTGTGTGTGTAGAGGTGCCCCCTGCCTCCGTATATAAAGGAGCCAAGGGGGAGGGGGCCGCCGGCCAGGAGGAGGGCGCAGGAGGAGTCCTACTCCTACCGGGAGTAGGACTCCCCCCCCCAATCCTAGTTGGACTAGGATTCCCCGAGGGGGAAAGAGAGAGAGGGGGGCCGGCCACCTCTCCTAGTCCTAATAGGACTAGGGGAGGGGGGAGGCGCGTGGCCACCTTGGGCTGCCCCTTTCTCCTTTCCACTAAAGCCCATTAAGGCCCATATGGCTCCCGGGGGGTTCCGGTAACCTCCCGGTACTCCGGTAAAATCCCGATTTCACCCGGAACACTTCCGATATCCAAGTATAGGCTTCCAATATATCAATCTTTATGTCTCGACCATTTCGAGACTCCTCGTCATGTCCGTGATCACATCCGGAACTCCGAACTAACTTCGGTACATCAAAATGCATAAACTCATAATAACGGTCATCGTAACATTAAGTGTGCGGACCCTACGGTTCGAGAACAATGTAGACATGACTGAGACGCATCTCCGGTCAATAACCAATAGCGGGACCTGGATGCCCATATTGGCTCCTACATATTCTACGAAGATCTTTATCGGTCAGACCGCATAACAACATACGTTGTTTCCTTTGTCATCGGTATGTTACTTGCCCGAGATTCGATCGTCGGTATCCAATACCTAGTTCAATCTCGTTACCGGCAAGTCTGTTTACTCGTTCCGTAATACATCATCTCGCAACTAACTCATTAGTCGTAATGCTTGCAAGGCTTATGTGATGTGCATTACCGAGAGGGCCCAGAGATACCTCTCCGACAATCGGAGTGACAAATCCTAATCTCGAAATACGCCAACCCAACATCTACCTTTGGAGACACCTGTAGAGCTCCTTTATAATCACCCAGTTACGTTGTGACGTTTGGTAGCACACAAAGTGTTCCTCCGGTACACGGGAGTTGCATAATCTCATAGTCATAGGAACATGTATAAGTCATGAAGAAAGCAATAGCAACATACTAAACGATCGGGTGCTAAGCTAATGAAATGGATCATGTCAATCAGATCATTCAACTAATGATGTGACCTCGTTAATCAAATAACAACACCTTGTTCATGGTTAGGAAACATAACCATCTTTGATTAACGAGCTAGTCAAGTAGAGGCATACTAGTGACACTAAGTTTGTCTATGTATTCACACATGTATTATGTTTCCGGTTAATACAATTCTAGCATGAATAATAAACATTTATCATGATATAAGGAAATAAATAATAACTTTATTATTGCCTCTAGGGCATATTTCCTTCAATATCCTCCTTTTCAAAAAAATATATCTTAAAGCACTATGAATTGGTCGGCGTCATGGAGATTACAGGTTCGGAACCTCTCATAAAGGTGTAGATTGTCATTGACATCAGATAAAGTGGTTTTGCTTAATTACCAACGACGCAATTGTCTGCTCCATCGCACGTGCACACATATATGGTTCCAAGGTGGCAAACTAGAGGCATCTAAACAAAGAACTTAAAGTGTGTACATTATATGAAGCATACAAAACCATGTCATGTGAATAACCCTCATGACTATCAAAGAGAGATAAATATGCAATGCATGAGTATTATCTAGAAAGGACTGCCAGAATATTACACATAAATGGTTCATAATTGAACTTATGAATCTCACGATATCAAATATTTCACCTATCCAAGAAAGGAGATATCTCAGTAGTGCCAACAAATAAAAAAACATTTCATTAAACTATATTTACTTGTTAATAAAACAAAGTAGAAGATAGATCAAATACAAAATCATCCTATACATAGTCCGGACTGAAGGGTAAGCAAGAAGCTAATTACTTGCGATGTAATTTACCTCAGACCTACAAAAGAGAAGAAAAAAATACCGTGAGATGTACATAGAACCATATGGCTTAGGTACTCATTGTACTTAAGCCAGGTGTACTAGCTGAAGCAATCAGAATTCTTGATGATTGAAGCTACTAATTACTAAGCTCGTCCACTCCAGGCAAAATAAAATTGGACAATCTGAGATTTGTTTTTTAGACTACTACATGTTTATCAGCAAAGAGAGTGAACACCAGTAGTAGTGCTTGAGAAACATTTAGCTAAAATTCTCTTGTATGCAAATTTGCGAGAATCCCATCAGCTCTTGTGACATGGAAGGGAAACATAGATGATATGATATCTATGAATAATAATAGAGTAACTAATTAATTCGCTAAATAATTCTATCCAACTAGCAAGTAAAGACAGTTTACCACCATATCTATTATTTCAGAAATGTCATGCCCAATACACCACTTTTAGTATTCTCTGCGGGTTTGACTAAACACTAACAATTGGAATTTTAATAGCCATGGAATCTGGAGATGTTCAAAGAAGGACAATGAGCTGACATTATCAGTATTAAGTGAGATCTGTGTGGCTGCGAAAAAGCCTAGACGATTCTAGGAATCCTCAAATACAATCTCTTTCACAAGTTAACTAACAATCAAATTTGCAGGTGCTTTTCGGGATGGGTTACAGAAGCATGCGGATAATCAGGCTAAAAACAGGAATCTGTATGCCTTTGGATTATGTGAGTAGACTAAAGTTTCCCGTGTGCTGTTATTACTCGTGAACTGATAACAGACTGAGGTACTGCTTAAAGGATGTTCGTTTAAGTTACTGATGCTGTATTCGACTATTCTTATAGATATACAACAAGATTCTATTCACAACAAGCTGGGTTCAAAATATCACCCGGATATCTATGAAGATTTTCTGTAGTGTGGATGTTCTAATAATCATTTACATGTGTTGAAATTCTTTTTATGAAGATCTTCCACAATTCTCGAGCTTACATAGCCTATATATACATGCATTTGTGTAATCTGAGATATTCCTTCAGTAATCTGGCAAAAACTGTAGAAATCATCAAGAAAGATAGGCTTTTCTGTTCATAGAGGGTCTCTAAACCAGTTCCTAATTATTTCATCTCATTCTTAGAATATATAGTTACCTGCAATCAGTTGATGGCATCTGTGTGTCTAGAATTTTTCTTATTGCCTGATGCTACATCAGACGCATTCAGTTTTTCCCATTTGCAACTCATTTGCCTCAGTTGCTAATAAAATGTGCATTATACTTGCCCTGTTATGAAGGGAAAATACGCGGATTTGTCAGACTGGTAGTTAGCTACAATGGCCTTACCATTAGTGCAGTGCGACAGTATGTATTGTTAAATTCTTATGCTAACAGTAATATATTTTGATCCTTATCTATGGTACAAAAGATATGTTCAAGATTGAAGTTAATTGCTTGTTTGTATTAACAAACTTTTCATTGCATTTGAGAATAAACATGATATCAATGTCATAAAATTGTAGAAAGCAAAACAGAAGTTCTGTGGAAAAAATAGGACGACAAATTTGCTGATCAAAGTTTTAGCTAGGTTGAAGGAGTATGCATAACCATAAAATTTTTGAGAAATAACCTCACAACAATTAAAGTGTGGAGCACTTGTATGTACTTTTGGGAGGCCTTCCAACACCTGCAATCGAGCACAGATGAACCCCCCCGCGCGCCTCCCCAAAAGTAAAGACCACCAACCATAGCCTCACGCAGCCACCGCCCACAAAACCAAAATAGGAGAGGGGAAAAAGCTCTACGAGAACACCATGATATACTGTGAGTAGGCCCATACAGATGTAATCCGTGGGGCACGCATTGACAAATGGGCCCATAACCGCCCCAGCCACGGAACCACTAGAGAACAAACATTCGGGGGAGCTTAGGAACTCTAGGGCATGCTTGAGCTCGCGTTGTTCCCCTTCTCGTTTCTTGTATCCATATCTCTTGCTAGCTGTTGCATTTCTATTAGGAAAATAATGGAAATGGGGAAAGGTCGCTAAAAGAAGCTTATTAGGCGCCTGGCACGTCTCTATCACATCGATGATTTGTTGTCTTCTTCAGTGAGAGATTGTACTATGCTAGAATAGAGGCATCAAAACGTATTTTAGGATGGTCCCAAGTACCCTCTCAAATGGATCTTTCTCAAGTTCGTATTTGCTGTTATAACTGAAATTCTCTGTCATCCTCATCGCTTAAAAAAGTCTACCAAGTTGTTGATAGTTAACAAAAGTTTAAGGGTTTCACCTTTATAGTTCTGCAATATGGAAAGTATATTTTCCTATTGAGAGGCATTCCATGTCGTTTGTTGGCCAATGGATTTGTCACCCCTCAGCTTGATCAAATGGTGGCTTTCCAATCCAAGTTTGTTTTTAATTTGTTTTCTACTATTAAGTTATGTATCTGATGAGACAACCACAAGAGAGAAAAAGACAATAAAAAGTATTCCTTAAGGATGGACAAATTTAATCAGCATGTTTTGTGACTATATATTTATGAAAAATCCTACCGTTATATCATAAAAAACCTATGGTGCGGCAACACGTCACTGTAATGGTGTGGTAGATTTTTAAATGCGCGATGGCAACCTTTTTTTTTGTGGGCGGGGCGCTCGCAACCTTGAGAACGAAGAAAAAATCGCCATGTTTCTTTAGAATTCCTTATCACTGTCAAGTCCAATTTTGAATCAGACTCAGCAGACACAAAATTTGTTGAGTTTCCGACAGAGTGAACTCGGCAAAGTTTAGGAACACAGCACAAAACCAGATTCTAGTAGCGGAAGGAAATTTGAAAGAAATTTTGGGCACGAAAACTCTTATTTTCATTCATGAATGAGCGACAATGCGTGGGCTAATGATAGAGATAAATCTATAGACGCGCCTAAGGGATACGCATGGGTAGGGGGCCTAACGGGTGCGAGACGAGTGATGCGCTTGGGCATAGCATGCATGTGAATTTTCCAAAAGATCATTGCAGCTCAAGGGTAAAATTATCCAAACCAGGCAAATGAAATCGTCCAATTGGTATATGCTCCTAATCTGATATGCTACATAAATATAAATGAATAAATGAAGTAGTTAGAGGAAGAACTTTTTATCGATCTTAGAGAGCATCTACAACCGGACTTGCCAAACCCGGCACAGCGGACAATGACCGGTTTGTCCCCAAATTGGCGCATCCATAGCCGCGTATCTCATATCCATACCCCCATATCCATAAAAGATCATACAACATACTACGAGATCACCAAACTACCAAAATCGATAGGAACCGGACATATAACCGATTGCAAAGGGGCATAATTCGCATAAACATCACCGAAAGATCACACAACGGTCATAATTTACACAGTTCAACCGTCTGGCAAATTCTAACTAGATAGTAGGAGCTAGATTATCTAAACAGAGAGAGGGACGAGCTTCACCACGTTCTCGTCGGCCCTTTGCCCTTTCACTCACCGGTGCTGCGGTATGCGCCCGCGGCAGGAGGTGGGTCGTCGTTGGAGCCGTCGTTGTCATCGGAGAAGGAAGTGTTGATGATGATGTAGCCCTTCAAGCATCAGACAATGCGGTCTTGCTTCCACTTCAGCTTGACCACCCTTGCCGCCTCTGCCGCCTCCCGCCCGGACTACTCAATGTCGAGTCAGGCGCCTTGGCATTGATCCTCCGGAGCCACCAGGCGTCCATCTCCATTGTCGTACGTGATCGGCAGTACACCCACTGGAGGAGACGCTTATCCTCATAGGGCACCGCTGGCATCACGCGGTGGCGGCGGGAGCAATGCGCAGCCGCTCCAACACGGCCCTCATTTCCCTTGCCCTTTGCCTCCCACGGCGGGTGGCGCGCCCCTCCGATTTCGGAGTGTGCATCCACGGTGCTGGTGGAGCGGGCACTAGAACCCACCGCTGCCCACGTGGAGTAGCGGCCGGAGGTGGAGGAGGCCAACGGACGGGCGGCGCCGACTGAGCCGCCCTCAGATATCCACGAATGGGGCAGGAAGGCCCGACAAAGGCGCTATGGCCGCGGGCGACAAGCTGGCATCACACCTGAACCGGAGCTGTCGCCCATGTCCACCCGCGAGCGCTCCACCGCGATGCGGAGGGCCAGCTCGTCCTCGTCTCCGGTACCATCGCGAAGGAAGGCATCCTAGTCTTCATCGCCAGAGCCGTCAGAGTGGTTGCCGGTGCGGGACATGGTCGTTAGCGCTCGGAAGTTGATGGATTGGAGCAAAGGGGAGCAGAGCGAAGTGAAGTGAGACTAGGGTTTGATCCGAATAGGGATTTGTGGGGTCCTGGTGGGCCAGAGGTGGGCCGGGTAGACGTGGCGGAGGCGTGCGGACCGCCTCATATCCGCCCTACATTTGGATTGGATATGAGGGGTGTCGATCAGCCCAGACGTTTGAGGCTGATTTGAGGCGTCCAGTTGGGATTGTTTTTTGTGAGCGGTCTGCTCGTCCGAGCGTTTGAGACGGGTTTGAGGCGACCGGCTACAGATGCTCTTAGCTATTGTAAGTGCATCTAGTGCCACCCCTAGTTGGTTTTGGAGTATTGACGACAAACCTAGTTGAGGGACTAATGTGTTTGTGAGAATTGCAGGATAACACAGGTAGAAGTCCCTCATTGATTCGGTTTAGCTACCAGAGATGACCCCTAAAAATGTACGAAGACATTGAAGACAATGGTGGTTCATGAAGACATTCATGTCGAAGACAATGACATATGAAGACTCCCCATGAAGCCTATGGAACTCAAAGACTTAGATCCTTCGTAATTTTACTTCATTCATGTTGTGTCATGGGAACCACCGTACTCTTAAGTGGGGTCCAAGAGAACCAGTCAGGATGACTGAAGTGATGCCTAATTCAAATCCTATGTCTTCGAGTGAAGACAATGAGAGAAAATCTTGTCCAGAGTCAGACAAGTCAGCTTTACTTGTAGCCCAAGTAAAGTTGCCGTGAGAGTTCGAAATCTGACCGTTAGTACACGTGTCAGTTCCTTAGTGACCCAGGGTCATTTCGGACAAATCAGGTCGGGTTGCCAAGTGGCTATAAATAGTCCACCCCTACAACCATAAACGGTTGGCTGCTCAGATTTCAGTGCACGGCTTTTGTCGTTTGAGAGCAACCCACCTCGAAGCCTTTGAGAGAAAATCCCTAGCGAGGAGAAAAGCCCTAACCACCCAGAGCCGGAGTAATTGGGCATCACTTAAGTCTTCTTGTCTGAGTGATCTGAAGACTTATTACACTTGAGGACTGTGCATCCTCCAGACGGTTAGGCGTCGCGTTCTGAGCATCCAAGAGAAATTGTGGATTGCCGGTGAACGAAGTCTGTGAAGGTTTGGGAGTCTACCTTGAAGACTTACCAGAGTGATTGGGCGAGGCCTGTGTGACCTTAGCTCAAGGAGAAAACGGTGAGGACTGGGTGTCCTGAGCTGCGTGTTCTGGACTGGGTGTCCGGGACTGTGTGTCCTTTGGTTTAAATACCTAGCCGCTCCAACCAGACGTACAGTTGTCACAGCAACTGGAACTGGTCCAACATATCATTGTCTTCAACGTATCACTGGTTTCATCTTCACCTCCCTTTACTTACCAGTACACATTGTGAAGCTATTGCATGCTTGCTTTGTCTTCTGTCTTCACAACTTGATTGTATGATCTGTTTGGTTTCATAACTTCTTCCTACCTGATCCTCATTACACTGAAGCTGTTTGTCACTGTGCTTTCACTATATTGTATACTTGACTATGGCCTGCGTTGTGTAATCTAACTTCCGCTGCATAGTGATAGGCTTGTCCACTCTGTTTGTCTTCATAACTTTCACGTTTTGAAGACTTTCATAAAAATCGCCTATTCACCCCCCCCCCCTCTAGTCGATATAACGCACTTTCAATTGGTATCAAAGCAAGGTGCTCCCTTGTTCTGTGTGATTCGGTTTAACCACCTGGAGTTTTAGCTATGTCGACTACAGGGATAATTAAAGTCTTCGTTGCGTGCCCCGTCTTCGATGGAACTGAATATCCCTACTGGAAGAATAAGATGCGCATGCATCTTGAAGCCATTGATGTCGACCTATGGTATGTCGTCGAAAATGGCGTTCCCAAGGATGGAGAAGGTGTCACTGCTGCTGATGTCAAGAAGTTCACTCAACTGGACTCCACTGCCAAGAATATTATCTGTGGTCATCTGACCAAGGGACAGTACGGCCGTGTGAGTGCCTTGAAGACATCCAAGCTGGTTTGGGACTGGCTCTCCAAGGTCAATGAAGGCATCTCAACCCAGAGAGATCAGAGAATCAGTGTTCTTCGCAATCTCTTCAACCGCTTCAAGCGAAATGACAATGAGAATGTCCAGCACACATTTGACCGGCTCACTGACATCACAAATGAGCTTCAAGCCCTCGGCGCCACTAAGATCACCAAACATGAAATCGTCAAGACGCTGCTGAGATCACTTGACAGTTCATTTGACATCCTAGCCCTGATGATTCAAGAACGTCCAGACTTCAAGACACTCGATCCGTCTGACATACTTGAGAGGCTCCACACACATGAGTTTCAGCTTTCTGAGAAAAGAGATATCTATGGTCCAAACTATGGGCGAACTCGTGCCTTGAAGGCAAAAGCTGTGTCCTCATCTGAAGAAGAATCTGACAGCAGTTCTAATGATCCTGAAGACATTGGAAGGGAACTTGCAATGCTAGTGAAGAAGTTCCAGAAATTCACCAAGAAGAAAGGCTTCAGAAAGTCTTCACGATCAAGCTCAAGGAATGATGAAGCTTCTGCTCATGACTACAAGAAGAAAACATGTCACAAGTGCAAGAAAACTAGACACTTCATCTCTGAGTGTCCACAGTGGGACAATGACAACAGAAAGAAGAAGAAGAGCAAGGAATATGACTCTGACGATAAGAAGACGAAGAAATACTCAAAGTCTTCGTCCAAGTCTTCCTCAAAGTCTTCATCACACAAGAAGAGTTCATCTGGCAAGGCTCGTGCGTTTGTTGGCAAGGAAATGGATTCAGAGGAGGAGTCCGGTTCTGAGGAGGCAGAGGTGGAGTCTGAGGAGGACTCTGATTCAGGCATTGCGAGTCTGGCTACAGCCTACGTCGCCAAGTCCATCTTCAACACTGAAGACAATGACCAATGACTTCATCACCAACACTGATGCAAATGACAAGGACGACTCTACTCCTACCTACTGCTTCATGGCACGTGGTGCCAAGGTAAACACACGCACTACTCACTATCAAACATCCAGTGACGATGACTCTGATTGTGATTCAAAACCAGCTACAAAACACTTGCTAAAATTGCAACTGAACAACAAAAGGCCATGGAACATATTCAAAAACTGTTAGACAGAAGCGATGATCTGTTGGGTGCTGAAATGACTCGTTCTGAATCCTTAATTGAAGACATAAAAAATCTTCATGTTAAGTATCAGGAACTCGAAGATCGTCTTGAGACTCTCTCAACTACTCATGAAAAGCTTTCCTATGATTATCTTCAAAAGAAGCAAGATCTTGAGAAGTTGAGAGCGGATCATGAAGATCTTCAAAAGGAAAACGAGTCACTTCGAGCCGAACAGATCAGTTCTGCTCAGGAAGGATTTGAACCACCATGCCTTAAATGCATTGAGCGTGATAATGCTACTTCTGTTGCTGAATGTTCCACTGCTACTGCTGTTGCAATATCTTCAACTGTTGAAGTGGTAACTAACCCCTCTGCTGAGGATACCACTACTATTGCTGATGAGAATGCTAGGTTGAAGACATTGCTTGAAACAGGGATGTACAAAAGTCTCAAAGGACATCAGACATTATGTGATGTCCTCAAGAAGCAGATTCTGAACCGAAACCCTAGGAAAGAGGGTGTTGGGTTCGTGAGGAAAATTAATGCAGATGGCTCTTACTGGAAACCTGAGCAGTACCCCAAAACCACATGGGTTGCTGCAAAGGAATCCTCAGCAGATCCATCCAATCTATCTGGCTTCACTTGTGCTAATCCTATTATCATTGATGAATCCTTTGATGCAAACTATAAACTGTTTAAGAATCAGAATGGTGAAGTATTTGCCAGGTACATTGGTACTAACTGCAGGAATGGACCGCCTATGACGAAGATCTGGGTTCCAAAAACGTGTCTTGAGAATCTTCTTGTGAATGTCCTCATGACACCTCACATGAAGAAGACAAACCTCAGACCAAAGGCTTCATATGGTCCAAAGGCTTCATACAGGCAGAGGACTCACTTGAGTCGCACTAACGCAAATGTTTTGCAGGGAAACCATGCTCAGGCATATGAGAGCGGTTCTTCAAACCGTCATGCTCATATGACCAAGAACTATTCTGCCTATTCTTATGAGTACTATTGCCCACCTGCTAGACTGTTTGCTAGGGCTCCAAAGCCAAAATTCTCAGATGCTGCACTTAGACTCATTGCTTCTAAGCCACCCTTGAAGATGTGGGTGGTTAAGAAAGCTTAACTCTCTTTTGCAGGGAAAGGTCTCCAGCAGAAAACCAAAATCTTCTGACGCTATTGCTGGGGACCTTAAAAATCTTGTGGGGCGCAAGATCAAATGCCCGAATGGCATCACTATGTATTTCATACCTGAATCGCATGCTACTCTCCCTACTTATCCTAACCTGGATCTAAGTTTTCATAATCCACTGGTTCGTCAAATGTTTTTGCTTCACAACACTCTTCGTGAAGCCTATCCCCCCAACTGCACTGTAGGGTACGACACCAGTGACTTCAGAGTCTTCAGAATGGATTATTGACAGTGGGTGTACAAATCACATGACTGGCAAAAGAAGTCTCTTTATGGACTCAACCTTACGTCCATCTGACAAGAGCCACATCACATTCGCTGACACTGGTAAAAGTAAGGTACTGGGTCTAGGTAGAGTTGCAATCTCAAAGGATCAACACATGGACAAAGTCATGTTTGTTGAATCCCTTGGCTTCAACTTAATGTCTGTCTCAATGCTTTACGATTTGAACATGATTGTAATCTTTGGAAAATATCGTTGCCTGGTACTAATGGAATCTGACAAGTCTCTAGTGTTTGAAGGGTATCGGAAAGATGATTTGTACGTGGTAGATTTCTCAGTAGGGCCACAGCTTGCAGTATGTCTTCTCGCAAAGGCTTCAGAATGCTGGCTTTGGCATCAAAGACTTGGGCATGCTGGCATGAGGAACCTCCACACCCTTGTGAAGAAGGAGCATGTCATAGGCATCGAGGGCGTCAAGTTCAAGAAAGATCACTTATGCGGTGCCTGTGAAGCTGGGAAGATGACAAGGGCAAAACATCCTTCAAAGACAATCATGACCACTACTCAACCCTTCGAACTGCTTCACATGGATCTCTTCGGTCCCACTCACTACTCAACTTTTTCCACTACTGCTTGCCTCTATGGCTTCGTCATTGTTGATGATTACTCTAGATATACTTGGGTGCACATAATCCTTTACAAGACTGAAAGTGCAGGATGCCTTCAGACGCTTCGCAAATCGGGCTATGAACAATTATGGCGCCAAGATAAAGCACATCAGAAGTGACAATGGCACAGAATTCAAGAACACTGGCCTTGACACATATCTTGATACATTGGGCATCACTCATGAATTCTCAGCTCCATACACGCCACAACAGAATGGCATCGTCGAACGCAAGAACAGAACACTCATTGAGATGGCCAGAACAATGTTAGATGAGTACAAGACACCAAGAAAATTCTGGACTGAAGCCATTGACACTGCATGCCATACTATCAACCGTGTATATCTTCACAAGCTACTGAACAAGACATCTTATGAACTTCTGACTGGCAAGAAGCCAAATGTCAGTTACTTCAGAGTATTTGGATCAAGATGCTGGATCAAGGACCCTCACCACACCTCAAAATTTGCTCCAAAAGCACATGAGGGCTTTATGCTTGGATATGGAAAGGATTCGCACTCCTACAGAGTCTTCAATCTCTTTCACTACAAAGTGGTTGAAACAGTGGATGTGCGGTTCGATGAGACCAATGGGTCACAAAGAGAGCAACTACCAGATGTGCTAGATGAAGTTCTAGCCAGTGAATCAATCAAGCTAATGGGAACTGGAGAAATTATACCTTCTGAAGCTCATCTTGAAGAAGAACTTATCATCTCAGCACCTGATCCACATGAAGACAATGCTCAGCCTGAAGACATTCCTCCCCATGACAACGTAGATCAGCAAGAGCAAAGTCTTCGACCCCTACATCCTCGCGTTGCCAATGAAGTGCAGATTGACAGAATAATTGATAGCATCAATGCACCTGGTCCACTGACTCGTTCAAGGGCAACTCAACTGGCAAATTTCTGCGGACACTTCGCATTCATTTCAATCACAGAACCCAAGAAAATTGATGAAGCTTTTATGGAACCTGAATGGATTTAAGCTATGCAAGAAGAGCTTCAACAGTTTGAGCTGAACAATGTATGGGAGTTGGTTAAGCGTCCTGATCCACGGAAGCATAACATAATAGGCACCAAATGGATATACCACAACAAGCAAGATGAGCATGGCCAAGTCGTCAGAAACAAGGCTCGTCTCTTTGCTCAAGGATATACTCAAGTGGAAGGCATTGACTTCAATGAAACATTTGCTCCTGTTGTCAGACTTGAAGCCATCCGTATACTGCTGGCCTATGCAAATCATCACAACATAATTCTGTATCAAATGGATGTAAAGAGTGCCTTCCTCAATGGCAAAATTGAAGAAGAAGTGTATGTTGCACAACCACCTGGGTTTGAAGATCCAAAACATCCTGACATGGTTTACAAGCTCAATAAGGCACTATATGGCCTCAAACAAGCCCCTCGGGCCTGGTATGATACACTCAAATACTTCCTGAAGAGCAAAGGCTTCATACCTGGTTCCCTAGATCCCACTCTCTTCACGAAGACATATGATGGTGAACTGTTTATGTGCCAAATATATGTGGATGACATTATCTTTGGCTGCACCAATAAGAAGTACAGTGAGGAATTCGGATATATGATGCAAGAGCAATATCAGATGTCTATGATGGGGGAGCTGAAATTCTTCCTCAGTCTTCAAATACGGCAACAACGCAATGGCATCTTCATATCTCAAGAGAAGTATCTCAAAGATTGCCTGAAGAAGTTCGGTATGCAAGACTGCAAAGGCTTCACAACACCAATGCCAGCCAAACATCATCTGGGTCCTGACGACAATGGTAAAGAGTTCGATCAAAAGATATACCGCTCCATGATTGGTTTTTTGCTTTATTTATGTGCATCTAGGCCAGATATTATGCTTAGTGTTTGCATGTGTGCTCGATTCCAAGCGGCACCAAAGGAGTCGCATCACTTAGCTGTGAAGCGAATTCTTCGATATTTGGCTCACACCCCAACTCTAGGGTTATGGTATCCAAAGGGCTCAGAGTTTGATCTGGTTTGATTTTCGGATGCTGATTATGCTGGTGACAAGGTCGATCGGAAGTCCACATCAGGCACATGTCACTTTCTGGGCCGATCACTTGTATGTTGGTCTTCAAAGAAGCAGAACTGTGTATCTCTCTCCACTGCTGAATCTGAATACATTGCTGCTGGATCCTGCTGCGCTCAGCTTCTGTGGATGAAGCAAACCCTCAAGGATTATGGCATTCATCTGAAGCAAGTGCCACTTTACTGCGACAACGAAAGCGCCATCAAGATTGCCAACAACCCAGTTCAGCACTCGAAGACAAAGCACATTGAAATTCGTCATCATTTTCTCAGAGATCATGTTGCAAAGGAAGATATTGATATCATACACGTCAACACTGAAGAGCAATTGGCAGATATCTTCACCAAGCCCTTGGACGAGAAGAGATTTTGCAAGTTACGGTGTGAGCTAAATATCCTGGAATCCTCAAATGTCTTGTGATCAGGCACACATCCTAACACTTATGCATATTGATGACTTAGATGTGCAACACACGGAGTAACGTATATCTTCAATCAATGAAGACATACATTCTAAGTGTGAATACATTAACATGGAATTTGACTTCGGAGCGCCACGATAATTGTGCACCGTGTCTGGGTCTAATACTTCCTATACGGTGGGTAACGCCACCACCAAATTTTCTGTTTGAAGCGTTCCACTCATGGCGTCACATTTGCTATGTATTCACATTTGGTTTGGCTTCAATCTCAATTTGTCTTCATGATTATCTTCACTATGTAGATTATATATATGTACTGGTGTTCTGTCCTCTACAGCATTCACTTATAGATATGCCTTCTTGTTTGAATCTTTTGAACTAAGTGAATGTGATCGGACCCTAACCTCTCCATGCTTCCTACCTGAAACTCTATCTCTCCAAGTCATATGCATTCTATTGAAACTGTCGAATGTCTTCACTGCATCCCTGTCAGATGAAGACACAGAGACAAACTTTAAAACCGCTTTCAATGTTATTCCATCAACAAGAAATCCGGAGAAGTAGGAACGGCTCCCGACAAACAAGGCGTGCCTGGGGTGAAACTGCCCCCACAATTCCGCATGCTGGCCACGTACTGATCACATGCGAATCGCCAGGGGCACCTGAGTAATAGCGCAGTGTCGCCCATATCCCTATAAATACACGATTCACTGCGGTCATTATCTCTTCTTCCACCCTCGCACGAACCCTAGCGCCACCGCTAACTCTCAACGACGCCGGCGACGAAGTGCTTCACTGCCGCAACCTCTCCGACGCCGTTTTCACGCCGACTGCGGACATCGGTCTCTCCGCCGTCGCCGTAGGTGTCTTCCATCGCCAAGTTAGGGCACGGAGGATCGAACTGCTTGGCCTCAACTCTCACCTTGTCTAGCAGTTCCAAGTGTGGTAAATAAAACCTCTTTTTACAGTCTCTTTTGATCCTATAGCTCAGTCACTTTCTGCCATAAGAGGTTTTTATTCACACAAGTTTCATCTCTCTCATCTGCATCTCATAACTTGCCTAGTATATTCACTTGTTCTTCATGAAGTAGTTAGATTCCTCACTTGTACTGATCTATGGGTTCGTACAAATCTGGAACCAACTTCTTTTCTATAAAGTGAATGTCTTCGCATGATGAGCTCAATATCTTCTAAACTGATTTATCTTCAAAATCTTCTGAGAATGCATATGACCTCTTCCCCTTCCCTCGCACCGTAATGCTGTCACAGGTACATGTCCGTGGGAGAATCTTTTGGTTCTCATAGTCTGCATTCATTTGCAGAGTTCCTACAGCGTCACATCAATTCACCCAAAGCAAGTTCCTGTTGGTCAAGCAAAAGGAAGCCTTTGAAGACTTTGAATCTCTTGAAGCCTTCCAAGTGAAGCTTCATGGCAGCAGAAAAACCAGCAAGGAAGGGAGGCAGACAGAGATGTGGTGAAACGTCTAAAGATCTGCCTGAAGACTTGGCAGAAATATACCAAACTGATCCTGAAGAGAGCTATGGTCAATGCAAGACACGAATCCAATGGATTCGAAGATACTGGGCAGAGCAGTGGTTCCAATACCGCTTCGTCACAAAGGAATATGCAGAGAAGTGCGCCATCAAGAGACCATGGGGAGATGTATTGTACAAAAATCTCGTACCCGGTCCAGAGACGAAGCCATTGCTCAAGGCTTCTATCCATGCATGGTCAGAGGACCACAGCCAGCTGAAGCACATCCGTCATCTCTTCTCTGGTGTCGCGATGACAATCTATTCAAGCGCAACTTCCAATTTGCTCAGAACTCTGTGAAGCAAAACAAGAAGGAGTTTGGGCTGGGCTTCAACCCTGGTCCCTCTAAGCCAAGGGCGGATGGCACACGCGACGCAAATCCCAATGTCATCGGGCCGTATGCCAATCTCGAAGGCCTCATCACTCGCATTCTAGTCCAAGGGACTGCCGTGAACGACCCTCCAGCAGACACTGAGTCTGATGACGCTCCTGCTGCCCCGGAGCCGAAGCAGACGAAGAAGAAGCCAAAAGCTTCAAAGCCAGCCACTTCTCTCAAGATCTCCAGAGCGAAGCCATTGGCCACTGCACCTCCTGAAGCAAGTGTGCAGTCTGAAGACTTATCACGAGTCTCCAAACCCCAAGAAGCCAAGAAGCCTCAGCCACACACTGGCAAAGAGCTCACTGCCGCTGCCATTCTGCGCTGCGAGGCCATTGATCTGTCAAGTGACGAAGATCTTGCCGATGACGCTCTTGAGCAGCTCATCAAGAGCAAGGAGGAGGCTGAAATCTTCAACAATCTGCCTCTGTTTGATGCAGCAATCATCCACAACTTCATTGATGAGTGGTTTGATACACCCAACATCAGCTTCGATGATCTGCAGCTGCCCATTGGCCTCAGTGTAGCCTTCCAAGGCGCTATTGCTTCAGAACTCGCAATTGCCCAGCGCATAGTTGAACTGAAGCAGAAAATAGATTTTGAAAAGGCTCAGTTCAAGCAGAATATGGCCCAGCTCAGCGTCCAAGAAGTCAAGGACTTCAAGGTCATGCTGCACGAGTTGAAGGAAAAATTTATGAAGAAACGTGCAGAAGCTCAGGGTTCGCGTGAGCGCATGAAGACTTTGGCTGACCTCTGTGCACTAGTAGAAAAAGGGTCAAACGTGAAGCACATTAGTGCTGGTTTGTATTTGAGCCGGTACTAATGGTACCATTAGTGCCGGTTCGAACGGATTTGCATTAATGCCGGTTCGTGTTGAACCTTTAGTACCGGTTCGTGGCACGAACCGGTACTAAAGGGGTGGTGGCAGGCTGGCGTCAGGCCGGGGCCCCACGATCACCTTTAGTACCGGTTCGTGGCACGAACCGGTACTAAAGGGGTCTGACCTATAGTACCGGTTTGTGACACAAACCGGCACTATAGGGCAATTTTCAAACTCTACCCCCCCTGTGGATCGCCTTTTTAGTTTTAAAAAAATAAAAGAAAATGATGGAAATATCAAAAAAATAAAAGAAAATAAGTTTCCCATGTGATATGTGGTCTAGTTGTTGAGAAAATTTGCAAATGTGAATTTTGACTTTATTTGCAAAATCTCTCTGAAATTTGTAAAAATGGGCATAACTTTTGCATACTAACTCGGATGAAAAAGTTTTTTATATGAAAAATCATCTACTCAAAAAGTTACATCCAAATTTAACTGGGGGAACCCCGTTAAACATTTTTAAAATCCTCAAAAACCTAATAGAAAAAAAAGTTACGGGGCTTTTAAGATCTAGAGTGGAAAAAATTGAAAAATATTCAAACAGTGGGCAAACTGTGGTCAAACAATGGTCAAACTAATTATTCTAGAATATTAGTGTTACTAAATAATTATTTTAGTTATTTCAATTTTGGTCAAATCTGGTCAAACTTTGGTCAAACTATGGTCAAACTGTGGTCAAACAATGGTCAAACTAATTATTCAAGAAATATTAGTGTTACTAAATAATTATTGTTTTTTAAAACAATAGTTTCAAACTCAAACAGTGAAATGTGTTACTTCATGCTCAAGCAAAATTCCTGAAGGTTAATAGGATTGACATCTTACTATTGTCAGGAAAACAACAAGTGCAGACTTGGAGCGAGGGAGAATAGAACCTGGAAGTTAAGCGTGCTCGGGCTGGAGTAGTGAGAGGGATGGGTGACCGGTCGGGAAGTTAGATGATTTGGAATGAGTGATCCACACTTGAGCAGTTAAGAGAGGTGATTAGAGACTAAATCTTCAAATAATTCAGAAAAAATAAAAATAAAAAAAACCAATTTTTTTTCCAAAATTTTCAAAAAAAATTTAAAAAAACCTTTAGTACCGGTTGGTAACACCAACCGGTACTAAAGGTCCCCCGTACCAGGGCGCGAGCTCACGCCACATGGTGGCACTTTAGCACCGGTTCGTGCTGAACCGGTACTAACGGGGGGGGCTTTAGTGCCAAAATAATAGTGCCGGTTCCATAACCGGCACTAAAGGCCCTTACGAACCGGTGCTATTGCCCGGTTTTCTACTAGTGGTGTGCATGCCTACAATGAGGCCGAGAAGCGCAAGGCACTTGGGCGTCCCGGCATCGACCCCAGGATGGCCGCGAAGAAAAAGAAGAAGCCCACTGTGGCTGAACAAGAGGCCCCAAGGCAAGAAGCTGTTCCGATTGTCTTCCCCACTGCCAAGACTGGCTCGAAGCCAAAGCACCGCTCAACCGCTTCAGAGCTTAAGAAGACAAGGACAGCCGAAGCTGAAGCAAGGAAGAGGAAACACCCTGAAGCCTCTCCTTCAGACCCCACCATCAAGAAGCGCAAGACCAAGAAGTCTCGGGCTGCTCCCACAGAGCCCCTGATAGTCGAACCCCTCTCCGTCCGCTTTCCTAACGAAGATCGTCAGCTGACCGTGCATGAGCCTGCTTCCACAGAGGCTCCGCACGCTGAAGACATTCCAGCAGCCGACCCCAACGCTGCTGAAGACATTGGTCTCCAAGACAATGTGCAAGATGATGCAGTCCTTCCTCAGCTTGAACCAAGCGAAGTGATCAGCATTGGTCGTCCCTTGACACCAATCACTCAAGATGCATCGTGGGCAGATCGCCCACAGGAGGAAGAGAATGAGCCCCAGCCCACTGCAACTCCACCAGCGTCGCCTGCATTCCGTAGGCTTCGCAAAGGGCCAAGGGCTCAGGCTGCTGATGACATTCCGGCTGCATCAGCCGAAGAACATGAAGAAGAGCATGAAGAACCTCAAGCTCCATCTCCCCCGCACCAACAAGAAGAAGTTCTCAAGGAGAACGTACCTGAATCCGTCCCTCTCACTACACGTGTTGAGGCTGAAAACATTCCGGCTGCCACAACCAACACTGAAGCAAGTGTGGAGCCCGACCAACCAACAGCTTCAAGAGACACTGAAGCTACTACCTCTGACCCTTCTGTGCCTGAGTCTGCTGCGGGTCCACAGTTCAACTATCATGTTGCGCACAGGCCCCAGGTCCAGAAGCCAATCCCACGACTGCCAAGGTTCCCAGGTCCTGCAACAGCTCCTGGCTCCTTTAATGTCAATAGCTTCAGGGCAGATAACACCTTCTTCAACCGCTCCAAGAACCCTTATTCAAGGGAACGGATTGTATCAGATAGGTTCTGGAGCTACCCACAGCGCAGCTACTACTCCTGCGTCCTATACAACCAAGGCCGTATCTTTCCTCACCAGCGCCTTGAGGTTGAAGCTGTTGCTGGTCTGCCTGGTCTGGAAGAAGCACTGGACTGCTTCAAGCAAGTTGGCCTGCTGCCGTTCATCACAGATGAAGAGCACTGGAATGAAGAGCTTCTGCTCCAGTTCTATGCCACACTGCACATCAAAGGCTACAACAGAGATCCGAAGACTTGGATCCTCGAGTGGATGACCGGAAATGTCCATCATGAAGCCAATGCATTCGATATCATTGAGCTTACCTGCCTACCCACTCCTGGCGAACTCTTCGAAGAAGGCTGCCAACTCCATGCTGAAGCAATTGAGAGCATATTTCAGCGACCTGAGCCAAATATGAGTCAGATGCTCTTAATGATGAAGCCATTGCTTCCTGATGCACCTTACCCAACTGAGTTCTTCGTTGAAGACTTAGAGTACCTGCCCGGAACTATATATCACATCGTCAGGCGGACTCTATGGCCCATTAAGGGGCACTCTCGATATGCCAAGGTTGAAGGTGCCATGAAGACTCTCATCTTCTGTATCCTCCATGGCAAATGCTTCAACGCTCAGGATCTCTTTATACGCCAACTTGCATCGTCTGGCTCAGATCTCTTTGATTTGAAGATTTATGCTCCATGGGTTATGAGGCTAATCAAGCTCCATTCTGCTATCTCATATCAGCCCTCTGCCCACAACCACAAAATCTTCTTACCTGATGTGGACACCTCTGCTGAAGCCATCTATCCTGAGCCTGCCAAACAACCACTATGTCTTCAGAATGCAGAACACCAGAGCTTCACGCAGAATGATGAAGGTGTTGAAGCCATCTCCAGAGTGTATCCAATGGCTGGCACCACACGTGCCCCTGCATCAACTGAAGCCACTAACAGCACAGCTGCACAGAGACCCAAGAAACGCGCTCGTACACTCACTAACCGTGAACTTCTTGTGGCTCTGCACTAAAAGCAAGATAGGCATCACGACTGGCTCAAACGGCAGATGCGCAGTATCATGCAAGACGTCAATCGCATCAGGAATCTGGCCACCAAGAATGCCTTTGTCGCACATGAAACCTGTCGCCGCACTTGGAAAGGCCTCACCATGATGTGCACTGAAGCTGAACTGCAAGAGGATGGCTTCAAAGAGAGATTCAAGTTTGACTCCACACCCCCCAGAAGAGCTGTGCTGCGCGGAACTCCGTCGCTTGAAGAATCAGAGTTCTCTTCCTTTGCTGCCACAGTGACTGGAAAAATCATTGAGGAAGAAGACGGCGCTACATCACCACCACCTTCTTCAGCGCGCGTCGTCACTGCACCAAGCTCGTCAGCACCACCAAACGCCTCCACCGACCCTGCTGCGCCTGGGAACGCGTAGAAAACTCTATCTCTTCAAACCTTTTTGGTCATCACTAACAAAAGGGGGAGAAGCATATGATGTCTATAGTCTTCAAGCGGGTCAACAATATGGGCGGGTGCTTTATATTTTGCATTTTGCTTCGTGCTTACAACTCTCGTTTTGCTACATTTGGTTCTTTGAGTTGTAACACTTAAACTTGATGGTCGTCTGCTACTATGTTTGCCATTGTGTTTTTGCGAAGATAAATTCCGCATGTACGACGATAATTTCCGCACTTATATCATTTCGCAGACGTCCATTTTTCATTATGCATGTCATTATCTTCATATATCTTTACATGCATGGTGGATTGTCATCATAAGTTGAAGTGGATTCCCAAAAATACAACCTGCTATGTGCATTTGCGTTCTAGAAGCAAATCACTTATATGCACATCTTCAAGGGGAGCCCTTGCAGCTTATGAAGACAATTCCTTTACAATTTCACAAATTATATTCCCCGTTGAAAACTTCAACTAGTTTGTCATTAATCACCAAAAAGGGGGAGATTGTAAGTGCATCTAGTGCCACCCCTAGTTGGTTTTGGAGTATTGACGACAAACCTAGTTGAGGGACTAATGTGTTTGTGAGAATTGCAGGATAACACAGGTAGAAGTCCCTCATTGATTCGGTTTAGCTACCAGAGATGACCCCTAAAAATGTACGAAGACATTGAAGACAATGGTGGTTCATGAAGACATTCATGTCGAAGACAATGACATATGAAGATTCCCCATGAAGCCTGTGGAACTCGAAGACTTAGATTCTTCGTAGTTTTACTTCATTCATGTTGTGTCATGGGAACCACCGTACTGTTAAGTGGGGTCCAAGAGAACCAGTCAGGATGACTGAAGTGATGCCTAATTCAAATCCTATGTCTTCGAGTGAAGACAATGAGAGAAAATCTTGTCCAGAGTCAGACAAGTCAGCTTTACTTGTAACCCAAGTAAAGTTGTCGTGAGAGTTCGAAATCCGACCGTTAGTACACGTGTCAGTTCCTTAGTGACCCAGGGTCATTTCGGACAAATCAGGTCGGGTTGCCAAGTGGCTATAAATAGTCCATCCCTACAACCATAAACGGTTGGCTGCTCAGATTTCAGTGCACGACTTTTGTCGTTTGAGAGCAACCCACCTCGAAGCCTTTGAGAGAAAATCCCTAGCGAGGAGAAAAGCCCTAACCACCCAGAGCCAGAGTAATTGGGCATCACTTAAGTCTTCTTGTCTGAGTGATCTGAAGACTTATTACACTTGAGGACTGTGCATCCTCCAGACGGTTAGGCGTCGCGTTCTGAGCATCCAAGAGAAATTGTGGATTGCCGGTGAATGAAGTCTGTGAAGGTTTGGGAGTCTACCTTGAAGACTTACCAGAGTGATTGGGCGAGATCTGTGTGACCTTAGCTCAAGGAGAAAACGGTGAGGACTGGGTGTCCTAAGCTGCGTGTTCAGGACTAGGTGTCCGGGACTGTGTGTCCTTTGGTTTAAATACCTAGCCGCTCCAACCAGACGTACAGTTGTCACAGCAACTGGAACTAGTCCAACATATCATTGTCTTCAACGTGTCACTGGTTTCATCTTCACCTCCCTTTACTTACCAGTACACATTGTGAAGCTATTGCATGCTTGCTTTGTCTTCTGTCTTCACAACTTGACTGTATGATCTGTTTGGTTTCATAACTTCTTCCTACCTGATCCTCATTACACTGAAGCTGTTTGTCACTGTGCTTTCACTATATTGTATACTTGACTATGGCCTGCGTTGTGTAATCTAACTTCCGCTGCATAGTGATAGGCTTGTCCACTCTGTTTGTCTTCATAACTTTCACGTTTTGAAGACTTTCATAAAAATCGCCTATTCACCTCCCCTCTAGTCGATATAACGCACTTTCAGCTACCAAGATCAGTCTGTCCAAAACCATGCATCTATCCCATTTTAGGGTTAGTGTTGGACTGCTGAGTTGCATATATGTCAGTAAATATGTTACAGTTAAAGGACTAGAGTGTGAAACGAAAAGATAGAGTGTGTCAGCACAGCAGATCGACAGATCCTGTGGGACGCCTGCTAAATTTCCCTCACTCCAAACCCTAACACCCAAAAATCCTCCAAAATATATTCGGCGGCCGCACCGCAGGCAGAGGCGACGATGCCGGCGAAGCTTGTGCGGGAGCTGAGCGAGATGGAGGAGCTCATGGAGGAGATCCTCACCCGCCTCCCGCCGGACGAGCCAGGTAATCTCCTCCGCGCCTTCCTCGTCTGCAAGCCATGGCGTGGCCTCCTCGCCAGCCACGGCTTCTACCGCCACTATGGCAACTTCCACCGAACACCTCCCATGCTCGGCTACCTCCATGACTGGCCGAAAACCCGCGCCGAGTTCTCCCCCACCATGGATTTCCTCGCGCGCGGTCCCGACCACGAGCACCAATATTCTGTGAAACATTGTCGCCACGGCCGCGTCCTCCTTTCATACAAGGATGACGATCAGCCCATCTTCGTTGTCTGGGACCCCATGACGGGCGGCCAAACGGTGTTGTGCCGCCCCGAAATTTCGGGGGTGAGCAGATGGCAGGCCTCGGTGCTCGGTGCCACGGACAGCTGCAGCCACGGTGACTGTCATTCGGGTCGCTTCGTCGTGGTTTTTGTCACCCTTGACGACCAAGAGGGGGTCGGTACAACGTCCACGTACTCGTCGGAGACGAGTACTTGGTGCTCTCTGGCCTTAACTGTCATTGCTGCTTTTGAGGAAGAAATCGACTTCTATGACTCGCCTGGTGTTCTGGTTGGAGACGCGCTCTATTTCCTCGTTTTCCGGGAGCAGGAGGACGAGGTTACTGAAGATAGTATTCTCAAGTACTCCCTCCGTTCCAAATTACTCGTGGCATAAATGGATCATAGATATATTTTAGTTCTAGATACATCCATTTCTACGACGAGTAATTTGGAACGGGGGGAGTACGATATGGGCAAGTCTTGCCTCTCGGAGATTCTTCTGCCGGAAGAAGAGGTCGAGCGTGCCAGCAACAATCCTATCCTCATGGTGGGGGAAGATGGCAGGCTGGGGATCGCACACCTGTTCTTTTACTGCCTCTCCGTCTGGTGGAGGAAGGTGGATCCCGATGGAGTAGCGTCGTGGACGCAACGGATAGACATCGACCTCAAGACTAATCATTTTCCCCTTGCCAATTTTTCGATACCACCAGAGTTGGGTGGCTCTGTTGAGGGCACTGGCATAATTTTTGTAATCTCAAAAGTAGGCACCTACATGATCGATCTCAAGTCACAAAGCTCAAAGAGGCTCTCGAGCAAGCTGTATCAACATCCAAATGTTAGATGGTCCCTCTTTCCCTATGTTAGCTTCTACTATCCACCAGGTACTACCTTCAAAGCTTAACTATGTTTATATGTTCTCTCCTAGTTGTAACTAGTAAGCTTGCACGTGTAACACACGTAATCTTAGGAATTTCATTAATGTTGTGATTATCCAACCTTGGACCTGTGCAAGAAAGGCATACCAAAGATGCTCTTTTTGTCAACATTGGTTAGATGTTCAAAACATCATAGAGCTTAAGTGCAGCCTTCTTGTCCCTTCTCATTCTATGGAATCGGAAGCTTGAAACATAGAGCAACAAGAAAAGCTTTAGACACCGTCAGAAGAAAAATGGCTAAATTTTGAGAGAAGAATATAAACATATGTACAATCGCGAAGCTATCAGAAAATTTGAGATCCCAACTTAGCAGTATGGTGAATTAGAAACCTCATTAAAATGATATCATTGTGACTAAAGTTCCAGGAAAAGAATCCCTACATTTTACACGTATTTTCTTCACTAAGGTAATTTGATGCATGAAAATACTTTGTCTGTACTCAAATCTTTTTGTGCATGGCTTTAATTGAGCAGGAGAAGGTGTTAATGAAAATTTGGCAACACACGGAACATATAATCGTATTGAGGTGTTTTAAAGTATATTTGCACATTTACAATATCTGAAAGTGCTATTTACATGGACCAAGAGAAGGTCCCTTTACATATTTCTGAAATTGGTATTTCTACATGTACCGGGAGATTGTCTACATACTTTTGAAAGTGCCAAGGACATGTATATCAAGATCAGATCCTTTTTAGGAGCATAAGAGATCTTGGCATATGCCCATAAAATGTAAAACATGTGTTGCTGCTCCATTCACAAACATTGTGACATGTAAAAATAGTTTCGTGTGAACATACACCTTGAATGCTAAAACATATCAATTATGTTACCTGAGAACCAAGAACGCAATGAGGAAGCAAATAAAAAGTTAAAGAAAAATGAATGATTTGAAGATGAATAAATATAAAAATAGCCTTTTAGCTAATGTTGTATCCATGTTGTTTTAGTAGCATAGGCAACAGCAATGCTTTTGCTATTTGGTTCATATCATCCCATATAGCACATCTTAACACTATCTACTGCAAGACCACTTCAAACAGTGTGTCCATCTGTTTATAATATAAAAATCTGGGTATGTCCTATAAAAATATGCCGAGGGGTGCTTGCCTCTCTGGTCTCGTTTTTTAGATTGGATCGACCAAATTGCGGCAAAGAAATAGTATTCATACAGAGTTGGACCCAAAATTCTTGAAACTCGATACCGTCACTACAGAGTTATAGCAAGGAATTAATCGAAGGGGCTCACTACCTGAATTAGAGGGGGAATCAGTCAAACTTGCAATTTGAACAAACTGAGAAGGCCCAATTGACGCCCTCATCTTTAGCATGGATGAGGCTCACCAGCAACTTGGCAGTGAGGTGCAGATGTTGTTATAGATGAAGCAGGGACACTACCACAATGCACAACTTGAGAACTTCACCAAAAATATCACAACTTTTCTAGATAGTGCTACCAATTTTGACTACGCTATAGTAGGCCTATTTGTCTTGCGAATATATGCAGAGAAGACCCCCAAGACCATGTACGACATCAGGAAAATAATCAAGACGGACGCTAGCCAAGCTAACCTATATGAAACAGAGAGATCAGGGTAAGCGATTAATGGCCAAATCAACCAGTTACCGATCAACTCCAGCTAGCAACGACTCGTAGGAAGATGGCAGCATCATGGTGCGGACGCCTGGCCTGAGCGGCGCCCCCAGATCCGGGCGGCCGACAATAAGCCTCGGCACCGACGGCGACACTATCCTCAGTGGCGTGATGATCACCCTTTGCAAACAACAATCATTTATATACAGTGAAGTCTGATCTTATGCCATCTTGGACGCATAGATTTCATCAGTTAGCATTCATGATAATCCTTACTTAAACAATGTATCAAAATATTAACATCAGTCATCTAAACTAAACTGTACGTAGGGTTCAATATCTCACCTGTGATGCAAATGTAAGTCTCAATATATCACTAAATGAAAGAAAAGTTGCAAACTGAACTTGACTCTTCATCGAGGATCCGGTGTTTCTAGAACTCTGCCCTTCTAAAGGAACACCTTCAAGGATGAAATACCAATTGTCGGTAGAGGAGGTGGAATAACTTGACTATCATTACTACACAAACCTGAACTCCGCCCTTCTAAAATCAGAGAAGATAACTGTTAATTTTACACCAATTTCATTAATACACAAACCTGGAATTTGGTACAAAGCTTTAGAACCTCATCATGCCCGTACAACAAATACCTCACAATTCACGTGCATTAGAGGTTAAGCCAAATTAAAACAAGGAAGAAACTAATTGAGGACTAATCTTCTCACCCTCCTACAAGAAGTCAAAAAGCAAGTAGTTAAAACTTACTGTTTCTTCTGCAATCGAATTTATATGGAGTATTCTTCACTCTGAAAAAAACTTGAGATCTTCAACATTGGCCATTCTGGTTGTATTGCACTCCTTTCTTTCTTTGAAATACATTAATCAATTATTATTCGCTTCGAAGATAGCTAAAGGCCCATGCATCGCTACACAGAAAAAAAAACACACTACCTCAGATTCTTAGAGTGTCAGGCTGCAGCCAACTGCTTGGTGCTTGGCCTGACACCCAACTAAGCTTAGCCCAGAGAACACAAAGTGCTACCTCTACAATTGACCTATACGCTAGCAACTAAGGACTATAAAAAAGGAAGTGTTGAGATATTACATCGAGAAATATACAACGCACACCAAACTTATCCCCCTTGTCCATGTGAAAAAGAAAACTAACATATGAAACAACAAAAGAATCTGAAGCCATGTTAGACTATCTAATATTACTCTGAATTTATAGTGAAAATAGTTGTCTAGATTTTTATCACCGCATGTTTTGCCTGCAAGGCTACGATGAATCAGACTATATATGCACTTTGTTAAAACCAAGGTAATTGCTATTAACGTTGCCAAAACAAGATATAGCAACCAGCATATGTTCTTACCATCACCAAATAAAGGAAAATAAATGCAACCTTTCATTAGTACACACAAAAATATTAAAATGTCAACTAAGAAAAAAAAGTAAAACTAATTGACCTTTCCTTTGAGGAAAGGCAGTCAGAAGAAGAATCCATGAAGCCATTTTTTTATTTGTACTACTTTCTGAGTGAGTTCATAACAGAACACGGTAAAACAAAAAAGTAATGCCAGATCTCAGTGGCATAAAAATCTTGGACTAAGCTACTTTCCTCTCCCTTTTGAATGGCACACAACCCTGATAAGACTATCCATCACCCGGGTTTCCACATAGAAAACTACAAATTACCATTGGTGGTTCTTTTTTAGGGACCATAACACTGGTTAACATTAAAAACACATGAACAAATAAAACAATTCTTATTCAAGCAACACAGACAATAAGTTATGAGGATATGCACATATCCATTCATGATGATAGAAATCAAAGAGAGGCAATACCCACACTTTGTTTGATGTATTAGATGGAGTGAAGCGTGTGAATGCCATGATATCACACACTTAAGCATATATCTACACTTTTTGGCCTCACTGGTAGTCGAGAGGACCAGATAACCTCCTTATTAACATCTGTCTGCACCGTCAGAATCTTCTTGTTTTACCAAGCCTGAAAATCACACCAAGCACCAAACCAATCTGTCAGTGGCACAAGAGACATCCATAATACATCCGACCACAAGAGAGCAACAACCACCGACCAGAATACTTGTCATAGTGGTCATTGTGAAAAGTTGTTGGGCTTCCTTGCCGAATTGAACCTTGGCATTGTTGTTGCCAAACAGCTTGATTGAGGAAGCATTTGGTCTTGAAAAGCTCCCTGGGCAGATTATGCAAAATCACCGCAATTTATCCTGACCTAAAAATCATATCAACCAATGAATATATGAAGCCCAACAGAAAAAGGGGACAGGATATAGCTACAAGTGTAATGATTCTGAAGTTTCAATCTCACTACAGCAGGGAGCTTCTGCACAGTGGTGGCGGCTCGGATTCTTGCTGGTGATAGCCTAATGCGCGTTAGAAAACGACGGTCGTGTAGATGCAGCGGAGGTACTGAATCTTGTACAAATTGGAGAGAGAAGAGAGAACAAGGTGGCTCACCGGAAAAGATTCAGATGGCGTCAGAAGCTGCCAGCAATAGCACGGCGTAAGGCATCGGCAGCAGCCAGTAACCCCAGGGCGTAAGGCGCCATCGTCGGCAGTCCCAGGCCGGGGTGTGCGGGGCCCATGGCGAGCGGAAAATCGGCGGGCGGCCGGCGCAACCCCTGGTCGGCAGGCCTTAGGGGCGGCGGATCCTCTAGTGGCTACATTCGTCTAAACCCCAGGTCACCAGGTGCGGCAGCGTGCGGCTTCCGCTGGCTTCGGCGGCCATCAGAGGCGAGGCGAGCGGCGAGGCGTGAAGGGGCGGCGGCGGGGCGAGCAGTTGGCCAGAAGGGGCGTGCGAGCGTGCGGGTGGGCGGCTTGACGATCGGCGACCATGGGGCGTGTTAGGGATGACTCGGTGAGCTTGAGGATCAGTGGTAGTGGTCCTCTAGTGGCGGCCTCGGTGACAGATCATGTGGGGCAGTAGCGCCTCCGCCTCCGGCAGCGTTGGCGGCGAGCGAGGAGGGCAGATAGATCCCCCGCGCTACGCATGTCGCACTGGGGGCGCGTGAGGAAGTCGTGCGATGCGAGCAGTTATTATTTTGGAAAGGAAAAATTAATTAGCAGCGGGATGGTGTGGACTGCTAAGGCCAGTAAACGTGGTTTAGCGCTAAACGTTGGAGCCATATGGACCATTGGATCGAGCTGTATGGATGGATGAGATTGTTTGGTTCTCCGCCCTCTCTTCCTTTTATAGTGGTAGTAGATTTGTGTAATTGTTTTTTTACCGTAACACATTTCAGTTAGTGTCACAGATAAAACTAGTGAGTGTCTAATCGGACCATAAGATGATTTCTCATCCTAGTGAATAATTGTTTCTTTGTTTAGCGGCAGCTGGTCTTGTGGCTGAAGCATCAAGTGAAGCTGGACACGGCAATGAGGAAGCATAATTCTCAAGCAATGGAAGTTCATCAGTTTGCTGCTTTGGTGTTGGCTTTGGTTTGATTTTCAAGTTAGATGGGTGAGGGAGTGTAGTGTGAGTTTGATGGGTGATGGGAGAGTTGTGTTATGTCTTGTTAATTAAGAACCCGTCTCTAATTTTTATAGCCATGCTATTGATGTTTTAGTTGTTCAAACCCTGATTTCATTAAGCAGGGGAAAGTTGCCTTTTGTGTAAAATTTGGCTGCAAGTTGTATGCATAATTGTACATTTCTCTATAACAAAAGTTGTATATTTAAATTGTGCTAGCTGCATACTTATATATTTCTCTATAAAGAAAGTTGTATGCATATTGCTGTGCATGGATCACACTATAATCTAATAATGACCCTCCCAGCTATGACACCCTCACAGATGAGAAGCTTGCTCACATGCCTGGCTGAGGACCAGCGGTGGCGTCTTTTTGCCTCTTGTATCTCCAGCTATAAGCATGACCTGTGCTGATCTGGGAAAGAAGAGAAGATGACGAATCTAGGGGAAGTGTTTGGTCAAGAAGAAGAAGATCAGGTGATTTTCTCTCTGACCAACAAAATTAAAAGTTTGTTACTGCACTTTGATGTGATTGTTTCTGGTAAAGCAACCATGAGTGTCGCATACTTTCACTGTCGAATTCCGGACCATTTTTAATAGTGTTGTAGGAAAAAATCTGTGCCTTCTGCCCTGATCAGTAGATTTATCACTATTGCCATTCTCATGCCTGTGGTTGGATGCCCTACTTGGAGTGATTTTGGCTAGCCATTTCAGCGCTATGCAAATTTCGGGTGGTCAAGTGTTTCAGGACAAAATAATATAATTCAGTAACAAAGGAAACATGTCTAATAAATACAGCTGCACCTTTGCTACTGTTTTTCTAGATTTATTTTAATGTAAAGGCTAAAGAGACACTATATAGGAATATTAGCATATGTTTGTCTTGTTTTTTGTTTTTTAGGGAAGGCCATCAAATAATCAACATATGTTTGTCTTGTTGGTTGCACCTATAAAGTGGACTTTTGGACAACGGAGGCATTGGCGCTCATTTTTTTAGCACCCCAAAATAAGTGCTTAAAAGTTTTGAAATATTTTGATTTTTTTTCACATGAATACGCACGTATGAGGTCTAACTACCTGTCAAATTTCGTTCAAAAATATGTTGCATTGTATGATGCGCAAAAAAGACAAAATTTTGGCCCAAGATCAACAAAAACAAGCCCCAAATTTGCATGAAATTTGTCTTTTTTCTATCTCTCACATGCAAGCACGTATATTAGTGAAATTTTGGCCCGTTAGTTATACTGCACTGCTATATGTGCACGTACACAAAAATTTACAATTTTTCAAACCGTAGAAACCTGTTTTTTGAAGTTCAAAAAATAGGAAACAATGCGCCGGTAGTCAGATGTCACTTTTTGTTTGCACCTACCCATTTGGGGTTTCTGGGGAATGCATTTGCATCAGACTATCAGATCTTAGTTGTTCATTCATACCTTTTTTTCGAATGCATTCATAACATAACTACATGTTAAATAAGGTCATGGTGCACAACTCTCATTTTCAATACACATAACAGGTGCTTCTCTTTTCTACTTATAGTGAATGTGACATTAATTTCTTCTTTTTTCACAGTGTCTCCTTTTCCCTCTTTGAGCTATTAGTTTCTTAGACATGCAGTCACGCACATCATGAGTTCATTGTGTAAATGCTACTGCCTTATTCTGTTCTTTTGCCTCATGTCCCGCTTTTGCTGTGTTCCCATGTGAGCAGGTACAGTCATGTACATTAGGTAAAAAAAACTGGTCTTTGCAAAGACGGTTGTTTTCTTATGGGGAGTGAAATATGGATTTTACCGCTTGTGGAATGTGCTGAGAATTTTGCTGTGGCTCGCAATATAGCTGAGCTGGTACACAGGACTATTGCTGAGCTTAGAGACATGGATCCTTGGGAAACAGAGTTATTCTTTTGGGTCTTGTTCAGTTTCATGTGTCTCACTGGGGCTCATAATATAGCTGAGCTGCCACACAACACAAGACTATCCTCTTCTGTCCTGTTCAATTTTATTTGTCCTGGATCTGCTTCAATGCTTCACACATTCACCTTCTAGCTCCAATCATCCATGAAGTCCAGTACATTATTTCCTTGTGAGCCGCTGATCAGTTAACATCCTTTTCCTTTGTTCAAGAACCAGTTCGAAATTTCATTATTTAGTCTTTGGAATTTCACATGGCGTGATGTACTGCCTGAAAATATTCGATGGAGTCTTATAGGATGTAGGGGCACCCGGGTGTTGAAAGTTCTGTCTCAAACCTGCTATGCTGAATTGTGTTACAGAATTGCTTTGCCTTTTCCATTTGTAATAACAAAAGTTGTGTTAGGGCAACTCCAACGCGGATCACCAACACGGACATCACCAATGTCCGGGGACACGTCTGAAACTTAACAAATATTATCATGTTTAGCATGAATTTTGTCCCTGGGACAAAAATAATAAATCTCCAACTAAATTGAATGAAATCTTAAGAAAAAACTAACCTAAACTGTGTGAGGTACTGGACGGTGACCTCACAGGCATGACCTCCGAGGCCACCGGTACCTCTGTCGTCGCTTGCGTCGCCTCGATGTAGTCGTTGTTGTCTGAGTTGTCGACGTTGTTGTCCTTCCAGTGACGGAAATGCCGCCAGGTGTCATGGCAGCCCTAATCGGTTGTTGCATGCTCGCGGCATAGTCGCTTGGCCTCCTACGATTGGCGCAGAGCTTCAGCCTCCCCTGCCTGGCGGCGACGATCGGTCATGGACTCAGCCCCGCGCCTCTCGCCTTTGAGCCAGGCAAAGCGCTCGGACTTGGTCAATCCCACTTTGAGGAGCTGGTCGTTGATCTAGCGTCGGTGGCCTAGGCATGGTGCGGGGTGGGCTCAGCGGCCCCGCCACGCGAGCTCCGGCCCCCGGCAAGGCACAACAACTCTGTCGGTTGCAAGCTCCGACGCGGCGTCGGGCGGGCACAACAGACATGAAGTGCGGGAACTCTGGCCCCAGCAAGGCACCACAGCCCCGCCGCGCGAGCTCCAGCGGCCTTCCTTCCCGACGCGTCTGCATCTACGTGATGGGTGTCGTTGCCGTCATGGCCTTCTCATCACAATGACTGCAAGTGGGGTCATGTGTTTATTGGAGCTGATGTGGAGCACTGCCCTAGCGTGACCGGGCACTTTCATATTGCCCCCAAGATTTGGTCTCGCTTTGATATACGCTGGTCAGTCCAGACGTTTAGGAAGAAAGTGAGTGGTCTTGTTGGGTCACTTTTTTTGCTTTTTTTTACCGGACACTGACCAGACGGACTTTTTAAACATTTGAGGAGGAAATAGGGGTCCGATTGTTGATGCTCTCATCTACACAGTATAATGAATGTTTTATATTATTTGGCATGACAATTTGTAAACGGCTCGGCTCGTGGGAGTTTAGAAACTCTAAGGGATGCTTGAGCTCATTTGGTTTCCTTTCTCATTTATTGTATCCATATCTCTTGATAAATGTTGTATTCTCATTATGAAAGTAATGGAAAGAGGGAAAGCCCATTAGAAAAATCTTATTAGGATCATGGTGTGTCTATCACATCGATGAATTGTTGTCTTTTGGGGTGAGAGACTGTACCATGCTAGAAAAGAAGCATCAAAACGTATTTTAGGACAGTCCCAAGTATGCTCTCGAATGGATCTTTCTCAAGTTTGCAATCCTCTTTCTTCCTCATTGCTTTTAAAAAGTCAATGAAGTTGTTGATAGTTAACAAAAATTTAAGCATGGCACCTTTATAGTTCTGCAAAATGAAAAATGTATTTTCCCATGGAGAGGAATTCCATGTGGTTTGCCGGCCAATGGATTTGTATCTTCCCAGTTTGATCATATGTGGGCTTTCCAATTCAAGTTTTCTTTTAATTTTGTTGCTACTATTATATGTATCCGATGACACACCTACAAGAGAAAAAAATCATAAAAAAACCTCTAAGGATAGACACATTTAATCAACATGTTTTGTGACTATATATGTATAAAAATTCCTACCATTGTATCGTAAAAAATTATATGGCTGCCGCAACACCTGCCATGCATGGAAAGGTACACTTTAAAATGTGTGTCGGCAAACTTGAAAATGAAGAAAAAAGCGCTCTGCTGAGATAGGATTTTCAGAGAAAACTTGGACGTGTAAACTCTCATTTCCATTCATGAATGAGCGATGACGCGTGGGCTAACGAGAGCGATAAATGGAGAGATGCACATGAGGGATATGTGTGTGTCCGGAGCCGAGGGGGGGGGGGGGAGGGGGGGGGGGGGGGGGCTGACGACGTGGGAGTGATCATGCGCTTGGGCATTGCATGCATGTGAAATAAAAACACATGTTTCTGCACGCAAGGCGTCGACTATACCATTTTTGGATGTTTGCTCATCGGTAAAAACATCCAAACCCCAAAAGAAATGGTCCAAATATATTCCTAGTCTGGTAATTGAGCTACATGAAATGAAATAGAGTGAGTAGTTAGAGGAAGAACTTTTTTTCGACCATAGCAAGGTGGGCCTGTCCGAGATGCATTGGACCGCTGAATTGCATATGTCGGTAAATATGTTACAGTTAAAGGACTGGAGTGTGAAAAGGAAATATCAAAACTGTCAACGGACAGATCTTGTGAGACGCGCCTCCAGAATTTTTCCTCACACCTCTTGGTCCTCTCCAAGTCTCCAACTCGAAACCCTAACACAAAAAAATCCTCCAAAATCCATTCCGCCGCCGCAGCCCGCAGGCACACACGACGATGGCGGCGGAGCTGGGCGAGATTGAGGAGCTCGTCGAGGAGATCCTCATCCGCCTCCCCAAGGACGAGCCTGGTAATCTCCTCCGCTCCTCGCTCGCCTGCAAGCCATGGCGCGACCTCCTCGCCAGCCACGCCTTCCGTCGCCACCACGGCGACTTCCACCGAACACCTCCCATGCTTGGCTTCCTCCGCGACTGGCCGGAACTCAGCATCGAGTTCTTCCCCACCACGGATTTCCTGGCGCGCGGTCCCGACCCCCAGCACCAATATGCCGTGGAAGATTGTCGCCACGGCCGCGTCCTCCTTCGGTACTTCGATGAGGATGAGGATATGCCATTGCTGGTCGTCTGGGACCCCATGACGGGCAGCGAAACAGTGCTTGGCACCTTTAAAATGTCGGAAAAGGCAAGGTCGTTTGCCTCGGTGATCTGTGCTGCGGACAGCTGCCGCCACGGTGACTGCCATGCCGGTCCATTTCGCGTCGTTTTCGTCATCCTTCACCAGGAAGAGGAAGTCGCTACGGCGTCCGTGTACTCATCGGAGACGGGTAGTTGGAGCTCTTCGGCCGTCACCGATGTTGGTACGTTTGAGGATGAAATCCATTTCTCCATGCCTAGTGTACTCGCAGGAGACGCGCTCTATTTCCTCGTTTTCCGGGGCCAGGATGTTGAAGGTTGCAGTATTCTCAAGTACGACCTGGGAACCTCCTGTCTGTCGGAGATTCATCTGTCGGAGGAGATGCAGGATGCCAGCGACAATCCTATCCTCATGGTGGGGAAAGACGGTAGCCTGGGGATCGCACACCTGTTCTTTTTCGGCCTCTCTGTCTGGTGGAGGGAGGTGGATCCCGACGGAGTTGTGTCGTGGACACAACGGAGAGACATCGACCTCGAGACTCTTCTTCCTGCTAGTGATTCCATAGTATCACCAGAGTTGGTTGGCTCCATGGAGGGTACTGATATCATTTTTGCAACCACAAATCTCGGCACCTATGAAATTGATCTCAAGTCACTGAAATCACCTTTGAAGATGCTCTCGAGCAAGCTGTGTCAACATCCAGATATCAAATGGACCCTCTTTCCCTACGTTAGCTTCTACTATCCTCCAGCTCCAGGTACCCCTTAACTTCTTTTTCTTTTTAAGGGGAGTGCATCGGTACAACACCCCCCCCCCCCCCCCCCCCCACAAAACATATAATGGATTAGGTATAGGAATACCCACCCGACGACGTACATCCGTGCGCGTCGTCGTACGCCGCGTACGTCGCACCCGTCGCAGCCTTGTATCTATATGAGAATTATGCTTGTCAATTTTCGGTGCATTTTGGGACTGTTTGCATTTTCTACGGTTTTTGCCGCCGGCAATCCAAAACACTGTTATTAATCAAAATTATTTCGTACTAACTTTTTCAAAATAATTTACGATTTCCCCCTTCTAATTTTGTTTTTTCGTCTTCCTTTCTTCCTCTCTTCTTTTCTTTTCTTTTCTTTTATATCATTTTTATTTTTCTTTTGATTTTCCAGGCAAAATTTAAAATTTAAATTTCTTTTGGCTTACTTTTATTTTATAAAATGATTCAAAATTCAGAAACATTTTCAGAATATTTCATAATAATTTTCATCCAAAATTCATTCAAACATAAGGATAGTCCATGATCTCGCCCGCACCGCTGTCACCGTCGTCATCGTCGCTGCTTTTGACGGCTTCGTCCTCCATCGGAGCCGCCTGCGCTGGCGCCTGCACCGCACCCATAGCCACCGCCGCATCCAACGCCGCCTGCACATGAGCGGCCTCTGCTGCTGCCACCATAGCCGTCGTGGCGTCCAGTGCCTCCTACAGCTCGGCGGCCTCTCTGGCCTCCGCAGCCGCTGCTTCTGCCTGCGACGCCCGTAGGGCGATGAGGTAGCTGGGGTAGTCGTCGGGGTCGCCGTCCTTATGCAACGCGAACTGCTCCGGCGGGAGGGTCGGCGGGCCCGGCGAGCGTGGGTACCGGACGGTGGAGGGAGCTTGGGGATGGCGTGGCCACCAGAGGGCGACGGCGGGGCCGGCGCGGGGCAGACGACGAGCCGCCCGTCTCCGACTCCCGACGAGCCTGGCCGACAACTTTCCAGAAGTCCTCCCCCCCCCCCCCTCCCCCATTTTATAAAATAAAAGTAAGCCAAAAGAATTTTAAATTTTAAATTTTGCCTGGAAAATCGAAAGAAAAATAAAAATGATTCAAAATTCAGAAACATTTTCAGAATATTTCATAATAATTTTCATCCAAAATTCATTCGAACATAAGGATAGTTCATTAAATATTAAACATAAGAGGACCTAATCTAAATTAATTAAACATAAGAGGACCTAATCTAAATTAATTAAACATAAGAGGACCTAATCTAAACATAATCTACTCGTCGTCGGAGGCGGCGAGGTCCATGATCTCGCCCGCACCGCTGTCACCGTCGTCATCGTCGCTGCTCTTGACGGCGTCGTCCTCCACCGGAGCCGCCTGCACTGGCGCCTGCACCGCACCCATAGCCGCCGCCGCATCCAACGCCGCCTGCACATGAGCGGCCTCTGTTGCTGCCGCCATAGCCGCCGCGGCGTCCAGTGCCTCCTACAGCTCGGTGGCCTCTCTAGCCTCCGCGGCCGCCGCTTATGCCTGCAACGCCCGTAGGGCGATGAGGTAGCTTGGGTAGTCGTCGGGGTCGCCGTCCTCGCGCAACGCAAACTGCTCCGGCGGGAGGGTCGGCGGGCCCGGCGAGCATGGGTACCGGACGGTGGAGGGAGCTTGGGGATGGCGTGGCCGCCAGAGGGCGACGGCGGGGCTGGCGCGGGGCAGACGACGAGCCGCCCGTCTCCGACTCCCGACGAGCCTGGCCGACGACTTTCCAGAAGTCCTCCCCCTCTTCCCAAAAAAAACCTAGTACGGCCGACGATATTCCAATGCCTGCCCTCGTGTCGGCGGAGCTCATCCGGCGTCGCGTCGGGCCCCCTCGTCAGGTATCCGTCGGCGGTGATGCGGAAGATGTGCGGCAGACGGCAGCCCGGCGGCACCATCAGCCCGAGCCGGATGAGCACGTCGGTGTCCGGCGTGCCCAGGCTCGTCGGCCACGAGCCGCCACGGCCGTCAGTGTCGCCGTTGCCGCTGCTGCTGCCGGACAAAATGTATACCGCCGAGAAGGGAACGCATCGTCAGTGGAGTGAGGGCGCGTCTGGTGGATGGCATCGGTGGGTGAGGTGAGTGGGGGTGGGGGAGTCAGACGGGAGAGGAGGTGTTTAAGGACAGGCGGGGCGGCGGTAGGTGACCGACGCACCGGCTTAACGCCGGCCTTAATGGCACATCGGGGGCGGCGGCCGCCTCGGGAACCGTCCCTTGACCGATGCCACGACGCCACGCAACCGTCCCTCGACAGATCGCGTCATGTTTTTTTTCCTTTGACCATGACTGGACGTCGTCGTACATAGACGGCCCGACACGGCACGTAGACGGGCTGATGCATGTACGGGCAGTCGCCGTATAGGACCCGACGCGGGTACAGCCCCGTCGCGCGGGCGGCGCCTTTTTTGTGATGAGACGATCCTACCCTTTTTAACGAAGGGGTATGGAGCGATCTCAACTGTTGTTGTATTTAGGGGGGTTGTATCAAAGAAGAAGTGTCTTTTTATATGCATGTATAGTTGTGATTTGGGAATATATGTTAATTACTCCTAATATATTTCAGTCAGTGGCACAAATAAAACATAGTGAATGTGTAATCAGCAGACACTAAGATGCTTTCTTAGCATACTGACTGCGTGTTCTTCCATGATTGTTTCTTTCTTCAGCGGTGGCTGGTGTTGTGGCTGAAGCATCAAGTGATGAAGCTGGACATGGCAATGAGGAAGCAGAAGTCTCAAGAATTGAAGAAGTTTAGATTGCTGTTTTGGTGTTGGTGGCTTTCGTTTGGTTTCCATGTTGGATGGATGATGGGATAGTGGTGTGAGTTTGATGGCTGATGGAAGAGTTTGTGTTATGTCTTGTTAATTAACTGTCTCTATTTTTTATAGCCATGCTATGGATGTTTTTGTTTTTCAAAGTTCGAACCCTGATTCCATTTAAGCAGGGGAAAGTTGTCTTTTGTGTAAAAAGAATGCTGAAAGTTGTATGCATAATTACACATTTCTCTCTACAGAAAGTTTTAGAATTTTCCTCTACAGAAAGTTTTATATTTAAATAGTGCCAGCAGCTGCATCGTCTGTTGTGCGTGGATCACACAATAATCTGCTAATGAGCCTCCCACCTATGACACCATTACAAACTGATCGCCAACTTCTGCTGATGTTGATGTCTTCGCGCGCTAATGCGCTTTGCGTGCTGTGATTTGGCAAGCAATTTAACCAATAATGAAGTAGGCTGCTCCGTGAACATGATGAATACTGGTATGTTCAAGAGGTTTTTTACGGTACCCTGGTACTCACCAAACATAGATGGGAGTATCGAGTAAATCTGTATGTTCCTTTGATAGGGTAGTTTAGTCTTTTCCATATCTAATTTTTGACTAATTGCATTTCCTTAATCTACTCTGGTGATCCGGGGTAATATGAAACCGTCCTTCCTGTTTGCGCGCACGTAGCGTCAATCATCTTCTTCCTCCCCACAACAAAAAATAAATACTTCCTCCTTCCATCTATATAGGGCCTAATGTGTTTTTTAAGATCGTCTTTGACTATTGACAAAATTAATAGTACATGGAATGCACAATGTGAAAATTATATCATTAAAAGCTCCTTTCACACACGAATTTAACGGTGTGCTTTGTGTAAGTTGCATGTCATATATTATTGCTTTAATATTTGATCAAAGTTAGCCTCAAAAAACGCATTAGCTAGACCCTATATAGATAGAAGGAAGGAGTAAATCAGGGAGGCTGCAAAACTTTGTCGTACTTTAACCATGCTGCATCTCAGCCGCCGCCGTCGGCGTGTCACACCCCGTCGAGAGGTTGTTTGTCACGCATCGGCCACCCATCGTTGCATCTCTGGCCGCTAAGCCTAGCTCCAATCTGCAGGGCCTTGCCTTTCTGGCTGTATGAGATTATGATTGCACGATGTATTGCTCTTCATGCATAGACACGTATATATGATGTAGAAAGGTGGGCCATAGACCTCAACTATACAAGGAACTAGGAGGCGGGCCAAATACACAATATGCACATAACACATATACTCAACACACCCCGCAGTCGAAGCGGCACCGCGGCTGACACAAAGACTGGACCGGAACTCCTCAAATGACGCTGTAGGCAAGCCCTTGGTCATGATATCGGCAAATTATTGGGAAGTAGGGACGTGTAAAACACGAATATGGCCAAGGGCCACCTATTCCCGAACAAAATGAATATCCAACTCAATATGTTTGGTATGTCGATGATGCACCGGGTTAGTGGAGAGGTAGACCGCCAACACGTTGTCGCAGTAGACCACCGTGGCACGGTCAACAGGACAAGAGAGCTCCTGAAGCGACTGGCGAAGCCACGAACACTCGGCAACGGCATTGGCCACCGCACGATACTCAGCCTCAGCACCGGAACGAGAGACCGTAGGCTGCCGTTTGGACGGCCACGAGATAAGTAAGGGTCCAAGGTAGACACAATAGACCGAAGTGGAGCGACGAGTGTCAGGGCAGCCCACCCAGTCTGCATCGGAGTAGGCGGTGAGGCCGGTGTCGGTGGAGGCGTGAAGCGTGACGCCAAGATCCATAGTGCCACAGATATAGCCGAGAATCCGCTTGACGGTAGCCTAGTGAACGTCTCGAGGAGCATGCATATGAAGACACACCTATTGCACGGCATACTGGATCTCCGGTTGAGTCAGAGTGGGGTACTGGAGAGCACCAATGATACACCGATAGAAAGCAGCATCCGAAGCAGGAGAACCATCAGTGGCAGAAAGCTTGGCCTTCGTATCAACAGGCGTAGCGGCGGGCTTGCAGTTAAGCATGCCGGCGCGCTCCAGGAGCTCGTGAGCGTACTTCCGCTGATGAACGAAGAAGCCATCCGAACGGCGCACCGCCTCGACACCGAGGAAGTAGTGCAAAGTACCCAAGTCCATGATGGCGAACTCAGCACGAAGACGAGCCGTGAGTTGACTGAGGAGAGCGGCAAGTAGGCCGTGTCAGAGCCCTGATGATAGACGAAGAGCGAGGTGTCCAAGCGGGTAGAGCGGAACCCAAGCTGGTGGAGAAACGCCGTGATGCACTGGTACCAAGCGCGTAGAGCCTACTTGAGTCCGTACAAGGACCGCGAAAGCAGGCACACGTGGTCGGGAAGCGTCGGGTCCACAAACCCGGTGGGCTGCTAGTAGAAGACCTGCTCCTCGAGGTGACCGTGGAGGAAGGCGTTGGAGACGTCCATCTGGTGAACCGGCCAAGCACGGGAGACCGCAAGGTGAAGAACCATGCGTATCGTGTCGGGCTTGACGACCGGAGCGAAGGTGTCGGTGAAGTCGATGCCACCACGTTGTCGGAAGCCACGAACGACCCAACGCGCTTTGTAGCAATCAAGGGTACCATCAGGACGGAGCTTGTGTTTAAAGACCCACTTCCCGGTAATCACGTTAGCGTGCCGGGGATGGGGAACAAGCTGCCATGTCCGGTTACGCAACAGGGCGTCAAACTTCTCTTGCATAGAGGCCATCCAGAGCGGATCACTAAGAGCGGCTCGAACGAAGGACGGTAACGACGACGGCTCTGAGGTGGATGCCGCATGGACGTAGTCATCCGAGGCGTAGCGCGAGCTCGGACGAAAAATGCCTGTACAGGCGCGGGTGACCGGACCAACCACAGGCGTCAGGGGGACCGTGGGCGCCGGGGGCACCGAGGGGGCCGGGGGCGCAGGGGGGTCGCGGGCACCGAGGGGGCCGGCGCGGGCACCAACGTCGAGGGTGCCAGCGCCACGGCGGTAGGAGGCGCCGCATGCGGGGGGCGCACCTCAAAGCCAGGGGTGGCCCAAGAGAGGCGCGCGAGCGCCCTAGGAGAGGCGTCGAGGAGCCCGCATCGCCGATGGCGGGAGGAACAGCTCGGGGTACCTGGTGAAACGGAAACACATGCTCATCAAAGTAAACGTGTCGGGAAGTGAACACACGGTGGGAGACGGGATCGTATCACCGATATCCCTTGGAGTTGGAGGGGTAGCCGATGAAGATGCAAGCGACAGAACAAGGTGCGACTTTGTGAGGAGCGGAGTCGACAGTGCTAGGATAGCATAGGCATCCGAAAATACGCAAGTCATCATAAGATGGGGGCGTACCGGAGAGAAAATGGTGAGGTGCATAGTTCCACCGTGGATGGCAAGGGCGAAGGTTAAGGAGAAGAGAAGTAGTGGCCAGTGCATCCGGCCAGAAACGAGGTGGCACATTAGCATGGAACAGGAGCGTGCAAACGCAGTCATTCAGAGTGCGAAGGACATGTTCGGCTCGACCGTTCTGCTGGGAAGTATACGAGCATGTGAGACGAAAAACTGTATCGTGGTGCGACAGAAAAGTGCGGAAAGCAAGGTTATAGAACTCTTTTCCATTGTCAGTCTGAAGAGCAAGGATGGGACGCCCAAACTGCGTGCTGACATAGGAGTAAAAAGCCGTCAAAGTGGAGAGTGCATTCGACTTTCTGTGCAAAGGAAAAGTCCACACATAATGAGAATAATCATCAAGGATAACCAAATAATATAAATAACCCGAATTACTAGGAACCAGAGAGGTCCACACATCGCTATGAATCAATTAAAAAGGAAAAGAAGCTATGGTTGTGGAGTTATTAAATGGGAGGCGAACATGTTTGCCGACACGACATGCATGACAGGTGTGATCCTCTATCTTATGACAACTGAAACTGAAACTCCTAATAATATGACGAAGTGTAACGGGATTGGGATGACCCAAACGAGCGTGCGAGAGATCGACGCCGGCAGAGAGAGCAAGCGGTGCCCGGGAGCCCCCACCAGCACCCGGGAGCCCCCTACACGGGCGCATCGAATGCCCCGCGCAACAACAAGGGGTCGACGGGCAGAGTCGGCGCCGGTGGCGGGGCAACGATGGACTGGCCGCAGAGCGCCGGCGGTGGGGCGACGACATACGCCAGTGGGGGCAGCGAAGCCGAGCCGTGCGGCAAGTCGGGACGGGCTAGCGGGGCCGCGCCGTAGGGCGGCGGCGACGGACGGGCCGGTCGACGCCATCGCTGTCCGACGGCGGCGGCTGGGCAGCGGCGGTCGGTGCCCGGCGATCGAGCGAGTTACGGGCTTCGCGTGGAGCGGCTGGGCGGGCGAGCGGGTTACGGGTGCAGCTGGCGGGCGGACTTTGCGGGAAGCTGGCGGGCAGACTCGGCTTGGCGGGCAGCGAGCGGAGTTTGGCACGGCTGGCGGGCGATGGGATCGGGCGCGCTGGGCAGAGAGGAAGCAGCGGCGCGGCTGGGCAGACGAAGCGCGCGGCAGCAGCAACGAGTCGGGCGATGCTGGCTGGCGAGCAGCGGGTCGAGCGATGCGGGTAAGTGGGCAGTGGATAGCGGGCGACGCTAGCGGGCAAGTGAAGAGGCACGGCGGCTCAGCGTGGTAGCAGGTGAGCGGCAGCGGCTGGATCGTAGCGAGCGGCTCAGCGGGGTAGTACGCGAGCGGCAGCGGCTCAGTGGGGTAGCAGGCGAGATCGAGCGCGGCTGGGGTAGCGCGGAACGGAGAGGGAGGAGCGGCGGCTGCGGCGGAAACTAGGGTTGGAACCCGGAAACTGATACCATATATGAGATTATGATTGCATGATGTATTGCTCTTCGTGCATAGGGACAGATATATGGTGTACAAAGATGGCCACGGACCTCAACTATACAAAAAATTAAGAAGCGGGCCCAACACACAATATATACATAACACATATATTTAACACTGGGGACGGTGATGGCCCCGCTCCACCAAACCTGGCCGTGACTGAATGTTTATCACATGATCCAGTTGTCCCGTGTAATTCAGGATTACGGTTACTGACGGATTAAAAATTAACACATTAACTATCCTTTGTTATTCCAATTTTACCTTCTAGATCAGGGCACTCCCTGCTGTTTAACGGTGATACTCCATGACAGTGTTGTTGGAGTACAAACTAAAACTGTCCGTTGGATCGGAGGAAATTAGCGTCACATGTTAGTTTCAGGGTACCGTAAAACAACTCTTGGCCAATAGTATAAATAGGGCAGATCAGCAACAGTAGAGAGTCACAACACCACTGCTGTCATACACCAACAGAGAAGAACCACTAGACAGAGCCAAGAAACTAGAGCAGGTGTTAAGGCGTATCACAAGACGCAAAGAAGCTCCAGAAGCCCTTAAACTAAGAAAACATAGTATATGGGAGTTGACCAAATAGGATCTGTTCTTATGAGATTTAGAGAGGAGGGAAAATTTCTAAAACAAAGTAAGAAATGGCAGCATCTGTTCTTACCAGATTGAGGTTTTTTAACATAGTCCCTCTTATCTCCGCTTTTCACAGGTAAGAAGGTAATTGTCGTTCTTGTAGGAGTATCTTGCATGGGCTTCCGCGGAACCTATATTACCTTCTTACCTATTGTCGGGGATATACCCCGCAGTATGACCCGGCCGGAAGTATGACCCGACCGGGTTTGGCATTTTCATTGGTAACCCGCCGGAGTGGCGACTCACGAACCTGGCGACTCACGGATGGCCCTAACGGCGGGTCAGATAGAAGACAAGGCCCAAAGCCCAGAAGGCCGGCTCATGTTATGATGGGCCGGCTTAAGAGGAAAAGGGTGACGAATATTTCCTTTACAAGGAAGCAACACTCGGACTTGTATTCAACTTGTAAGAAAGGATAGACTAGTCCTAGTCCTACTAGGACTCCACATGTAACCCGTCCCTTCAACATATATAAGGAGGGGCAGGGCTCCCCAAAGAGGGACAAGCAACAAGAAATAATCTCTAGGGCTAGGCACAACCAAAGTGGAGTCGGCTTACCGGCGACTCTCTCATAAACATAATGAGATCTAGCCACAAACAGCATGTAGGGCTATTATCGGATGATGTTTCTCGGGGCCCGAAGCTGTCTAAATCCTTGTCTTATGTTGTGTTTTTCGATTCCGCTCAACCCTCTCAAGCTACCACATAGATGCGTTGGCCTCGTGACTAAGTCCTGACACTAGAACATCTGCTGTGACAATTCCACGACACCTATGAAAAACGGAGGTAAGAGGGACCATGTTAAAAAACCTCAATCTGGTAAGAACAAATGCTGCCATTTCTTACTTTGTTTTAGAAATTTTCCCTCCTCTCTAAATCTGATAAGAACATATCCTATTTGGTCAACTCCCATATCCTATGTTTTCTTAGTTTAAGGGCTTCTGGAGCTTCTTTGCGTCTTGTGGTACGCCTTAACGCCTGCTCTAGCTTCTTGGCTCTGTCTAGTGGTTCTTCTCTGTTGATGTATGACAGCAGTGGTGTTGTGGCTCTCTACTGTTGCTGATTTGCCCTATTTATACTATTGGTCAATGCGTATATGGATGAAACATATGTTGTTCGTTCATATTTTGCACAAATGAGTAAGATGTGTGGTTTGGCAGCGTGGGATTTAATTTACCGATTTATGCTAGAATTACACCTGTTATTCTCTCCTTCATGCTTATCGTTCTAAACAGCTTGATGGCCTCTTAAGGTGAGATACAAATACACCCCCTCCCCCCCCCCCTCCCCTTCGGCTGGCATGGGGGTTGATGGCTTGGTCTTATCCTTGGTAGGTTTATTTCACTATGTGAAATGCTTGCCTACTGGCAAACTTATGCCTTCGGCTGGTCTTGTGTATGCTTATCCTCTTAGGATTTCCTTGAATAGGAAATTTCTTAACATAGACATGTGGCTCATATCATTGGCATATTGGAAAACGGTTGGGTGGACTTAATTTAATCTAAAAGCTTAACCAATACTTAATTTAACTATGGGATTTGACTTAATGAGGTTTAACCTAAACTTATAGAGAGAGACTACTGTTGACTTAAGTGAGGCTTGGCTGGTTCGGTTGTGGATTTTATGCTATAGTTGGAAATATTGGTTGTCTCAGTTGCCATTCCTGGTTGGCTTTAGTTATGTCTATTGTTGGCTTGAATGGGTCATAATTGTCGGGCTCTATGTCCTCAGAATCGGGCCAATTTCAGCTTTTGTCAAGGTTAACCTCAAATATGAATATTGCATCTGTAGTTAGATATGCATACATTCTAACCCTTAACCAAATTATTTTATCTTTATGACTGTTATGCAGGCTCTGATCCAAATGTGAGTTAAAATGAAGAGAAGAAGAGGGCTTGAGCTAGGTCTTTTCTTTCTTTTCTCCTCTTTTACTCCTTTTGGACTCACTTGGAGGTTGTAACATATACTCGTACATTTCCTCATTATCAATAAATTTTATTTATTGTCCAATTATATTCCTTTTCCTATTAGCATGTCATGTGATATTGTAATTTATGAACCTCCCCCTTGTATGACTTTACAAATATGACTTTATAACATTGAATTCAATGTTGATTGTATTTCTTCTTGATTATTCAGTTTTCTTTGTTTGAATTCCATTCAACTAACTCTATACAATCAAGTCATTGTATCATAATAACAAAGGTCATCCCAATTACCCACACTTGGCTAGATTTACTGTTTTTAAGGGAGAAGTTTTAAATTCCCTCAAAAAAATATGCATGAACTGCAATGCACAATCGGGGAAAAAGGTCTCCGTTCGTATCATAAACTATGGGTTGTGCCTCCAGATTCTTAATATGATATTAAAATTATTGTTAAACATTATTATCTTCATTTGAAAATGACATGATGATCCATAGAGACAAATGGCTCCCGGTAGCATATGCACTTATACTCACAAAATATACTTAATTAGAATTCTAAAGAAACACGTTCTTTTTTCATAATCTAAATCTTCAAATAATATATGTGCTTGTAATTTAATACAAAAGAATGTTTCAGTTGCAAAAGAAAAAGAATTAGTGCTCTAAATATATATAAAAAACCTTAGCACTAAATTTTGTTCATTTTACATGAAGTGAAAACTCTTTTTTCTTGCAAAAAATTACAAGCAAAAAAGGACTTGAACATCCTGTTCATGATGCCACATTCTTGCTGCCATGCTTTGTCACTATCTACTTCTCAGCCATGGTCACTGCAATCATGGTGTCCTCTACCTCAAACCTCGCCGTCACATCCTCAACCAAAGCCAAGCACCGGCTCCTGGATGTATGCAACACATGGCTTAGGGTGGCGTGTGGTAGGTGAGGCACATCGCGCCCATCGAGGAACATGCATGTGGTGTATATCTAGTACCATGGCTGGTTTTATCAGTTTGTTGGTATGGGAGACAAAAGAGAAAATAATGTGAAACTGAATCATTTTTCAGAAATCATATATTGCAAACAACGTGTGCATCATGAATGAACAAAGCACACTGAAATATATTACCACTTCATCAAAGAGAAGTTGGATGAAGGAATTACTTTCATGATGTATGTGAACTAATCCCCTCTCAAAGAAAAAATATGTATGCTTATCAAATCAGTTGGTACATAACCACATATTCTTACTAATACCGTCTACCGTATAAACTTTTTCGGTCCTTCGTAGTAGCAGGATAGCCATCCCGTCTTTTTCAAGAAAAAAATACACACGCGGGTATGACAATGTTTCACAACAAAAGCAAGAGATTGATTCTTATTCCGCTTATGCATTTTATTTCATTTTGGTGTACATATTTTTTCCCCAAAAGTTTTCTGGGCAAATCCTATTTGATATCTTATGTGTTGTGTTTACCACCATTATCTGACTCTGTTATAAGCTACTAGGCTTCTTCTGAACCTTGTATAGCCATAGTGTTATCAAGTTTTTGCCCCATACAAATGTGCTGATTATGGGCATGTTGCAGCAAATTCGCAGTTATACCTTACTATTGTTGAAACAAGTATTTCTACAAGCAGTTTATTAGAACTAATGATTATCTTAAAGCACTATGAATTGGCTGACCTCATGGAGATTGCAGGTTCGGAACCTCTCATAAAGGTGTAGATTGTCATTGGCATCAGATAAAGTGGTTTTGCTTACGAACGACACAGCTGTCTGCTCCATCGTACGTGCACACATATATGGTTCCAAGGTGGCAAACCATAGGCGCATATAAACAAAGAACTTAAAGTGTGTATATTATATGAAGCATACGAAACCATTTCATGTCAATAACCCTCATGACTTCAAAGAGAGATAAATATGTAATGCATGAGTATTAGCTAGCAAGGACTCCCAGAATATTACACATAAATGGTCCGTAATTGAACTTATGAATCTCACGATATCAAAAAGCTCACCTATCCGAGAAAGGAGATATCTCAGTAGTGCCAACAAATAAAAAAATGTTTCATTAAACTATATTTACTTCTTAATAAAACAAAGTAGAAGATAGATCAAGTACAAAATCATCCTATATAGTCAGGACTGAAGGGTAAGCAACATGCTAATTACATGTAATGTAATTTACTTCAGACCTACAAAAGAGGAAAAAAATTACCGTGAGATGTACATAGAACCATATGGCTTACGTACTCATTGTACTTAAGCCAGGTGGACTAGCTGAAGCAATCAGAATTCTTGATGATTGAAGCTACTAATTACTAAGCTCCGTCCAGTCCAGGCAAAATAAAATTGGACAATCTGAGATTTCTTTTTTGGACTACTACATGTTTATCACCAAAGAGAGTGAACACCAGTAATAGTGCTTGAGAAATATTTAGCTAATATTCTCTTGTTTGCAAATTTGCGAGAATCCCATCAGTTCTTGTGACATGGAAGGGGAACATAGATGATATGATATCTATGAATAATAATAGGTTAACTAATTAATTCAGTAAATAATTCTATCCAACAAGCAAGTAAAGATAGTTTACCACCATATATATTATTTGAGAAATGTCATGCCAAATATACCACTTTTATTATTCTCTGCGGGTTTGACTAAACACTAACAATTGGAATTTTAATAGCCATGAAATCTGGAGATGTTCAAAGAAGGACAATGAGCTGACATTATCATTATTATGTGAGTCTGTGTGGTTGCGAAGAAGTCTAGAAGATTTTAGGAATCCTCAAATACAATCCCTTTGACAAGTTAACTCACAATTAAATTTGCAGGTGCTTATCGGGATGGGTTACAGAAGCATGTGGAAAATCAGGGTAAAACAGGAATCTATATGCCTTTGGATTATGTGAGTAGACTAAATTTTCCTGTTTGCTGTTATTACTCATGAACTGATAACAGACTGAGGTATTGGTGAAAGGATGTTCGTTTAATTTACTGATGCTATATTCGACTATTCCTATAGATATACAACAAGATTCTATTTGCAACAAGCTGGGTTCAAAATATCACCCGGATATCTATGAAGATCTTCTGTAGTGTGGATGTTCTATTGATCATTTACATGTGTTGAAATTCTTTTTATGAAGATCTTCCACAATTCTCGAGCTTACATAGCCTATATATACATGCGTTTGTGTAATCTGAGATATTACTTCAGTAATCTGGCAAAAACTGTAGAAATCATCAAGAAAGATTGGCTTTTCTGCTCATAGAGGGTCTCTGAAACAGTTCCTAATTATTTCATGTCATTCTTAGAATATATATTTACCTGCAATCAGTTGATGGCATCTGTATGTTTAGGATTTTTCTTATTGCCTGATGCTACATCAGAAGCATTCATTTTTTCCCATCTGCAACTCATTTGCCTCTGTTGCTAATAAAATGTGCATTATATTTGCCCTGTTATGAAGGGAAAATACGCATATTTGTCAGGCTGGTAGTTAGCTACAATGGCCTTACCATTACACAGTGCGAGAGTAAGTATTCTTAAATTCTTATGCTAACAGTAATATATTTTGATCCTTATCTATGGTTCAGAAGGTATGTTCAAGATTGAAGTTAATTAATTGTTTTTATTAACAAACTTTTCAGTGCATCTGAGAATAAACATGATATCAACGCCATAAAATTGTACAAAGAAAAACAGAAGTTTGTGGAAAAAATAGGACGACAAATTTGCTGATCAAAATTTTAGCTAGGTTGAAGAAATATGCATAACCATAAAATTCACTTGAGAAATAACCTCACAACGATTAAAGTGTGGAGCACTTCTATGTACTTTTGGAAGGCCTTCCAACACCCGTAGTCCAGTACAGATGACCCCCCCCCCCCCTGCCTCTCCAAAAGAAAAGGCCACCAACCATAGCCTCGCGCAGCCACCGCCCACAAAACCAAAATAGGAGAGGGGGAAAAGCTCTGCGGGAACACCATGATATCCTGCGAGTAGGCCCATACAGATCTAATCCGTGGGGCACACGTTGACAAATGGGCCCATAACTGCCCCCAACCCCAGAACCACTAGAGGCCAAGAATTCGGGGGAGCTTAGGAACTCTAAGGGATGCTTGAGCTCGCGGTGTTCCCCTTCTCGTTTCTTGTATCCATATCTCTTTGCTAGCTGTTGCATTCCCGTTAGGAAAATAATGGAAATGGGGGGAAAGCTTGATAAAAGAAGCTTATTAGGCTTCTGGCACATCTCTATCACATCGATGATTTGTTGTCTTCTTCGGTGAGAGATTGTACTATGCTAGAATAGAGGCATCAAAACATAATTTAGGACGATTACCCTCTCGAATGGATCATTCTCAAGTTCATATTTGTTGTTATAACTGCAATTTTCTTTCATCCTCATCCCTTAAAAAAGTCAACCAAGTGGTTGATAGTTAACAAAAGTTTAAGGGTTTCACCTTTATAGTTCTGCAAAATGGAAAATGTCTTTTCCTGATGAGAGGCATTCCATGTCATTTTTGGCCAATGGGTTTGTCTCCTCTCAGCTTGACCAAATGTTGGCTTTCCAATTCAAGTTTGCTTTTAATTTGTTTTCTACTATTATATTATGTATCTGATGAGACAACCACAAGAGAGTAAAGGTAATAAAAAGTATTCTTTAAGGATGGACAAATTTAATCAACATCCTTTGTGACTATACAAGTAAATATTTATGAGGGAAGCCATCTCCGTTCTATCTAGAAAGCGCGATCCCGAGCGCTCCCATCCCATGGAAAACAAGGCCCCCGCGTCGCCCTCCCCCTAGGGCGACTTGGGCGGAGCCCAGAAACTTAGCCGCCACCGCTGCGAACTCCCTCCTTCTCTCCCTCTGCTGCCGCCGGAGGACATCGTCGGGCTAAGCCCGGGGGTCGACGGTGGTGGCGGGGGATCTCCTCTCTCTCGCGTCTTCGGGGTGGGGCGGGCCCCAAGGCATGTGGTGGCGTGTCCGATCTGGGATCTGCAGCGCGGCGGATGGCTGCGACAGGCGGCGGGAGACCAACACGTCCTCGGACGGCTGGCTTGGCACGGCAGGCGGCCCAGTCACGGGCTCCGGGCGCAGCGGCTGGCCCTTTGAGCGGCGGCGGCGGCGGCGGGCGGCAGCGGCCGGCTTGGCTGCGGTGGCATGCATGCTGCCTTTAGGTCGGCGATGGCGGCATGGAGGGCCTGGTGGTCTCATCGGCGGCACCTCCGATCAGATCTGTTCTGATCGGTGCAGCCGGAGGTGGTGGTCATCTCTTCCGTGAGAGGTGGTCGGCCTGAGGCTAGGTGTTCGGATCTCGGGATCCGTCATCTAGTACCTGCTGCGAGTCGGGGAGACGTAGTTGCGAGTGAAAACCAAGCCGACGGCGGGCGATGGCGGTGTTCCGCGTTGTTACCTTGATGAAGGCATCGCCATGTGACTACCGTCGAACCACTCGTACTGATCCGGGGAAAACCCTAGGATCTGGTCTTCCATATCGGACGATGGCGGCATTGCGGTGTCGTTTCTCTCTTGGGAGCATCGTTTGTAGAGCAACGCCGGAAGATAGAGGCAGGAGGTGGAGCAGCTTCATATTGCACGGAGCTTCGGTGGAAATGTCAAGTCATGCCTGGCCGACAGGTGCTACGTTTTTTCATGCTTGTTTGGCAGGTGCTACGCACGACAGATCTTCCAAAGACTTCAAGCTGTGTCGGCTGGTGGTACTGTGGCGGCGTGGCGCTGAGGTGTACCAGCGGCGACCGCGACGTGCTCAGCAGTTCACGCGCAGGGAGGTGGTGCCGTTTGGCGTCGTGGTGGCATTGACGGTAGCTAAATCACCGAGCAAGGTTGATGCGTCAGTACAGCTCTGAAGATGGAGTGGTGGCAGTTGGCGGCGGCGGCCTCTGAGAGCACGTCGGACCAGTGTGTGCCCCATACCAGGCAAGTGGCTTGGTTGGGGCCTCAAGTCTTAGATGTTAGGTTTGGCTGCGAGGTCTATTTGGTATTAGCCTAGACTATCAGCATCCCTGCATCAACTGGATAGAAGTAGGGACAGTGGTTGCCTAGACGGTGGCTTCAGACTTACTATTGTATTTCTTTATAAGGTCTTTGTGAATAATTAATAAAGTGACTATATGCATCGCCCAGATGCAGAGGCCGAAGATCCTCCTCCTTTTCCAAAAAAAGTATATATTTATGAAAAATCCTATCATTATATTATAAAAACATATGTACGGCAACACGTCACTGTAATGGTGTGGTAGACTTTGAAATGGGCGATGGCACCCTTTTTTTTGCGGGCGGGACGCTCGCAACCTTGAGAACGAATAAAAAATCGCCATGTTTCTTTAGACTCCTTATCACTGTCGAGTCCAATTTTAAATCAAACTCAACAAACACGAAATTTGCTGAATTTCCGATAGAATGAACTCGGCAAAATTTAGGAACACAGCACAAAACCAGATTCTAATAGTGAAAGAAAATTTGGGCACGAAACTCTCATTTTCATTCATGAATGAGCGACAATGCGTGGGCTAACGGTAGCGATAAATCTATAGATGCGCCTGAGGGATACGTGTGGGTGGGGGGCTGATGGGTGCGAGACGAGTGATGCAGCTGGGCATTGCATGCATGTGAAATTTCCAAAAGATCATTGCAGCTCAAGGGTAAAATTATCCAAACCCTGCAAAAGAAATCATCCAATTGGTATATGTTCCTAGTCTGATACGCTACATTAATCTTTATTTTTAATGGAGCAGTTGGTGAATAGTCCGCACGGTTTATTTTCGCTGGTTTATTTTCATCATCCTCCCACCACCCCCTCTCACTATTTTCGTCTGGTTTTTTTTCGTCTCCTCTCCCCACCCCACCCCACGCACGCAAAAAAAAAAAACCACCAGTCACGAAACACCCCTCGATCCGCTCCTCACGAGTCACGATCCCCTCGTCCCCTCCTCTCGATCCCCTCGTGCGATCTTCCTGACACCGTCGTCGTCGCCGCAACCACTCGGACGCCTCCGCCTTCTTGGATCTATCGCTGTCATCGTGGATCCGCCACCGACGTCGTTGCGGAACCCCTCAGACGCCTCCGCCTTCCTGGATCCATCGCTATCATCGCGGATCCACCTCTTCCTCCTCCGTTGCCGCCCCTCCGCCCCACCTGCCGGAATCGACCTCATCCAGTGCGCCTACCTGGTCGAGGCTCCCTACTCGTCGGCCGCCACCGCCGCCGGAGCAGGGAGTGTCCGTGGCCGCGGCGCGAGCGCGTGAGGTGCTGCCCGGGCCCGATTCTCCCCAGATCAGAGGCAGGTGAGCTTCGTCCGCGGATTGGTTGGTGGAATTTCGTAGGGTGTTTGCGTAATCTCTGGCGAGATGGGTTTCCCGCCGACGGCCGAGGCCTCCCCGGCTGGGATTTCTGCGGTGGGTTTTGGGGCGATTCTGTGGGCAATTTTGCGTTGTTTTTGCTGTTCGCTTCGGCATCTCCTGGCGTGTTTTCGCTCCATCCTTGGAGGATATCTCCTCTCTCTCTCTCTCGGTCCGTGGTTCGGTCGCGTCTAGGAGGTTTGTGGGCGCGTTTTTGGGTTGCTCTCGGAGAAGATGCGATGGGGAATTTTGAGGCGCTCTGACTTGCACGTTTTAGAGGGTTTCTTCTCTATGAGCATATGTGTGCTTCGTCCGCTTTGATTTGTAGAACCAGTTCCCGTCAAAGATTTTGTTGCGAGGCTTGCCTGCGCGCTTGAGACTCTGAGATTTATGGGTCTAAGTCGTTTCACTTACTGAGGTTCTGGGGGGATTTCACCCATGATTTTTGTGCGTCTCGATCTCTGATGAGATGTTCCCTCGGTTGCGTTTCTGCTATCTGCTGTTACGACTTTGGCATGGATTTTTGTCGCATGTTTCCCCTTGCCTCTCCGATTAGTATCTGCGACTTTTTTTATTTTAGCAAATTTCTTCTTTGTTTCCGGTATTGGATTAATTCTGCTATCGACTTGCGGATCTTATCTAACACGCTATTTCTTACATTGCTATGGACAACAAAGGGTTTTGGCTATAGGCCATCAAAATTCATCTTTTTTTTACAGTTCGTTGGAAAATTCAGTTCTGGTGGATTTGGATGCGTGAGTGGTTTGATCTTCTGAGTTTTCGGTCTTTTGTCTCTTTAGAATTTGAACAACTGGGTAGGTTCCTTGAACATTTGTGTAAAATTGATGTTTCCTTTGGTCTTGAGTTGTTTCCCGCTTGTGTTTTTGTGCTTTTACAGGTCCCTTTGGTGAGGACGTGGATGGAAGTCCTTCCTCCATGGATCGACGTTTTCAGGGCAGCGGAAGAGCCGCCGGCGACATCTTTGAGGGCAGACGTGCCGATCTGTCAGAAACCGGCAGCCGTGGATGGTAGACGAGAGAGCTCTGCTCCTATCGACGGGCAAGATGGATGCACCTAGGTGGGAAAATCAGAATCTACCATTTTGCTTGTGATTGCTACATTAATAATGCTGGGATCAAAGTAACTTAGGATCAGTATATTGCCGGCAATTCCCTTGGGCATGATAGCAATGGAAACTGGTCGAGTTTTGAATGTACGTACTACTGGAGGGATGTTGTGATTACGATTGATCTAAGCCAGTGCACACATTGATGTCTCATTCGGCATAAAGCATATGGATTCATTAATTTTCTGAAGTATTCTCCTTGGATATATTTAATGGAGTCGTTTGTTGCTTCCTTCTCCTCTCTGAATTCAACATTTGGTTCAGCAGTGCCCACAACCTTCCAGGTTTGCAGGAGTTTCTGTGTATGTTACCACATAGGACCAGGGATTTCAGAAGGGCTGGTCAGTACACAGTAGTTCTTAACCTATATATGTATAATGTACACTAGAATTATTTGTGGAGCTATACCTTTGCACACAGTTGTTCTTTACCTATATACAATTCGGCTATTGATACTTGCGTCCTATACGTTTACGTTACAACTGAAACTTAGAATTACTGGTTGCTGAATGGCATGCATGAAAAATTGAACTCATGTTTTTTACTTGTTCCTTTTTGAAGTATTTGATGGAGAACAATGATTTCATGGTGATTGGGATAATCAGTCCACCTGGTCTGGCAAGTCAACCACCGCGAACGATCATCATGGATACGACAGAAGCTCCCCTTTAACTGCATTCATCTACTCATATGGTTCCATTGTACTTAAATTGCGGTTCCCTTTTTACTTATACTATGGTTCCTTCTACCTTTTGTCTTGCCAGTAACCAATAATTGATCAATATTTTCTGCTGCTCTGGCATTTTCTTCGTATCTGTCTATGATATTTTACTGGTCTTATCAGAAGGGAATAATGATTTTGCCATGTGGGAGCCCATGCTTACAGTAAGTTGTCTGGCTATAATTTCTATGTACACACTTCTTTAGGGAATTATAATCATTTGTTTCTGGTAGTGTATCTCATTGGACTTGATGCATTATGTTCTAACATTTTGAGAATGGAATTGTTCCATATATTCTATACTAACGAAAACGTTTGGCATTAATCTGTGTTCATTTAACTAAAATATGGTGACTGCACCCTATAGCTAAAAGTGATATTTGCCAATATTGTGGAAAGCTGAAATGAGTGTTGTACTGTATTTTTACAGGTTACTTTGCTGTAGTGAAATACCAGACCCATCATTTTAATCTTCATTTTCTTCGCCGAACAAGGGAAAATAAAATTGATAACCTCATCAGGCAGTGAAGATTGCATGGCCAGTCTCTGTTTTGTGCATGCTAGGTGAGCATGATGAACTGTTATACTTGCCTTACGAGTATTTTTCCTTTAATCCGATTCTCACTTATATTTCTGTGAATAAATAAATCTTTTCATTTTATTGTTGGGAAAAAAAGTCCCTGTAATCCTTCCGGTCACAGCCTAATGTGGGCTGCATTCCTTAGCATGTGCCTGATCCTTACAGAGTTTGACGGCAGCTACTAGACTTCATGATTTGGCAAATAGTATATATATTTAAGGGTGAATAAGGACATTTAATCGTTTCATATACCATGAACAGCATAAAAAGCAGATTGAGCATGTGGAGATATTTAAGCGTGCATAGTTGATACATTTTCCTTTGTTGATCATTTGCTTGATGATTGTTCTGCGGATTGGAGTTTGTTCTCAAACCAGTATTTTTTGGTGTGTGCATTCGCCACATCATGTGACATTGCATGGGGCATCAGTAGCGACCCACACACTGGCGCAAGGATGTGAAGATGGGTACATCAAGTGCATACCAGCCAGAAGACATCACCTCATTTCTCCAAACTGTGAGTATTGTTGTCATGTACATATTTTTGGGTGTGCACCAAGCATTAGATGAATTGCCTTCAAGAGCCTCATGGTCAACTGCATGTGCCCTGTGTGTCTGCAACTGCATACTTGCTGTCTGAAATTCATCACGAGTTAGGCTTTAGGAGAAGATATTTCCTTGAGAATTTTAGAGATAAATGATAGAATTTTGGTGCTACTAAGAAAGGATATGTTACTTTTAAAGCTTTGTGTTTGCCTGATTATGCGAACCGATACCTACTACCTAGAAGTTCAACAGTCAAGATCCAATGTAAACGGTAGTAATTGAGGATCTCAAAAATAGGCATCACAAAAATCTGTCAATAATGACAACGCTTGGCCAAAAGGCTAAAGAAGAAAACCTGTAGATACTTTTGGTTTGCCGATTCCAAGCTGAGAGTGAAAAAAATATATTTACACGTTACTAATTCATGTACTTCTAGAAGTAATGTTACTGGAAAATTTGCACAACCATCATGATTTTGGTACTTTTCACGTGCCCCTCGAATTCGATGAGTACACTGGTCGGTTAAAAAAATGATAACATTATTTCCTTCATAGTGGTTATGTTTCTCTATATTTTCTACTTCATCTGAATCCTAGAGTTGTAAGATTGTAAAAAATATTCTTCGATCAATTTGAGCCATAAACTTCCCATCCTGCTATTCTTTCTGTAGGGCATGCAATTCTGTTCCCATTAAGAACTGACATGCGGCCATATTCTCTCTACTGTTACTCAAGGTATGTTAAATATGAGAGTTGTACATTATCTAACGGTTCTAATTGGGTGATAACGGCTGGAGTTTATTTTTATTTTTGTTTACACATCCTTAATTTTTATTTGCCGTTGTAGTTACCTTCCAATGCATATACAATGCCCAACCTGATGGTTGTATTGCAATTCAGTCAATCATCTTTCTTCTATCAAACACATAAATCTGAAATCACACATACAGCGGAGGGCTACAACACCAATGGCGTGTCAGTGCATGCCTTACATTATAATAGTCTGACGGTCTTTGTTTTACTGTCTCTTCAGTATAAAGCACAACCCATCACCTCTATTTTCAGTGAGAGCGACTATTTAGAATCCTCCCTCCATATTAAATCGATTGATATGATTTATTTTTCTTAAAAGGCTTTGTTTGATGTAGATATTGAAATTGACATTGCCAAACTTGTAATATGAAAATAACGCTCAACTATTGGACCTTTCTTTCAACATATCTTTGCTGGCCTCCGTTTAGTATAGTTTTTGTTAGCTTGTTCATTTCTTGATTGGTGCTTGGCATCACAGGTGCATGTGGGAATGCCCTACAGACTGATGAACATGCATCATAGGAACCACCAAAGCATGAAGGGAACAACCAGTATGGATTGGGAACAACAAGATGAACAGGCTTTTGTTGGCATTCTTGCATAAATTGAAGATTTTGCAGCATTTGGTTGCATCTAAACTGACTTCTATTTGAACCATAGATTGATGAGTGATTTGTTGCATTCTTCACTTGCACAAACTATGTCTATTTGAACCAAATTTGTTGTTCAATGGTCTGATTAAATACAGCTCTGGAAAGGAATCGCAGCAGGCTTAGGGTATCATGGCCACAAAGAATTATTGTTAATGGAAAGTTATTTTAACTCTGGTGAGGAGCCGACATTACTGCAAGTGCTTGCGTAGGCACAAGGTCTATTTAAATGGGGATGATTCTTTGGTCTAATAGCATGAGAGATGAAAGTTTGAAGTGAATTCTATAGTAATGTGTTTTAAATCTCTACTTGTAAGTTCAAACAAATGTCCTAATTTATCAACATAGTAAATAAATCATTTGTGCTATAAGTACTCCATTTTTTATGTATAACTTGCTCGGCTTACCAAAGCAGGAAGGTCACTAGCATTTTGTTTAGAGGGAATAATCCAAAGTGGACAAAATTGCATGAATGCATTTCTCTTTAGAAACGAAATTGCCAACTACTTGGCCATTCGCCTACAAAATTGGGGATGAGATTTAGTAATTGAATTGGCACGATGTGTAATTGTTCTGCAAATTGGGAGGGTAGATGGTGGGTAGATGGTATATAACCTTTTTATTCTATTATGTGGGATTACGATTTATTCCGTGTAGATTGGAAGGATAGATGGTAAAGAGCATGTACTGTCCCTGGTCGTCCGTTTGATGTTTGAACACGTTACGTATGAGGGATAAAGGAGCTTCGACCTTGGAGACAATCATAATCGTTTGTCTTATTTATATATATATACATTGTAGCCCGTAGTAATGCACGGACGTTTTACTAGTATAAATAAATAAAGCAGATCGACAGATCCAAACCCTGTATGTCGGTAAATATGTTACAGTTAAAGGACTAGAATGTGAAACAGAAATATAGTGTGTCAGCAGATCGACAGATCATGTGAGACACCTGCTAAATTTCCCTCACTCCTACTCGTCCTCCCCCGACTCCAAACCCTAACAACCAAAAATCCTCCAAAATCTATTCGGCGGCCGCACCGCAGGCAGAGGCGACGATGCCGGCGAAGCTTGTGCGGGAGCTGGGCGAGATGGAGGAGCTCGTGGAGGAGATCCTCACCCGCCTCCCGCCGGACGAGCCAGGTAATCTCCTCCGCGCCTCCCTCGTCTGCAAGCCATGGCGCGGCCTCCTCGCCAGCCACGGCTTCCGTCGCCGCTACGGCGAATTCCACCGAACACCTCCCATGCTCGGCTTCCTCCACGACTGGCCGAAAACCCGCGCCGAGTTCTTCCCCACCACGGATTTCCGCGCGCGCGGTCCCGACCACAAGCACCAATATTCCGTGAAAGATTGTCGCCACGGCCGCATCCTCCTTTCGTACAAGGATGACAATCAGCCGATCTTCGTCGTCTGGGACCCCATGACGGGCGGCCAAACGGTGCTGTGCCGCCCCGAGATGTCGGGGGCGAGCAGATGGCAGGCCTCGGTGCTCTGTGCCGCGGACAGCTGCAGCCACGGTGACTGCCATTCGGGTCCCTTCGTCGTGGTTTTTGTCACCCTTGACGAACAAGAGGGGGTCGCCACGGCGTCCGCGTACTCGTCGGAGACGAGTACTTGGTGCTCTCCGGCCTTAACTGCCATTGCTCCTTTTGAGGAAGAAATCGACTTCTATGACTCGCCTAGTGTTCTGGTTGGAGACGCGCTCTATTTCCTCGTTTTCCGGGAGCAGGATGACGAGGTTATTGAAGATAGTATTCTCAAGTACGATCTGGGCAAGTCTTGCCTGTCGGAGATTCTTCTGCCGGAAGAAGAGGTCGAGCGTGCCAGCAACAATCCTATCCTCATGGTGGGGGAAGACGGCAGGCTGGGGATCGCACACCTCTTCTTTTACTGCCTCTCTGTCTGGTGGAGGGAGGTGGATCCCGATGGAGTAGCGTCGTGGACGCAACGGATAGACATCGACCTCAAGACTGATCTTTTTCCCCTTGGCAATTTTTCGATACCACCAGAGTTGGGTGGCTCTGTCGAGGGCACTGGTATCATTTTTGTAATCTCAAAAGTTGGCACCTACATGATTGATCTCAAGTCACAAACCTCGAAGAAGCTCTCGAGCAAGTTGTATCAACATCCAAATGTTAGATGGTCCCTCTTTCCCTACGTTAGCTTCTACTATCCACCAGGTACTACCTTAAAAGCTTAACTATGCTTATATGTTCTCTCCTAGTTGTAATTTGTGTATAAGTGTTTTTTTACTGTAACACATTTCAGTTAGTGTCACAGATAAAAGTAGTGAGTTTCTAATCAGACTGTAAGATGATTTCTCATCCTACTGAATAATTCTTTCTTTGTTTAGCGGTGGCTGGTGTTGTGGCTGAAGCATCAAGTGAAGCTGGACACGGGAATGAGGAAACATAACTCTCAAGCAATGGAAGTTCAGTTTGCTGTTTTGGTGTTGCCTTTGGTTTGATTTCCATGTTAGATGGATGATGGGAGAGTAGTGTGAGTTGGATGGGTGATGGGAGTTGTGTTATATCTTGTTAGAAATTAAGAACCCGTCTCTGATTTTTATAGCCATGCTATTGATGTTTTAGTTGTTCAAACCCTGATTTCATTAAGCAGGGGAAAGTTGCCTTTTGTGTAAAATTTGGCTGCAAGTTGTATGCATAATTATACATTGCTCTATAAAGGAAGTTGTGTATTTAGATTGTGCTAGCTACATACTGTTGTGCATGGATCAGACAGTAATGTAATAATATAATGACCCTCCCAGCTATGACACGCTCACAGATGAGAAGCTTGCTCACATGCCTGGTTGAGGATCAGCGGTGGCCTCTTTTGCCTCTTGTATCTCCAGCTATAAGCATGACTTATGCAGATCTGGGAAAGAAGAGAAGATGACGAATCTACGGGAAGTGTTTGGTCAAGAAGAAGAAGATCAAGGTGATTTTCTCTCTCGCCAACAAAATCAAGTTTGTTACTGCACTTTGATGTGATGGTTTGTGGTAAAGCAAACATGAGTTTGCATACTTTCACTGTCAAATTCCGGACTGTTTTTAATAGTTTTGTAGGAAAAATCTGTGCCTTCTGCCCTGATCAGTAGATTTGTCACTGTTGCTATTCTCATGCCTATAGTTGGATGCCCTACTTGGAGTGATTTTGGCTAGCAATTTGAGCGCTATGCAAATTTTGGGTGGTCAAGTGTTTCAGGACAAAATAATATAATATAATTCAGTAACAAAGGAAACATATATAATAAATACAGCTGCACCTTTCTACTGTTTTTCTAGATTTATTTTAACATAAAGGCTAAAGAGACACTATATAGGAATATTAGCATATGTTTGTCTTGTTTTTTGTTTTTTAGGGAAGGCCGTCAAATAATCGACATATGTTTGTCTTGTTGGTTGCACCTATAAAGTGGACTTTTGGACAACGGGGGCATTGGAGCCCGTTTTATTGACCACCCCAAAATAAGTGCTTAAAAGTTTTGAAATATTTTGAATTTTTTCACATGAATACGCATGTATGAGGTCTAAGTACCTGTGAAATTTCGTTCAAATAATCAACATATGTTTGTCTTGTTGGTTGCACCTATAAAGTGGACTTTTCGACAACGGGGGCATTGGAGCCCGTTTTATTGACCACCCCAAAATAAGTGCTTAAAAGTTTTGAAATATTTTGATTTTTTTCACATGAATACACACGTGTGAGGTCTAAGTACCTGTGAAATTTCATCCAAAAATATGTTGTATTGTATGATGCGCAAAAAAGACAAAATTTTGTCCCAAAATCAACAAAAACAAGCCCCAAATTTGCATGAAATTTGTCTTTTTTCTATCTCTCACATGCAAGCACGTATATTTGTAGCGACCAGACCTCAAACGGTCCAATCTCCGTGCTCCGGTGTCATCCCTGGATCAGTAATGCTGACACCACACAGTACTTAAAGGATTTATAACAGAGTAGCAATCACACACTTATTACATCGAGTCTCAAAAAAGAACTTATTACAGTAAATATGGCTTAAGGCCATCTAATAACGATAACAGAGGAAGGCTTGGAAGATAAGTGAGTCCATCAACTCCAACGGCATCACTGAGTATAGAACCACGACCTAAAGGCACCCTACTCGTCGTCTGAAAAGTCTACAACATGAATGTTGCAGCCCGAAATGGGTCAGCACATGGAATATGCTGGCAAAGTAACACATGGAGAGCAATGAAGGAATAAGACTATACTATATGCATATTTGGCTGGTGGAAAACTCTATGGTTACAGTTTTGCGTAAAGCCAATTTTTCCCTACTTCAAAGGAATAAATTTTATTTAACTATCGTGGTAGTTGTTAAACATTGAGAGTGTAGACACCCTCTCAATCCCAATTAAACATCATCATTAAAACCCAACAAAATTAATTTAGAGTAACATGATGAGATTCACATGATAATCCAAGTACTAGATACTCAAGATGTTCATAACCGGGGACACGGCTAACCATGATTAGTTTATACACTCTGCAGAGTTTGCGCACTTTTCCCCACAAGACTCGATCTTCTCCGTTGGATTTCTCGCACTACCTGGTGTTTGAGAAACGGATGACCGAGACATAGTCTTTCAGAAGCGCTTGCACCTTACGAACGGGTAGACCGTACCAACCTACATCCCCTACATCTGCTAGTCTACCACTTTAAGAGTTCGCACGACTTAATCAACTATGCTAGAGCCCATAGTAGCTTGTGGCCGCACACGGAATTTTCTAGTATGAATAATCTCATGATCCCTTTGAGTCTGGGCGGCGGTCCAAAAGAAAAACAGGCAATCGCTGAAATACCCAGGTGCCCCAATCCATCCAGATGTGTATTTAAGTTGCCACCTTAGATAAACCATTAATTTAACAAACTCATATCTGTCATGGATTTCACTCACTCAATCCACGTCTACTAACATAGCATGGCATAATAAGCAAACGTAGAAGTAACTCCCAAAGGTTTGATAAATAACAGGTAATAGGTACTACTTCATCTACTTCCCAAACCCATAATTTAATTAGATCCTAATCATGCAATGTGTGAGGGTTGATCTAATGCAATAAAAACTGGGTAGTAGGAGGTATGATCAAAGTGTTACTTGCCTTGCTGATGATCCGCAAAACCTAGCGATTCGAAGTAGCAAGCGGCGCACTCCGGGTACTCTATCGCAAATAAACAAGCACACAATAAGTAATCAACTAATGCACGGGTAAAACTCAAATAAGAGATCTAACCAGAAAGTTCAACTTAAGAACTCCGGTTGGCAAAAAGAATCAAATCGAACGAAGCAACGAAAGACAAACGACAAAATAAACAAGCTTCGTTTACTATTCTGGATCTAGGTCAAATTTTACAGAGGCAAAAACTTGTTTGAGTTGGTTAAACGGAAAGAGGGTTTCGAGACGAAACTCCAGGCGCTTGAATCGCCTGATTTCGATAAATGAGCGAAAAGTTAAACTAAAACGAAAATCGGATCAGAAATCGCGATTAAAAAAATCGCGGATTTAATCTGAGAAAAAGAAAAACGATGAACAGATTAATGAACGAACGTTCGTTATCTGGAACTAAACGATGAACGCGTTCGTTAAAACGAAAGGATGAGCGAACGCTCGCTAAATAAATAAACCAGAGAAAAACCGATTTATTTTAGAAAAAAACGAAAACTAGGGTTTTCTAAAAAAAAGGGATCGGTTTTTCTCAGAAAACCGGTGGCGGCGGCTACCTCGGCTCGGGCTCCGGCGGGGCTCCGGGCGGCGGCGGGTGGTGCGGGGCGGCGGCGGCAGCAGGCGGCCGCAGCGGCGTGCGGCGGGCGGCCGCAGCGGCGTGCGGCGGGCGGCGGCAGCGGCGTGCGGCGGTGCGGGCGGCGGCTGGCAGCGTGGGGTGCGGCGGCGGTGGTTCGGGGCTCCAGGGGGGGCTCCGGTAGGGGTTATAAAAGGGGAGCGGCCATGGCTTGGGGAGGGGGTCGGCGACGGCGTCCCCGGCTCGGACTACCGAGTCCGGCGGCGGCACGGCGTAGGAGGCGGCAGCTCCTGGTGGGCCGGCCTGGCTCGGCTGGGCCTTTGGCCCAGTCGGGCGCGGGTCTCTTTTTTCTAATAAATTTAAACTAAGAAAAATTCTAGAAAAATAAATAAAAATCTAAAAATACCAAAACAAATTTTCACCGTCTAAATAAAATAGTTAGAACAGGATGAACATTTTCTTGGCCCTAAATGCTATTTTTGAAAACGTGCAATTTTTCCTAAATTCAAATAAAATAGCAAATGAAACCAAAATAAAATCTTATTTGATTTTATTATTAAATCCTTAATATTACTTTATTTTGCGAAAGTCATTTTTATTCCCTCTCTCATATTTTTGTAATAGAAATAATTGAAAATAAAATAAATAAAATCAAAAGATCCTATTTTCAAAATTTGAGAAAACTCAAATATGAAAATAACGAAACTCCCAACTCTCTCCGAGGGTCCTTGAGTTGCGTGAAATTTCTAGGATCAGCCAAAATGCTATAAAATATGATATGCAATGATGATTTATTGTATAACATTCCAAATTAAAAATTTGGAATGTTACAAACCTACCCCCCTTAAGATGAATCTCGCCCTCGAGATTCAGGTTGGCTAGAAAATAGGTGAGGGTGGTCCTTCAGCAAATATTCCTCTCGTTCCCAGGTGGCTTCATCCTCCGTGTGGTGGCTCCACTGAACTTTGCAAAACTTGATAACCTTGCTGCGGGTGACTCGGCTGGCATACTCAAGTATCTTGACTGGTTTCTCCTCATAGGTCAAATCACTGTCCAACTGAATTGCTTCCGGCGGCACTGTGTCTCTCAGTGGTATTTCAGCCATCTCCGCGTGGCACTTCTTCAACTAGTAAACATGGAACACGTTGTGAACTCCTGAAAATCCTTCGGGCAATTCCAACTTGTAGGTTACTTCTCCCATACGCTCCAAAACTTTGTATGGTCCTACAAAACGTGGTGCTAACTTTCCCTTAACTCCAAAACACTTAACTCCTCGAAGTGGAGATACTCGAAGGTAAACTCTGTCTCCGACTTCGTAAATTGTCTCCTTGCGTTTAGAATCTGCGTAGCTCTCCTTCCTGAACTGTGCTACCTTGAGCCTATCGCGAATCAATTTCACCTTCTGTTCAGACTCCTTAATCAAATCCGGTCCAAACAACTGGCGGTCTCCAACTTCATCCCACAATAATGGGGTCCTGCACCTCCTTCCGTACAAGGCTTCGAAAGGGGCCATCTTCAAACTGGATTGATAACTGTTGTTATAAGAGAACTCTGCATATGGCGAATTCTCGTCCCAACTAGATCCATAATCTAGCGCACATGCTCTCAGCATATCCTCCAAAATCTGATTGACTCTCTCGGTCTGTCCATCTGTCTGCGGATGGAAGGTTGTACTAAAATCTAGCCTGGTACCCAAAGTTTCATGCAACTGATTCCAGAATTTTGAGGTAAACTAGGTTCCTCTATTTGATACAATGCTTCTTGGAACTCCATGCAAACACACGATCCTGGTCATGTATATCTTTGCTAACTTGGCACTGGTATAGGTAGTCTTCACTGGGATGAAATGAGCTACCTTTGTCAAACGATTGACTACAACCCAAATTGAGTCATAGCCTGAACGTGTTCTGGGCAATCCTGTGATAAAATCCATGCCTAACTTATCCCACTTCCATTCGGGTATCGGCAATGGCTGTAGCAAACCTGCTGGCTTCTGATGCTCTGCCTTTACTCTCTGACATACATCACAAACTGCTACATACTCTGCAATGTCCTTCTTCATTCCGGTCCACCAGAAGGTATCCTTCAAATCCAAATACATCTTGGTATTTCCTGGGTGAATCATGGGCCTCTTGCAGAATTAACTTCCTGATCTCCGGGTCATTAGGCACATAAACACGGTCTTCAAATCATAAGGTATCGTGCTCATCCTCACGAAATCCTTTAGCTTTTCCTTTACGCATTTTCTCCTTAATAGAAGCAATCTCCTTGTCAGTCCTTTGAGCTTCTCTGATCTTATACATCAAAGTAGATTGAATCTCCAATGCTGCTATATAGCCTCTCGGGACTATCTCTAAACATAGCTCACGAAGATTTTCGGCTAACTCCCTTGGTAAATCTCCCGTAATTAAGGTGTTGACATGACTTTTACGGCTCAACGCGTCAGCTACTACGTTAGCCTTTCTGGGATGATAATGCAATTGTTGGGGAACGCAGTAATTTCGAAAATTTTCCGACGCACACGCAAGATCATGGTGATGCATAGCAACGAGAGGGGAGAGTGTTGTCTACGTACCAACGCAGACCGACTGCGGAAGCGATCACACAACGTAGAGGAAGTAGTCGTACGTCTTCTTCCCGATCCGACCGATCCAAGCACCGTTACTCCGGCACCTCCGAGTTCTTAGCACACGTTCAGCTCGATGACGTTCCTCGGGCTCCGATCCAGCAAAGCGTCGAGGAAGAGTTCCGTCAGCACGACGGCGTGATGACGATCTTGATGTACTACCGACGCAGGGCTTCGCCTAAGCACTGTAACGGTACGATCGAGGTGGAATTTGGTGGTAGGGGGCACCGCACACGGCTAAGGAACGATCTCAAGGATCAACTTGTGTGTCTTGGGGTGCCCCCTGCCCCCGTATATAAAGGTTGGAGGAAGGGGGCCGGCCGGCCAGGGAGAGGGAGGCGCAGGGGAGTCCTACTCCCACCGGGAGTAGGACTCCTCCCTCCAATCCTAATCCAATTAGGACTCTCGGGGGGAAAGGAGAGAGAGGGGAGGCCGGCCCCTTCTCCTAGTCCTACTAGGACTTGGGGAAGGGGGGGGGCGCGCGGCTAGGCTGTGGGCTGCCCCTTCTCTCTTTTCCACTAAGGCCCAATAGGCCCATTAGTCTCCCGGGGGGTTCCGGTAACCCTCCCGGTATTCCGGTAAAATCCCGATTTCACCCGGAACACTTCCTGTGTCCAAACATAGGCTTCCAATATATCAATCTTTACGTCTCGACCATTTCGAGACTCCTCGTCATGTCCGTGATCTCATCCGGGACTCCGAACAACCTTCGGTACATCAAAATGCATAAACTCATAATAACTGTCATCGTAACGTTAAGCGTGCGGACCCTACGGTTCGAGAACAATGTAGACATGACCGAGACACGTCTCCGGTCAATAACCAATAGCGGGACCTGGATGCCCATATTGGCTCCTACATATTCTACGAAGATCTTTATCGGTCAGACCGCATAACAACATACGTTGTTCCCTTTGTCATCGGTATGTTACTTGCCCGAGATTCGATCGTCGGTATCCAATACCTAGTTCAATCTCGTTACCGGCAAGTCTCTTTACTCATTCCGTAATACATCATCTCACAACTAACATATTAGTTGCAATGCTTGCAAGGCTTATGTGATGTGCATTACCGAGAGGGCCCAGAGATACCTCTCCGACAATCGGAGTGGCAAACCCTAATCTCGAAATACGCCAACCCAACATCTACCATTGGAGACACCTGTAGTACTCCTTTATAATCACCCAGTTACGTTGTGACGTTTGGTAGTACCCAAAGTGTTCCTCCGGTAAACGGGAGTTGCATAATCTCATAGTTATAGGAACATGTATAAGTCATGAAGAAAGCAATAGCAACATACTAAACGATCGGATGCTAAGCTAATGGAATGGGTCATGTCAATCAGATCATTCTACTAATGATGTGACCTCGTTAATCAAATAACAACTCTTTGTTCATGGTTAGGAAACATAACCATCTTTGATTAACAAGCTAGTCAAGTAGAGGCATACTAGTGACACTCTGTTGGTCTATGTATTCACACATGTATTATGTTTCCGGTTAATACAATTCTAGCATGAATAATAAACATTTATCATGATAGAAGGAAATAAATAATAACTTTATTATTGCCTCTAGGGCATATTTCCTTCAGTCTCCCACTTGCACTAGAGTCAATAATCTAGTTCACATCGCCATGTGATTTAGCAGCAATGGTTCACATCACCATGTGATTAACACCCATAGTTCACATCGTTATGTGACCAACACTCAAAGGGTTTACTAGAGTCAGTAATCTAGTTCACATATCTATGTGATTAACACCCAAAGAGTACTAAGGTGTGATCATGTTTTGCTTGTGAGATAATTTTAGTCAACGGGTCTGTCACATTCAGATCCGTAAGTATCTTGCAAGTTCTATGTCTACAATGCTCTACACGGAGCTACTCTAGCTAATTGCTCCCACTTTCAATATGTATCCAGATTGAGACTTTAGATTCATCTGGATCAGTGTCAAAAACTTGCATCGACGTAACCCTTTACGACGAACCTTTTTGTCACGTCCATAATCGAGAAACATTTCCTTATTTCACTAAGGATAATTCTGACCGCTGTCCAGTGATCTACTCCTAGATCACTATTGTACTCCCTTGCCAAATCAGTGCAGGGTATACAATAGATCCGGTACACCGCATGGCATACTTTATAGAACCTATGAATGAGGCATAGGGAATGACTTTCATTCTCTTTCTATCTTCTGCCGTGGTCGGGCTTTGAGTCTTTACTCAACTTCACACCTTGTAACACAGGCAAGAAACTTTTTCTTTGACTGTTCCATTTTGAACTACTTCAAAATTTTGTCAAGGTATGTACTTATTGAAAAACTTATCAAGCGTCTTGATCCATCTCTATAGATTTTGAAGCTCAATATGTAAGCAGCTTTACCGAAGTCTTTCTTTGAAAAACTCCTTTCAAACACTCCTTTTATGCTTTACAGAATAATTCTGCATTATTTCCGATCAACAATATGTCATTCACATATACTTATCAGAAATGCTGTAGTGCTCCCACTCACTTTCTCGTAAATACAGGCTTCACCGCAAGTCTGTATAAAACTATATGCTTTGATCAACTCATCAAAGCGTATATTCCAACTCCGAGATGCTTGCACCAGTCCACAGATGGATCGCTGGTGCTTGCACATTTTGTTAGCACCTTTTTGGATTGACAAAACCTTCTGGTTGCATCATATACAACTCTTCTTTAATAAATCCATTAAGGAATGCAGTTTTGTTTATCCGTTTGCCAGATTTCATAAAATGCGGCAATTACTAACATGATTCGGACAGACTTAAGCATAGATACGAGTGAGAAAATCTCATCGTAGTCAACACCTTGAACTTGTCGAAAACCTTTTGCGACAATTCTAGCTTTGTAGATAGTAACACTACTATCAGCGTCCGTCTTCCTCTTGAAGATCCATTTATTTTCTATGGCTTGCCGATCATCGGGCAAGTCAACTAAAGTCCATACTTTGTTCTCATACATGGATCATATCTCAGATTTCATGGCTTCAAGCCACTTTGCGGAATCTGGGCTCATCATCGCTTCCTCATAGTTCGTAGGTTCATCATGATCTAGTAGCATGACTTCCAGAGAAGGATTACCGTACCACTCTGGCGCGGATCTTACTCTGGTTTACCTACAAGGTTCGGTAGTAACTTGATCTGAAGTTACATGATCATCATCATTAGCTTCCTCACTAATTGGTGTAGGTGTCACAGAAATAGTTTTCTATGATGTACTACTTTCCAATAAGGGAGCAGGTACAGTTACCTCGTCAAGTTCTACTTTCCTCCCACTCACTTCTTTCGAGAGAAATTCCTTCTCCAGAAAGTTTCCGAATTTTAGCAACAAAAGTCTTGCCTTCGGATCTGTGATAGAAGGTGTATCCAATAGTTTCCTTTGGATATCCTATGAAGACGCACTTCTCCGATTTGAGTTTGAGCTTATCAGGATGAAACTTTTTCATATAAGCATCGCAACCCCAAATTTTAAGAAACAACAGCTTAGGTTTCTTGCCAAACCATAGTTCACACGGTGTCGTCTCAACGGATTTAGATGGTGCCCTATTTAACGTGAATGCAGCTGTCTCTAATGCATAACCCCAAAACGATAGTGGTAGATCGGTAAGATACATCATAGATTGCACTATATCCAATAAAGTACGGTTATGACGTTAGGACATACCATTATGCTGTGGTGTTCCATATGGCATGATTTTGTGAAACTATTCCACATTGTTTTAATTGAAGACCAAACTCGTAACTCAAATATTTTACCTCTGCGATCATATCGTAGAAACTTTTATTTTCTTGTCACGATGATTTTCCACTTCACTCTGAAATTCTTTGAACTTTTCAAATGTTTCAGACTTATGTTTCATCAAGTAGATATACTCATATCTGCTCAAATCATCTGTGAAGATCAGAAAATAATGATACCTGTCGCGAGCCTCAATATTCATCGGACCACATACATCAGTATGCATGATTTCCAACAAATCTGTTGCTCGCTCCATTGTTCCGAAGAACGGAGCTTTAGTCATCTTGCCCAAAAGGCATGGTTCGCAAGCATCAAGTGATTCATAATCAAGTGATTTCGAAAGCCCATCAGCATGGAGTTTCTTCATGCTCTTTATACCAATATGACCAAAACGGCAGTGCCACAAATAAGTTTAACTTCGCATCTTTTGGTTTCAATATTATGAATATGTGTATCACCAAGATCGAGATCCAATGAACTATTTTCATTGGGTGTGTAACCATATAAGGTTTTATTCATGCAAACATAACAACAATTTATTCTCTTACTTTAATGAATAACCGTATTGCAATAAACATGATCAAATCATATTCATGCTCAACGCAAAAACCAAATAACACTTATTTAGGTTCAGCACTAATCCCGAAATTATAGGGAGTGTGCGATGATGATCATATCAATCTTGGAACCACTTCCAACACACATCGTCACTTCACCCTTAACTAGTCTCTGTTTATTCTGCAACTCCCGTTTCGAGTTACTAATCTTAGCAACTGAACTAGCATCAAATACTGAGGGGTTGCTATAAACACTAGTATAGTACACATCAATAACATGTATATCAAATATACTTATGTTCACTTTGCCATCCTACTTATCCGCCAATCACTTGGGGTAGTTCCGCTTCTAGTGACCAGTCGCTTTGCAGTAGAATCACTTAGTCTCAGGCTTAGGATCAGACTTGGGCTTCTTCACTTGAGCAGCAACTTGCTTGCCGTTCTTCTTGAAGTTCCCCTTCTTCCCTTTGCCCTTTTCTTGAAACTAGTGGTCTTGTCAACCATCAACACTTGATGTTTTTCTTGATTTCTACCTTCGTTGATTTCAGCATCACGAAGAGCTTGGGAGTTGTTTCCATTATCCCTTGCATATTATAGTTCATCACGAAGTTCTACTAACTTAGTGATGATGACTAGAGAATTCTGTCAATCACTATTTTATCTGGAAGATTAACTCCCACTTGATTCAAGCGATTGTAGTACTCAGACAATCTGGGCACATGCTCACTAGTTGAGCGATTCTCCTCCATCTTTCAGCTATAGAACTTGTTGGAGACTTCATATCTCTCAACTCGGGTATTTACTTGAAATATTAACTTCAACTCCTGGAACATCTCATATGGTCCATGACGTTCAAAACGTATTTGAAGTCCCGATTCTAAGCCATTAAGCATGGTGCACTAAACTATCAAGTAGTCATCATATTGAGCTAGCCAAACATTCATAACGTCTGCATCTGCTCCTGCAATAGGTCTGTCACCTAGCGGTGCATCAAGGACATAATTCTTCTGTGCAGCAATGAGGATAAACCTCAGATCACGGATCCAATCCGCATCATTGCTACTAACATCTTTCAACACAATTTTCTCTAGGAACATATCAAAAACAAACACAGGGAAGCAACAACGCGAGCTATTGATCTACAACATAATTTGCAAAATACTACCAGGACTAAGTTCATGATAAATTTAAGTTCAGTTAATCATATTACTTAAGAACTCCCACTTAGATAGATATCCCTCTAATCCTCTAAGTGATCACGTGATCCAAATCAACTAAACCATAACCGATCATCACGTGAGATGGAGTAGTTTTCAATGGTGAACATCGTTATGTTGATCATATCTACTATATGATTCACGCTCGACCTTTCGGTCTCCGTGTTCCGAGGCCATATCTGTATATGCTTGGCTCGTCAAGTATAACCTGAGTATTCTGCGTGTGCAACTGTTTTGCACCCGTTGTATTTGGACGTAGAGCTTATCACACCCGATCATCACGTGGTGTCTGGGCACGACGAACTTTGGCAACGGTGCATACTCAGGGAGAACACTTCTTGATAATTTAGTGAGAGATCATCTTATAATGCTACCGTCAATCAAAGCAAGATAAGATGCATAAAAGGATAAACATCACATGCAATCAATATAAGTGATATGATATGGCCATCATCATCTTGTGCTTGTGATCTCCATCTCCGAAGCACCATCATGATCACCATCGTCACCGGCGCGACACCTTGATCTCCATCGTAGCATCGTTGTCGTCTCGCCAATCTTATGCTTCCACGACTATCACTACCGTTTAGTAATAAAGTAAAGCATTACATCGCGATTGCATTGCATACAATAAAGCGACAACCACATGGCTCCTGCCAGTTGCCGATAACTCGGTTACAAAACATGATCATCTCATACAATAAAATCAGCATCATGCCTTGACCATATCACATCACAACATACCCTGCAAAAACAAGTTAGACGTCCTCTACTTTGTTGTTGCAAGTTTTACGTGGCTGCTACGGGCTTAAGTAAGAACTCATCTCACCTACGCATCAAAACCACAACGATAGTTCGTCAAATAGACTCCGTTTTAACCTTCTCAAGGACCGGGCGTAGTCACACTTGGTTCAACTAAAGTTGGAGAGACAGTCTTCCGCAAGCCATCTATGTGCAAAGCACGTCGAGGGAACCGGTCTCGCGTAAGAGTACGCGTAAGGTTGGTCCGGATCGTCTCACCCAACAATACCGCCGAACCAAAGTATGACATGCTGGTAGGCAGTATGACTTGTATCGCCCACAACTCACTTGTGTTCTACTCGTGCAAATAACATCAAACCATAAAACCTAGGCTCGGATGCCATTGTTGGGGAACGCAGTAATTTCGAAAATTTTCCTACGCACACGCAAGATCATGGTGATGCATAGCAACGAGAGGGGAGAGTGTTGTCTACGTACCAACGCAGACCGACTGCGGAAGCGATCACACAACATAGAGGAAGTAGTCGTACGTCTTCTTCCCGATCCGACCGATCAAAGCACCGTTACTCCGGCACCTCCGAGTTCTTAGCACACGTTCAGCTCGATGACGTTCCTCGGGCTCCGATCCAGCAAAGCGTCGAGGAAGAGTTCCGTCAGCACGACGGCGTGATGACAATCTTGATGTACTACCGACGCAGGGCTTCGCCTAAGCACTGTAACGGTACGATCGAGGTGGAATTTGGTGGCAGGGGGCACCGCACACGGCTAAGGAACGATCTCAAGGATCAACTTGTGTGTCTTGGGGTGCCCCCTGCCCCCGTATATAAAGGTTGGAGGAAGGGGGGCCGGCCGGCCAGGGAGAGGGAGGCGCAGGGGAGTCCTACTCCCACCGGGAGTAGGACTCCTCCCTCCAATCCTAATCCAATTAGGACTCTCGGGGGGAAAGGAGAGAGAGGGGAGGCCGGCCCCTTCTCCTAGTCCTACTAGGACTTGGGGAAGGGGGGGGGGGCGCGGCTAGGCTGTGGGCTGCCCCTTCTCTCTTTTCCACTAAGGCCCAATAGGCCCATTAGTCTCCCGGGGGGTTCCGGTAACCCTCCCGGTATTCCGGTAAAATCCCGATTTCACCCGGAACACTTCCTATGTCCAAACATAGGCTTCCAATATATCAATCTTTACGTCTCGACCATTTCGAGACTCCTCGTCATGTCCGTGATCTCATCCGGGACTCCGAACAACCTTCGGTACATCAAAATGCATAAACTCATAATAACTGTCATCGTAACGTTAAGCGTGCGGACCCTACGGTTCGAGAACAATGTAGACATGACCGAGACACGTCTCCGGTCAATAACCAATAGCGGGACCTGGATGCCCATATTGGCTCCTACATATTCTACGAAGATCTTTATCGGTCAGACCGCATAACAACATACGTTGTTCCCTTTGTCATCGGTATGTTACTTGCCCGAGATTCGATCGTCGGTATCCAATACCTAGTTCAATCTCGTTATCAGCAAGTCTCTTTACTCGTTCCGTAATACATCATCTCACAACTAACATATTAGTTGCAGTGCTTGCAAGGCTTATGTGATGTGCATTACCGAGAGGGCCCAGAGATACCTCTCCGACAATCGGAGTGACAAACCCTAATCTCGAAATACGCCAACCCAACATCTACCATTGGAGACACCTGTAGTACTCCTTTATAATCACCCAGTTACGTTGTGACGTTTGGTAGTACCCAAAGTGTTCCTCCGGTAAACGGGAGTTGCATAATCTCATAGTTATAGGAACATGTATAAGTCATGAAGAAAGCAATAGCAACATACTAAACGATCGGATGCTAAGCTAATGGAATGGGTCATGTCAATCAGATCATTCTACTAATGATGTGACCTCGTTAATCAAATAACAACTCTTTGTTCATGGTTAGGAAACATAACCATCTTTGATTAACGAGCTAGTCAAGTAGAGGCATACTAGTGACACTCTGTTGGTCTATGTATTCACACATGTATTATGTTTCCGGTTAATACAATTCTAGCATGAATAATAAACATTTATCATGATATAAGGAAATAAATAATAACTTTATTATTGCCTCTAGGGCATATTTCCTTCAGCAATCTCATGTCATAATCCTTGATGAGCTCCAACCATCTCCTTTGCCTGAGATTCAATTCCTTCTGCGTGAAAATATACTTCAAACTCTTGTGATCCGTGTACACCTCATAATGGATCCCAATGAGAAAGTGTCTCCAAGTCTTCAATGCATGCACTACGGCTGCTAACTCCAAATCATGCATGGCATAATTTAACTCATGAGGCTTAAGCTATCGTGAGGCATATGAAACAACTCTTCCTTCCTGCATAAGCACTGCTCCAAGTCCTCGACGTGAAGTGTCGCAATACACCTCATAATCCTTGGTCTGATCTGGCAAAATCAACACTGGTGATGTAACCAAACGTTTCTTCAACTCCTGGAAACTAGCCTCACATTCCTCGGTCCATATGAACTTGGTATCCTTCTTCAACAACTTTGTCATAGGTTTTGCAATCTTCGATAAATTTTCAATAAATCTCCGGTAGTTTCCTGCGAGTCCCAGAGAACTCTGGATCTCTCCAACTATTGTTGGCGCTTCCCAATTTGTCACAGTGTCAACCTTGGTGGGGTCTACTGCTATACCTTCTCCGGATATAACGTGTCCGAGAAATCCAACTTCCTTCAACCAAAACTCACATTTGCTAAACTTGGCGTATAACTGATGTTCTCGAAGCTTACCAAGTACCGAACGCAAATGTTCCTTATGCCCCTATTCATTCTTCGAGTAAACTAGGATATCATCAATGAACACTATGACGAACTTATCCAAAACTCCATAAAAACTTTGTTCATCATGTTCATAAAATATGCAGGTGCGTTAATCAGACCAAATGACATAACGGTATACTCGTACAGCCCATACCTGGTGGTAAAAGCCGTCTTGGCTATATCCTGTTCTCGAATCTTCAACTGATGGTATCCTGATCGCAGATCGATCTTGGTAAATACCTTAGCTCCTTGCAATCGATCAAACAGATCATTGATCATTGGTAGTGGGTACTTGTTCTTGATGGTTACTTCATTCAATCCTCGATAATCAACAACCATCCTTAACAATCCATCCTTCTTCTCCACTAGAAATACCGGCGATCCCCAAGGCGAAGAACTTAGGCGAATATAACCTTTATCTAGTAACTCCTTAATTTGCTTCTTAATCTCCACCAAATCCTTTGCGGGCATCCTATATGGTCTCTTAGATATTGGCCCTGTGCCTGGCAAAAGCTCAATCAAAAACTCAATATCTCTATCCGGTGGCATGCCTGGCAACTTCTCCGGAAATACATCAGGGAAATCCTTCACTACTGGTACTTCCTCCTGCACAACTCCTATTAACGAATTTACTTGGGTCCTTTTAGGCACATGCCGGGATACATACTTGATCCTTCTCCCTTCTGGGGTGGTAAGCAAAATTAACTTGCTGGCACATTCAATATTCCCTTCATACTTCGATAACCAATCCATGCCTAATATCACATCCAATCCTTGAGATTCCAATACTATTAGGTCTGAGGGAAATACATAGTTACCAATCCTCAATGGTAACCGATCACACCACAGACTAGCCATATATTCTGCTCCAGGCGAGGTTACTAACATGGGTGACCTAAGGGCTTGGGTTGGCAGTTTATACTTATCCACAAATCCCCTTGATATGTATGAATGTGATGCACCAGTATCGAAAAGAACGAGTGCAGTAAATGACTTAACCAAGAACTTACCTATTACTGCATCGGGCTGGGCTTCAACCTCCTCCACATTTGTGCGGTTCACCTGTCCCCTGTTGAAAGGGTTCGGCTTCTTCTCAGAGCTTCCATTGTCATTTCCATTCTGAAATTCAGGACATTCATTGGCATAATGTCCGGCCTTCTGACACTTAAAGCAAGTGACTTGGCTCAGGTCTCTCTTGGCTGGGGTTGATCGGTTTGTACGGTTCTGGCCGTTGCTTCCTCCATTCCCATTACCATTCTTGGTGCCATTATGATTGTGCGAGCTACCTCCTCCATGGGTATGCTGAAAATGCTCTCCTGGTCTAGGGGTAAAACGTGGCTTCTGCTGAGCTCCTGAATTGTACTTCCCTTGTCCATACTTCCTCTTACGGTTCCCAATTTGCGGCTGCTTCCCTTCAATCATGAGAGCACGATCTACCAACTCCTGGTAGTTGTTGAAGATTGCTACCATCAACTACATGCTCAACTCATCATTTAGTCCTTCCAGAAACTTCTCCTACTTAGCCGCATCCGTGGCAACGTCATCTAGGGCATAACGTGCTAGCTTACTAAAGTCCTCCACATACTAGCCAATTGTCCGTCCTCCTTGGCGCAAGTTGCGAAACTCTCGCTTCTTCATGCCCATAGATCCTGCTGAAACATGGCCAATACGAAAAGCCTGCTGGAACTGGTCCCATGTGATAGTATCGATAGGGAAAGTGGTGGTGAAATTCTCCCACCATGATGCTGCGGGTCCTTCAAGCTGATGTGCGGTAAACTTCACCTTTTCCGCACTTTTGCATCCTGCTCTGGTCAACTCCCTTGCTGTCTTGCGGAGCCAATCATCTGCTACTATCGGCTCGGTGCTATTGGAAAACACCGGCGGATTCAGCCTAAGAAAACGGTCTAAGTGATCAACAGGTGGTGGTGGTGGTGGTGGTGGTGGCGGGTTGTTGTTGTTGTTGTTCCCCTGATTCTAATTCTAGACTAGCAACTGTATCAATGTGTTTTGCTGCTGGATCAACTGAGTGAGCTCCGGTGGGAAGGTAAATCCGGGGTCACGTCTCGGAGGCATCTGAGGGTTTAGAAAAGATGAGATTTAAGAATAGAGAGGGGTCTAGAGAGAAAACACTACCCATATGCACATGAGGCAAAAGCAAACAATTCACTTCATTCAATCAAACAAGGGCATACAATCGATCTAACTATCGCAAAAGTGCTCAGACTGCTGTATTTACATGATGGACTACTACTACTGTTGGGGTGGTCTACTAGAAATATTCTTCGGTTGCAGACTCCATGATATCTGCTCCAGCTTCATCAACATAGTCATCATCACTATCATCTAGATCCGAGTCGGTGTCGTCGATGATGATGTAGTCTTCCGGGCGAATCTCCTTGGGTTCTTCATCTTCTTCTACTGGTGTAGGGCCTCCCATAAATATTCCAATCTTTTTGATCAGATCGTCATTCTTCTCCACTAATATTTTGATTTCCTCTTCATAATCTTCATGTGTAGCCTTGAGTTCTTCCTCCTGTTTCTTAATTCTTGTCCTTGCCTTCTTCAGATCTATCATGTTGGTGCACATCTGCTTCTCCTGACTTCGAATGTGCTAGTTTAACTCCTGGATAAAGGCTGCAACTAATCTATCCTTCCTGGTGCTGATCATCTCCCAGTGCTCATCTCAGCGCCCACAAATCTGGTAGATAGTATCCTTGAGATCATTGCTGTAAACTTCTCCAATGCGTCCCATGGCGATATGAGCTGCCATGCTCTTTCCTAGACTCCAGGTTGGTGCATCAAAGGAAAACTCGATGGGCTCAGTGTTGGGGAACGTAGTAATTTCAAAAAAAATTCCTACGCACACGCAAGATCATGGTGATGCATAGCAACGAGAGGGGAGAGTGTTGTCTACGTACCAACGCAGACCCACTGCGGAAGCGATCACACAACGTAGAGGAAGTAGTCGTACGTCTTCCCGATCCGACCGATCCAAGCACCGTTACTCCGGCACCTCCGAGTTCTTAGCACACGTTCAGCTCGATGACGATCCTCGGGCTCCGATCCAGCAAAGCGTCGAGGAAGAGTTCCGTCAGCACGACGGTGTGGTGACGATCTTGATGTACTACCGATGCAGGGCTTCGCCTAAGCACTACAACGGTATGATCGAGGTGGAATTTGGTGGCAGGAGGCACCGCACACGGCTAAGGAATGATCTCAAGGATCAACTTGTGTGTCTATGGGGTGCCCCATGCCCCCGTATAAAGGAGCAAGGGAGGAGGGGCGGCCGGCCTAGGAGAGGCGCGCCAGGTGTGGAGTCCTACTAGGACTCCAAGTCCTAGTAGGAGTCCACCAAGAGGGGAGGAAGGGAGAAGGAAGTGGAGGAGTAGGAAAGGTGGCCGGCCCCCTTTTCCCTAGTCCAATTCGGACTAGAGGTGAGGGGGGGCGCAGCAGCCTTTTTTCCTCTTCCCACTAAAGCCCATCAAGGCCCAATACTCTTCCTCGTATTCCCGTAACTTCCCGGTACCTCCGAAAATACCCGAATCACTCGGAACCTTTCCGATGTCCGAATATAGTCGTCCAATATATCGATCTTTACGTATCGACCATTTCGAGACTCCTCGTCATGTCCCCGATCTCATCCGGGACTCCGAACTCCTTCGGTACATCAAAACTCATAAACTCATAATATAACTGTCATCGAAACCTTAAGCGTGCGGACCCTACGGTTCGAGAACAATGTAGACATGACCGAGACACGTCTCCGGTCAATAACCAATAGCGGGACCTGGATGCCCATATTGGCTCCTACATATTCTACGAAGATCTTTATCGGTCAGACCGCATAACAACATACGTTGTTCCCTTTGTCATCGGTATGTTACTTGCCCGAGATTCGATCGTCGGTATCCAATACCTAGTTCAATCTCGTTACCGGCAAGTCTCTTTACTCGTTCCGTAATACATCATCCCGCAACTAACTCATTAGTTGCAATGATTGCAAGGCTTAAGTGATGTGCAGTACCGAGAGGGCCTAGAGATACCTCTCCGACAATCGGAGTGACAAATCCTAATCTCGAAATACGCCAACCCAACATCTACCTTTGGAGACACCTGTAGTACTCCTTTATAATCACCCAGTTACGTTGTGACGTTTGGTAGCACCCAAAGTGTTCCTCCGGTAAACGGGAGTTGCATAATCTCATAGTCATAGGAACATGTATAAGTCATGAAGAAAGCAATAGCAACATACTAAACGATCGGGTGCTAAGCTAATGGAATGGGTCATGTCAATCAGATCATTCAACTAATGATGTGACCTCGTTAATCAAATAACAACTCTTTGTCCATGGTTAGGAAACATAACCATCTTTGATTAACGAGCTAGTCAAGTAGAGGCATACTAGTGACACTCTGTTTGTCTATGTATTCACACATGTATTATGTTTCCGGTTAATACAATTCTAGCATGAATAACAAACATTTATCATGATATAAGGAAATAAATAATAACTTTATTATTGCCTCTAGGGCATATTTCCTTCAGTCTCCCACTTGCACTAGAGTCAATAATCTAGATTACATCACCATGTGATTAACATCGATAGTTCACATCATTATGTGATTAACACCCATAGTTCACATCGCCATGTGACCAACACCCAAAGGGTTTACTAGATTCAGTAATCTAGTTCACATCGCTATGTGATTAACACCCAAAGAGTACTAAGGTGTGATCATGTTTTGCTTGTGAGAGAATCTTAGTCAACGGGTCTGCCACATTCAGATCCACATGTATTTTGCAAATTTCTATGTCAACAATGCTCTGCATGGAGCTACTCTAGCTAATTGCTCCCACTTTCAATATGTATCTAGACCGAGACTTAGAGTCATCTAGATTAGTGTCAAAACTTGCATCGGCGTAACCCTTTACGACTAACCTTTTTATCACGTCCATAATCGAGAAACATATCCTTATTTCACTAAGGATAATTCTGACCGCTGTCCAGTGATCTACTAATAGATCACTATTGTACTCCCTTGCCAAATCAGTGCAGGGTATACAATAGATCTGGTATACAGCATGACATACTTTATAGAACCTATGGCCAAGGCATAGGGAATGACTTTCATTCTCTTTCTATCTTCTGTCGTGGTCGGGCTTTGAGTCTTACTCAACTTCACACCTTATAATACAGGCAAGAACTCTTTCTTTGACTGCTCCATTTTGAACTACTTCAAAATCTTGTCAAGGTATGTACTCATTGAAAAAACTTATCAAGCGTCTTGATCTATCTCTATAGATCTTGAAGCTCAATATGTAAGCAGCTTCACCGAAGTCTTTCTTTGAAAAACTCCTTTCAAACACTCCTTTATGCTTTACAGAATAATTCTACATTATTTCCGATCAACAATATGTCATTCACATATACTTATCAGAAATGTTGTAGTGCTCCCACTCACTTTCTTGTAAATACAGGCTTCACCGCAAGTCTGTATAAAACTATATGCTTTGATCAACTCATCAAAGCGTATATTCCAACTCCGAGATGCTTGCACCAGTCCACAGATGGATCGCTGGAGCTTGCACATTTTGTTAGCACCTTTTGGATTGACAAAACCTTCTGTTGCATCATATACAACTCTTCTTTAATAAATCCATTAAGGAATGCAGTTTTGTTTATCCATTTGCCAGATTTCATAAAATGCGGCAATTACTAACATGATTCGGACAGACTCAAGCATAGATACGAGTGAGAAGCTCTCATCGTAGTCAACACCTTGAACTTGTCGAAAACCTTTTGCGACAATTCTAGCTTTGTAGATAGTAACACTACTATCAGCGTCCGTCTTCCTCTTGAAGATCCATTTATTCTCAATTGCTTGCCGATCATCGGGCAAGTCAACCAAAGTCCAAACTTTGTTCTCATACATGGATCATATCTCAGATTTCATGGCCTCAAACCATTTCGCGGAATCTGGGCTCATCATCGCTTCCTCATAGTTCGTAGGTTCGTCATGGTCAAGTAACATGACCTCCAGAACAGGATTACCGTACCACTCTGGTGCGGATCTCACTCTGGTTTACCTACGAGATTCGGTAGTAACTTGATCTGAATTTACATGATCATCATCATTAGCTTCCTCACTAATTTGTGTAGTAGTTACAAGAACAGATTTTTGTGATGAACTACTTTCCAATAAGGTAGAAGGTACAATTACCTTATCAAGTTTTCTACTTTCCTCCCACTCACTTCTTTCAAGAGAAACTCCTTCTCTAGAAAGGATCCATTATAAGCAACGAATGTCTTGCCTTAGGATCTGTGATAGAAGGTGTACCCAACAGTCTCCTTTGGGTATCCTATGAAGACATATTTCTCCGATTTGGGTTTGAGCTTATCAGGATGAAACTTTTTCTCATAAGCATCGCAACCCCAAACTTCAAGAAACGACAACTTTGGTTTCTTGCCAAACCATAGTTCATAAGGCGTCATCTCGACGGATATAGATGGTGCCCCCTTTTCAACGTGAATGCAGCTGTCTCTAATGCATGACCCCAAAAATGATAGTGGTAAATCCGTAAGAAACATCATAGATTGCACTATATCCAATAAAGTACGGTTATGACATTCGGACACACCATTATGCTGTGGTGTTCCAGGTGGCGTGAGTAGTGAAACTATTTCACATTGTTTTAACTGAAGACCAAACTCGTAACTCAAATATTTGTCTCCGCGATCAGATCGTAGAAACTTTGTTTTCTTGTCACGATGATTTTCCACTTCACTCTGAAATTCTTTGAACTTTTCAAATGTTTCAGACTTATGTTTCATCAAGTAGATATACTCATATCTGCTCAAATCATCTGTGAAGATCAGAAAATAATGATACCTGTCGCGAGTCTCAATATTCATCGGACCACATACATCAGTATGTATGATTTCCAACAAATCTTTTTGCTCGCTCCATTGTTCCGAAGAACAGAGTCTTAGTCATCTTGCCCATGAGGCATGGTTCGCAAGCATCAACTGATTCATAATCAAGTGATTCCAAAAGCCCATCAGCATGGAGTTTCTTCATGCGCTTTACACCAATATGACCTAAACGGCAGTGCTACAAATAAGTTGCACTATCATTATTAACTTTGCATCTTTTGGTTTCAATATTATGATTATGTGTATCACTACGATCGAGATCCAACGAACTATTTTCATTGGGTGTGTAACCATATAAGGTTTTATTCATGTAAACAGAACAACAATTTATTCTCTTACTTAAATGAATAAGCGTATTACAATAAACATGATCAAATCATATTCATGTTCAACGCAAACACCAAATAACACTTATTTAGGTTCAACACTAATCCCGAAATTATAGGGAGTGTGCGATGATGATCATATCAATCTTGGAACCACTTCCAGCACACATCGTCACTTCACCCTTAACTAGTCTCTGTTTATTCTGCAACTCCCATTTCGAGTTACTAATCTTAGCAACTGAACTAGTATCAAATACTGAGGGTTTGCTATAAACACTAGTAAAGTACACATCAATAACATGTATATCAAATATACTTATGTTCACTTTGCCATCTTTCTTATCCGCCAATCACTTGGGGTAGTTCCGCTTCCAGTGACCAGTCCCTTTGCAGTAGAAGCACGTAGTCTCAGGCTTAGGACCAGACTTGGGCTTTTTCACTTGAGCAACAACTCACTTGCCGTTCTTCTTGAAGTTCCCCTTCTTCCCTCTGCCCTTTTCTTGAAACTAGTGGTCTTGTCTACCATCAACACTTGATGTTTTTCTTGATTTCTACCTTCGTCGATTTCAACATCACGAAGAGCTTGGGAATCGTTTCCGTTATCCCTTGCATATCATAGTTCATCACGAAGTTCTACTAACTTGGTGATGGTGACTAGAGAATTCTGTCAATCACTATCTTATCTGGAAGATTAACTCCCACTTGATTCAAGCGATTGTAGTACCCAGACAATCTGAGCACATGCTCACTAGTTGAGCGATTCTCCTCCATCTTTTAGCTATAGAACTTGTTGGAGACTTCATATCTCTCAACTCGGGTATTTGCTTGAAATATTAACTTCAACTCCTGGAACATCTCATATGGTCCATGACGTTCAAAACGTCTTTGAAGTCCCGATTCTAAGCCATTAAGTATGGTGCACTAAACTATCAAGTAGTCATCATATTGAGCTAGCCAAACGTTCATAACGTCTGCATCTGCTCCTGCAATAGGTCTGTCACCTAACGGTGCATCAAGGACATAATTTTTCTGTGCAGCAATGAGGATAAACCTCAGATCACGGATCCAATCCGCATCATTGCTACTAACATCTTTCAACACAATTTTCTCTAGGAACATATCAAAATAAACACAGGGAAGCAACAACGTGAGCTATTGATCTACAACATGATTTGCAAAATACTACCAGGACTAAGTTCATGATAAATTTAAGTTCAATTTAATCATATTACTTAAGAACTCCCACTTAGATAGACATCCCTCTAATCCTCTAAGTGATCACGTGATCCAAATCAACTAAACCATAACCGATCATCACGTGAGATGGAGTAGTTTTCAATGGTGAACATCGTTATGTTGATCATATCTACTATATGATTCACGCTTGACCTTTTGGTCTCTGTGTTCCGAGGCCATATCTGCATATGCTAGGCTCGTCAAGTTTAACCTGAGTATTCTGCGTGTGCAAAACTGGCTTGCACCCGTTGTAGATGGACGTAGAGCTTATCACACCCGATCATCACGTAGTGTCTGGGCACGACGAACTTTGGCAACGGTGCATACTCAGGGAGAACACTTCTTGATAATTTAGTGAGAGATCATCTTATAATGCTACCGTCAATCAAAGCAAGATAAGATGCATAAAAGATAAACATCACATGCAATCAATATAAGTGATATGATATGGCCATCATCATCTTGTGCTTGTGATCTCCATCTTCGAAGCACCGTCATGATCACCATCGTCACCGGCGCGACACCTTGATCTCCATCGTAGCATCGTTGTCGTCTCGCCAATCTTATGCTTCCACGACTATCACTACCGCTTAGTAATAAAGTAAAGCATTACATCGCGATTGCATTGCATACAATAAAGCGACAACCATATGGATCCTGCCAGTTGCTGATAACTTGGTTACAAAACATGATCATCTCATACAATAAAATCAGCATCATGCCTTGACCATATGACATCACAACATGCCCTGCAAAAACAAGTTAGACATCCTCTACTTTGTTGTTGCAAGTTTTACGTGGCTGCTACGGGCTTTAAGCAAGAACTCATCTCACCTACGCATCAAAACCACAACGATAGTTTGTCAAATAGACTCTGTTTTAACCTTCTCAAGGACCGGGCGTAGCCACACTCGGTTTAACTAAAGTTGGAGAGACAGTCGCCCGCAAGCCATCTATGTGCAAAGCACGTCGAGGGAACCGGTCTCGCGTAAGCGTACGCGGAAGGTTGGTCCGGGTCGTCTCGTCCAACAATACCGCCGAACCAAAGTATGACATGCTGGTAGGCAGTATGACTTGTATCGCCCACAACTCACTTGTGTTTTACTCGTGCAAATAACATCAAACCATAAAACCTAGGCTCGGATGCCACTTTGGGGAACGTAGTAATTTCAAAAAAAATTCCTACGCACACGCAAGATCATGGTGATGCATAGCAACAAGAGGGGAGAGTGTTGTCTACGTACCAACGCAGACCGACTGCGAAAGCGATCACACAACATAGAGGAAGTAGTCGTACGTCTTCCCGATCCGACCGATCCAAGCACCGTTACTCCGGAACCTCCGAGTTCTTAGCACACGTTCAGCTCGATGACGATCCTCGAGCTCCGATCCAGCAAAGCGTCGAGGAAGAGTTCCGTCAGCACGACGGCGTGGTGACGATCTTGATGTACTACCGACGCAGGGCTTCGCCTAAGCACTACAACGGTATGATCGAGGTGGAATTTGGTGGCAGGGGGCACCGCACACGGCTAAGGAACGATCTCAAGGATCAACTTGTGTGTCTATGGGGTGCCCCCTGCCCCCGTATAAAGGAGCAAGGGAGGAGGGGCGGCCGGCCTAGGAGAGGCGCGCCAGGTGTGGAGTCCTACTAGGACTCCAAGTCCTAGTAGGAGTCCACCAAGAGGGGAGGAAGGGAGAAGGAAGTGGAGGAGTAGGAAAGGTGGCCGGCCCCCTTTTCCCTAGTCCAATTCGGACTAGAGGGGAGGGGGGGGGGCGCAGCAGCCTTTTTTCAGCCCATCAAGGCCCAATACTCTTCCCCGTATTCCCGTAACTCCCCGGTACCTCCAAAAATACCCGAATCACTCAGAACCTTTCCGATGTCCGAATATAGTCGTCCAATATATCGATCTTTACGTCTCGACCATTTTGAGACTCCTCATCATGTCCCCGATCTCATCCGGGACTCCGAACTCCTTCGGTACATCAAACTCATAAACTCATAATATAACTGTCATCAAAACCTTAAGCGTGCGGACCCTACGGTTCGAGAACAATGTAGACATGACCGAGACACGTCTCCGGTCAATAACCAATAGCGGGACCTGGATGCCCATATTGGCTCCTACATATTCTACGAAGATCTTTATCGGTCAGACCGCATAACAACATACGTTGTTCCCTTTGTCATCGGTATGTTACTTGCCCGAGATTCGATCGTCGGTATCCAATACCTAGTTCAATCTCGTTACCGGCAAGTCTCTTTACTCGTTCCGTAATACATCATCCCGCAACTAACTCATTAGTTGCAATGATTGCAAGGCTTAAGTGATGTGCAGTACCGAGAGGGCCTAGAGATACCTCTCCGACAATCGGAGTGACAAATCCTAATCTCGAAATACGCCAACCCAACATCTACCTTTGGAGACACCTGTAGTACTCCTTTATAATCACCCAGTTACGTTGTGACGTTTGGTAGCACCCAAAGTGTTCCTCCGGTAAACGGGAGTTGCATAATCTCATAGTCATAGGAACATGTATAAGTCATGAAGAAAGCAATAGCAACATACTAAACGATCGGGTGCTAAGCTAATGGAATGGGTCATGTCAATCAGATCATTCAACTAATGATGTGACCTCGTTAATCAAATAACAACTCTTTGTCCATGGTTAGGAAACATAACCATCTTTGATTAACGAGCTAGTCAAGTAGAGGCATACTAGTGACACTCTGTTTGTCTATGTATTCACACATGTATTATGTTTCCGGTTAATACAATTCTAGCATGAATAATAAACATTTATCATGATATAAGGAAATAAATAATAACTTTATTATTGCCTCTAGGGCATATTTCCTTCACTCAGTGACTGGTATGAACGTCCTTCCTAGAACTTGAACTTGAAGCATCCAACGCTCCTCTTCAGGTAAAGTGGCGTTGTATGTTCCGGTGAAGCTTGGTACTCCTATGTTTAGATATCTAGTGACTTGTCTCAAAAGAGAACTTATTACAATAAATATGGCTTAAGGCCATCTAATAACGATAACAGTGGAAGGCTTGGAAGATAAGTGAGTCCATCATCTCCAACGGCATCACTGAGTATAGAACCACGACCTAAAGGCGCCTTACTCCTCGTCTGAAAAGTCTACAACATGAATGTTGCAGCCCGAAATGGGTCAGCACATGGAATATGCTGGCAAAGTAACACATAAAGAGCAATGAAGGAATAAGACTATACTATATGCATATTTGGCTGGTGGAAAGCTCTATGGTTACAGTTTTGCGTAAAGCCAATTTTTCCCTATTGCAAAGGAATAAATTTTATTTAACTATCATGGTAGTTGTTAAACATTGAGAGTGTAGACACCCTCTCAATCCCAATTAAGCATCATCATTCAAACCCAACAAAATTAATTTAGAGTAACATGATGAGATTCACATGATAATCCAAGTACTAGATACTCAAGATGTCCATAACCGGGGACACGGCTAACCATGATTAGTTTATACACTCTGTAGAGGTTTGCGCACTTTTCCCCACAAGACTCGATCTTCTCCGTTGAATTTCTCGCACTACCTGGTGTTCGAGAAATGGATGACCGAGACATAGTCTTTCAAAAGCGCTTGCACCTTACGAACGGGTAGACCGTACCAACCTACATCCCCTACATCTGCTAGTCTACCACTATAAGAGTTCGCACGACTTAATCAACTATGCTAGAGCCCATAGTAGCTTGTGGCTGCACACAAAAGTTTCTAGTATGAATAATCTCAATGATCCCTTTGAGCCTGGGTGGCGGTCCAAAAGAAAAACAGGCAATCGCTGGAATACCCAGGTGCCTCAATCCACCCAGATGTGTATTTAAGTTGCCACTTTAGATAAACCATTAATTTAACAAACTCACATCTGTCATGGATTTCACTCGCTCAATCCACGTCTACTAGCATAGCATGGCATAATAAGCAAACGTAGAAGTAACTCCCAAAGGTTTGATAAATAACAGGTAATAGGTACTACTTCATCTACTTCCCAAACCCACAATTTAATTAGATCCTAATCATGCAATGTGTGAGGGTTGATCTAATGCAATAAAAGCTGGGTAGTAGGAGGTATGATCAAAGTGTTACTTGCCTTGCTGATGATCCGCAAAACCTAGCGATTGGAAGTAGCAAGCGGTGCACTCCGGGTACTCTATCGCAAACAAACTAGCACACAATAAGTACTCAACTAATGCACGGGTAAAACTCAAATAAGAGATCTAACCAGAAAGTTCAACTTAAGAACTCCGGTTGGCAAAAAGAATCAAATCGAACGAAGCAACGAAAGAGAAACGGCAAAAGAAACAAGCTTCGTTTACTATTCTGGATCTAGGTCAAATTTTACAAAGACAAAAACTTGTTTGAGTTGGTTAAACGGAAAGAGGGTTTCGAGACGAAACTCTGGGTGCTTGAATCGCCTGATTCCGATAAACGAGCGAAAAATTAAACTAAAACGAAAATCGGATCAGAAATCGCGTTCAAAAAAATCGCAAATTTAATCCAAGAAAAAGAAAAATGACGAACAGATTAACGAACAAACGTTCGTTATCTGGAACTAAACGATGAACGCGTTCGTTAAAACGAACAGACGAGCGAACGCTCGCTAAATAAATAACCGGAGAAAACCCGATTTATTTTAGAAAAAACGAAAACTAGTTTATTCTAAAAAAGGAACGGTTTTTCTTAGAAAACCGGCGGCGGCGGTTACCTCGACTCGGGCTCCGGGGAGGTCCGACGGGGCTCCGGGCGGCGACGGGTGGTGCGGGGCGGCGGCTCCGGGCGGCGGCAAACGGCGGCGGCGACGTGCGACGTGCGACGGCGCGGGCGGCGGCAGCGGCGTGCGGCGGCGCGGACAGCGGCTGGCGGCGTGGGGTGCGGCGGCGATGGTTCGAGGCTCTAGGGGGGACTCCCGAGAGGGTTATAAAGGGGGGGCCATGGCTTGGGGAGGGGGTCGGCGGCGGCGTCCCCGGCTCGAACTCCCGAGTCCGGCGGCGGCATGGCATAGGAGGCGGCAGCTCCTGGCGGGCCAGCCTGGCTTGGCTGGGCCTTTGGCCCAGTCGGGCACGGGTCTCTTTTTTTTAAATAAATTTCGCCGAAACTAAGAAAAATTCTAGAAAAATAAATAAATATCTAAAAATGCCAAAACCAAATTTCACCGTCTAAATAAAATATTTAGAACAATATGAACATTTTCTTGGCCCTAAATACTATTTTTGAAAACGTACAATTTTTCCTAAATTCAAATAAAATAGCAAATAAAACCAAAATAAAATCTTATTTGATTTTATTATTAAATCCTCAATATTTCTTTATTTTGAAAAAGTCATTTTATTCCCTCTCTCATATTTTTGTAATAGAAATAATTGAAGATAAAATAAATAAAATCAAAAGATCCTATTTTCAAAATTTGAGAAAACTCAAATATGAAAATAACGAAAGTCCCAACTCTCTCCGAGGGTCCTTGAGTTGCGTGAAATTTTTAGGATCAGCAAAATGCAATAAAATATGATATGCAATGATGATCTGTTGTATAACATTCCAAATTGAAATTTTGGGATGTTACAATATTAGTGAAACTTTGGCCCGTTATACTGCACTGTTATATGTGCATGTACACAAAAATTTAGAATTTTTCAAACCGTAGAAACCTGTTTTTTGAACTTCAAAAAAAGGAAACAATGCCCCGGTGGTCAGATGTCACTTTTTGGTTGCACCTACCCATTTGGGGTTTCTGGGGAATGCATTTGCATCAGACTATCAGATCTTAGTTGTTGTTCATGTTGGGGCACGTAGTAATTTCAAAAAATTTCCTACGCACACGCAAGATCATGGTGATGCATAGCAACGAGAGGGGAGAGTGTTGTCTACGTACCAACGCAGACCGACTGCGGAAGCGATCACACAACGTAGAGGAAGTAGTCGTACGTCTTCCCGATCCGACCGATCCAAGCACCGTTACTCTGGCACCTCCGAGTTCTTAGCACACGTTCAGTTCGATGACGATCCTCGGGCTCCGATCCAGCAAAGCGTCGAGGAAGAGTTCCGTCAGCACGACGGCGTGGTGACGATCTTAATGTACTACCGACGCAGGGCTTCGCCTAAGCACTACAACAGTATGATCGAGGTGGAATTTGGTGGCAGGGGGCACCGCACACGGCTAAGGAACGATCTCAAGGATCAACTTGTGTGTCTAGAGGTGCCCCCTGCCCCCGTATATAAAGGATGAGAGGGGGAGGGCTGGCCGGCCAAGCTTGGAGGCGCAGGAGGAGTCCTACTCCCACCGGGAGTAGGACTCCCCCCTCCAATCCTATTCCAACTAGGATTCCTTAAAGGGGAGAGAGAGAGAGGGTGGCCAGCCCCTTCTCCTAGTCCTAATAGGACTAGGGGGAGGGGGAGGTGCGCAGCCCTTGTGGGCAGCCCTCTCACCTTTCCACTAAGGCCCATGTAGGCCCATTTGGCTCCCGGGGGGTTCCGGTAACCCTCCCGGTAATCCGGTAAAATCCCGATTTCACCCGGAACACTTCCGATGTCCAAACATAGGCTTCCAATATATCAATCTTTACGTCTTGACCATTTCGAGACTCCTCATCATGTCCGTGATCACATCCGGGACTCCGAACAACCTTCGGTACATCAAAATGCATAAACTCATAATAACTGTCATCGTAACGTTAAGCGTGCGGACCCTACGGTTCGAGAACAATGTAGACATGACCGAGACACGTCTCCGGTCAATAACCAATAGCGGGACCTGGATGCCCATATTGGCTCCTACATATTCTACGAAGATCTTTATCGGTCAGACCGCATAACAACATACGTTGTTCCCTTTGTCATCGGTATGTTACTTGCCCGAGATTCGATCGTCGGTATCCAATACCTAGTCCAATCTCGTTACTGGCAAGTCTCTTTACTCGTTCCGTAATACATCATCTCACAACTAACATCTTAGTTATAATGCTTGCAAGGCTTATGTGATGTGTATTACCGAGAGGGCCCAGAGATACCTCTCCAACACTCGGAGTGACAAACCCTAATCTCGAAATACGCCAAACCAACATCTACCATTGGAGACACCTGTAGTACTCCTTTATAATCACCCAGTTACGTTGTGACGTTTGGTAGTACCCAAAGTGTTCCTCCGGTAAACGGGAGTTGCATAATCTCATAGTTATAGGAACATGTATAAGTCATGAAGAAAGCAATAGCAACATACTAAACTATCGGGTGCTAAGCTAATGGAATGGGTCATGTCAATCAGATCATTCAACTAATGATGTGACCTCGTTAATCAAATAACAACTCTTTGTTCATGGTTAGGAAACATAACCATCTTTGATTAACGAGCTAGTCAAGTAGAGGCATAGTAGTGACACTCTGTTTGTCTATGTATTCACACATGTATTATGTTTCCGGTTAATACAATTCTAGCATGAATAATAAACATTTATCATGATATAAGGAAATAAATAATAACTTTATTATTGCCTCTAGGGCATATTTCCTTCAGTTCATTCATACCTTTTTTTGCGAATGCATTCATAACATTACTACATGTTAAATAAGGTCATGGTGCACAACTCTCATTTTTAATACACATAACAGGTGCTTCTCTTTTCTACTTATAGTGAATGTGACATTAATTTCTTCATTTTTTGCAGTGTCTCCTTTTCCCTCTTTGAGCTACTAGTTTCTTAGACATGCAGTTACGCACATCATCGGTTCATTGGGTAAATGCTACTACCTTATTCCGTTCGTTTGCCTCATGTCCCACTTTTGCTGCATTCACATGTGAGCAGGTACAGGCTATATGTTTCATAGATTGTCAGTCATGTACATTAGGTAAAAAAGTTGGTCTTTGCAAAGACGGTTGTTTTCTTATGGGGAGTGAAATATGGATTTTACCGCTTGTGGATTGTGATGAGAATTTTGCTGTGGCTCGCAATATAGCTGAGCTGGTACACAGGACTATTGCTGAGCTTAGAGACATGCATCCTTGGGAAACAGAGTTATTGTTTTGGGTCTTGTTCAGTTTCATGTGTCTCACTGGGGCTCATAATATAGTTGAGCTGCCACACAACACAAGACTATCCTCTTCTGTCATGTTCAATTTTATTTGTCTTGGATCTGCTTCAATGCTTCACACATTCACCTTCTAGCTCCAATCATCTGTGAAGTCCAGTACATTATTTCCTTGTGAGCAGCTGATCAGCTAACATCCTTTTCGTTTGCTCAAGAACCAGTTCGAAATTTCATTATTTAGTCTTTGAAATTTCACATGGCTTGATGTACTGCCTGAAAATATTCGATGGAGTCTTACAGGATGTAGGGGCACCCGGGTGTTGAAAGTCCTATCTCAAACCTGCTATCCTGAATTGTGTTACAAAATTGCTTTGCCTTTTCCATTTGTAATAACAAAAGCTGTGTTAGGGCAACTCCAACGCGGTCACCAACACGGACATCACCAATGTCCGGGGACACGTCTGAAATTTAACAAATATTATCATGTTTAGCATGAATTTTGTCCCTGGGACAAAAATAATAAATCTCCAACTAAATTTAATGAAATCTTAAGAAAAAACTAACCTAAACTGTGTGAGGTACTGGACGGTGACCTCACAGGGCATGACCTCCAAGGCCACCGGTACCTCTGTCATCGCTTGCGTCGCCTCGATGTAGTCGTTGTTGTACGAGTTGTCGACGTTGTTGTCCTTCCAGTGATGGAAATGCCGCCAGGTGTCATGGCAGCCCTAATCGGTTGTTGCATGCTCGCGGCGTAGTCGCTTGGCCTCCTACAATTGGCGCAAAGCTTGAGCCTCCCCTTCCTAGCGGCGACGATCGGCCGTGGACTCCACCCCGCACCTCTCTCCTTTGAGCAGGGCAAAGCGCTTGGACTTGGTCAATCCCACTTTGAGGAGTTGGTCGTTGATCCAGCGCTGGTGGCGGGAGGATGTTTGCACGGTTCTCCTGGACCGATCAATGGCCTAGGCCTCCACGAGGGTGAGGTTCACAGCGACCCAGACGAGGGTGTCATTCATAATGCGAACGTCGCCTAGTGATGTGCGTTGTGCCACTGCCAGCGCACCATCTCAGAGGTTGACGTCATGGTGGTGGACGAGCCCCCGACACCATCGTGGTAGTACATGATGTGATGGAGGCTCCTCCTTCACGGTGACCTGGCGCCACTAGCTCCCGGACACCCGTCAGGGCGATGATGGCAACACCGCCTCCTTGCCAGTATGGAGAAGGATGAGCGGCAAGGACGACGGCTCCTCCTTGATGTGGTGTCCGATTTAAACACTAGGTTGCACGCGGGCGAGGGAGGCGCCGGAACGTGGTCATAGCAAGACCGCTTGAGCAACAGCTCCATCTACCATGTGAACTCCTTGTCCATTCAAGGGGTGGATGTTGCTGCTCCTTGTCGTCGGACGAGATGGGCTCCGGCTTTACAGAGGAGGGAGTGGTGGATGCCGACGGGCCCAGATACTGCTACCTCTTGAGCACTGTGTTGTTTTTCCCTTGAAGAGGAAAGGGTGATGCAGCAAAGTAGCGTAAGTATTTCCCTCGGTTTTTGAGAATCAAGGTATCAATCCAGTAGGAGGTCACACGCAAGTCCCTCGTACCTACACAAACAAATAAGAACCTCGCAACCAACGTGATAAAGGGGTTGTCAATCCCTTCACGGTCACTTACGAGAATGAGATCTGATAGAGATAATAATAATAAGATAAATATTTTTTTTATTTTTATAATATAGATGGAAAGTCAAGATTGCAAAATAAAATAGATTGTAAACTTATATGATAAAAGATAGACCCGAGGGCCATAGGTTTCACTAATGGCTTCTCTCAAGATAGCATAAGTATTACAGTGGGTGAACAAATTACTGTCGAGTAATTGATAGAAAAGCGAATAATTATGAGAATATCTAGGCATGATCATGTATATAGGCATCACGTACGTGACAAGTAGACCGACTCTTGCCTGCATCTACTACTATTACTCAACACATCGACCGATATCCAGCATGCATCTAGAGTATTAAGTTCATAAGAACAGAGTAACGCATTAGGTAATATGACATGATGTAGAGGGATAAACTCAAGCAATATGATATAAAACCTATCTTTTTATCCTCGATGGCAACAATACAATACGTGCCTTGCTACCCCTGCTATCACTGGGAAAGGACGCTGCACGATTGAACCCAAAGCTAAGCACTTCTCCCATTGCAAGAAAGATCAATCTAGTAGGCCAAATCAAAGTGATAATTCGAAGAGACTTGCAAAGATAACCAATCATACATAAAAGATTTCAGAGAAGAATCAAATATTGTTCATAGATAGACTTGATCATAAACCCACAATTCATCAGATCTCGACAAACACACCGCAAAAAGAGTTACATCGAATAGATCTCCAAGAAGATCGAGGAGAAGTTTGTATTGAGATTCAAAGAGAGAGAAGAAGCCATCTAGCTAATAACTATGGACCCGTAGGTCTGAAGTAAACTACTCACACATCATCGGAGGGGCCATGGAGTTGATGTAGAGGCCCTCCATGATCGATGCCCCCTCCGGCGGAGCTCCGGAAAAGACCCCAAGATGGGATCTCTTGGGTATAGAAGGTTGCGGCGGTGGAAATAGGGTTTCGTGGTGCTCCTGGATGTTTTCAGGGTATATGAGTATATATAGGAGGAAAAGTAGGTCGGTTGAGCCACGAGGGGGTAGGCGCGCCCCCCTACCTCATGGACTCCTCGTTTGTTTCTTGACGTCCACTCCAAGTCCTCTGGATCACATTTGTTCCAAAAATCACGTTCCCGAAGGTTTCATTCCGTTTGGATTCCGTTTGATGTTCCTTTTCTCTGAAACACTAAAATAGGCAAAAAAACAGCAATTTGCACTGGGCCTTGAGTTAATAGGTTAGTCCCAAAAATAATATAAAAGTGTAAACTAAAGCCCATTAACATCCAAAACAGATAATATAATAGCATGGAACAATCAAAAATTATAGATACGTTGGAGACGTATCAAGCATCCCCAAGCTTAATTCCTACTCGTCCTCGAGTAGGTAAATGATAAAAACAGAACTTTTGATGTGGAATGCTACGTAGCATAATTCTCAATGTAATTCTCTTTATTGTGGCATGAATATTCAGATCCAAAAGATTCAAGACAAAAGTCTAATATTGATACAAAAATATAATACTTCAATCATACTAACTAAGCAATTATGTCTTCTCAAAATAACATGTCAAAAGAATGTTCATCCCTACAAAATCATATAGTTTGGTCATGTTCCATTTTCGTCACACAAGAATGCTCTCATCATGCACAACCCCGATGACAAGCCAAGCAATTGTTTCACACTTTAGTAATCTCAAACTTTTTTCAACTTTTCACGCAATACATGAGCGTGAGCCATGGATATAGCACAATCGGTGGAATAGCATATGATGATGGGGGTTATGTGGAGAAGACAAAAAAGGAGAAAGTCTCACATCGACGCGGCTAATCAATAGGCTAGGGAGATGCCCATCAATTGATGTCAATGCAAGGAGTAGGGATTGCCATGCAACGGATGCACTAGTGCTATAAATGTATGAAAGCTCAACAAAAGAAACTAAGTGGGTGTGCATCCAACTTGCTTGCTCACGAAGACCTAGGGCATTTGAGGAAGGCCATTGTTGGAATATACAAGCCAAGTTCTATAATGAAAAATTCCCACTATTATATGAAAGTGATAAAACACGAGGCTCTCTATCATAAGGATCATGGTGCTACTTTAAAGCACATGTGTGGGAAAAAGGATAGTAGCATTGAGCCTTTTTATTTCTCTTTTTTTGGGGGACAATGCTTTATTAATGATGATCATCACACTTCTATTTATTTACAACTCAATGATTACAACTCGATAGTAGAACAAAGTATGACTCTATATGAATGCCTCCGGTGGTGTACCGAGAAGGGCAATGAATCAAGAGTGACATGTATGAAAAATTATGAATGGTGGTTTTGCCACAAATACGATGTCAACTACATGATCATGCAAGATAATATGACAATGATGATGTGTGTCATGATAAATGGAACGGTGGAAAGTTGCATGGCAATATATCTCGGAATGGCTATGGAAATGCCATAATAGGTAGGTATGGTGGTTGTTTTGAGGAAGATATAAGGAGGTTTATGTGTGACAGATTGTATCATATCACGGGGTTTGGATGCACCGGCGAAGTTTGCACCAACTCTTAAGGTGAGAAAGGGCAATGCACGGTACCGAAGAGGCTAGCAATGATGGAAGGATGAGAGTGCGTATAATCCATGGACTCAACATTAGTCATAAAGAACTCACATACTTATTGCAGAAATCTACAAGTCATCAAAAACCAAGCATTACGCGTATGCTCCTAGGGGGATAGATTGGTAGAAAAAGACTATTGCTCGTCCCCGACCGCCACTCATAAGACAATCAAATAACACCTCATGTTTCAAATTTGTTACACAACGGTCACCATACGTGCATGCTATGGGACTTGCAAAATTCAACGCAAGTATTTCTCAAATTCACAACTACTCAACTAGCACACTCTAATATTACCACCTTTATATCTCAAAACAATTATCAAGTATCAAACTTCTCCTAGTACTCAATGCACTTTTTATGAAAGTTTTTATTATACCGATCTTGGATGCCTATCATATTAGGACTAAATTCATAACCAAAGCAAATTACCATGCTGTCCTAAGGGACTCTCAAAGTAATATAAGTGAAGCATGAGAGATCAATAATTTCTATAAAATAAAACCACCACCGTGCTCTAAAAGATATAAGCGAAGCACTAGAGCAAAATTATCTAGCTCAAAAGGTATAAGTGAAGCACATAGAGTATTCTAATAAATTCCGATTCATGTGTGTCTCTCCCAAAAGGTGTGTACAGCAAGGATGATTGTGGTAAACTAAAAAGCAAAGACTCAAATCATACAAGACGCTCCAAGCAAAACACATATCATGTGGATATAGCTCCAAGTAAAGTTACCGATGGACGAAGACGAAAGAGGGGATGCCTTCCGGGGCATCCCCAAGCTTAGGCTTTGGGTTGTCCCTGGATTTTACCTTGGGGTGCCTTTGGCATCCCCAAGCTTAGGCTCTTGCCTCTCCTTGTTCCATAATCCATCAAATCTTTACCCAAAACTTGAAAACTTCACAACACAAAACTTAAAAGAAAATCTCGTGAGCTCCGTTAGTAAAAGAAACAAACCACCACTTCAAGGTACTGTAATGAGCTTATTCTTTATTTATATTGGTGTTAAACCTACTGTATTCCAACTTTTCTATGGTTCATAAACTCTATTACTAGCCATAGATTCATCAAAATAAGCAAACAACACACGAAAAACAGAATCTGACAAAAACAGAACAGTCTGTAGTAATCTGTAGGTTTCGAATACTTCTGGAACCCCAAAAATTCTAAAATAAATTGCTGGACGTGAGTAATTTATCTATTAATCATCTGCAAAAATAATTAACTAAATATCACTCTCCAGTAAAAAAAATGGCACCAAATCTCGTGAGCGCTAAAGTTTCTGTTTTTTACAGCAAGATCGCAAAGACTTTCCCCAAGTCTTCCCAAAGGTTCTACTTGGAACAAACACTAATTAAAAGCATAAAACCACATCTAAACAGAGGCTAGATGATTTTTTATTACTAAACAGAACCAAAAAGCAAAGAATAAAAATAAAATTGGGTTGCCTCCCAACAAGCGCTATCGTTTAACACCCCTAGCTAGGCATAAAAGCAAGGATAGATCTAGGTATTGTCATCTTTGGTATGCAATCCATAAGTGGCCCTCATAATAGATTCATAAGGTAATTTAATTTTCTTTCTAGGAAAGTGTTCCATGCCCTTCATTAACGGAAATTGGAATCTAATATTCCCTTCTTTCATATCAATAATTGCACTAAACGTTCTAAGGAAAGGTCTACCAAGAATAATAGGACATGAAGGATTGCAATCAATATGAAGAACAATGAAATCTACGGGCACATAATTCCTATTTGAAACACTAAGAACATCATTAATTCTTCCCATGAGTTTCTTAATGGTGGAATCCGCAAGATGCAAGTTTAAAGAACAATCATTAAATTCACGAAAACCTAGCAAATCACACAAAGTTTTAGGAATCGTGAAAACACTAGCACCCAAATCACATAAAGCAAAGCATTAATGATACTTAATTTTAATTTTAATAGTAGGTTCCCACTCGTCATAAAGTTTTCTTGGGATAGAAACTTCCAATTCAAGCTTTTCTTCATAAGATTGCATTAAGGCATCAATGATATGTTTAGTAAAAGCTTTATTTTGACTATAAGCATGCAGAAAATTTAGCACGGATTGCAACAAGGAAATAAAATCTATCAAAGAGCAATTATCATAATTAAATTCCTTGAAATCCAAGATAGTGGGTTCATTGCTATGTAAAGTTTTGACCTCTCCAATCCCACTTTTATCAATTTTTGCATCAAGATCTAAAACTTCGAATCATTGGGACGCCTTCTAACTAAAGTTGACTCATCTCCAGTCCCATCATTGTCAAGATTCATATTGCAAAACAAAGATTTAATAGGGGACACATCAATAAATTTTAGATCTTCATCATTATTATCATGGAAACTAGAAGAACACGCTTTCACAAAGCAATCTTTTTTAGCACGCATCCTAGCGGTTCTTTCTTTGCAATCATCAATGGAAATTCGCATAGCTTTGAGAGACTCATCGATATCATGCTTAGTAGGAGTAGATCTAAGTTTCAAAGAATCAACAACAAGAGAAATTATATCCATGTTCCTAGCCAACTCATCAATCTTAGACAATTTTTCTTCAATCAAAGCATTGAAACTCTTTTGCGAACTAATAAATTCTTTAATATTAGATTCAAAATCAGAGGGCATCTTATTATAATTTCCATAAGAATTGTTGTAGGAATTACCATAATTATTAGAAGAATTACTAGGAAACGCCTAGGATTAAAATTACCTCTATACGCGTTATTACCAAAATTGTTCCTACCAACAAAATTCACATCCATAGATTCATTATTATTCTCAATCAAAGTAGACAAAGGCATATCATTAGGATCAGAAGGGACACTCTTATTAGCAAACAATTTCATAAGCTCATCCATCTTTCCACTCAAAACATTGATTTCTTCTATAGCATGCATCTTTTTATTAGTAGATCTTTCAGTGTGTCATTGAGAATAATTAACCATAATATTATCTAGGAGTTTAGTAGCTTCTCCTAAAGTTATTTCCATAAAAGTGTCTCCCGCGACCGAATCTAAAAGATTTCTAGAAGCAAAGTTTAATCCGGCAAAAAAAATTGTATAATAATCCAAAGATTCAAACCATGTGTAGGGCAATTACATATCATTAGTTTCATCATCTCCCAAGCTTGTGCAATATGTTCATGATCATGTTGCTTAAAATTCATAATATCGTTTCTAAGAGTGATGATCTTAGCGGGAGGAAAATACTTAGAGATAAAAGCATCTTTGCACTTATTCCATGAATCAATACTATTTTTAGGCAAAGACGAAAACCAAGTTTTAGCATGATCTCTAAGAGAAAACGGGAATAGCTTTAGTTTAAAAATATCATTATCCACATATTTCTTCTTTTGCATATCACATAAATCAATAAAGTTGTTTAAATAGGTAGCGACATCTTCACTAGGAAGGACGGAAAACGGATCTTTCATAACAAGATTCAGCAAAGCAGCATTATTTTTAAAAAATTCAGCATCGGTAAGAGGAGAAATCGGAGTGCTAATAAAATCATTATTGTTGGTATTGGAAAAATCATACAATTTAGTATTATCTTGAGCCATCGTGACAAGCAAGCAATCCAACACACAAGCAAACAAAAAACAAGCAAAAAGAGGCGAACTGGAGAAGAGAAGGGGAACGGAAAAAGAGGGCGAATAAAATGGCAAGGGTGAAGTGGGGGAGAGGAAAACGAGAGGCAAATGGAAAATAATGTAATGTGAGGGATAAGAGTTTATGATGGGTACTTGGTATATCTTGACTTGTGCGTAGACTCCCCGGCAACGGCGCCAGAAATTCTTCTTGCTACCTCTTGAGCATTGCGTTGGTTTTCCCTTGAAGAGGAAAGGGTGATGTAGCAAAGTAGCTAAGTATTTCCCTCGGTTTTTGAGAACCAAGGTATCAATCCAGTAGGAGGCCACACGCAAGTCCCTCGTACCTACACAAATAAATAAGAACCTCGCAACCAACGCGATAAAGGGGTTGTCAATCCCTTCACGGTCACTTACGAGAGTGAGATCTGATAGAGATAATAATAATAAGATAAATATTTTTGGTATTTTTATAATATAGATGGAAAGTCAAGATTGCAAAATAAAATAGATTGGAAACTTATATGATAAAAGATAGACCCGGGGGCCATAGGTTTCACTAATGGCTTCTCTCAAGATAGCATAAGTATTACGATGGGTGAACAAATTACTGTCGAGTAATTGATAGAAAAGTGAATAATTATGAGAATATCTAGGCATGATCATGTATATAGGCATCACGTCCGTGACAAGTAGACCGACTCCTGCCTGCATCTACCATCGACCGCTATCCAGCATGCATCTAGAGTATTAAGTTCATAAGAATAGAGTAACGCATTAGGTAAGATGACATGATGTAGAGGGATAAACTCAAGCAATATGATATAAACCCCATCTTTTTATCCTCGATGGCAACAATACAATACGTGTCTTGATGCCCCTGTTGTCACTGGGAAAGGACACCGCAAGATTGAACCCAAAGCTAGGCACTTCTCCCATTGCGGGAAAGATCAATCTAGTAGGACAAACCAAACTGATAATTCAAAAGACTTGCATAGATAACCAATCATACATAAAAGATTTCAGAGAAGAATCAAATAGTGTTCATAGATAGACTTGATCATAAACCCACAATTCATCGAATCTCGACAAACACACCACAAAAAGAGTTACATCGAATAGATCTCCAAGAAGATCGAGGAGAACTTTGTATTGAATTTCAAAGAGAGAGAAGAAGCCATCGAGCTAATAACTATGGACCCGAAGGTCTGAAGTAAACTACTCACACATCATTGGAGGGGCCATGGAGTTGATGTAGAGGCCCTCCGTGATCGATGCCCCCTCCAGCGGAGCTCTAGAAAAGGCCCCAAGATGGGATCTCTTGGGTACAGAAGGTTGCGGCGGTGGAAATAGGGTTTCGTGGTGCTCCTAGATGTTTTCAGGGTATATGAGTATATATAGGAGGAAAAAGTATGTCGGTTGAGCCACGGGGGGCCCACGAGGGAGGGTAGGCGCGTCCCCCTACCTCGTGGACTCCTCGTTTGTTTCTTGACGTCCACTCCAAGTCCTCTGAATCACGTTTGTTCCAAAGATCATGTTCCCGAAGGTTTCCGTTTGATATTCCTTTTCTGCGAAATACTGAAATAGGCAAAAAACAGCAATTTGCACTAGGCCTTGGGTTAATAGGTTAGTCCCAAAAATAATATAAAAGTGTAAAATAAAGTCCATTAACATTCAAAACAGATAATATAATAGCATGGTATAATAAAAAATTATAGATACGTTGGAGACGTATCAGATACTAGGAGAGGCGACTATTGTGAGCGCAGCAACCCGCGGGAGCTCTGCCTCAGGCACAACAGCCATTCCGTGCTCCGCCACGAGCATGGGGCGGCGTGAGCACAACTGCTCCGGCATGGTGCGGGGTGGCCTCAGCGGCCCCGCCATGCATGCTCCGGCCCCCAGCAAGGCACAACAACCCTGTCGGCCGCGCGCTCCGGCGTAGATCGGCCGGACACAACAGACGTGGAGTGCGGGAACTTTGGCCCCAGCAAGGCACCACAGCCCCGCCGTGCGAGCTCCGGCAGCCTTCCTCCCCGACACATCCGCATCCACGTGATGGGCGTCGGGCGTCGTTGCCGTCATGGCCTTCTCATCACAATGGCTGCAAGTGGGGTCATGTGCTGATTGGAGCTGATGTGGAGCACTGCCCTGGCGTGACCGGGCACTCTCATGTTGCCCCCAGGATTTCGTCTCGCTTTGAGATACGTTGGTCAGTCCAGACATTTAGGAAGAAAGTGAGTGGTCATGTTGGGTCATTTTTTTGACCGGACACTGAGCAGACGGACTTTTTTAACATTTGAGGAGAAATAGCGGTCCGATTGTTGATGCTCTCATCTACACAGTATAATGAATGTTTTATATTATTTGGCATGACAATTTGTAAATGGCTCGGGTTGTGATCAACTTGACATGTTATTGTCATGACTAAAAGATTTCAGTACTTAGTGTTTGTGCTCGATGTAATCGAATCCTTATAATTAGTAAGCTCAATAGGAATAGTTTCCTAGGAGAGCTCCAATGTTCTTTCCTCGAAGTGGACCTCGCCTGCAAGGATAATTAGGTTGTTGTTCCTGCGTGACAGTACCAGAACAAACATTCTCGCCTTGGTAAAAAAACAGTCATTTGTGTGTTGCCCAGATGCAATTTGGTTGTATAGGCAAGGAGCCTACAACAGCCGACATGTTTGAGCTGTCGCTTGCTTTTGATCTACGTCTGGTACAATGACTACTGATGAGCTCTTTTGCCTCTAAAATCTTCAAGTTTTTCAGTAAATTGTGTGGAGGATTGAGCGTCAACATTGTGGATGAGGAAAAGGGAGTACAGGGCAGGTGGAGGAGTGGGAGAAAGAAGCGTACGGCGACAACTTCGTTGTCGAGGAGCGGGCCGATTAGGGTAGAGGAGAAGAGTTGGCGAGGCTTGTTGCCTAAGCTCAATATGTTGGAGCATGCCTCGGGCTACTCCTGCTACTGGCGGAGCTCAGCATGGTCTGTTGGGGATTGGGGATTGCGGTCATTTTTTCTGTTAAAACACTTTTCAAAATTTTCAAAAATATTCAGAAATCTAATTTGGCTATGAATTCCAAAGGTGTTGACTAAGTTTTTTAAATGTTTGCAAACTTAAACAATGTTCATAAATATAAAGAATCCATGAATATGAAAAAAAAATCCTACTCATGAATTTTTGAAAATGTTCACATATTCTAAAATTATTTTCAAATTTAAATAATGTTTGTGTATTTTTTAAATCATGAATATGAAGAAATATTTGCAAGTTCTAAAAAAATCACAAATTTTAAATTGTTTAAAAATTCTAAAAAAATGTTTGTATCAATACAATGCTTGTCAATTTGAAAATTGTTCAAAAATTCTTAGCTCCTTAGGTATGTTGTCACTACGTGCATTGGGGCTTTGGGATTCGTTGGTGGGCCCATTTATTTGTGGTTATTTTGCACATTCAGGTTATTTGAGCCTGTCACAAGCTGTCATGACAGTAGTATGGTGTTCTTTGTGTTACGTCTTAGTGTGTGTGTTGTGTTTGTGGTCGATTAGTTCCGTAGGCTAAAACGGAGCTCACATTATTACTACTAGTCATCACCGAGACTAAAATGTGTATTAATAATACCGCCAAACACCAAACAATTTCACAGTCCTCTCAAAATAAGTAAAACATGGACCATCAAGCCAAGCCAGTGCCTGCGAATAAAAACACCACCATCCCGAGCATTACGAAAGCCCAACCTAGCAAAGATAAAAACGAAATTGAATAGGTCTTTTCCCACGTGTAACATGCAGGAGAGGCGGCTATTGTGAGCGCAGCAACCCGCGGGAGCTCTGCCTCAGGCACAACAGTCATTCTGTGCTCCGCCACGAGCATGGGGCGGCGTGAGCACAACTGCTCCGGCATGGTGCGGGGTGGCCTCAGCGGCCCCGCCATGCAAGCTCCGGCCCCCAGCAAGGCACAACAACCCTGTCGGCCGCGCGCTCCGGCGTAGCATCGGCCGGACACAACAGACGTGGAATGCGGGAACTTTGGCCCCAGCAAGGCACCACAGCCCCGCCGTGCGAGCTCCGGCGGCCTTCCTCCCCGACACATCCGCATCCACGTGATGGGCGTCGGGCGTCGTTGCCGTCATGGCCTTCTCATCACAATGGCTGCAAGTGGGGTCATGTGCTGATTGGAGCTGATGTGGAGCACTGCCCTGGCGTGACCGGGCACTCTCATGTTGCCCCCAGGATTTCGTCTCGCTTTGAGATACGTTGGTCAGTCCAGACATTTAGGAAGAAAGTGAGTGGTCATGTCGGGTCATTTTTTTGACCGGACACTGAGCAGACGGACTTTTTTAACATTTGAGGAGAAATAGCGGTCCGATTGTTGATGCTCTCATCTACACAGTATAATGAATGTTTTATATTATTTGGCATGACAATTTGTAAATGGCTGGGGTTGTGATCAACTTGACATGTTATTGTCATGACTAAAAGATTTCAGTACTTAGTGTTTGTGCTCGATGTAATCGAATCCTTATAATTAGTAAGCTCAATAGGAATAGTTTCCTAGGAGAGCTCCAATGTTCTTTCCTCGAAGTGGACCTCGCCTGCAAGGATAATTAGGTTGTTGTTCCTGCGTGACAGTACCAGAACAAACATTCTCGCCTTGGTAAAAAAACAGTCATTTGTGTGTTGCCCAGATGCAATTTGGTTGTATAGGCAAGGAGCCTACAACAGCCGACATGTTTGAGCTGTCGCTTGCTTTTGATCTACTCTGGTACAATGACTACTGATGAGCTCTTTTGCCTCTAAAATCTTCAAGTTTTTCAGTAAATTGTGTGGAGGATTGAGCGTCAACATTGTGGATGAGGAAAAGGGAGTACAGGGCAGGTGGAGGAGTGGGAGAAAGAAGCGTACGGCGACAACTTCGTTGTCGAGGAGCGGGCCGATTAGGGTAGAGGAGAAGAGTTGGCGAGGCTTGTTGCCTAAGCTCAATATGTTGGAGCATGCCTCGGGCTACTCCTGCTACTGGCGGAGCTCAGCATGGTCTGTTGGGGATTGGGGATTGCGGTCATTTTTTCTGTTAAAACACTTTTCAAAATTTTCAAAAATATTCAGAAATCTAATTTGGCTATGAATTCCAAAGGTGTTGACTAAGTTTTTTAAATGTTTGCAAACTTAAACAATGTTCATAAATATAAAGAATCCATGAATATGAAAAAAAATCCTACTCATGAATTTTTGAAAATGTTCACATATTCTAAAATTATTTTCAAATTTAAATAATGTTTGTGTATTTTTTAAATCATGAATATGAAGAAATATTTGCAAGTTCTAAAAAAATCACAAATTTTAAATTGTTTAAAAATTCTAAAAAAATGTTTGTATCAATACAATGCTTGTCAATTTGAAAATTGTTCAAAAATTCTTAGCTCCTTAGGTATGTTGTCACTACGTGCATTGGGGCTTTGGGATTCGTTGGTGGGCCCATTTATTTGTGGTTATTTTGCACATTCAGGTTATTTGAGCCTATCACAAGCTGTCATGACAGTAGTATGGTGTTCTTTGTGTTACGTCTTAGTGTGTGTGTTGTGTTTGTGGTCGATTAGTTCCGTAGGCTAAAACGGAGCTCACATTATTACTACTAGTCATCACCGAGACTAAAATGTGTATTAATAATACCGCCAAACACCAAACAATTTCACAGTCCTCTCAAAATAAGTAAAACATGGACCATCAAGCCAAGCCAGTGCCTGCGAATAAAAACACCACCATCCCGAGCATTACGAAAGCCCAACCTAGCAGAGATAAAAACGAAATTGAATAGGTCCTGTCCCATGTGTAACATGCAGGAGAGGCGGCTATTGTGAGCGCAGCAACCCGCGGGAGCTCTGCCTCAGGCACAACAGCCATTCTGTGCTCCGCCACGAGCATGGGGCGGCGTGAGCACAACTGCTCCGGCATGGTGCGGGGTGGCCTCAGCGGCCCCGCCATGCAAGCTCCGGCCCCCAGCAAGGCACAACAACCCTGTCGGCCGCGCGCTCCGGCGTAGCATCGGCCGGACACAACAGACGTGGAGTGCGGGAACTTTGGCCCCAGCAAGGCACCACAGCCCCGCCGTGCGAGCTCCGGCGGCCTTCCTCCCCGACACATCCGCATCCACGTGATGGGCGTCGGGCGTCGTTGCCGTCATGGCCTTCTCATCACAATGGCTGCAAGTGGGGTCATGTGCTGATTGGAGCTGATGTGGAGCACTGCCCTGGCGTGACCGGGCACTCTCATGTTGCCCCCAGGATTTCGTCTCGCTTTGAGATACGTTGGTCAGTCCAGACATTTAGGAAGAAAGTGAGTGGTCATGTTGGGTCATTTTTTTGACCGGACACTGAGCAGACGGACTTTTTTAACATTTGAGGAGAAATAGCGGTCCGATTGTTGATGCTCTCATCTACACAGTATAATGAATGTTTTATATTATTTGGCATGACAATTTGTAAATGGCTCGGGTTGTGATCAACTTGACATGTTATTGTCATGACTAAAAGATTTCAGTACTTAGTGTTTGTGCTCGATGTAATCGAATCCTTATAATTAGTAAGCTCAATAGGAATAGTTTCCTAGGAGAGCTCCAATGTTCTTTCCTCGAAGTGGACCTCGCCTGCAAGGATAATTAGGTTGTTGTTCCTGCGTGACAGTACCAGAACAAACATTCTCGCCTTGGTAAAAAAACAGTCATTTGTGTGTTGCCCAGATGCAATTTGGTTGTATAGGCAAGGAGCCTACAACAGCCGACATGTTTGAGCTGTCGCTTGCTTTTGATCTACGTCTGGTACAATGACTACTGATGAGCTCTTTTGCCTCTAAAATCTTCAAGTTTTTCAGTAAATTGTGTGGAGGATTGAGCGTCAACATTGTGGATGAGGAAAAGGGAGTACAGGGCAGGTGGAGGAGTGGGAGAAAGAAGCGTACGGCGACAACTTCGTTGTCGAGGAGCGGGCCGATTAGGGTAGAGGAGAAGAGTTGGCGAGGCTTGTTGCCTAAGCTCAATATGTTGGAGCATGCCTCGGGCTACTCCTGCTACTGGCGGAGCTCAGCATGGTCTGTTGGGGATTGGGGATTGCGGTCATTTTTTCTGTTAAAACACTTTTCAAAATTTTCAAAAATATTCAGAAATCTAATTTGGCTATGAATTCCAAAGGTGTTGACTAAGTTTTTTAAATGTTTGCAAACTTAAACAATGTTCATAAATATAAAGAATCCATGAATATGAAAAAAATCCTACTCATGAATTTTTGAAAATGTTCACATATTCTAAAATTATTTTCAAATTTAAATAATGTTTGTGTATTTTTTAAATCATGAATATGAAGAAATATTTGCAAGTTCTAAAAAAATCACAAATTTTAAATTGTTTAAAAATTCTAAAAAAATGTTTGTATCAATACAATGCTTGTCAATTTGAAAATTGTTCAAAAATTCTTAGCTCCTTAGGTATGTTGTCACTACGTGCATTGGGGCTTTGGGATTCGTTGGTGGGCCCATTTATTTGTGGTTATTTTGCACATTCAGGTTATTTGAGCCTGTCACAAGCTGTCATGACAGTAGTATGGTGTTCTTTGTGTTACGTCTTAGTGTGTGTGTTGTGTTTGTGGTCGATTAGTTCCGTAGGCTAAAACGGAGCTCACATTATTACTACTAGTCATCACCGAGACTAAAATGTGTATTAATAATACCGCCAAACACCAAACAATTTCACAGTCCTCTCAAAATAAGTAAAACATGGACCATCAAGCCAAGCCAGTGCCTGCGAATAAAAACACCACCATCCCGAGCATTACGAAAGCCCAACCTAGCAGAGATAAAAACGAAATTGAATAGGTCCTGTCCCACGTGTAACATGCAGGATAGCAAGCAAACACGCAGTAGCCCCCCCCCCCCCCCCCCCCCCTCCCCCCGGGCCCCCGCCTCTCTTCTAATTTCCAGTCAAAATCTGCCACATAATCACAACCCGTTAATCTATAAAACCCACCCGTGCGTGTAGCATTACTCCCCTCGCCCCATGTAGTGCCATGTTCGTATAGTGTTGCCGTTTTTTTCTTTATCGTCTTTTCAGCATACATTTTTTTTATTTGTGTTGGTTTTTTATTAAAATGTTTTTCAAAAGTTTATACTCCCTTCGTCCGCTTTTAAAGTCGTTTCAGACAACTAAAATTGAGTTATTTTGCACGATGTCTGAAATGTCTACAACACCTTAAAAAAGTGAACAGCGGGAGTAGAACACTTAGGATTTGCCAGCAAGCGCACATGGGCGTGGCTCATGTAGCGCTAAGTGGATATTGCGTTGGCAAATAAATCTGCTCGGTTTTAATCTATTTATTTTATTTCATTTTGTGTTTCTATTAAAACACTTTTCATTAAAAAAACTCACAATTATTTTGTGAATTTTTTAAAAAATACAAATTACAAAAAATATTCACGAATTTAAATGTTTTTTAGAAATGTAAAAAAATCCCGAATATGAAACACATATTCATGAATTCTCAAAAATATTCACAATTTTTAATTTTTTCACAAATTTTTAAAAAATCTGGATTAAAAAATGTTAATGAATATGAAAATCTTCACAAAATATTTAAAAATGTTCGCAATTTTGAAGAAAAATATGAATTTTCCAAATAATATTCATAAATTTTAAAATAAAATAAAAAATGAACCTCAAAAGAAAAATGAAAAAAGAAAGAAACCCGATAGAGAGAGAAAACGGACATAACTTTTATAAAACTAGAAGGACCGTCTTACATGGCCGGCACAATAGCGTTGCATGGTCTGCATTTGCTCGTCCGCTTTCACGGTATGTGCGGAATACAAATTGTCATAATAACCATAGGAAAAAAATTCGGAAAATGCTCGCGGTTTAGTGTACCGGCCGAACGCTTCGCCGGTCGTCTTCTCACATGCGCGCATATTTACCTGTTTCTCCTTCTTTATTTCACAATAGAAAAAGCATCACAGCTCATTCATGCCGACTACAGCCTTTGCCCACCCCCTCGCCGAGCACCTCCGGCCAGATCCGTGTTGTTCCTCCAAGCCGGTGTGCCTTCCCTGTTGGATATTGTCCGCCAGCCGTCATGGAGTCATCGGCCTCCCCTCCCTTCAGCATGGGGGCAATCCCCCTTTCCCATTTTTCTCACATGTTTCTCCTCCGGCGAGCAGGCCGCCGCCTCCCACGCGCACCTCCTCAACAAGCCTCCCCCCCCCCTCCGCTCTGCCGCATCCGATGCCGCCGGTGTTTCAGACGAGAAAAGCTATGACTAGGGACGACGACGTTGCAACCAGCGACGAGCAAAGCTACGACTAGCGACGAGAAAGTTGGGTTGGCCACTGCGTAATGTTACAACTGGTATTGTCGAAAGCTTCAACCGGAGACGGCGGGAATCGAGGGTCGGCCACCACACAACCGCGGTCCGGGGGAGCTGCAACCGGTGACGAAAAAAGCTTCAACCGGCGATATATGAAGCTTCAACCGGCGTCAGGGAAAGCAAAAAGTTGCAATTGTTGACACAAAAGCTTCAACATCTATTTGAAAAGCTTCAACTAGAGACCGGCGAGAAAAAAGTTGTAGCGGCGAGTCGTTGATGCACACGATGTTTTCTATGCACCAATGGTGCTGCGGCAGATGCTGGAACCGACACCCCCGCCATTGCTGCATAGGAAGGGGCAGACCAGTGGACGCGAATGTTGCACCCGGCGAGCTGCGACGGTGAGCGGCGACGGCGCGATGGCATAGGGAGGCCGACGAGTGTGGACGAAGTGGGTGGCTGGCAAGCTGGGTGGCCGAAGACAACATCCGCGGCTCCGCGAACGCGGATCCACGTGCGATTTCTATTCTGCCCCGAGTGTTTGACTTTTGTGGGAAGAGATTTGAGAAATAGATGGACGCATCTAAACAAGGTTAGATCGGACGAGCACAGTGCGATCGGCCGAAATTTCGGCCCGCCTCCCACCGCCTATCACTGGCCAGTAATTCCACAACTAAAGATCTACATGTCAAAGTGGGTGCTATCCTCCCGTTCTTGTATATACGCGGGGCAAAAAAATTCTTGCCACGGCCTCTATTCTTTTTTATATTTTGATTTGATGAGTTGTGCCCACTTCAATAATTTTGTAACGATTGAGACGCTAAAATGTAAAATTAAAAACAAAGAGGCGCCAGATTGAAAATATGAAGAACCGCCGAAATTTTCTCTCTCGTTTCGTTCGTCTTCTCAAATCCAATCCCCCCAAAACCACCACAACCCTAGCAGCCCATTCGGCCTCCCGATCCCCGATCACCGGCCACGAACGATGCCGCCGAAGCTGGTGCGGCAGCTGGGCGAGATGGAGGAGCTCGTGGAGGAGATCCTCATCCGCCTCCCGCCGGACGAGCCCGGGAACCTCCTCCGCGCCTCCCTCGCCTGCAAGCCGTGGCGCCGCCTCCTCGCCAGCCGCGGCTTCCGTCGCCGCTACGGGGACTTCCACCGAACGCCTCCCATGCTCGGCTTCCTCCACACCTGGCTGTGCACCGAGTTCGTCCCCACCACGGACTTCCTCCCGCGCGAGCCCGATCTCCTGCGCAGTCGTTACTCCGTGGAGGACTGCCGCCACGGCCGCGTCCTCCTCCAGTACTTCGATAGGGATGCGAACATCCCGCTCTTAGTCATCTGGGAGCCCGTGACGGGCAGCCAGACGGTGCTGCGCTGCCCCGAAATGCCGGGGACGAGCAGCGCTGCCTCGGTGCTCTGTGCCGCGGACGGCTGCAGGCACGGTGACTGCCATTTTGGTCCAACCCTCGTGGTTTTTGTCAACCTTGACGAGGAAGCCAGGGCCGCTACGGCCTCCGTGTACTCGTCGGAGACGGGTAACTGGAGCTCTCTGGTCACTCTGGATGTTGGTTTTGTTGAGATTGAAATCAGCTTCACCACGATGCCTAGTGTTCTCGTCGGAGACGCGCTCTATTTCCCCATTTCGAGGGACCATAGTAATGGTACTCTCATGTATGACTTGGCTGGGTCCTGTCTATCGGACATTCATCTGCCGTGCTCAATGGGGTGCCCCATCGCCCCTATCCTCATGGCATCGGACGACGGTCGGCTTGGGCTCGCAGAGCTGTACAATTTCGACCTCACTATCTGGTGGAGGGAGGTGGATCCTGATGGACTTGCGTCGTGGACACGACGGAGCCGCATCAACCTCGAGACTATTCTCCCCGTTGGCGATCCCGAGGTAACCACGGAGTTGGTTGGCTCCATCGAGGGCACTGTCATTGTTTTTGCAATCACGGATCTTGGCACCTATATGATCGATCTCAAGTCACTAAGCTTGAAGGAGCTCTCCAACGAGCTGTGTCAGCAAGAAGATATTACATGGGCCCTCTATCCCTATCTTTTTTTTTCAAAAAGGGGGGTCTCCCCGGCCTCTGCATCTTTTTTTTCAAAAAGGGGGGTCTTCCCGGCCTCTGCATCAGAAAGATGCATACGGCCATCTTATTAACAAAGGTGTCAACAAGGTTCCAAAGTCTCCAGCCAAACAACAAGCAAAAGATAAATGCAGCTCACCCAGAGCGACCGACGGCTAGATACACAAGCTAGCCCGAAAAAGATGCCACAACCGGCTGGCTAAAAATAGATAGGGAAACTAATTGCCTATCCTATTACATGACCGCCATCCAAACCGGTTGAAGATATCCCGAGCTACCATCTCCCAGCGGATAGATCCAGTAGCCAAATGCTCCCTGGCCTCCATCGGAGTGAGTAGCGACCACGAACGGATCAGTGCCGTAGCTCGGAAAATAACCTGCAAAAAATGAATCCGTGATGTTCTGTTAAAAACCAAATCATTTCTGCAATTCCAGATAGTCCATAACAAAGCGGAAACTCCAACCCGAATATGTCTTGCTATTTCAGGCTTAACCCCATTAAGCCATGTCCCAAATAAAGCATTGACCGAAGTCGGTGGAGTAATATTAAAAGCAATATGGACCGTCCGCCAAAGGACTTTGGCCAGCGGGCAATCAAAGAATAAATGTTTAATCGTCTCGTCCCGATCACAGAAACTACACCTAGTAGGTCCTGTCCAATTGCGTTTAATCAAGTTGTCCTTTGTTAAAATAACTTGTTTATGGATAAACCACATAAACACTTTAATTTTTAAAGGAACTTTGACAGCCCAAACATACTTGGAAGTTGGAATAGCATACGAATTAATAACATCAATATACATTGATTTAACTGTAAATACTCCAGAGCTAGTCAACTTCCAGCGCAATATATCGTGATGGTGAGAAAGTTGAACCTCCATCAGTCTCCTAACTAAATGGAGCCATTGTTCCCATCGATTGCCCGCTAGCGACCGTCGAAACTGAACATTAAGGGGGGCAGATTGGAATACCGTTGCCACGAACACGTCCCGTCGTTGAGCAATCCGATATAAAGACGGATATTGAATGGCTAAAGGTGATTCACCAAGCCAAGTATCCTCCCAGAAACGTGTACTTGTACCGTTTCCAATAACAAATCTCGTCCTATTAAACAAAGATTGTTTGACTTTCATTAGTCCTTTCCAGAAAGGCGAATCAGTCGGCCTGACTGCGACCTGGGATAATGTCTTAGTCTGGAGGTACTTGTTGCGGAGGATCTGCGCCCACATGGCCTCAGTCCCGGAAGACAGCTTCCACAACCACTTACTAAGAAGGCATTTGTTCTTAACTTCAAGATTTTCAATGCCGAGACCCCCTTGGTCCTTCGGTCTACAGATTATGTCCCATCTAGCAAGCCAGTATTTTCTTTTAAGTTCATCACCCTGCCAAAAGACTCTATCCCTACCTTAGCTTCTACTGTTCTACAGTCCACCAGGTATCTTTACTAATTTTTAGTTTTTTACATGTAGTAGTGAGTATATGTTAATTAATCTATTTCAGTTGCTGTGCCACAAAATAAGACAGTGAATGTGTATCAGACCTTAAGATGCATGGTTTCATCCTACTGACTTGTACACCATTTAGCAGGGACAGGTGTTGTGGCTGAAGCATCAAGTGAAGCTGGACATGGCGATGATGAAGCATAAATATCAAGCAGGCCATCCAAGCATGGAAGTTCAGATTGTTATTTTGGTGTTGGCTTTTGTTTTGTTTTGTTTTCGAGTTTGATGGTTGAGGGAGAGTTGTGTTATGTCTTGTTAAGAACCTGTCTCTGTTCTTGTTAAGCATTCTAGCTAATCCCTCAGTCCCATAATATGTGAGCGTTTTGACACTAGTGTAGTGTCAAAAACGCTCTTGTATTATGGGACGGAGGGAGTACATTTCATTAAAGCATGTGAAAAGGTTGCCTTTTGTCTAAAAATCGACTGCAAGTTTTGTGCATAACAACTCATATAAGTTTAGACAGTGCTAGCTGCAAACTGCCATGCATGGACAGACACAGCAATCTATTAATTTTTTTTTTCGAAACGGAGGCAAAAGCTTTACCTCATCCATTAATTAAGAAGGAGTTTAGAGTTGCTTTTACAAGAAAAGCGAAAGAAAATATTACAAAGCCACTACTCTCCCGGCATGATTTGACCCAAGTGCTTAGCACCCGCAATCTACTAATGAGAATCAACTTCCCTACTGATGTTGAAATTTTCCAGGGCTAATGCTTTAGCTATTCCGTGAACATGATGAATGCTACTATGTGATCCAACTTAAGCATGGGTTTAAGTTTAAGCTCTCGCCCATGGACCACTTGATAAATGTTTGAGATATTTTGTTTTCCTGTTATTTGTTAAGCTACAGGTTTGTCACGCTGCTCTTTGGTTTATAATAAATTGGTTGTGTGCATCTTTGATTTATAGGTGTGAATTCTATTGTTGTTGTATTGCTTTGAAAGGTTGTAAAGAATCGATAAAGCTCTCTTGAAGAAAATGAACAGATGAATAATGTGCTGTTATGCAATCTTCAAGATTCACAGATTTACGGTTGTCTAACTCACAGTGAATTGACCATGTAGTGGCAAAGGTTGCCCCATAGTCAGAAATACTATATATGAGCAACACATGGACAGATTGGGGGATGTAATCGTCATGGAAGCATCAAGAATGCCGCTATGTATACATATTGCAGGCAGTATCTTGTTTGGACTGCCACGACACCAGCTTGATGGAGATGCTCCGTGCGCCGGTTATTCATGCTCTTCGGAGGCTGCACCATCATGTGCAGGTTACACCTGCAGCTCAAGATCTTTGGTGATGAAAATTTATAAGATATGGCAGCAAATGCTGATCCATTCGAACAAATCCTCAATGCAGCGCTGGTGAGATAAGCATAGATCCATAAATATTTAAGAGTTATTGTCGGGTGGTAGATGCGACATATGCCAACGGGTGGCTTATCATTGTGGAAGCCAATAAGACGTCGCCGGTGACTGGAAACGGGATGAGGCGAAGACAAGCTCGCCGACGTACTTTACCCAGCTTCAGGGCTCTCCGTGGAGATAACACCCCTACTGCTGCTCTGCGGGGTCTCCGCATGATCACTAGATGAAACAAGTGGCTACACAATGCTCCTTGAGCTGTTTTGGTGGAAGGAGGAAGAAGGGCACGGCTAGCCTGCTTCCTCTTCTTGTATGGTGTCTAAGACTAGCTTGGGGGTCGAACGTTTGCATGGGTGCACCGGGGGGTTTATATAGGCCTACCCCTCGGGGGTACAATGGTAATCCGGCTGGGCGCGGGGCCCAGCTGTCTGTGACTGCGCTCGCCGGCTTCTGCGCCGGCTGCTGGGGCCCGCCGACTGGTGGGTCCCGCCGGCTGCCGGCACCCTGGTCGACAGGCAGGCCCCACTGTCCAGGGCCTGGTCGGTGGCTGGTTACTGTTGCTCTGTGCTGATGACGTGGGCTTGGTCGGGGTAAGCGTGGCTACAGTACCGCCGCCCTGGCGGGCGATTACTGTAGCTCCGTCGTGTCTTGTCTCCTTAATGGGCGTCTCCTTCGAGGAGGATGGCAGGCCGGCCATGGGGGGCCGGCTCTCCATCGGGCCGACTTGGGAGGAGGTGCGGCCGCCTTCGGTATCTCTCCGCCCGAAGGGGCCCACCGCCTCGGGGGCCACGCTGGTGGCCCGTCGTGGACGGCGTCAGGGCCGCCGTGACAACAGTGCCGCGTCGGGCGGGTCGTGGCCACCCGTACGGCGCACTGTGCTAGGCGTGCTCCGGGTTTTGGGGGTGGCAGGCTTTACTGTAGCCATGCCCCGCTTCATCATTGCTGGGTGGACGCGGACTTCGCGGGTGCGGTCTTGACTGCTTTATGGGAGTCGGCTTCTTGGAGTCGGCCTACTTGTCACCGACTTCTCGAAGTCGGCCCTCCCACGGCCTCCTTCATGAGGGCTAAAGGCGGGCCGCCCCCCGAAGCCGGCCTAGGAGATAGCCGGCAGGGGGAAGGCGGCCCTAGGTCTTGCGTCCTTTTAAGAGCCGGACGGGCTCGTAATTTTTTCAGAAGGGCCAGGGGGGCCGGCTAGGCTACCCATGGCTATTTACTCCGACAGTAGTCCCCGAAGCTGGGCGAGCTTCGAGGCGGACAGAGGGACGAGAAGCTTGGTCAGCTTCTTATCCCGAGGAGCCGGCTTCGCTGGCGTAGGTCGTTTTCGGAGAGTTCTCGTATCTTGCGGCCAGGATGGTGGCCGACTTGCATGCTGATTGTGGGCCCCCCGTGGGCCACGTGGCGGCGGAATCCTGCCAACGCACGCGCGCAACGGGATGCCGCCGCAGGCCCGGGCCCGCCACTCCCTGGCCTCGGCCCGAGCGCTGATCTTCTGCGGCCCAGGGAGACGGCTCGTCTTCCTGTGGCACCTTGAATTCGCCATTAGGGCGCAATAAACGCGGGTCGTGGGGGAAGTGGGCACGATCGATCCCCACGTTCCCCCACACCGCGCCTCCTCGGCTCCGCCACCCGAGCCTACAAGTAGGGGGAGGAGGGGGAGAGGCAGAGGTTCGCTCGCTCTCCCACGCTCCATCCCTCCTCGTCTTCTTTCTTCTTCTTCTTCCTCTCGCTGCCTTCGCAGCTTCTCACCGCAGCACCCCCACCGCGCCCTGCCCCATGGCGTTATCAAGCTCATGGGACGGCTCCAACGTCGACAACGAGCAAGTGGAGTTCCTCCGCCAGACGCGGCGCCTGCCCGGCGCCCATCTTGTGCAAGTTCGCCTGGCGCCCACGACGGAGGTCTCGCCGGAGCCGGAGGAAGGCGAGTGGGTCGTCTTCCGCTCGCATTTCCTGTGCGGCTTCGGCCTGCCAGCGAGCGGGTTTCTGCGCTCCTTCTTGGAGTTCTACAATCTGCAGCCGCATCATCTCACGCCCAACGCGGTGATGCTCGTGTCGGCCTTCGTCTCCCTCTGCGAAGGCTTCTTGGGCGTGCTCCCCACGCTGGAGCTCTGGGGGAGCTCTTCCAGAGCAAGCTCGGCACCATCACCGCCGGCGTGCCTGCCCCCTGTGGAGCCTACATCGCCATGAGGAGGTCAGGCGATAACAATCCGTTCCCCTCCATCCCTCTAATCGAGTCGGTGAAGATCTGGCAGAAATCGTATTTTTACGTGAAGAACGCCGGCTCGCCCCCGAGAGGAGACCACATCAATCTGCCGGCCTACGTAGTCGGCCCGCCGGCTGGGAGGCAGCCGTCGTGGAGTTATCGGTCCAAGTCCCTGTCGCCGGCTGGGAATGCCGCCATCTCTCGGCTTCGAGTGATGATCCAGTCGGAGGGTCTGTGCGGAGCCGACCTGGTGGCTGCCTTCGTGGAGCGCCGGATTCTCCCTCTTCAAAGTCGGCCCCACATGATGTGCCAGATGAGCGGCCGCTTTGACCCAAGCCGGCTGAGCGCGCGGGAAATGCCGCACGCGGAGGTGGCGCTCATGGTCAACTACATCGCCAACTGCAAGCTTGCCGGGGACTGGCGATACGGCAAGGCGCCGTACTCTCGCGCCAATCCTCCGCCTGTGGTAAGATTCTTTCTTCTATCTTCTTTTTGTTGTCAGCCGACTCCATGCTGGCCGGCTTCTGATCAGCCGGCTCTTGTTTGCAGAATCCCCTTCTTCCGCCACCGGCTGGGGTGGCAGGGATCGAGCGTCAGTACGCCCCCGATCGCACGGTGGACGATGTTGACGATCCGGACTTGGGGGCAGCCGCCATGGAGGAGGCCGTCGTGGGGGATAACATTGAGCCCGGAGGCACCGGGCTTTCCGCCAGCTTCGAGGACTGGCCGGACGACGCCGACGCCGAAGAAGTCCCTCGTCGCCAGCCGGTGCCCGACCGCCAAAACGTGGGCTCGTCTGCTGCGCCGGCTGCAGGCGGCGGCGCTCCGAAGCGCCGGGCCGCGTCAGCTCTCTTTGGCAATCGGCCGAAGAAGCCCAAAACCTCCGCCGCAGCGACGAAGCGAGATGAGGCGGCAGCGAAGGCGGCCCGCTTCCGAAAAGCGGTGAAGCAGCCCCAGGCGGTCTAGGCGTAAGCATCCAATCGCTTGTATGCTTGTTTTGTTGTGTTCTTCTGTTTGAATCATTCTTCCTGACTTTTCTCTGTTTTCTGAGCAGGGCGCCGCTTTCCCTGGAGCGGGGCCCAGGCGGTTCCGTCGTCGGGCCGGCTGGAGGGTCTTCGGGCTCCCGCCGCGTGGATCGCCGCATCGATCTCATGGAAGCCACAGAGCGGAATGCTCGTGAGGCGCGGGAAGAGAGGGAGGCGGCAGATCGGGAGGCAGCTCAGGCGGCGAAGGAGCGGGCCGAGGCGGCGGCCAGGACTCAGGCGGAGCGGGCGACTGCGGAGACAGAGGTGGAGGGCTCGCGCGACCAACCCCCGCTGCTCTCCATCCCACTCCGATCCGTAGCCCCGGACAGCCCATTGCCCCTGGCGGAGGAGATCATCCAGGACCCGCCGTCGGTGCAAAGGGAGGAGCTCTTTGAGGTTTTCGCGGGAAGGACGCCGCCGGCCGCGCCAGTCGTCGATGGTGCCAATGGAGCCGGCCAGGGGCGCGCCTAAAGTCGGAGCCGGTCTTGAAATACAGCCGGTGACGCGTCAGCGCGCAGGGGGAAGTGCCGCTCCGCCGGAGTCGCGCCAAGCCGCAGACGCCGGCCAGTCGGCGGAGGCCTTGGAGGCGGCCAGCTCCGATACGTCCGGGTGGACTCCCAGCGCGGGGACCGGCGAGCTGAATGTGGCGGCCCAAGAGGTCCGGAGTCGGCTGCGAGCTTAGGCCGGCCTCCTGCAGCAATACACGCAGGAGTTCCTGTCGACGCGAGCCGCCATCCGGGTGAGTTTTTTGCTCTTGACCGTTCTGGTTCCTTGATTTCTTCTGTGGGGGCGCGTCAGCGCACCCACTGGGTGTAGTCCCCGAGATTCGGGTCGACTGCTGCGCAGTCAGATCGGATCTTTCTTGGCGACCGTCTTATATTTGGTTTGTATCTTAACTTCCAGGAATATCATAATTCCCGTGCTGCCGCCTTCAACTCCCAGGCTCAGGAGTTGGGTCGGAAGATCGACGACCTGGCCAACAGCCGAAGTAAGTGTTTGTTTTTATCTGTTTCCTGTGGGGGCGCGTCAGCGCACCCACTGGGTGTAGTCCCCGAGATTCGAGCCGACTGCTGAGCAGTCGGGTCGGATCTTCCTTGACGACCTTTCCCTCATTGGTTTTTTCTTTTTTGTCTTTTGCTCTTTGCAGGAGCCAACGCCGACTTGCGGAGAGAGCTTGGCGAGGCGCAGACCGCCCTTCGTACCAGGGACGCCGAGTACGCCACCTTGGCCCACGAGCGCGACCGCCTGGCCAAGAAGCTGGCTGATCAGGAAGAAAGCCATAAGGCGGCCCTGCAGAAGGCGCAGGAGAGCGAGGCCGCCCTGAAGGCGGAGTTTGAGACCGAGGCGGCGAGCTGGGCTGAGACTCGTCAAGCGCTGGATGCGGGCTTCGGTCGCATCGAAGACTTGATCGATGGTAAGCTGCTTTTCTCGCCCTTCTTCTGCCTGCTGGCCGCCTGGGGTCATGGGCTGACTTGTGCTACCGCCCATTTTCTTGTGTAGATTACTTTCCCGGCCACTCCACCCTTGCCGCCCAAGCCATCGAGGCTCATCGCGAGGTGCGCCGTCAGGCGGGCGTCAACGTCGCGCCGGACGCCAATCGGACGCTGGAGGAGCAGCTCGTGGCCATCCAAGCGCGGCTGCAGCCGGCTCACCGGATGCTTCGCTGGCTTCAACGTGCCGGGGCGCAGGTGCTGGCCGCCCTCTGGCCCGGCCATATGATCCCCCGCACTCCAAGCCGGACCGCCGACTGGCTGGAGGTCGCAGTCGGCCGTTTCGAAGCATGGAAGGCGTCGGCGGCCCGTCTCGGAGCCAGGCGGGCGTTGGAGTTTGTCCGTGCCTGGTACCCAGGGCTAAGCCTGGACCAGCTGCGTACTTGGAGGCTGGAAGCCGACACGGAGCTGGAGGAAGTGCGGCCGGCAATCGCCCAGCGCGCCTCGACGATCACCGAGTGTACCGACATCAGTGTCTTCGCACCTGAGCTCAATGATGACGGCGTTGCTCAGTCGGAGGACTGGTTCGGCCTGGACCCGGCGGTGGGCGAGGACTCAGCCGAGGAGATCGCCTCCAACGATGAGGGCGAGGATGACGAGGACAAAGACGGCGAAGACGTCGAGCCGGCTAGCGGAACAACCGGCCAGCCTCCAGCTGATCGTGCCTCCAGCAACGAGGCGCGTGGAACCACGCCCTCTGCAGGAGGCGGTGATCAAGCCGAAGTTCACCAGCCGGCCGCTCCCTCAGCCGACGCAACCGTCTCCACCGACCAGCCCAGCTCGTCAACCGCTCCGCCAGCTTGACTTGCCGTCTTTATTTTTCCTGCTTGTCGTCTTTTGGAACAATCTTTTAAGCTTTTGCAATTCCACCCGCTGGTGGTGTATCAAACTATGTTGGATGTCGGCCTCTTAGAGGTCTTTTTATGTAAACATTATGGTGTGCATGTTTGGTTTCCATGCACGTACGCTTTTTATCCTTAGGCTTTTTCCTTTGCCGCCTTCCCACTTTGGGGAGGCAAGTACTCAAGCTTTCTTAGATTGAAGTGAAGTGAATGGAAACCGGCCGGCCGGCTACTCTGGTAGTCGGTCGGCGGCAGGCGGCAAACCGGCTCCTGTTATATTAGTCTGCTGGTCCCTAGCCATTTTTCGTGTGCGCACCCTTTCCTGCTTTTGACTCTTGCCAGCCGAGCAGCCGGTTCTTCGAACTGCGGCTTTGGCAAGAGCTAAGCCTGGGTGTCGGCACACTACTTGCCTGACCACGGGTAAGACTTCTAATATAACTTTAGTCGGTTAGTCCCCGGGCCGACTGGTCGAACCCGGTGCCGGACAGAATAAGTAAATGAAATGACAAGGTCATAAGCATGATATTGTTCATTCATAAATAAAAGATGGCAGTCCCCGAGTCCTCCTCGGGGGGCCTATTGTCTCGTACTTAAACAAAAGTTAACGTGATACATACTGCATTTCAACTGTAAAATCTTCGAAGGAGATTGGCGTTCCATGGTCGTTCCGACTCCTTGCCCGAGTCGTCTCTCTTGCGTGCCTTGGGTTTCTATGCATCGATTAAGTAGTAGGAGTCGTTGCCTAGAGCTCTGCTGATGAAGAAGGGGCCTTCCCAGGGGGCTGAGAGCTTGTGCTGGCCGGTTGTTCGCTGGATCAGCCGGAGCACAAGGTCGCCCTCCTGGAAGGATCTTGGCCTGACCTTGCGACTGTGGTAGCGGCGCAACCCCTGCTGGTAGATGGCAGACCGGCTGAGGGCTAATAGCCGGCCTTCTTCTAGCAGGTCGACGCCGTCTTCTCGTGCTTCCTTGGCCTCCGCATCCGTGTACATGGTCACCCGAGGTGAGTCAAACTCGATGTCGGTTGGGATGAGTATTTCGGCACCGTACACGAGGAAAAAAGGAGTGAAGCCGGTTGACTTGTTTGGGGTGGTGCGCAGACTCCAGAGGACAGCCGGCAGCTCATCGAGCCAACAGCCGGCTGAACGCTCTAGAGTTACGACCAGTCGGGGCTTGATGCCGGAGAGGATGAGGCTGTTGGCTCGCTCGACCTGGCCGTTTGACTGCGGGTGGGCGACGGACGCTAAGTCCAGCCGGATACCTTGTGCAGCGCAGAAACGTGCCAAGGCTCCTTTGGCAAAATTTGTGCCATTGTCAGTGATGATGCTGTGTGGCACACCGTACCGAGTTGTTATGTCTACGATGAATATCACGGCAGTCGGCCCATTCAGCTTCTTGATCGGCTTTGCCTCGATCCACTTGGTGAATTTATCTACGGCGACGAGCAAATGTGTCATGCCGCCGCGCGCCGTCTTGAATGGGCCGACCATGTCTAATCCCCAAACGGCAAAGGGCCAAGTGATGGGGATGGTCTTGAGTGCCGAAGCCGGCATGTGTTGCTTGGAGCTGAAAAGTTGGCAGCCTTTGCAATGCTTAACTAATTCTTTGGCGTTATCCAAAGCAGCCGGCCAGAAAAAGCCATGGCGGAAAGCTTTGGCGACAAGTGATCTTGAGGCGGCATGGTGGCCGCATTCTCCTTGGTGTATATCTCTGAGGATTGCAATGCCCTTCTCTTGCTCGACGCACCATTGGAGGACTCCAGTGACACTGCGCTTGACCAGTTCTCTGTTGACGATCGTGTATGCTCCGGCTCGACGTTGGACTTGTCTCGCTTCTGTTTCGTCAGCCGGCAGATCTTGGTTTACTAGGAATTTGAGGATGGATTGAGCCCATGATGGAGCTGCGACTTCCCCTACCGCCAATGTGGCTACTGCCACTAGGGTGGGCGGGTTGGGTGATGAAGTGCTGGAATCGGCCGCCGACTGCTGTGTTGACGTAGTCCCCGGGCCGTCTACTGCAGTCCCCGGGCCGGCTACCGCAGTCCCCGGGCCGGGTGCGGCAGTCCCCGGGCCGGCTACTGCAGTCCCCGGGCCGAGTACTGAAGTCCCCGGGTCGCCTGCTTGGTTCTTCGAGCCGGGCCTGGCCCCGTCGGGGTTGGGCGGCACGAAGATGGAGTCGGATTCTGGAGACGGCTTGATGGACGGCTTGAGGAGGCGTTGTGGAGCGACGCCGGTTGGTATTGCTTGCCGAGTGGAGCCTATTCGGGCCAGGGCATCGGCTGGCTCGTTGTCGGCTCGCGCTACGTGGAGGAACTCGCATCCTTCAAAGTATCCACTGATTTGCTGCACCAGGAAGCGGTAGCTTGCCATGTTTGCGTCCTTGGCGTCCCAGTCGCCGGATGATTGTTGAACCACCAAATCTGAGTCGCCATAACATAGGATCCGGTGGATGCCGAGTTCCTTGGCAAGCCGGAGCCCATGTATGAGCGCCTCGTATTCGGCTACATTGTTGGAGGCGGCGAAGTGGATCTGCAGCGTGTATCTAAGCTTGTCGCCCTTGGGAGAGGTAAGGACGACGCCGGCTCCCAAGCCGGTGCGCATCTTGGACCCGTCGAAGTGCATGCGCCAATGGGTGGAGTCAGGAGCCGGCGGCAGGTGCTGGGTCTCGGCCCAGTCGACGAGGAAGTTGGCCAATGCTTGGGACTTGATGGCGGTGCGGGGCTGGTAGAAGATTGTGTAAGGGGCCAGATCGATGGCCCACTTCGCCACCCGGCCGGATGCATCCCGGCTGCCTATGATCTCGGCTAGCGGGGCAGTGCATATGACCGTGATGGGGTGCTCTTGAAAGTAGGGCTTCAGCTTCTTGGCGGTGAAGTACACGCCGTAGCACATCTTCTGGTAGTGCGGGTAGTTCTGCTTTGAGGCGGACAGCACCTCGCTCAAGTAGTACACCGGCCTCTGGACCGGCTGGGCTCGGCCTTCTTCTGGGCGTTGGACCACGATGACGGTGCTGACCACCCGGCTGGTTGCGGCAATGTAAAGGAGCATGGGCTCTTTCTCAGGCGGCGTGGCCAGCATCTTCTTCAGCTCGTGAAAGGCTTGATCGGCTTGGTCGTTCCACTCGAAGTGAGTGCTCTTCTTCATGAGGTGGTACAGAGGGAGGGCTTTCTCTCCGAGCCGACTAATGAAGCGATTTAAAGAGGCCAAGCACCTGGTGAACTTCTGGATTTCTCGAAGCTTGGTGGGGATCGCCATTCTCTCGATGGCCTTGATCTTCACCGGGTTGCACTCGATGCCGCATTCGGAGACCGGGAAGCCTAGGAGTTGGCCGGCTGGCACTCCAAACACGCATTTCTCGGGGTTGAGCTTGATTCGGAACCGGCGCAGCTTCTCGAATGTTTCTCTCAGGTCTTCCAGCAAGGTGCCGCGCTTCTCCGTCTTCACCACGATATCGTCCACGTAGACGTGAGCGTTTTTGCCGAGTTGCGTGAGGAGGCACTTCTGCATGCAACACTGAAAAGTGGCACCGGCATTCCTCAAGCCGAATGTCATGGTCAAGTAGCAGAAGGCTCCAAATGGCGTGATGAAGGCGGTCTTCAGGCGGTCATCCGGGTTCAGTTTTATCTGGTGGTATCCTGAATAAGCATCCAAAAAACTCAACAGCTCGCATCCGGCTGTGGAGTCTATCACTTGGTCAATTCTTGGCAGGGCGAAGGGATCCTTGGGGCAGGCTTTATTGAGGCTTGTGTAGTCTATACACATGCGCCACTTGTTATTCTTCCTCAGCACGAGAACCGGGTTGGCAAGCCACTCCGGGAAGAAAACTTCCATGATGAAGCCGGCTGCCAGAAGCCAGGCTATCTCCTCCCCTACAATCCTTCTCTTCTCCTCTGACAGTCGGCGGAGAGGCTGTGTAACGCCCCAGATATAACTTTCCCAATTTGTACTCCAACTCTTGTCGTTTCCAGCGTTAAGTTATATTTATTTCTCGGGTTCGGGTCTTTGTCTCCGTGTGTTGTTTTCTTTTTCATGCATCTCATATCATGTCATCATGTGCATTGCATTTGCATACGTGTTCATCTCTTGCATTCGAGCATTTCCCCGTTGTCCGTTTTGCATTCCGGCGCTTCGTTCTCCTCCGGTGGCCATTTCTAGCTTTCTTTCGTGTGTGGGGATTAAGCATTTCCGGATTGGACCGAGACTTGCCATGCGGCCTTGGTGTACTACCGGTAGACCGCATGTCAAGTTTCGTACCATTTGGACTTCGTTTGATACTCCAACGGTTAACCGAGGGACCGAAAAGGCCTCGTGTGTGTTGCAGCCCAACACCCCTCCAATTTGGCCCAAAACCCATCAAACCCTGCCCCATGTTCTAAAGCGTTCGATCATGATCGCGTGGCCGAAAACCGCACCTCATTTGGACCCTCCTAGCTCCCTCTATGCCTATATATACGCCCCCTCCGAAATTCGCGGTGCAATCCACCCCTAACCTTAGATCCATTCCCAACGCCGCCGCCGGACGAAAATTTCCAGGTCGGACACGTCCGCGCCGCCGTCTCCAGCCAACTGCCGCCCGCCACGTGGCTCTCCCGCCACCGCGCCCGCGCCCCACATCGCCGGCCCGCGAGGGCCCGGGGCCGGCCCTCCCCGCCGACCGCTCGGGCCAGAGGAGCCCGCGCGCCGCCTCCTTCGCCTCCTTGCCCAAGCCCGACGCCGGTGGCCGGCGCCACCGCGAGCCGCCCCACCGCTGTCAACACCGGGCCGGTCGCCCCAAGCCCGACGCCGGCCGGCGCCGCCACGCCGCCGCGGCCACGTCCCCCGTCGCCGCCCGTGCCGCCGCCCACCGCCTCGCCTCGCCGGATTCGGCCCCGGCGACCACCTCCCTCGATTCCGGCTTCTTCCCCGACAATCTCCGGCGAGCTACAGTAAAACCGGCGATCCTCGTTATCCGCGCCCGGCCAGATCCAGATCTGGGATATTTTCTCCCAGTTGACTTTTGTCTCTCTAACCCTAAATTTTGTGCATACTTTGACCTGCCATATCTTTGCATCCGTAGCTCCGTTTTGGGCATATAGTATATCAAAATGTTCGTCTCGACATGTACATCATTTCATTCCATTGCATCATTTTCATTTGAGTTCATCTTGATGCCCGAAATGCTGTTAGAAGGAGGCTTCATGAGTTAATTGTCAGATCTGCTAGTTCATCTTAGACTTTTGTCATTTTTGCCATGATTATTGTGTGCATGATATGCCTGTGAGTTCTTGATATGAATTGTTAAGCATTTTGTCTTCTTTCCAGAGGTGCCACCCATGCATTTTTAGGATGTGTGTGGTGACTTGTGCAAGCTTGCAAAGTGAGGCACTTGGTAAATCTGTTTTCAGGGACTTAGTGGATTTCACTAAGTCTGGGATTATTTAGTTCATGATGCCATATGTTCAGCTTGTTTCCTAGTGATCCGTGCCTCTTTTGAGGATGATCAGTAAGGGAGTTTTGTTAATCATGTTATGCTCTATCCATCCATGTCTTTGTTTGTGCATGTGGAGTACTCTAGCTTGAGTCAATCGAGCTCTACTTTTGCTTCGTGGTAAATCTGGGCAGATCGTCAACTTGTTTGCGATTTTGCCGATGCTATTGTTATTGATCCGTGCATGCTATGCCATTGTTCTTGCCATGTCTAGCTAGTATTTTATGCCTTCTTTATGGATATATGCCTGCCTTGCCATGACTTGCAACGTAGTGAGTGCATCGAGCTTGTTTACATGCCTTCGTGAGTTAAATTTCAGCATGTCTCAGTTTTCACTAAGTCTGAAAACTGATTGTGCGTGAGCTATGTTCGTGTGCTTGTTAGTATATTTTGTGATCCCTTTTGGCCTCAGGTCACTTTGTTACTTTTGATAAGATTGTTGAGTAGCTCCATGCCATGTTCTTACTTTTCATAATCAGGTCATGTATCATGTTGTTTTGCTGCTCCGAAGAGAGCTTCGTGATCTGAAATTTCAGACTAGTGTTAATTTCACTAAGTCTGAAATCTGTTTTGCGTTTGCGTTTTTGCCATGCTTGTTTGAACCTCATAATGGATGAATTTGGCCGTGGCTCAGTGCTAGTGTTTTGTTAAGCATCTTGTGGGCATCCCTGCCATGTATTTTGTTGTCATGTTTGGTGGCTGTAGCATGTTCATTTCGTTGCATTTAGATGCCTACTTGTTGTAAATCGCAGACCGGTGTCATATCTTAAAACGCTTGCCATTTCCAAACTGTAACTCCGATTCCAATGATCTTTATATCATTTTCAAGCGATTTCATCCCCTCTATCCAGTGGCACACTTGGTTTTCCATGTTGAGGCCAGGTTCATGCATTTCCTGTCACGTCTTGCATTTTGCATCCCGCATCGCATCCCGCATAGCATATCATCATTGCATCTTATTGTTGAAGTTTGCACGTGGTTGATTGTACTCTTGTTGCTTGTTTGTGTTGTTTGGGTAGAGCCGGGAGACGAGTTCGCTAACGAGGAGCCCGTTGAGTTTGCTTTTGAGGATTCAGTCAACTCTGACAACTGTGCAGGCAAGATGATCATACCCTCGAAATCACTACTATCTTTGCTATGCTAGTTTGCTCGCTCTTTTGCTATGCCAATGCTATGATGCCTACCACTTGCTTGTCAGCCTCCCAATTGCCATGTTGAACCTCTAACCCACCATTGTCCTAGCAAACCGTTGATTGGCTATGTTACCGCTTTGCTCAGCCCCTCTTATAGCGTTGTTAGTTGCAGGTGAAGATTGGAGTCGTTCCTTGTTGGGACATTTATTTACTTGTTGGGATATCATTATATTGCTATGTTATCTTAATGCATCTATATACTTGGTAAAGGGTGGAAGGCTCGGCCTCTCGCCTAGTGTTTTGTTCCACTCTTGCCGCCCTAGTTTCCGTCATATCGGTGTTATGTTCCCAGATTGTTGCGTCCCTTATGCGGTTGGGCTATAATGGGAACCCCTTGATAGTTCGCCTTGATTAAAGCTTTTCCAGCAATGCCCAACATTGGTTTTACCATTTGCCACCTAGCCTCTTTTTCCCTTGGGTTTCCGGAGCCCGAGGGTCATCTTATTTTAACCCCCCCGGGCCAGTGCTCCTCTGAGTGTTGGTCCAAACCGTCAGCCGCCGGTGGCTACCAGGGGCAACTCTGGGCTGGCCTACCGGAAGTTTAGACAATCTGAGTGTGCCCTGAGAAAGAGATATGTGCAGCTCCTATCGGGATTTGTCGGCACATTCGGGCGGTGTTGCTGGACTTGTTTTAACCTGTCGAATCGTCTTGTTGTACCGAGATACCGAGTCTGATCGGTGTGTCTTGGGTGGAGGTCTATTCCTTCGTTGACCGTGAGAGCTTGTTATGAGCTAAGTTGGGACCCCCCTGCAGGGATTGATCTTTCGAAAGCCGTGCTCGCGGTTATGGGCAGATGGGAATTTGTTAATGTCCGGTTGTAGATAACTTGAACCTTAATTAATTAAAATGAATCAACTGAGTGTGTTGCCGTGATGGCCTCTTCTCGGCGGAGTCCGGGAAGTGGACACGGTGTTGGAGTTATGTTTGCGCAGGTTGCTCTCTAGTTTCTCTCTCGCGCCTTGCTCTCTCTTCTCGCTCTCTTTTGCGAATAAGTTAGCCACCATATATGCTAGTCGCTTGCTGCAGCTCCACTTACATTACCCCCATCCTATCTATTTAAGCTTAAATAGTCTTGATCGCGAGGGTGCGAGATTGCTGAGTCCTTGTGGCTCACAGATTACTATTACACCAGATGCAGGGACAGATGATACAGCTCCGGATGGCGTGCTTGAGCTCAAGTGGGAGTACGACGAGGATTCTCAGCGTTACTATGTGTCTTTTCCTGATGATCAGTAGTGGTGCCTAGTTGGGGTGATCGGGACCTATGTCGCTTGTTGGGTTGTCTTTTATTTTGGCGCCGTAGTCGGGCCATGAGTGTTTGGATGATGTATGTTATTTATGTACTTTGATGTGACGTGGCGAGTGTAAGCCAACTGTTGTATCTCCCCCTTTATTATATACATTACATGGGATGTTGTGATGATTGCCTAACTTGCGACATTGCTTTCAATGCGGTTATGCCTCTAAGTCGTGCCTCGACACGTGGGAGATATAGCCGCATCGAGGGCGTTATAGGCTGCTTGACTGGTTTTGCGTCTTCTCGCACGTGTAGCTTGTGCTTGGCGAAATCCTTCGGAACACCCGGCATGTCCTTGGGGGACCATGCAAAGATATCTCGATTCTCACGGAGGAAATCGGCGAGCTCGCCTTCCTATTTGCTGTTCAGGCTTGCCCCAATGACGGCAAACCTCTCGGGGTGCTCGGGGTCAAGAGGTATCTTCTTGGTTTCCTTGGCCGGCTGGAAAGATCCTTGGGCATCATTCTCCTTGGAGTCGGTGGGCTGGCTCAGCTGCTTGCTGGCCAGGGCCACGACCCGGTCCAGCGTCTTCTTTTCTTCGGCAATCACAAGGGACTCGGCCAGTCGGCTGCTGGCCGCAGCACACTCGGTAGATTTCTTGTAATCGCTGGCTATGGTGATGATGCCCTTGGAGCTTGGTATCTTCATCTTGAGGTATGCGTACTGGGGGACCGCCATGAACTTGGCCAAGGCGGGTCGGCCAAGCAATGCATGGTAAGGGCTCTCCAGGTCCACCACTTCGAACCAGATCGCTTCCCAGCGGAAATGCTCCTTGTCCCCAGAGAGTACGTCGATCTTGATCTTGCCAATGGGGGCGCAGGACAAGCCGGGCACGATGCCGTGAAACACTGTCCGAGTCGGCACAAGCTGCTTTGTCTTGACACTTAACTTCTTCAGGGTATCGCGGTACAGGATGTTGATGCTGCTTCCGCCATCTATCAGCACGCGGGAGAAGCGGGCGGCGCGTCTGTCCGTCGCGAGGGTGGCCTCCAGGACCAAAGCATAGGAGCCGGGAGACGGCATCACCTCTGGATGGTCGGCCCGGCTCCAACTGATGGGTTTCTCTGACCAATGCATGTGTCCGGCTGGGTTAGCAGCTACCACACTGACTTCCTGATGCTCTCGGCGCTTGCTGTGCCGGTCTTCGGGGTGGCTCATAAAGATGACATAGGATGCTTGCTCGTCGGGGAACTCGTCCTGCACGGCGCCGACTGCGGGCCGGGCGGCCTGAGGCGGCGGAGCCGGAGGCGGCGGACCGGCCGGAGGAGTCGGCGTGAGCCCTTCGCCCTTGGAGATTCGGGCGAGCCAGTTGCACTTTCGGGTTGTGTGGTTGGACGGCTTCGCGCCACTATGGAACTTGCACGGGGCGTCAAGAGCTTGCTCGTATGAGAAGGCCAGCTGCCAAGCCGGCCGGCCGCCCTTCAGCTTCTTGGGAGCGGGCCGCCCTTCAGGCGGCGTGTCTTCGACCGTGACCACCTGCCGGTTAACGTGAGGCGGCGCAGGGCCTTTACGCTTTTGGTCGTTCGGGTGCTGGCGTCGGCCGAAATCTCCTGCCGACGTCTTGGGCGCCGGGTTAAGAACTTTCCCGGACGCGTCTACCCGGAGCTCGGTCTTCATCGAAGAATCGGCGGTGGCGTATCTGTCGGCGATGTTCAGAAGCTCGTCAAGGGTAGTCGGCTCGTCGCAGAGAAGCTTGTGCTTGAGGAGGGTGCCTTCTCGGCACCCGGCAGTGAAGTATTCGATGGCCTGCACCTCGTGCACCCCTTCACAAGAGTTGCGAAGCTCGGCCCAACGCGTGAGGTAGTCGCGAGTGGACTCGGCTGGGCCCTGTACGCATAGGGAGAGCTACCTGGGCTTGGGAGCCCGCTTGTAGGTGCTGGTGAAGTTGCGAACGAAGGCTTCGATGAAATCTACCCAGCTGTTGATGCTGAGAGGCTTGAGGCTGTTAAGCCAAGTCCGTGTCGTGCCTTGCAGCATGAGGGGCACGTACTTTACGGCAACCCGCCGGTTGCCGTTGGCTATGCTGACTGCCGTGAAGTAGTCGATTAGCCAGTCTTCCGGCTTCACGGAGCCGTTGTATTTGGGCGTGTCTCTTGGGAGCGAGAACCCTTTGGGGAAGGGCTCGTCGCGGATGCGGGGGCCGAAACAGGGCGGGCCGACATCGTCTTCTTCTTCCAGCGCCAGGGATCTGGCCAGGCGGTCGATCTGATGGCGGGCGTCGTTCTCGCCGACTCCTTCACGGCGACCTAGTCAGCCGCTGAGAGTCGGGGGCGCCACTGGCGGAGGGGTGGGGTATCTTTCTCCATGAGCCCGAGGCGGAGGCGGGCTGCCTCGCCATTCCCTGGCTCGGGGACAGCCATCCGCGTCGCGCTCGATGGAGATTCGTGTCCGGCTTCGGCTGGAAGCCGGCTCTTTCTCGCACCGCGCGCGGGTGTTACTCTTAGTCGGTGTCCGGGACGTCGCGCCGTGATCCCGACGCAGGTGTGGGCTTCCCGCGCGGGCGTCGGCCTCGTGCCGCTGAGCGGCCGCGTCAATCAGTTGCTGTATGCGCCGGGTCATGTGGGGGAGGTTTTCGGCCTCCAAGCCGTCCAACTCGTCCACGGCCGCCTGGGCAGCGCGCAGGTTCTCGAGCGGAGTGGCATAGACCGGGCGGTCGACTCCCAGCGCGTCGGCGATGACGGCGCCGCGTTGCCTGACAGCACCAGCCCGGCTTGGGCCAGCCGGGGCCGGCGTGCCGAAGGCGGCGCGGTCAGCTTCGCGCTGGTAAGCCTAAGTGAGGCGTCTCACGGAAGCTAGCCTCCGGCCCTCCGCGAGGAGGGCGAGACGGCGTGCCTCCAGTGCTTCGTCGTCGGCATCAGCCGGGAGGAGGACGGACAAGTCGTGGGCCACTGCGCGCGGGGCGTCGTGGGCGCTCTCGTCGGCCGGATCGCCATGGCCGATAACCATCACCTCAGTGGTGACAGTATCGCGATCGTCGGTCCGAGGGAGCAGGTCGTTGTAGATCGTGACGTTGGTGGGGAAGGTGTCGTAGGAGGCCGTGTCGGAGTCGACAGAGTCGACAGGCATCGGGTCGGTGGATCCAACCGACTCCAGATCCGCAGCAGGCTCGCTGGAGACGTGGAGCTGGCCAAGGAGGATGGCGAGGATGTCGGTTCCCGCATCGGAGGCGAGCTCGTCAGAGATGCGGGCCTCGACGAGGAGATCGGCAAGGCTGCTTGCCGCGCAGATGCTGGTGACGCCTTGCAGCGCATCGTGGCAAGCGCCGTCGGGTGTGCCCAGCTGGCTACGCTCGCTAGGGAGGAAGAGGGTTCCCGTCCAGAACAGGTCTCCGGACGACGGTGCACCTGGCCCCACGGTGGGCGCCAAATGTCGGGTGGTAGGTGCGACAAATGCCAACGGGTGGCTTATCATTGTGGGAGCCAATAAGACGTCGCCGGTGCCTGGAAACGGGATGAGGCGAAGACAAGCTCGCCGACGTACTTTATCCAGCTTCAGGGCTCTCCGTGGAGATAACACCCCTACTGCTGCTCTACGGGGTCTCCGCATGATCACTAGATGAAACAAGTGGCTACACAATGCTCCTTGAGCTGTTTTGGTGGAAGGAGGAAGAAGGGCACGGCTAGCCTGCTTCCTCTCCTTCTATGGTGTCTAAGACTAGCTTGGGGGTCGAACCGTTTGCATGGGTGCACCGGAGGGTTTATATAGGCCTACCCCCGGGGGTACAATGGTAATCCGGCTGGGCGCGGGGCCCAGCTGTCTGTGACTGCGCTCGCCGGCTTCTGCGCCGGCTGCTGGGGCCCGCCGACTGGTGGGTCCCGCCGGCTGCCGGCACCCTGGTTGATAGGCAGGCCCCACTGTCCAGGGCCTGGTCGGTGGCTGGTTACTGTTGCTCTGTGCTGATGACGCGAGCTTGGTCGGGGTAAGCGTGGCTACAGTACCGCCGCCCTGGCGGGCGATTACTGTAGCCCCGTCGTGTCTTGTCTCCTTAATGGGCGTCTCCTTCGAGGAGGATGGCAGGCCGGCCATGGGGGGCCGGCTCTCCATCGGGCCGACTTGGGAGGAGGTGCGGCCGCCTTCGGTATCTCTCCGCCCGAAGGGGCCCACCGCCTCGGGGGCCACGCTGGTGGCCCGTCATGGACGGCGTCAGGGCCGCCGTGGCAACAGTGCCGCGCCGGGCGGGTCGTGGCCACCCGTACGGCACACTGTGCTGGGCGTGCTCCGGGTTTTGGGGGTGGCAGGCTTTACTGTAGCCACGCCCCGCTTCATCATTGCTGGGTGGACGCGGTCTTCGCGGGTACGGTCTTGACTGCTTTATAGGAGCCGGCTTCTTAGAGTCAGCCTACTTGTCACCGACTTCTCGAAGTCGGCCCTCCCACGGCCTCCTTCATGAGGGCTAAAGGCGGGCCACCCCCCGAAGCCGGCCTAGGAGATAGCCGGCAGGGGGAAGGCGGCCCCAGGTCTTACGTCCTTTTGAGACCCGGACGGGTTCGTAATTTTTTCAGAAGGGTCAGGAGGAGCCGGCTAGGCTATTCATGACTATTTACTCCGACAGTTATCGTAAGAGTTAACATGTAGAAGCATCAATCTTTTCCTGCAGATGCAATCTCTTGCTACTAAACAAAGCATACACGAACACGATGATGTTTCATGATAGTCGTTGCATGCTGAACTAATTTTGCAGTTCTACTGGAATGTTCTACCACGAACCCGAAGTCTGAAAGAACTCCCAGATCACCACCAAGACAAGATACGGTGAGTTGATCGGCAAACTCTTAGCAGACCCTGACTTCTCTGGTTCCCAAAGATACCACACCATCAGCTTCCTAATTTATTATAGCAACAGCTGCTGTTAGTTTAAAGAAACCTGAAAAGAAAGAGGAAAAATTAGGGACTTTTTTAAGTAAACAGATGAAGATATTGAGCGAAACGGAAACACAGTCAAAGGAAATTCTTGAGTAAACATAACAGCTACATAGTCCATCAATATCTGTTCCCAAAACTGAAATAAAACACCTGAGTTATCATCAGGACGCCATTTTTTTTTTCTGCTCAAGTCTTGATTACAGCAGAAATTACACCATGACCAAATGTCTAGAGATATCAAGCTTAAGTTTCACCCCTGAATCAGTTGGTGATAACATTCCATGAAAAGGAAAGACAGTGGAGTATCATGGCAAGGCTAGGTTCTAGTACAGTGTTCCAGAAATGAACGATGCTAGGCATCCTATGTGCCGGCTAGTTTAGAAACACAACAGCCAGAGTACTTTTTGGCAGCAGCAAGTTGCTGCCACAAGAATAATGAATGAAAGAACAAGTTCAGGTAGCACGCCTTGAATAATAATCATTCTACGGAGTGAATATGTTAGTAGTCTTGACTTGAGTCCCCAAAACATTGCTCGTCCCAGATAGAAAAGTTCCTTTGTGCCGGCTATTAGGGCATCTCCAGCCGCGTCCCAGGAAGGCCTTCCCAGACGTTTTTCTTGCGCCGGCGCCGAAAAATCGGCCTAGTCGTGCCCCCAGGAGCCCGATTTTCGCCGGGCTGGGCCGAAAACAGCGCCGGTCGACCCAGGCCGAACCCGGCGCGCTGGGGGGCGCCCGGGGGCGCCGGGCGAACTTTTTTGGCGCGAAAAAGCCGCGGGCCCGCCGCGTCAGTAACACGGCTCTCTTCTCGCCCCTTCGTCGTCCTCATCGCCTCGTTTCCCGCGGCGAATCAATGCCAAAGCTGCCGCGCTGCCGCGCCGGTCAGCATGCGCCATTGATGCCTCACGGGCGGCGCAGTGAAGGCCGGACGACGCGCGTCCCTCGCCCGCCACGCGTACACACGGCGGCCACGCGTACGGGCGGCGTCTCGGCCTATATAAGACGCGCACCAGCATGCTCGGCGACCACACTCTCTCGCCGTCGTCGTTCCTCCCTCTCCTCTCTCTCGCCGTCGTTCCTCCCTCTCCTCTCTCTCGCCGTCGTTTCTCCCTCTCCTCTCTCTCGCCGTCTCCACCCATGGCCGAGCGCTTCCCTGGTGACGGCGCGGCGGCGAACGGCTTCGGCCGCCGCCATCTCCATAAGACGAGGCTCGCCTCCTTTACGAGGCCGGGTACCCGGTCCCGCCGGACATGCGGGTGCCCGGCGCGTGGAGGATCAGCGCCGGCGGCGTGACGGTGCCACCACCACCCACCGGGGCAGCGCGGCGTGCGGAGATCGCACGCATCCGCGCGTCCCTACCGCGGGCGGCGAGGGAGGGGCCACGGTACGTCCCCGACAGCCCGCTCTGGAAGCCCTACTTCCGCCGCCGTCACGCCGAGCAGCTCGAGGCCACCAACGGCGTTGAGCCCTCCGGCAGGCTCAACTCCAACGGCCGGCGCCGGTGGTGGGGCGTGCCCGGGCGCACGTTGGAGGCCGTCCTCGAGTACATCGAGGGCGGCAACACGCCGCGCCTCGAGTACCCCGATCCCCCGTCCTTCTCACGCCGCCGGGGAAGCTCCTGGACCCCGAGGCGCATGGAGACCGGGGGGTCCTCCTCGTCGTCCGGCGGCTCGCCCTGCCTCCGCCCCGTCAAGCCGGAGCCCCAGGGCACGCCGGTCAGTGCCTGCACGCGCAGCTCCGGCGTCCGCATCGGCGGCGCCAACGCCTCCCCACCCACCGGCCGCTTCGTCCTCGTCAAGCCCAAGCCGGAGCACGGCCTCCCCACGGAGTACGAGGAGATAGCCCGCCGCGGCATCTCCGACGAGGACGCCCTGCGGCGGGCGCGGGACGACTACCTCCGCGACGAGATGGTCCGGCAGCGCCGGGCCCTGGAGGAGATCGCCGCCCGCAAGCGTGGGCGCGAGGACGAGCACGGCGTCATGGTCCTCGACAGCGACGACGACGACGACGCCCCCGAACCGTCCAACCCGCCGCGCCAACCGGGGGAGGGATGCAGCAGGGACGACGGAGGCGCAGGCAGGGGCGGGGGCGGCGACGACGACGGCGGCGGCGGCGACTACACGCGGTTCTACCGCCTCCTCGGCATGTAAACCGCGTGGGCGGGCGGCGAGCTGTGTTTTGGCTTTCGGTTTGCATATTTTTTCGCCCCTAGACGAGATGGACGAAATTCGGCCATTTCAAAAATTTCGGTCAAATCTCGGACGAAATTACAAAACCAAAATTTGAATTTTAAAGGAAATTTGACCGAAATCTGGCTGAAATTCGGCCGAAATTTTTGAAAAAAGCAGAGCAAAAATATAGCAGTCCAACAACACTAAGGAGTACATATATAAATATTTACCAAACCTTGCGTCAGTCCAACATCACCATCAGCTCCAAAAGAAAAGATTGAAACAAGTACAGGAAGAGGCTGCAGAGTTCAAGAGTTGTCAATGGATTTAGCTACAACCCGCAGAGGCAGGGGCCTGGCCGTCGGGATGGCTTAACGGTGCAGGAGCAGCAGGATCGAGCAGGGAGGCAGGCGCTGACGAGTGGAGGAGTTGCGTCTGGGCGCAGCGCAGCGCCGCCGCCGCCTCCGCGGACACAGGAGGAGTGGGGATCGTTATTTGTCTAGGGTTCAGGCATGGTTCGATGCTTTTAAGTTAGGCAAACCGTGGGGAGGTCCAGAAGTAGGATTGGGCCAAAAAAACGTTTAAACTGGGCCGAGATTTTGAGTTGGCACAGATATTTACCGGGCCCAGGCGAGATGGACGAAATTCGGCCGAAAATTGATTTTTCCGGCCGAAAATCAAAATGCAGGCGGCGAGGGGGCGGCGGGGGTAGCCCGCCGAAGTTTTTTTCTTTTTTTATAAAATATGTTTAAGTTTGAACAAACTCGCCGATGTTTGCGTTAAATTTCAGTCGTGTTTACGCCGTATTTGAATTTTTTTTTAAAACGTGGGCGCCGCGACTGGGGGGCATCACGCCCCCAGTGCGCGGATTAGCGCTGGCGCGCCCCAGGAGACGATTTTTAGGCGTCCTGAGGGGCCGAACGGCTGGAGATGCCTTTAGGAACACTAATACACCTGAATGGAAGGTTGGGAGGCCAATTCTGACACAATAACCAGTACTTTTGGGGAACAGAAAGTTGCTGCCACAAGAACATGAATGAAAGAAGGAAAATACTGCACACATGACACTCCAGCGCCCGACCCTAGTAATCCATCGGCGTGCTGCACCCCAATTCTACCAAGTGCAGGTAGCACGCTTTCAATAATAATCATTCTACGGAGTGAATATGTTAATTATCTTGACTCGAGTCCGCAAAATATTGCTAGTCCCACTAAAACCCCAACTAGAGATCAGCCAACCAGAAGCTGGTATTAAGTAGAACAATATGTTGGACGGCACAGAGAAAACTGGCTGAAATGGTATTAGTAAATGGCAAAAATATGCAGCCGTTGTTTTCTCAATCCATAAACTACATGGATTGAGTAAGAGATACTTGTACTGTAACAACAATGCATCATCCTAACTATACATGTGAATTGATCAGATACAACTGACACTGGATGAATAAAGAAGCATCGGCTAAAAGAAAGCAACGGAAGAGGAGATTCATTCACTGGTACCTTCATCTCTTCTGCAGATTGTCTGCACGAACCAGAACATCTGCCAAACTCTTGTTCTTCTTAACACCTTTGTTGCCTGAAAAAGGTTCATTTGATCAATGTGCAAGAATTTGAACAAAACACAACAAATTTCTGTGCATCGCATACATGAGTTGAGCTAGCAAAAAAAAAGCCCTGATAGTTAGGGATGGTTATGAATTATTCAGCAGTGTACCCATAAGCCATAGGCCCATAGCACAAATAATTACTGTACAGGATCTAATCATTCAGCAAGGTAACACTTGAATAATGTACATGAGTGGTGTAAACGGACTCGACATATTCAAATCCATTTCTAAATACTGAGAGATGGTAATGAAATGTAGAACATGCATTGTATACTGGAAAGTCTCAAACATCATAAAACTAGTTCTAGATAAGAGCATTCTAGCTTGTAGAAGTACCAAAGAAGGAGAATGTTGTTTTGGGGTAGAAATTAGTCAATCATTGAGTTAATTAAGTCAAAGCCACTGGCGAAGGCCTATCAGATTTCTCCCATGATTGATGAGCTTTTTGGACAATGGAAGGCCAACCTCCAGGTCATGATTGAAGAGATGAGCGATTGATTAATGTCATGAACACCAATAGTAACCAGGATAAGATTATTCGAACTTGTCAGCTATAGTGATTACCATGAAAGCAAACAAAATAGTTGCAAATTTTCTGCTCAGAGGCTAAATCACTGTAACTACCATGAACATGTTTTCAGAAAAATTCTTTATGCCCACTGTAACTACCATGAATATGCAAATTTTCTGCTCAGAGGCCAACAGGTTAAAAATGGCCACAGGTTGGAAGTTCTAACTTAAGGAATGGACTGAGAACTGGAGGCCCTAAGTAGTTTGAGTCTAGCACCATTTTAAACCTAATTAAGAACAGAAAAGAAACAAAACTACTAACATTATAAGTAATGCTTTTGGATAAGACTGATAAATACTAATCCATGGCTGCAATTTTATGCTATGATATCCAGTGGTTAGTTAAAGATCAACGGGCCCTTTCTCATACACATCACCAGTCAACAATAAATTAATCCCCTTTCACACTTTTCTTTGTGATACCAACAGTTACCAAGCACATAGTAGATTAATAATGTTTGAGTAGTCATTTAGCTATGGGAGACAAAAATATCATGTGTACTGGACGATTCCCCTATAAGATAGATACAGAAAACAAATTCCTCAGAGATAATCTACAGTTCTTGGCAACACCTGCATTGCACTTGCACATGTAAAGATGGAAGAAAAACAGAGTAGGAGCGGGTCACAACCTGCAGAAGGGATCTGGCTCGATCCAAGCCACGACGGAAGAACACATGGTACGAAGGAGGGTTCGCCTGATCTATACGCATAACTCCGAAACGGCAGGTCAATCTTCATGTCCACGACGAAGACGACCCGTGGCGTACCCACAAGAGTGGTGAATGGTGATGCAGGCCGACATGTAGACAACATTGGCGTTAAGTGGGTCAAGAAACCCAACTTGTGGCGTGTTATCCCCCTTTAAGGGTAGCCACGGGTGGCCGTACCGGTGAGTCTCGTAGCGGCTGAGGTCGAGCCGGTGCTCCAGCGTCCAGCCACCGCGCTTGTCAACATCGAGCACAAAGCAGCTGAGCACAAACGGCTCTAGGCTCTTCTTGAGAGACCTCGATGTACCGCAGCCGCCCTTGGCTGACGCGCAGGCGCCGGTGCTTCGATGTGCCGCAGCCGCCGCAGGGGTCCCCGCAATCGGGACAGTCCCGTGGGGCGGCGGCCGGCAGCACGCTGCCCCTCGGCAGCTCGACGAAGCAGAGCTCCGGGCGGTCGCTGAAGGGGTCGGCGGAGATGGCGCCGCAGGTCGCGTCCAGCCACCACAGGCGGCCGCCGAAGGCCACCACCTCCCGGTCCAGCACCATCGCCCGCTCCAGCGGGAGCTGGCACGTGGAGATTCCCACCTGCCTGTTTCCGAGAGAAACCGGGCCATCCGGTCCCCCTGCAGCGCGGCGACGGCGAACCTGTCGGGCGGCCCGTGCCCGTCGTGGCCGCGACCGGCTCGGGTGAGTAGGCCCGTTTGCTCGCCGCACATGAGCTTTCTGACATGAGGCTCGTAGAAGAGGGCGGGCGGGAGGCGGGAGAGCTGACCGGTGACAGGGTTGCAGACGAGACGCGTGACGCTGACGGCGTGCTCGGTCGGCTCATTGCGCAGCGGAGCGGCGCCCTGTTCGGCGAGGACGGGAAAGGACACGCGCTCGTCGACGTAGGAGAGGAGGAGGAGGCCGTCAGCGCTGGCGGCGCGGACGGAGCCGGTGACTATCTGGTTGACGTAGCTGTCCGCGGCGGGGCTGGCCGTGGGCGTGAGGAGGTGCTTCGGGACGCCTAGGCAGGAGAGGCGCGGCGGGTGGCCGAGGTGCACGAGCGCGCCCGGCGCCGACCCGTCGGCCGCCGCCGCCCAGCGCTTGACGATGGCCCACGGAGGGTGCGCGGCGGCCGTGGCTAGGGAGCGGCGGGGGCGTCCGGGGACGGCTGCGGCGGCGGCGGAGAGGCGTAGGAGGCGCCGGAGAGACATGGCGCTGGTTGCGGTCTGAACTCTGAGCTCTGAAGTGGGGAATGGCAAATACAGTACCAGGGGATGGCAATAACGATAGGCACCGTGCGGTCGTTCCACGGGCAGTGCTCTACCGGGGCCCAGGCGTCAGCCAGATCGGTCCACTGCAACGCGGTCCACTGCACCGTGCCGAAACGCTCCGGGCCTCTGGGCCTCCCTAAAACCAGGAGCCCCTATACGGATCAGCCCATTCAAGCTTCCTTGTTCTAAAAAAAGAGTGAAAAATTCAAGCTTCGAACACAGAATATGGCGTCCCTCATTTCTTCCTCCTCCCGTGATACAGTCGTAGTAGATCCAGCAGTTGCCGTACAATCTTCTTTAAAAGAAGTAGTTATAACAAAAGAAAGATCCAAATAATTCGTTTCTTCTAAGCTGCAGCACACAGCGCAGACTCCAACATATGCTTGCAAAGATGGACATCTCGCACACAAGAAAACAGGTCATGGTGATATATCCTACTGAATTCAGACTCGCCTAATAACTAGCATAGCAAGTACTGGCATCAGGCCAAGCAGCCCCTACTTCATCCTTGTCACTTAACAAGAGCAATGCACCATCATTTGGCACCAAATCATGCATAGTTTAGGCAGCCAACGCTGAACCGTTCCAACTAAATCGTCAGTTCAACACCTATGACGGAACCAGAAATCCCTAGACAAGATTCCTCATCGCCCATCAGAGTAAACATGTGTGCGCATCAACTCTGCTAGGAATGAATCGTCTTGCTAGTGTTTACAGCACATACGCTGTGCAAACGTGGTACCGTGAATTGATCGTGACCGGCGCTCCAAAAATTCAGGCTTCTCCAGATTGCCCCCTGCATCAGTAAGCTACTACCACCATCAGCTTCCTACTCAGCATCTGTTAGCTTTAAGAAACCTGAGGAGAAAAAAATAAGGAACATCAGAGACACACACATCGCAAAAAAAAAATTTATTTGTATGATTGACGTGGGAATCTAAATTATAGGGAGACTGTAATAAGCATGGTGATTGATTTCGAATAAACATGTGAAGAGGATGGGTGATACGCAAAAACAGCAAAATGAAACTACTGAATGAACTGCTGTTCGGATAACTTCTTTTAGATATCTCTTGTTGCCCGCTATGTGATTCGGCTTTCGAGAATGGGTGTGTGCCCAGCATCTGCTGGTATCCCAGCTTTACTTTCCACCAAGAAAAAAAAAATCTTGAGTAAACAAAAAAACGCTAATGTAGTCCATCTATCTGCATTTCCAAAACTGTAACAATACTGTCAGTCTGGCAACATGTTTATTTTCTATCCAAGTCTTGGTTGCAAAAGAAAATCACAAAACGATCGATTTGTTAGCAATTATCAGGATTCAGTTTCAGGCTCTAATTGGTTGATGATAATAATTCAGGCGAAAGAATAGCGGTCGTCCTCATGACAAGGCAATATATGCTTCATGCACGTATACATTGATCATCATGATGAACAAGACTACATCCTTCATGCCTAGTAGAGTAGTAGTTCAGAAACACTAATATTCCTGGATACAAGATCCATGCTGACACACCAACTGATAAATGTTCGCAGCCAGGCCAATTGCTACCACAAGAATATGAAGGGAACAACAAGTTCAGGTAGCACACTTGAACGTACTGTAGTAGGCATTCAACAAAGAGAGTATGTTACTAGCCTCGGTTCCCAGTAAATATAACTAGTTCAAAAATTCAAAAAATATTACTAGTTCAGCTAAAACACCAACGACAAGCCAGTATTAAGGAATGTTCGACGAACAGAGAAAATCATAATGTAGTTCATACAGATTTTTTTTGAAAAGTCAAACTTTGACCAAATTTATGGAGAAAACTATTTATATCTACAGTACCACATATACGCCGGGATCAAAAGTTACATGCCTGCTTGTTCAGAAACACTAATACATACACCGGGATCAAAGTTCCATGCTGAGACACCAAATGACAATTTTTGGCAGCTAGCGCAAGTTGCTGCCACAAGAATATGAATGGAGTAGCACACTTCAACAAAATAACCATTCTAAGAGTAAATATGTCACAAGTCTTCATTCCTAGCAAATATTACCAATTCCACTAAAACACCAATTATAACTCAACCAACGAGGAGGACTCTAATATAGATTCACTGAATGTCTAAATTGGTACCTTCATCTTTTGTAGTAGCTGTCGGAATAAGCTACGACATCTACCAGAGTCTTGTTTTTCCGAACGAACTTCTTGCCTGAAAAAGGTTCATTTATTCAACGCACAAGAATTTGAAAACAACAACACTAAGACAATATAATCTATAACAGTGCAGATTTATGTGCATTGCATATAAAAAGTTGAGCTAGGAAAAAAAAATGATACTTAGAGCAGGTTAACAAGAATCGATCAGAGTGTGCCCATAAGCCACAACATAATTTGATGAATATATTTATTTTGACGATAACACTTGGTTGTAGACGCGTGATTAAAATGGATATAACATCATAAAATCCTTCAATAGACGAATTATAGAGGCACAGAAATTAAATGTAGAACATGTAGTGTAAATTACATATTCAAAGCCTGCAGATAACTCTTTTTTTTTCAAAAAAGGAGGACTCTAATCCGGTCCAAGCATTTCATTTTACGCGACAGTTCGCAGGAAATATGGACAAGTCGTAACTGAGAGTCTGCACCAGCAACAACCAGATAAGATTACTCGAACTTGTAAGCTACGAAGCAACCAAAACTAGCTAAATTTCTGATCAAAACCAAATAAACTCTTTCTGATCAGGATAAAATGTAGATATGTCCAGGGGTTGGAAGTCTAGGAAAAAATTGGGATTGGAACTTGAGACCCCACCCCCAAGTACCTGCACCATTCTAATACAAAATGTGAACATAATACAAGTGTGACTAGATCAATGCATTGCCATTTCTCATACAAACGAACAATAACAATATTCTTTGGGATTTCTATAAGAAACCCAACCCAAGGGTCGTTCGACCATAAAAACAACATTTGACATCCAATTGTTAACAAACACAGTGAAGAAACAATTGTTACTAATTACGTGTACTAGTCATTATTGAGTGATCAGGTTATGTAGACAAAAGTATTATGCATATTGCGCTGAAAAGTATGTAATCTAGCAAACTAAACAGGCGAGTCACCTCCTGCAGAAGGGATCCGGCTTGATCCGAGCCAGGGTGGAAGAACACATGGTATGCAGGCGGCGGTGTCGCTGTACGGATAACTCCCAATCACCTCCTCCCTGTCCATGTCCACGGCGACGACGGCTAGCGTGTCAACTGCGAGGTAAACGACGTTGGCATTAACTGGGTCAATGAGGACAATGCGTGTCGTCGCCCCCTGCTGTAAGGGTAGGGACATGTGGCTCGCCCAGAGCTTGTTGAGCACCACCCGGTGCTCCTGCATCCAGCCGCTGCCCCCGTCGTCGAGCACGAAGGAGCTGAGAAGGAACGGTTCCTCCCGAGAGACCTCGACGTAGCGCAGCCGCCCTTGGCTGACACCCATGCGCCGGTACCTGAAGGGCGTGTGCATATGCCAGTCGATGACACCCAAGCTCCTCGCTTGGCCGTGCGCGCCTTCAGGCAGCACGCTGCCCCTCGGCAGCTGGACGAAGGAGAGCTCCGGCCGGTCGCTGAACGGGTCGGCGGAGAGTGCGCCCCAGGACAGGTCGACCCACCACAGGCGACCGCCGAATGCCAGCGTCTCCTGGTCCAGCGTCACTCGCCGCGGCCGCGGAAGTGGGAAAAAGCACGGCGAGAGCGCCACGGCCTCCCACTCCCCTGTTTCCGAACGAAACCGGAGCATCTGCTCCCCGTTCAGCAAGGCAGCGACGAACCTGTCAGGCGGCCCCTGCCCGCGGTCTGCTTGGGTGAGCACGCCCATGGACATCTGGGTGGCGAGCATGAAATCGTACTCGGGGTCGGAGACGAAGTCCGGGAGGCGGGATAGCTCGCGGGTGAGAGGGTTGCAGACGAGGCGTGTGACGCGGGGTGCGTGCTCGCCCGACCGGCACGCCGCTCGCCGGCGGCGGGAGGGGTGAAGCGCGCGTTTAGGACGGAGAGGAAGAGGAGGCCGTCGCCGCTCGCGCCGGAGATGGCGCCGGAGCGCAGTTCCAGGAAGTCTCTGTCGGGGGCGGGGAAGGCCTCGATGACGTGCTCCGGGAGGCGCAGTTCGGAGACATGCGGCGGCTCGGCGAGGCGCGCTGCCGCGCTCCACGCTCCGACGACCTGCGCCACGCGGTCGAGCATGACCCACGGGGGGTGCGCGGCGTCCGTCGCGAGCGAGCGGCGGAGGGCGCCGGAGACGGCGGCAGATAGACCTAGGAGGCGGCGGCGGCGGAGAGGCATCGCGGTGGGGAATTTCCTTGGCTTGGTGTGGTGTGGTGTGGACTGTGGACTCGGTGCGCCGTGGGCGAGAGCAGAGGGTTCACATGGACCGGGGGGTCGCGGGAGGAAAGCAGCCTGCGGTCGTTCCACCGGGTACTCACTGGGAGATGTCTCTCGGGCCCAGTGGTCAGCGAGACGGTCTATTGGGTGGTGGTCTATGCACCGATATCCGTATTAGGAATGGCCGTACGCCTGTAAAGGCTTCTCGCAGAAGCCGAGGCATGCCTATGACGTCACCTTTTTCCCGCCAAATTTCGAAGGGATTGGTGTTGGGCCTTCTAGCTTTTTTTTTTGTCCGCTACAGCTTACATAAACTTTTTTTTTCTTCTTACAAAAACACATATAGCTGATTTCAACCTTGCCGTATAGTCCACGAACCACCATCCGTGTTTGGAATAGCTCAACGGCGCCATTTTCCCGCCGAAATGTTCTAGGCCTGGGCCTCCCTTAAACCAAGAGCCCATGTGCAAGGCTATCCAGGCCTAGTGTGACAGACCCGTTAGATCCTCAAAAAAAAAAAGGTGAGACAGACCCATTCAAGTTTTGAAAACAAAAGATGGCGCCGCTTATTTCTTGCTCCTCCCCTTCAAGATAAAAGTTATCATATTTTTTTTAATAAGTAACAGTTATTAAGACAAAAAGCTAATACAGCCAAAGTGTAGCAAAATAACTAACAATTATTAAAAAAAATGAATACAGCAAAACTGCAAAAGTGTAGCAAAATAAGTAACAATTATTAAGAAAAAACCGAATACAGCAAAAGTGTAGCACAGTACATACGCATGGTAAGATGTGCACTTCACATACTCATTTCATCCTGCTGAATTAAGAGCCATCAGGGCACAAAAAGCAACCTCATTTCATCCTTCTCACTTAAATTGGCACAAAATTATACATATTAGCTTAGGGCAGCGAGTACTGAACCGTTCCTTCAAATAGTCAGTTCAGCACCTATGGCAGAAGCAGAGGTCCCTAAATAAGGTTTCTCATCAGAGTAAACATTGCAGAAGCACCAGTTTTGCGACGAATGAACTATCTTACTGGTGTCTACAGCAGATACTGGAGAGCGAACTGAAAGTCTAACAAAAGTACCACATTTCCTACGATCCAAGATACAGTGAGTTGATCAGCACTCCAAAAACACAGGCTTCTCCAGATTTCCCCCCAGCATACTAAGCTACCACCATGAGCCTCCTGGTTGATTAGAGCACCAGCACCTTAGTTTTAAGAAACCTGAGGATAAAATTAAGGAATATTAGATACAAGCACCACATTTTTCCTCTTGTATGAGTAACATGGGGGTTAAGGTTACATGGACACTGTATTTACTAATTAACTCGGTTAAGTGAACTGTTGTTCGGATAACTTCTTTTAGATATCTTTTGTTGCCTGAACAATGAGAAGTGAATGGGGGCTGTCCAGCTTCTGCTGGTATCCCAGTTTTACTTTCCCCTGAGAAACAATCTTGGGTAAACAAAAATGCTACGATGGTCAACCTATGCGCATTTCCGAAACTTAAATAGAAAGAAGGTCTGGCAGCATGTTTATTTTCTATCCGACTTTTGGTTGCACCCGAAAATTACACATCGACCAATTGTTAATAGTTATCAAGCTTCAGTTCCAGCCTTTAAATGGTTGGGGAACATATCTCAGGGAAAGAAAAGACAACAGTCATCCTGATGACAGGGTGAAAAATCCTTCAGTGTACAGTGCTCAGCATGATGAACAAGATCATGGCTGCTAGTTCAGAAACACTAATACACCAGGATCAAACTTCCATGCTGAGACACCAAATGACACTTTTTGGCAGCTAGCACAAGTCGCTGCCACAAAAATATGAATGGAAGAACAAGTTCGGGTAGCACACTTCAACAAAATAAACATTCTACGCAGTATAATATGTTACTAGTTTCCATTCCAAGCAAATATTACTAATTCCACTAAAAACCAATTATAACTCAACCAACAACAAACAGGCAGTAGTAGGAAGGATAACAAATACATTGGACAAACAGAGAAAATCAGTAGTAGTAGTAATCGGCACTAAATGCATGTCATCGCTTTCCAGATCCATAAACTGCATGAACTGAGTAAGAGATACATGTGAATGCAGGATCCTAAAGTTGTGGCTGGATGAGATACAACTAGCAATCAATAATGAAGCATCAGAAGGGAAGTAAATAGGGATTCACTAAATGTCTGGTACCTTCTAGTGACTGTGTGAACGAACTAGAACATCTGCCAGAGTCTTGTTTTTCTCAACATACTTCTTGCCTGAAAAAGGTTCATTTGATCAATGCACAAGAATTTGAAGAATAGCAACACTAAGACAACGTAATTTGTAACAGTATAGATTTATGTGCATTGGATACAATAAATTGAACTAGAAAAGAATGATACTTAGAGCAGGTTAACTAGAACTGATCAGAGTGTACCCATAAGCCACAACACAGCAATTTGAAGAATATATTTGTTTAACACTTGGGTAGTGTAGACGCATTATTAAAATGGATATAACATCATTAAATCCTTCTAAAATGAAATTGTGTAGGCAGAAATTAAATGTAGAACATGCGGTGTAAATTACAAGCCTGCAAATAACTCTATTTATCGAAAAGGAGGACTCTAATCAGGTCGAATACAGCATGTCATTTAGCGAAACAGTTCTCAGAATATATATGGACAGCTTCATAACTCAGAAAATACATCATGTCATTTAACGAAACAGTTCTCACTTCTCAGAATATATGGACAGCTTCATGACTCAGAACATGCAGCAGCACCAACCAGGATAAGATTATTCGGACTTGTAAGCTAGAAAGCATCCAAAACTTGGAAAAAAATATGTTCAAAAGGCAAATCACTGACACTACGTAGATATGTTTTAAGATAAACACTTCCAGAACAGGATAACATGTAGAGATGACCAAAGGTTGGAAGTTTCAAGTCGAGAAGAGATTTGAGATTGAGACTTCAGGTCCACCCCAAAGTACTAAACACAAAAAGAGAATTGTGATAGAAGTGCTACTAGATCAATGCATTGGCTCTTCTCATACAAATCACCAATAACAATTTTCTTTGGGATTTCTGTAAAAGGCAGGAGCCAAGGACCTTTCATCCAGAAAACTTTTATTTGAGATCCAATTGTTAACAAACACAGTGTACAAACAATTGCTACTACTCGCGCTTGTCAGTCATTTTCGAGTGATCTTGTTATGTAGAGACAAAAGTAATATGTCTATTGGACAAAAGTATCTCATGCATTGACATCAAAATGTGAAACTAAACCTGAGAAATATGCAATCTAGCAACTAAAACGAGTGGGTGAATACCTGCAGAAGGGATTCGGGTCGATCGAAGCCACGGTGGAAGGACACATGGCATACAGAGGTCGTTTCTATAGGGATAACATCCGATCACCTCCTGCCTGTCCATGTCCACGGCGACGACGGCAATCCTGTGAGCCGTGAGGTAAACGACATTGGCATTAAGCGGGTCAATAAGGACAATGCGTGTCGACCCCCTCTCCTGTAAAGGCAGTCCCATGGTGCTCCCCCAGAGCTTGTTGAGCACCACCCGGTGCTCCAGCGTCCAGCCGCTGCCTTCGTCGTCGAGCACGAAGGAGCTGAGAGAAAACGGCTCCCCTTGAGAGACCTCCACGTACCGCAGCCGCCCTTCGCTGACACCCATGCGCCGGTAGCTGACGGGCGCCTGCTCCCACCACACCCTGCCCTGAGCGTCACGCAGCGGGCTCCCTCGGCGAAAAGCTTCGTGCTGCACGCCAGCCGGCAGCACGCTGCCCCTCGGCAGCTCGACGAAGGAGAGCTCCGGCCGGTCGCTGAACGGGTCGGCAGAGATTGCGCCCCAGGCCAAGTCGACCCACCACAGGCGGCCGCCGAATGCCAGCGCCTCCTGGTCTATGTCCATTGGCTGCGCAAGTGGGACCTGGCACGGGGGGAGCGCGACGTTCTCCCACTTGCCTGTTTCCGAGAGAAACCGGAGCATGTGGTTCCCCTCCTGCAGGTCGGCGACGGCGAACTTGTCAGGCGGCCCGTGCACGCGATCGGCTTGGGTGAGGAGGCCCATGTTGGGGCCGCACAGGACGTCGGCCTCAGGGTCGGAGCCGGAGTCCGGGAGGCGGCGCAGCTCGCGGGTGAGAGGGTTGCAGACGAAGCGCGTGACGCTGGGGACGTGGGTGGGGTCGAGGCCGTAGAGATGCTGGCGCACCCGAGCGGCGCCGGGGGCGACGAAGCGCAGGTCTAGGCAGGAGAGGAGGAGGAGGCCGTCGCCGCTCGCGGCGGAGACGGAGCCGGCGAGCGACTGAACGACGTCGCCGTCGGGGCCGGGGCTGCCCCTGGTCTTGACGAGGCGCTCCGGGACGCATAGCTCGGAGACGTGCGGTGGCTCGGCGAGGCGCACGTCCGCGCTCGCCGCCCCGACGAACTCCGCCGAGCGGTTGATCATGGCCCACGGGGGGTGCGCGGCGGCTGTGGCGAGCGAGCGGCGGAGGCCGCCGGACAGACCTAGGAGGCGGCGGCGGAGAGGCATCGGGCGACGCTGGGTGCGCAGACGGAGTGGGGAATTTTCTCCCTTGGGGTGAGGGGAAGATTCTAGGTCCCGGCTTACATGGACTGGGTGCACGCCGACCACTTTCTGGGTGGTGCAGGAGGAAAGTGCCGTCACTGGCGTGTGGTTCTTCCACCGGCTGCACGGCCGGGAGAGAGCTCTCGGGGCCACACGTCAGTGATACGGTCCATTGTGCTGTAGTCCACGGACCAGCTTTCGCATTTTGGACTAGCGAGGCTTCATCGAGAAGCCAAGGAGCGGCGCGTTTGAGCAGCTGTTTCCCATCGGCTGCCGTTTTCCCGCCAGAACTCTACTAGTGGTCTTTCTCCCGCCAAAATTCTACTTCCTTCGTTTCTAAATATAAGTCTTTTTAAACATTTCAAATGAATTACAATATACGAATGTATGTAGATATATTTTAAAGGTGGACTGTAATATTTGGCACATGTGTGCCATATAAGCAAAACTGCCACACATCTATTTCTTTCATTTAAAAGTACCATACGATCCCTCGTTATTTGACCTCGCCTTTTCCCAAATGACCCCGCAGGCTCGCCCGAGAAACCTGCTTCTCCCGCACATCTCGGACGCTCACCCCCGAGAAAGCTGCCACTTCTTCACGTCTACCACATGATTTCTCCTCAGGACAAAGTTACCATGATATTTGTATGCAAATTAGCAGGCCTGTGTTGCATAACTTACCGTGCTATTTACATAGAACGTATCAGGTACTATGCTTCAACAACTACACCCTTTCAAAGTTACCATTGTGTTTTGTACACAAGTTATAAGGTCTTCGATGTGTAAAATATCATGGTACTTACACATAAGTTATCAGGGTATATGTACATCAATCTCCCCCCGGTCAAAGTTACCATGAGGGATTGTACATGAGTTACCAGGTCTACGGTTCGTATATTATCATGATACTTGCACCTAAAAACCTGGGTGTGTTTCGGTAGCTTTTTTCATAGGTCAAAAATTACCATAATGTTTTTGCGTAACTTATCACGCCTATAGCATGTGTGCCCCTCATGACACTAAACATTATGTGACTTTCTCGTGGCACGTCATGTGTTGTGTTCATTTAAGAGGCCCACGCGCGAGGCGAGTGTATGTTTTTAACAACTTATATATTTTTCTTTGGTAAAAAAGTTACCATCATGTTTATATTGCAAGTTATCGGTTACGCGGTGCTTATATTATCATATTATTTACACAAAAATTATTGGGGATGTTTTGAACAACTTTTTCTCGGGGCAAAAAGTTATCATGGTGATTCTAGGTAACCTATCAAGCCCCCCCCCCTCCCCCCTCCCGTACGGGTCAAAAACTTATCATGATGTTTAGTTATCGCAGTGCATATGTTTTCATACTATTTACACATAAAAATGCCAGGGGAGGGAGGTATACTATCATGCTATTTACACATAAGATACCAGAGTATCTTTTCAAAAAAAATCCCTACGGTCAAAGTTACCATGGTGCTTCTACCTCAGTTATCAGATGTGCGCTGCGTATATTACCATCTATTTACACATAAATTATCAGGTATCTTTTCACATTTGTTTTCCCCTATGGTTAAAGTTACCACTATGTTTGTATCTAAATTATCAGGTCTATGGCGTGAATGTTATCGTGCTATTTACAGAAATTACCAGGGGACGGGTTCAACAAATTTATTCCCAATGATCAAAGTTACCACGATGCTTGAAACAAAAAGTTTTTCAGTGCTAACATATTAAAGGCAAAAACATGTCAAAAACAGTATTTCCCTTAAAATGTTCAACAATGAGTGTCATAGGTGAGGTGGTTGGCTCCCTTTGTTAATTACCTGCAGACCAGAGATCAAATAGGGAGGTCGTGCGAAAAAGGAAGGAAATCGGGAGAGAATTGATGGCGTTGGATGCGTGTGGCAGTTTCGCAATCTGCCACACGGTTGCCATATACATATTTCGTTTAGAGTTTAGATTCACTCATTTTGTTTCATATGTAGTCACTTGTTGAAATCTCTAAAAAGACTTATATTTAGAAACGGAGGGAGTAGTATGTTGGGCATCTAACCTTTTTCTTTCTTCAAAAAACATATTCCGCAGACGCGTCAATGGACGAGCAACTCTATCTGGACGGAGCTTCGGTGACTTTACGAAGCCAAGTCTCACCGTGACTTACCCCCCTTCATCAGCCATCCATTAAAGATCCGACGTACAAAATTGACTGAACTAAGTTTTTTGAAGTGATCTGAAAAATTGAAAAAAAATCTAATAAATCATAAATGTTTCGTTTTGTATTCTGTGAAAGTATCAACCCATTTGGATGTATCACTTCTGAATAAACATGTTTATTTATATGAGCTCAAAAGGCTATTTAATCACAAACCATATATCCAAATGGGTTGAGACTTTCCCGGGATACAAAACGAGACAAATTGGCGATGCAGCGTCAATGGTTATTTGGAGCAAATCGTCAATGCAACATCGATGGTTTAAGCAAAGATATGTAAATATGATATCGCACAAGAGTAACATGTCCAAGCACCAATCCTTTCTAGGAATGTATTTTCTAGCTAGTAAAACACGACATACACGATGCTCATGCCCGTTACTTGCTGACTGATTTAGCAATTTGACTGCAATGCTCTGTTGTGAACCCATAGTCTGAAAATTCTCCAAGTTTTCCCTCGATGAGATACAGTAAGTTGATAGCAAAACTCCATCAAACCAAGACTTCTCCAGATTTCCCCCAAAATGAGACCCCCACCATCAAGGATTAGACACCACCACCTGTTAGTTTTAAGAAACATAAAAACAAAATTAGAACATTAGGGACATTTGAACAAACACGTCAAGAGAATGAGTGATATGGAGAAGAAATTCAGAAAACAGACACGCTACTACATCCCCATCAATATCTATTTCTCAAATTGATACAAAACAGTGAGTTATCGTCCAAACACGTTTATTTTCTATCCAAGACTTGATTGCAGCTGAAAAGTACACCACGATCAATTTTAATAAAGATCAAGCTTCAGTTTCAGGATTTAATCAGTTGGTCATACCGTTTTAGGAAAAAGTAGAGACAATGGTGATCATGATGACAAGGCTATATATATAGGACAACAGTTTGGGATACCTAGGTGCCCAAGCACCTTGTCTAGATACCGTTGGATCGTATCCTGATTTGTTGTTGTGATGGCTGCATGCATACCTATAAGGGCAACAAAAAGACTTTCCATACTTTGTATACCCACGTACAAGCATTGATGGCATTCCAAAAAATTAATGCGTGCTAATTGTTGACCTTCCAAAGATTGGTGTACTATATGGCTTATGCTATGGAAAGGGTTAAATTTACTAATTGATGCATGCCATTAATTGGCTCTTGCATGAGACAGTCACTATTAATTAGTTTTTCATACCCATTGCCATGTATGGTCGCCGGTGATTAAGAAATTAATGCAAAAAGTGAGGACAATTTTAGGTATGTCAGGGTCGTTTCACAATATTGCTGAATAATATTCATCTTGCGGGGCGAGGTATACACATCACAAAGTAAAAAATAACTAAGATCACATTTTATGCTATTCGGTCAGGTTCATTTGTATAGGCCGGGAAAATTAGTTGCTAAAAGTGTGACCGGCCTTAATTTTAGTTAAAATACAAGATACCTTGAAAAATAAAACATTGCAAAAATACATAAGAATGTCCTAGTTATACATACGAACTTTTGGGACGATGTTTTGTATTCTTCGGACGTATCAAATACCTTAAAAAATCAGAGAGTATATACATACCCTTTTTGTTTCATTAGGTATATACATACACTTGGGATATCTTGATACGCAACTATGGTCAAAATGTCAAAAAAAAAATCATATGTGGATATCAACATGCATACGTACCTTCGTAAGAGAAAAAATATAATTAGAATCATATTTCTATTATTTGGTCACCTTAGTTTGGATAGAAAAATTAGTCGTCAAAAAGTCTGACTTGGCCTTATTTAAACAAAATAGATACCTTTAAATGTAAAACATTAGAAAAAAATACATAAGAACATCATAATAATACATACAAACCTTTGGGACAACTTTTCATATTCTTTGGTCGTATCTTTTTTTGCGGTATCATTTGATGGTATCTTATAGCTTGAGAAAATTAGAGGGTATATATATACCATTTTGTTTCATTAGTTATATACATTTTGTTTCATTAGGTATATACATACCCTTGGGTACCTTCGAATGCATCTATGGTCAAAATGTGGGAAACTTAAAGAATGTATGAATAACCAAAAATATCATGGGTATATATGTACGAACACCATTTTTTTCTAGAAGTCAACGGGAGGTATGAGAGTTCAAAATATTTTGAATAAACATATAATACAGTGCATTTTATAAAAAAATACCATACGGTTTTAGTTTGGAAAGGTAACTTTCTACAGAACCAATAGTATATTAATTTTTGGAAAGGAATCACTGGTCGTTAATGGTTAAGGTACATGCAAACAAACTTGGCAAGTCATTATATTGTGGATTGTACACATGCATGAACGAATATGGCTTGCCATAACAGACCTAGGTGCCCAGGCACCTAGGTGCCCCAGTTATATATATATATAGGACGGCAGTATGGGACACCTAGGTGCCCAGGCACCTTGCCCAGATACCGTCCAATTTTTTTATCGTTCTAATGTTCAGATGGCGAAACGGATTAACGGGTTATACCCACCAACACATGGATTGAGAGTTTGTATTGTTTCCATATATTTCTTGCATGTGCATAACCACGGATGGCACATGATTACCTTCCAAATGACTTGCATGGCGTTGCGGCTATCAAAATAATTAAAGCTTCCTAATTGGTTTGCGTCATTATCTCGCAAAAAAATTGGTTTGCGTCATTAATTGTCTTGCCCGAGAGAAAAATCCAATTAAAAAGAACTTGTTGCCGTTTTTGAAATAGGTATGTGTTTTATGTGGGGGACAAAATTGGATTCGGTATGGACGTAAGGTAAGTAATATATGATAAAATAGGATGCCCCTTTATCAGTAGGTATGTGAGAATTTGTCATAATTAAAGTATTGATTTTGTCTAACTATATTCTCTGAGCGTGATTTAAAGAATACCCCATGTGCTTAGTTTTGAGAACATTTTTCTGTAGATGTAATTCATGCTAATTATATCCATGCGTCCAGTCGGGTATGCACACATCATTTTATTCTGGATACTCGAGTAACCTTTTTCATTGATCCCAAGGTATCGTGTATCTCCATCAGTTCTTTATACATAGTAGCGAGTATGTGATTAATTACAATAAAATAAATCATACAAAAATACGGCTATCCAGTAATTAGGTTATAACAACCAATTTTTTATCAGGATAGAATCTAACGTACATAAGAATACTTGCGACTGAATGTAAATATTTTATGAAAAATATAACGGTAGAACATACCCATGGATGGTTCACACTTTCTAGTTTGCTCATAGTTTGATTGATAGCACACACACCAACTGATTTTACTCAAATATATTTATAACAAGATGCAAAAGGTTCACATACTCCCATATAAATAATTTCACACGTATATATATGCAGAAAATATCTTTATTCATTCCTTAAGATTTTTCAATAAACTGGAATTATTATTTAATCGAGGTATAAAATGATGGGGTTATGAACATCATTGGGTATGGGTTACTCGAAAAAGTAGTGTGGAGTGAAGGTTCGGACGTGAGATGCCTCATTATTAAGAGTAGTGCAAAATGATTAGGATATGTGAAATTCAAAGTATCATTATTAGTTATTCAATGAAAATATTAGCGACTTTGCTTTGGAGTAGTGCAAAATGATTAGGAAATGTGAAACATGAATTTCAATGGATGGTGTATTAGACGAGGCCACATGTCGGTGAAAATAGGGATGACCACTACTAAGATACCCGAGAGAAATAATACGGTCATGAATGCTCATAGGTATGTGATATCGAAAGAGTAGCTTTAATTTTTTTTTAAATAAATTTTAGTTAGGAGGTTCTTAAAACGTGGTGTATGTGTATCTCACACCCATGGAATATTAAATTTAAATTTGAAATATACAATATATATGGAAAAAGACACTTGGCCTTGACTTGCCCTTTTTATTATTAAATTAAATTTTAAAAATGGCATGGTAGTGTACCGGTGACATGTTAAATTGTGTGGCCAATGGGCATGTTCTTGATTTATGTATTGGCCGGTCGTGCATACCAACCATCGGCATATATACCTTAATTGAAATGAAATTCAAAAAGCCTGAATTTGACTGGTGGTGGACATGTGATACCTTGAAATAACATGTATATACCTTGGGTATGTCTCGACGTATAGCACTCCTAGTTGTCCCACATTTTCTAAGTCAGTATTAAGTTATTTCACCTATCTCATTCTTGTGAGGTGTGGCATTCATCTGTTGAAGGTATATTATTTTTACTCCAAGTCCCCAGGGCATATTAACTAGAATTAGGCCATATCCTTTCTAGTTATGCCACACTATCTAATTCAAGTAAGGTATTTTTTCTATATCACTTTTTGAGGTGCGCCAGTTAGTTGTTTTAGGTATATTATATTTATTTTAAGTCACCTAGGTATATACTTATGGTGAGCTTTTAATAATAGATACATTTCATTTTTGCTAAAATTATTATCATTATATTATTATACCTAGGGTAGCATCGGTGCGGCTATAGGTTTAGGCCCCGCGTCTCGTGGATTGGGATTAGAAACGTTGGGTATCTCTCTGCGAGACGTAGGAAAATGTGGATATATCGGATACCTCAAATTTCAGGTTCCAGTTATGTGCATATCTGATACCTCAAATTAATAGCGGGTACGAAGTATTGGGTATTAATTTCGCACTCACATTTTTCCCGCGGGGGGGGGGGGGGGGGGGGGGGGGAATTTGAAGTATCGGGTATGTCTCTGTGCTAGCCGTAGAAAAATGATCAAAGATTAAAAGTGCACATATTATTTGAATCGCCTTTTTTCATGCAAATTCATTCAAGTCTATACATGGGAGGAAACAAATTACAAATTATCAAAAAGAATACAAACACATTTAAAAAAAATCAAAATGTCACGTGTATCTTCTCTCATAAATCCATCTGCTCCTCTTGCCGCGCAAGGTATCGAGAAACGCATCACTGCATATAAAGATTTAGATTAACCTAGTTGTCACATGCGGCAAAAAAACAATTCTTCATGTAGCCTGGCACAAAAAGAACATATAAGATAAAATTTTGATATTGCGCACAATTTCTTAGGCAAGATTAACCGTGTAGAACCATACCTGCATATCTAGTAGAACTTTTAAAAACCGAACAATACCATACACACGTACCTTGATAGATGACCTTATCAAAACATCGCAAGCCAGCAAGATGCACAGAAGGCGTATATATGCGACGGTAGCGACAGCAATGATGGAGGATGAGTCAACTGGGTATGCAGTGCGTGTAGAAGATGAATCAGGGAGAGATGAATGAATCACGTAGGTGTGCAATGCGTGATGGAGTGCTTGGCTTTGGTCCAGGTTTAATTGCTCCACCAAATTATGGCAAGTACGTGGGGCTATTTTCTTGGTAAAAATAAGATTAGAGGGCAACTTTTATATTTGGAAAGAACCGAATTAAAGAGCAACACTATAATGCCAAAAAGTATGGAAGGGAATAAATCATACACATGCAACAGTATTTGGAAGCTAGCAATCCTTTACCAATTGAAACGCATGCAATATGTAATAATGGCTAATGAATATTGTTAACGGGTTGTAGCATCCAAAATCCGATATGCATTGGTTGAATCATAGATTGATCCAACGGCGGATAATCTAGGTGCCCAGGCACCTAGGTGCCCCAAACATTTTACCTATATATATATATATATATATATATATATATATATATATATATATACTTCATGGTTCTAATACAGTGGTGACCGGACGAACAAGGCTAGGCATCCTTTATGCCTTGCAGTTCAGAGACACTAATACACCTAGACAGAGGGATGTATAAGTTCATGCTAACACAGGGACCGGTAATTTGGCAGCCTGACAAGTCGCTGCCACAATAATATATATGAATGGAATCCTTCACACACACAAAAGTGAATGGACGAACAAGTTCAGGTAGCACATAAAAACCATTCTATGGAGTAGGTGTGTTTCTAGTTTTAGCCAGCAAATATTACTAGTTGCGTAGAAACACCAATTACAATACAACCAACGAGAAACTGGTATTAGTGATAGCCAGATGTTGGACAATTAATACACAGAAAAGCAGTTGAAAAGAATTGTAGTGATTGGCAAATATGTGCACGACGTTTGCTTTCAATCCATAAAACTGCATGAATGGCGTAAGAGATACTGCTTGTAACAAGAATGCAGCATCCTAAATAGGTGAGTGGATGAGATACCACGAACAATGGATCAACAAAGAAGTATCAGCTAAAACGAAATGACGAGAGTCATCAGCTGGTAAATTGGTACCTTCGTCCCTTCTACTGGATGTCTGAGCGAACCAACACGTCTTACAGAGTCTTGTGTTTCCCGGTGTCCTTACCTGAAAAGTGTTATAATTTGATCAATGTACAAGAATTTGACAAACGGCAACACTAGCACTGACAGAATTACAACAGTATAGATTTCTGTGAATTGCATACAAGAATTAAATAGCAAAAAGGCATGGTAATTACAGCAGATTCTCAAGAATTCAGCAGTGTATTAATAACCAATAGCACAACAATAGTTAGAGGATAACACTTGAACAGTATAGAGGAGTTATTAAAAGGATACAACAGATTTAAATCCATAAGTTAGAGAGATGAGGATAAAATTTAGAGCACACAGTGTAACATCAAAGCAACCAAAACCTTGCAAAATTTCCATTCAAAGTATAAAATATGTTCGAAGGAAACATCTTTATGACCAGGACAACAGGAAGAAATGACAACAGATGCAAAGATTTCTCCGTGCCTATGATCTATATGAGCTTTGCAATCCCAATTATCACCAAACACATGCATGGTGCATACATAATTGTTAATAAACACGATGTATCTCTAAATTTTTAGCCATCTAGTCATGACTCATGAGACAAGCATTATCTCTATTGGACGATTTTGACATAATGATCAAAACAGATCCAACCACTAGGATAAACAAAATATATTGTGCCGAAGATGACCCACAAAGCACCTTAGGCATTATGCACCTAAAACTGAAAGTATAGCTGACAAGTATGTAATGTAATATACCTGCAGAAGGGATCCGGCTCGATCCAAGCCACGGAGGAAGAACACATGGTACAGAGAAGTCATTTCTATACAGATAACTCCCAATCACCTTCTTCATGTTCATGTCCACGACGATAACGTGTTTCTTGTCAACCGTGAGGTACACCACATTGGCGTCAAGTGGGTCAAGAAGCTCAATTTGTGGCGTCTTCCCCGCCGGTAAGGGCAGCCATGGGTGGCCTCCATCCGCCCAGAGCTTGCTCAGGGCCACCCGGTGCTCCAGCGTCCAGCCGGTGTCATCGTTGTCGAGCACAAAGGAGCTGAGAAGAAACGGTTCCTTTTGAAACGGTTCCTTTTGAGAGACCTCGACGTACCGCAGCCGCCCTTGGCTTGCATCCACGCGCCGGTACTCACTCCAAGACACCTCGCCCTCGGCTTCAGGCAGCGGGCTCCTTGCAGGCAGCACGCTGCCCCTCGGCAGCTCGATGAAGGAGAGCTCCGGCCGATCGGTGAAGGGGTCGGCGGAGACTGCGCCCCAGGTCACGTCGACCCACCACAGGCGGCCGCCGAACGCCAGCGCCGGCTGGTCGATCTTCATTCGCCGCGCAGACGGGAGGTGGCACGGCGAGACCGCCACGTTCTCCCACCTGCCCTTTTCCGAGAGAAACCGGAGCATGAGGTCCCCCTCCTGCAGCTCGGCGACGGCGAACCTGTCAGGCGGCCCGTGCCCGCGATCGGCCTGGGTGAGGAGGCCCATGCGGAGGTTGAAAAGCGGGGAGACCTCGAACTTGGTCACGCGGTCCGGGAGGCGGGTCATCTGGCGCGTGAGAGGGTTGAGGACGAAGCGCGTGACGGTGGGGATGTGGTCGGGGTCGATGCTCTTGAGGGCGTCGGTTTGGGGTGGCAGCCGCAGCGGGCGGCCGCCCTGCCTGGCGACGATGCGCGCAAACAGGCGCGTCTCCGCGTAGACGAGGAGGAGGAGGCCGTCGGCGCTCGCGGCGCAGACGGCGCCGCCGTGCCCTTGCACGAAGTCGCCGTCGGGGTCGGGGAGGGGGCCGGTCTTGAGGAGCTGCTCCGGGACGTACACCTCGGAGATGCGCGGCGGCTCGGCGAGGCGCACCTGCGCGCCCGGCGCCCCGACGGTCCACGCCGAGTGGCACATCGCGGCCCACGGCGGGTGCGAGGCGGCGGTGGCGAGGGAGCGGCGGAGGCCGCCGGAGACGGCGGCGGAGAGGCGTAGGAGGTGGCGGAGCGGCATCTCGCGGTCCTGACGCCGGTCGGCGGCTGCAGGTGGGGATTTCGTTGTGGTGGTGGAGGGGAAAGTGGCTCGGTGCACATGGAGTGGGTGCACGCAGCATGGATACCAGGGAGCAGCGAGGTGGCAGGACGGAAAGCAGCGTGAAGTTGTTCCACTGGCTACTGCACCGTGAGGGCTCACCGGGGCCAGCATGTCAGTTGGATAGGTTGAGGTTTGGTGCATGGACCGAGTTCCGCATTATGAACAGCCGTGCCATCACACAACTGGCTGGCCCTCAGACGTCACCATTTTCCCGCCAAAAAATCACCGGCCCTGGTGCTGGGCCTCGTAACTTTATTTTCTGAGATGGCTGGGCCTTTTAAGTCATACTAGCAAAGCAAAATAGCTCATGGTTGCAGCGGGAAATAAAATGGGAGCAACTAGTTAACGAGCGCTCCTTCGGAAGCCTCGCAACGATCAGCGCCACATGTCGCGCTCTGGACAATCCCTCCGAATTTTGTTTTTTTTTTATTTTTTCGAACGCGTTTTCGGTTTTTTAAACGGTATTTTATGATTTTTTTTCGACGTTTTGGTTTTCGCCCAGTCTTTCTTAGCTTTTCGATCAAAAAATAAAATTTTAGGAAAAAAAATTGCACGAAAAAAACACGTTTTTCTTTTTTTTCTTTCGCGAAAGTCACGGTTTTTTTGCGAGAGGCACGGTTGTGCTTTAGCTAGAGTCATGGCCGTGTCTTTCGAAAACGAAAAAAAACGCGTTTTCTGTTTTTTTTCTTTCGCGAGAGTCACGGTTTTGCTTCCGCGAGAGGCACGGTTGTGCTTTCGCAAGAGTCATGGCCGTGCCTCTCGAAAAGGGAAAAACAAAACGCGTTTTCTGTTTTTTTTCTTTCGCGAGAGTCACGATTTTGCTTCCGCGAGAGGCACGGTTGTGCTTTCACGAGAATCACGGTCGTGCCTCTCGGAAAGGGAAAAAATACGCGTTTTTTGTTTTTTTTTCTTTCGGGGGAGTCACGGTTTTGCTTTCGCGAGAGGCATGGTTGTGCTTTTTGCGAGAGTCACGGCCATGCCTCTCGGAAACGAAAAAAAAACGCGCTTTCTGTTTTTTTATTCCACGAGAGTCACGGTTTTGCTTTCACGAGAGGCACGGTTGTGCTTTCGCGAGAGTCACGGCCGTACCTCTTTCGGAAAGGGAAAAAACCGTGCTCCCGGTTCGGTTTTTTCACCCAGTTTTTTTGTCCGGTTTTTTTCATGAAAAAAAAAGTTCTTCAAAACCTATCAACATGGGATCTAGTTTTAAAGATCTCGACGCAAGGAATCCAATGGTGAAAACAGTTCGAGATTTAGACGCACGGTTTAAGAGATAAAACATTTTGAATAAACGGATCTACGAAAAAAGAGAAAACTCCCTGGTTGCGACAAGTGACGCGCTGCATGTGCGCCACTTGTCGCAATCCAGAAAAGTGAAGTGTTCTTTGCAACGAGTACTCCTTAATTAATGATTTCGGAAAAAAAATACCACAGGTCCCTTAACTAATAATGAACTAATAATGATGACTCAAGATTTTAATAAATCCACGTCTTTTATTCCAACATGGCATCTATATCAATATCTCGCTCGCAGCGAGGCTTCTTCTGTCTCGCTTGAAGACTTTCCTGCGTGTGTACAGAACTAGACCGGCCTATTCTTTGAGCGCTCATTTGTTCCTTCGTTGTGTTCGCGCTGGACGCTGGTTTTGTATCCGCTGCGGTTTTATTTTGTTTTGTTTCTTTTTTTTGCCTTTTGTTCCTTCTCTGTTTTTTTGGTTTCTCCAATGATTTTCTTCAGTTTTTAAATGTTCTCCTTTTTTAACCAGTTTGCTTTTTTTACTGGTTTTCACAGATTTTTTTGTTTTTTCTTTGTTACTTTCTTGGGTTTTCACTGATTTTTTGGCTTCTACGTTTTCTTTGTTTCTTTCTTGTTTTCATTGGTTGTTTTTCGTTTTTCTTTGCTTCTTTCTTCTGTTTCTTGTTTTCACCATCTTTCTTCATGTTTCTCTTTTATTCTTCAACACATGTCTACACTTTTCATACATATTTGTATATTTTTTGTGTACGTCAGGAATAGTTTTTGTATACATGATTAACATTTTAAAAAATGTATGTTTGGTGACTACATTTTTTGTACACATTGTATATTTGTGGTATATATTAGAATCATTTTTAATAATACATGTTTTAACATATTTGAAATATATGATTTACATTTTGTACATGATCAACATTTTATAAATTTATTTTTTATGTAAAAAAACTAATACACATTCTAAATTTATCGTAGACATCTGAAACATTTTTAGAAACCTTTCATATTTTTTAATACATGATTAACATTTTTTTCATATGTATGCTTTGATGTCTACCTTTTTTTCATACACATTGTTCATTTTTCATATGTTACAATATTTTTATACATGTTTAAATTTTTTTAATACATTATTAATATTTTTTCAGTTACATGTTTTTGAACATTTGTTGTTCGTATATGTGTTAATTGTTTTTTGAAATATGGTTTTTCCCAAATGTTATGAATATTTTTCTAAAGTTGCACAAACATTACTTCAAACTTAAGCATTTTTTAAATATATTTTTAGGTTTTTTATGAAAATATAACAAAAAAAGAAAACAAAATCAATGAACAAACTAAGGAAACAAAAGAACGAAATCTGAAATGCACAGACAATGCAACTGGGCCGGCCAATTCCCACGTCCCTTCAGGGAGCGGATGCCCTCCCATCTGTGTTGCCACTTATCCTCCCTCTCACCCTCATCGACGGTGGCCTCAGTGCTCCCACAATCACAACGCATCCGGATGTGGTTATTCCTAAGGCGTCACTCACTCTCTCTCTCTCTCTCTAGTAGAAAACAAGGTTTTGGTCCAGGCTGTGTCAGCCCATTAGTCCCGGTTCAGTCCAGAACTGAGACCAATGGGGGCATTGGACCCGGTTCGTGAGCCCAGGGGGCCGGCCGGGCCACGTGGGCCATTGGTCCCGGTTCATCTGGACCTTCTGGTCCCGGTTGGTGGGACGAACCGGGACCAATGGGCCTCGCTCCTGGCCCACCACCATTGGTCCCGGTTGGTAGCTTGAACCGGGACCAAAGGCTCCCTTTAGTCCCGGTTCATGCCACCAACCGGGACCAATGAGGTGCCTATATATACCCACTCGCGTAAGAGCAGAGCACATTGCTCTGTTTTTTTCTGGCCGAGGGGGAGAGGGCTTGGTGGTGCTCTAGCTCACCTCCTATGCACACAAGGTGTTCGATGGAATGCCCGAGCCACACTACTTAAGCTTTCTCCTCTCCAAACTCGACCTCCAAGCTCCATTTTTCACAATATTTGTCTAGATTTAGCGGTCCGTCACACCCCGTCCCCGTCTTCACCGCCGTCGATCACCCGAGCCGAGCTCATCGCCGGCACCACCATGGTGAGTCTCTTGTTCTTATCTTCTTTCTGAAAGGAAAAATATTCTTACTTGTATGTTTACATAGATACTTTTATTATTTTCTTACTTTTATTATTGCATCTTATATAGTGCGATGGTTTTGGTATCCGCCCCCATCGGCCCTCGTCCTGTCTATGATTCGGATGTGATATATATATATATTATCTTTATAACTATTGGTTCATTTATTGTTTATGAAAATTATGCCGACCAATGTGACATAGATTTTATTTATGTATAGGATGTATGTGAATCGGAAATGCCAACTGACCCTATTGTCGAGAGGTTAAATTTAGTTGAAGAAGAAAACAATTTGTTAAAGGAAAAAATTAAAAAAAATTGAGGAGGAGAAGATGATATTGGAGTTGCATATTGCGGATGTCGTCGATGATCACAAGATCAAGATGGATGCAATGCGCTTGAAGATTAGAAAGATTAGAAAATATGCCATTCATACTGAGGCTTGGTATCATTATGTCGTTGGATCAATTGTTACCTTGGTTGCGATTATGATCGCATTTGTTTTCGCATTGAAATGTTTTACATAGTTTCAATGTATGGTTTAATTAATTAGATGCTCTGGAGAGCTATATGTTGTTAGATGAGAACTATGTATGCACTTTGGTTTTAATGTGATGATGAACTTTTATTAATTTGGACACTTAATTATATATAATGCACGCAGATGAACCGACAATGGATGTACGGTGACAGACACACCTGCGAGTACATTAAGGGCGTGCATGAGTTTCTCGATGCGGCTGAGGCAAACAAGCAGAATGGTTTTATGTGTTGTCCATGCACTGAATGTGGGAATACGGGGTCTTACTCTAACCGGAAAATCCTTCACTCCCACCTGCTTTACAAGGGTTTCATGCCACACTATAATGTTTGGACGAGGCACGGAGAAATAGGGGTTATGATGGAAGACGACGAAGAAGAAGAGTACGATGACAACTATGTGCCCCCTGAATACGGTGATGCTGCAACGGGGGGAGCTGGTGAAGATCAAGAGGAACCAGACGATGTGCCTAATGATGCTGCAATGGGTGAAGCTGCTGAAGATCAAGAGGAACCAGAAGATGTGCCCGATGATGATGATCTCCGTCGGGTCATTGTCGATGCAAGGACGCAATGCGAAAGTCAAAAGGAGAAGCTGAAGTTCGATTGCATGTTAGAGGATCACAAAAAAGGGTTGTACCCCAATTGCGAAGATGCCAACACAAAGCTCGGTACCGTACTGGAATTGTTGCAGTGGAAGGCAGAGAATGCTGTGGCTGACAAAGGATTTGAGAAGCTACTGAAAATATTGAAGACGAAGCTTCCAAAGGATAACGAATTGCCCGACAGTACATACGCAGCAAAGAAGGTCGTATGCCCTCTAGGATTGGAGGTGGAGAAGATACATGCATGCCCTAATGACTGCATCCTCTACCGCGGTGCATACAAGGATCTGAACGCATGCCCGGTATGCGGTGCATTGCGGTATAAGATCAGACGAGATGACCCTGGTAATGTTGACGGCGAGCCCCCCAGGAAGAGGGTTCCTGCGAAGGTCATGTGGTATGCTCCTATAATACCACGGTTGAAACGTCTGTTCAGAAACGAAGAGCATGCCAAGTTGATGGGATGGCACAGTGAGAACCGAAAGAAAGATGGGAAGTTGAGAGCACCCGCTGATGGGTCCTAGTGGAGAAAAATCGAGAGAAAGTACTGGGATGAGTTTGCAAAGGACCCAAAGAATGTATGGTTTGCTTTAAGCGCGGATGGCATTAATCCTTTCGGGGAGCAGAGCAGCAATCACAGCACCTGGCCCGTGACCCTATGTATGTATAACCTTCCTCCTTGGATGTGCATGAAGCGGAAGTTCATTATGATGCCAGTTCTCATCCAAGGCCCTAAGCAACCCAGCAACGACATTGATGCGTACCTAAGGCCATTAGTTGAAGAACTTTTACAGTTGTGAAATGGAAACATTGTACGTACGTGAGATGAGCACAGACAGGAGGAATTTAACCTTAAGGCATTGCTGTTCGTGACCATCAACGATTGGCCCGCTCTCAGTAACCTTTCAGGACAGACAAACAAAGGATACCACGCATGCACGCACTGTTTAGATGACACTAAAATTATATACCTGGAAAAATGCAGGAAGAATGTTTACCTGGGCCATCATCGATTTCTTTCGACCAACCATCAATGTCAAAAGAAAGGCAAGCATTTCAAAGGCGAGGCAGATCACCGGAAGAAGCCCGCCATGCATACCGGTGATCACGTACTTGCTATGGTCAATGATTTACACGTAATCTTTGGAAAGGGTCCCGGTGGACTAGCTGTTCCGAATGACGCTAAGGGACACACCCATGTGGAAGAAGAAATCTATATTTTGGGACCTACCCTACTGGAAAGACCTAGAGGTCCGCTCTTCAATCGACGTGATGCACGTGACGAAGAACCTTTGCGTGAACGTGCTAGCCTTCTTTGGCGTGTATGGGAAGGCAAAAGATACACCTGAGGCACGGGAGGACCTGCAACGTTTGCACGAAAAAGACGGCATGCCTCCGAAGCAGTATAAAGGTCCTGCCAGCTACGCTCTTACGAAAGAAGAGAAAGAAATCTTCTTTGAATGCCTGCTCAGTATGAAGGTCACGATTGGCTTCTCGTCGAATATAAAGGGAATAATAAATATGCCAGAGAAAAAGTTTCAGAACCTAAAGTCTCATGACTACCACGTGATTATGACGCAACTGCTTCCGGTTGCATTGAGGGGGCTTCTACCGGAAAACGTCCGATTAGCCATTGTGAAGCTATGTGCATTCCTCAATGCAATCTATCAGAAGGTGATCGATCCAGAAATCATACCAAGGCTAAGGAGTGATGTGGCACAATGTCTTGTTAGTTTCGAGCTGGTGTTCCCACCATCCTTCTTCAATATCATGACGCACGTCCTAGTTTATCTAGTCGACGAGATTGTCATCCTGGGGCCCGTATTTCTACACAATATGTTCCCCTTTGAGAGGTTCATAGGAGTCCTAAAGAAATATGTCTGTAACCGCGCTAGGCCAGAAGGAAGCATCTCCATGGGCCATCAAACAAAGGATGTTATCGGGTTTTGTGTTGACTTCATTCCTGGCCTTAAGAAGATAGGTCTCCCTAAATCGCGGTAGGAGGGGAGACTGACTGGAAAAGGCACTCTTGGAAGAGACTCAATAATATGCAGGGACGGATATTCTTGGTCTCAAGCACACTACACAGTTCTACAGAACTCTACCTTGGTGACCCCGTATGTCGATGAACACAAGAACAGCCTGCGCTCCAAACACCCGGAGTAGTGCGACGACTGGATTACATGTGAACACATCAGGACTTTCAGCAGTTGGTTGGAAACACGTCTCAGAGGTGACAACACTGTTTGTGATGAGTTGTACTTGTTATCCAGGGGACCATCTTTGACTGTATTGACTTACAAAGGATACGAGATAAATGGGAATACATTTTACACGATCGCCCAAGATCAAAAGAGAACCAACCAAAACAGCGGTGTCCGCTTTGATGCAACAACCGAGAGCGGAAAGGACACATATTATGGTTACATAGTGGACATATGGGAACTTGACTACGGACCTGATTTTAAGGTCCCTTTGTTTAAGTGCAAATGGGTCAATCTGTCAGGCGGCGGGGTACAGGTAGACCCACAGTACGGAATGACAACAGTGGATCTGAAAAATCTTGGGTACACTGACGAACCGTTCGTCCTAGCCAATGATGTGGCACAGGTTATCTATGTGAAGGACATGTCTACCAAACCGAGAAAAAGAGAAGATAAGGAAGCGAATACATCATACGATGAGCCAAAGCGCCACATAGTTCTTTCAGGAAAAAGGGACATCCTGGGAGTGGATGGCAAGACAGACATGTCTGAAGATTATGAAAAGTTTCATGAAATTCCTCCCTTCAATGTCAAGGCTGGCCCAAGCATCCTGATAAACGATGAAGATTATCCATGGTTACGGCGCAATAAGCAAATGACACAAGCGAAGAAAAAGTGAAGACTTTCTCCCGCAACTATTATGATGATACCATGCCAACTTTGTAACACACGAACATGCTACCATTGTCCGTTTTGTACATGCACATGCTATGTGGGTGAAATTATGATACCATGCCAACTTTCAACTTTTTCAGAGTTCATTTGAAATGCTTTAATGTCTTATGGTTCGGCCCTCGTAATACCATTATTCAAATTTTAACTATTCAAATTTGAAAACTAATGGCACTAACAGAAAATTTATATTTTTTTTCTAAAACTGATGGCACTAACAGAAAGTTTATAATTTTTCTAAAACTCATGGCACTAACAGAAAGTTTATAATTTTGCTCCTCGCTCCTGGCCCATGACCATTAGTCCCGATTTGTGCCATAAACCGGGACTAAAGGGTTGGTCCTCGTTGCGGGCAGAGTTTAGTCCCACCTCACCAACCGAAGAGGGCTCACACCGGTTTATAAGCCATTCCCTCTCTGCCTTGTTGAGCTCCTCTCAAAATGAAAATAGATGCCCTAATAGAGAAAAGTTTAACCTAAATTCATAGTGAATTTCTCTGAAATTCATAGAAATTTACTATGAATTTAGGTTGAATTTTCTCTATAAGCGCATCTATTCTCATTTTTTAGTAAGTTAATCACAAACTTGTGATTCACACAAATTTCAAAGAATTCAAATTTTAACTATTCAAATTTGAAAACTAATGGCACTAACAGAAAGTTTATAATTTTTCTAAAACTAATGGCACTAACAGAAAGTTTATAATTTTGCTAACCTAAAAGCAAACAGAATTAAAAATTAAAGCAAAAAACAAAAGAAAATAAATAATGCAAAAAACAAATCAAAAAAATATGAAAAAACTATTTTTATAGTAAAGTTAATCACAAAATAAAATAAATAAAGCAACAAAAACAACAAAAAACTATTTTTTTTTCAAATTTGAAAACTAATGGCACTAACAGAAAGTTTATAATTTTTCTAAAACTAAAAGAAAAAAGAATAAAAAGTAAAGCAAAAAACAAAAGAAAATAAATAATGCAGAAAACAAAACAAAAAACTGGAAAAAAGCAACAATAAGTATTTTGTTGTAAGTAGAAACAAAATAAAATAAATAAAGCAACAAAGAAAACAAAAAAACAAAAAATGTTTTCAAATTTGAAAACTAATGGCATTAACAAAAAGTTTATAATTTTTCTAAAACTAAAAGCATAAAGAATTAAAAAAATAAAGCAAAAACCAAAAGAAAATAAAATAAATAAAGCAACAAAAAAAATGCCACGTACTGGGTCCCCATGGCCTGAATACGACTAGAAACCCATCCAGGGGCCAGGATTCAGGCCCGTAGGAGGCCCGGTAGGCCCACAGACATAGCAGTGACAATTAGGCCCGTAAGCCTGCAATGGAGAGAAGCTCGAGAGGGGTGCGGCAGCGGGGCTTATGAACCACTACGCACCCCTCTCAAGTAGCGAGGTGGGACTAAACTTTCGATGCCGCAGCAGCACAAGGCCTTTGGTCCTGGTTGGTGGAACTAACCGGGACTAGAGGGGGCATTGGTCACGGTTGGTGCCACGAACCGTGACTAATGCCCCCCTTTAGTCCCGGTTGGTGCCACCAACCGGGACCAAAGGCCGCCGCTTCCCGCCCTTTGGGCTGCTGAAAATTGGCATTTGGTCCCGGTTGGTGGCACCAACCGGGACTAAAGGGGGGCATTGGTCCCGGTTGGTTCCACAAACCGGGACCAATACTCTGTGTATATAAGCAGGACTTAGGAAAATTTGACGAACTCATCGCCAGTTGCCCCCCGGCCCGCCCGACGACGCCGAGCTCATCGACGCCGCAAGGCTGCCCAGATCGACGCCGTCCGCCGTCCCCGAGCCCGCGCGCCCCTGCCCTCGCCCCCGAGCGCGCCTTCACCGTCCGCCGTCCCCGAGCCTTCCTCGACGCCGATGCCACCTCGCTATGAGCGCCGCCCGTTCCCCTGCTCCTCCCCTTGTACTAGTCGCCGTCGCCGCCGCCGCCGCCCCTGCCCTTCGCGCGCTGCCGCCCTGCGCCGCCCCTGCCCTGCGCGGCCGTCGCGCGCCGCCCCTGGCCATCGCTGCCGCCGCACGCCGCCCCGCCGCGCACCTCCCCTGCCGTGCCGCCGCCCCTGCGCGCCCTTCATTTTTATTAGTTTTTGTTCATATATATAATGTATATGTGTATGTATGTGGCTATGTGTATGTATATGTTCAAAATGTATAAAAAATTGTTCAGAGCATGTTTTTGTTCATATATGTATTTTTTTGTTCATATGTGTATTAATCTTTTTCCATATATGTAATTTTTCTGGTTCATAGAAAGAAGAGGAAGAAAGAAGAAAATTTTGTTCATAGAAATTTTGTTCATATATATATAGAAAGTTTTTTGTTCATAGAAAGTTTTTTGTTCATATATAGAAAGTTAGAAGAAAATTTAGAATATGCTAAAATTTAGAAGAAAAAGAAGGATATGAAAGAAGAAAATAAGAAGAGGAAGAAAGAAAGAAGTGGAGAGGAAGAAGAGAAGAAATAAATAAGAAGAGGAAAAAAGAAGAAAAAGAAGAGGAGAAGAAGAAATGAATAGAGGAGAAGAAGAAATTTTTCTATTTTTTCTTCTTCTCCTCTATTCCTTTCTTCTTCTCTTCTTTTTTCTTCTTTTTTTTCTTCGATCTTCTCCTCTATTCCTTTCTTCTTCTCCTCTTTTTTTTCTTCTTTTTTTCATAGCATTATTTCCATGTATATATGTATGTGGCTATGTATTTATAGATGGATAGCATTTTTCCCATGTATGCATGTCATTGTCGATATACCCCCTCCCCGTTAACTTCGACAGGAGGGGGGGTCGATATAACCCTCCCCGATAACTTCGACATGAGCGGGGGGGGGGGGGGGTCGATATACCCCCTCCCTGATAATTTCGACATGAGGGGGGGGGTCGAAAACTAGTTTAGGGGGTCGAGGGTTGAGAACTAGTTTAGGGGGTCAAGGGTCGAGAACGTCGGACATTCATGAGAGAGGCGAGGAAGAAGGGGAAGAAGAGGGAGAAGAAGAGGAGAGGAAGAAGAGGAAGTCTTCTCCTCTATTCTTTCTTCTCTTCTTTTTTCTTCTTCTTCCTATATGTATTAGTTTTTTATTTAGGTTGTTAATTAGTAGATATTAATTTTGTTCATATATGTATGGATGCATGTGATATGTATGTATGTATGTATCGGGTATGTCGTTGTCGATATACCCCCTACCCGATAACTTTGACATGAGGGGGTTGAGAGGGGGTCTAGGGTCGCCGAGGGGTCGAGGGTCGTCGAACATGAGAGGAAGAAGAGGATAAAAAAAGAAGAGGAAGAAGAAGAAAAAAAGAGGAGAAGAAAGAATAGAGGAGAAGAACTCCTCTATTCTTTCTTCTCCTCTTTCTTTTTTCTCCTCTATTCTTTCTTCTCCTCTTTTTTTCTTCTTCTTCCTCTTTTTTTATCGGGAACGAGGGTCGTCGAGGGTCGCCGAGCGGTAGAGGAAACCCTAAATAGCAAGTATCGTCGGTGTGAGATACATGTGGCCGTCGGTGTCGGACAGTACATCCACGTCCCTCCTCTTTTTTTCTTCTTCTTCCTCTTCTTTTTTTATCCTTGAAGCGTTGTCGAGGCCACCCCAAACCCTAGAGAAGCAGCGTTGAGGCCACCGCAAACCCTAGAGAAGCAGCGTCAATATTTGTTGTCAATATTTGAATAATATATCCATCTGTCATGTTTGAATAATAATTGCCATGTTGTCAATATTTATAGAAACTATGGACACCGCCCAAGACGAAGTACAAGAAGAGTTGTTGGGGGACATAGTCGCACGAGGAAGTGATGCCGTCTTCTCGTTGTTTCTCAACGACACCGATGGTCTAGAAGCAGCTGGCTATGATTATGATGGCTTCGGTGACCTAATGCCGGTGCAAGAAGGAGACCGTGATGACGTCTCCGGTGACCGAACCGAGTCCGGCCAGGTATATATATTAGTTAAGCTTCTGCTGACTAGCTAATTGATGCATTCATTGTTTTGGTATGTACACATATTAATTAAGTCTTTGTTCTTTTTTCTAGCCCTCCGGATCGAGCACAACTTCGGTAAAGAGACGAGGCCCGAAGAAAAAGTTGAGCTCGGATGAAAAGTTTGAGATCATAGCAATCGTGCCCGACGGCCAACCGATTGAACCCCTCCGGACAAAGAGCGCATTTGTTGCTCAGTGCGCGGTTTTGGTTAGGGACAAGATCCCGATCAGCATCCAGCAATGGTTAAAGCCGGCTACAGAAGACCCTGAGGTGTCTTATGTCAATGATATGCAGAAAAATGATCTTTGGACTGAGCTGAAGTCAAATTTCACCCTACCGCCAGAGGATGATCCAGAGAAGCCAGTTAAAGAGCAATTAATCAAGTCTTTTGCTCTTAAGAGGATGGCAGAACTATTCAGGAGGTGGAAGAAAGAGCTGAATAAGTTTGTCGAAAATAAAGAGACGCCAGAATTCAAGGGCAGATATGAGAAGATCAGAGATCACTGGCCCGCATTTGTGGCCCACAAGACATCAGAAAAGAGTAAGAAGATGTCGGCGACAAATAAGCAAAATGCTGCGAAGAAGAAGCATCACCATCGCATGGGGTCAGGTGGCTACCTCGTAGCCCGGCCTAAGTGGGGCAAGACTGAGAATGATCTGGTTGATAAAGGTATCGAACCAGAGACAATTAACTGGCTAGACCGTTGCCGGACTTGGTTCTTTGGGGCTGGCGGAACCTTGGACCCTATAACAGGGAAGTGCATTTGGACGAACGATCAAATGGACATACCAGTCAGGAAGCTTCAGCAGTATATCGAAGCAGCGCAGCAAGGGACGTTCTTTCCAGACAGATAGAACGGCGAGCTCACAATGGCCCCCGGGAATCCTGAGCACCCTGGACGGACACGAGGCACGCCAGGCTCCATTCCGTGGAAGGTTGGGTTTCCGGACGCAGGCGGTTACAAATCCCAGGAGAGGAGGAAAAAATTGTAGCAGACCCAAATGCAGGCGCTGCAAGCAAGGGTACAAGCGATAGAGGAACGAGAAGCAAATCGCAGCAAACGTACTGCCGAAGCTTCCCCCGAAGCTACGCCGCCATCTCAGCGGAGAAGAAGCGTGGCTTCCACCGAGCTGCTTCAGCCGGAGCATGCCTTGACGGCTCCTGCCAGCTATCCCGTGGATGCTATCACGGAGTCTCAAAATTGCCACCTTATGACGCAATGGATGAATTTGAAGGTCAAGGCGGCTGTTGGCTCTGTTTATCCTACTGAACCCGGCGCAACTTTTCACTGCCGACCGATTCCAGAAGGATATGCTAGGGTGATGGTGGATGAAAAAACGGAGGGATTTGAGGACCTCCAGCTTGACCACCCTACCGGTGAAGGGGAGACTAGGCTGGGTTCTGCTCTGAAGACTCCATGCCTATGGCGGAAGGAGCTCATCAACCTTCCGAACTGGACGCCTCTGCCTCCTCCTCCTCCTCCGGCAAGTCAGGGCACTCCGCCTTCTCCACCGCTTCCTCCTCCGGTGAGTCAGGGCACTCCGCCTCCTCCACCGCCTCCTCCTCCGGCGAGTGACGATCAGGGCACTCGACCGGCTCCTTCTCCGGCATGTGGCGGCACTCCGCCTCCTTCTCTGCCTGCGCCCGAGCAGCCAGCCACCTCCTTCTCCGCCTCGTCAGCAAGGGCGGAAGAGACCTGCCGCCGCTCCGGCTGCTCCGGCCCGTCGTAGTACTTCTCCGCCTCATAAGCAAGTAAAGAAGACAACCGCTCCGTCTGCTCTGCCGGTGTCTAGCAGTACAGCCAGAGGCGGGAGGAAATACAGATTCGGTCCTTCTCTGAAGACTCCCGAGAAGTTACCATACGAGAGGACCCTGGAGGACAACGCCGAGATCGCACGAGAAGAAGTGAGGAACTACTTTGAAGGGGTGAAAGCAAAGAAACATCCACCTCCGGAGGAGAAGGTAGATCCGGTGAAAGCGAAGCGCACTCTGGCTGCTCTGACAAAACCACCCAAGTCTCCGCCGAAAGGAAACTATGAGCGCATTATTGGAAAGGAATTTGCCGAAGCGGAGCGGTTGGGAAGTACTATCAGTGATCAAAGGCTGAAAGAACGATGAGCTGGGAAAAAAATTGCCCAGCTCGGCGAACAAGCGAAGCAATCGTGCCCCCCGCTCAAGGTGCCTAGCGACATCGTCGCTAATGATCCGAGGATGGTGCCCGGTTATAGCAATCTTGGCGATTACTTGCCCGACGATGTAAATTATGATTTCATGGAGGTGCAGATACAAAGATACGAGTACGGGAAGCCTCTCGTCAAAGATGAAAGATCTCTATCAACGATGATGCGAAGATTGCATGATTGGTACTTGAAAATCTGCAGAGAGTCTGGGGGAGGAGTACTTTGTATGTGAGAGTTAAAAAGGAGCATGACCTCGTTGGAATTGAACTGCTGCCTGTTCCATTTGAGTTCTTTCAGTTTTTCAATCAATTGGCCCTCAATAAAACAACAGTCACCTGCTACTGTCTGTAAGTAGTACTACTTCTGTCATTAAGTCTCTCTATATAGCTCAGCTCTTTCATTGCATGTATTTATAATCATCCACACTATATTATGCAGATTGAAGATCGCCGAATTGAAGAAAAGACAAGTCGGTGATATTGGGTTCATTAACACATATCTCATAGATGCAACTCAGGTTAAATTTCATGCCGCAGATACCGAGGCCAACTTGCTACGATCGTTGGTAATAAATGAAAACAAAGATATAATACTCTTTCCTTACAACTTCAAGTGAGTGTTACTGTCTTGTGCGTATTCGGTTTCCCTTATATATTAGTCAAGGTTATAGTAATGTAATTGGTGAGTTATGCATGCGTGTGCAGTTTCCACTATATTCTCCTAGAGATTAAGCTTGAGCAGGGACTAGTAACCGTCTTAGACTCAAGATGAAAAGATCCCCAGGACTATGTGGACATGACTCAAATGCTCGAGAAGTAAGTTAAATCGTTCATTATCCACCATATCAGCAACTTTGTTCATTTCCTGATATATCAAGTAATTGTTTTCTTTGTCTGGCAGGGTTTGGAAAAAATTCACCAAAAAAGCTCCAGGAATCCCGAAGAAGCTGCAATTTAGACACCCGAAAGTAAGTACTATAGTAGCATGTTCCGCGCATCTCCTATTGATTCAAGCGCTAGTTTCATCAATACCATTTGGCATTCTTGCTTATCAGTTTGATTGACCTCTATTTCTCGTAAAGTGGTTGTGGCAGGAACAAGGGAATGATTTCTGTGGATACTACGTTTGCGAGTCCATCCACCACACGACCTGTGAGAGGGGCTACACTAACGAACAATATGAAGTACGTAAATAACAACATTCACAATTTTATTTTATTACCATCATTTGTGTTGGGTTTCATTCACTCATATATATATGTATTGACCCCCTTCTTCAAATTAGATGTTTCGAAAGCGGGATGAACTCCTAGCACCAGCTCGCATGCGAGCAATTCAAGAGGAATTGGCGGCATTCTTTCTTGACCACGTGATTGCTGAAGACGGAGAATACTATGTGGACCATGAGTCCGTATGATTATATATGTAAGAGATAATTATTGCATATATGTAGCTGGTAGTGTCAGATAGATATACGAGAACTTGTTGTCCGACCAATCTCTCGGAGAAGGAGAGGTGGTCGATATCACTTCTCTCTGTATGCATATATGTTCATGATGATCTTCTGTTTCCTTCGTTTGCTTACTAGCTAGCTAGCGTGTCTAGTCCTCTCTATATGTATGTATAGTACGTAGCGTCGACCAAGCACGGACATAAGAGAGGACACTTCTCTCTATTAATTATAGCTAGCTAACACAATATATGAAACACCTAAATTAACCCCCCAAAACCCCCCAAACCCCCCTTTAAAAAAACAAAAACCCTAGCCACAGAAATGCTGATGCGTGGATGCCTATTGGTCCCGGTTGGTGCCACCAACCGGGACCAAAGGTCCTCCTGCCTGGGCTCCGCGCACAGGCCACGTGGAGGCCCATCTGTCCCGGTTCTGGATTGAACCGGGACTAAAGGGACAGGGCATTAGTACCGACCCTTTAGTCCCGGTTCAGGAACCGGGACAAAAGGCCCTTACGAACCGGGACAACAGGCCCTTTTTCTACTAGTCTCTCTCTCTACTATGAAACCTGGTATGGGACGACGAGTCTTAGTAATCCTTCTTAATGCTGATGTGCTCTCGCACAGGTTCGCCGCAGGGATTCTTATAACCGGCCCAGGGAGTCAATATATCATGTCGGCTATGGGTGCCGTAAATACCCTCTCGACATAGGGTTGTCAATCCTTGATCGCCGGGGCGTCGTAAATGCTCATCGGTTACAGGGCCGTATAAACCCTACATGTACCAGATTTTGGGCAAAAGAGGGAATACCTCTCGAGCCAGGGGCAGGGGCATTGGTAACATAGAAGGATGGAAGAACTCGTATCTTAGCAGGCCTCACACTCTTGGATGTGTGATAGGTTGGCCGCCGTTGCATAAAGCTAAGTTAATCTCCCGTGGGTAAAGTAACGCACCTCTACAGAGTGTAATGAATTGTGGCTTGTCACTCCCTGATCTGGGAAAGATCTAGTAACATGGCGGGAAAGGAGTCTATTAGAGATTCTAATAACCCATGAATTCTGATGACTAAATGTTTTAAATAAAACTTGACGCTACAGATATTTTCTCAAAATCATTGTTGACACCTATTTGGAATCAGTAGTAGCTAAAGTGCATCTCCACCCCACAATATCTATGAACTTGTTGAGTACCTCCTGTACTCATCCCTTGTACTTTCACCCGTTTATAGTCCCTGCGGAGGATAAAGGTTAACCGGAGGATCCTGAAGCAGATGAAGAATTCTTCTACATGGAGACGGACTTATCAAGAGGAACCAACGAAGGTGTCAACTAATCATCACCGAGGAAGCTGGCCAGGATGAAGAAATGACAAATTAGTAGTCATAGGCTAGTCATTGCAATAGACTTAGTCACGACAATCGTGACCAAGACTAGGATTACCAGGTCGTGGTTGCATAAAGGTACTTGGTATTTAGGTACCAGTAGTTTGAATCTTTTGGATCTTGTTCAATGAGTTTGTAATATATACGAGTTGGTTGTTTATCTAGTGTTGGTTAGAGCCACCATGTTTCTGTTCTACAACTCTGAGGGATACAAGGTTCATGAGACGGTGTCTTATGGGCACTATATCAAAGACTGGCATACTGCATCATGCAGTGGTATGCTAGGTCATCGCAGATCACCACCTAGGCAATGGATTCATTAGTTCCATGATTATGACAGTGTTCAAGAGTATGAATTATAATGGCTCGTATATGATGTTGCCAATGGTTCTAACATCACCTTTATCACGCATAAGATCACAAAGCTCAAAAAGACAATCATCAAATTTAGGATCACTAGGCCTCATCTTATGAAAGGCAATAGTTTTATGAAGTATCTTATCAAGGCTCTTCAAAGATTAATTGGGATAACGCATTTCTAAATCCTTCCAAAAAATATAGGGCACTCAAAGTTTTGCATACAAACAAGCACAATTTTAGGTAATCCTCGAATTATAAGATTTACGGCTCTAAGATTATGAAGCATGTCAATTTCCTCTTGATGAGTGGGGTGCAACGGATCAATAGGAGGCACATAAGGGCTATGAATATACTTGCTCAAGTTGAATTCATCAAAGATATCAAGCATTTCATATCTCCAAAAGTTATAGTACTCTCATTGAGAATGGGCACTCTACATCTAAGACTCCCCAAAGTATACACATCCATCTTCGTCCAATGGTGATAAAACTGAGGTAATGGAGACCAAGGCTCTGATATAAATTATAGGATCGAGTAGATAGAGTCTAGAGGGGGATGAATAGACACTTAACCAACCAAATGTGCACATTTTAGTTTTCTTGAAGTTTAGGCAGATTTTGGCACCATTTTAAGTTGCAACGAGGGGCAGAGAGTTGGTGGTGAGGGTGGAGAAGTTGTTGGTGTATGGGAGGAGAGTTCTCCCCCTGGTCCATGGCCGCCATGGCGGCGGAGGGGCAGGAGCACCTCCGAGATTGGATCTCTCTCTCTCTCTCTCTCTCTCTCTCTCTGTTCTCTTCTGTTTCACGTTCCTATTTTCTGGCCGAAAATCGTTTCTTAAATATCCGGAGATCCGTAACTCCGATTAGGCTGAGATTACAACACTATTTTTTCCGGATATTATATTTCTTGCGGCGAAAGAAGGACAACAACCAACCTACGAGGTGCTCACAAGACACTAGGGCACAACCACCCCCTGGGTGCGCCCTGGTGCCTTGTGGCCACCTAGTGCACCATCTTGCGTTGATTCTTCTTCCCAAAAATCATATATATTCCAAAATAAATCTCTGTAAATTTTTATTACGTTTGGACTTTGTTTGGTATGGATATTCTGTGAAACAAAAAACATGCAACAAATATGAACTGACACTGGGCATTGGATCAATATGTTAGTCCCAAAAATAATATAAAATGTTGCCATTAGTGTATGAAAGTTGTAGAGTATTGACATGAAACAATAAAAAATTGTAGATACGATAGAGACGTATCACGCCTCCCCTACCCAAATGGATACGATTCGCAGGAGCACCTCTCCCGTTCATCAAAATCCTCTCATGTGTTCACCTCCCGCTAATATCCTTCTACTTTGAGAAATAATGTAGGGGAAATCACCTTCAGAGAAGTGAGTGGGGTCAATCTTGTGGCTCCTCTACATCTCCATATGGATGGCGTCGCGCCGTCCCGTCTCCTGCCACACATCATCTGGATGGCGTCGGCGACGGTGTAAAGAAATGCCTCGACGTTGCTCTTGCATGAATGTGACGCACGGAGGAGCGGCTCCGCCCAGATCCCCCCTCTTTTCCTACCTCCGCCTGGTGCTCACCGCACGTGGACGGCGCTCTGGCCCCTCTCTCTCTGCGAGTGGTCACTCTCCCCCTCTTCTCCCACACCTTCCAAATCTGCTAGTAACCTCCTGTAGCTTCGCCATGGAATCGATGAACGCGGCAGTGGATTTGGGACAAGAAGCTACCATGGTCGCATGTGACACCCTAGCTAGTAGTTGCCGCTACTTGTGAGCTGCGTTGGGATTTCCTCGTGGAGGAGAGGATGAAGCAGTACATTAGAGATAAGTACTTCCCTCAGTTAAGAACCAAGGTTATCAATCCAGTAGGAGAACCACGCAAAACCTCGTTAGCAACACCTACACACACAAAAGCAACTGCTTGCACCCAACGCAAACAAGGGGGTTGTCAATCCCCTCAGCGGTTAATTGCAAGGATCAAATATCGTAGTGATAGATATATAGATTAAAACACAAAATAAAAGAACGGTAAATAAATTGCAGAAATGTATTTTTGGATTTTATATATGATAAAAGTAGACTCGGGGGCCATTGTTTTCACTAGAACCTTCTCTCTTGAGCAAAAGGCATACGATGGGTAAACAAATTACTGTTTGGCAATTGATAGAAAAGCGCATAGTTATGAGAATATTCAAGGCAATGATCATGTATATAGGCATCACGTTTGAGACAAGTAGATTGACTCCTGCCTGCATCTACTACTATTACTCCCACATCGACCGCTATCCAGCATGCATCTAGAGTATTAAGTTCATAATTAATGGGGTAACGCCTTAAGCAAGATGACATGATGTAGACAAAGTAAACTCAACCAATATGAATAAACCCTGTCGTTTTCCCCTTAATAACAATAATACAAAACGTGTCTTGTTCCTTTCTGTCACTAAGATATAGAGCACCGCAAGATTAAACCCATTACAAAGCACCTCTCTCATTGCAAGAAAAATCAATCTAGTTGGCCAAATCAAATCGATAGATCAAAGAGAAATACAAAGCTATAATAATCATGCATATAAGAATTCAGAAAAGAATCAAATATTTCTTATGAATAATATGATCATAAACCCAGAATTCATTGGATCCCAACAAACACACCGCAAAAGAAGATTACATCAAATCTATCTCCAAGAACATAGAGGAGAACATTGTATTGAAGATCAAAGAGAGAGAGAGAGAGAAGAAGCCATCTAGCTACTAGCTATGGACCCGTAGGTCTGTGGTAAATTAATCACACATCATAGGAGGGTAGCAAGGTTGATGCAGAAGCCCTTCGTGATCGGTTCCCCCTCCGGTAGAGTGCTGGAAAAGGCCTCCAGATGGGATCATGGAAGAACAGAAACTTGCGGCGACGAAACAAGTATTTTGGGTGGCTCTCTATTGGTTTCCCAATTTTAGAGAATGTAAGTGCATCTAGTGCCCCTTAGTGATTTTGGTGTATTGAAGACTTATAGGTTAAGGGACTAATGCGTTTGTGAGTGTACACATGTCTATAAGTCCGTGAGGAGTTTGATATTTACATAGAAAGTCGACCCCTAAAAATGAATGTCTTCAACTGAAGACTTTGGCTTTCTGAAGACTTTGAAAGTGAAGAAATTGGTGTGACTGTGAAGACTCTATATTCATGTGAGGAACATGAAGCGTGAAGACTTTTGTTTTCGTAGTTTCGTTTTCTCTTTATTGAGTCATAGGAAACACCGTACTGTTAAAGGGGTGATACGTCTCCGTCGTATCTACTTTTCCAAACACTTTTGCCCTTGTTTTGGACTCTAACTTGCATGATTTGAATGGAACTAACCTAGACTGACGCTGTTTTCAGCAGAATTGCCATGGTGTTATTTTTGTGCAGAAATAAAAGTTCTCGGAATGACCTGAAAATCAACGGAGATTATTTTTTGAATATATAAAAAATACTGACGGAAGAATCCACGTTAGGGGGCCCACACCCTATCCACGAGGGTGGGGGTCGCGCCTACCCCCTGGGCACGCCCCCTGCCTCGTGGGCCCCCTGATGCTCCACTGACGCCCATCTTGACTCCACATATTCATGTTTGGGGAGAAAAAAATAGGAGAGAAGGAATCATCAGGTTTTACGATACGGAGCCGCCACCAAGCCCTAATCTCTCTCGGGAGGGCTGATCTGGAGTCCGTTCGGGGCTCTGGAGAGGGTAATCCGTTGCCATCGTCATCATCAACCTTCCTCCATCACCAATTTCATGATGCTCACCGCCGTGAGTGAGTAATTCCATCGTAGGCTTGCTGGACGGTGATGGGTTGGATGAGATTTATCATGTAATCGAGTTAGTTTTGTTAGGGTTTGATCCCTAGTATCCACTATGTACGGAGATTGATGTTGCTATGACTTTGCTATGCTTAATACTTGTCACTAGGGCCCGAGTGCCATGATTTCAGATTTGAACCTATTATGTTTTCATGAATATATGTGAGTTCTTGATCCTGTCTTGCAAGTATATAGTCACCTATTATGTGTTATGATCCGTTAACCCCGAAGTGACAATAATCGGGATACTTACCGGTGATGACCATAGTTTGAGGAGCTCATGTATTCACTATGTGTTAATGCTTTGGTCCGGTACTCTATTAAAAGGAGGCCTTAATATCCCTTAGTTTCCAATAGGACCTGGCTGCCACGGGAGGGTAGGAAAAAAGATGTCATGCAAGTTCTTTTCCATAAGCACGTATGACTATATTCGGAATACATGCCTACATTACATTGATGAACTGGAGCTAGTTCTGTGTCACCCTATGCTATAACTGTTGCATGATTGATCGCATCCGACATAATTATCCATCACTGATCCATTGCCTATGAGATTTTCATATATTGTTCTTTGCTTATTTACTTTTCTGTTGCTACTGTTACAATCACTATAAAACCAAAAATATTACTTTTGCTACCGTTACCACTACTATCATATTACTTTGCTACTAAATACCTTGATGCAGATATTAAGTTTCTAGGTGTGGTTGAATTGAAAACTCAGCTGCTAATACTTGAGAATATTCTTTGGCTCCCCTTATGTCGAATCAATATATTTGGGTTGAATCTACCCTCGAAAACTGTTGTGATCCCCTATACTTGTGGGTTATCAAGGGGGTCGAGGAAAAAGTAAGGAAAAGTTTCCAAGAGATGCTCATCTCAAAATCCTACACCTACCAATCCCTTCGAATGAGGCCATTGAAAATCTCATATAGTTCAGTCAATTTCTTCAGTGATAGAGACGAAGATCTTTTGGTCTCTGAGGAATTTGTTCTGACTGAGGAGTTAGGAATTCACCCATGCGGATTGCCTACAAGTGAGGAACATGATAGTCCTGAGGAATTTGAACCTCAAATTTCTGATGCTAGCTGTCCCAAAATATCTTACCCACCTAACGGTCATATCATTGAAGGGCATTTATGTCTTATCATGTCGGGTTGCTCCCCAGGCTATAAATAGCCGCCCCCTACAACCACTAGCTGGTTGGCTGCTCCGAGAGAAACTGACACTTGTCATTGAGAGCATCCCATCCTCCAGGACTTTGAGCGAAATTCATCAAGTGAGGAAAAACCCAAGCCCAAACACCTACAAACCCAAAGTGATTGAGCATCACTGAAGAGATTGTTCCTGTGTGGATCCGATGCTTGTTACCTTTGAAGACTGTGCATCTTCCAGATGGTTAGGCGTCATGGTCTAGAGCATCCAAGAGGAAATTGTGGAACGCTGAGTGATCGAGTTTGTGAAGGTATGGAAGTCACCTGAAGACTTACCACGAGTGATTGGGCAAGGTCTGTGTGACCTTAGCTCAAGGAGAATACGGTGAGGACTGTGTGTCTGGGACTGTGTGTCCTTACGTTTAAATACCTAGCCGCTCCAACCAGACGTACAACTGTCACAGCAGTTGGAACTGGTCTACCAAATCACTGTTTTCATCGAGCTAACTGGTTCTATTTCCTCAACCCTTTCATTTCCTCATTACTATGTTGTGTACTTGATCGTTACTGTTTGAAGACATTGACTGAAGACTTTCTCAATTTCCTTAATCCAATTTCTTCAGTAAGTTTGTCTTCAGCCATCTTATCCTGTGTTTACGCTTTCTGTACTCTTTGCTTATTTTCATTTCATCATGATGACCGTGCTTCTGTTCTGTTATGTTTGCATCTGAGTACTTATTCCGCTGCTAGTCATTCATGACTTAGGAATTTCCTCATTGTGAAATTCCTCAGTGACAAATTTGTAAAAATCACCTATTCACCCCCTTCTAGTCGACTTAACGCACTTTCAATTGGTATCAGAGCAAGGTACTCCCTTGTTCTGTGTGATTTTGGTTTAACCGCCTAGAGTTTCAGTTATGTCAACCGCAGGAATGAAGACTTTGTCATGTCCCATCTTTGACGGTCATGAGTATCCTAAGTGGAAGGCCATTATGAAGAAGCGCCTCATGGCGATGAACAGCAAGATGTGGACCGTCACTAAGATTGGTCTTACTGATCTGTGTAAGATGGCGGAGGCTGATGACATTCGCAAGTACACTCTTCTTAACCTCACGGCAAAGGACATCATCTGCTACTGTCTATCTCAAAATCAGTTCAGGAACATTATGCATCTTAGCCATGCGAAGCTTATCTGGGACCGACTCTCTGAGGTCTATGAAGGTCATCGAACTCATCAGGATCCCTGGTTTGAGGATTTCAAGGAATCACTCAAGGCAATGACTTTCGATCCCGAATCATCATCGTCTGCACCATGCCTTATGGCAGAAGGTGCGAAGGTAACTGAATGCTACCTATCCGAGTCTAGTGATGATGAATCTGGTGATGAATTTGGACCCAGTTATGCCAAACTTGCTTCCCTGGCCACTAAACAACAAAGAGCTTTGGGAAAAGTTCAAAATATGCTTAATGAGAGCGATGATATGTTGGGTGAAGAAATGGATCGCACTCAAACCTTGACTGATAATCTTCAAAGACTTCAGTCCAAGTTTGATAACCTTCAGAGTCATCATAACACTCTCTTAGCTGATCATGAGAATCTTTGTTATGAATTTCTTCAAAGAAAGCAAGATCTTGAGAAGCTAAGGGAGAGTAGATCTTCAGAAGGAACGTGATTCATTGCTTGCTCAGCAGATCAGTGCTGCTCAGGAAGAATTCATTCCACCATGTTTGAAGTGCATTGAACGTGAATCTGCTAATTCTTCACCTGAAAGTTCAAATGCTTCTATTGCTGCAAATTCTTCAACTGTCTCTGCTATCACTAATTCCTCATCTAAGGATGCTGCTATTATCACTGACAATGCAGGGCTGAAGGAATTGTATATGACAGGCATGTACAAAATCCTCAAAGGGCATCAAGCACTGTGTGATGTGCTTAAAAAGCAAATCCTCAACAGGAACCCTAGGAAAGAGGGTATTTCCTTTGAAAGGAAACTCAATGCTGATAGAACATACTGCAAGCCTGAGCAATATCCCAAAACCTCATGGGTTGTTGCAAAGGGACCTCTAGTAGATCCATCCACTTTATCTGGCTTTACATGTGAATCTTCATATTCTTCTGATGAGTCATTTGATGCCAACTATAAGCTGTTCAAAAATCAGAATGGTGAAGTATTTGCTAGATATGTTGGCACTAACTGCAGGAATGGCCCCCCTATGAAGAAAATCTGGGTTCCCTAAAGGTGCCTTGAAAGTCTTCAGGTGAATGTCATCATGACACCACCTGTGAAGAATAGGAACCCAGATCAAATTCTTCATATGGACCAAAGTCTTCATATGGATCCAAGTCCTCATACGGACCGAATTCCTCATGTGGATCGAATTCCTCAAATGGATCAAAGTCCTCATATGAAAATCATCGTGCTAACACTTCTGTTTTGCAAGGAAAGACTAAGGGTTATGAATATGTGCATTATTCTTCAAATCATTCTGTTCATAAGTCCTCGAAGAATTTCTCTGTTTATTCATATGCTTACCCTAACTCCTCTTATGTGAAACGAAGTGGACTGGCTTCTATGCCACCTTTCTCTTATGGTGCTCGCAGAGTGATGAACTCTTTGCCACCCCTCCAGATGTGGGTGGTGAAGAAAAAGAACTAATCTGTTATGCAGGGTCAGGTCTCCAGACGAACTTAAACGTCTGAAGAATTTGCTGGAGACTTGAAATATGCTTGAAAGGACGCAAGCTAATCATGAAGGAATGAATTTTCATTTCTCACGTCCTCATATTGCTATGTCTATTCTCTTGCTTGATGAAATTGATCTGATGAATTTGATGTCATATTCTTCACTGATGAAGTAAATGTGTTCGTAAGCTACACTAATTCATCTCCAGGACGATCAACCCAAAGCCACTAAGTGGGTCCTCGATAGTGGATGTACAAATTGAAGGAAATATGCCCTAGAGGCAATAATAAAATTGTTATTTATATTTCCTTATATCATGATAAATATTTATTATTCATGCTAGAATTGTATTAACCATAAACTTAGTACATGTGTGAATACATAGAAAAACAGAGTGTCACTAGTATGCCTCTACTTGACTAGCTCGTTAATCAAAGATGGTTAAGTTTCCTAACCATAGACATGAGTTGTCATTTGATTAACGGGATCACATCATTAGAGAATGATGTGATTGACATGACCATCCGTTAGCTTAGTACGATGATCGTTTAGTTTGTTGCTATTGCTTTCTTCATGACTTATACATGTTCCTCTAACTATGAGATTATGCAACTCCCGAATACCGAAGGAACACTTAGTGTGCTATCAAACATCACAACGTAACTAGGTGATTATAAAGATGCTCTACAGGAGTCTCCGATGGTGTTTGTTGAGTTGGCATAGATTGAGATTAGGATTTGTCACTTCGATTATCGGAGAGGTATCTTTGGGCCCTCTCGGTAATGCACATCACTATAAGCCTTGCAAGCAATGTGACTAATGAGTTAGTGTCGGGATGATGCACTATGGAACGAGTAAAGAGACTTGACAGTAACGAGATTGAACTAGGTATTGAGATACCTACGATCGAATCTCGGGAAAGTAACATACCGATGACAAAGGGAACAGCGCATGTTGTTATGCGGTTTGACCGATAAAGATCTTCATAGAATATGTGGGAGCCAATATGAGCATCCAGGTTCCGCTATCGGTTATTGACCGGAGATGAGTCTCGGTCATGTCTACATAGTTCTCGAACCCGTAGGGTCCGCACGCTTAACGTTTGATGACGATCGGTATTATGAGTTTATGTGTTTTGATGTACCGAAGGTTGTTCAGAGTCCCGGATGTGATCACGTACATGACGAGGAGTCTCAAAATGGTCGAGACATAAAGATTGATATATTGGACGATGTTATTCGGAGACCGGATGAGTTCCGGGGGTCACCGGATAAATATCGGAGTGCCGGGGGGTTATCAGAACCCCCAGGGGAACTAATGGGCCAACATGGTCCTTGTGTGAGAGAGAGAGGAGAGGCCCCTAGGGCTGGTCGCCCCCCTGAGGAGTCCGAATTGGACTAGAAGGGGGCAGCGCCCCCCTTTCCCTCTCCCTCTCTCCCTGTCCTTGAAAACCCACAAGTATAGGGGATCGCAACAGTTTTCAGTAAGAGTGTCGAACCTAACGAGGAGCTAAAGGTAGAACAAATATTCCCTCAAGTTCTATCGACCACCGATACAACTCTACGCATGCTTGACGTTCGCTTTACCTAGAACAAGTATGAAACTAGAAGTACTTTGAAGGTGTTGTGGGATAGGTTTGCAAGAATATAAAGAGCACGCAAATAAAAAGTAGGGGCTGTTTAGGTAAAGAAGCAATAAAGTTAGTATAGTGAGTGTGGAAAAGTGGTGGTAGGAGTTGCAAAATTGTCCCTAAGCAATTGACTACTTTACTAGACCGATAGCAAGTTTTATGTGGGAGAGGCCACTTCTAGCATGTCATCCCTGACTTGGAATTCTATGCACTTATGATTGGAACTATTAGCAAGTATCTGCAACTACTAACATTCATTAAGGTAAAACCCAACCATATCATTAAGATATATTGGTCCCCCTTCAATCCCGTATGCATCAATTTCTATGCTAGGTTGAAGCTTCTGTCACTCTTGCCCTCCAATACATAGTCTTATCAACATACAACTAACCCTATGGTGTGATCCACGCGCGCACTCATATGATGGGCACCAAAGGATAGCAACATAACCACAAGCAAATTAAATCAATCATAGTAATTCACCAACCATCGATAGGACAACAAAAATCTACTCAGACATCATAGGATGGCAACACATCATTGGATAATAATATGAAGCATAAAGCACATGTTCAAGTAGAGGGTACAGCGGGTTGCGGGAGAGTGGACCACTGTAGATAGAGGGGGGAAGGTGATGGAGATGTTGCTGAAGATGGCGGAGGTGTTGGTGTAGATTGCGGTGATGATGATGGCCCCCGGTGGCGTTCCGGCGCCACTGGAAGCGAGGGGGAGAGAGTCCCCCTCCTTCTTCTTCTTCCTTGAACTTCTCCCTAGATGGGAGAAGGGTTTCCCCTTTGGTCCATGGCCTCCATGGCATGGGAGGGGCGAGAGCCCCTCCGAGATTGGATCTGTCTCTCTGTCTCTCTTTATTTCTGCATTCTGGGATTCTGCCCTTTCACCGTTTCTTATATATCCAGAGATCCGTAACTCTGATTGGATTGAAACCTTTGCCCCGATTTTTTCTGAAAATTAGCTTTATTGTGGCCAAAGAAGAGCAGCAACCGCCTTACAAGGGGCCCACGAGGGTCAAGGGCACGCCCAGGGGGGCAGGCGTGCCCCCTGCCTCATGGCCAACGTGGGAACCTTCTCGCGTTGGTTCTTTTCCCATATTTCACAAATATTCCAAAAATATTCTCCGTCCATTTTTATCCCGTTTGGACTCCGTTTGATATGGATTTTCCGCGAAACAAAAAACATGCAACAAAGAGGAACTGGCACTGGGCACTGGATCAATTTGTTAGTCCCAAAAACAGTATGAAAAGTTGCCAAAAGTATATGAAAGTTGTAGAATATTGGCATGGAACAATCAAAAATTATAGATACGATGGAGACGTATCAGCATCCCCAAGCTTAATTCCTGCTCGTCCTCGAGTAGGTAAATGATAAAAAGATAATTTTTTATGTGGAATGCTACCTAGCATAATCTTGATCAAGTATCTAATCATGGCATGAATATTAAGACACGAGTGACTCGAAGCAATAGTCTATCATTTTACATTAAGATAATAATACTTCAAGCATACTAACCAAGCAATTATGTCTTATCAAAATAACATAGCCAAAGAAAGCTCATCCCTACAAAATCATATAGTCTGGCTATGCTCCATCTTCACCACACAAAGCATTCAAATCATGCACAACCTTGATGACAAGCCGAGCAATTGGTTCATACTTTTTAACGCGCTTCAGCCTTTTGAACCCTCACGCAATACATGAGCGCAAGCCATGGACATAGCACTATGGGTGGAATAGAATATGATGATGGAGGTTGTGTGGAGAAGACAAAAAGGAGAAAGTCTCACATCGACGCGGCTAATCAACGGGCTATGGAGATGCCCATCAATTGATGTCAATGTGAGGAGTAGGGATTGCCATGCAACGGATGCACTAAGAGCTATAAGTGTATGAAAGCTCAAACTGGAAACTAAGTGGGTGTGCATCCAACTTGCTAGCTCATGAAGACCTCGGGCATTTGAGGAAGCCCATCATCGGAATATACAAGCCAAGTTCTATAATGAAAATTCCCACTAGTATACAAAAGTGATAACTCAAGAGACTCTCTATATGAAGAACATGGTGCTACTCTAAAGCACAAGTGTGGTAAAAGGATAGTAACATTGCTCCTTCTCTCTTTTTCTCTATTTTTTTCTTTTTTTGTTTTGGTGGGCTTCTTTGGCATCTTTTTTTATTTTTTTTGTCCGGAGTCTCATCCTGACTTGTGGGGGAATCATAGTCTCCATCATCCTTTCCTCCCTGGGACAATGCTCTAATAATGATGATCATCACACTTCTATTTACTTACAACTCAATATTACAACTCGATGCTAGAACAAAGATATGACTCTATATGAATGCCTCCGGCAGTGTACCAGGATGTGCAATGATCTAGCGTAGCAATGATATCAAAAAACGGACAAGCCATGAAAACATCATGCTAGCTATCTTACGATCATGCGAAGCAATATGACAATAAATGCTCAAGTCATGTATATGATGATGATGGAAGTTGCATGGCAATATATCTCGGAATGGCTACGAAAATGCCATGATAGGTAGGTATGGTAGTTGTTTTGAGGAAGATATAAGGAGGTTTATGTGTGATAGAGCATATTGTATCATAGGGTTTGGATGCACCGGCGAAGTTTGCACCAACTCTCGAGGTGAGAAAGGGCAATGCACGGTACCGAAGAGGCTAGCAATGATGGAAGGGTGAGAGTGCGTATAATCCATGGACTCACATTAGTCATAAAGAACTGATATACTTATTGCAAAATTTTATTAGCCCTCAAAGCAAAGTACTACTACGCATGCCCCTAGGGGGATAGATTGGTAGGAAAAGACCATCGCTCGTCCCCGACCGCCACTCATAAGGAAGACAATCAATAAATACCTCATGCTGCAACTTCGTTACATAACGGTTCACCATACGTGCATGCTACGGTACTTGCAAACCTCAACACAAGTATTTCTCAATTTCACAATTACTCAACTAGCACGACTCTAATATCACCACCTTTATATCGCAAAACTATTGCAAGGAATCAAATATATCATATTCAGTGATCTACAAGTTTTATGTAGGATTTTATGACTAACCATGTGAATGACCAATTCCTGTCAACTCTCTAAATAGATATAAGTGAAGAAAGAGAGTTTAATTCTTTGTACAAAAGATATTCCCGCTCTCTAACAAATATAATTGAAGCAAAGGAGCATTCTACAAATGGCGGTTTTCTATGCGAAGAGAAACAGACAATCCAAACTTCAAATGATTTAAGCGAAGCACATGAAGCATTCTATAAAGCCATACTCAAAAGATATAAGTGAAGTGCAATGAGAATTCTATAAATCAACCAAGGACTATATCATACCAGCATGGTGCATAAAAGAAAAGTGAAAACTAAATGCAAAAGACGCTCCAAGATTGCACATATCGCATGAACGAAACGAATCCGAAAACATACCGATACTTGTTGAAGAAAGATTGGATGCCTTCCGGGGCATCCCCAAGCTTAGACGCTTGAGTCTCCTTGAATATTTACTTGGGGTTCCTTGTGCATCCCCAAGCTTCCGGGGCATCTTCGAACACTTCATCCACACAAAACTCAACAGAAAACTCGGTAAGATCCGTTAGTATAATAAAGCAAATCACTACTCTAAGTACTATTGCAAACCAATTCATATTTTGTTTTTGCATTATAGCTACTGTAATATAACTTTTTCATGGCTTAATCCACTGATATAAATTGATAGTTTCATCAAAACAAGCAAACTATGTATCAAAAACGGAATCTGTCTTAAACAGGACAGTCTGTAGTAATCTGAACATTAACCATACTTCTGCTACTCCAACAATTCTACCAAAATTAGGAAAAATAATCAATTTTTATATGAAAACATTTCAAAAATTTTCAGAACTGTTTGACGTTCCAGTAAAAAATGTAAAATCGCGCACTATAGCCAAAGTTTCTGTCCTGCATCGTATAAACCAACAAGTAATATAAAACATCCTAAAGGCAAGCCTTGGCACATTATTTTTATCTTTAAACTTTATAAAAGCACACAGCAGAAATAAATGACTCTCTAAAACTTCAGGGTTGTCTCCCTGGCAGCGCTTTCTTTGAAGCCATTAAGCTAGGCATATAGTGCTCAAGTAATGGATCCACCCGGATCCCAAGCTATATCAAAGCCAATTTTAATTAACAATGATTTGTAATTTAGTAGTGAGCACAAAGTAACATATATCATGTAATGACGAAGTCTAACTCTCTTCCTATGCATCGGCATGTCATAAAAGAACAATTCATGCACACAAAGTAAAGGCCAATGCATAGTATAAACAGTTTCTTGCAATTTTATCATGTGGGAAACATAGAGAGGTGGAGATATAGTTCCTCTCTCATAATAATTGCAAGTAGGAGCAGCAAGCACATGCATATTATATCTATCAAAATCATTGCTACCTCTTGAGCACCGCGTTGGTTTCCCTGAAGAGGAAGGGATGATGCAGCAAAGTAGCGTAAGTATTTCCCTCAGTTTTTGAGAACCAAGGTATCAATCCAGTAGGAGGCTACGCGCGAGTCCCTCGTACCTGCACAAAACAAATAAATCCTCGCAACCAACACAAATAGGGGTTGTCAATCCCTATAAGGCACTTACGAGAGTGAGATCTGATAGATATGATAAGATAATATTTTTGGTATTTTTATGATAAAAGATGCAAAGTAAAATAAAGGCAAAGTAAATAGCAAAGGAAATAACTAAGTAGTAGGAGATTAATATGATGAAGATAGACCCGAGGGCCATAGGTTTCACTAGTGGCTTCTCTCAAGAGCATAAGTATTTACGGTGAGTGCACAAATTACTGTTGAGCAATCGACAGAATTGAGCATAATTATGAGAATATCTAGGTATGATCATGTATATAGGCATCACGTCCGAAACAAGTAGACCGACTCCTGCCTGCATCTACTACTATTACTCCACTCATCGACCGCTATCCAGCATGCATCTAGAGTATTAAATTAAAAACAGAGTAACGCCTTAAGCAAGGTGACATTATGTAGAGGGATAGACTCATGCAATATGAAGAAAACCCCATCTTGTTATCCTCGATGGCAACAATACAATACGTGCCTTGCTGCCCCTACTGTCACTGGGAAAGGACACCGCAAGATTGAACCCAAAGCTAAGCACTTCTCCCATTGCAAGAAAGATCAATCTAGTAGGCCAAACCAAACTGATAATTCGAAGAGATTTGCAAATATAACCAATCATACATAAAAGAATTCAGAGAAGATTCAAATATTGTTCATAGATAGACTTGATCATAAACCCACAATTCATCGGTCTCAACAAACACACCACAAAAAGAAGATTACATCGAATAGATCTCCACAAGAGAGGGGGAGAACATTGTATTGAGATCCAAAAAGAGAGAAGAAGCCATCTAGCTACTAACTATGGACCTGTAGGTCTGAGGTAAACTACTCACACTTCATCGGAGGGGCTATGGTGTTGATGTAGAAGCCCTCCGTGATCGATGCCCCCTCCGGCGGAGCTCCAGAACAAGCCCCAAGATGGGATCTCATGGATACAGAAAGTTACGGCGGTGGAATTAGGGTTTTGGCTCTGTTTCTGATCGTTTGGGGGTACGTGGATATATATAGGAGGAAGGAGTACGTCGGTTGAGCAACAGGGGGCCCACGAGGGTGGAGGGCGCGCCTGGGGTAGGCAGGCACGCCCCCTACCTCGTGGCCTCCTCTTTTCTTTCTTGACGTAGGGTTCAAGTCTCCTGGGTCTTGTTCATTGAGAAAATCACGTTTCCGAAGGTTTCATTCCGTTTGGACTCCATTTGATATTCCTTTTCTTCGAAACCCTAAAAGAGGCAAAAAACAGCAATTCTGGGCTGGGCCTCCGGTTAATAGGTTAGGCCCAAAAATGATATAAAAGTGGATAATAAAGCCCAATAATATCCAAAATAGTAGAATATAGCATGGAGCAATCAAAAATTATAGATACGTTGGAGACGTATCAAGCATCCCCAAGCTTAATTCCTGTTCGTCCTCGAGTAGGTAAATGATAAAAACAGAATTTTTGATGCGGAGTGCTACTTGGCATAATTTTAATGTAATTATTCTTAATTATTGTATGAATATTCAGATCCAAAAGATTCAAGACAAATGTTCATATTGACATAAAAATAATAATACTTCAAGCATACTAACTAAGCAATTATGTCTTCTCAAAATAACATGGCCAAAGAAAGTTTATCCCTACAAAATCATATAGTTTAGTCATGTTTCATTTTCGTCACAGAAGAATGCTCTCATCATGCACAACCCCGATGACAAGCCAAGCAATTGTTTCATACTTTAGTAATCTCAAACCTATAAACTTTCACGCAATATATGAGCGCGAGCCATGGACATAGCACTATGGGTGGAATAGAATATAATGAGGGGGGTTATGTGGAGAAGACAAAAATGAGAAAGTCTCACATCAATGAGGCTAATCAATGGGCTATGGAGATGCCCACCGATTGATGTTAATGCAAGGAGTAGGGATTGCCATGCAACGGATGCACTAGAGCTATAAATGTATGAAAGCTCAACAAAAGAAACTAGTGGGTGTGCATCCAACTTGCTTGCTCATGAAGACCTAGGGAACTTGAGGAGGCCCATTGTTGGAATATACAAGCCAAGTTCTATAATGAAAAATTCCCACTAGTATATGAAAGTGAAAAAACAAGAGACTCTCTAACATGAAGATTATGGTGCTACTTTGAAGCACAAGTGTGGCAAAGGATAGTAACATTTTCCATTCTCTCTTTTTCTCTCATTTTTTTCTTTTTTCTTTGGGCCTTTTCTTTTTTATGGCCTTTCTATTTTTATGGCCTTTCTCATTTTTTATTTTATTCCTCACTTGGGAAAATGCTCTAGAAAATGATGATCATCACACTTCTATTTATTTACAACTCAATGATTACAACTCGATACTAGAACAAATATGACTCTATATGAATGCCTCCGGCGGTGTACCGGGATATGCAATGGACCAAGAGTGACATGTATGAAAGAATTATGAACGGTGGCTTTGCCACAAATACTATGTCAACTACATGATCATGTAAAGCAATATGACAATGATGAATGTGTCATGATGAACGGAATGATGGAAAGTTGCATGGCAATATATCTCGGAATGGCTATGGAAATGCCATAATAGGTAGGTATGGTGGCTGTTTTGAGGAGGATATAAGGAGGTTTATGTGTGAAAGAGCGTATCATATCAAGGGTTTGGATGCACCGGCGAAGTTTGCGCCAGCTCTCAATGTGAGAAAGGGCAATGTACGGTACCGAAGAGGCTAGCAAGGATGGAAGGGTGAGAGTGCGTATAATCCATGGACTCAACATTAGTCATAGAGAACTCACATACTTATTGCAAAAATCTACAAGTCATCAAAAACCTCGGTACTACGCGCATGCTCCTAGGAGGATAGATTGGTAGGAAAAGACCATCGCTCGTCCCCGACCGCCACTCATAAGGAGGACAATCAAATAACACCTCATGTTTCAAATTTGTTGCATAACATTTACCATACGTGCATGCTACAGGACTTACAAACTTCAACACAAGTATTTCTCAATTTCACAACTACTCAACTAGCACGACTTTGATATTATTACCTCCATATCTCAAAACAATCATCAAGCATCAAACTTCTCTTAGTATTCAAAACACTCTTAAGAAAATTTTACTAACTTTGAATTCCTAGCATATTAGAATTTTAGTAAATTACCATGCTATTAAGACTCTCAAAATAATCTAAGTGAAGCATGAGAGATCAATAGTTTCTATAAAACAATTCCACCACCGTGCTCTAAAAGATATAAGTGAAGTACTAGAGCAAAACTATATAACTCAAAAGATATAAGCGAAGCACATAGAGTATTCTAACAAATTCCTAATCGTGTATGGCTCTCTCAAAATGTGTGTACAGCAAGGATGATTGTGGTAAACTAAAAAGCAAAGACTCAAATAATACAAGACGCTCCAAGCAAAACACATATCATGTGGCGAATAAAAATATAGCTCCAAGTAAAGTTACCGATAGAAGTAGACGAAACAGGGGATGCCTTCCGGGGCATTGTCGGAGTAATCGACCATGGGTACCCCGAGGACGGCAAGACGATATTTCAAGACATCAGGGCTAGCAAAGCCCCTCAGTCCGACTGCTCGGCCGCTCCTGTCGGCTCCCCGTCCGACTGCTTTGCCCAGCCGGCTGCCGACTACGCCAACTAGACGGCTGCCGACTGCGCCAACCAGCTGGCTGCCGACTACGCCAACCAGTCGGCTGCCGACTGCAGCCCGACCCGACATCGACAAGACACCGACGAGACGGCCATACCACAGACAAGACAACCGTACCGCGACGACATCATGTATAGTGTCACTTGTCCCCTGGCACTATTTATGAAGTGACCCAGGGGACAAGCTTGACATGCACCATGCCTTACCCATGCCTACCCACATAGCTTACATAGTAAGCTAGCCCACACTACAAAAGGGGCACACATCCATCCATCCAGGATGGTCACGGCCACATTCATTCGGCCACAAGCCATGGCCATACATGGCCACTAGAGCCGGCCATACGCATGCATATACTAGATCAGATGCACTTGGCACTGATCCCAGATACAGCTCCAGGAGCACTTTGTACTGCCCGATGTACACCCCAGATATATACTCAGACATGTAGGAGTAGGGGTGTTATCTCTCCGGAGAGCCCCGAACCTGGGTAAACTAGCGCGTGCTACTCGCATACCCGCTCCCGGTCCTATCAGCAGCAGTCTTACCCTCACACTAAGCCCTTGTGGCATCTGTCGAGTCGCAAGCCCCCCGTGAGAACACCATGACAGTTCGCGCCCACCGTGGGGCGGTACTACTACTATGCTACCACACTGCTGCTGGTTTCGCTGTCCGGGCGGGACCCTTTTTTCTTCATTGCCTCCGCCACGGCGTCACGCCGTCTCTCCGGTAGCGCTCGGGGGCTCGACATCGACCCGCCTCCGGAGCGGCCGTGAGGGGTGGCGCGTCCTCGCCGTCGGCCTCTTCGTCTTCACCACCGCAACGTCGGCCATCAGTCCGCGCGCGCGCCGCGCGCGGGCCTCGTTTCGGTCGGCCGTGGCCATCCACGCGCTGCTCGTGTTTGCTTCCCTCCGCGCTGCGCCTTTCTCCGGCCGGAACGCGCTTTCGCTCCCCCAAATATCATCTAGACAAGCTAGCTAGATGCAAGTCAAGACAATGGTCAAACCATTAGCCATACACAACACATGCACTACCCAGACTACCCCATACATCCATGCACTATCCATTCACTAGCCAGATACAAGTTGGATACTGCCCGTATATTGGTCAGATAGTGGCCATGCACCAGTCAGACAGTGGCCGGATAATGGCTTGGCTCGGCCCAACGCCCAGCCCCGTGCTGCTGCCGCGGGCAGCGCTCCATCGCGCGCGGCCGTCGTCGCGCTCCCCGCGCTGACGCTGCTCATACCATCGCGCATGCTCGCTGCTCCGGCTTTGCCGCACCTGCCTGCTGCTTCGCTCGCCTCCACACCAGCGCCGACCCTACTCCTCCGCCCCCGCGCTACTCTGCCAGGCTCTGGAGCCGATGGCCGGGTCGCGCGACCTGCGCCGGCTCCGCCTCAGGCTTGCGTCGTCGTCTTGGTGCCGGCGTCCTCCACCCCCCGCGCCATCTGGCCTTCCGCCGCTGCGCTGCCTCGCGACGCCCGGCCGACTCCTCCAGCCACCGCCTCGACTCGGTCGCGCCCGACTCGTCCGCCCCCACACGCCTGGCCTCCTCTCCGCCTCGCTCCATGCCGGCTGTGCCACCCCTCCTCAGCATCGCCCGGGCTGCTACCGGTAGCATCCGCCTCGCCTCCGCCGGCGTCCTCCCATGCCCCGAGCTCGGCCTCCCGTCGCCAGCGCCGCTTGGCCCCGCTTCCGGCCTCTCCGCGCCGGCTCCTCCTCGCCGGGTCCTCTGCGCCGGCTCCGGCTTCCTGCAACCCGGCCGGCCGGCTCCTGCGCGACGACTTCCCCAGCATCCCGGACTCCTCCGTCCGCGCCAAGGCCGACTCCCGCGCCGTCCCTGATCCAGTTGCCCCATCACCCTCGCGCGCCTGCACCTGTGTTCGGCCACCTCCCCGCGCTAGCTCCGCCTTCTCGCCCAGCCGGCCCTGAGCATCCGGCTCCTCCGCGCCGCTCGGCGCCCCGGTGGCTCCTGCTTCGACTGCCGCGTGCCCGCCGACTCCCGCGCCGACTGCGGCGGCCCGACCGGCTCCCGCTCGCTCCGTGGCCGGCTCGCCGCCTAGCCAGCCGCGCCGCCGTGCGTCATCTCAGCGCGCCCATTACGGGCCTGCTCCGGGTCGCCGCCAACCTCCCGCGCCCGCCTGCCGTCTTCTCCAGCCGGCCGATGCCACGCCCGCCTGCCGGCTTCTCCATCCGACTGGTGCTGCATCCGCCCGGCTTCCCGCCGGCCGGCTTGCTGCACCTCGCACGCTCCCGCCGGATCCCATTGCAGCCGTGTGCTGTCAAGAAGAAAAAGAAGAGGCCGGCTGCCCCATGCGGAAAAAGAAAGAGAAAGAAAAGTCAGAGGCCGGCTTGATAAAAAAAAATGTGTGTGTATCCGGCTGCCCAGAGTCGGGTGAAGAAAGGGCCGGCTGCCCACGGCCGGCTTGTTGCAAAAAAAAGAAAAAAAGAGAGAAAAGGAGGATCTGACTTTGCAGACTGCAGTCCAACCGACCGCTTCGGTCAACAGCCCGCGCTGCCGCTGGGTCGACTGTTTCGTCTGCCCGCTTTGCTGGCTGGCCAACCGACGAGTCGGTCCGTTTGAGCATAGCCGGTTGACAAGAAAAAGAAGAAGACAAGGTAGTTGCCGGAAGATCCGGCCCGATTGCTCAGCAGTCGGCCCGGATCTCGGGGGCTACATCCAGCGGGTGCGCTGACGCGCCCCCGCGAGAAAGAAGACAAAGTAGTTGCCGGGAGATCCGGCCCGACTGCTCAGCAGTCGACCCGAATCTCGGGGGCTACACCCAGTGGGTGCGCTGACGCGCCCCCGCGAAGAAGAAAACAAAGTAGTTATCGGGAGATTCGGCCCGACTGCTCAGCAGTCGGCCCGGATCTCGGGGGCTACACCCAGCGGGTGCGCTGACGCGCCCCCGCGAAGATTGCAGAAAATAGAAGAGTTTTGTCCGGCTGTCAGCAGCCGGCAGAAGAAAAAGGGCGTTGCAAGGCGCCTCGCCGCCTGGCCGGTCGAGCCTGACCGGCCAGGACCCCCCTTCGAGCACCCGGAGGCTCGAAGGCTTCACCCAGCGGGTGCGCCGACGCGCTCCGCGAGCGCCGAGTCGCGCCGGCTGTCTTCGACGATCGCGACTACACGAAAAATCAATGTGAGCTCCTCACCCGCATATTTTTGCACCGCGAGAGCACGGATAAACGCGAGCGATGCTTGGGGGTTATCTCCGCATTTTACCATAGTTGCATCACTGTTCGCCCCGGCGCCAGCCAGAGTTGGCCCGGGGCTAGCCGCTTGGCCTGAGACGTTAGTTCCCGCAGACGGCTTAGTAGCGTGTGTGGTACCAAAGGCCCACTCTTAGTCACAGACCGCAGAGCGGCTGTCCAGCTGGCAAGAGTGAACGCTGGAGGCCACCCACGCGAAAAACGTCCGGGAAGAAAAACTCCTCGGGCGACCCGACCGTTTCCTTTATGAGTATCTACTCGGTTGAATCTGCTCCCTGACTCTAAGTACTGTACACTCCACTTTGCGACCCACTCTCAGCCACAGACCGCAGAGCGGCTGTTCGGCGAGCGAGAGCACAAGCCAAAAAGCAGAGGGAACACGAAAAAGATTAAGGGGGCTCGGACGTAGCCGAGTCGGCACCCTCCGCATAAAACTTGCAATGCTAAAAGCAAACATTTGATATATCTGCGTGGACTAACTTTGTCTTTTTCATGATCATTTCCATGAACACTCGCCAAAAAAACCTTCGCCCAACTTTGCGAAGTTGCCCGGAGGCTTCGGGGCTACTGTCGGAGTAATCGACCATGGGTACCCCGAGGACGGCAAGACGATATTTCAAGACATCAGGGCTAGCAAAGCCCCTCAGTCCGATTGCCCGGCCGCTCCTGTCGGCTCCCCGTCCGACTGCTCTGCCCAGCCGGCTGCCGACTATGCCAACCAAACGGCTGCCGACTGCGCCAACCAGTCGGCTGCCGACTGCAGCCCGACCCGACATCGACAAGACACCGACGAGACGGCCATACCGCGGACAAGACAACCATACCGCGACGACATCATGTACAGTGTCACTTGTCCCCTGGCACTATTTATGAAGTGACCCAGGGGACAAGCATGACATGCACCATGCCTTACCCATGCCTACCCACATAGCTTACATAGTAAGCTAGCCCACACTATAAAAGGGGCACACATCCATCCATCCAGGGGATGGTCACGGCCACATTCATTCGGCCACAAGCCATGGCCATACATGGCCACTAGAGCCGGCCATATGCATGCATATACTAGATCAGATGCACCTGTCACTGATCCCAGATACAGCTCCAGGAGCACTCTGTACTGCCCGATGTACACCCCAGATATATACTCAGACATGCAGGAGTAGGGGTGTTATCTCTCCGGAGAGCCCCGAACCTGGGTAAACTAGCGCGTGCTACTCGCATACCCGCTCCCGGTCCTATCAGCAGCAGTCTTACCCTCACACTAAGCCCTTGTGGCATCTGTCGACTCGCAAGCCCCCCGTGAGAACACCACGACAGGCATCCCCAAGCTTTGGCTTTTAGGTGTCCTTACATTATCTTGGGGGTGCCATGGGCATCCCCAAGCTTAGGATCTTGCCACTCCTTGTTCCACAATCCATCAAATGTTTACCCAAAACTTGAAAACTTCACAACACAAAACTTAAAGTAGAAAATCTCATGAGCTCCGTTAGCGAAAGAAAATAAAAGACCACTTCAAGGTACTGTAATGAACTCATTCTTTATTTATATTGGTGTTATACCTACTGTATTCCAACTTCTCTATGGTTTATAAATTATTTTACTAGCCATAGATTCATCAAAATAAGCAAACAACACATGAAAAACAGAGTCTGTCAAAGACAGAACAGTCTGTAGTAATCTGTATCTAGCGCAAGATCTGCAACCCCAAAAATTCTAAAATAAATTGCTGGACGTTAGGAATTTATCTATTAATCATCTGCAAAAAGAATTAACTAAATAGAACTCTCCAAATAAAAATGACATCAGTTCTCGTGAGCGCTAAAGTTTCTGTTTTTTACAGGAAGTTCAACAAGACTTTCCCCAAGTCTTCCCAACGGTTCTACTTCGCACAAACACTAATTAAATACAAAAAACACAACCAAAACAGAGGCTAGAAAAATTATTTGTTACTAAACAGGATCAAAAAGAAGGAATAAAAATAAAATTGGGTTGCCTCCCAACAAGCGCTATCGTTTAACGCCCCTAGCTAGGCATAACAAGCAAGGATAGATCTAGGTATTGCCATAATAGTAAGATAGATTATTAAAACTCATATCATATTCTCTACGTTCGGCGGCAAGTTTTTTTGGCAAGCAAAAGTAATCAAAATGGCTAAATTTAATGGGACAAAAGTCCCCAAGATCAACCTTGGGAGGTATAGGTTCCTCCGTTGGTCCTTCATATTGCACAACCAATTCATCATTATAAACATTCTTTTGACAGAACTTTGTGAGCCTATATTCAAGTGTATATCCTAGTTCATTATTTCGAATAGCCAATCATCATTAAGTTATGAGATTCTATCAACTAAAACATTGGTAGGAACCCTTTTTCTAAGATTTTCATAGAAAGCAACATAGTCTAGAGATTGAAAACGCATTATTTCTTCTTGATCAAAGAGGACAGCCTCTATGGGAGGATGACAAGCGTCCATCCTATAATGTGCAAAGATTTCTTTGGCCTCTTTTATTATGAATCTAAACTCATGAGCCAAAAATATAGTAATGGCATGCTTAACAGAAGAACGCTCAATATTAGAAAATTCCAAAAAAATCCTTTGTATGGAAGGATGCATGTGCATGAATTGTCTTTCAAGTTCAACTACAAGCATGGCAATAGCATCCGCAAGACTACTAGTTCTATGAAGGATAGAACTACCCATAGAAGGTAAAGCACCAACACAAGTAAAGAAATCTTGAATAACTCCTTTTCCAATAATATTACCACTACCAACACGGAATCTTTTTGTATGTGAGATAGTGGGTTCTTTAGTAGGAGCATCAGAATTATTACCGACGACAGTTTCCCCAATTTCAGACATAGAGGAAGAAGGTAAAGGACTAGCCATAACGACAAACAAACACACAAGCAAACATAAAGCAAGCGGGCAAAAAGAGGCAAATAGAAAAAGAGAGGACGATAGAGAGAGAGGGCGAATAAAATGGCAAGGGTGAAGTGGGGGAGAGGAAAATGAGAGGCAAATGGCAAATAATGTAATGCGGGAGATAAGGGTATGTGATGGGTACTTGGTATGTTGACTTTTACGTAGACCTCCCCGGTAACGGCGCCAGAAATCCTTCTTGCTACCTCTTGAGCAGTGCGTTGGTTTTCCCCGAAGAGGAAGGGATGATGCAGCAAAGTAGCGTAAGTATTTCCCTTAGTTTTTGAGAACCAAGGTATCAATCCAGTAGGAGGCTACGCATGAGTCCCTCATACCTGCACAAAACAAATAAATCCCCGCAACCAACGCAAACAGGGGTTGTCAATCCCTATAAGGCCACTTACGAGAGTGAGATCTGATAGATATGATAAGATAATATTTTTGGTATTTTTATGATAAAAGATGCAAAGTAAAATAAAGGCAAAGTAAATAGCAAAGGAAATAAGGAAGTAGCAGGAGATTAATATGATGAAGATAGACCCGGGGGCCATAGGTTTCACTAGTGGCTTCTCTCAAGAGCATAAGTATTCTACGGTGGGTGAAAAATTACTGTTGAGCAATTGACAGAATTGAGCATAGTTATGAGAATATCTAGGTATGATCATGTGTATAGGCATCACGTCCGAGACAAGTAGACCGACTCCTGCCTGCATCTACTACTATTACTCCACTCATCGACCGCTATCCAGCATGCATCTAGAGTATTAAGTTAAAAACAGAGTAATGCCTTAAGCATGGTGACATGATGTAGAGGGATAGACTCATGCAATATGAAGAAAACCCCATCTTGTTATCCTCGATGGCAACAATAAAATACGTGCCTTGCTTCCCCTACTATCACTGGGAAAGGACACTGCAAGATTGAACCCAAAGCCACTGTTCAAGATATCTTCTGATATTCCGATAAATCGGCCGATTTATCGCTTATCGTTGTCTGGCCGATAAGATAAATCGACCGATAAATCAACTGATATGGCGATAAATCGGTCGAATGCCGATAAACAGGCCGATTTACCCCTTTTCATGGGTCGACCGATAAGTTCCCGATAAGCAATATCCCCAACATTGCCCAAAGCTAAGCACTTCTCCCATTGCAAGAAAAATCAATCTAGTAGGCCAGACCAAACTAATAATTCGAAGAGACTTGCAAAGGTAACCAATCATACATAAAAGAATTCAGAGAAGATTCAAATATTGTTTATAGATAGACTTGATCATAAACCCACAATTCATTGGTCTCAACAAACACACCACAAAAAGAAGATTACATCGAATAAATCTCCACAAGAGAGGGGGAGAACATTGTATTGAGATCCAAAAAGAGAGAAGAAGCCGTATAGCTACTAACTATGGACTCGTAGGTCTGAGGTAAACTACTCACACTTCATCGGAGGGGCTATGGTGTTGATGTAGAAGCCCTCCATGATTGATGCCCCCTCCGGCGGAGCTCCGGAACAGGCCCCAAGATGGGATCTCGTGGATACAGAAAGTTACGGCGATGGAATTAGGGTTTTGGCTCCGTTTCTGATCGTTTGGGGATACGTGGATATATATAGGAGGAAGGAGTACCTCGGTGGAGCAACAGGGGGCCCACGAGGGTGGAGGGCGCGCCTGGCGTAGGCAGGCGCCCCCCCTACCTCGTGGCCTCCTCTTTTCTTTCTTGACGTAGGGTCCAAGGCTCCCGGGTCTTGTTCGTTGAGAAAATCATGTTCCCGAAGGTTTCATTCCATTTGGACTCCGTTTGATATTCCTTTTCTTCGAAACCCTAAAACATGCAAAAAAATAGCAATTCTGGGCTGGGCCTCCGGTTAATAGGTTAGTCCCAAAAATAATATAAAAGTGGATAATAAAGCCCAATAATGTCCAAAACAGTAGATAATATAGCATGGAGCAATCGAAAAATATAGATACGTTGGAGACGTATCAATCATCATGTGTAATACTAAAACGCAACACATCAATATAATCCTTAACAAGAGTAAACTTCCTCGATATAGTGTAGTTGGGAGAATTCAAAAAGATAATAGGACTATCATGCATGGGTGCAATAGCAACAATTTCATGTTTAACATAAGGAACTATAGCAAGTTCATCTCCATAGCAAGCATCATCAAAAAGGGATATTTCAAGAGAATCAACGAGATCATAATAGTCATCATAGCAATCATCCTTCGGTAAGCACAAAGGGAAATTAAACAATGTATGAGTTGAAGAGTTACTCTCATTAGAAGGTGGGCACGGGTGATCAATCCGCTCTTCCTCCTTTTGTTCTTCGCTCTCCTCCTCACCTTTTCATCCAATGAGCTCACAATGTCATTAATTTCTTCTTCCATAGACTCATGCAAAATATTAGTCTCTTCTTGGACAGCGGAGGAGTCCTCAATATATGGTTTAACATAGGCATTATAAGCATAATTATCATAACAATATTTAAGTATGGCAAATTTTTTAGATTTGTGAAGAGTAGCATCATACTTTTCAATCAAAGAAGCAATTTCATAAGCACCCTTAAAAGCAACAAATTCTTCAATTTGTTCAACATCATAGTAATTATAAACACCCTTAGCATACAAAGATACGATTCCATTATCGCTAAACTCACATTGGTAGGGAAGGTGTTTCTTAGGGTTTTCAGAACAACAAGTAACATAATATATTTCACATAAATTCCAAGCATAACACTGCAAACGATGAATTTGATCCAGTAAAAGTTCCCCTTTTTGAGATAAGCGGTGTCGCACATAACAAGCATGCTCATCTAAAGATTTTCCCTCAACTAAGCCAGTTGGGGTTTCAACATGAGCACAAAGGGATCGAAGATGATCCAAGTAAAAAGCTTTAGGATGTGATAGATTTTGAGTGGGTCTTCAACCATTGGTTCAGTAGGTACAACAATTTTTTTGGTATTTTGCATTTCCTACCCACAACTAAAGATAGAGAACAACTTAGAATAGAAAATAAAAATTACTTAGTGATAAAGCAAACAAGCACACGCGAGAATATCCACCCCATGCTATTGCTCCCCAGCAACGGTGCCAGAAAAAGGTCTTGATAACCCACAAGTACAGGGGATCGCAACAGTTTTTGATAAGTAAGAGTGTCTAACCCAACGAGTTGCTAAAGGTAGAACAAATATTCCCTCAAGTTCTATCGACCACCGATACAACTCTACGCACTCTTGATGTTCGATTTACCTAGAACAAGTATGAAACTAGAAGTACTTTGAAGGTGTTGTGGGATAGGTTTGCAAGAATATAAAGAGCACGTAAATAAAAAGTAGGGGCTATTTAGGTAAAGAAGCAATAAAGTTAGTATAGCGAGTGTGGAAAAGTGGTGGTAGGAGTTGCGAAATTGTCCCTAAGCAATTGGCTACTTTACTAGACCGATAGCAAGTTTTATGTGGGAGAGGCCACTGCTAGCATGTCATCCCTGACTTGGAATTCTATGCACTTATGATTGGAACTATTATCAAGCATCTGCAACTACTAACGTTCATTAAGGTAAAACCTAACCATAACATTAAGATATATTTGTCCCCCTTCAATCCCGTATGCATCAATTTCTATGCTAGGCTGAAGGTTCTGCCACTCTTGCCCTCCAATACATAGTCTTATCAACATACAACTAACCCTATGGTGTGATCCACACGCGCGCTCATATGATGCGCACCAAAGAACAGCAACATAACCACAAGCAAATTAAATAAATCATAGTAATTCACCAACCACGATAGGACAACGAAAATCTACTCAGATATCATAGGATGGCAACACATCATTGGATAATAATATGAAGCATAAAGGACCATGTTCAAGTAGAGGGTACAGCGGGTTGCGGGAGAGTGGACCGCTGTAGATAGAGGGGGGGGGGGGAGGTGATGGAGATGTTGGTGAAGATGGTAGAGGTGTTGGTGTAGATTGCGGTGATGATGATGGCCCCCGGCGGCGTTCCTGCGCCACCGAAAGCGAGGGAGAGAGAGCCCCCTCCTTCTTCTTCCTTGACCTTCTGCCTAGACGGGAGAAGGGTTTCCCCTCGGGTCCATGGATCCATGGCATGGGAGGGGCGAGACCCCTCCGAGATTGGATCCGTCTCTCTCTGTTTCTGCATTCTGGGATTTTACCCTTTCACTGTTTCTTATATATCCGGAGATCCGTAACTACGATTGGATTGAAACCTTAGCCCCAATTTTTTTCCCTAAAATTAGTTTTCTTGAGGCCAAAGAAGAGCAGCAACCGCCTTACGTGGGGCCACGAGGGTCAGGGGCGCGCCCAGGGGGCAGGCGCGCCCCCTGCCTCGTGGCCCCCTCGGGCACCTTCTCGCGTTGATTCTTTGCCCATATTTCACAAATATGCCAAAAATATTCTCCATCCGTGTTTATCCCATTTGGACTCCATTTGATATGGATTTTCTACGAAACAAAAAACATGCAACAAATAGGAACTGGCACTAGGCATTGGATCAATATGTTAGTCCCAAAAATAGTATAAAAAGTTGCCAAAAGTATATGAAAGTTGTAGAATATTGGCATGGAACAATAAAAAATTATAGATACGGCAGAGAGGTATCACTCCTTCCTTCCCCCTCTCTTCCCTTGTTGGAAACCTACTAGGAATAGGATTCCTAGTAGGAATCCTACTTGGGGCGCGCCCTATGAGGGCCGGCCGGCCTCCCCCTTGCTCCTTTATATACGGGGGCAGGGGGGCACCCTAGGACACACAAGTTGATTGTTTAGCCATGTGCGGTACCCCCTCCACAGATTTCCACCTCGGTCATATCGTTGTAGTGCTTAGGCGAAGCCCTGCGTCGGTAACTTCATCATCACCGTCATCATGCCGTCGTGCTGACGAAACTCTCCCTTGGCCTTAGCTGGATCAAGAGTTCGAGGGACGTCACCGAGCTGAACATGTGCAGATCACAGAGGTGCCGTGCGTTTGGTACTTGATCGGTTGGATCGTGAAGACGTTCGACTACATCAACCACATTACTTAACGCTTCCGCTTTCGGTCTACAAGGGTACGTAGACACACACTCCCGCTCATTGCTATGCATCTCCTAGATAGATCCTGCGTGATCATAGGTAATTTTTTTGAAATAATGCGTTCCCGAACAGTGGCATCCGAGCGAGGTTTATGCGTAGATGTTACATGCACGAGTAGAACACAAAGAGTTGTGGGCGATAGTAGTCATACTGCTTACCAGCATGTCATACTTTGATTCGATGGTATTGTTGGATGAAGCGGCTCAGACTGACATTACGTGTACGCTTACCCAAGACTGGTTCTATCGACGTGCTTCACACACAGGTGGCTAGTGGGTGTCTGTTTCTCCAACTTTAGTTGAATTGAGTGTGACTACGCCCGGTCCTTGTTGATGGTTGAAACAACACACTTGACAAAAAACCATTGTGGTTTTGATGCGTAGGTAAGAACGGTTCTTGCTAAACCCGTATGTCGGTGTACTAAAGTAGGGGTACCTTAGTATCCCGAACTTGTGCACGGGCAGTCGCAGCATCCCGCGGCAAGGGTTGCCGGGCGACCGCCAAGATCCTCCGTGGTTCCTTTGGAGCCATTCAAGAACAAAGTATCCAAACCAAGGAGACAAGGCCCCGGCAAGAGGAGCTTGCCGGGAAGGAGACAAGACCCGGGCAAGAGGAGCTTGGCGGGGAGGCCAACCAAGGCATCTCAAGGAACTTGCCGCAGCGCACCATGTGTCCCGGCAAGACCCAGTGAGCGACAAGCTCCTGGACGCGACAAGATAATAACCGCGGCAAGGCGCTTGCTGCGGCAAGCTTCCATCCTGTATCTGCGCTCCAACACATCCACGAACGTGTCGCTCTGGGACCCTTCCAGGCGTACGTGGCGGAAGGCTGTGCAGCCAGAGGTACACGGTGGCGAGCGGTGCTGACAAGATAGCCATCATGGCAAGCAGTGGCGTCCCTGGCGGTCCCTTTCTGCACCGTCTAGGCTTCGCAGACAGGCATTCAATGCCTTTGTACCCTGCCGCTTAGGTTAGGTATGATACACTGTAGTAGGCGGCGGTGCTGACCACCACGCCTTTTCCTTTTTTACCCTCGTCTATGTTGCCACCTGTCGGTGACCCCTTTGACGTATAAAAGGAGGCCCATATGCAACGTAGGGGGAGGTTGAACAATCATTCTCACGCTCGGTCTGGCTAGCTGCTGGTGTGTACTGTAGCAATCAGCGCTCTCGAGCAAGAATCCAATACAATCACAAGCAGGAGTAGGGTTTTATGCATCCGTGCGGCCCGGACCTGGGTAAACCGATCGCGTTGCTCGTGCGCTTCGCCTCAATCTGCTCTTCATGCACTCTCCGCCCCCCTGCCGAACCGAAAGGGGCCTCGGTCCGCCGTGGTCCCATAGGTGTCCGTGGGATCAACACCCCCGACATCTTTGGCGCGCCAGGTAGGGGGCGTCGAGGCTGTGTGAATCTGATCCGGCGTTCGCACGAGCCGAATCTTCATCATCTTCATCAACATGCCACCGAAGAAGAAGGCTTCGGAGGCAGCTGCTCCATCTGCGCCGAGCCCACCACCGCAAGAGCGAACGGCTGGTGGAGTAGACGCCGGCGGGAGAACGGGCGCCGACGAGGAGGCTCATGGTGCTGCCAGGTCCAAGGACAAGACTGCGCTGCACATCGGCGACGCAGTCGACTCCCACAACGACCGAGCGCACTCCAAAACCTCGGCGTCCATACACGCACCGCGCCCATCTCAGGAGGCGCGGGAACAGCAGCGTCATGGTGCTCACGGTACCATACGTTTGCTGGGCCAAGATCAAGCTGGCGGATCCCGGAGTGCTCAAGACCAGCATGCACGCCAACGTGCTGGCGCGGGCGGTGCACGGTCGCTTGGACGAGATACTGCTCCTTCTAACGTAGTTAGAAGTCCGAGCATATCCCGTTCATCGCGCCGTTCGCCGCCGTCGCCCGCCACTCTGGCAAAAGCTTTGGCACGAGCTCAACTGCTCCTAGATTACCCTCCAGCGCCAGAGAAGATCGATGACTGGAGGGCCACCATTCAGAGCCTTATCGGCTTCGCCAACGGCGACAATCCACGGCAGCCGAGTACTTCACTGCCGCGGCAAATTAGCCAGGCGCAAGCGGTGGCGACAAGACCGGTGGGGGTACAACCACTGTGCATTCCCTGCCCCGAAGGCCAAGATCGCCGACTCGCCGGATCCACCTCGACAGCGACTCCACCGCGTCATCAGATCCGCGAGCTCGTCGTGATTAGCGCCAAGTTCTTCATGAACAACAGCAAGAAGACGCTCGAACACGCATCGAGCGCCGAAGAGAAGTGCGGCGTCAATCAGACCTACGCGCTGGGCCCTCTGTCGATATGCATGCGCCAGGGGAACCAGGTGACTTGCCGTACGCGGTAGGTTGCCCTGCGTTTACCCGTGAGCTGCGGCAAGTCCAGTGGCCCAGCCAGAAGCATTTCAAGCCAGACATACCGGAGAAGTACAACGGCAAGTCGCACCCGTCGGAGTTCCTCATCATCTACACCATTGCGGTGCAAGCTGCCGGGGGGCGAGACGACAAGGTCCTTGCCAACTACTTCCCGCTGGTGCTCAAGCCCGAAGTCAGGTCCTGGCTCATGCACTTGCCGGACAACTCCATATCCTCTTGGGCGGACCTTTGCCATCAGTTTGTCGGCGCCTTTACAGGCGGCCACAAACCTCATGGCCAGGAAAGTGATCTTCACCTGCTCGCCCAGAAGGGAGGAGAGCCCCTGCGCAAGTATATCCAAAGATTCAGCCGAGTACAGCGCAACATCCCAGATATCCACCCTGCCGCGGTTATTAGCGCGTTCCATCAGAACGTGCGTAATCGCAGGATGCGGGAGGAGATGGCGATGAGCAGGATCAGAGACGTCAGTGAGCTATATGCCCTGGCCGACAAGTGCGCACGCGCCGAGGAAGGGAGGAAACTCCCCGGAGAGACTACAGGAGCAGGAGGATCTGACAGTGAGGATACCGCCCCGGCAAAGAAAAACCGGTGGCGCAACAGGAAGAAGAAAAGCAAAGAGGTGCTAGTCGTTGAGCAGTCCGACAACGATGGTGGCGCCAAGCAAGCCAAAGTTGGTAGCTCCGGCAAGGAGGTTGCCGCATGCACCAACTGCCAGGCTGTGGCAGCTGCCGACAAGCAGGACAGCACCGACAAGCAGTATTGCAAGATCCACCGCACCAAGGGCCATGACCTGCAGAGCTGCAAGAAAGTCGAGCAGCTTGTCCAGCAACAAAAGGCTAAGTATGAGCGGCGCGACAAGGAGAGGGCCCAAGGAGGCGGTGGAGAAGCTGGCAAGAAACGCGCCGGCAGGGGAGGACGCCGCGGCAAGGCCAAGCAGCGGCAAGGAGACAGACCTCCCCGTGGCCACGACAAGGATGAAGACGAAGACGACGACGAAGACATGGATGATGTCAAGAACAGTGAGCAGGAGTTTCAGAAAGCTACAGAAGTCTTGTGTGTTGACGGCGGTGCTTCTTTGTATACTTCCCACCACCAACTCAAGCAATGGGTGCGGGAAGTCAATGCGGCAGAACCACCTGTCGAATCGTGCAAACTTCTGAAATGGTCCAACACGCCTATCATCTTTGACATTGAGGACCACCCTGACCGCACAACTGCGGTCGGGTGCTTGCCGTTGTTGGTTTTGCCAACAATCCGCAACCTCAAAGTCACTAAGATGCTAGTTGACGGTGGGGCCGGCTTGAATCTGATCTTCTCCGCTGTGCTCCAGAAACTCTAGATCCCTAACAGCGAGCTCGAAGAGACCGGCACATTCCAAGGAATTAACCCGGGAAGGAGCAAGCCGAAAGGGAAGGTTACGTTGCCGGTAACATTTGGCAGCGAGCTGAACTTCAGAACGGAGAGGGTCACTTTTGACGTTGCCGATTTTCCATTGCCTTACAATGGGATACTTGGCCGTCCAGCGCTCGCCAAGTTCATGGCAGCCTCTCACTATGCATACAACATGCTCAAAATGCCAGGCCCGATAAGCGTCATCTCTGTCCCTGGTGACAAGAAGGACGCCCTTATCTGCGCCGACAAGATCTACCGGGAAGCAGCAGCCGCAACAGATCGCAAGACACTTGCCGCTGAAGCTCCCGGGGGGAAGAAGAAGACCAAGTCCGGCAAGAGCTCTGATGCCCACTCCGGCAAGCGCACCTCCTCGGAGTGCTGCGCTGCCGTCGAGCAAGCACCATCGAGCTCCACCAGCAAGTGTAAGAAGGCAATGGCAGCTCCACCACATACCAAGAAGATGTCCGCCAAGGAGGACGACACTGGTGGTACCTTCACCATCAGTGCCACGCTTGACCCTAAATAGGAAAGCGCGCTCATTGCTTTCCTGCGGGCGAATGTTGATGTGTTTGCATGGCAACCGTCTGACATCCCCGGTGTTCCCAGGAAAGTAATTGAGCACCATCTTGCCGTTTGTCCTCATGCGCGGCCCGTCAAGCAGAAGGTCAGGAAACAAGCAGTGGAGCGCCAAGAATTCATAGCAGAAGAAATCAAGAAATTGGAAGCAGCAGACCTTGTCAGAGGAGTGCTCCATCCCACGTGGTTGGCCAATCCTGTTGTAGTGCGCAAGGCAAATGGAAAATGGAGGCTTTGTATTGACTTTACTGATGTTAATAAAGCTTGTCCCAAAGACCCATTTCCCTTGCCGCGCATTGACCAGATTGTTGACTCCATAGCCGGATGTGATTTGCTTTCATTTCTTGACGCATACTCAGGATACCATCAGATCTTCATGGCAGAAGAGGATGAGGAGAAAAACGCATTCATTACTCCGTGTGGCACGTACTGTTTCATATGGATGCCTTTCGGTTTAAAGAATGCTGGTTCAACATTTGCCAGAGTAGTCCATGTCGCTTTGAAGCCACAGATACACAGAAATGTAGAAGCCTACATGGATGACATAGTGGTCAAGAGCAAGGACAGGGCAACTCTAATTCAAGATTTAGAAGAAACCTTTGCAAATCTGCGCAAGATCAACCTCAAGCTCAACCCCGAGAAGTGTGTGTTTGGAGTCCCTTCCGGCAAGCTTCTCGGGTTCTTTGTGTCTCAGCGGGGAATTGAAGCCAATCCCGACAAGATCAAGGCCATCGAGTAGATCGAAGCACCAAAGCGCGTCAAGGATGTACGAAGACTTGCCGGCTGCGTGGCTGCTCTCAGCAGGTTTATCTCTCGGTCTGCTGAGCGCGCCCTGCCATTTTTCAAAATTTTGAAAAAGGCAGGTCCAATGAAATGGACTCCGGAAGCGGAGGCTGCGCTGCAGGACTTGAAGAGATACCTGTCCTCCACTCCAACACTTGTCGCACCTAAACCGCAAGAGAAGTTGCTGCTGTATATAGCGGCAACCAATCAAGTGGTTAGTGCTGCGTTAGTGGCAGAGAGGGAGACAGATGATGAGCCAGCAACCGCGGCAAGCACATCCAGCGACAAGCAGGGGGCTTCCCCGACAAGCTCTGGTCCCGACAAGGATGAATCTGCACATGCATGCGAAGAGGTGCAAAAGAGAATGGTGCAGCGCCCAGTCTACTTTGTCAGTTCCCTTCTGCAGGGGGCTAGGTCAAGGTACTCTGGTGTGCAGAATTTGCTTTTCGGCCTTCTTATGGCCTCGAGAAAGCTGCGCCATTACTTCCAGGCACATGAGATCACAGTTGTCACTCGCTTTCCGCTGAAGAGGATACTGCAGAATCCAGAAGCAACAGGCAGGATTGTCGAGTGGGCATTGGAACTGTCAAGCTTTGATCTCAAATTTGAGAGCACTTCAACTATCCAAAGCAGAGCATTGGCAGAATTCATAGCAGAGTGGACGCCAACACCAGACGAAGAAATTCCGGAGACGAGCATCCCCGCCAAGGAAACAAACAAAGAGTGGCTCATGTACTTTGACGGTGCCTTCTCGCTGCAAGGCGCCGGTGCTGGTGTGCTGCTTGTCGCACCCGCCGGAGAGCACCTCAAGTACATAGTCCAGATGCACTTTCCCAAGGAGCAAGCGACAAACAATACTGCAGAGTATGAAGGCTTGCTTGCCGGTCTCAGGATCGCGGCAGAACTTGGGATTAAGAAGCTCATTGTCAGGGGTGACTCGCAGCTTGTCGTCCGCCAAGTGAACTAGAATTACCAGAGTCCTTTGATGGAAGCCTATGTTGACGAAGTGAGAAAGCTAGAAGAGCACTTTGACGGCCTGTAGATGGAGCATGTCCCAAGAGCTCAGAATGACATTGCCGATGGCCTGTCAAAGTGCGCTGCACGTAAATTACCTGTGGAACCAGGGATTTTCGTACTCAAATTGACTCAGCCGTCCGTAACACCGTCAACTGGACAGAGCAAGAAGAGGAAGTTGATTTCTGGCGACTATTTTCCGGCAGAGCCTCCCGAAGCCGCCGCCAAGAAGGTCCCCAAGATCAACACCAAGAATGCTGAGGAACAGTCTGCTCCGGCAAGCCCTAGGGTTTGTTCCATTGAAGCAAACGCTCCCGACAAGTTTTGCTCCGGCAAGCTTGCCGGGGAACGTCAAGCTCCGGCAGAGCCGCAGGCTCTTGCCGTAGAAGCGGATGTTCCCGCAGCAGTAGACATGCCTTTAGTCCTTGTTGTCGAGCCGCAAGCTCCAGCATGGGCACAACAGATTGTCCGTTTCCTTCAGACAGGAGAACTTCCCGAAGAGCAAGAAGAAGCAGAAAGAGTAGCCCGGCAGTCTAGTATGTACCAGTTTGTCGACAGCACACTGTGCAGAAGAAGACTCAACAGTGTGAAATTGAAGTGTATTCCCCGGGAAGATGGACAAATGCTGTTGGCAGAGATACATGGAGGCATATGTGGTCACCACATTGGCACAAGAGCACTTGTCGGCAAAGCATTCCGGCAAGGTTTCTTCTGGCCAACAGCCCTCCAGGATGCAACTGCACAAGTAACCAAGTGTGAAGCGTGCCAGTTCCATTCCAAGCAGATACACCAGCCAGCTCAAGCTCTCCAGACGATCCCTTTATCCTGGCTATTTTTGGTCCGGGGGCTCGACATCCTCGGCCCTTTTCCCCGAGCTGTCGGGGGCTTTGAGTACTTGTACGTTGCGATCGACAAGTTCACAAAGTGGCCGGAAGTGGAAACAGTGAGGAAGGTGACAGCACAGTCAGCAGTCAAGTTCTTCAGGTCGATTGTTTGCCGTTTCGGGATCCCTAACAGGATAATCACCGACAACGGTACGCAATTTACGAGCCGCACCTTCATGCAGTACGTCCAAGATCTTGGCGCCAAGGTCTGCTTCGCTTCTGTTGCTCACCTGAGAAGCAAGGGTCAAGCGGAGAGGGCAAATGCTGAAGTGCTGCGCGGGCTCAAGACCAGAACTTTCGACAGGCTGCACAAGTGCGGAAAAAACTGGATCGAGGAGCTGCCGGTGGTTCTTTGGTCGATCAGGACGACGCCAAATCGAGCCACTGGCCAGACACCCTTCGCTCTAGTCTACAGAGCGGAGGCAGTTCTCCCCATAGAACTCGTATATGGGTCGCCCCGAGTGCTCGCTTACGATGAGCTTGAGCAAGAGCAGCTGCGGCAAGACGACGCGCTGCTCCTTGAGGAAGACCGTCTTCAGGCTGCCGTACGAGCTGCTCGCTACCAGCAAGCTTTGCGCCGCTACCATAGCCGCAAAGTTAACGCCAGAAGTCTCGAGGAGGGCGACCTTGTTCTTCGGCGCGTTCAGTCCGCCAAGAATTCAAACAAGTTGACGCCAAAGTGGGAAGGCCCTTACCGGGTGAAACAAGTCACTAGGCCTGGCGCTGTCCGCCTTGAGACCAAAGATGGCGTACCAGTGAGTAACTCCTGGAATATTGAGCATCTTCGCAAGTTTTACCCGTAGGGCGCGGTTGCCGGAACCCGTTCCGACAACCACCTTTTGTAGAAGTCTTGCCGCTGCCGCATGTAATCCTTTGTACAAAGCCGGGCGCAGATCCCGTGCATAAAGCTTATGTGCTCAGCACACCTTGTCGATTTTCATGCTTTTTATTATTTGCATGTGTTATCTGACACTTTGTGCAGCACTTACACCCGGTGAGCAACGACGAGCCATAAGGCTCCATATCTTTTCTCCTTCTTCTTTTTTCTCTCAAGGAAAGGAAGGTTCTCTCGCGCACAAGTTTGCCGGGGGGGGGGGGGAAAGGAGAAGATACGGTATGGACCAGGCGTCGTTCAAGAAGGTTTCGCCTTGCCAGGAAGCAAACAACAGAAAAGATAAGTTTGCCAAAGTTTGAGCAATCAGATTCTTAAATTTATAGAGTTATCTTCCTTGAACAACCGTCCTTTGTATGGAAAACCTGTGCGCGGAGGAACCAACTCGTAGCTAGTTGCGCCCTTACTGTTGTTTCGGGTCCGCTCAACAACTTAAGTGAGCTGCGACTAGCTCTGCGACAAGGTTTCTGACGTTCCACACTCAGTGCTCGCGGCAAAGGTGCCCACGCCGGCAAGTTCCCTAAAGGCGTAGGGTAAAAACATACAAAGGAAGGAATCAAGCAAAGGAAATAACATAGTCATTACTACCCAAGATAGAGTATATTACAAAATAACTTGTCGCAGCTCTAACAGACTGTTTTTCGTAACATGATTAACAGCGACAAGGAAAGAAGAAGATGGATGGCCTAGTCTACACGGTCGCCCTCGACCCTCTTGATTCCGCTCACCCTGTCCACAATAGGTGCGACAAGGGCCTTGAGCTCCTCCAGATCAGCATCTGGCGGCAAGCTTCAGAGGACGTTGGTGAGGCGGAGGCCCGGGTTGCGGAAGGCCACCTTCATCAGCACCTTCTGAAAGGCTCCCGCGCAGATCTTGCGCAACTCATCGGCAAGTTGCTTCGGGATCCCTTCCCGAAGTCACCGGAGTGCCGTCGCCATGCCCTTGAAGAACAAGGTGAGCTTGGCGCTGGGTTGGAGGTTCTCGTCGGATGGGTACCTGAGATCCACCATCCCCAGCTGCGCCAACTCCTTGTCGATGTCGGCGGCGACGTTCACCAGACCCTCCGTCCAGTGCTCCACGTTCTCCCACAAGGTCTTCTGGGCGGCAGCAGCATTCGCCAGCAGCACCTTGCCGGCCTCGACTTCCTCCTTCAGGGTGGTCTCCTGCTCCTTGGCGCCATCCAGAGATTTCGTCAGAGCCGCCAGCTTCACTTCGAGGTCAGCGTTGGAATTCTTGGCGGCGTCAAGTTCCATGCCCTTCTTGGCGAGATGGGCCTGCAGCTCCGAGTAGCTGTTGGCGTCCCTCTCCCGCTCGAGCTTGAGCGCGGCAAGCTCATCGCCGCTCGCTTTAAGACTCGCCTCCAGCTGCACCACCTTCAACTCCAGCTCGTTCTTGGCGGCCTCGGCAGCTGCGGCGGCGTCTTCGGCTTGTTTGAGGGCCCCGCCAACTGCTCGCTCGCGCGCAGCAAGCTCCTCCTCGTGGCTGTCGAGATTGACTTTCCGCTGCGCCAAGTCACCCTCCTGCGAAGACAACTTCTCCGCGGCCAGACATTGGCGCTCTTCGACGTCGGCCTTCTCGAGGAGGAAGGCCTGCTGCGCTTCGGCATGTTGCTCCCGCTCCTTTGCTAGGGAGCAGAGAGCTTCCTGGTTGGCGCCCCGGAGCTCCTCCGCGCGCTTCTCGATGTCAGCCCCCGCCTTCGCGACGAGTGCTTCGCGGGACTCTAGCTTGGCTTGCCGGGCGCGGTAGAGCGCCACTAACTTTCGCAGCAGACGCTCCTCTTCGGGTTCACTGCTGCTGCTGCTTGGCGCGTCGACCAGCTTCAGCCCGGCGGAGGCAAGCACCTCTCCGTCAAGCATCTCTCCCTCGACCGGCTCCCTGGAGCTCGACGCCCAGGGGAGGTTGATGAAGATGTCGTCGCCGGCCTTCAGGTAGACGCCAGGCTGGGGATCTTCGGAGCCTGGCGCGGCGGCAGCGGCGGAGGAGTCGGTGGTCGGAGCAGCGCCTAGCGCTCCTACGGCCTCCGGGTCGTCAGTACGACCGCCAGACTCCCCGCCCGCTTCCGCGGCAGCATCCCTGGCGGCCTCCTTGCTGGCACCGGCTGCTTCCTCGGCGGCAGCAGCGTCGTCGGCGGCGACTTCAGTCTCCATCGGCTCTGTAGCAAATGCATCTGACAGCTGGAAGAGCGGAGAAGATTCAAGCAAAATTCGAGCAAAATCCAAAAAGAAGATCAAGAAGATGAAGAAGCCAAAGGGAGTTTTGAAGCAAGAAAGTTACCTGTGCCAGGGTCTGCAGCTGTGGTCTCCGTCGCCGGGGGATCGCTGACGCAGTCCCTTGCCGGAGATCCCTCCCTCGCCGGGGGCTCCTCCCTTGCCGGAGCCTCCTCCCTTGCCGGGGGCTCCTCCCTAGCCGGAGTCTCCTCCCTTGCTGGAGAGCGCTCCCTTGCCGGGGACCTCTCCCTTGCCGGAGGACTCTCCCTTGGCGCTTCAGGGGCGGCCTCCGGGCTCTCCTTTGAGGCTGCTCTGCTCCTGCACAATTCAACAGTTGGATATCAGCAAAGCAAGAATTTCCATGCGCGCCCGACAGCGGAAAGCAAGAGAAGATACTTACGCTGGGGGCTGCTCTGGAGAGCAGTTGCCGGGTCCGGCGGGGTTGTCTCGGGCGCGTCCCCTGCCGACGCAGTGGGCTCGTCCTCGGTGACAATCACCGAGGCCTTGGCTCTCTTTGCTTCCCTCTGAGCCAGAGTCCTGAAAAGGAACAGATTCAGAGAAAGGCGAGTGAGAAACAAGACAAGACAAAAACAGCAAAAATCGAAGAACAACAAGTACAATAAGAGAAACTTACTCTTCTTCTTCCTCGTCGGAGCTGAACGCGGAGAAGTCGAAGTCCGGCTTGCGTCCGGCGCGGGAAGGTGGAGGAGTAGGCTCCCTTGGCCGCTTGGCGGGAGCGGAGGCAGCAGTCCGAGAAGACCCCGCTCCAGTTGTTGCAGCAGCGTGGGGCGCATCCGCGGCAACAGTGCTTGCCGCGGTGGAGCGTGTCGCGCGGCGCGGCGACTGTCGGCTCGCCTGCTGCCTTGCTGCATCCCCGGCCTTGCGAAGACGCCTTCTTGGTGGAGACGGAAGCGCTGCTGGCGGCATGCTGTCTGAGGACGAAGTGGAAGAGGAGCCGATCTCCAACGAGCCGCTCGCATCCTCGGCAGGCCCGCTCGGTTCGGCGTCATGCCCGGCAGCCTTGCTCGGTTTGGCATCACGCCCGGCAGCCTTGCTCGGTTCGGCATCACGCCCGGCAACCTCCTTCTTGCCGGCAAGCTCTTTCTTGCCGGCAAGATCTTCTCGCTCGGCACGATTTGCCGCCTCTGCTGCCGCTGCCTCCTCCAAGGTAAAGCCAAACTCGCCTGCCCCTGCGACTGCCGCTGCCTCTTCCAGCCTGGTGGCAATGCGCTTCAACTCCGCCTCGGTGGTGTCGCGGGTGAGGCCGTCCTTCTCATCGGCGTGGATTGGCATTTCCACCAAGGTGTCAAAGAATTGCTGTACGACGTCGTCTTCAGGCTCCTGCCAAGTTGGCACGATTCCGTGCAAATCGCATAGCGGCATCATTGGCCTGATGCGGTCGAGCGCAGAATTGTTGCATAGCGGGACAACGCCCTGCGGCAACCTGAAGACTTCTGGGTGGTCAGGATCATACTTGAAGAGCTCCTGCAGCATTGCGTTGAGCTCCAAGACAGTGAAATTATAGTTGAGCCCCGGGCGCAGCCTCATGATGTCTGCCGCGTTCTTAAACTCCCAAGCAGGCCTCCTCCGTTCTTGCAGGGGGGCGATGCGGCGGCGAAGGAAGTCTGCGCCAACGGCACCTACGGTGAGTCCGGCAAGCCTGAGGCATTGGATCCTGGTAACGGCAATCCTTAGCCTGCTGTCTTCCGGGGCCACGTCACTCCAGTCATTGCCGCGTACTGCTGCTACTTGGCGCCGGGCGGTGAATGGCTGTGGGCTCTCCTTGACAATCCAACACCAATCTGCCCTTCACTCCTCCCACTTGCCGCGGAACTCGCCCTCCAAATAAGAATCCTTCTTGCCGGTCCTAGAGACCCAGGCGATTCCGCCGGACAAGGGCTCTCCTCTCTCTACCCGGGGAATGAAGAAATGGCGGAAAAGGGCTACGTTTGGGTGGACTCCGACAAAGTTTTCACAAAGGTGTGCGAAAATTGCCATGGTGAGGATGGCATTGGGAGTGAAGTCGAGGAGGCAGAGGCTATAGGTATTCATGATATCACAGAAGAATTCGGAGAAGGGCGGGCAGAGCCCGCAGTAGAAGAAGACAGCGAAAAAGGGATATCCTTGCGGAGCAGTCTTGTGAGCAGTAGCTGGGAGTACCTTGGTGCTCGGGTGAGCTCGCGTCTCCGTCGACCAGAACAGGTAGTAGTACTCCCTCAGCTCCTTCGCGGCGAGCTTGGGGGGGGGGGGAAGATGGCTCGCTCCTTCCGCAGCGCCGCAAGCCGCAGCGCCTCAGACGACTTCACGGCTTTCCCCTTGTCGGCTTTCGGAGACATGGCGGAAGTGGTGGAGGAGGTCGACGGCGTTGGTGGTGCTGGTGGCAATGTGGGGGGCAGGACGCTGCGCTCTGTTTGCTTTGGGAAGACGGAGGCGGGGCGGAGGCTTTCAAGATTGGAACGGAAAGGGGGCGAGTGGGCGCACTACCCCTGCTTCCCCTTGCTTATAAAGGGGAAGTGGGCGGACGTTCCGCCTTTCCAAATAAAGCAACCACCCACGATCTCTCCCACGATGCCGCGTTCGACACGTGCCGTGCGGGGAGGGCGCGGTGGATGCGGAGTGAAGTACGGCGTAACCTAGGCCGCGCGTGCCCGTGCCCTATTTTGGGCCTGGCCCAACAGCGCTCGGCACCGTGTATGGCCCAGGCCCGGGGGCTTCTGTCGGTGTACTAAAGTAGGGTTACCTTAGTATCCCGAACTTGTGCACGGGCAGTCGCAGCATCCCGCGACAAGGCTTGCCGGGCGACCGCCAAGATCCTCCGTGGTTCCTTTGGAGCCATTCAAGAACAAAGTATCCAAACCAAGGAGACAAGGCCCCGGCAAGAGGAGCTTGCCGGGAAGGAGACAAGACCCCGGCAAGAGGAGCTTGCCGGGGAGGCCAACCAAGGCATCACAAGGAACTTGCCGCAGCGCACCATGTGTCCCGACAAGACCCAGTGAGCGAAAAGCTCCTGGACGCGACAAGATAATAACCGCGGCAAGGCGCTTGCCGCGGCAAGCTTCCATCCTATATCTGCGCTCCAGCACATCCACAACGTGTCGCTCTCGGACCCTTCCAGGCATACGTGGCAGAAGGTTGTGCAGCCAGAGGTACACGGTGGTGAGCAGCGCTGACAAGATAGCCATCATGGCAAGCAGTGGCGTCCCTGGCGGTCCCTTTCTGCACCATCTAGGCGACGCAGACAGGCATTTAATGCCTTTGTCCCCTGCCGCTTAGGTTAGGTATGATACACTGTAGTAGGCGGCGGTGCTGACCACCACGTCTTTTCCTTTTTTACCCTCGTCTATGTTGCCACCTGTCGGTGACCCCTTTGACGTATAAAAGGAGGCCCATATGCAACGTAGGGGGAGGTCGAACAATCATTCTCACGCTCGGTCTGGCTAGCTGCTGGTGTGTACTGTAGCAATCAGCGCTCTCGAGCAAGAATCCAATACAATCACAAGCAGGAGTAGGGTTTTACGCATCCGTGCGGCCCGAACCTGGGTAAACCGATCGCGTTGCTCATGCGCTTCGCCTCGATCTGCTCTTCGTGCACTCTTCGCCCCCCTGCCGAACCGAAAGGGGCCTCGATCCGCCATGGTCCCATCGGTGTCCGTGGGATCAGCACCCCCGACACCGTAGCAGCCACGTAACATTTGCAACAACAAGTAGAGGACGTCTAATTTGTTTTTGCAGGGTATGTTGTGATGTGATATGGTCAATACGTGATGATATATAAATTGTTGTATGAGATGATCATGTTTTGTAATAGTTATCGGCAACTAGCAGGGGCCTTATGGTTGTCGCTTTATTGTATGAAATGCAATCACCATGTAATTGCTTTACTTTATCACTAAGCGGTAGCGATAGTCGTGATAGCAATAGTTAGCCAGACGACAACGATGCTTCAATGGAGATCATGGTGTCAAGCAGGTGACGATGGTGATCATGATGGTGCTAATCATATAGTAGATATAGTCAACATAGTGATGTTCACCATTGAAAAATACTCCATCTCACATGATAACCAGACATGGTTTAGTTGATTTGGATCACGTGATCACTTAGATGATTAGAGAGATGTCTATCTAAGTGGGAGCTCTTAAGTAATATTATTAATTGAACTTTAATTTATCATGAACTTAGTACCTGATAGTGTTTTGCATGCCTATGTTATTGTAGATCAATGGCCCATGCTACTGTTCCTTTGAATTTTAATGCGTTCCTAGAGAAAGCTAAGTTGAAAGATGATGGTAGCAACTACACAGAGTGGGTCCGTAACTTGAGGATTATCCTCATTGCTGCACAGAAGAATTACGTCCTGGAAGCACTGCTAGGTGCAAGACCCGCTACAGGAGCAACGCCGGACATTGTGAACGCCTGGCAGAGCAAAGCTGATGACTACTCGATAGTTCAGTGTGCCATGCTTTACGGCTTAGAACCAGTACTTCGACAACGTTTTGAACGTCATGGAGCGTATGATATGTTCCAGGAGTTGAAGTTAATATTTCAAGCAAATGCCCGGATTGAGAGATATGAAGTCTCCAATAAGTTCTATAGCTGTAAAATGGAGGAGAATAGTTCTATCAGTGAACATATACACAAAATGTCTGGGTATCATAATCACTTCACTTGGCTGGGAGTTAATCTTCCGGTTGATAGTGTCATGGACAGAGTTCTTCAATCACTGCCACCAAGCTACAAAAGCTTCATGATGAACTATAATATGCAAGGGATGGATAAGACAATTCCCGAGCTCTTCGCAATGCTAAAGGCTGCAAAGGTAGAAATCAAGAAGGAGCATCAAGTGTTGATGGTCAACAAGACCACCAGTTTCAAGAAAAGGGTAAAGGGAAGAAGGGGAACTTCAAGAAGAACGACAAGCAAGTTGCTGCTCAAGTAAAGAAGCCCAAATCTGGACCTAAGCCTGAGACTGAGTGCTTCTACTGCAAAGGGATTGGTCACTGGAAGTGGAACTGCCCCAAGTATTTGGAAGATAAGAAGGATGGCAAAGTGAAAGGTATATTTGATATACATGTTATTGATGTGTACTTAACTAATGATCGCAGTAGCACCTGAGTATTTGATACTGGTTCTGTTTCTCATATTTGAAACTCGAAATAGGGGCTACAGATTAAGCGAAGATTGGCTAAGGACGAGGTGACAATGCGCGTGGGAAATGGTTCCAAAGTCGATGTGATCGCCGTCGGCACGCTACCTCTACATTTTGAAGGAAATATGCCCTAGAGGCAATAATAAAGTTATTATTTATTTCCTTATTTCATGATAAATGTTTATTATTCATGCTAGAATTTTATTAACTGGAAACTTAGTACATGTGTGGATACATAGACAAACAGAGTGTCACTAGTATGCCTCTACTTGACTAGCTCGTTGAATCAAAGATGGTTAAGTTTCCTAGCCATAGACATGAGTTGTCATTTTATTAACGGTATCACATCATTAGAGAATGATGTGATTGAATTGACCCATTCCATTAGCTTAGCACTTGATCATTTAGTATATTTCTATTGCTTTCTTCATGACTTATACATGTTCCTATGACTATGAGATTATGCAACTCCCGGATACTGGAGGAACACTTTGTGTGCTACCAAACGTCACAACATAACTGGGTGATTGTAAAGGTGCTCTACAGGTGTCTCTGATGGTACTTGTTGAGTTGGCATATATCAAGATTAGGATTTGTCACTCTGATTGTTGGAGAGGTATCTCTGGGCCCTCTCGGTAATGCACATCACTATAAGCCTTGCAAGCAATGTGACTAATGAGTTAGTTGTGGGGTGATGCATTATGGAACGAGTAAAGAGACTTGCTGGTAACGAGATTCAACTAGGTATTGAGATACCGACGATAGAATCTCAGGCAAGTAACATACCGATGACAAAGGGAACAACGTATGTTGTTATGTGGTTTGACCGATAAAGATCTTCGTAGAATATGTAGGAGCCAATATGAGCATCCAGGTTCCACTATTGGTTATTGACCAGAGACGTGTCTCGGTCATGTCTACATAGTTCTCGAACCCGTAGGGTACGCATGCTTAACATTCAGTGACGATCATATTATGAGTTTATGTGTTTTGATGTACCGAAGGTAGTCCGGAGTCCTGGATATGATCACAGACATGATAAGGAGTCTCGAAATCGTTGAGACATAAGATCGATATATTGGACGACTATATTTGGACATCGGGATGGTTCCGGGTGAGATCGGGCATTTACCGATGTACCAGGAGGTTACTGGAACCCCCCGGAAGGTATATGGGCCTTATTGGGCCTTAGTGGGAGAGAAGAGAGGGAGGCCTAGGAGGGGGCGCCCCCAAGCCCAATCCGAATTGGGTGGGGGCCACCCCCCTTTCCTCCCCCTCTCTCCCCCTTCCATCCACTCCTAGTCCAACTAGGGAAGGGGGAATCCTACTCCCGGTGGGAGTAGGACTCCCCTTAGGGCGCGCCTAGGAGGCCGGCCCTCTCCCCCTCCTCCACTCATTTAGATACGGGGGAGGGGGGCACCCCATAGACACACAAGTTGATCATTGATCTTTTAGCCGTGTGCGGTGCCCCCCTCCACCATAATCCACCCCGGTCATATCGTCGTAGTGCTTAGGCGAAGCCATGCGCCGGTAACTTCATCATCACCGTCATCACGCCGTCGTGCTGACGAAGCTCTTCCCCGGCACTCTACTGAATCGTGAGTTCGTGGGACGTCACCGAGCCGAAGGTGTCTAGATCGTGGAGGTGCCACACCTTCGGCTCTAGGATCGGTCGATCGTGAAGACGTATGACTACATCAACCACGTTGTCATAACGCTTCTGCTTACGGTCTATGAGGGTACGTGGACAATACTCTCCCCTCTCGTTGCTATGAATCACCATGATCTTGCGTGTGCGTAGGATTTCTTTTTGAAATTACTACGTTCCCAACAGTGGCATCCGAGGCAGGTTTATGCATAGATGTTATATGCACGAGTAGAACACAAGTGAGTTCTGGGCGATACTAGTCATACTGCTTACCAACATGTCATACTTTGATTCGGCGGTATTGTTGGATGAAGCGGCCCGGACCGACATTACACGTATGCTTACGCGAGACTGGTTCTACCGACGTGCTTCACACACAGGTGGCTGGCGGGTGTCAGTTTCTCCAACTTTAGTTGAATCGAGTGTGGCTACACCCAGTCCTTGTTGAAGGTTAAAACATCACATACTTGACGAAATATTGTTTTGGTTTTGATGCGTAGGTAAGAACGGTTCTTGCTCAGCCTGTAGCAGCCACGTAAAACCTGCAACAACAAAGTAGAGGACGTCTAACTTGTTTTTGCAGGGCTTGTTGTGATGTGATATGGTCAAGATGTGATGAGATATAAGTTGTATGAGATGATCATGTTTTGTTGAAGTTATCGGCAACTGGCAGAAGCCTTATGGTTGTCTCTTTATTGCATAAGATGCAAGTGCCAAATAATTGCTTTACTTTATCGCTATGCGATAGCAATAGTTGCAAGAGCAATAGTTGGCGAGACGACCATGTGACGACACGTTGATAGAGATCAAGATGATAGAGATCATGGTGTCGTGCCGGTGACGATAGAGATCATGATGGTACTTTGGAGATGGAGATCAAAGGCGCAAGATGATCATGGCCATATCATGTCACATATTTTGATTGCATGTGATGTTTATCTTTTATACATCTTATTTTGCTTAGTTCGGCGGTAGCTTTATAAGATGATACCTTACTACAATTTCAAGGTATAAGTGTTCTCCCTGAGTATGCACCATTGCGACAGTTCTTCATGCTGAGACACCACGTGATGACCGGGTGTGATAAGCTCTACGTTCACATACAACGGGTGCAAGATAGTTTTGCACACGCAGAATACTCGGGTTAAACTTGACGAGCCTAGCATATGCAGATATGGCCTCGGAACACTAAGACCGAAAGGTCGAGCATGAATCATATAGTAGATATGATCAACATAGTGATGTTCACCATGGAAAACTACTCCATCTCACGTGATGATCAGACATGGTTTAGTTGATATGGATCACGTGATCACTTAGATGATTAGAGGGATGTCTATCTAAGTGGGAGTTCTTAAGTAATATGATTAATTGAACTATAAATTTATTATGAACTTAGTCCTGGTAGTATTAGCATATCTATGTTGTAGATCAATGGCTCACGTTTAGCTCCCCTATTTTATTTTTGATATGTTCCTAGAGAAAACTAATTTGAAAGATGTTAGTAGCAATGATGCGGATTGGATCCGTGATCTGAGGATTATCCTCATTGTTGCACAGAAGAATTATGTCCTTGATGCACTGCTTAGTGACAGACCGATTGCAGGAGCAGATGCAGACGTTATGAATGTTTGGCAAGCTCGATATGATGACTACTTGATAGTTTAGTGCACCATGCTTTACGGCTTAGAATCGGGGCTTCAAAGACGTTTTGAATGCCACAGAGCATATGAGATGTTCCAAGAGTTGAAATTAGTATTTCAGACTCATGCCCATGTCGAAAGGTATGAGACCTTTGACAAGCACTTTGCCTACAAGATGGAGGAGAATTTCTCAGCTAGTGAGCATGTGCTCAGAATGTCTGAGTACTACAATCACTTGAATCAAGTGAGAGTTAATCTTCCAGATAAGATAGTGATTGACAGAGTTCTCTAGTCACTATCACCAAGTTACTAGAACTTCGTGATGAACTACAATATGCAAGGGATAATAGAAATGATTCCCAAGCTCTTCGTGATGCTGAAATCGACGAAGGTAGAAATGAAGAAAAGCATCAAGTGTTGATGGTTGACAATACCACTAGTTTCAAGAAAAGGGCAAAGGGAAGAAGGGGAACTTCAAGAAGAACGGCAAGCAAGTTGCTGCTCAAGTGAAGAAGCCCAAGTCTGGACCTAAGCCTGAGACTAAGTGCTTCTACTGCAAAGGGACTGGTCACTGGAAGCAGAACTGCCCCAAGTATTTGGCGGATAAGAAGGATGGCAAAGTGAACAAAGGTATATTTGATATACATGTTATTGATGTGTGCTTTACTAGTGTTTATAGCAACCCCTCAGTATTTGATACTAGTTTAGTTGCTAAGATTAGTAACTTGAAACGGGAGTTGTGGGATGAACAGAGACTAGTTAAGGGTGAAGTGATGATGTGTGTTGGAAGTGGTTCCAAGATTGATATGATCATCATCGCACACTCCCTATACTTTCGGGATTAGTGTTGAACCTAAATAAATGTTATTTGGTGTTTGCGTTAAGCATGAGTATGATTTGATCATGTTTATTGCAATACAGTTATTCATTTAAAGTCAGAGAATAATTGTTGTTTTGTTTACATGAATAAAACCTTCAATGGTCATACACCCAAGGTGAATGGTTTATTGAATCTCGATCGTAGTGATACACATATTCATAATATTGAAGCCAAAAGATGCAAAGTTAATAATGATAGTGCAACTTATTTGTGGCACTGCCGTTTAGGTCATATTGGTGTAAAGCGCATGAAGAAAATCCATGTTGATGGGCTTTTGGAATCACTTTATTATGAATCAGTTGATGCTTGCGAACCATGCCTCATGGGCAAGATGACTAAGACTCCATTCTCCGGAACAATGGAGCGAGCAACAGACTTGCTGGAAATAATACATACTGACATATGCAGTCCGGCGAGTGTTGAGGCTCACGGCAGGTATCGTTATTTTCTGACCTTCATAGATGATTTGAGCAGATATGGGTATATCTACTTGATGAAACAGAAATCTGAAACATTTGAAAAGTTCAAATAATTTCAGAATGAAGTGGAAAATCATCGTAACAAGAAAATAAAGTTTCTATGATCTGATCATGGAGGAGAATATTTGACTTACGAGTTTGGCCTTCATTTGAAACAATGTGGAATAGTTTCGCAACTCACACCACCTAGAACACCATAGCGTAACCATACTTTATTAGATATGGTGCAATCTATGATCTCTCTTATCGACTTACCACTATCGTTTTGGGGTTGTGCATTAGAGACATCTGCATTCACGTTAAATAGGTCACCATCTAAATCCGTTGAGACGACACCATATGAACTATGGTTTGGCAAGAAACCAAAGTTGTCATTTCTTAAAGTTTGGGGTTGCGATGCTTATGAGAAAAAGTTTCAGTTTGGGGTTGCGATGCTTATGAGAAAAAGTTTCATCCTGATAAGCTCAAACCCAAATCGGAGAAATGTGTCTTCATAGGATACCCAAAGGAGACAGTTGGTACGCCTTCTATCACAGATCCGAAGGCAAGATATTCATTGCTAAGAATGGATCCTTTCTAGAGAAGGAGTTTCTCTCGAAAGAAGTGAGTGGGAGGAAAGTAGAACTTGATGAGGTAAATGTACCTTCTCCCTTATTGGAAAGTAGTTCATCACTGAAATCTGTTTCTGTGACTCCTACACCAATTAGTGAGGAAGCTAATGATGATGATCATGTAACTTTAGATCAAGTTACTATGGAACCTCGTAGGTCAACCAAAGTAAGATCCGCACCAGAGTGGTACGGTAATCCTGTTCTGGAGGTCATGTTACTTAACCATGACGAGCCTACGAACTATGAGGAAGCGATGATGAGCCCAGATTCCGCAAAATGGCTTGAGGCCATGAAATCTGAGTTGCGATCCATGTATGAGAACGAAGTGTGGACTTTGGTTGACTTTCCCGATGATTGGCAAGCCATAGAAAATAAACGGATCTTTAAGAGGAAGACGAACGCTGATAGTAGTGTTACTATCTACAAAGCTAGACTTGTCGAAAAAGGTTTTTGACAAAGTTCAAGGTGTTGACTATGATGAGATTTTCTCACTCGTAGCGATTCTTAAGTCTATCCGAATCATATTAGCAAATTGCCACATTTTATGAAATCTGGCAAATGGATGTCAAAACTATATTCTTAATGGATTTCTTAAAGAAGAGTTGTATATGATGCAACCAGAAGGTTTTGTCGATCCTAAAGGTGCTAACAAAATGTGCAAGCTCCAGCGATCCATCTATGGACTGGTGCAAGCATCTTGGAGTTGGAATATACGCTTTGATGAGTTGATCAAAGCATATAGTTTTATACAGACTTGCGGTGAAGCCTATATTTACAAGAAAGTGAGTGGGAGCACTACAACATTTCTGATAAGTATATGTGAATGACATATTGTTGATCGAAAATAATGTAGAATTTTCTGGAAAGCATAAAGGAAGATTTGAAAGGAGTTTTTCAAAGAAAGACCTCGGTGAAGCTGCTTACATATTGAGCATCAAGATCTATAGAGATAGATCAAGACACTTGATAAGTTTTTTCAATGAGTACATACCTTGACAAGATTTTGAAATAGTTCAAGATGGAACAGTCAAAGAAAGAGTTCTTGCCTGTGTTACAAGGTGTGAAATTGAGTAAGACTCAAAGCCCGACCACGGCAGAAGATAGGAAGAGAATGAAAGTCATTCCCTATGCCTCAGCCATAGGTTCTATAAAGTATGCCATGCTGTGTACTAGATCTATTGTATACCCTACACTGAGTTTGGCAAGGGAGTACAATAGTGATATAGGAGTAGATCACTGGACAGTGGTCAAAATTATCCTTAGTGGAATAAGGATATGTTTCTCGATTATGGAGGTGACAAAAGGTTCGTCGTAAAGGGTTACTGAGGGAGTCCTGGATTAGGGGGTCCTCTCGTACAGCCGAACTATATCCCTTGGCCGAACTGTTGGACTACGAAGATACAAGATTGAAGACTTCATCCCGTGTCTGGGTGGGACTCTCCTTTGCATGGAAGGCAAGCTTGGCGATTCAGATATGTAGATCTCCTCCCTTGTAACTGACTCTGTGTAACCCTAGCCCCTTCGGTGTCTATATAAACCGGAGGGTTTTAGTCTATAGGACAACAACAATCATACCATAGGCTAGCTTCTAGGGTTTAGCCTCTCCAATCTCGTGGTATATCAACTCTTGTAATACTCATATCATCAAGATGATTCAAGCAGGAAGTAGGGTATTACCTTCATCGAGAGGGCCCGAACCTGGGTAAACATTGTGTCCCCTGCCTCCTGTTACCATCCGCCTTAGACACACAGTTCGGGACCCCCTACCCGAGATCCGTCGGTTTTGACACCGACATTAGTGCTTTCACTGAGAGTTCCACTGTGTCGTCACCATAAGGCTTGATGGCTCCTTCGATCATCGGCAACGATGCGATCCAGGGTGAGGTTTTCCTCCTCGGACAGATCTTCGTATTTGGCGGCTTCGTACTGCAGGCCAACTGGCTCGGCCATCTGGAGCAGATCCAGAGCTACGCCCTTGGCCATCAGGTCAGGTTTGGAAGCTTGAACTATACCGCCGACATCCGCAGAGACTTGATCCCAGACGGATTCGAACCCATGTCAGGTGCGCCGCACAGTCACGATGAGCATGATTTAGCTCTATCGTCGAACAGTGTTCGGGATATCACACCTGTAACTACTCCGGCCCTCAATCCGGAACAGATCGCGCCGTCCGAGGATGGGTGGATGGACCCCGCCACGGAGGCCGCACACTCAATGGCGATAGAGCCGAATACTGACTTCACCTCCTATGAGACCTGTGTTGCCAGGCACTCGGATTCGTCCCCGACCACAGACTCTGAACCGCTCATGTCCATGCCCATCCAATCTGATTGGGAACCGATCATGGAGTTCACCTCCGCAGATATCTTTCAGCACTCGTCCTTGGGCGATGTGCTAAATTCATTAAGGTCTCTCTCCTTGTCAGGAGGCCCTTCGCCGAACTGTGTTAGGCTCGAGTGGGAAGCAGACGATGAAGAAATTCGTTCCCCACCCACCACCCACTTAATAGCCACTGTCGACGACTTAACCGACATGCTTGATTTCGGCTCCGAAGACATCGACGGTATGGACGACGATGCGGGAGATGAACAGGAACCACTGCCCGCAGGGCGCTGGACTACCACTTCATCACATGATATATACATGGTGGATACACCCAAAGAAAATGATGACGAGGAACGGGAGGAAGCAGCAAAGGACAATTCCCTCGAGAAGCAACCAAAGCGATGGTGCAAGCGCCGCTCCAAATCCCTCCCCGGCAAAAACAGCGATAACAGTGCAAGAGAGAGTAACACCCCGGTCGAACCCAAAGGAGACAACGACCACATGAACCCATCGGTGGAGCAGGGTGAACCAGCGGATGGTGAACATAGTACGGAGCCGTTGTCCGGTCACGATGACCCCGAGGGTAAAACTCATCAACCTGTGTCCGGAGACATGAATAGTCCGGACGACGATGCACACATCATCCCTGAAAGATACTTGGAACAAGAGAACCTTCATAAAAGTCTCATGAAAACCGCGCGGAGCCTGAAGAAGCAGAAGAAAAGGCTTCAAACCGCGCAGAATATGCTCGACAACAGATGGAATAAAGTGCTTGACATGGAAGAAAAGTACGGCGGTAATCGCCACACAAAAAGCTATCCAAAGCGCAAGCTGTTGCCTGAATTCGACGACGAGGCCTTAGAGCCCACTCAGCCGGAAAATAAAACGGCCGATCAACCGGACCGGCCACCCCGTGGTCGCAACAGGGCGGCTAACGATGACGTACACAAGTCAGCACACGACCTACGTGAGGACCTACACTAAAAAGCCGGTTTTACCAGGTCCATTTATGGACCTAGGAAGCGTGTTCCGACACAGAATCATCGCCGCCCAAATGACTATACTGACAGAATAATAGTTCGGAATCAAAACCGAACACTACAACCGTTAGACACACCCAAATACAGGGGTGCCGCGCACCCCCTATGCTTCACCGACGAGGTACAGGATCATGAATTCCCAAAAGGATTCAAACCCGTGAACATAGAGTCATACCACGGAACAACAGACCCTGGGGTCGGGATTGAGGACTTTATCCTTCACATCCACATGGCTCGTGGAGATGATCTCCACGCCATCAAATACTTGCCCTTAAAGTTGAAAGGACCAGCTAGGCACTGGTGGAAAAGCCTCTCCGAAAACTCAATCGGAAGTTGGGAAGAGCTCGAGGACGCTTTCAGGGCTAATTTTCAAGGGACCTATGTCCGACCTCCGGATGCAGACGATTTAAGTCACATAATTCAACAACCCGGAGGTCAGCCCGAAAGCTTTGGAACAGATTCCTCACTAAGAAGAATCAAATTGTCGATTGCCCGGACGCCGAAGCCTTAGCGGCTTTCAAACATTATGTCCAGGACGAATGCCTTGCCAGACACCTCGGCCAGGAAAAACCAAGGACAATGGTAGCCTTAACAAGCCTTATGACCCACTTTTGCGCGGGCGAGGATAGTTGGCTGGCCCGCAGCGGCACCATCGACCCAAGCACATCCGAAGTCAGGGATGGCAATGGAAAACCACGACGCAACAAAAGCAAGCGTCGAAGCAGCAAAGACAGCCCAGACAACACGGCGGTAAACGCCGGATTTAGGGGCTCTCGACCCGGTCAACGGAAAAAGTCATTCAAAGACAGCAGAGATGGACCGTCCAGCCTAAACAAGATTCTGGACAGATTATGTCAGATTCACGGCACCTCTGGTAAACCTGCAAATCACACCAACAGAGAATGCTGGGTCTTTAAGCAGGCCGGCAAGCTAAACGCCGAACACAAGGGGAGGAAGACACCAAGTGAAGACGAGGATGAGCCTCACCAACAAAACACTGAGGGACAGAAAAAATTCCCACCAGAAGTCAAAACAATGAACATGATTCACGTAACAAAGAGGAGGAGCACACGCGCACTCCGAGACGTATACACCGTAGAGCCTGTTACCCCCAAGTTCAACCCTTGGTCGGCCTGCCCAATCACATTTTATCGCAGGGATCACCCGACTAGTATCCGGCACGAAGGATCAGCTGCCTTGGTACTAGACCCAATAATTGACAGATACCATCTCACCCGAGTCCTTATGGACGGCGGCAATAGTCTTAATCTGATATATCAAGACACAGTTTGCAAAATGGGGATAGACCCAACAAGAATCAGCCAAAGCAATACTACCTTTAAAGGAGTAGTACCAGGCCCAGAGGCCCGCTGCACGGGCTCTTTAGTACTAGAGGATGTATTCAGTTCTCCCGACAACTTCCGAAGCGAAGAATTAACCTTCAACATCGCTCCATTCCAAAGCGGCTATCAAGCACTACTCGGAAGAACAGCCTTTGCTCGTTTTAATGCATTACCGCATTACACTTATCTTAAGCTTAGGATGCCCGGTCCACGTGGCATCATCATAGTTAGCGGAAACTCAGAGCGTTCCTTACATGCGGAGGAATGTACAACGGCTTTCGCAGCCAAACATTGAACGACCCCTCCAACCAGAATAAATGATCGGTCATCAAGACCGCAGCCACGGCTAGACGAGTCCGGCGCACCCCTCGCTGTAACAGTTCAGACAAACCCGAGATTGGGTCGATGGATATACCCCCATACGTGGCGCTAGGGGCTTCCGACATGTAAAAAGGACTATAGTTCAGTTTGACCTTACTTAGATTGAATTTCAATGGTCTATTAAGAATAACCAATTTTCCGCACGTAGACTTTCACCTGGGTTTTTTCTCTCTTGCATATGACAATCGTGCTACACCCTTCCAGGACACGGCACAACGGAGACACAGTCGCAGACGTGCAGCAGGGCCCCGCTCAAAGGTTTCTTTTTAGATTAAGACCCTATGTAAACCTTTCTCACTATCTCTTGTTGTTTCATGCCCTCCGGATACTTAGCACAACCGAGAGGGATGCTGACGTTATTGGCATTTTCGCCACGTCAGACTGATGCACGTACCTGGAAATTCAGGGTTCATTATCATGGGCTTTGCTCAGCTCGGTATATGTTGTAAAGTCCGAATACCTTAGGGAGTGTTCAGCGTCGCGAGTTTGGCCTTATATGCATCAGCTCCGAATCATGTCTGTGGTCAAATGTTGGGTTTTCCCGGCTCCCGTGTTTTGCTACCTTACGTTCCGCTCTATCGGCTAAGGTGGCACCAGGAGAACTACTGCGATTGTGCCCTAGTTCATCTGGATGAGCACCTCAGTAGAGAAAGCCGAAAACTGACTGTCATGATAAAGCGCGAGACTGGTCAACCACTCGAGGACTCAGCGGAATCTTCACGATTCCTCCACATTAATGAAGGACCGGTTTCCCGGTCATGTATGTACGCGCACCGTATTCGGATAAGCGCGGAAGTACCAGGGGCTATATAGTAGCCCCACTGTCAAACTCCTATGGCTAAGTGAAAGTGTTAAAGCAATATAGTCCGATTGCCTTGTTCGCCACGCTATCACCTCCTTCATGGACCAAGACGTTGGATCAAGTGTGAATACATGCTTTTTCGAACACCCCCTCATTATGTGCGTGGGGGCTGAAGCCGACGACTGCAAACTTTCAGGTTATATACTTACATAAACGGCCGCACATGAGGCATCATAATACTTTGAAGCAATAAATACAGCCTGTTTAATTCAAATAATACTATTTTTACAATGGGGATACATGTCACTCGAACATGATACTCTTCGAGCACTGAGCCTCTATTAAATGAGCGGCTTCTAGGACTCCTTCTAAATAGTGCTCGGCCGAGACCTAGCCTACGGCCGGACCCTGGGTTGCAATAGCGGTGGCATCCATCTCTGCCCAGTATGTCTTAACATGGGCAAGAGCCATCCGCGCACCCTCTATGCACGCCGACCTCTTTACGGCATCGATATGCTGCACAGCACCAAGGAATCGTTGCACTAAACCAAAAATAACTATTCCGCCTTGGTCCTTCTGGCCAAAGATGATCCATGACAGACCTCATGGCAAGCTCGGACAACCTATGGAGCTCAGCCCACTCGGCCATTTGCTCATTTAATAGGAGTGGACGCGTCAGAGCAGTGAATTGCGACCAGAACAACTTCTCTACTTCGTGATCTTCTTGATCTTTAAAAAACGCAGTCGCATCAGCAGCACTCATTGCCAAGTCCGCATACGTGTCTGCAGCACTCCATAATCGATCCAGAGGGGCATACTTCGGATCTCAGAACTTCGTCTGCAACAAAAAGGGCTTCACAGCCGTGATATCTCCGGCTCGACGGAGCTCCTCCTCTACCGCTCTGATTTTAGAACGGGTTTCCTTGGCCGCCTCCACGACTCTCTTCAGGTTAGCCGCTCTCACTTGGCTTTCCTTTTCAAGAAGCTCATATCTGCCGATGGCATGTTTCAGCTCAACAACCATCTTGGCTATTTCATCTTCTCTCTTGCGATGAGCAGACTGTTCGGCTCTTAAGTCTTCGGCCGCCTTTAGGGCGGCCGCATCACTTCTCCTGCCTTGTTCCTTGGCTCGGGCAAGTTCCGCCCGAAGGGTCTCCACGGCGGCAGCTCCATCTGCAGTCAAAACGTATTATATATACTAGCATCATGCTCCTCTTAATACTTGTTGACCACCCAAAAATACATACCTGGTGCCTCGTCAAGCCGCTTGTTCACAAGCGCAATGCCGGCATCTGCCGCGTCCAGTTGACGGCTTAGTCCAGCCAACTCAGCAGTCCAGCTAGCCACCGGACCGTCCGCTGCCTGCACATGAAAGCAGTGCGATCATTACCTGGGACTATGATCCTCTGTTTGCCGCCTTGGGACAGCAACCAAAGTCTCAGGGGCTACTATCTGTATAGAGCACACCTAACATGTGCGGTACCGTCAAATTTTTTTTGGGTACCTCAAAGCCTTTTAGCAGGCTCGTAAAAGCATCATGCAACCCACTTTTGGCAGATGAGATCCTCTCAACCACCGTACCCATTAAAGTACGATGCTCCTCCGAGATAGCTGCTTGCTCCAAAAGACCCGTCAGTACGTCCGGTTGCGCACCGGACAATCCTGGACTCTTTCTGTTACTCCCCTTAGGAGCCGAGTACTCCGGACTTCGGGTGGCCGAAGGGTTACCTTTTGGCCTTGGCGGATCAGGAGAAATCCTCCGTGATGACACGTCAGGGTCATCCGCCCCAGGAGGCGGGGAGACAAGGGGAGGCGTTTCGCTCTCCATCATCTCTGAAAGAAGATCCCCCGAAGATGAACTCTGTCGGGAAGAGCAATGATCCGGACTGCAAGCCATATGTCTCGGATATTGTTCGCAGAGATAAAACAAAATATATTTACCAAAAGTACTTTTGTTCACTTACAGCTCGGTGGAGGGCTGATCCCCTTAAGTGCACTGTGCGGAAGGAATGCCCTCTGGGTCAGGGCCCCCTGGCGAGGGTTTCTTCTCTCGTTTGGAAAGCCTTGTTTCCAAGTCTTCGGGAGCGGTCCTTTTCCTTCCTTGGGGAGAGGGAATTTCAGATTCTTCTCCTCGATTATCCTCCTTCGTGGAGGTACTAATTCCCCCGGTTTGGATGAGTAGTGCGTGAGGCCCGCTTTTGGCTTCTTCGTCTCTCCCTTTATCTTCCCCCGAGGGCACTTGATAAGGTGCGTACTCCAGCATCCTGGCTAGTACAGGATCCGGTGAGCCCTCGGGAAGGGGGCCGAACACCTGATCATCTTTGCCTTTCTTACCCAGTCCTGGCCAAGAGCAATTATTTCAGAATTATGTTATGGCAAATGAAAAGACAGTGTGTTTGGTCGTGGAAATATTTACCTGGGTATCTGGACAATTACAGTTGAGACCCGCATCCTCGGTGGTATCCGGACACTTTATTCGTGATCTGAAGAACAATCCATACATCTCTTCGAGAGTCACGCCGAAGAACTCCTGGATAGTTCGTGGTCCTTCCGGGTTGAACTCCCACATACAGAGAGATCGACGTTGGCATGGCAGGACCCGACGAACTAGCATAACTTGCATTACTTTGACGAGACCGCCATCCCTCTTGAGGAGATCTCGGATGCGACTTTGCAATGTCGGCACGTCATTAACCGCCCCCAGTCTAGCCTCTTGTTGACCCATGACGCCAGTTGTGGTGGGGGGCCCGAAAGGAAGGCGGGGGCAGCCACCCACTTAGTACTTCGGGGAGCTGTGATGTAAAACCACTCCCGCTGCCATAAGTTGGATATCTCCGAGAAGGAACCCTTTGGCCATGGGGCATCGATGCCTTTGCTTATTGTGGCACCTCCGCATTCTGCGTGTCGCCCATCGATCATCTTCGACTTCACATTGAAGGTCTTGAGCCATAAGCCGAAGTGTGTGGTGATGCGGAGGAAGGCCTCACATACAATGATAAACGACGAGATGTGAAGAATGGAATCCGGAGCTAGAGCGTGGAAGTCGAGCCCATAATAGAACATGAGCCCTCTGACGAAGGGATCAAGACTAAAGCCTAGCCCTCGGAGTAAGTGGGAAACAAATACAACACTCTCGTTGGGTTCGGGAGTGGGGATGACCTGCCCTCGGGCAGGAAGCCTGCGCGAGATTTCGGCGGTTAGATACCTGGCCTCCCTTAGCTTCTTGATGTCCTCCTCTGTGACAGAGGAAGCCATCCACCGGCCCTGAAGGTTGGATCTTGACATGATTGAAGGTCCAAAGTGCTTCGCCTGAGCCCTGGGTGTTGGAACTCAGGGTGGGGGAAGGGGGGATTGAGCACGAGAAGAAAAGGACAAGCTTTGGCCCCTTCATAAAGAGGGCAAATATCAAGCGTCCTCCGTGTGGCCATTTGGAACTTGCCTAAAATCGAGGAGTCATACTAACGAGCACGATTGGGTTACCCACACCCGTATTGATGAGAATCCCGTGATAAGGGGACATGATCTCTGCTTCGACAAGACGTGCCAATAAAACCGCCTCGCAACACGTGCAGTGGCGGGTAGGGAAAAATGGTTCAAATAATAACCGAGGCCATGGCATGATGTCACGTTATGAAAGGTTGTCAGCGGATTAGATTTGTGGAAATATTATACTCTCTACGGTGGTATGTGGAATTTGTTTTGCAGAGCCGGACACCATCCTTGTGTTCAAAATCTTCTATGGAATACTCGGAGGAGGACCCCGCCTTGCAATGCCGAAGACAATCTGCGCGCCGGACTCATCGTCATTGGCCTGGTTCAGGGGCTACTGAGGGAGTCATGGATTAGGGGGTCCTCGGACAGCTGGACTATATCCCTTGGCCGGACTATTGGACTATGAAGATACAAGATTGAAGACTTCGTCCCGTGTCCGGGTGGGACTCTTGTTTGCATGGAACGCAAGCTTGGCGATTCGGATATGTAGATCTCCTCCCTTGTAACCGACTCTGTGTAACCCTAGCCCCTCTGGTGTATATATAAACCGGAGGGTTTTAGTCTGTAGGACAACAACAATCATACCATATGCTAGCTTCTAGGGTTTAGCCTCTCCGATCTCGTGGTAGATCAACTCTTGTAATACTCATATCATCAAGATCAATCAAGCAGGAAGTAGGGTATTACCTCCATCCAGAGGGCCCGAACCTGCGTAGACATTGTGTCCCCCGCCTCCTGTTAGCATCCGCCTTAGACGCACAGTTCGGGACCCCCTACCCGAGATCCGCCGGTTTTGACACCGACAGTTACGTCGATGCAAGTTTTGACACTGATCCAGATGACTCTAAGTCTCAATCTGGATACATATTGAAAGTGGGAGAAATTATCTAGAGTAGCTCCGTGTAGAGCATTGTTCACATAGAAATTTGCAAAGTACATACGAATCTGAATATGGCAGACCCGTTGACTGAACTTCTCTCACAAGCAAAACATGATCACACCTTAGTACTCTTTGGGTGTTAATCACATGGCGATGTGAAATAAGATTACTGACTCTAGTAAACCTGATACGTCTCCAATGTATCTATAATTTTTGATTGCTCCATGCTATATTATCTACTATTTTAGACATTATTGGGCTTTATTTTCCACTTTTATATTATTTTTGGGACTAACCTATTAACCGGAGGCCCAGCCCAGAATTGCTATTTTTTTGCCTGTTTTAGGGTTTCAAAGAAAAGGAATATCAAACGAAGTCCAAACGGAATGAAACCTTCGGAAACGTGATATTCTCATCAGATAAGATCCAGGAGACTTGGACCCTCCATCAAGAAAGCCACGAGGGTAGGGGCGCGCCCCCTAGGCACGCCCCCTGCCTCTTGGGCCCCTCGAAGCTCCACCGACGTACTTCCTCCTCCTATATATATGCATGTACACCCAAACGATCGAGGACGGAGCCAAAAACCTAATTCCACTGCTGCAACTTTCTGTATCCGCAAGATCCCATCTTGGGGCATGTTCCGAAGCTCCGCCGGAGGGGGCATCGATCACGGAGGGCTTCTACATCATCATCCAAGCCCCTCTGATGAAGTGTGAGTAGTTTACTTCAGACCTAAGGGTCCATAGCTAGTAGCTAGATGGCTTCTTCTCTCTTTTTGGATCTCAATACAATGTTCCCCCTCTCTCGTGGAGATCTATTCGATGTAATCTTCTTTTTGCGGTGTGTTTATTGAGACCGATGAATTGTGGGTTTATGATCCAGTCTATCTATGAATAATATTTGAATCTTCTCTAAATTCTTTTATGTATGATTGGTTATCTTTGCAAGTCTCTTCGAATTATCAGTTTGGTTTGGCCTACTAGATTGGTTTTTCTTGCCATGGGAGAAGTGCTTAGCTTAGGTTCAATCTTGCGGTGTCCTTTCTGAGTGACAGAAGGGGCAGCAAGGCACGTATTGTATTGTTGCCATAGAGGATAACAAGATGGGGTTTTTATCATATTGCATGAAATTATCCCTCTACATCATGTCATCTTGCTTAAGGCGTTACTCTGTTTTTAACTTAATACTCTAGATGCATGCTGTATAGCGGTCGATGAGTGGAGTAATAGTAGTAGATGCAGAATCATTTCGGTCTACTTGTCTCGGATGTGATGCCTATATACATGATCATACCTAGATATTCTCATAAATATGCTCAATTCTGTCAATTGCTCAATAGTAATTTGTTCACCCATCGTAGAATACTTATGCTCTTGAGAGAAGCCACTAGTGAAACCTATGGCCCCCGGGTCTCTTTGTAATCATATCAATCTCCATCACTTTATTATTGCTTTGCTTTTACTTTATTTACTTTGCATCTCTATACCAAAAATACCAAAAATATTATTTATCATCTCTATCAGATCTCACTTTCGTAAGTGACCGTGAAGGGATTGACAACCCCTAAGCGCGTTGGTTGCGTTGAGCTATTGTTTTTGTGTAGGTACGAGGGACTCGAGCATAGCCTCCTACTGGATTGATACCTTGGTTCTCAAAAACTGAGGGAAATACTTACGCTACTTTGCTGCATCATCCCTTCCTCTTTGGGGAAATCCAACGCAGTGCTCAAGAGGTAGCAAGAAGAATTTCTGGCGCCGTTGCCGGGGAGGTTCGCGCAAGTCAAGATTTGACTCCTGACAACGAGCCATTTCTGGCGCCGTTGCCGGGGAGTCTGCGCAAAATTCAACATACCAAGTACCCATCACAATCCCTATCTCCCGCATTACATTATTTGCCATTTGCCTCTCATTTTCCTCTCCCCCACTTCACCCTTGCCGTTTTATTCGCCCTCTCTCTCTATCCTCCCTCTCTTTCTCCGTTTGCCTTTTTGCCCGTTTGCTTTTTGTTTGCTCGTGTCTTAGTTTGCTTTTTTGTCGCGATGGCTCATGATAATACTAAATTGTATGACTTCACCAATACCAATAATAATGATTTCCTTAGCACTCTGGTTGCTCGTCTTACTGATGCTGAATCTTGTGAAATTAATACTGCTTTGTTGAATCTTGTCATAAAAGATCCGTTCTCCGGCCTTCCTAGTGAAGATGCCCTCTGATTTTGAATCTAATATTAAAGAATTTATTTCTTCGCAAAAGAATTTTAATGCTATGATTGAAGAAAAATTGCTTAAGATTGATGATTTGGCTAGGAACGTTGATAGAATTGCTCTTGATGTTGATTCTTTGAAACTTAGATCTATTCCACCTAAGCATGATATCAATGAGTCTCTCAAAGCCATGAGAATTTCCATTACCGAGTGCAAAGAAAGAACCGCTAGGATACGTGCTAGGAAAGATGCCTTTATAAAAGCGTGCTCTTCTAGTTCCTATGAAAATAATGATGAAGATCTAAAAGTTATTGATGTGTCCCCTATTAAATCTTTGTTTTGCAATATGAATCTTGATAATGATGGGACTGATTATGATCCACCTTTACCTAGAAGGAGTTCTAAGAATTCGGAATTTGTTGATCTTGATGCTAAATTTGATAAAAGTGGGATTGAAGAAATTAAAACCCTAGATGTTGCTAAACCTACTATTATGGATTTCAAGGAATTTAACTATGAAAATTACTCTTTGATTGATTGTATTTCCTTGTTGCAATCCGTGCTAAAATCTCCTCACGCTTATAGTCAAAATAAAGCGTTACTAAACATATTGTTGATGCCTTGATGCAATCTTATGAAGAAAAACTTGAATTGGAAGTTTCTATCTCTAGAAAACTTTATGATGAGTGGGAACCAACTATTAAAATTAAAATTAAAAATTATGAGTTTTATGCTTTGTGTGATTTGGGTGCTAGTGTCTCTACTATTCCCAAAACTTTGTGTGATTTACTAGATTTCCGTGATTTTGATGATTGCTCTCTAAACTTGCATCTTGCGGATTCCACTATTAAGAAACCTATGGGAAGAATTAATGATGTTCTTATTGTTGCAAATAGGAATTATGTGCCCATAGATTTTATCGTTCTTGATATAGATTGCAATCCTTCTTGCCCTATTATTCTTGGTAGACCTTTCCTTAGAACGGCTGGTGCAATTATTGATATGAAGGAAGGGAATATTAGATTCCAATTTCCATTAAAAAAGGGCATGAAACACTTTCCTAGAAAGAAAATAAAATTACCATATGAATCTATCATGATAGCCACTTATGGATTGCCTACCAAAGATGGCAATACCTAGATCTATTCTTGCTTGTTATGCCTAGCTAAGGGCATTAAACGATAACGCTTGTTGGGAGGCAACCCAATTTTATTTTTATTCCTTGCTTTTTGCTCCTGTTTAGCAATAAATAAATTCTTTAGCCTCTGTTTTGGTTGTGTTTTTTGTGTTTAATTAGTGTTTGTGCCAAGTAGAACCGTTGGGAAGACTTGGGGAAAGTCTTGTTGAACTTGCTGTAAAAAACAGAAACTTCAGCGCTCACGAGAACTGCTGTCGTTTTTATTTGGGAAGTGATATTTAGTTAATTATTTTTGCAGATGATTAATAGATAAATTCGTCACGTCCAGAAATTTATTTTAGAATTTTTGGGGTTCCAGATCTTGCGCTAACTAGAGATTACTACAGACTATTCTGTTTTTGACAGATTCTGTTTTTCGTGTGTTGTTTGCTTATTTTGATGAACCTATGGCTAGTAAAATAGTTTATAATCCATAGAGAAGTTGGAATAAAGTAGGTATAACACCCATATAAATAAAGAATGAGTTCATTACAGTACCTTGAAGTAGTATTTAGTTTTCTTTCGCTAACGGAGCTCACGAGATTTTCTACTTTAAGTTTTGTGTTGTGAAGTTTTCAAGTTTTGGGTAAAGATTTGCTGGATTATGGAACAAGAAGTGGCAAGAACCTAAGCTTGGGGATTCCCATGGCACCCCCAATATAATCTAAGGACACCTAAAAGCCAAAGCTTGGGGATGCCCCGGAAGGCATCCCCTTTTTCGTCTACTTCTATCGGTAACTTTACTTGGAGCTATATTTTTATTCACCACATGATATGTGTTTTGCTTGGAGCGTCTTTTATGATTTGAGTCTTTGCTTGTTAGTCTACCACAATCATCCTTGCTGTACACACCTTTTCAGAGAGCCATACATGATTTGTAATTTGATAGAATACTCTATGTGCTTTACTTATATCTTTTGAGCTTTATAGTTTTGCTCTAGTGCTTCACTTATATATTTTAGAGCACGGTGGTGGATTTGTTTTATAGAAACTATTGATCTCTCATGCTTCACTTAGATTATTTTGAGAGTCTTAATAACATGGTAATTTTCTTAAAATCCTAATATGCTTGGTATGCAAGATTAATAATAAAACTTTCTTATGAGTGTGTTGAATACTAAGAAAAGTTTGATGCTTGATGATTGTTTTGAGATATGGAGGTAATAATATCAAAGTCATGCTAGTTGAGTAGTTGTGAAATTGAGAAATACTTGTGTTGAGGTTTGCAAGTCCCATAGCATGCACGTATGGTAAACGTTATGCAACAAATTTGAAACATGAGGTGTTATTTGATTATCTTCCTTATGAGTGGCGGTCGGGGACGAGCGATGGTATTTTACTACCAATCTATCCCCCTAGGAGCATGCACGTAGTGCCGAGGTTTTTGATGACTTGTAGATTTTTGGAATAAGTATGTGAGTTCTTTATGACTAATGTTGAGTCCATGGATTATACGCACTCTCACCCTTCCATCCTTGCTAGCCTCTCCGGTACTGTGCATTGCCCTTTCTCACATTGAGAGTTGGCACAAACTTCGCCGGTGCATCCAAACCCCGTGATATGATACGCTCTTTCACACATAAACCTCCTTATATCTTCCTCAAAACAGCCACCATACCTACCTATTATGGCATTTCCATAGCCATTCCGAGATATATTGCCATGCAACTTTCCACCATTCCGTTCATCATGACACATTCATCATTGTCATATTTCTTAGCATGATCATGTATTTGACATAGTATTTGTGGCAAAGCCACCGTTCATAATTCTTTCATACATGTCACTCTTGGTTCATTGCATATCCCGGTACACCGCCGGAGGCATTCATATAGAGTCATCTTTGTTCTAGTATCGAGTTGTAATCATTGAGTTGTAAATAAATAGAAGTGTGATGATCATCATTATTAGAGCATTGTCCCAAGTGAGGTATAAAAAAAGGCCATAAAAAAGGAGAAGGCCCAAAAAAAGAAAGACCATAAAAAAGAGAAGGCCCAAAAAAATGAGAGAAAAAGAGAGAAGGGACAATGTTACTATCCTTTTACCACACTTGTGCTTCAAAGTAGCACCATGATCTTCATAGTAGAGAGTCTCTCATGTTATCACTTTCATATACTAGTGGGAATTTTTCATTATAGAACTTGGCTTGTATATTGCAACAATGAGCCTCATCAAGTGCCCTAGGTCTTCGTGAGCAAGCAAGTTGGATGCACACCCACTAGTTTCCTTTGTTGAGCTTTCATAAATTTATAGCTCTAGTGCATCCGTTGAATGGAAATCCCTACTCCTTGCATTAACATCAATCGGTGGGCATCTCCATAGCCCATTGATTAGCCTCCTTGATGTGAGACTTTCTCCTTTTTTGTCTTCTCCACATAAACCCCCTCTATTATATTCTATTCCACCCATAGTGCTATGTCCATGGCTCGCGCTCATATATTGCGTGAAAGTTTCTAGGTTTGAGATTACTAAAGTATGAAACAATTGCTTGACTTGTCATCGGGGTTGTGCATGACGATAGCATTCTTGTGTGACGAAAATGAAACATGACTAAACTATATGATTTTGTAGGGATGAACTTTCTTTGGCCATGTTATTTTGAGAAGACATAATTGCTTAGTTAGTATGCTTGAAGTATTATCATTTTTATGTCAATATGAACTTTTGTCTTGAATCTTTCGAATCTGAATACTCATACCACAATTAAGAAGAATTACATTAAAATTATGCCAAGTAGCACTCTGCGTCAAAAATTCTATTTTTATCATTTACCTACTCGAGGACAAGCAGAAATTAAGCTTGGGGATGCTTGATACGTCTCCAACGTATCAATAATTTTTGATTGCTCCATGCTATATTATCTACTATTTTAGACATTATTGGGCTTTATTTTCCACTTTTATATTATTTTTGGGACTAACCTATTAACCGGAGGCCCAGCCCAGAATTGCTGTTTTTTGCCTGTTTTAGGGTTTCGAAGAAAAGGAATACCAAACGAAGTCCAAACGGAATGAAACCTTCGGAAACGTGATTTTCTCATCAGATAAGATCTAGGAGACTTGGACCCTCTGGCAAGAAAGCCACGAGGTGGTCACGAGGGTAGGGGTGCCCCCTAGGGCGCGCCCCCTGCCTCATGGGCCCCTCGAAGCTCCACCGACGTACTTCCTCCTCCTATATATATCTACGTACCCCCAAACGACCGGGGACGGAGCCAAAAACCTAATTCCACCGCCGCAACTTTCTGTATCCACGAGATCCCATCTTGGGGCCTGTTCCAGAGCTCCGCCGGAGGGGGCATCTATCACGGAGGGCTTCTACATCATCATCCAAGGCCCTCCGATGAAGTGTGAGTAGTTTACTTCAGACCTAAGGGTCCATAGCTAGTAGGTAGATGTCTTCTTCTCTCTTGTTGGATCTTAATACAATGTTCTCCCCCTCTCTCGTGGAGATCTATTCGATGTAATCTTCTTTTTACGGTGTGTTTGTTGAGAACGATGAATTGTGGGTTTATGATCCAGTCTATCAATGAATAATATTTGAATCTTCTTTGAATTCTTTTATGTATGATTGGTTATCTTTGCAAGTCTCTTCGAATTATCAGTTTGGTTTGGCCTACTAGATTGGTTTTTCTTGCCATGATAGAAGTGCTTAACTTTGGGTTCAATCTTGCGGTGTCCTTTCCCAGTGACAGAAGGGGCAGCAAGGCACGTATTGTATTGTTGCCATCGAGGATAACAAGATGGGGTTTTTTATCATATTGCATGAAATTATCCCTCTACATCATGTCATCTTGCTTAAGGCGTTACTCTATTTTTAACTTAATATTCTAGATGCATGCTGGATAGCGGTCGATGAGTGGAGTAATAGTAGTAGATGCAGAATCGTTTCGGTCTACTTGTCTCGGACATGACGCCTATATACATGATCATACCTAGATATTCTCATAACTATGCTCAATTCTGTTAATTGCTCAACAGTAATTTGTTGACCCACCGTAGAATACTTATTCTCTTGAGAGAAGCCACTATTGAAACCTATGGCCCCCGGGTCTCTTTCTCATCATATCAATCTCCCTCACTTTATTATTGCTTTGCTTTTACTTTGTGTCGGTGTCAAAACCGGCGGATCTCGGGTAGGGGGTCCCGAACTGTGCGTCTAGGCGGATGGTAAGAGGAGGTTGGGGACATGATGTTTTACCCAGGATCGGGCCCTCTTGATGGAGGTAAAACCCTACGTCATGCTTGCTTTATTCTTGATGATATGAGTATTACAAGAGTTGATCTACCACGAGATCGGAGAGGCTAAACCCTAGAAGCTAGCCTATGGTATGATTGTATGTTGTCCTATGGACTAAAACCCTCCGGTTTATATAGACACCAGAGGGGGCTAGGGTTACACAAGGTCGGTTACAAAGGAGGAGATATACATATCCGTATTGTCTAGTTTACCTTCCACGCCAAGTAGAGTCCCATCCGAACACGAGATGAAGTCTTCAATCTTGTATCTTCATAGTCCAACAGTCCGGCCAAAGGATATAGTCCAGCTGTCCGGAGACCCCCTAATCCAGGACTCCCTCAGTAGCCCCTGAACCAGGCTTCAATGACTATGAGTCTGGCGCACAGTATTGTCTTCAGCATTGCAAGGCGGGTTCCTCGTCCGAATACACCATGGAAGAATTTGAATACAAGGATAGTGTTCGACCCTGCAAAATAAGTTCCACATACCACCGTAGAGAGAATAATATTTCCACAAATCTAATCTGCTGACACGTTTTGGCAACATGACATTATGCCATGGCCCGGTGATTATTCGAACCATTTCCTTTAACTAGCCCCCCACTTAACGCGAGGCAGTTTCTTGACACGTCTTGTCAAAGCAGAGATCGTGTCCCCCTTATTACGGGATTCTCATCAATAGGGGTGTGGGTGACCCAACCGCGCCATCGATTACGACGCTTGGGGGATAAGCGAGTTTTACCAGGCTAGTGGGGGCGCATAGTTTCGGCCGCCCTTATAAAGGGACAAGGTTTAACCTTTTTCTACCCATGCCTTCTTCCTCCTTGCTCATCCATTCTTGCGCACTCGAGCTCCAACGCCCAAGTCCACATCCTTCCCCTCAACCTTCTCCAATCATGTCCAGAGCGGGAGGCAAATGGATGGCTTCCTCCATTACGGAGGGACACATCAAGAAGCTGCGCGGAGCCGGATACTTAGCCGCGAATATCGCGCATCGGCTGCCCGCTGCGGGGCAGATCGTCTCTACCCCTGAACCTCACGAGAGGGTAGTTTTCCTCCACCACTTCCTCTGTGGACTGGGGTTTCCCCTCCATCCATTCGTCCGTGGTCTCATGTTCTACTACGGGCCGGACTTCCATGATCTAGCCCCGAACTTCATCCTCAACATTTCGGCGTTCATCGTCGTGTGTGAGGCTTTCCTCCGCATCCGGCCCCACTTCAGCCTGTGGTTAAAGACCTTCAATATCAAGCCGAAGGTGGTGGGAGGCCAACAAGCAGAATGCGGTGGAGCCATGGTGGTCAAGATGCCCAATGTTATATGGTTGAAGGCTCCTTCGTGGATACCATAAAGGGGTGGCAATCGGCGTGGTTCTACATCACCAAGCCGTGCTACACCAACTAGGTGGCTGCCCCCGAGTTTCGACCCGGAATCCCCACGCGGCTCACCTCCTGGAAAGAGAAGGGCCTGTCCTGGGGTTCATCGGTGGAGCTGGATGGACTCCCGAAATGTATCCGGAATATGGCAGGCAAGAAGCTCAAGCTTGTCACCATAGTCCAGGTCATGCTCATCCGCTGGATCCTCCCGTGTCAACAACGGGATTTCAAATTGTGGGAGTTCGACCCGGCCCAGCACCAGACTCTGAGCGAACTCTTCGACACGATGCACAAGGACGTCTGGAGGGTGCTGTCCAAGGGCGCCGAGGTCCCTCCCTCTCTCACCGAGGACCGTGGGCTAAGCACGAAGCGCCTAGCGCATTCGGTGAGTTCTATACATCTGGTAGGATATTTATTCCCCCTAGCTTAACCATGTGCGGGGTCTAAGCTCCATGCCTTTGACAGGAATGGGTGGAGACGTCGGGGCAGATTAACTGTCTGGCCCCTTTGCCCGAAGACACTACGGACGCCCTCTTGACGGAGATGCTGACTCCGGCTCCTTACAAGGTGCCGAAGAAGACCAAGAAGGCCACGGGAACCCGAAAGAGTTCCCGACGCTAGGTGTTATCGGACTCGTCGTCCGATAAGTCCACGACGCACTCCTTCCCCGAAGACGAGGATGAAGATGAAGATGCTCCCCCTCCAGTCGGGGGAGACAAGAAAAGGAAGGCCGCCCCAACCGGGGGGGGGGGGGGCTGAAGGGTCCAAGAAGGAAAGGACTCTCCTTCCGGACTACTCCACCACCGCCGCCAAAGGCGAAGACGGGTGGCTGCTCAGGGCCAAGCCCCTGGCAAAGTCGTAAGTATTCGGATGCCAGAGTAACTCACATCATACCTTTGTCGCACTGCTTCTCCTAATGCCGAATTATGATTATGCAGACCACCCCGAGCCCGTATCGACGTATCTTCGTTGGGCGGCTCCCTGGGCTCGTCGGATATGGATAGCGATCCACTTCCGACCGCCACCTCCCCTTTCCCTATAGACAACGCCGAGGTATTGTCTCAAGAGGCACCAGGTCGAGGGGAGACAGTCCCGGAGGCGCCTCAAGGCGAACTTCCGGATTCCGGGAGCAGAGGGAGCAAGGCTCCCGAGGGCTCTGAGTTCGGCCCTCAGCCGAACACCGCGCCGGAACCTCCAGTGGTTCTGGACTTAGGCAGGCGGCCTCCTTCCAAAAGGGGCAAGACGCCTGTGCCGGTGACCTCTGTCCATCCAGAGGCACCGGACAGTCTGCTGGGAGTGCTTCGCAGTGCTTCCATCGACGAAGAGCACCGCACTATTATGAGTGAAGTGATCTAGAAGGTTCAATCCGCCAAGAGCGGTCTGACTGAAGCCTGTGCCAGCCTTCTAACAGTCTTTGAGGTAAGTATTTGAAATATAGGAAAAATATTACCGCATAGACGGTAGCCCCTGATGCTCTGTTCGGTGTTCACAAAGAAAATCCGAACAAAGGATCAAACAATATTGCAGGAGTCTAATATAAGTATGTCTATATGCGTATGCAGGCTTCGCTGCTGGCCTCTACCGCACTGACTGCGGAGGTCGCCGCACTGAAGCAGGACCTCAAAGGGTCCAAGGAAGAGCTCGGCCTTGCCAAGAGGCAGCTCGAGGAGAACAAAGGTAAGTAGTAACTAGTCTATGGATATATATAAAAAGAATGCGATTGCAAAATGACAGGATCATCGTAAATTTGCCAGGGGCCACGACCGAGGTGGCGACCCTGAAGCAAGCGCTATCCGAGGCCAAAAACAAAGCGGCCAAGGAGCGCACCGAGCGGGAAAGGCAGGAGGCTCGGGTGGGCGAGGTGTAGCAAGAGCTCCACGCTCTCGTGACAAAGCACGAGGCGTTGGAGCTTGACTTGAAGACGCGAGAGTCCGAGCTTGCCACGGCCCTCGAGAGCGCAAAGAATGCCAAGGCCGAAGCCCAGAAGGCCCTCCAGGAGATTGATGCGATGAAGAAGATAGCAGCGGGTAAGGAATTCTATATGCAAAGCAAGCATGTGAAAGTAAATTACTTGTTACTTACCCGAATCTGGAGCTCTCCATGAGCATTCGCAGATTTGCCCCGCAGCGTGTCGGATGCCGCACAGTTTTACCAGGCCGAGGAGGGAAGCTCAACGGAGAAGCTGTTCTGGTCTCAGTATACTGGGACCGAACACCCGATGCCTCTGAGCGACCAACTGAAGCAACTGGTCGAGCTACACAAGGCGGCCGAATAGGCCATGAAGGGCTTTATAGTCCGGATGTGGCCTAGCGACGCCCTTCCCAACAGCTACTTCGGCCTGGTGAGGTGGCTTGTGGATGCCTGCCCACGGCTGGAAGTCATCAAGCGGTCCATCTGCATCGAAGGTGCACGCCGGGATTTTGCCCGTGTGAAGGTGCAATGGCCCAAGATGGACGCCGTGAAGCTGGTGAAGGAAGGGCCGCCGCAGGGAAAGGAGCATCGCCACCCCGAGATGTACTATGAGGGTGTCCTGAAGGGTGCTTGTCTCATAGCGGACGAGTGTACGAAAGATGTAATATTTAAGTAAACTTGCTTGTGTGATCCTGTATTATGAAAACTTATTCATATGCGCTATGCAATGCTTGTTTGAATTTAAAATATTACCTTCTGTTTGGCTGTTTATCAAATCTGAGAGATGGCTAGTCGTCAGCTTTTGCCCCCACACCACGAGTGCTGGGGTGTTCGGGATAAACCTGAGCACTCTTGTTCCCATTGTTGGGTCCTTCGAGGGAGGTGCTTAGCACAACGAACAAGGCAATCAGACCATAACGCGTTATCACTCTCACTTAGCCATAGAATTCTATAATTTTAAATTTTGGCGAAGCCCCTAGTATTCGGAAGGCTGAATTCGGGGTGCGATACACGCCTTAAGCCGGACAGGGCCGACTCCTCACTCTAAGCGGCATAAGTCTTTAGGGACTTGAAACCTCTCGAACAACGACCAGTCTCTCGCCTTACCATGACAGTCAGTTTTAGCTTTCTCTACTAAGGTGCTTAGCCCAGCAGAACCGGGGCACAATCGCAGTAGTTCTCCCAGTGCTACCTTAGCCAATATAGCGGAATGTAAGGTACCAAAACATGGGAGCCGGGCAAACCCAACTATTGACCCAAGACATGATTCAGAGCTGATGCATATAATGCTATAAGTTCGGGGTGCCGCACTATCGAAAGTGTTCGAACTTCTCACGTCATATTATGGGGTATGCTTAAGCCCCTAGCGTATTGGCCGTACCAGAGTGTACGGGTGCTAGATGTCGTGAATGAACATATATATAAAAAGGAGGAATGCAATAATAGTCTTAATGCTATGCATTGTTTATTCAAAAAGGTGCGTTAAAGCAGAATGACACAAGTAGTGCGATAAGCAAAAAGTAGGACTGTTTGACATGTCCCTTCCAAGGGCAAGCTGAGGAATAGTATTAAAGCAAATATTTCACTCGTTATCGTAATCCACCTGGGAGTTCCGTGGTGTGACATAGCTTTCTGCCTCCTTGGTTGCTGCATCGTGTGTTCGGCAATCATGCTGCCGGACAGGGTTTCCAGAGATTAAAGTCCTGAAAGAGAAAAATAACACAACGGGAAGCCCCTAGTGCGGTTTAAGCCGCGTATTGGGGCGTGCCGTAGTTGTGCCCCCTCCCCGCCTGTACCCATGGTATTTTTAATGCGTGATTATGTACGCGTGGCACGAATTTCGCCGTCTGGCTAGGACCGGGGTGGGGACCGCATTGCTATGCGAGCTCGGAACGTGCCAGGCGGTCCAGTTGCCGATTACTCCAGGCGCGCTTGAAGTTGTCCGGGTCCTTAATCGCTGAACTAGTGGATTGCCTTAAGAGGCTGCTTTGTGCTTCTGCTGCGAGGGCCGCAGTGTGCTCCTCCGTGCGGAGAGAGCGCGATGTGTTGCCATTGACTGTGATGACCCCCCGAGGTCCTGGCATGTTGAGCTTGAGATATGCATAATGCGGTACCGCATTGAATCTTGCAAATGCGGTTCGCCCGAGCAGTGCGTGGTAGCCACTGCGGAACGGGACTATGTCGAAGATTAACTCTTTGCTTCGGAAGTTATCCAGGGATCCGAAGACCACTTCCAGTGTGACTGAGCCTGTGCAATGGGCCTCTACACCTGGTATGACGCCTTTAAAGGTCGTTTTTGTGGGTTTGATCCTTGAGGGGTCTATACCCATTTTGCGTACTATGTCCTGATAAAGCAGGTTCAGGCTGCTGCCGCCGTCCATTAGGACTCAAGTGAGGTGAAATCCGTCAATGATTGGGTATAGGACTAGTGCGGCGAATCCTCCATGACGGATACTAGTGGGGTGGTCCCTGCAATCGAAGGTGATCGGACAGGAGGACCATGGGTTGAACTTTGGGGCGACTGGCTCCAACGCATATACGTCCCTAAGCGCACACTTCCGCTCCCTCTTGGGGATGTGGGTTGCATATATCATGTTCACCATCCGCAGTTGTGGGGGGGACCTCTTCTGTCCTCCGGTGTTCGGCCGCCGGGGCTCCTCCTCGTCGTTGCTATGTGACCCCTTATCTTTGTTTTTGGCATTTAACTTGCCGGCCTACTTGAACACCCAACAATCCCTGTTGGTGTGGTTGGCTGGCTTGTCGGGGGTGCCGTGTATTTGACACGAGCGATCGAGTATATGGTCCAAACTGGATGGGCCCGGAGTGCTTCTTTTGAATGGCTTTTTCCGCTGACCGGGTTTAGAGCCTTTGAATCCGGCATTGACTGCCGTATCCTCAGTATTGTCGCTGTTAAAGCGGCGCTTATGCTTGTTGCGATGTGACCTGCCATTGCCATCCTTGGTATCCGAAGTACCATGGTTCTTTGATATGTTATTGCTGCGAGCCAGCCGACTGTCTTCTCCCGCACAAAAGCGGGTCATGAGTGTCGTGAGGGCTGCCATAGATTTCGGCTTTTCCTGACCAAGGTGCCGGGCTAGCCACTCGTCGCGGATGTTGTGCTTGAAAGCTGCTAGGCCTCTGCATCCGGACAGTCAACGATTTGATTTTTCTTTCTTAGGAACCGTGTCCAGAATTGCCTGGCCGATTCCTCTGGCTGCTGAATTATGTGGCTCAAGTCATCGGCATCTGGTGGTCGCACATAAGTGCCCTGAAAGTTGTCGAGGAATGCGGTTTCCAGATCTTCCCAATAGCCAATGGACTCTGGTGGCAAGCTGTTGAGCCAATGCCGCGCTGGTCCTTTGAGTTTTAGTGGGAGGTATTTGATGGCGTGTAGGTCATCACCGCGGGCCATGTGGATGTGCAGGAGGAAATACTCGATCCATACTGCAGGATCTGTTGTGCCGTCGTATGATTCAATATTTACGGGGTTGAAAACCTCTTGGAGTTGATGATCCATTACTTTGTCTATGAATCATAGGGGGTCTGCGGCGCCTCTGTACTGGGCTATGTCGCGACGCAGCTCGAATGAGTTTTGCCCACTGTGTTCGGCCCGGCCGGACTTACTTTTACTGTATCCGGCATGACGATTATCGTCTCGCATAGTGGTGCGCCCTCGTGATCCGAAGATCGATCTTGCATGTTTTGCTTTGTCCTCCAATAAGTCTCGCAGGTCTGGCGTATTTACCCAAGCCTTTTTATTTGAATGGCGTCGGGGTGCGGGCTGAGCTTTTGGCTGGAATGTTTCTCTGTCGCGGCCACGAGGTGGCCGATCAGCCGCGTCATACGCCGGGTGACGGTGTCCTGGACTAGGGGGTACTCACCACGTCGTCTCCCAATCTATTATATTGGGCCGAGGCCCCCCATGGCCGTATACTCATGGGCCAGTTCGGACAGCTGCTGCATACAAGGAAGATTCCACAAAGACTTGGCGATCAAGACAAGGACTTCTCCCCACCGGCATATTCGGCTAGGACTCTTGTTAACCTAGGCCTCTGGTGCATTATATAAACCAGGGCCAGGCTAGTCGATAGAACACATACATACACATCAACAATCATACCATAGGCTAGCTTCTAGGGTTTAGCCTCTCTGATCTCGTGGTAGATCAACTCTTGTAATACCCATACCATCAATATTAATCAAGCAAGATGTAGGGTTTTACCTCCATCGAGAGGGCCCGAACCTGGGTAAAACTTCGTGTCCCCTGCCTCCTATGACCATCTGGCCTAGACGCACAGTTCGGGACCCCCTACCCGAGATCCGCCGGTTTTGACACCGACATTGGTGCTTTCATTGAGAGTTCCGCTGTGTGGTCGACAAAAGGATCGATGGCTCACCTGCAGATCAACTGCGACTTCGGAGTCTTCGTCACCAGTTCGACTGGTCACCTTGGTTCGACCAAGAATTGCGCCCCGTGTTCGGATCACCATGTTCGGACGAGGGCCTTCATCAAACATCAACTCCGATCTCTATCAAGATCATGGAGGAATCATCTATGGAGCTCGGGGGCTCAACGTCAAACATTGCCCTCAAGCGACCGTGCTGTTTTTTTGGATAGCGAACTCGTATCTGCCGCCACCACCTCCTCAGTATCGCTTTGACGATCGCTTTGGTGGAATTGTGCGGAATTGAGTCTATAACAACCCAGGAAAATTTCGTCGAGTTCCGATGGAGGAATCTCTGGCAATCCACGATATACCGGAGCCCTCTCAAATCTGGATGGGAATTTGGATGAGTTTAGGGCGTGGTGTCCAGCTTCTAGCTCGAACGTCCTTTGGAAGATCCAACCGTTGATCGGCTGAGGAATTCCTATATCTACCACCTCTAAAAATTTCAGCTCGATCCGACCGTCCAAACTCCGGAAACCTTCCGATTAGTGCATCACTTTTCGGATCTGTTTTCTGCGCAAAAACGAATCCGACCCGAGTTCATCTTTTTTATGAACAGGATTTCAGATATCCCTTTTGAAGGAAGTTTTGTATGGGGTATTGGGTTTTGTTCCCGAACACATCCCACTAACTTAAAGATCTTTTGAACATGATCTTCAACATCATGCTGGTGTCAAACCAGTCCAACAATATTACTCCACAGCTGCCGACCTACGCTAGACACATCGTCACTTTAGCCGATCTCAACTTCTTGGGATCATCATCTCGGCAAGCCAAACAAGAGTCCGGCATCGTGAAGGATAAATCATCATCAACATCTCCGCCCCACGGATTACACGTGTCGGCGTTTTGGGAACGAGGGTCCCCAGACTTGCCTGCCTGCGGCTTGCGGCGTTGCTCAAAGGGGGGCCCACCACGGCCCATCTTCACCAACACAAACCCAAGACCCTCGCGAGGGGCCAAGCCTCGTGGGGCGAACGACGTGGAGTTTCCTCAGGCACGGCCTCGTTAGGCTGGCTCGCAAGGAGGCAGAGAGATCAAGGCGGGGTACCTCACGAGGTGCCCGTGACGTGAGCCATGATGACTCAGGGCGCCAGGCGGGTGCCAGCCCGCGCAGCGTCCTCCTTCCCTCTTTGGTGCAAAGGGGGCAAGCATAGCCGCGGAGTACCGAGGCGTCAGGCAAAGGTTGCCATTTCAGTGCAACGAGACCAAGACCAGGAGGACTACAAGATGGAGGTCACCGTGGAGCCCAAGATGGCGTCATCACCAGAGCTTTGCGCAGGCGAAGACTACTTTTGTCAGGATAGCTGATACTTGCTGTCCCCCTTCAAATTAGCACGCCATTGTTGGCTCCCTTCCCGCTCGATATTTGGGAAGAGGAACAGGGCCTCTATAAATAGGACCAGCCACCCACATAGCAAGAGGTCGGTCAGTGGAAAGTAGAGAGAGAGAGGGAGAGAGAGAGAAAGTAGCTGAACTCCTTCGAGCAGTTCATCGCCCCAGCCAAGAACAGGCCCTCGCGAGGCCTTTCTTCCTTGTATTGTTCGCCATCATCAGCCCAAGAGGCAATCCACACACCACACACTGGAGTAGGGTATTACACCACAACGGTGGCCCGAACCAGTATAAACCCTGTGTCTCTTGCATTGTTTTTTCCGTAGTTTAGATCCTAACATGGCGGAGGGGTGCAGATAGGTAGGAGGCGGAATCTCCGCGCGCACCCCAGTGTTCGAACCTCAAGGGTCTGCCGGAACCCGAAATCCGACATTTGGCGCGCCAGGTAGGGGGTGCACCGGAATTCGTCTACCACCACCCCGTTCTCCTCCGACCATCACGCCCATGTCTGACGCTCGTCGGGCTCGCGCGGAGCACCGGGCCGCGCCCGCTTCCCGCGTCGCCCAGATGGCCCCTGTCGGCGGGCATCCTCGCGGTTCCCCGTCACCTGCCGTTAGGGATGGCAATTTTATCCACGGATCTGGATACCCATGGATACCCGGCCCGATTGGGCAAGGGTATGGAGCACATTTTCGCCCATGGGTCCATGGATATGGATACCCACGAACAGCCGGGTTGGGCATGGTTATAGATTGTGCTCCATGGATATCCAATGGATACCCGTATGACATGTGGGGCCATATGCAAGTGATAGTAGAAAGAGCGAATCAATGGGAAATGGCAGGAAATATGCAACTTGTTCCATGAGCTATATGCTGGAGAATCAACCTCTAGTATGTCACACTTAAGGACTCATCATATTACTTGTTTCCTACTTATGCATGTAGCTTATGTTGTCATTTGTGAGTGAATGATGATGAGTTAATTTGCTCTTTGGGAAGGCCTCATGCTGACTTTTCTATGCCCATGGATCTCCATGGGTATGTGGGTATCCAGTGGGTTTGGACATGGGCACATGTTTTGCCCATGGATAATTTGGTGGATGGGCAGAGGGTAGGAAGATGGGTCATGGGTTGGATTTGGACCAGCTCCACCCGCCCCAAACCCGACCCATTGCCATCCCTACCTGCCGTCAACGCCGCCACCGGCCCGTCGGAGGGCGGGAAGCAAGCATCGTCCCAGCATCTGCCCGTGCAGCAAGACGGCCGCACCGCAACTCCCATGCTCACCCCAGCTGGCTCTTCGCCCCGTGCGCTCCGCGCGCCCATGGAGCCCCGCAACCTCTCCCCCGTTTATCGCGCTGCGTCAACACCCCCGGTCGTCGCGGCCCTCTTGGGCGGCTCGCAGGCGCCACCCACAAGTCACCACGTCAAGCCGTTCATCCGCCGGGCAGCACCGCTTCCACGCGGCAGGGGGCTCCCCTGGATCGGACGGCGCCCGAGACCAGCCTGACCTTCAGCTCGGAGGACCACCCCTCCAACTCGGCCTACTCGGGTGCGCTCCCCATGCTGTGCACCCCCACCATCTGCCAGGTGGCCGTCACCAGAACCCTCATTGATGGCGGCGCGGGCCTTAGCATGCTCTCGGTCGAGGCCTTCAATCTCCTTTGCATACCCCAGGAATGGCTGCGACCCAGCCGGCCCTTCTCAGGCGTTGGGGGCAGATCATCCAGCTCATTGGGACAGATCCGGCTCCCAGTAACCTTCGGCACCTATGACAACTTCCGCACGGAGCTGGTCGACTTCGACATCGCCCCCATCAGCCTCCCCTACAACACCATCCTCGGCTACCCAGCGCTAGCCCAGTTCATGGCGGCGACGCACCCGGTGTACAACCTCATGAAGATGCCCGGAAGCAGCGGTGTCCTCACCGTGCACGGGGACACCGGGGACGCTCTGCGGGTGCTCAAGCTCGTCTTCAAGACAGTGGCGTCGGCACAGCTGTGACACCCCAAATTTTTGACCTTGTTTTATTAATTGAAATTTTGCCAGGAAATTAAAACTTTTATTTTCTGGACTCCCTTTTGAGTTTAAACCATTTTGCTCCCTTGTTATAATGGAGTTTTTCCCCAAAAAGAAAACCTTTCAAATATGTTACTAGACTTGTTTAACCTCTCAAGAAAAACTCTTCTTTTATTAGTAGAACTAATTACATAATTAATTTTCTTGATCTTTAATTTCTTGAAAAATGGTTTTTTTCATGGTTTTATGGCCATTTTTGAACTACAACCATTTGATAAACTCTTTCATAATTCCAACCAAAACTTGGAGATGTCATGTGATGGTTTTGAATCACTTTTATGCAAAAATATCTTTTATTCATGAAATATTTTGAGCTCTACACCCAATTTTATTCTCTAGTCCAGTGGGCAATTTTGCACTACAACCCTTTTAAATATCTCTTTCTAGCCTTCACCAAAATTATGGGATGTTGGTAGTAGCATATGATTCAACTTGATGCAAAAACCCAGTGATGTTATTTGAAAAATATGAGTGAATCAACCTCTTTTCTATTCTGGTCCAACTTGATGGTTTGCACAGCAACCATATTTTTGCTTGCTCTTTGGCCCTTGATTCCTTTTCCTACTTATAGTCCTCCCTGCTAAACCCCTAAGTCCAGGAGCATGCACCCATTGGATCATTTTTGGTTCATGAAATGATGTCATTTGTCTCCTGTCCAGAATTGGAGTTTTGCAAAACTTGCACTAACAAGTTTCTGTTTTTGGCCAACTAACCTCACCAACCTCTCTTTCACCTAATGAGACCACCATATGGAGTTTTTGACCACCCCAAGAACTGCCTAGATGCTTCTGGCATTTTGTCAAACACCTTGTGGGCATGAACAGATTTGGCACGATTGTAAGTTTGTGTTATGAACTTGATCCTCTGACCCAACCAGCATGTCCACTAGCATCCCAGCTACCCCTAGACTAGACCTGCTAATCCCCAGCTCCAACCAAGCTCCCTAGCATGCATTAGCATTTCATCGAGCACGTTCCGTGCATGCTCTGGGCGCGAGCAGAGCACGGGTTTTGCACGTGCCGCGCCCGAGCCAATGCGTCGCGCCCCTGGTTTGGCCCACACTGCAGAGCCGCGCCACGCACTCTCCCTCTCACTAGAACACGCCAAGCAGCCCCTCGCCACGTCTCCGGCAAGCCAGGAGCTAGCCGCCACGGCCGCCCGACAGCCCTGCTCAGGTCAGCGCCGCCCAAACCTCTTCCGCTCGCCAGCTCGCCCCTGGAGCAGTGCCCGCTCGTCCGCTAGCTCCTGCTGCCATCCCCAACCCCGCCACGTTGCCCTGCAAGCTACAGAACGTCGGTCGCCGGCAGCCTTATCCACCACCGCGGAACCGACCTCGTCGCGCTATAAAAGGAGGCCCTCGAGCTCATTCGAGCACTCAGGCGACCTCAGGCCACCCCCATGGCACCCCCACAACCAGCAATCGTCGGGGGGAAACCGTCTTCCCCAACTCCGGCCGGTTCGGCAGCCGCCACGTCCCAGCTCCGTTCACCGCAACCAGGGCCTCTCCCTCTCCACTCTCTTCACCAGAAGCTCTCTCTTCCTCCCGTGAACCCATCCCCCTGCTCGATTTTGATCGGGAACCACCGTAGCCCCAAACCCACTTTGCTCCCGAAGCCATCTCCGCCGCGAAGCTCGTCGCCGGCGACTCCGTCCACGTCGGCGACCATGGCGAGTACCCCCGAGTTCGTCTCGACCTCCTGAGCACACCCATGCACTCAGATCACCGAGGGACGCCTCCGTTCGCCGACAAGCCTCGCCGGAGCTCCGCCCCTGTTCGGTCGGGGGAGACGACGCGCGCGTGGACTGGTCAAACCTGACCGGTGGACCAGGCGGGTCCACTGTCAGTGACCCAGCGCCGGTCCACGCAGGCGTAAGTGGAAACGTATTTCCAAAATACGTGTTCGATGTGTACATCTCGAAACGTTTTATTTTCTTTTTCTGTTTTATTTAAAAACCAGAAATTTGACTAAACTTTGACTGGCTATATCTTTTTAAATAAAACTCCAAATAAGTTGATTCTTTTTCCTACCCCTCTCAAATTCTGTCTAGTTTATTTTAAGATTTATTTGAAAAAAATTTCAAACAACTTTTTTGTGATGTTTTGAAATTGTGTGTTAATTCAAATTTATTGAAAATAGGATTTTGGAGAGAGGAAGAAAACTTTCAAAAGTTTTGGAGTGCACCCTGCCTTTCCACAACTTGAAGGCAAGCATTCTGAACCCCGGCATAATATTTTAGTGTGTTAGTTGACACGGTTATAACACCACCTTACTTCGAAAAAACTCGTTATTTTATGTGGTGATACTATCAATTGCATGAATGCATATTAGTGATTTCCTTGCTGTTGGAAATGAATATACCTGTGATGGTAATCATCCTCATGTGCCTTGCATGCATGCCGGAAAGGAATCCGGGAAAGCCTCGGCCTTGGGTAGGCGTGAGCTTGTCGCCGGTCTCCGTCGGGACGGTTATGTCCGGTATGGCATAGTAAGGTATAATGAGTGTTGATTTTATTGGTTGAAATTTATTTGTTATACATGTCATGCAGGAAATTTATAGACCTCCTGAGTCGACCGCAGATCGAGTCTTGTTCCAGTAACCCCCATACTTGTTTCGTGCTGCCACTAGTCCCTGCCGTAGGTAGGGTATGGTTCAGTAAGTTGTTAACCCTTGTCTTGGCACACACCGTACCGAGTGGCCATGGTGGAAGATACCAGTTGTAGCCGGTAGGCATGCCACCTGGTCCGGGGGCATGGGTGTTTCCGGTTGGGACCGAGAGGGGGGGCACCCCTTAGAGCGCGTGATAGAAATTTGATCCCATGCTACGCGAGGTTGTAGCTTTCCCACTTAGAGTTTTGCTTAACAGGTGTCATGGGTGATTCCAGACACGAGTAAAGTTAAGCTGGTGTGTGCAAGTCAGGCATGTTTTCAACTAAAAGACCATAGACGGAATTAGTTCCGATGAACTAAAGAAATCCGTTAGTCATGGGTAAAGAGTACACCCTCTGCAGAGAGATTAAACCTATTCGAATAGCCGTGTCCATGGTTAAGGATTACAATCTGGGATGGGTCAAGTGTCGGTCTTAGTGTCGGTCTTCGAAGGAGAAACTACTAAACCCGAATATTGATTATGACTTGTGATATATGATGGTTATGGTTATTCTCATTGTGGACTAACCGTTTGCATTGTTTGAACTAAGGAATATCCCTCGGACGGTACCACCTCCTGGATATTCACTATGATTATGTTTTCATATAAGCCCCTTATGTGGTGTCGCTCAGACGCCCGACTGTGGCATGCTTGTTATTTTATTTACTTTATAAGCCCTTTATGTGGTGTCGCTCAGACACCCGACTATGGCATGCTTGTTATTGAATTACCTTATAAGCCCTTTATGTGGTGTCGGTAAGACGCCCGACTGAGACATGCTCACTTTTACTATCCTTTCGAGACATCGCTTCAGACATCCGATCGGTGCATTTTATTACTATTCTGTCATTACATATTCATGTTGCATATAAATAACCATCTTGCATGCATCAAGATTTTTATTTTCATGACTGATGAAGTGATCACAGAATATTTCAAAGCATGATTATCAGTGGCTATATTATACCTGTGTTCTAAATGTTTGCGAGTGCATTCAAAGTACTCACTGGCTTGTCCCTGGCTATTGTCTTGGCCAAATTGCTTGCTTGGAGAGGAGCGTTGCGATGACAGCCCCGGAAACTAAGCAACGGTGATAGTAGCCTCGCGAAGATAGGAGTTGACCTGGTCAGCTGTTCCTGTGGGAAATGGAGTCCCATAGACACTGATGACTCACAAACCGCTTCCGCCATCAACCACGAGAAACCATTTGTTGTACTCATAGGCCAGAATGGTCTTGTACTACATATTTTGTATTTTGCTTGGAATTTCTGTATCAAGTTGGTGCCTCATCAACTAATAGTAATCCTGGGGCTGGCGAGCACAACGGCCATTTTCTGGAAATTAATACCCGGAAAACCGGTCGCGACAAACTTGGTATCAGAGCCAGGCTGACCATTGGCCAATCCTATCTTAGCTAGGTCAAAAAAAACCAGGTTAATCAACCCACCAGACCTTAACCAAACCCCAGCCAAGCTTCCCATGCAAGATAGCCACACAGTAACCCGACACCTTTTGGCAGTCGGTGCCCAACCTATAAACCCAGCCTGTCGGTCATGCGCCAGTGACTTAATCCTGAATAGTCCTTTTTGCAAGCGTGCGAAGGAAGACTCCGTCCTTTTCTATAAAGGGGCATGCTAGCCTCAACCCAACACAGCACAGCCCCTACGCAAACCAAGCTAAAATGCCAGGACCCATCGTCCACAATGAGACCACAGCAACCAACCTTGGAGGTTTTGTGACCATACTCGCAAACCTCACCCGACGAGCCTATGCGTTAGAGGAGTGTGTCCCAGTACCAGAGAGGTTTTCTCGGGACCCTGTCCAGTTACCGTTTCCATTTTAGACGCCGCTGCTGTGTTCATTATTGCAACATTGATTTATAAGTTGTAACTTATGCGTGGTACCCCGAGTTTGTGCAGCGAGCCCATCTTTTAGTTTCTATTAATGTGAGTGGTTCTGTTGCCGTTTGACTCTAATGTATTACTGTTTTCTCTCGCGAATAATCCTGGGGTGAGATTTCTTTTCCCTGAGTTGCTGCATCCGCACCTTCTCACAACATGGATTAATTAATTTCACACAGCACCACGACACCAGACTCACAACCGCTCGAACGCCTACCCTGCTTGCAAAAACACGTAACGTTGGAGTATTTGTTTTTCAAAACAACTCCTAACAAATCTCGAGGACGAGATTTTTTCTTAAGGGGGGTAGTGTTGTGACACCCCAAAATTTTGACCTTGTTTTATTAATTAAAATTTTGCCAGGAAATTAAAACTTTTATTTTCTGGACTCCCATTTGAGTTTAAACCATTTTCCTCCCTTGTTATAATGGAGTTTTTCCCCAAAAAGAAAACCTTTCAAATATGTTACTAGACTTGTTTAACCTCTCAAGAAAAACTCTTCTTTTATTAGTAGAACTAATTACATAATTAATTTTCTTGATCTTTAATTTCTTGAAAAATGGTTTTTTTTTCATGGTTTTATGGCCATTTTTGAACTACAACCATTTGATAAACTCTTTCATAATTCCAACCAAAACTTGGAGATGTCATGTGATGGTTTTTAATCACTTTTATGCAAAAATATCTTTTATTCATGAAATATTTTGAGCTGTACACCAAATTTTCTTCTCTGGTCCAGTGGGCAATTTTGCGCTACAACCCTTTTAAATATCTCTTTCTAGCCTCCACCAAAATTATGGGATGTTGGTAGTAGCATATGATTCAACTTGATGCAAAACCCAGTGATGTTATTTGAAAAATATGCGTGAATCAACCTCTTTTCTATTCTGGTCCAACTTGATGGTTTGCACAACAACCATATTTTTGCTTGCTCCTTGGCCCTTGATTCCTTTTCCTACTTATAGTCCTCCCTCCTAAACCCCTAAGTCCAGGAGCATGCACCCATTGGTTCATTTTTGGTTCATGAAGTGATGTCATTTCTCTCCTGTCCAGAATTGGAGTTTTGCAAAACTTGCACTAACAAGTTTCTGTGTTTGGCCAACTAACCTCACCAACCTCTCTTTCACCTAATGAGACCACCATCTGGAGTTTTTGACCACCCCAAGAACTGCCTAGATGCTTCTGGCATTTTGTCAAACACCCTGTGGGCATGAACAGATTTGGCACGATTGTAAGTTTGTGTTATGAACTTGATCCTCTGACCCAACAAGCATGTCCACTAGCATCCCAGCTACCCCTAGACTAGACCTGCTAATCCCCAGCTCCAACCAAGCTCCCTAGCATGCATTAGCATTTCATCGAGCATGTTCCGTGCGTGCTCTGGGCGCGAGCAGAGCACACGTTTTTCACGTGCCGCGCCCGAGCCGCTGCGTCACGCCCCTGGTTTGGCCCACACTGTAGAGCCGCACCATGCACTCTCCCTCTTACTAGAACACGCGAAGCAGCCCTCGCCATGTCTCAGGCAAGCCAGGAGCTAGCCGCCACGGCCGCCCGACAGCGATGCTCAGGTCGGCGCCGCCCAAACCTGTCCCGCTCGCCAGCTCGCCCCTGGAGCAGTGCCCGCTCGTCCACTAGCTCCTGCCGCCATCCCCAACCCCGCCATGTTGCCCTGCAAGCTACAGAACATCGGTTGCCACCAGCCTTATCCACCGCCGCGGAACCGACCTCGTCGCGCTATAAAAAGAGGCCCCCGAGCTCATTCGAGCACTCAGGCGACCTCAGGCCACCCCCATGGCACCCCCACAACCAGCAATCGTCGGGGGGAAACCGTCTTCCCCAACTCCGGCCGGTTCGGCCGCCGCCACGTCCCAGCTCCGTTCACCGCAACCAGGGCCTCTCCCTCTCCACTCTCTTCACCAGAAGCTCTCTCTTCCTCCCGTGAACCCATCCCCCTGCTCGATTCTGTTCGGGAACCACCGTAGCCCCAAACCCACTTTGCTCCCGAAGCCATCTCCGTCACGAAGCTCGTCGCCGGCGACTCCGTCCATGTCGGCGACTATGGCGAGTACCCCCGAGTTCGTCTCGACCTCCTGAGCACACCCATGCGCTCAGATCATCGAGGGACGCCTCCGTTCGCCGACAAGCCTCGCCGGAGCTCCGCCTCTGTTCGGTCGGGGGAGACGACGCACGCGTGGACTGGTCAAACCTGACCGGTGGACCAGGCGGGCCCACTGTCAGTGACCCAGCGCCGGTCCATGCAGGCGTAAGTGGAAACATATTTCCAAAATACGTGTTCGACGTGTACATCTCGAAACGTTTTCTTTTCTTTTTCTGTTTTATTTAAAAACCAGAAATTTGACTAAACTTTGACTGGCTATATCTTTTGAAATAAAACTCCAAATAAGTTGATTCTTTTTCCTACCCCTCTCAAATTCTGTCTAGTTTATTTTAAGATTTCTTTGAAAAAAAATTCAAACAACTTTTTTGTGCTGTTTTGAAATTGTGTGTTAATTCAAATTTATTTAAAATAGGATTTTGAAGAGAGGAAGAAAACTTTCAAAAGTTTTGGAGTGCACCCTGCCTTTCCACAACTTGAAGGCAAGCATTCTGAACCCCGGCATAATATTTTGGTGTGTTAGTTGACACGGTTATAACACCACCTTACTTCGGAAAAACTCGTTATTTTATGTGGTGGTACTATCATTTGCATGAATGCATATTAGTGATTTCCTTGCTGTTGGAAATGAATATACCTGTGATGGTAATCATCCTCATGTGCCTTGCATGCATGCCGGAAAGGAATCCGGGAAAGCCTCGGCCTTGGGTAGGCGTGAGCTTGTCGCCGGTCTCTGTTGGGACGGTTATGTCCGGTATGGCATAGTAAGGTATAATGAGCGTTGATTTTATTGGTTGAAATATATTTGTTATACATGTCATGCAGGAAATTTATAGACCTCCTGAGTCGACCGCAGATCGAGTCTTGTTCCAGTAACCCCCATACTTGTTTCGTGCTGCCACTAGTCCCTGCCGTAGGTAGGGTATGGTTCAGTAAGTTGTTAACCCTTGTCTTGGCACACACCGTACAGAGAGGCCATGGTGGAAGATACCAGTTGTAGCCGGTAGGCATGCCACCTGGTCCGGGAGCATGGGTGCTTCCGGTTGGGACCGAGAGGGGGGGCACCCCTTAGAGCGCGCGATGGAAATTTGATCCCATGCTACGCGAGGTTGTAGCCTCCGCACTTAGAGTTTTGCTTAACAGGTGTCATGGGTGATTCCAGACACGAGTAAAGCAAAGCTGGTGTGTGCAAGTCAGGCGTGTTTTCAACTAAAAGACCGTAGACGGAATTAGTTCCGATGAACTAAAGAAATCCGTTACTTGTGGGTAAAGAGTACACCCTCTGCAGAGAGATTAAACCTATTCGAATAGCCGTGTGCATGGTTAAGGATTACAGTCTGGGATGGGTCAAGTGTCAGTCTTAGTGTCGGTCTTCGGAGGAGAAACTACTAAACCCGAATATTGATTATGACTTGTGACATATGATGGTTATGGTTATTCTCATTGTGGACTAACCGTTTGCATTGTTTGAAATAAGGAATATCCCACGGACGGTACCACCTCCTGGATATTCACTATGATTAAGTTTTCATATAAGCCCCTTATGTGGTGTCGCTCACACGGCCGACTGTGGCATGCTTATTATTTTATTTACTTTATAAGCCCTTTATGTGGTGTCGCTCAGACACCCGACTGTGGCATGCTTGTTATTTAATTACCTTAGAAGCCCTTTATGTGGTGTCGCTAAGACGCCCGACTAAGACATGCTCACTTTTACTATCCTTTTGAGACGTTGCTTCAGACATCCGATCGATGCATTTTATTACTATTCTGTCATTACATATTCCTGTTGCATATAAATAACCTTCTTGCATGCATCAAGATTTTTATTTTCATGACTAATGAAGTGATCATAGAATATTTCAAAGCATGATTATCAGTGGCTATATTATACCTGTGTTCTTAATGTTTGCGAGTACATTCAAAGTACTCACTGGCTTGTCCCTGGCTATTGTCTTGGCCAGATTGCTTGCTTGGAGAGGAGCATTGCGATGACAGCCCCGGAAACTAATCAACGGTGATAGCAGCCTCGCGAAGATCGGAGTTGACCTGGTCAGCTGTTCATGTGGGAAATGGAGTCCCATAGACACTGATGACTCACAAACCGCTTCCGCCATCAACCACCAGAAACCATTTGTTGTACTCATAGGCCAGAATGGTCTGGTACTACATATTTTGTATTTTGCTTGGAATTTCTGTATCAAGTTGGTGCCTCATCAGCTAATAGTAATCCTGGGGCTGGTGAGCACAACGGCCATTTTCTGGAAATTAATACCCGGAAAACCGGTCGCGACAAACTTGGTATTAGAGCCAGGCTGACCATTGGCCAATCCTATCTTAGCCAGGTCAAAAAAACCCAGGTTAATCTACCCACCAGACTTTAACCGAACCCCAGCCAAGCTTCCCACGCAAGATAGCCACACAGTGACCCGACACCTTTTGACAGTCGGTGCCCAACCTATCAACCCAGCCTGTCGGTCATGCGCGCCAGTGACCGAATCCTGAATAGTCCTTTTCGCAAGTGTGTGAAGGAAGACTCCGTCCCCTTTTCTATAAAGGGGCACGCTAGCCTCAACCCAACACAGCAGAGCCCCTACCCAAACCGAGCTAAAATGCCAGGACCCATCGTCCACAATGAGACCACAGCAACCAACCTTGGAGGTTTTGTGACCATACTCGCAAACCTCACCCGACGAGCCTATGCGTTAGAGGAGTGTGTCCCAGTACCAGAGAGGTTCTCTCGGGACCCTGTCCAGTTACCGTTTCCATTTTAGACGTCGCTGTTGTGTTCATTATTGCAACATTGATTTATAAGTTGTAACTTATTCGTGGTACCCCGAGTTTGTGCAGCGAGCCCATCTTTTAGTTTCTATTAATGTGAGTGGTTCTGTTGCGGTTTGACTCTAATGTATTACTGTTTTCTCTCGCGAATAATCCTGGGGTGAGATTTCTTTTCCCTCAGTTGCTGCATCTGCACCTTCTCACGACGTGGATTAATTAATTTCACACAGCACCACGGCAGCAGACTCACAACCGCTCGAACACCTACCCTGCTTGCAAAAACACGTAACGTTGGAGTATTTGTTTTTCAAAACAACTCCTAACAAATCTCGAGGACGAGATTTTTTCTTAAGGGGGGTAGTGTTGTGACACCCCAAATTTTTGACCTTGTTTTATTAATTAAAATTTTGCCAGGAAATTGAAACTTTTATTTTCTAGACTCCCTTTCGAGTTTAAACAATTTTCCTCCCTTGTTATAATGGAGTTTTTCCCCAAAAAGAAAACCTTTCAAATATGTTACTAGACTTGTTTAACCTCTCAAGAAAAACTCTTCTTTTATTAGTAGAACTAATTACATAATTAATTTTCTTGATCTTTAATTTATTGAAAAATGGTTTTTTTCATGGTTTTATGGCCATTTTTGAACTACAACCATTTGATAAACTCTTTCATAATCCCAACCAAAACTTGGAGATGTCATGTGATGGTTTTGAATCACTTTTATGTAAAAATATCTTTTATTCATGAAATATTTTGAGCTGTACACCCAATTTTCTTCTCTGGTCCAGTGGGCAATTTTGCACTACAACCCTTTTAAATATCTCTTTCTAGCCTCCACCAAAATTATGGGATGTTGGTAGTAGCATATGATTCAACTTGATGCAAAAACCCAGTGATGTTATTTGAAAAATATGAGTGAATCAACCTCTTTTCTATTCTGGTCCAACTTGATGGTTTGCACAACAACCTTATTTTTGCTTGCTCTTTGGCCCTTGATTCCTTTTCCTACTTATAGTCCTCCCTGCTAAACCCCTAAGTCCAGGAGCATGCACCCATTGGATCATTTTTGGTTCATGAAGTGATGTCATTTCTCTCCTGTCCAGAATTGGAGTTTTGCAAAACTTGCACTAACAAGTTTCTGTGTTTGGGCAACTAACCTCACCAACCTCTCTTTCACCTAATGAGACCACCATCTGGAGTTTTTGACCACCCCAAGAACTGCCTAGATGCTTCTGGCATTTTGTCAAACACCCTGTGGGCATGAACAGATTTGGCACGATTGTAAGTTTGTGTTATGAACTTGATCCTCTGACCCAACAAGCATGTCCACTAGCATCCCAGCTACCCCTAGACTAGACCTGCTAATCCCCAGCTCCAACCAAGCTCCCTAGCATGCATTAGCATTTCATCGAGCATGTTCCGTGCGTGCTCTGGGCGCGAGCAGAGCACGCGTTTTGCACGTGCCGCACCCGAGCCGCTGCGTCGCGCCCCTGGTTTGGCCCACACTGCAGAGCCGCGCCACGCACTCTCCCTCACACTAGAACACGCCAAGCAGCAACTCGCCACGTCTCCGGCAAGCCAGGAGCTAGCCGCCACGGCCGCCCGACAGCCCTACTCAGGTCGGCGCCGCCCAAACCTCTCCCGCTCGCCAGCTCGCCCCTGGAGTAGTGCCCGCTCGTCCGCTAGCTCCTGCCGCCATCCCCAACCCCGCCACATTGCCCTGCAAGCTACCGAACATCGGTCGCCGGCAGCTTTATCCACCGCCGTGGAACCGACCTCGTCGCGCTATAAAAGGAGGCCCCCGAGCTCATTCGAGCACTCAGGCGACCTTAGGCCACCCCCATGGCACACCCACAGCCAGCAATCGTCGGGGTAACCGTCTTCCCCAACTCTGGCCGGTTCGGCCGCCGCCACGTCCCAGCTCCGTTCACCGCAACCAGGGCCTCTCCCTCTCCACTCTCTTCACCAGAAGCTCTCTCTTCCTCCCATGAACCCATCCCCCTGCTCGATTTTGATCGGGAACCACCGTAGCCCCAAACCCACTTTGTTCCCGAAGCCATCTCCGCCGCGAAGCTCGTCGCCGCCGACTCCGTCCATGTCGGCGACCGTGGCGAGTACCCCCGAGTTCGTCTCGACCTCCTGAGCACACCCATGCACTCAGATCACTGAGGGACGCCTCCGTTCGCCGGCAAGCCTCGCCGGAGCTCCGCCTCTGTTCCGTCGGGGGAGACGACGCGTGCGTGGACTGGTCAAACCTGACCGGTGGACCAGGCGGGCCCACTGTCAGTGACCCAGCGCCGGTCCACGCAGGCGTAAGTGGAAACATATTTCCAAAATACGTGTTCGACGTGTACATCTCGAAACGTTTTCTTTTCTTTTTCTGTTTTATTTAAAAACCAGAAATTTGACTAAACTTTGGCTGGCTATATCTTTTTAAATGAAACTCCAAATAAGTTGATTCTTTTTCCTACCCCTCTCAAATTCTCTCTAGTTTATTTTAAGATTTATTTGAAAAAAATTTCAAACAACTTTTTTGTGCTGTTTTGAAATTGTGTGTTAATTCAAATTTATTGAAAATAGGATTTTGGAGAGAGGAAGAAAACTTTCAAAAGTTTTGGAGTGCACCCTGCCTTTCCACAACTTGAAGGCAAGCATTCTAAACCCCGGCATAATATTTTGGTGTGTTAGTTGACACGGTTATAACACCACCTTCGGAAAAACTCGTTATTTTATGTGGTGATACTATCATTTGCATGAATGCATATTAGTGATTTCCTTGCTGTTGGAAATGAATATACCTGTGATGGTAATCATCCTCATGTGCCTTGCATGCATGCCGGAAAGGAATCCGGGAAAGCCTCGGCCTTGGGTCACTAGTAGAAAAAGGGGCTATGGTCCAGGCCGCCTCAGCCCATTAGTCCCGGTTCAGTCTTGAACCGGGACCAATGTGGGCATTGGTCCCGGTTCGTGAGCCCAGGGGGCCGGCCGGGCCACGTGGGCCATTGGTCCCGGTTCGTCTGGACCTTTTGGTCCCGGTTGGTGGGACGAACCGGGACCAAAGGGCCTCCCTCCTGGCCCACCACCATTGGTCCCGGTTGGTGGCTTGAACCGGGACCAAAGGTTCCCCTTTAGTCCCGGTTCATGCCACGAACCGGGACCAATGAATTGCCTATATATACCCCCTCGCGCAAGAGCAGAGCACAGTGCTCTGTTTTTTCTGGCCAAGGGGGAGAGGCCTTTGTGGTGCTCTAGCTCACCTCCTATGCACATGAGGTGTTCGATGGAATGCCCGAGCCACACTACTTAAGCTTTCTCCTCTCGAAGCTCGACCTCCAAGCTCCATTTTCCTCGAGATTTGTCTAGATTTAGCGGTCCGTCACGCCCCATCCCCGTCTTCACCGCCGTCGATCACCCGTGCCGATCTCATCACCGACACCACCGTGGTGAGCCTCTTATTCTTATCTTCTTTCTGAAAGGAAAAATATTCTTACTTGTATGTTTAGATAGATACTTGTATCATTTTCTTACATTTATTATTGCATCTTATATAGTGCGATGGTTTTGGTATCCGCCCCCGTCGGCCTCGTCCTGTCTATGATTCGGATTTGGTATGTATATTATCTTTATAACTATTGGTTCATTTATTGTTTATGAAAATTATGCCGACCAACGTGACATAGATTTTATTTATCTAGGATGTATGTGAATCGGAAATGCCAACCGACCTTGTCGAGAGGTTAAATTTAGTTGAAGAAGAAAACAATTTGTTGAAGGAAAAAATAAAAAAAATTGAGGAGGAGAAGATGATATTGGAGTTGCATGTTGCGGATGTCGTCGATGATCACAAGATCAAGATGGATGCAATGCGCTTGAAGATTAGAAAGATTAGAAAATATGCCATTCATACCGAGGCTTGGTATCATTATGCCGTTGGATCAATTGTTACCTTGGTTGCGATTATGATCACATTTGTTTTCACATTGAAATGTTTTACATAGTTTCAATGTATGGTTTAATTAATTAGATGCTCTGGAGAGCTATATGTTGTTAGATGAGAACTATGTATGCACTTTGGTTTTAATGTGATGATGAACTTCTATTAATTTGGACACTTAATTATATATAATGCACGCAGATGAACCGGCAATGGATGTACGGTGACAGACACACCCGCGAGTACATTAAGGGCGTGCATGAGTTTCTCGATGCGGCTGAGGCAAACAAGCAGAATGGCTTTATGTGTTGTCCATGCACTGAATGTGGGAATACGAGGTATTACTCTAACCGGAAAATCCTTCACTCCCACCTGCTTTACAAGGGTTTCATGCCACACTATAATGTTTGGACGAGGCACAGAGAAATAGGGGTTATGATGGAAGACGGCGAAGAAGAAGAGTACGATGACAACTATGTGCCCCCTGAATACGGTGATGCTGCAACGGGGGGAGCTGGTGAAGATCAAGAGGAACCAGACGATGATGTGCCCAATGATGCTGCCACGGGTGAAGCTGCTGAAGATCAAGAGGAACCAGACGATGTGCCCGATGATGATGATCTCCGCCGGGTCATTGTCGATGCAAGGACGCAATGCATTAGTCAAAAGGAGAAGCTGAAGTTCGATCGCATGTTAGAGGATCACAAAAAAGGGTTATACCCCAATTGCGAAGATGGCAACACAAAGCTCGGTACCGTACTGGAATTGCTGCAGTGGAAGGCAGAGAATGCTGTGGCTGACAAAGGATTTGAGAAGCTATTGAAAATATTGAAGAAGAAGCTTCCAAAGGATAACAAATTGCCCGACAGTACATACGCAGCAAAGAAGGTCGTATGCCCTCTAGGATTGGAGGTGGAGAAGATACATGCATGCCCTAATGACTGCATCCTCTACCGCGGTGCATACAAGGATCTGAACGCATGCCCGGTATGCGGTGCGTTGCGATATAAGATCAGACGAGATGACCCCGGTGATGTTGACGGCGAGACCCTCAGGAAGAGAGTTCCTGCAAAGGTGATGTGGTATGCTCCTATAATACCACGGTTGAAACGTCTGCCAGAAACGAAGAGCATGCCAAGTTGATGCGATGGCACAGTGAGAACCGAAAGAAAGATGGGAAGTTCAGAGCACCCGCTGACGGGTCGCAGTGGAGAAAAATCGAGAGGAAGTACTGGGATGAGTTTGCAAAGGACCCAAGGAATGTATGGTTTGCTTTAAGCGCGGATGGCATTAATCCTTTCGGGGAGCAGAGCAGTAATCACAGCACCTGGCCCGTGACTCTATGTATGTATAACCTTCCTCCTTGGATGTGCATGAAGCGGAAGTTCATTATGATGCCAGTTCTCATCCAAGGCCCTAAGCAACCCAGCAACGAAATTGATGTGTACCTAAGGCCATTAGTTGAAGAACTTTTACAGCTGTGGAATGGAAACGGTGTACGTACGTGGGATGAGCACAGATAGGAGGAATTTAACCTTAAGGCGTTGCTGTTCGTGACCATCAACGATTGGCCCGCTCTCAGTAACCTTTCAGGACAGACAAACAAAGGATACCACGCATGCACGCACTGTTTAGATGACACTGAAAGTATATACTTGGACAAATGCAGGAAGAATGTGTACCTGGGCCATCGTCGATTTCTTCCGACCAACCATCAATGTCGAAAGAAAGGCAAGCATTTCAAAGGCGAGGCAGATCACTGGAAGAAGCCCACCATGCGCACCGGTGATCACGTGCTTGCTATGGTCAATGATTTACCCTACGTCATCTTTGGAAAGGGTCCCGGTGGACTAGCTGTTCCGAATGACGCTGAGGGACACGCACCCATGTGGAAGAAGAAATCTATATTTTGGGACCTACCCTACTGGAAAGACCTAGAGGTCCGCTCCTCAATCGACGTGATGCACGTGACAAAGAACCTTTGCGTGAACCTGCTAGGCTTCTTGGGCGTGTATGGGAAGACAAAAGATACGCCGGAGGCACGGGAGGACCTGCAACATTTGCACGAAAAAGACGACATGCCTCCGAAGCAGTATAAAGGTCCTGCCAGCTACGCTCTTACGAAAGAAGAGAAAGAATTCTTCTTTGAATGCCTGCTTAGTATGAAGGTCACGACTGGCTTCTCGTCGAATATAAAGGGAATAATAAATATGCCAGAGAAAAGTTTCAAAACCTAAAGTCTCATGACTGCCACATGATTATGACGCAACTGCTTCCGGTTGCATTGAGGGGGCTTTTACCGGAAAACGTCCTATTAGCCATTGTGAAGCTATGTGCATTCCTCAATGCAATCTCTCAAAAGGTGATCGATCCAGAAATCGTACCAAGGCTAAGGAGTGATGTGGCGCAATGTCTTGTCAGTTTCAAGCTGGTGTTCCCACAATCCTTCTTCAATATCATGACGCACGTCCTAGTTCATCTAGTCGACGAGATTGTCATCCTGGGGCCCGTATTTCTACACAATATGTTCCCCTTTGAGAGGTTCATGGGAGTCCTAAAGAAATATGTCCGTAACCGCGCTAGGCCAGAAGGAAGCTTCTCCATGGGCCATCAAACAGAGGATGTTATCGGGTTTTGTGTTGACTTCATTCCTGGCCTTAACAAGATAGGTCTCCCTAAATCGCGGTATGAGGGGAGACTGACTGGAAAAGGCACTCTTGGAAGAGACTCAATAATATGCAGGGACGGATATTCTTGGTCTCAAGCACACTACATAGTTCTACAGAACTCTACCCTGGTGACCCCGTATGTCGATGAACACAACAATAGTCTGCGCTCCAAACACCCGGAGCAATGCGACGACTGGATTACATGTGAACACATCAAGACTTTCAACAGTTGGTTGGAAACACGTCTCAAAGGTGACAACACTGTTTGTGATGAGTTGTACTTGTTGTCCAGGGGACCATCTTTGACTGTATTGACTTACAAAGGATACGAGATAAATGGGAATACATTTTACACGATCGCCCAAGATCAAAAGAGCACCAACCAAAACAGCGTTGTCCGCTTTGATGCAGCAACCGAGAGAGGAAAGGACACATATTATGGTTACATAGTGGACATATGGGAACTTGACTACGGACCTGATTTTAAGGTCCCTTTGTTTAAGTGCAAATGGGTCATTCTGTTTGGCGGCGGCGTACAGGTAGACCCACAGTACGGAATGACAACAGTGGATCTGAAAAATCTTGGGTACACCGACGAACCGTTCATCCTAGCCAATGATGTGGCACAGGTTATCTATGTGAAGGACATGTCTACCAAACCGAGAAAAAGAAAAGATAAGGAAGCGAATACATCATACGATGAGACAAAGCGCCACATAGTTCTTTCAGGAAAAAGGGACATCCTGGGAGTGGACGGCAAGACAGACATGTCTGAAGATTATGAAAAGTTTCATGAAATTCCTCCCTTCAATGTCAAGGCTGACCCAAGCATCCTGATAAAAAATGAAGATTATCCATGGTTACGGCGCAATAAGCAAATGACACAAGCGAAGAAAAAGTGAAGACTTTCTCCCGCAATAAGAAAATGCTATGTGGGTGAAATTATGATACCATGCATCCCAACTTTCAACTTTTTCAGAGTTCATTTGAAATGCTTTCATGTCTTATGGTTTGAAACTTTGATACTTCGAAAGTGATTGTCCATTTTGTACACGAAGTGCATCAAGTTTTTGTCGTAACCCTCTCTACTTTTTGGAACATGCTATGTGGGTGAAATGATGATACCATGCCAACTTTCAACCTTTTTAGAGTTCATTTTGAAATGCTTTCCAATTTCAGAGTCATTTAGCTCAAAGAATGAATTAATAGCAAACAGAATGAACTAGAAAACTTTTATGAAAATAAAAACAATCAATTAAAATATTATGTTATGATCAACTAAAATAAAACTATAATATTGTTCAATAGCAAAAAGAATATAATTTGTGTGACCTAAAATCAAACTATAAGTATTTAATTGTAAGTATAAATAAAAAATAAATAGCAAAGAACAAAAAAAATTCTAATTTTATAGTAAAGTTATTCATAAATTAGTGATTCACACAAATTTTTAAAAATTCAAATTTAAACTATTTAAAATTTAAAACTAATGGCACTAACAGAAAGTTTATAATTTTTGTGACCTAAAAGCAAAAAGAAATCACTAAAAAACTATAAGTATTTAGTTGTAAGTATAAATAAAAAATAAATAGAAAACAAATTCTATTTTTATAGTAAAGTTATTCATAAACTAGTGATTCGCACAAATTTCTAAAAATTCAAATTTAAACTATTCAAAATTTAAAACTAATGGCACTAACAGAAAGTTTATAATTTTTGTGACCTAAAAGCAAAAAGAAAGCACTAAAAAACTATAAGTATTTAGTTGTAATTATAAATAAAAAATAAATAGAAAACAAATTCTATTTTTATAGTAAAGTTATTCATAAACTAGTGATTCACACAAATTTTTAAAAATTCAAATTTAGACTATTCAAAATTTAAAACTAATGGCACTAAAAGAAAGTTTATAATTTTTGTGACCTAAAAGCAAAAAGAAATCACCAAAAAACTATAAGTATTTAGTTTTAAGTAGAAATAAAAAATAAAAAACCAAAAAAATGTAGAAATAAAAAAGAAAAAACCAAAAAATGTCACCTACTGGGCCTCCACGGCCTGAATACGACTAGAAACCCTACATGGGCCAGGATTCAGGCCCGCAGAGGCCCAATAGGCCCACAGGCAGTAGCACGTTTAGGCCCGAAAGCCTGCATTAGAGAGGAGCTCGAAATGGGTGGCACAGCAGCGCTTATAAGCAAGTGCCGGCGCCCTTCAGCTAGCGATGTGGGACTAAACTTTTGGGCGCGGGCAGCACAAGGGCATTGGTCCCGGTTGGTGGCACCAACCGGGACTAAAGGTGGCATTGGCCACGGTTCATGGCACCAACCGTGACCATTGCCCCCCTTTAGTCCCGGTTGGTGCCACCAACCGGGACCAAAGGCCGCCGCTTCCCGCCCTTTGGGCTGCTGAAAATTGGCCTTTGGTCCCGGTTCGTGGCACCAACCGGGACCAAAGGGGGGCATTGGTCTCGGGTCGTGCCACGAACCGGGACCATTGCTATGCCTATATATACAGCACTTGCGAAATTTTCGCCAACTGCTCCATTCCCCATCGCCGACGCCGCCAGGCTGCTCGTCCTCCTCGTCGCCGTCGCCGCGCCCTGCCCCATCGTCGCCCCGCGCCCCTGCCCCGTGCTCACCGTCGCCGTCGCCCCGCGCCCCTGCTGTCGGGACCCTGATCCTAGGTCGCACCGATCTAGCATGTAACACATCATATTACTTTGTGGCCTCACGCACGGTATTTCCACGGGTGCCACCTTACCTGGCCCGGGACCGTTTGCGCCTTTTGGCTCACGTATATGATAGTGTCGCTAGCATCCATATGACAAAGAACCCGGGCCGACATGGCTAGTCGTGAACCCAAAGCGGCACTACCCCATGGGGACAGGCATACATGAATCAACCTCGAGCATGTCGGTCAACAGCGTGTGAATCCGGGCTGTAGCACTTGGCTAACAGGACTCCGGTAACCCGGGCTGTAGCAGGCTAGGCAGGACTCCGGATGTCACCGCGTGACATTTCCCCGAAGGGACAGACATAGGACGAAGTGAATCACATGCCGGCCAGTCAAGTGTCCTGAACAGTAGTGCTGGGCTAGCAGGACTCCGGTGATCCGGGCTGTAGCGGACTACTATCGCTCAGAAGCACTAGACTACATTTCCCCATATGATAGGCTGCCAAGGATAAACAACTAGATAGTCGGATCCCACACATACCAAGCATTTCAATCATACACACAATATGCTCGATATGTGTGAATACAACATGGCATCACAACATAACTCTACAACTCAAGTATTAATTCATTAGGCTCCGAAGAGCCAGATATTACAAGCATGGGTCTCATGACCCAACAATCATAGCATACAAATCAAACACATGCGGAAGCTCAACATGTCTGAGTACAGACATCTATAAATGAAAAAGGCTAAGAAGCCTGACTATCTACCAAATCCTGTCGAGGGCACAAGATCGTAGCTGAGGTATCAAGCTAAATGTCGAAGTCCACGCGGAACTACTAGCGAGACTGAAGTCTCTCTGCAAAACATAAATTAAGCAAATGTGAGTACAAAGGTACTCAGCAAGACTTACATCAGAACTAAACTACATATGCATCGGTACCAACAAGGGGGGTGGTGGAGTTTAACTGCAGCAAGCCAGCTTTGACTCAGTGGCTAACCTGAACTACGATTGCAAGCAACTCTTTTGAGGTGGCGCACACGAGTCCACATATTCACCAATCAATACACCACTATGGATCCGCTCTCGTCTCCCTACGAGAAGGCCATCCATAGCACTCACACTTATCTTGCGAGTTTTAGAGTATCCACTTTCACTTGTCTATGAACTATTATAGGCAACCCAGAAGTCCTTTACCGTGGACACGGCTATTCTAATAGATCATTTATAACCCTGCAGGGGTGTACTTCGTCACACATGTTTCCACCACTTAGCGTCTGCACACGACATGTGCTCGGCAGACTTCAAGCGAAAGCCGACGTGGGTGTAGACCACGACCTGACTAACCACACAAGTCTCTAGTCCAGGTTTATCGCCTATTCGGGTTCCATCCGCGAGGAGATCCGGCCGGAGTTTCGCTCACAACCCCAAACGATGTGTGCAGGGTTCCCGAGACACCAAACGGGCGCCCGGTACACCGTGCCATAGTGTATCTACCGCATCATAGCCCACCCCTAGGGTCAGCGCTACGCACGGCCGCCAACACATATCCTATAAACACCAGAAACTAATTGCAACTCCTGGACAGAGGACGAGAGGGGTCAGTAAGTCGAGCGGGGTCATATTTCAGGGCCCAATGTGTGGTAGTAGCTGTTTCATGGATCACAAACACAGAACTCAGTTCCTGAGGACGGTTTCAATGAGACAACCCACCATGTACTCCTACATGGCCTCTCACCGCTACCTTTACCAAATCGTGTTCACACACTTAGCTTTCAACAGTAGGACATGTTTACACACCTCCGATTCATCCCTGATGAATCGGACCTGACTCAACTCTAAGCAGTAGCAGGCATGACAAACAAGCATGAATGAGTAGGCACATCAGGGCTCAAACAACTCCTACTCATGCTAGTGGGTTTCATCTATTTACTGTGGAAATGACAGGTCATGCAGAGGATAAGGGGTTCAACTACCGCAACAAGTAACAGATGAATCGTTGTTGTCCTAATGCAGTAAAAGAGAGCAGGAGCGAGAGAGGGGGATTGTATCGGAATGAACAAGGGGGTTTTGCTTGCCTGGCACTTCTGAAGATAGTATAGCTCTTCATCGGTGTCATCGGTCTCATCGTCGGAACGAATGTCTACCGAGAGGGAGCAACCACCGACAAACACAAAAAGGGAACCACAATCAATGCAATGCACATACATATGAATGATATGTCATATTAAGGTACTGAATTGACCTAGTGCAACAGTTAGCCATGTTCATTGAAGTGGAATTCAAACCTATAGCAAATTCCAACTCCAAAACTATTTACCATTTATTCCATAATCATGAATTGTCCTATTCAGTGATGTTAACTTGTTCAAACATGCATGAAAATGGTACAGATGGATTCCTTGAATTTTTCTGATAATTTTACATATATAATTTATCTTATTTGGAGTTACGGTTGAATTTCTATGATTTTTCAAAGTTTTGGATATTTTCTGAAATAAATAAATCATTTAAGATTTATTTAAATCCCAGAAAAGGATTACTGCATCATCTTGACGTCATGATGATGTCAGCAAGTCAACAGGGCCGCCCAGAGTCAAACCTGACAGCTGGGACCCACGGGTCTGTGTAACAGGGCTAGTTTGGGTGGATGACATGTGGGACTAGTCAACTGCCAAGTCAGCACGGTCAACTCTAGCGCGTGGGTCCCACTGGGTTATGAACTAAACTAAACAGAGAATTAAATTAAACTAAACAGGCATGAGGCCCACTGTCATTGACCTTGAGGGTTAATTAACGGGGCTGTTAGCTGCTAATGACGGGACACGTCAGTGTCACCGGGATCTCGCCGCCGGCGACCAAAACGACGATAGCGCGGCTCGGAAACGTGCTATGGGCGACGGTTTGGTTTGCTGAGGGTACCAGGGCATAGCCCTTGCGCTCGCGCATCCAGCAGAGCCAGCGGCGGGTCGCGGGGTGGCCGGAGCTCGCCGGAAAGAAGCTCACGGCGGCGGCCGGAGTTCGGCAACAACGGTGTGGGCGGTGCGGGGCACGGGAGGAGGAGCTGGTGGGAGCTGCGTGTTCCTGGGAAGGCACCGAACACGTTGACGCGATCAGGCACGAGCTATGGTGGCTAAAACGACAGCGGCACCATGGATGGCGGCGATGAACTCTCGGCTCCGGCGGAATCGAGCTAGCGGAGAGAAACGGAGAGGGGGCGAGCATAGGGAAGGTGCAGGAGCTCACAAGGGGTCGGAAGAGAAACTCAGCGGGCTCGGGGAAGCTTCTGCGACGGTGAATTGACGGCAGCGATCTCGGTCGGCCGTGGTTGGAGATGATGTTGAGGGCGTTCCTTCGGGGCTCTCCTGGTGGCGTGAGTCGGTGAGGAGGTTTGCGACGAGGTGCAGGAGCTCGGGAGCAACTCGGGGCATCGTCGGGACGGCGGTGGTCGCGGCAAATTGCGTCGGCGACGACGAGCTCCGCTCGGGTGTGCTTGGGAGAGGAAGCAGAGGGTGAGGGAGAGAGCAGAGAGTGAGGGAGAGGAACGAGGGGGTTGCGGGGCATCTTCTGACGCGTCGGGGGCGCCTCGGTGGCAAGCAGGAGGTGGAGCTCGGGCGCACGCGCTCGCCACGCACCTGCTTCTCCTTCTGGCAGAAGGTGGAAGAAGCAGGCAGCGCTGGCTGGGCTGGGCCAGTTGGCTGGGCCAGCCAGCTACGGTGCTGGGCCGCACAGGTAGGTGGGCTGCTCAGGTGAGGCCAGGTAGGTTCCTTTCTCCTCTCTTTGCTTTTTTCTAATTTATGTTCTGTTTTCTATTTTTGCTATTATGTTTTGATTTAGTTCAAGACCAAACCATTTTCAAAATTCATAAAAATAATTGTGTGAACTAAATGGACTTATCCAAATCCACACAACAATTTTCAGAATTATTGAACATATATTTATTATATAATAAATATAGATCCAATTCAAATATTTATTGGATTAAATCAATGGCCCAAAATAATTGCTTCTAAGATTCTAAAAATATTGGTTTGAACTTTGTCCCTTGCCAATATTTCTAGAGATTCACATGAACATTTTCTTGGACTTCTTTGAAAAGATTTTAATGTTGATTATTTTTGAGGTGATTTATGAGGGTTTCAACTAACCTCAACTCAACTATCATAATGATTTAATTCAATGATCAAAATGTCCTGGAAAAATATGCATCATCTCTGGTAGAGGCTTTCACCTTTTCCCATAAATCATGAACATTTTAAAAGGATATTTTGAGGTCATTGAAAATATTTTGGTTGAACCTATTTGAATTGCATTTGGTGCTAGGGTTTACCAATCCCCATTTCAAATTTAATTGAAAAATAAACATGATGCATGGATGCTTGTGCAACTATTTGCAAACAAATTCTAGGGCTGTGACAACTCACCCCCACTAACAAAAATCTCGTCCCGAGATTCAAGTCGTGAGGTAAGAAGACAGAGGGGCACAAGCTATCACATTCTTCACGATCCATTGCACTTCATCAGAACGTTGATTCGTCACCATCTTTGTCTCGACGTCTTGCTTTGGAAACTTCAACCAACACAACAACAAGAGAGAAAAAGGAAAACTCTAGAAGAATCGATCTTCTCGAGGATCGAACAATTCAGGATCAACTCATGGAGTGAGACATATGAACATCTCTGGAGCTGAGAGGCAAAACTTGCATCAGGAGCGATAGAAGAAATAATTTGACGAGGGTTCCAAAGTAGCGAGGGAAATTGCCATGATTCTAAAACAGGGCACCTCGGGGAAGGTGACTCGAGGAACTATTCCCTTAAGTGGCAAAAAGAATTACTTTTGATTCAGAGATCGTTGGAACTCTTCATACCAGCTTAAGGCAATTTACAATTGATCGTTTGAAGGAGTTTGACGAATGACATACTCGGACTAGAATGGATGATGTGGACTACCTTGTTGAAGACAACGCAATGGATGATTTTGCTTATCATCGGAAATGGATGGAACCCATGGTAAGTCCACGTTTGAAGATGATCATGAACAACAGCTACTGAGGTGTAAGCTGGGAACAAAATGCAAATGTTGGGAATGATTCTGGTAACTGGGGAAAAACTCAACAGTCGAGAGTGAGTCCGCTGTTTGAAAAGGTTATAACATAACCGAGGAAACTGGAAGCAAATCCCAGTTAACGCCAATGGTAAAACCTAGTGCTTGTGCGTGCTCTCAAGAACTTGAGCATTTCCATACTCATCAAGGTTCTGCCAATATCCGTGTCAAGGATCCTGGCAACACAACATGCTACCATGATGAATAATGGTGGAAGATGCAGATGCAAAGGAGGATAACACTTTCTCAGATTTCACCTTAGCGAAGCCAAGGAAACAAAATCTGGATGATCGACCGAGAGACATTTAGCACTCCGCTTCTAATGTTCTCTTGATGTATTGGTTACCACGGTCATGCTTTAAGCATCGGCATAGCCACCAAGTAGTGGTCGGACTTCGGAATACAATGGATCCATAAGGAACAACTTCTGGAGTAAATCCTACGAAATCCTCATGGGAAGGTGGCCAACTTTCTTCAATCGAGATACTACAATAATAGGTCTTCCGGCTGGATGTGTTGGCCACGACATCCACTTTACCGTTTATCGAGAGACCAGTATTATAGTTCTTGGGAAGTGCTCCGACCATCATATCTGCCTGAGATTCAGATCTGGTTGGTGACAGGATATTCCAGATTCATCGAGTCTAGAAAGGAAAATGAAGGTTTGCAACACAAATCGATGAGATGACATTGCGAGATTCTCGGGGAATGAACTACGGTAGTAAGCTCCAAAACATGAGCCGGTTCTGCTACAAGCATGTGAACACGTTGTCCTAGACAAGCATGGTCACCTGGTAGTCTTAATATGAAACACTACCGAGTTCAGGGGGAACCATCAACGAGGATATCGAAGTCCTTGCGTAGGTCTAACCCTTAAGGAGAAACTTCTTCTCCTTGAACAAATCAATTAGTGGCTTGGTGTGCTAGGGATACGTATAGAATGTAGATGATCAGTCTATCAGACCATAGAATACTTCGCACATGCATGACTGACTTGGGATGATTCCAGAGGAAGCAAAAACAAACTTTCTCGAATTCACGGCGGCAACTTACATCAGATGCACATGAATTAGGGGAAGTCACATCTTTCAACCGGACATATGCTTCATGATCGGGACATGAGGGCAATGCTTATAAAGTTTCCAACACTAGCTGGATGTTCAACACAATCATGGAGGAGACAAAATGCCGCTGATGGGCTCAACAGCAACTCATCGAAATTTCCATATCACTGGACTTCCACCACTATGTGAACAATGTGATAGTATTGGTCAGACCAAGGATATAATGGTGTATGCTCGAGGGACAACCGCAAGTAAGACAACATTACGAACATCATTGGTTCTGATTTGATTTGACGATAGCCCACACTCAAATCAAGGTTTGGACAATATAATAGATCCAATAGCTGACCACGGGGATCAGTCGATGAATATATCATCTTTCTTCAACACACACACACACACACACACAAGGATATCCCTTAGGGATGAGCTAAGTCGGACAAGTTTTCATCTTCCAACTCTCCAAGTTGTTGTTAAGCTTAACCAACTAGCTCAGGGGTATCCAACACAGATTCTTGGAGAAAAGTGGTTTATCGGAAAACCAACTTGATCACGAACTCAACATAACGGTCAGGTGACAACCTGGTAACACTTCCGAGAAGATATTCGGAAAATCACGAACCACCGGTATGTTACTAAGCTCGAGAACAACCTTGCTTTTCAGGGCAAGATGATATGATCAAAGAGTGAGGGATTGGCACAACCCTAACCCATTGATCGAAGTGTGCACTAGAAATATGGACTAGGTAGCACGTTCAACCTTAGGGTGATGATTCAATAATCAGCATACTAAGGATGAGAATATTGTCCATTAACTACCAAGCAACGGAGTTGCTAGGAGTATTGATTTCACACATCACGGTTCACTTGTCGGCATACCGGTTGCGACAACACGGGACCGAGGAATGAAGAATGATGGTAAGAAGTAACACTGCATCAAGAATTCATGAGAGATGTGCAATTCTCACGACGCTCTTGACATAAAGTGGGTAATACTCCGAGGTAGAACAGAACAAAAGCTGGATTGGCATTTTGATCTGCGGAAAACAACCACTTTGACCCGATCCGAGAAATGGATGAGGTACTGGAGTTTGTTTCTCCTAGCCATTCTAGAATAGAACGGCTCGACGGACCACAAGAATAAAAGGCATCGATGAACACAAATGCACAACTATTCCTGACTATCAATTGATAGACGAAGGTCAGAAAACAACTAAAGAGGGACAACTCAAGGAACATATAATTTTCTGAGCTGTGGAGGCATAGATTAGTATGTCGAGCAAAGCTCAACATATTTCTTCCAGATAACCCATGCAGAAAGGTAGAACTGGCAGAGCCACAATATAGAATGGAGAACTCATCAAGAGCACTCTGGTTGTGATCCTTTTGGTTCAAAAGAACTCCTGCCAAGAATGGTTCATGATAATTGGAAGAAGGATGTACCACGAACCTCGAGGACTATCACAAAGGTTACTAATATCCTAAAGGAACGAGCAAACACTATCAACATGAAGTAAGTAGGGTGAATCTCGGGTTCAAAACCCAGGAATAGAATGCCTACCAACTAAATGGCATCACGGGATGCTTTTGAGAATAATGGCCAGAATCACACACTGGGAACACAAAACATGGCTAGATTACTAGGTGGCACTCTAAGACATCTAGGGTCATAATAATAATTCCAAAATATATGTCGAGGCAAAAGAATACCCCAACTGACAAGTAGTGTGATTAATCTGGCCCAAATGGACATCAAGAACAGGGGAAGGGTTTGCAAATGCATCAGACTATTTAGAAACCTAGGATGACTCGGACAGCATAACGGCTGTAATTGCTCAAAAAGATTTGAGACATCCTGCAAAATGGTGGCATAACCACTCAGAAGCACAATATCAAGGTTCGAGACCAACTATGAACACACAGAAGTAGTAGAAACTGAACTGGGCTTAAATCCAACAATCTTAGGCAACTACGGTTTAGTAACACGTCATCCTGATAGATAGATGAGAAGGCCTAATTCTTAATCCCCATAGAAAAGAAGAGGTTGACTCGGATCAGATGGGCATGAGGTATAAGGAGTAAAAAGAGCCTTACGTTCCCTTCCACAATCAATTCCCTTACATAACTAAAGCATTTCTAGACTCAACTTCGACCAGTTTGGCTTGGTAATCCTACAGGCAGTCAGGCTCTGATACCAACGCTGTCGGGACCCCGATCCTAGGTCACACCGATCTAGCATGTAACACATCATATTACTTTGTGGCCTCACGCACGGTATTTCCACGGGTGCCACCTTACCTGGCCCGGGACCGTTTGCACCTTTTGGCTCACGTATATGATAGTGTCGCTAGCATCCATATGACAAAGAACCCGGGCCAACATGGCTAGTCGTGAACCCAAAGCGGCACTACCCCATGGGGACAGGCATACATGAATCAACCTCGAGCATGTCGGTCAACAGCGTGTGAATCCGGGCTGTAGCACTTGGCTAACAGGACTCCGGTAACCCGGGCTGTAGCAGGCTAGGCAGGACTCCGGATGTCACCGTGTGACACTTCCCCGAAGGGACAGACATAGGAACGAAGTGAATCACATGCCGGCCAGTCAAGTGTCCTGAACAGTAGTGCTGGGCTAGCAGGACTCCGGTGATCCGGGCTGTAGCGGACTACTATCACTCAGAAGCACTAGACTACATTTCCCCATATGATAGGCTGCCAAGGATAAACAACTAGATAGTCGGATCCCACACATACCAAGCATTTCAATCATACACACAATATGCTCGATATGTGTGAATACAACATGGCATCACAACATAACTCTACAACTCAAGTATTAATTCATTAGGCTCCGAAGAGCCAGATATTACAAGCATGGGTCTCATGACCCAACAATCATAGCATACAAATCAAACACATGCGGAAGCTCAACATGTCTGAGTACAGACATCTATAAATGAAAAAGGCTAAGAAGCCTGACTATCTACCAAATCCTGTCGAGGGCACAAGATCGTAGCTGAGGTATCAAGCTAAATGTCGAAGTCCACGCGGAACTACTAGCGAGACTGAAGTCTCTCTGCAAAACATAAATTAAGAAAACGTGAGTACAAAGGTACTCAGCAAGACTTACATCAGAACTAAACTACATATGCATCGGTGCCAACAAGGGGGGTGGTGGAGTTTAACTGCAGCAAGCCAGCTTTGACTCAGTGGCTAACCTGAACTACGATTGCAAGCAACTCTTTTGAGGTGGCGCACACGAGTCCACATATTCACCAATCAATACACCACTATGGATCCGCTCTCGTCTCCCTACGAGAAGGCCATCCATAGCACTCACACTTATCTTGCGAGTTTTAGAGTATCCACTTTCACTTGTCTATGAACTATTATAGGCAACCCAGAAGTCCTTTACCGTGGACACGGCTATTCGAATAGATCATCTATAACCCTGCAGGGGTGTACTTCGTCACACATGTTTCCACCACTTAGCGTCTGCACACGACATGTGCTCGGCAGACTTCAAGCGAAAGCCGACGTGGGTGTAGACCACGACCTGACTAACCACACAAGTCTCTAGTCCAGGTTTATCGCCTATTCGGGTTCCATCCGCGAGGAGATCCGGCCGGAGTTTCGCTCACAGCCCCAAACGATGTGTGCAGGGTTCCCGAGACACCAAACGGGCGCCCGGTACACCGTGCCATAGTGTATCTACCACATCATAGCCCACCCCTAGGGTCAGCGCTACGCACGGCCGCCAACACATATCCTATAAACACCAGAAACTAATTGCAACTCCTGGACAGAGGACGAGAGGGGTCAGTAAGTCGAGCGGGGTCATATTTCAGGGCCCAATGTGTGGTAGTAGCTGTTTCATGGATCACAAACACAGAACTCAGTTCCTGAGGACGGTTTCAATGAGACAACCCACCATGTACTCCTACATGGCCTCTCACCGCTACCTTTACCAAATCGTGTTCACACACTTAGCTCTCAACAGTAGGACATGTTTACACACCTCCGATTCATCCCCGATGAATCGGACCTGACTCAACTCTAAGCAGTAGCAGGCATGACAAACAAGCATGAATGAGTAGGCACATCAGGGCTCAAACAACTCCTACTCATGCTAGTGGGTTTCATCTATTTACTGTGGAAATGACAGGTCATGCAGAGGATAAGGGGTTCAACTACCGCAACAAGTAACAGATGAATCGTTGTTGTCCTAATGCAGTAAAAGAGAGCAGGAGCGAGAGAGGGGGATTGTATCGGAATGAACAAGGGGGTTTTGCTTGCCTGGCACTTCTGAAGATAGTATAGCTCTTCATCGGTGTCATCGGTCTCATCGTCGGAACAAATGTCTACCGAGAGGGAGCAACCACCGACAAACACAAAAAGGGAACCACAATCAATGCAATGCACATACATATGAATGATATGTCATATTAAGGTACTGAATTGACCTAGTGCAACAGTTAGCCATGTTCATTGAAGTGGAATTCAAACCTATAGCAAATTCCAACTCCAAAACTATTTACCATTTATTCCATAATCATGAATTGTCCTATTCAGTGATGTTAACTTGTTCAAACATGCATGAAAATGGTACAGATGGATTCCTTGAATTTTTCTGATAATTTTACATATATAATTTATCTTATTTGGAGTTACGGTTGAATTTCTATGATTTTTCAAAGTTTTGGATATTTTCTGAAATAAATAAATCATTTAAGATTTATTTAAATCCCAGAAAAGGATTACTGCATCATCTTGACGTCATGATGATGTCAGCAAGTCAACAGGGCCGCCCAGAGTCAAACCTGACAGCTGGGACCCATGGGTCTGTGTAACAGGGCTAGTTTGGGTGGATGACATGTGGGACAAGTCAACTGCCAAGTCAGCACGGTCAACTCTAGCGCGTGGGTCCCACTGGGTTATGAACTAAACTAAACAGAGAATTAAATTAAACTAAACAGGCATGAGGCCCACTGTCATTGACCTTGAGGGTTAATTAACGGGGCTGTTAGCTGCTAATGACGGGACACGTCAGTGTCACCGGGATCTCGCCGCCGGCGACCAAAACGACGATAGCGCGGCTCGGAAACGCGCTACGGGCGACGGTTTGGTTTGCTGAGGGTACCAGGGCATAGCCCTTGCGCTCGCGCATCCAGCAGAGCCAGCGGCGGGTCGCGGGGTGGCCGGAGCTCGCCGGAAACAAGCTCACGGCGGCGGCCGGAGTTCGGCAACAATGGTGTGGGCGGTGCGGGGCACGGGAGGAGGAGCTGGTGGGAGCTGCGTGTTCCTGGGAAGGCACCGAACGCGTTGACGCGATCAGGCACGAGCTATGGTGGCTAAAACGACGGCGGCACCATGGATGGCGGCGATGAACTCTCGGCTCCGGCGGAATCGAGCTAGCGGAGAGAAACGGAGAGGGGGCGAGCATAGGGAAGGTGCAGGAGCTCACAAGGGGTCGGAAGAGAAACTCAGCGGGCTCGGGGAAGCTTCTGCGACGGCGAATTGACGGCGGCGATCTCGGTCGGCCGTGGTTGGAGATGATGTTGAGGGCGTTCCTTCGGGGCTCTCCTGGTGGCGTGAGTCGGTGAGGAGGTTTGCGACGAGGTGCAGGAGCTCGGGAGCAACTCGGGGCATCGTCGGGACGGCGGTGGTCGCGGCAAATTGCGTCGGCGACGACGAGCTCCGCTCGGGTGTGCTTGGGAGAGGAAGCAGAGGGTGAGGGAGAGAGCAGAGAGTGAGGGAGAGGAACGAGGGGGCTGCGGGGCATCTTCTGACGCGTCGGGGGCGCCTCGGTGGCAAGCAGGAGGTGGAGCTCGGGCGCACGCGCTCGCCACGCACCTGCTTCTCCTTCGGGCAGAAGGTGGAAGAAGCAGGCAGCGCTGGCTGGGCTGGGCCAGTTGGCTGGGCCGGCCAGCTACGGTGCTGGGCCGCACAGGTAGGTGGGCTGCTCAGGTGAGGCCAGGTAGGTTCCTTTCTCCTCTCTTTGCTTTTTTCTAATTTATGTTCTGTTTTCTATTTTTGCTATTATGTTTTGATTTAGTTCAAGACCAAACCATTTTCAAAATTCATAAAAATAATTGTGTGAACTAAATGGACTTATCCAAATCCACACAACAATTTTCAGAATTATTGAACATATATTTATTATATAATAAATATAGATCCAATTCAAATATTTATTGGATTAAATCAATGGCCCAAAATAATTGCTTCTGAGATTCTAAAAATATTGGTTTGAACTTTGTCCCTTGCCAATATTTCTAGAGATTCACATGAACATTTTCTTGGACTTCTTTGAAAAGATTTTAATGTTGATTATTTTTGAGGTGATTTATGAGGGTTTCAACTAACCTCAACTCAACTATCATAATGATTTAATTCAATGATCAAAATGTCCTGGAAAAATATGCATAATCTCTGGTAGAGGCTTTCACCTTTTCCCATAAATCATGAACATTTTAAAAGGATATTTTGAGGTCATTGAAAATATTTTGGTTGAACCTATTTGAATTGCATTTGGTGCTAGGGTTTACCAATCCCCATTTCAAATTTAATTGAAAAATAAACATGATGCATGGATGCTTGTGCAACTATTTGCAAACAAATTCTAGGGCTGTGACACCTCACCCCCACTAACATGAGAGGAAGAAGAGGATAAAAAAAGAAGAGGAAGAAGAAGAAAAAAGAGGAGAAGACAGAATAGAGGAGTTCTTCTCCTCTATTCTTTCTTCTCCTCTTTTTTTTCTTTTTCTTCCTCTTTTTTTATCAGGAACGAGGGTCGTCGAGGGAGATATATAGATGTAGTGTCGTCGTTGTCGATATATACCCCCTCCCGATAGCTTACTATGATTAGGTAGCTAGTTCTACGTTTGGCACTAATATATCCATCTGTCATGTTTGAATAATAATTGCCATGTTGTAAATATTTGTAGAAACTATGGACACCGCCCTAGACGAAGCAACAAAAGAAGCGTTGTTGAGGGAGATAATCGCACAAGGAAGTGATGCCGTCTCGTACTATCTCAACGATATCGATGGTCTGGAAGGAGAGGGTGAACAAGCTGGCTACGGTGACCTAATGCCGGTGCAAGAAGAAGAACATGAGGACGGCGCCGGTGACCCAATGCCGGTGCAAGAAGGAGACCGTGATGACGGCTCCGGTGACCGAACCGAGTCTGGCCAGGTATATATATTAGTTAAGCCTATGCTGACTAGCTGATTGATGCATTTATTGTTTTGCTATGTACACATATTAATTAAGTCTTTGTTCTTTTTTCTAGCCCTCCGGATCGAGCACAACTTCGGTAAAGAGACGAGGCCCGAAGGAAAAGTTGAGCTCGGATGAAAAGCTTGAGATCACAGCAATCGCGCCCGACGGCCAACCTATTGAACCCCTCCGGACAAAGAGTGCATTTGTTGCTCAGTGCGGGGTTCTGGTTAGGGACAAGATCCCGATAAGCATCCAGCAATGGTTTAAGCCGGCTACAGAAGACCCTGAGGTGTCTTATGTCAATGATATGCAGAAAAATGATCTTTGGACTGAGCTGAAGTCAAATTTCACCCTACCGCCAGAGGATAATCCAGAGAACCCAATTAAAGAGAAATTAATCAAGTCTTTTGCTCTGAAGAGGATGGTAGATCTATTCAGGAGGTGGAAGAAAGAGCTGAATAGGTTTGTCGATAAAAAAGAGACACCAGAATTCAAGGGCAAATATGAGAAGATCAGAGATCACTAGCCCGCATTTGTGGCCTACAAGACATCGGAAAAGAGTAAGAAGATGTCGGCGACAAACAAGCAAAATGCCGCGAAGAAGAAGCTTCACCATCGCACGGGGTCAGGTGGCTACCTTGTAGCCCGGCCTAAGTGGTCCAAGGTTGAGAATGATCTGGTTCATAAAGGGATCGAACCAGAGACAAATAACTGGCCAGACCGTTGCCGGACTTGGTTCTTCGGGGCTGGCGGAACCTTGGACCCTGAAAAAGGGAAATGCATTTGGACGAACGAACAAATGGACATACCAGTCAGTAAGCTTAAGCACTATATCGACGCAACGCAGGAAGGGACGTTCTTTCCAGACAGAGAGCACGACGAGCTCACAATGGCCCTCGGGAATCCTGAGCACCCTGGACGGACACGAGGCACGCCAGGCTCCGTTCCGTGGAAGGTTGGGTTTCCGGACACAGGCGGTTACAAATCCCATGAGAGGAGGAAAAAAGTGCAGCAGACCGAACTGCAGGCACTGCACGCAAGGGTACAAGCGATAGAGGAACGAGAAGCAAATCGCAGCAAACGTACTGCCAAAGCCTCCCCCGAAGCTACCCCGCCATCTCAGCGCAGAAGCAGCGTGGCTTCCACCGAGCTGCTTCAGCTGCAGCATGCCTTGACGGCTCCTGCCAGCTATCCTGTGGATGCTATAACGGAGTCTCAAAATTGCCACCTTATGACGCAATGGATGAATTTGAAGGTCAAGGCGGCTGTTGGCTCTGTTTATCCTACTGAACCCGGTGCAACTTTTCACTGCCGGCCGATTCCAGAAGGATATGCTAGGGTGATGGTGGATGAGATAACGGAGGGATTTGAGGACCTCCAGCTTGACCACCCTACCGGTGAAGGGGAGACTCGGCTGGGGTCTGCTCTGAAGACTCCATGCCTATGGCGGAAGGACCTCATCAACCTTCCGAACTGGACGCCTCCGCCTCCTCCTCCTCCTCCGGCGAGTCAGGGCACTCCGCCTCCTCCACCGCCTCCTCCTCCGGCGAGTGATGATCAGGGCCCTCGGCCGGCTCCTTCTCCGGCGCGTGGCGGCACTCCGCCTCCGTCTCCGCCTACACCGATGCGCCTGAGCAGCCAACCTCCTCCTTCTCCGCCTCGTCAGCAAGGGCAGAAGAGACCTGCCGCCGCTCCAGCTGCTCCGGCGGGTCGTAGTCCTTCTCCTCCGCCTCTTAAGCAAGTAAAGAAGACAACCACTTCGTCTGCTCGGTCGGTGTCTAGCAGTACAACCAGAGGCGGGAGGACATACAGATTCGGTCCTTCTCTGAAGACTCCAGAGAAGTTACCATACGAGAGGACCCAGGAGGAGAACGCCGAGATCGCGCGAGAAGAAGTGAGGAAATTCTTTGAAGGGGTGAAAGCAAAGAAACATCCACCTCCGAAGGAGAAGGTAGATCGGGTGAAAGTGAAGCGCACTCTGGCTGCCCTGACAAAACCACCAAAGTCTGATCCGCCGAAAGGAAACTATGACCGCATTATTGGAAAGGAATTTGCCGAAGCGGAGCGGTCGGGAAGTACTGTCAGTGATGAAAGGCTGAAAAAATGACGAGCTGGGAAACAAATTGCCCAGCTCGGCAAACAAGCGAAGCAATCATGCCCCCCGCTCAAGGTGCCTAGCCACAACGTCGCTAATGATCCGAGGATGGTGCCCGGTTATAATAATCTTGCAGATTACCTGCCCAACAAAGTACATTATGAACCCATGGACATGCAGATGCAAAGATACGAGTATGGGAAGCCTCTCGTCAAAGATGAAAGATCTCTATCAATGATGATGCGAAGATTGCATGATTGGTACTTGAAAATCTGCAGAGACTCTGGGGGGAGGAGTACTTTGTATGTGAGAGTTAAAAAGGACATGACCTCGTTGGAATTGATCTGTTGCCTGTTCCATTTGAGGAGTTCTATCAGTTTTTCAATCAATTGACCCTCGATAAAACAACGGTCGCCTGCTACTGTCTGTAAGTAGTACTACTTCTGTCATTAAGTTTCCCTATAATGCTTAGCTCTTTCATTGCATGTATTTATAATCATCCTCACTATATTATGCAGATTGAAGATTGTCGAATTGAAGAAAAGACAAGTCGGTGATATTGGGTTCATTAACACATATCTCATAGATGCAACTCAGGTGAAATTTCATGCCGCAGAAACCGAGGCCAGCATGCTACAATCGTTGATAATAAATCAAAACAAAGAGATAATACTCTTTCCTTACAACTTCAAGTGAGTGTTACTGTCTTGTGCATATTCGGTTTCCCTTATATATTAGTTAAGGTTATAGTAATGTAATTGATGAGTTATGCATGCGTGTGCAGTTACCACTATATTCTCCTACATATTAAGCTTGAGCAGGGACTAGTAACCGTCTTAGAATCAAGACGAAAAGATCCCAAGGACTATGCAGACATGACTCAAATACTCGAGAAGTAAGTTAAATCGATCATTATCCACCATATCAGCAACTTTGTTCATTTCCTGATATATCAAGTAATTGTTTTCTTTGTCCGGCAGGGTTTGGAGAAAATTCACCAGAAAAGCTCCGGGACTGCCGAAGGAGCTGCAATTTAGACACCCGAAAGTAAGTAGTAGCTATAGTAGCATTTTAAGCGCATCTACTAGTCATTCAAGCGCTAGTTTCATCAATACCATTTGGCATTCTTGCTTATCAGTTTGATTAACCTCTATTTCTTGTAAAGTGGTTGTGGCAGGAACAAGGGAATGATTTCTGTGGATACTATGTTTGCGAGTCCATCCGCCACACGACCTGTGAGCGGGGCTACACTGAGGAACAATATGAAGTACGTAAATAACAACATTCACAATTTTATTTTATTACCATCATTTGTGTTGAGTTTCATTCATTCATATATATATATATGTATTGACCCCCTTCTTTAAATTAGATGTTTCGGAAGCGGGATGAACTCTTAGCACCAGCTCGCATGCGAGGAATTCAAGAGGAATTGGCGGCATTCTTTCTTGACCACGTGATCCCTGAAGACGGAGAATTCTATGTTAAACCTGAGTCCGTATGATTATATTTGTAAGAGATAATTACTGTATATATGTAGCCGGTAGTGTCAGATAGATATACGAGAACTTGTTGTTCGACCAATCTCTCGGAGTAGGAGAGGTGGTCGATATCACTTCTCTTAGTATGCATATATGTTCATGACGATCTTCTTTTTCCTTCGTTTGCTTACTAGCTAGCCAGCGTGTCTAGTCCTCTCTATACGTATGTATAGTACATAGCGTCGACCAAGCACGAACATAAGAGAGGACACTTCTCTATATTAATTATAGCTAGCTAACACAATATATGAAACACCTAAATTAACCCCCCAAAACCCCCAACCCTCCCCCCTTTCAAAAAAAAACTAAAACCCCAGCCACAGAAATGCTGACGCGTGGATGCCTATTGGTCCCGGTTGGTGCCACCAACCGGGACCAAAGGGTTTCCTGCCTGGGCTCTACGCACTGCCCACGTGGAGGGGCTTTAGTCCCAGTTCTGGATTGAACCGAGACTAAAGGGGGGATGTATTAGTACCGACACTTTAGTCCCGGTTCAGGAACCGGGACTAAAGGCCCTTACGAACCGGGACTGTAGGCCCTTTTTCTACCAGTGGGTAGGCGTGAGCTTGTCGCAGGTCTCCGTCAGGACGGTTATGTCTGGTATGGAATAGTAAGGTATAATGAGTGTTGATTTTATTGGTTGAAATATATTTGTTATACATGTCATGCAGGAAATTTATAGACCTCCTGAGTCGACCGCAGATCGAGTCTTGTTCCAGTAACCCCCATACTTGTTTCGTGCTGCCACTAGTCCCTGCCGTAGGTAGGGTATGGTTCAGTAAGTTGTTAACCCTTGTCTTGGCACACACCGTACAGAGAGGCCATGGTGAAAGATACCAGTTGTAGCCAGTAGGCATGCCACCTGGTCCGGGGGCATGGGTGTTTCCGGTTGGGACCGAGAGGGTGGGCACCCCTTAGAGCGCGCGATAAAAATTTGATCCCATGGTACGCGAGGTTGTAGCCTCCCCACTTAGAGTTTTGCTTAACAGGTGTCATGGGTGATTCCAGACACGAGTAAAGTTAAGATGGTGTGTGCAAGTCAGGCGTGTTTTCAACTAAAAGACCTTAGACGGAATTAGTTCCGATGAACTAAAGAAATCCATTACTCGTGGGTAAAGAGTACACCCTCTGAGAGAGATTAAACCATTTCGAATAGCCGTGTCCATGGTTAAGGATTACAGTCTGGGATGGGTCAAGTGTCGGTCTTAGTGTCGGTCTTCGGAGGAGAAACTACCGAATATTGATTATGACTTGTGATATATGATGGTTATGGTTATTCTCATTGTGGACTAACCGTTTGCATTGTTTGAAATAAGGAATATCCCTGGGACGGTACCACCTCCTGGATATTCACTATGATTATGTTTTCATATAAGCCCCTTATGTGGTGTCGCTCAGACACCCGACTGTGGCATGCTTGTTATTTAATTACCTTATAAGCCCTTTATGTGGTGTCGCTAAGATGCCCGATTGAGGCATGCTCACTTTTACTATCCTTTCGAGACGTCGCTTCAGACATCCGATCGGTGCATTTTATTACTATTCTGTCATTACATATTCCTTTTGCATATAAATAACCTTCTTGCATGCATCAAGATTTTTATTTTCATGACTGATGAGGTGATCATAGAATATTTCAAAGCATGATTATCAGTTGCTATATTATACCTGTGTTCTTAATGTTTGCGAGTACATTCAAAGTACTCACTGGCTTGTCCCTAGCTATTGTCTTGGCCAGATTGCTTGCTTGGAGAGGAGCGTTGTGATGACAGCCCCGGAAACTAAGCAACGGTAATAGTAGCCTCGCGAAGATAGGAGTTGACCTGGTCAGCTGTTCCTGTGGGAAATGGAGTCCCATAGACACTGATGACTCACAAACCGCTTCCGCCATCAACCACAAGAAACCATTTGTTGTACTCATAGGCCAGAATGGTCTTGTACTACATATTTTTTATTTTGCTTGGAATTTTTGTATCAAGTTGGTGCCTCATCAGCTAATAGTAATCCTGGGGCTGGTGAGCACAACAGCCATTTTCTGGAAATTAATACCCGGAAAACCGGTCGCGACAACAGCCCGCCGACTTGGAGGCCCCCGAGCCCAAGGGAGCTGCGCCCGCCAAGAAGAAGCAGTTGTTCACCCAAGACAAGGCAGAAACCAAGCAGATACCCGTCGATGAGGATGGGTCCACCAACGCCACTTTCACCATGGGCGCCCACCTCAGGCCCGAGCAGGAGGAGGCCCTGGTCGGGTTCCTGCGTGCAAACAAGAAGGTATTCGCTTGGGAGCCAGACCAGTTGGCAGGGATCCCCAGGAGTGTAATTGAGCATCACCTCAATGTGTGCCCCAACGTGCGCCCTGTGAAGCAGAGGGCCAGGCGGCAGTCCACAGAAAAGCATGCCTTCATCGTCCAAGAGACCCGCAAATTAGAGGCTGCTGGGGTCATTCGCGAGGTCCGATACCCAGATTGGTTGGCCAACCCCATCGTTGTGCCGAATAAGGGAGGGAAGGAGCGCATGTGTGTCGACTTCACCAACCTCAACAAAGCATGCCCGCAAGATCCGTTCCCGCTCCCCCGCATCGACCAGATCGTCGATTCCACTTCGGAATGCGACCTGTTATGCTTCCTGGATGCCTTCTCTAGGTATCACCAGATCAAGATGGCGGTAGAAGACGTCGAGAAGACAGCCTTCCTAACCCCGTGTGGGGTGTACTGCTACACATGCATGCCATTCGAGGTGTGTAACGTAGGGGCGACCTTTCAGCGGCTGATGTACATAACCCTGGGCCCGCAGCTCGGGAAGAATGTCAAAGCTTACGTCGATGACATCGTGGTAAAATCTCGGGAGGCCAGGACCTTGATACAAGACCTGGACGAAACCTTCGCGAGCCTCAACGCAGTAAACCTACGGCTCAAACCAGAGAAGTGTGTGTTCGGAGTCCCCTCAGGCAAGCTCTTGGGTTTCCTCGTGTCCAACCGAGGCATCGAGGCTAACCCGGAGAAGGCTAAGCCAGTGGAAGACATGAGCCCGCCAAAGACCCTCAGAGAAATGCAGAAGCTCACGGGGCGCGTGACCATGCTAGGGCGCTTCATCTCCAAGTTGGGGGAGCGAGCGCTACCTTTCTTCCAGCTAATGAAGAAAAAGGAGCCCTTCGAGTGGACTGAAGAGGCCGACAAGGCATTCCAGGATCTCAAGAGATACCTGACCAGTCCACCGGTCATGGTGGCTCCGCGCCCTCAAGAGCCCCTGGTGCTTTACCTCGCCGCCACTCCCTACTCTGGCAGCGCGGCGTAGGTGGCAGTCAGAGAGGAGCGTCGAATCAAAACTGCAGCAGTGGCCGGGACGAGGCGGAACAGGAACGGGGGAGGCCCACAGAGACCGCTACAGCGGCTGAGGAGGATCAATCGTCGTAGAAGGGCGCATCGGAAGCGGAAGAGGCCCCACTCCCAGATGGCCAGTCTCAGGAGTCTTCATTGCCTCAGGAGGTGCCAAGGTCTCCGAAGGGAGCCACTGGCACTGACGCACTCCACCTCATTGAGCACCCAGTGTACTTCGTCAGCACGGTGTTAAGGGATGCAAGGGCATGGTACCCCATGCATCAGAAACTCCTCCTCACGCTACTAGTGGCCTCGCGCAAGCTACGACACTATTTTCAGGGTCACCCCATCAAGGTCGTCTCATCATACCCCCTGGAGAGAGTGCTTAGGAGCCTCAATTCAGCCGGGAGGGTCGCTGAGTGGAACATAGAGCTGCAAGCGTTTCAGCTCGAATTCAGCATGACCAGAGTCATCAAGGGAGCAGCGTTGGCGGATTTTGTGGCAGAATGGACGGAGGCGCCAGGCCTCAAGGCCGATGAGGATCGGTCCCTGTCCCCGAGAAGCGAGGCGCCAGAAGGCTGGGTCATGTACTTCGATGGAGCGTTCTCCAGGCACGGCGCTGGGGCTGGGGCGGTGCTTATATCACCCACTCAGGACAAGCTCTATTATGCCGTGCAGCTCTGTTTCCAGCAAGGTGAAAAGGTGTCCAACAACATAGCGTCTAATAGCGGGCTTGAAAGCCGCACCTGCCCTGGGGGTGAAACGCCTCACCATCAAGGGCGATTCGTAGCTCCTTGTCAACTTCTCCAACAAGGTGTACGAGCCGAAGGATGAGCACATGGAACCCTACCTTGCGGAGGTCCGCAGGATGGAGAAGCAGTTCTGGGGGTTGGAGTTGCAGCATGTGCCCCGTGGCACCAATCAGGAAGCCGATGACATCGCCAAACGCGCGTCCAGGCGGTTACCTCAGGAGCCTGGCGTTTTCGAGGAGCGGCACTTCAAGCCCTTAGCCCTGCCGTCATTATCAAACACGACTCACCCTCAGGAGGAGCTCCCCCAGCCGCCTGCCTCAGGAGGTCCGGCCTGTGGCCCGGCCTCGGGAGCACGCCTGCTCCTGACGATAGAACCTCAGGAGGGATGTTGGATCACAGAGCTCCGGAGCTACTTAACGCAAGGGACCCTGCCAGAGAAGGAGGAGGAGGCAGAGCGAGTGGCACGCCAGGCCACGGCATACTGCATCAAAGATGGAGAGGTCTACAGGAAGCGGCCAAACGATGTATCCCTGCGCTGCATCTCCAGGGAGCAAGGGAAAGAACTGCTGGAAGATTTACATGGCGGAGACTACGGACATCATTCATCATCACGGACCCTCGTCGGCAAGGCGTTCCGCAGTGGGTTTTATTGTCCCACCGCGCTCAATGACGCTGTGGAACTAGTGAACGCTTGTGAAGCCTGCCAGTTCCACGCCAAGCAGATCCATCAGCCTGCAGGAGGCTTGCAGACTATCCCCCTTTCGTGGCCATTCGCAGTCTGGGGGCTGGACATCTTGGGCCCGTTTCCTCAGGCGCCAGGAGGCTACCGCTACCTTTACGTTGCCGTGGACAAGTTCACCAAGTGGGCTGAAGTAGAGGCTGTTCGCACCATTCCCACGGGTTCCATGGTCAAGTTCATCAAGGGCATCGTGAGTCGGTTTGGGGTGCCGAATCGCATCATCACGGACAACGGTTCGCAGTTCACTAGTAACCTGTTCAAAACATACTGTGCTAACCTTGGAACGCAGATATGCTACGCTTCAGTGGCGCACCCCCGAAGCAACGGCCAGGCTGAGCGGGCAAACACAGAGGTCCTGAGGGGCCTCAAGACCAGGACGTTCAAGAAGAAGCTGGAGGCCTACGACAGAGGTTGGTACGAGGAGCTTCAGTCCGTGTTGTGGTCCATCCGCACCACCGCGACCAAGTCGACTGGAGAGGCCCCGTTCTTCCTGGTCTACAGAGCGGAAGCGGTCCTCCCTCACGAGGTGAGACATTGCTCCGTGCGGGTCCTGGCATTTGATGAGGCGCAGCAGGACACCATGCGGGGGATGGACCTCGTGCTGGGGGAGGAACGTCGCCGAGAAGCTGCACTGCGAGCGGCGAGGTACCAACAAGCGCTGCGGCGATATCACTTCTGCAACATCCGCCCCAGGACTCTTGAGGTAGGAGACCTCGTGCTCAGGCGGGTTCTCTCCAGGGAGGGACTGCACAAGCTCTCTCCCATGTGGGAGGGCCCGTTCAAGGTTGTTCATGTTTCCAGGCCCGGCTCCGCATGCTTGGAGACTCAGGAGGGAGTGCCGGGCCAGAATGCATGGAGCATCCAGCACCTTCGGAGGTTCTACCCCTAAAAAGGCGCAGAGCCTGTGAAGCAAGGCGAGTGCCTATGAAGCTATCGCGTTTTGGAAAAGGCCCGGAGCCTGTGAAGCTATCGCTTTTTGGAAAAGGCCCAGAGCCTGTGAAGCAAGGCGAGTGCCTGTGAAGCTATCACGTTTTGGAAAAGGCCCGGAGCCTGTGAAGCAAGGTGAGTGCCTCTGAAGCTATCGCGTTTTGGAAAAGGCCTGGAGCCTGCGAAGCAAGGCGAGTGCCTGTGAAGCTATCGCGTTTTGGAAAAGGCCCGGAGCCTATGAAGCAAGGCGAGTGCCTGTGAAGCTATCACGTTTTGGAAAAGGCCCGGAGCCTGTGAAGAAAGGCGAGTGCCTATGAAGCTATCGCGTTTTGGAAAAGGCCCGGAGCCTGTGAAGAAGGCCAACGCATGTGAAGCTCGCCACCCGTGACACTCTCACGTAATAATGAGTTGGGGCTGTACACACCCCGAAGTCTCAGGAGCGCCGGCCTCAGGCCCTGGGGCTCCCTCCCACGCCCAATGGCAGCACTTAGCTCCGCACTGGTGAGAAGACGTCGAAGACTAGACTAGGTGTCGGACGCGGCTTTTCATTTGCTTTCCGCAGTTGGCTTGTTCCTTCTCATTTGAAGTTTTATTGAAGTTGTTACCGTCTTTGGCTTGTGGTTCTTTGGCTTTTCGTTCTCGTGCCTCGATTTCTCTTGTGCAAGGCCTCGCGAGGGAGGCAGCCGAGCGCCCTCGTGAATGTTCCTATCCTAGTCATTCAAAGGGTTCGCGACCTGGGCCCCTTGCAGGAGCACCCCTCCAGTCCGTGCCCCTCGGGCACCGTGACACAAACGCAGGGCCTGGGTCGATCGCCCCCACGGTTGGGGCCGGGAACCATCCACGCGCGGGCACGCAGCCAGAAGGTACGATAAAGAAAGCAAAATGATGATTAACAACAATAACCCATACACGAACCCGCGGGGCCCCACACTACTGTCCTTTTTATGTAGGAGAAAGGAAAAGAAAGAACAAATCTGGTGCAGCTCGCCTCACACCAGCCCGCAAGCAAACCTGAGCTGCCTCTGGAGCTCAGGCGGACTCCCTCTCGCGCTTCACCTGGGCGCGACGGTGGGCGGACACGCTGCCACCTCCCAAGCAGATGCGGCGGCGTGGGGACTGACCACGGCCACCGCTAGAAGAGTCGCCGCCTGAAGAAGAGCCAGAGAAGCTTGAAGAACCCTGAGTGCCGCCTGCCGCACGAGCGCTGCCCTCTCCGTCATCACCGGATCCGGGTCCCCAGCCGCGGTCGTCGCCCTCGGGGCAACACCCTTCGCGGCGACCATCTTCCCCAAACACCCTCACATAGAGGGTGGCATCACCGTCGAACTTGAAGTGTAGGGTGCACCGACGGCCCAGGCCGCACGCGCGGGCAAACAACTGCCAACCGCGGGCCAAGGCCAGGCTCCCGGCTGCGGAGACCTCCAGTGAAACCCATGAGGCCCGGCTGCAGCAGCCATCGGCCTGAAGCCAGAGGCCACCCAGGGCGCCGGCCGGGAGCTCGCCAAGGTGGAAGCGAGGAAGAGGAAGCCAGGTGCTAGTCGGCTCCACCAACCACACGATGAACTCCGGCAGCACCTCGGCAGCGCGGAAGCGCGGCATGGGGGGACGCGCAGCCGGAGCGCACCCCCTGGTCACAGTAATCCGCTCGTCACCATGCTGGAAAGCATCTCCGCGACCGCGGGGAGCTGTCGTGATGGCCACAGGATGTTTGCGGGGGCGCCCTCGGCCGCGCTTGGGCGGAGGAGAGGCATGCTCAACCTGGTAGGCCTTCCCCTTCTCCACGGCCGAGAACCTCCTCGACGGGGCCATGGAGAAGGAGAAGCAAGGGGAGATGAACTGGAAGGGCGCGTGTCGATCAGTACTTATAGTTGGCGAGGGCCAACCGACGGCCCCCACGACCGCAGGTAATCATGACCCGCTTTGCATGCAAAGACTTGTCCAATCCGTGCAGTTGCCGAGGCGCCATGGGGAAGTGGAGACGCCCACGTCCAATCAACCGCCACGCGGCGCCTAAGGCCGCAGGCTGTTAGGGCCCGCGGCGCTTCGCTCTTGCCCTTTAGCCTCCTAGCACGGCCAAATCCGGGCGCACCTTGGGCCCCGGGGCTACTGTCGGTGTTCTGGGAACGGGGGTCCCCAGACTTGCCTGCCTGTGGCCTGCGGCGTGGCTCAAAGGGGGGCCCAACATGGCCCATCTTCACCAACACAAACCCAAGACCCTCGCGAGGGGCCGAGCCTCATGGGGCGGATGACGCGGAGTTTCCTCAGGCACGGCCTCGTCAGGCTGGCTCGCGAGGAGGCGGAGAAATCAAGGCGGGGTACCTCCCTCACGAGGTGCCCGTGATGTGAGCCATGATGACTCAGGGCGCTAGGCGGGTGCCAGCCCGCGCAGCGTCCTCCTTCCCTCTTTGGTGCAAATGGGGCAAGCACAGCCGTGGAGTACCGAGGCGTCAGGCAAAGGTTGCCATTTCAGTGCAACGAGACCAAGACCAGGAGGACTACGAGACAGAGGTCACCGTGGAGCCCAAGACGGCTTCATCACCAGAGCTTTGCGCAGGCGAAGACTACTTTTGTCAGGGTAGCTGATACTTGCTGTCCCCCTTCAAATTAGCCCGCAATTGTTGGCTCCCTTCCCGCTCGATATTTGGGAAGAGGACCAGGGCCTCTATAAATAGGACCAGCCACCCACATAGCACGAGGTCGGTGGGTGGAAAATAGAGAGAGAGGGAGAGAGAGAGAAAGTAGCTGAACTCCTTTGAGCAGTTCATCGCCCCAGCCAAGAACAGGCCCTCGCGAGGCCTTTCTTCGTTGTATTGTTCGCCATCATCAGCCCAAGAGGTAATCCACACACCACACACTGGAGTAGGGTATTACACCACAACGGTGGCCCGAACCAGTATAAACCCTATGTATCTTGCGTTGTTCTTTCCGTAGTTTAGATCCTAACATGGCGGAGGGGTGCAGGTAGGTAGGAGGCGGAATCTCCGTGCGCACCCCAGTGTTCGAACCTCAAGGGTCTGCCGGAACCCGAAATCCGACATTTGGCGCGCCAGGTAGGGGGTGCACCGGAATTCGTCTACCACCACCCCGTTCTCCTCCGACCATCACGCCCATGTCTGATGCTCGTCGGGCTCGCGTGGAGCGCCGGGCCGCGCCCGCTTCCCGCGCCGCCCAGATGGCCCCTGTCGGCGGGCATCCTCGCGGTTCCCCATCACCTGCCGGTAGGGATGGCAATTTTATCCATGGATCTGGATACCCATGGATACCCGGCCCAGTTGGGCAAGGGTATGGAGCACATTTTCGCCCATGGGTCCATGGATATGGATACCCACGAACAGCCGGGTTGGGCATGGTTATAGATTGTGCTCCATGGATATCCAATGGATACCCGTATGACATGTGGGGCCATATGCAAGTGATAGTAGAAAGAGCGAACCAATGGGAAATGGCAGGAAATATGCAACTTGTTCCATGAGCTATATGCTGGAGAATCAACCTCTAGTATGTCACACTTAAGGACTCATCATATTACTTGTTTCCTACTTATGCATGTAGCTTATGTTGTCATTTGTGAGTGAATGATGATGAGTTAATTTGCTCTTTGGGAAGGCCTCATGCTGACTTTTCTATGCCCATGGATCTCCATGGGTATGTGGGTATCCAGTGGGTTTGGACATGGGCACATGTTTTGCCCATGGATAATTTGGTGGATGGGCAGAGGGTAGGAAGATGGGTCATGGGTTGGATTTGGACCAGCTCCACCCGCCCCAAACCCGACCCATTGCCATCCCTACCTGTCGTCAGCGCCGCCACCGGCCCGGCGGAGGGCGGGAAGCAAGCACCGTCCCAGCATCTGCCCGTGCGGCAAGACGGCCGCACCGCAACTCCCACGCTCACCCCAGCTGGCTCTTCGCCCCGTGCGCTCCGCGCGCCCATGGAGCCCCGCAACCTCTCCCCCGTTTATCGCGCTGCGTCAACACCCCCGGTCGTTGCGGCCCTCTTGGGCGGCTCGCAGGCGCCACCCACAAGTCACCACGTCAAGCTGTTCATCCGCCAGACAGCGCCGCTTCCACGCGGCAGGGGGCTCCCCTGGATCGGACGGCGCCCGAGACCAGCCTGACCTTCAGCTCGGAGGACCACCCCTCCAACTCGGCCTGCTCGGTTGCGCTCCCCATGCTGTGCACCCCCACCATCTGCCAGGTGGCCGTCACCAGAACCCTCATTGATGGCGGCGCGGGCCTCATCATGCTCTCGGTCGAGGCCTTCAATCTCCTTTGCATACCCCAGGAATGGCTGCGACCCAGCCGGCCCTTCTCAGGCGTTGGGGGCAGATCATCCAGCTCGTTGGGACAGATCCGGCTCCCAGTAACCTTCGGCACCTACGACAACTTCCGCACGGAGCTGGTCGACTTCGACATCGCCCCCATCGGCCTCCCCTACAACGCCATCCTCGGCTACCCAGCGCTAGCCCAGTTCACGGTGGCGACACCCCCGGTGTACAACCTCATGAAGATGCCTGGAAGCAGCGGTGTCCTCACCGTGCACGGGGACACCGGGGACGCTCTGCGGGTGCTCAAGCTCGTCTTCAAGACAGCGGCGTCCGCACAGCTGTGACACCCCAAATTTTTGACCTTGTTTTATTAATTAAAATTTTGCCAGGAAATTAAAACTTTTATTTTCTGGACTCCCTTTTGAGTTTAAACCATTTTGCTCCCTTGTTATAATGGAGTTTTTCCCCAAAAAGAAAACCTTTCAAATATGTTACTAGACTTGTTTAACCTCTCAAGAAAAACTCTTCTTTTATTAGTAGAACTAATTACATAATTAATTTTCTTGATCTTTAATTTCTTGAAAAATGGTTTTTTTCATGGTTTTATGGCCATTTTTGAACTACAACCATTTGATAAACTCTTTCATAATTCCAACCAAAACTTGGAGATGTCATGTGATGGTTTTGAGTCACTGTTATGCAAAAATATCTTTTATTCATGAAATATTTTGAGCTCTACACCCAATTTTATTCTCTGGTCCAGTGGGCAATTTTGCACTACAACCCTTTTAAATATCTCTTTCTAGCCTCCACCAAAATTATGGGATGTTGGTAGTAGCATATGATTCAACTTGATGCAAAAACCCAGTGATGTTATTTGAAAAATATGAGTGAATCAACCTCTTTTCTATTCTGGTCCAACTTGATGGTTTGCACAGCAACCATATTTTTGCTTGCTCTTTGGCCCTTGATTCCTTTTCCTACTTATAGTCCTCCCTGCTAAACCCCTAAGTCCAGGAGCATGCACCCATTGGATCATTTTTGGTTCATGAAATGATGTCATTTGTCTCCTGTCCAGAATTGGAGTTTTGCAAAACTTGCACTAACAAGTTTCTATTTTTGGCCAACTAACCTCACCAACCTCTCTTTCACCTAATGAGACCACCATATGGAGTTTTTGACCACCCCAAGAACTGCGTAGATGCTTCTGGCATTTTGTCAAACACCTTGTGGGCATGAACAGATTTGGCACGATTGTAAGTTTGTGTTATGAACTTGATCCTCTGACCCAACAAGCATGTCCACTAGCATCCCAGGTACCCCTAGACTAGACCTGCTAATCCCCAGCTCCAACCAAGCTCCCTAGCATGCATTAGCATTTCGTCGAGCACGTTCCGTGCATGCTCTGGGCGCGAGCAGATCACGCGTTTTGCACATGTCGCGCCCCGGGTTTGGCCCACACTACAGAGCCGCGCCACGCACTCTCCCTCTCATAGGAACATGCCAAGCAGCCCCTCGCCACGTCTCCGGCAAGCCAGGAGCTAGCCGCCACGGCCGCCCGACAGCCCTGCTCAGGTCGGCGCCGCCCAAACCTCTCCTGCTCGCCAGCTCGCCCCTGGAGCAGTGCCCGCTCGTCCGCTAGCTCCTGCTGCCATCCCCAACCCCGCCACGTTGCCCTGCAAGCTACAGAACGTCTTTCGCCGGCAGCCTTATCCACCGCCGCGGAACCGACCTCGTCGCGCTATAAAAGGAGGCCCCCGAGCTCATTCGAGCACTCAAGTGACCTCAGGCCACCCCCATGGCACCCCCACAGCCAGCAATCGTCGGGGGAAACCGTCTTCCCCAACTCCGGCCAGTTCGGCCGCCGCCACGTCCCAGCTCCGTTCACCACAACCAGGGCCTCTCCCTCTCCACTCTCTTCACCAGAAGCTCTCTCTTCCTCCCGTGAACCCACCCGCCTGCTTGATTTTGATCAGGAACCACCGTAGCCCCAAACCCACTTTGCTCCCGACGCCATCTCCGCCGCGAAGCTCGTCGCTGGTGACTCCGTCCACGTCGGCGACCATGGCGAGTTCCCCCGAGTTCGTCTCGACCTCCTGAGCACACCCATGCGCTCAGATCACCGAGGGACGCCTCCGTTTGCCGGCAAGCCTCGCCGGAGCTCCGCCTCTGTTCGGTCGAGGGAGACGACGCGCGCGTGGACTGGTCAAACCTGACCGGTGGACCAGGCGGGCCCACTGTCAGTGACCCAGCACCGGTCCACGCAGTCGTAAGTGGAAACGTATTTCCAAAATACGTGTTCGACGTGTACATCTCGAAACGTTTTCTTTTCTTTTTCTGTTTTATTTAAAAACCAGAAATTTGACTAAGCTTTGACTGGCTATATCTTTTTACATAAAACTCCAAATAAGTTGATTCTTTTTCCTACCCCTCTCAAATTCTGTCTAGTTTATTTTAAGATTTATTTGAAAAAAATTTCAAACCACTTTTTTGTGCTGTTTTGAAATTGTGTGTTAATTCAAATTTATTGAAAATAGGATTTTGGAGAGAGGAAGAAAACTTTCAAAAGTTTTGGAGTGCACCCTGCCTTTCCACAACTTGAAGGCAAGAATTCTGAACCCCGGCATAATATTTTGGTGTGTTAGTTGACACGGTTATAACACCACCTTACTTCGGAAAAACTCGTTATTTTATGTGGTGATACTATCATTTGCATGAATGCATATTTGTGATTTCCTTGCTGTTGGAAATGAATATACCTGTGATGGTAATCATCCTCATGTGCCTTGCATGCATGCCAGAAAGGAATCCGGGAAAGCCTCGGCCTTGGGTAGGCGTGAGCTTGTCGCCGGTCTCCGTCGGGACGGTTATGTCCGGTATGGCATAGTAAGGTATAATGAGTGTTGATTTTATTGGTTGAAATTTATTTGTTATACATGTCATGAAGGAAATTTATAGACCTCCTGAGTCGACCGCAGATCGAGTCTTGTTCCAGTAACCCCCATACTTGTTTCGTGCTGCCACTAGTCCCTGTCGTAGGTAGGGTATGGTTCAGTAAGTTGTTAACCCTTGTCTTGGCACACACCGTACAGAGAGGCCATGGTGGAAGATACCAGTTGTAGCCGGTAGGCATGCCAACTGGTTCGGGGGCATGGGTGTTTCCGGTTGGGACCGAGAGGGGGGCACCCCTTAGAGCGCTTGATAGAAATTTGATCCCATGCTACACGAGGTTGTAGCCTTCCCACTTAGAGTTTTGCTTAACAGGTGTCATGGGTGATTCCAGACACGAGTAAAGTTAAGCTGGTGTGTGCAAGTCAGGCATGTTTTCAACTAAAAGACCGTAGACGGAATTAGTTCCGATGAACTAAAGAAATCCGTTACTCGTGGGTAAAGAGTACACCCTCTGCAGAGAGATTAAACCTATTCGAATAGCCGTGTCCATGGTTAAGGATTACAGTCTGGGATGGGTCAAGTGTCGGTCTTAGTGTCGGTCTTCGGAGGAGAAACTACTAAACCCGAATATTGATTATGACTTGTGATATATGATGGTTATGGTTATTCTCATTGTGGACTAACCGTTTGCATTGTTTGAAATAAGGAATATCCCTCGGACGGTATCACCTCCGGGATATTCACTATGATTATGTTTTCATATAAGCCCCTTATGTGGTGTCACTCAGATGCCCGACTGTGGCATGCTTGTTATTTTATTCACTTTATAAGCCCTTTATGTGGTGTCGCTCAGACACCCGATTGTGGCATGCATGTTATTTAATTACCTTATAAGCCCTTTATGTGGTGTCGCTAAGATGCCCGACTGAGACATGCTCACTTTTACTATCCTTTCGAGACGTCACTTCAGACATCCGATCGGTGCATTTTATTACTATTCTGTCATTACATATTCATGTTGCATATAAATAACCTTCTTGCATGCATCAAGATTTTTATTTTCATGACTGATGAAGTGATCATAGAATATTTCAAAGCATGATTATCAGTGGCTATATTATACCTGTGTTCTTAATGTTTGCGAGTACATTCAAAGTACTCACTGGCTTGTCCCTAGCTATTGTCTTGGCCAGATTGCTTGCTTGGAGAGGAGCATTGCTGTCACAGCCCTAGAATTTGCTTGTAGCTATTCACCTGAGTGAGCAACATGCATCATGTCTAAATACTGAAAGTTGAATTGAGGTTAGTTGAAACCCTCATAAATCACTTCAAAAATAGTCAACATTAAAATCTTTCAAAGAAGTCCAAGAAAATTTTCCTCTTAGTCTCTGAAAATATTGGCAAGAGGTAAAACTTAAAACAATATTTTTGGAATCTCAGAGATATTTATTTTGGGCCTTTGAATTAATTCAATAACTATTTTAATTGGATTTATATTTAATATTAAATAAATATAGGTCCAATAATTCTGAAATATTTTTGTGGAGCTTTGGTTTAATTCCTTTAGCTTCTAAAAATATTTCCAGAAGCAACAAAATTGATTTGGCTTCAAAACCAAATTCAAAACAAACCTGCAAATTAGAAAAAAAGAACAGAGGCTCACCTGGACCTTACCTGGCCCACCTGTAGCCCACCCACCTGGCCCAGCGCCAGGCCACCAGCGGCCCAGCCCACTGGCCTCTCCCCCCCTGTCGTCTTCCTCGCGACAGAAGGATGAGGGGCGTGTGCCCGTGGTGCGGCAGCACGCGCACGGCCCCCGACGGCCACCTCCTGCTTCGGCCGCCTCCCCGACGTCGCTTTGGACGCCACGCACCCCCCTGACCCCTCGCTCACTCTCTTCCATCCTCATCCTCGCCTCTGTCGCCCCTCTCTTCGAACCCGAGAGCCACTCGTCACCGCCGTCCGCTGCCACCACGGCCACAGCCATCCCCTCACCTCTCCGATGCGGCCTCGAGCTCCGCCGTGCCTCCCTCGTCCTCCACTTTGTCTCACACGACCTCGGGAGACCTTCATCGCCGGCATCTTCGTCGTCATCAAGCTTCGGCACCGACGACCGCCGCCGTCGATTCGCTTGCTCCAGTGCCTCCCCGAGCTTGCCGAGGCCACCGCTGCACCCACTGTGAGCTCCTGTGTCGTTTCCCCCTCTCCCCTGGCTCGTTTTCTTCCTCTAACACCGATGCCCGTCAGAACCGAGAGCTCTTCGCCGCCGGCCATGTCGCCGTCGTGGCCACCGTTGCCTAGAGTTGCGACCGAGCACACAGTCGTGCTCAGTGCACCCCCAGGAGGTCGTAGCACCCCTCCTTGCCTCCTGCCGTGCTCCCTAACCCCGAAACTCAGTTCACCCGAACGCCGGCGCCGCCTCGAGCTCGTTTCCGGTGATCTCTGGCCGTCCCCACTAGTGCCGCATGCCGCCCTGGATGCGGGCGAGCCCCAGCTCCCCGCGCGTGCTCTCCGCTGCTTGATTGGGCGCCGGAGGAGCAATCCCGAGCCCTCCGCCGCGTTCGGCCTCGCCGGCGGCTGAACACCGGCGGGTTGACCACTCTGACCGCCGGTGGTTTAGCCCCGGTTGACCAGGGGATTTGACCACCCCTGGGCCTATGACATGCGGGCCCGCCCCTGGCTAATTAATCTAGTTTGACTTTAAACTTAATTAGAATGACCCAGGTTAGTACTAACTAAACTAGATTAGTTTAACTAACCACTGACCAGTGGGTCCCACAGGTCAGGTTTGACCCGGACCAGCCCTGTTGACTTGGTGACATCATCATGATGTCAAGCTGATGCAGTAAATCATTTTCTAGTTTAAAAATAATTCAGGAAATTCCAGAAAATACCCAAAACTTCTAAAAATCATAGAAATTCAACCGTAACTCCAAATGAGATAAATTATATATGTAAAATTATCAGAAAAATTCAAGGAATCCATCTGTACCATTTTCATGCATGTTTGAACAATGTTTGTCCTCTGTTTTGGACAAAACAAATAAAGGGCATTTAAATAATCATATATGGGGTTGGAATTTGAATCTTGCACTCAAACCAACTTCATTTAAATCATAGCTAGTTGCATTAGCTCAAACCACAGCATATTGACATGTCATGATCATGCATCATATTGTGCATTGCATTGATTGTGTTTCTTTCTCCTGTTGCCGGTATTTGTCCCCTCTCGATAGACGTTGTACCGACGATGTGATCGTTGACACTGATGAAGACCCAATGATATCTTCAGAAGTGCCAGGCAAGCACAACCCCCTTGTTCATTCCGATACAAACCCACTCTCTCGCTCCTGCTCTCTTTTGCTGCATTAGGACAACAACGATTCATCTTTTACTTGTTGCGGTAGTTGAACCCCTTATCCTCTGCATGACCCGTCATTGCCACAGTAAATAGATTAAACCCACTAGCATGAGTAGGAATTGTTTGAGCCCTGATGTGCCTACTCATTCATGCTTGTTTGTCATGCCTGCTACTGCTTAGAGTTGAGTCAGGTCTGATTCATCGGGGATGGATCGGAGGTGTGTAAACATGTCCTACTATGTGAGCTAAGTGTGTGAACACGATTTGGTAAAGTTAGCGGTGAGAGGCCATGTAGGAGTACATGGTGGGTTGTCTCATTGCAGCCGTCCTCAGGAACTGAGTTCTGTGTCTGTGATCCATGAACAGTTACTACCACGCATTGGGCCCGAAACCAATGACCCCTCTCGGCTTCTTAATCACCCTAGTACTCTGTCCAGGAGTTGCAACTAGTTTCTGGTGTTTGTAGGATATGTGTTGGCGGCCGTGCGTAGCGCTGACCCTAGGGGTGGGCTATGTTGCGGTAGATACACTGTGGCACGGTGTACCGGGCGCCCGTTTGGTGTCTCGGGAACCCTGCACACATCGTTTGGGGCTGTGAGCGAAACTCCGGCCGGATCTCCTCGCGGATGGAACCCGAATAGGCGATAAACCTGGACTAGAGACTTAAGTGTTTAGGTAGGCCGTGGCCGACACCCTCGCCCGGTTTCCGCTTGAAGGTTGCCGAGGTACATGACGTGTACAGGGCTATAAGTGGTGAGAGCGTGTGTGAAGAAGTACACCCCTGCAGGGTTATCAATATCTATTCGAATAGCTGGATTCCTCGGATATGGAAACGTGGACCCCTTGCATAGTTCATAGACAAGTGAAAGTGGATACCCTAAAACTCGCAAGATAAGCGTGAGTGCTATGGATGGCCTTCTCGTAGGGAGACGGGAGCGGATCCATAGTGGTGTATTGATTGGTGAATATGTGGACTCGTGTGCGCCACCTCAAAAGAATTGCTCGCAATCGTAGTTTACGTTAGCCACTGAGTCAAAGCTGGCTTGCTGCAATTAAACTCCACCACCCCCCTTGTTGATACCGATGCATATGTAGTTAGTTCTGATGTAAGACTTGCTGAGTACCTTTGTACTCACGTTTGCTTAATTTATGTTTTGCAGAGAGACTTCAGTCTCGCTAGTAGTTCCGCGTGGACTTCGACATTTAGCTTGATACCTCAGCTAGGATCTTGTGCCCTCGACAGGATCTGGTAGATAGTCAGGCTTCTTAGCCTTTTCCATTTATAGATGTCTGTACTCAGACATGTTAAGCTTCCGCATGTGTTTGAATTGTATGCTATGATCGTTGGGTCATGAGACCCATGCTTGTAATATCTCGCTCCTCGGAGCCTAATGAATTAATACTTGAGTTGTAGAGTTATGTTGTGATGCCATGTTGTATTCACCCATATCGAGCATATTGTGTGTATGATTGAAATGCTTGGTATGTGTGGGATCCGACTATCTAGTTGTTATCCTTGGCAGCCTATCATATGGGGAAATGTAGTCTAGTGCTTCTGAGCGATAGTAGTCCGCTACAGCCCGGATCACCGGAGTCCTGCTAGCCCAGCACTACTGTTCAGGACACTTGACTGGCCGGCATGTGTTTCACTTCGTTCCTATGTCTGTCCCTTCGGGGAAATGTCACGCGGTGACATCCGGAGTCCTGCCTAGCCTGCTACAGCCCGGGTTACCGGAGTCCTGTTAGCCCAGTGCTACAGCCCGGATTCACACGCTGGTTGACCGACATGCTCGAGGTTGATTCATGTATGCCTGTCCCCATGGGTTAGTGCCGCTTTGGGTTCACGACTAGCCATGTCGGCCCGGGTTCTTTGTCATATGGATGCTAGCGACGCTATCATATACGTGAGCCAAAAGGCGCAAACGGTCCCGGGCCAGGTAAGGTGGCACCCGTGGAAATACCGTGCGTGAGGCCACAAAGTGATATGATGTGTTACATGCTAGATCGGTGTGACCTAGGATCGGGGTCCTGACAGCGTTGGTATCAGAGCCTGACTGCCTGTAGGATTACCAAGCCAAACTGGTCGAAGTTGAGTCTATAAATGCTTTAGTTATGTAAGGGAATTGATTGTGGAAGGGAACGTAAGGCTCTTTTTACTTCTTTACCCTATGCCCTTCTGATCTGAGTCAACCTCTTCTTTCTACGGGGATTAAGAATTAGGCCTTCTCATCTATCTATGAGGATGACGTGTTACTAAACCGTAGTTGCCTAAGATTGTTGGATTTAAGACCAGTTCAGTTTCTACTACTTCTGTGTGTTCATAGTTGGTCTCGAACCTTGATATTGTGCTTCTGCGTGGGTATGCCACCATTTTGCAGGATGTCTCAAATCATTTTGAGCATTTATAGCCGTTATGCTGTCCGAGTCATCCCAGGTTTCTAAATAGTCTGATGCATTTGCAAACCTTTTCCCCTGTTCCTGATGTCTATTTAGGCCAGGTTAATCACACTAATTGTGAGTTGGGGTACTCTTTTGCCTCGACATGTATTTTGGAATTATTATTATGACCTTAAGTGTCTTAGAGGATCACCTAGTAATCGAACCATGTTTTGTGTTCCCAGTGTGATGATTCTGGCCATCATTCTCGAAAGCATCCCGTGATGCCATTTAGTTAGTAGGCATTCTATTCCTGGGTTTTGAACCCGAGATTCACCCTACTTACTTCATGTTGATAGTGTTTGCTCGTTCCTTTAGGATATTAGTAACCTTTGCGATAGTCCTCGAGGTTCGTGGTACATCGTTCTTCCAATTATCATGAACCATTCTTGGCAGGAGTTCTTTTGAACCAAAAGGTCACGACAGAGTGCTCTTGATGAGTTCTCCATTCTATATTGTGGCTCTGCCAGTTCTACCTTTCTGCGTGGGTTATCTGGAAGAAATATGTTGAGCTTTGCTCGACATACTAATCTATGCCTCCACAGCTCAGAAAGTTATATGTTCCTTGAGTTGTTCCCCCCCTTCAGGTATATTCCGACCTTCGTCTATCACTTGATAGTCAGAAGTAGTCGTGCATTCATGTTCATCCGTGCCTTTTACTTCTGTGGTCCGTCAAGCCATTCTATTTGGAATGACTAGGAGAAACAAACTCCAGTACCTCATCCATTTCTGGGATCGGGTCAAAGTGGTTGTATTCCGCAGATCAAAATGCAACCCAGCTTTTGGTTCTGCTCTACCCTAAAGTATTACCCACTTATGTCAAGAGCGTCGTGAGAATTGCACATCTCTCATGAATTCTTGACGCAGTGATACTTTTTACCATCATTGTTCATTCCTCGGTTCCCGTGTTATTGTAACCGGAATGCCGGCACGTGAGTCGTGATGCGTGGAATCAATACTCCTAGCAACTGTGTTGCTTGGTAGTTAATGGACACTATCCTCATTCTTAGCGTGTTGGTTATCAAATTATCATTCTAAGATTGATCATGCTACCTAGTCCATATTTCTGGTGCACACTTCGATCAATGGGTTAGGATTGTGCCAATCCCTCACTCTTTGATCATATCGTCTTGCCCTGAAAAGCAAGATTGTTCTCGAGCTTAATAACATACCGGTGGTTCGTGATTTTCCGAATATCTTCTCGGAAGTGTTACCAGGTTGTCACCTGACCGTTATGCTGAGTTCGTGATCAAGATGGTTTTCCAATAAACCACTTTTCCCCAAGAATCTGTGTTGGATACCCCTGAGCTAGTTGGTTAAGCTTAACAACAACTTGGAGAGTTGGAAGATGAAAACTTGTCCGACTTAGCTCATCTCTAAGGGATATCCTTGTGTGTGTGTGTGTTTGTGTGTGTTGAAGAAAGATGATATCTTCACCAATTGGTCCTCGTGATCAGTTTTTGGATCTATTATCTTGTCCAAACCTTGATTTGAGCGTGGGCTATTGTCAAATCAAATCAGAACCAATGATGCTCGTAATGTTGTCTTACTTACGGTTGTCCCTCGAGCATACACCATTATATCTTTGGTCTGACCAATACTATCACATTGTTCACATAGTGGTGGAAGTCCAGTGATATGGAAATTCCGATGAGTTGCTGTTGAGCCCATCAGCGGCATTTTGTCTCCTCCATGATTGTGTTGAACATCCAGCTAGTGTTGGAAACTTTATAAGCATTGCCCTCATGTCCCGACCATGAAGCATATGTCTGGTTGAAAGATGTGACTTCCTTTGATTCATGTGCATCTGATGTAAGTTGTCGCTGTGAATTCGAGAAAGTTTGTTTTTGCTTCCTCTGGAATCATCCCAAGTCAGTCATGCATGTGCGAAGTATCCTATGGTCTGATAGACTGATCATCTACATTCTATACGTATCCCTAGCACAACAAGCCACTGATTGAATTGCTCAAGGAGAAGAAGTTTCTTCTTAAGGGTTAGACCTACGGAAGGACTTCGATATCCTCGTTGATGGTTCCCCCTGAACTCGGTAGTGTTTCATTTTAAGACTACCAGGTGACCATGCTTGTCTAGGACAACGTGTTCACATGCTTGTAGCAGAACCGGCTCATGTTTTGGAGCTTACTACTGTAGTTCATTCCCCCGAGAATCTCGCAATGTCATCTCGTCGCTTTGTGTTGCAAACCTTCATTTTCCTTTCTAGACTCGATGAGTCTGGAATATCTTGTCACCAACCAGATCTGAATCTCAGGCAAATATGATGGTTGGAGCGTTTTCCAAGAACCATAATATTGGTCTCTCGATAAACGGTAAAGTGGATGTCGTGGCCAACACATCCAGCCGGAAGACCTATTATTGTAGTATCTCGATTGAAGAAAGTTGGCCACCTTCCCATGAGGATTTCGTAGGATTTACTCCAGAAGTTGTTCCTTATGGATCTATTGTATTCCGAAGTCCGACCACTACTTGGTGGCTATGCCGATGCTTAAAGCATGACCGTGGTAACCAGTACATCAAGAGAACATTAGAAGCGGAGTGCTAAATGTCTCTCGGTCGATCATCCAGATTTTGTTTCCTTGGCTTCGCTAAGGTGAAATCTGAGAAAGTGTTATCTTCCTTTGCATCTGCATCTTCCACCATTATTCATCATGGTAGCATGTTGTGTTGCCAGGATCCTTGACACGGATATTGGCAGAACCTTGATGAGTATGGAAATGCTCAAGTTCTTGAGAGCACGCTCAGGCACTAGGTTCTACCGTTGTCATTAACTGGAATGTGCCTCCGTCCTCTCAGTTGTTCGATAGCCATCCGATTGGTGGAATCACCTTTGCCGGTGAACCTTCTCCCCAGTTACTAGAATCATTCCCAACATTTGCATTTTGTTCCCAGCTTGCACCTCAGTAGCTGTTGTTCATGGTCATCTTCAAAAGTGGACTTACCATGGGTCCCATCCATTTCCGATGATAAGCAAAAATCATCCATTGCGTTGTCTTCAACATGGTAGTCCACATCATCCATCCTAGTCCGAGTATGTCATTCTTTCGAACTCCTTCCACTGATCGTTTGTGATTGCCTTAGGCTGGTATAAAGAGTTTCTATGATCTTCGAATCAAAAGTAATTCTTTTTGCCACTTAAGGGAATAATTCTGCGAGTCACCTTCCTTAAGATGTCTCGTTATGGTATCATGGCAATTATCTCCTCGCTACTTTGAAACCATGCATCATCCTACTCCAGCGTGGGTTTGTTGCGTACCAAATTGAACCTTGTCATCTGCTTCCTCTCATTGATTCTGATATGTGCCTTGTGTCTCAACTCAAGAGGTGTTCTTACGTCTCATTCCATGGAGTTGATCTTGTATCCACTCTTGGGAGGTTGTCTTGCTCTCTTATCGCCATGTTGGATGAAGCTCTCGAAGCAAAGATGTCAAGATCGACGTGATGCAATGAATCAACATCTTGAGAAGAGCAATCAGATCATGAAGATTCTTTATTGGTGTTCCCTCTGTCTTCTTACCTCACGTCTTGAATCTCGGGACGAGATTCTTGTTTAGTGGGGGTGAGTTGTCACAGCCCTAGAATTTGCTTGTAGCTATTCACCTGAGTGAGCAACATGCATCATGTCTAAATACTGAAAGTTGAATTGAGGTTAGTTGAAACCCTCATAAATCACTTCAAAAATAGTCAATATTAAAATCTTTCAAAGAAGTCCAAGAAAATGTTCCTCTTAGTCTCTGAAAATATTGGCAAGAGGTAAAACTTAAAACAATATTTTTGGAATCTCAGAGATATTTATTTTGGGCCTTTGAATTAATTCAATAACTATTTGAATTGGATTTATATTTAATATTAAATAAATATAGGTCCAATAATTCTGACATATTTTTGTGGAGCTTTGGTTTAATTCCTTTAGCTTATAAAATATTTCCAGAAGCAACAAAATTGATTTGGTTTCAAAACCAAATTCAAAACAAACCTGCAAATTAGAAAAAAAGAACAGAGGCTCACCTGGACCTTACCTGGCCCACCTGTAGCCCACCCACCTGGCCCAGCGCCAGGCCACCAGCGGCCCAGCCCACTGGCCTCTCCCCCCCTGTCGTGTTCCTCGCGACAGAAGGACGAGGGGCGTGTGCCCGCGGTGCGCCAGCACGCGCAAGGCCCCCGACGGCCACCTCCTGCTTCGGCCGCCTCCCCGACGTCGCTTTGGACGCCACGCACCCCCCTGACCCCTCGCTCACTCTCTTCCATCCTCATCCTCGCCTCTGTCACCCCTCTCTTCGAACCCGAGAGCCACTCGTCGCCGCCGTCCGCTGCCACCACGGCCACAGCCATCCCCTCACCTCTCCGACGCGGCCTCGAGCTCCGCCGTGCCTCCCTCGTCCTCCACTTTGTCTCACACGACATCGGGAGACCTTCATCGCCGGCATCTTCGTCGTCATCAAGCTTCGGCACCGACGACCACCGCCGTCGATTCGCTTGCTCCAGTGCCTCCCCGAGCTTGCCGAGGCCACCGCTGCACCCGCTGTGAGCTCCTGTGTCGTTTCCCCCTCTCCCCTGGCTCGTTTTCTTCCTCTAACACCGATGCCCGTCGGAACCAAGAGCTCTTCGCCGCCGGCCATGTCGCCGTCGTGGCCACCGTTGCCTAGAGTTGCGACCGACCACACAGTCGTGCTTAGTGCACCCCCAGGAGGTCGTAGCACCCCTCCTTGCCTCCTGCCGTGCTCCCTAACCCCGAAACTCAGTTCACCCGAACGCCGGCGCCGCCTCGAGCTCGTTTCTGGCGATCTCTGGCCGTCCCCACTACTGCCGCATGCCGCCCTGGATGCGGGCGAGCCCCAGCTCCCCGCGCATGCCCTCCGCTGCTCGATTGGGCGCCGGAGGAGCAATCCCGAGCCCTCCGCCGCGTTCGGCCTCGGCGGCGGCTGAACGCCGGCGGGTTGACCACTCTGACCGCCGGTGGTTTAGCCCCGGTTGACCAGGGGATTTGACCACCCCTGGGCCTATGACATGCGGGCCCGCCCCTGGCTAATTAATCTAGTTTGACTTTAAACTTAATTAGAATGACCCAGGTTAGTACTAACTAAACTAGATTAGTTTAACTAACCACTGACCAGTGGGTCCCACAGGTCAGGTTTGACCCGGACCAGCCCTGTTGACTTGGTGACATCATCATGACGTCAAGCTGATGCAGTAAATCATTTTCTAGTTTAAAAATAATTCAGGAAATTCCAGAAAATACCCAAAACTTCTAAAAATCATAGAAATTCAACCGTAACTCCAAATGAGATAAATTATATATGTAAAATTATCAGAAAAATTCAAGGAATCCATCTGTACCATTTTCATGCATGTTTGAACAATGTTTGTCCTCTGTTTTGGACAAAACAAATAAAGGGCATTTAAATAATCATATATGGGGTTGGAATTTGAATCTTGCACTCAAACCAACTTCATTTAAATCATAGCTAGTTGCATTAGCTCAAACCACAGCATATTGACATGTCATGATCATGCATCATATTGTGCATTGCATTGATTGTGTTTCTTTCTCCTGTTGCTGGTATTTGTCCCCTCTCGATAGATGTTGTACCGACGATGTGATCGTTGACACTGATGAAGACCCAATGATATCTTCAGAAGTGCCAGGCAAGCACAACCCCCTTGTTCATTCCGATACAAACCCACTCTCTCGCTCCTGCTCTCTTTTACTGCATTAGGACAACAACGATTCATCTGTTACTTGTTGCGGTAGTTGAACCCCTTATCCTCTGCATGACCCGTCATTGCCACAGTAAATAGATGAAACCCACTAGCATGAGTAGGAATTGTTTGAGCCCTGATGTGCCTACTCATTCATGCTTGTTTGTCATGCCTGCTACTGCTTAGAGTTGAGTCAGGTCTGATTCATCGGGGATGGATCGGAGGTGTGTAAACATGTCCTACTGTGTGAGCTAAGTGTGTGAACACGATTTGGTAAAGGTAGCGGTGAGAGGCCATGTAGGAGTACATGGTGGGTTGTCTCATTGCAGCCGTCCTCAGGAACTGAGTTCTGTGTCTGTGATCCATGAACAGTTACTACCACGCATTGGGCCCGAAACCAATGACCCCTCTCGGCTTCTTAATCACCCTAGTACTCTGTCCAGGAGTTGCAACTAGTTTCTGGTGTTTGTAGGATATGTGTTGGCGGCCGTGCGTAGCGCTGACCCTAGGGGTGGGCTATGTTGCGGTAGATACACTGTGGCACGGTGTACCGGGTGCCCGTTTGGTGTCTCGGGAACCCTGCACACATCGTTTGGGGCTGTGAGCGAAACTCCGGCCGGATCTCCTCGCGGATGGAACCCGAATAGGCGATAAACCTGGACTAGAGACTTAAGTGTTTTGGTAGGCCGTGGCCGACACCCTCGCCCGGTTTCCGCTTGAAGGTTGCCGAGGTACATGACGTGTACAGGGCTATAAGTGGTGAGAGCGTGTGTGAAGAAGTACACCCCTGCAGGGTTATCAATATCTATTCGAATAGCCGGATTCCTCGGATATGGAAACGTGGACCCCTTGCATAGTTCATAGACAAGTGAAAGTGGATACCCTAAAACTCGCAAGATAAGCGTGAGTGCTATGGATGGCCTTCTCGTAGGGAGACGGGAGCGGATCCATAGTGGTGTATTGATTGGTGAATATGTGGACTCGTGTGCGCGACCTCAAAAGAGTTGCTCGCAATCGTAGTTTAGGTTAGCCACTGAGTCAAAGCTGGCTTGCTGCAGTTAAACTCCACCAACCCCCCTTGTTGATACCGATGCATATGTAGTTAGTTCTGATGTAAGAGTTGCTGAGTACCTTTGTACTCACGTTTGCTTAATTTATGTTTTGCAGAGAGACTTCAGTCTCGCTAGTAGTTCCGCGTGGACTTCGACGTTTAGCTTGATACCTCAGCTAGGATCTTGTGCCCTCGACAGGATCTGGTAGATAGTCAGGCTTCTTAGCCTTTTCCATTTATAGATGTCTGTACTCAGACATGTTAAGCTTGCGCATGTGTTTGAATTGTATGCTATGATTGTTGGGTCATGAGACCCATGCTTGTAATATCTCGCTCCTCGGAGCCTAATGAATTAATACTTGAGTTGTAGAGTTATGTTGTGATGCCATGTTGTATTCACCCATATCGAGCATATTGTGTGTATGATTGAAATGCTTGGTATGTGTGGGATCCGACTATCTAGTTGTTATCCTTGGCAGCCTATCATATGGGGAAATGTAGTCTAGTGCTTCTGAGAAATAGTAGTCCGCTACAGCCCGGATCACCGGAGTCCTGCTAGCCCAGCACTACTGCTCAGGACACTTGACTGGCCGGCATGTGTTTCACTTCGTTCCTATGTCTGTCCCTTCGGGGAAATGTCACGCGGTGACATCCGGAGTCCTGCCTAGCCTGCTACAGCCCGGGTTACCGGAGTCCTGTTAGCCCAGTGCTACAGCCCGGATTCACACGCTGGTTGACCGACATGATCGAGGTTGATTCATGTATGCCTGTCCCCATGGGTTAGTGCCGCTTTGGGTTCACGACTAGCCATGTCGGCCCGGGTTCTTTGTCATATGGATGCTAGCGACGCTATCATATACGTGAGCCAAAAGGCGCAAACGGTCCCGGGCCAGGTAAGGTGGCACCCGTGGAAATACCGTGCGTGAGGCCACAAAGTGATATGATGTGTTACATGCTAGATCGGTGTGACCTAGGATCGGGGTCCTGACAGCGTTGGTATCAGAGCCTGACTGCCTGTAGGATTACCAAGCCAAACTGGTCGAAGTTGAGTCTAGAAATGCTTTAGTTATGTAAGGGAATTGATTGTGGAAGGGAACGTAAGGCTCTTTTTACTTCTTTACCCTATGCCCTTCTGATCTGAGTCAACCTCTTCTTTCTACGGGGATTAAGAATTAGGCCTTCTCATCTATCTATCAGGATGACGTGTTACTAAACCGTAGTTGCCTAAGATTGTTGGATTTAAGACCAGTTCAGTTTCTACTACTTCTGTGTGTTCATAGTTGGTCTCGAACCTTGATATTGTGCTTCTGCGTGGGTATGCCCCCATTTTGCAGGATGTCTCAAATCATTTTGAGCATTTATAGCCGTTATGCTGTCCGAGTCATCCCAGGTTTCTAAATAGTCTGATGCATTTGCAAACCTTTTCCCCTGTTCCTGATGTCTATTTAGGCCAGGTTAATCACACTAATTGTGAGTTGGGGTACTCTTTTGCCTCGACATGTATTTTGGAATTATTATTATGACCTTAAGTGTCTTAGAGGATCACCTAGTAATCGAACCATGTTTTGTGTTCCCAGTGTGATGATTCTGGCCATCATTCTCGAAAGCATCCCGTGATGCCATTTAGTTAGTAGGCATTCTATTCCTGGGTTTTGAACCCGAGATTCACCCTACTTACTTCATGTTGATAGTGTTTGCTCGTTCCTTTAGGATATTAGTAACCTTTGCGATAGTCCTCGAGGTTCGTGGTACATCCTTCTTCCAATTATCATGAACCATTCTTGGCAGGAGTTCTTTTGAACCAAAAGGTCACGACAGAGTGCTCTTGATGAGTTCTCCATTCTATATTGTGGCTCTGCCAGTTCTACCTTTCTGCGTGGGTTATCTGGAAGAAATATGTTGAGCTTTGCTCGACATACTAATCTATGCCTCCATAGCTCAGAAAGTTATATGTTCCTTGAGTTGTTCCCCCCCTTCAGGTATATTCCGACCTTCGTCTATCACTTGATAGTCAGAAGTAGTCGTGCATTCATGTTCATCCGTGCCTTTTACTTCTGTGGTCCGTCAAGCCATTCTATTTGGAATGACTAGGAGAAACAAACTCCAGTACCTCATCCATTTCTGGGATCGGGTCAAAGTGGTTGTATTCCGCAGATCAAAATGCAACCCAGCTTTTGGTTCTGCTCTACCCTAAAGTATTACCCACTTATGTCAAGAGCGTCGTGAGAATTGCACATCTCTCATGAATTCTTGACGCAGTGATACTTTTTACCATCATTGTTCATTCCTCGGTTCCCGTGTTATTGTAACCGGAATGCCGGCACGTGAGTCGTGATGCGTGGAATCAATACTCCTAGCAACTGTGTTGCTTGGTAGTTAATGGACACTATCCTCATTCTTAGCGTGTTGGTTATCAAATTATCATTCTAAGATTGATCGTGCTACCTAGTCCATATTTCTGGTGCACACTTCGATCAATGGGTTAGGATTGTGCCAATCCCTCACTCTTTGATCATATCGTCTTGCCTTGAAAAGCAAGATTGTTCTCGAGCTTAATAACATACTGGTGGTTCGTGATTTTCCGAATATCTTCTCGGAAGTGTTACCAGGTTGTCACCTGACCGTTATGCTGAGTTCGTGATCAAGATGGTTTTCCAATAAACCACTTTTCCCCAAGAATCTGTGTTGGATACCCCTGAGCTAGTTGGTTAAGCTTAACAACAACTTGGAGAGTTGGAAGATGAAAACTTGTCCGACTTAGCTCATCTCTAAGGGATATGCTTGTGTGTGTGTGTGTGTGTGTGTGTTGAAGAAAGATGATATCTTCACCAATTGGTCCTCGTGATCAGTTTTTGGATCTATTATCTTGTCCAAACCTTGATTTGAGCGTGGGCTATTGTCAAATCAAATCAGAACCAACGATTCTCGTAATGTTGTCTTACTTACGGTTGTCCCTCGAGCATACACCATTATATCTTTGGTCTGACCAATACTATCACATTGTTCACATAGTGGTGGAAGTCCAGTGATATGGAAATTCCGATGAGTTGCTGTTGAGCCCATCAGCGGCATTTTGTCTCCTCCATGATTGTGTTGAACATCCAGCTAGTGTTGGAAACTTTATAAGCATTGCCCTCATGTCCCGACCATGAAGTATATGTCTGGTTGAAAGATGTGACTTCCTCTGATTCATGTGCATCTGATGTAAGTTGCCGCCGTGAATTCGAGAAAGTTTGTTTTTGCTTCCTCTGGAATCATCCCAAGTCAGTCATGCATGTGCGAAGTATCCTATGGTCTGATAGACTGATCATCTACATTCTATACGTATCCCTAGCACAACAAGCCACTGATTGAATTGTTCAAGGAGAAGAAGTTTCTTCTTAAGGGTTAGACCTACGCAAGGACTTCGATATCCTCGTTGATGGTTCCCCCTGAACTCGGTAGTGTTTCATTTTAAGACTACCAGGTGACCATGCTTGTCTAGGACAACGTGTTCACATGCTTGTAGCAGAACCGGCTCATGTTTTGGAGCTTACTACTGTAGTTCATTCCCCCGAGAATCTCGCAATGTCATCTCGTCGCTTTGTGTTGCAAACCTTCATTTTCCTTTCTAGACTCGATGAGTCTGGAATATCTTGTCACCAACCAGATCTGAATCTCAGGCAGATATGATGGTTGGAGCGTTTTCCAAGAACCATAATATTGGTCTCTCGATAAACGGTAAAGTGGATGTCGTGGCCAACACATCCAGCCGGAAGACCTATTATTGTAGTATCTCGATTGAAGAAAGTTGGCCACCTTCCCATGAGGATTTCGTAGGATTTACTCCAGAAGTTGTTCCATATGGATCTATTGTATTCCGAAGTCCGACCACTACTTGGTGGCTATGCCGATGCTTAAAGCATGACTGTGGTAACCAGTACATCAAGAGAACATTAGAAGCGGAGTGCTAAATGTCTCTTGGTCGATCATCCAGATTTTGTTTCCTTGGCTTCGCTAAGGTGAAATCTGAGAAAGTGTTATCTTCCTTTGCATCTGCATCTTCCACCATTATTCATCATGGTAGCATGTTGTGTTGCCAGGATCCTTGACACGGATATTGGCAGAACCTTGATGAGTATGGAAATGCTCAAGTTCTTGAGAGCATGCTCAGGCACTAGGTTCTGACGTTGTCATTAACTGGAATGTGCCTCCGTCCTCTCAGTTGTTCGATAGCCATCCGATTGGTGGAATCACCTTTGCCGGTGAACCTTCTCCCTAGTTAGTAGAATCATTCCCAACATTTGCATTTTGTTCCCAGCTTGCACCTCAGTAGCTGTTGTTCATGGTCATCTTCAAAAGTGGACTTACCATGGGTCCCATCCATTTCCGATGATAAGCAAAAATCATCTATTGCGTTGTCTTCAACATGGTAGTCCACATCATCCATCCTAGTCCGAGTATTTCATTCTTTCGAACTCCTTCCACTGATCATTTGTGATTGCCTTAAGCTGGTATAAAGAGTTTCTATGATCTTTGAATCAAAAGTAATTCTTTTTGCCACTTAAGGGAATAATTCTGCGAGTCACCTTCCTTAAGATGTCTCGTTATGGTATCATGGCAATTATCTCCTCGCTACTTTGAAACCATGCATCATCCTACTCCAGCGTGGGTTTGTTGCGTACCAAATTGAACCTTGTCATCTGCTTCCTCTCATTGATTCTGATATGTGCCTTGTGTCTCAACTCAAGAGGTGTTCTTACGTCTCATTCCGTGGAGTTGATCTTGTATCCACTCTTGGGAGGTTGTCTTGCTCTCTTATCGCCATGTTGGATGAAGCTCTCGATGCAAAGATGTCAAGATCGACGTGATGCAATGAATCAACATCTTGAGAAGGGCAATCGGATCATGAAGATTCTTTATTGGTGTTCCCTCTGTCTTCCTACCTCACGTCTTGAATCTCGGGACGAGATTCTTGTTTAGTGGGGGTGAGTTGTCACAGCCCTAGAATTTGCTTGTAGCTATTCACTTGAGTGAGCAACATGCATCATGTCTAAATACTGAAAGTTGAATTGAGGTTAGTTGAAACCCTCATAAATCACTTCAAAAATAGTCAACATTAAAATCTTTCAAAGAAGTCCAAGAAAATGTTCCTCTTAGTCTCTGAAAATATTGGCAAGAGGTAAAACTTAAAACAATATTTTTGGAATCTCAGAGATATTTATTTTGGGCCTTTGAATTAATTCAATAACTATTTGAATTGGATTTATGTTTAATATTAAATAAATATAGGTCCAATAATTCTGAAATATTTTTGTGGAGCTTTGGTTTAATTCCTTTAGCTTCTAAAAATATTTCCAGAAGCAACAAAATATATTTGGCTTCAAAACCAAATTCAAAACAAACCTGCAAATTAGAAAAAAAGAACAGAGGCTCACCTGGACCTTACCTGGCCCACCTGTAGCCCACCCACCTGGCCCAGCGCCAGGCCACCAGCGGCCCAGCCCACTGGCCTCTCCCCCCCTATCGTCTTCCTCGCGACAGAAGGACGAGGGGCGTGTGCCCGCGGTGCGCCAGCACGCGCACGGCCCCCGACGGCCACCTCCTGCTTCGGCCGCCTCCCCGACGTCGCTTTGGACGCCACGCACCCCCCTGACACCTCGCTCACTCTCTTCCATCCTCATCCTCACCTCTGTCGCCCCTCTCTTCGAACCCGAGAGCCACACGTCACCGCCGTCCGCTGCCACCACGGCCACAGCCATCCCCTCACCTCTCCGACGCGGCCCCGAGCTCCGCCGTGCCTCCCTCGTCCTCCACTTTGTCTCACACGACCTCGGGAGACCTTCATCGCCGGCATCTTCGTCGTCATCAAGCTTCGGCACCGACGACCGCCGCTGTCGATTCGCTTGCTCCAGTGCCTCCCCGAGCTTGCCGAGGCCACCGCTGCACCCGCTGTGAGCTCCTGTGTCGTTTCCCCCTCTCCCCTGGCTCGTTTTCTTCCTCTAACACCGATGCCCGTCGGAACCGAGAGCTCTTCGCCGCCGGCCATGTCGCCGTCGTGGCCACCGTTGCCTAGAGTTGCGACCGAGCACACAGTCGTGCTCAGTGCACCCCCAGGAGATCATAGCACCCCTCCTTGCCTCCTGCTGTGCTCCCTAACCCCGAAACTCAGTTCACCCGAACGCCGGCGCCGCCTCGAGCTCGTTTCCGGCGATCTCTGGCCGTCCCCACTACTGCCGCATGCCGCCCTGGATGCGGGCGAGCCCCAGCTCCCCGCGCGTGCCTTCCGCTGCTCGATTGGGCGCCGGAGGAGCAATCCCGAGCCCTCTGCCGTGTTCGGCCTCGCCGGCAGCTAAACGCCGGCGGGTTGACCACTCTGACCGCCGGTGGTTTAGCCCCGGTTGACCAGGGGATTTGACCACCCCTGGGCCTATGACATGCGGGCCCGCCCCTGGCTAATCAATCTAGTTTAACTTTAAACTTAATTAGAATGACCCAGGTTAGTACTAACTAAACTAGATTAGTTTAACTAACCACTGACCAGTGGGTCCCACTGGTCAGGTTTGACCCGGACCAGCCCTGTTGACTTGGTGACATCATCATGACGTCAAGCTGACTCAGTAAATCATTTTCTAGTTTAAAAATAATTCAGGAAATTCCAGAAAATACCCAAAACTTCTAAAAATCATAGAAATTCAACCGTAACTCCAAATGAGATAAATTATATATGTAAAATTATCAGAAAAATTCAAGGAATCCATCTGTACCATTTTCATGCATGTTTGAACAATGTTTGTCCTCTGTTTTGGACAAAACAAATAAAGGGTATTTAAATAATCATATATGGGGTTGGAATTTGAATCTTGCACTCAAACCAACTTCATTTAAATCATAGCTAGTTGCATTAGCTCAAACCACAGCATATTGACATGTCATGATCATGCATCATATTGTGCATTGCATTGATTGTGTTTCTTTCTCCTGTTGCCGGTATTTGTCCCCTCTCGATAGACGTTGTACCGATGATGTGATCGTTGACACTAATGAAGACCCAATGATATCTTCAGAAGTGGCAGGCAATCACAACCCCCTTGTTCATTCTGATACAAACCCACTCTCTCGCTCCTGCTCTCTTTTACTGCATTAGGACAACAACGATTCATCTGTTACTTGTTGCGGTAGTTGAACCCCTTATCCTCTGCATGACCCGTCATTGCCACAGTAAATAGATGAAACCCACTAGCATGAGTAGGAATTGTTTGAGCCCTGATGTGCCTACTCATTCATGCTTGTTTGTCATGCCTGCTACTGCTTAGAGTTGAGTCAGGTCTGATTCATCGGGGATGGATCGGAGGTGTGTAAACATGTCCTACTGTGTGAGCTAAGTGTGTGAACACGATTTGGTAAAGGTAGCGGTGAGAGGCCATGTAGGAGTACATGGTGGGTTGTCTCATTGCAGCCGTCCTCAGGAACTGAGTTCTGTGTCTGTGATCCATGAACAGTTACTACCACGCATTGGGCCCGAAACCAATGACCCCTCTCGGCTTCTTAATCACCCTAGTACTCTGTCCAGGAGTTGCAACTAGTTTCTAGTGTTTGTAGGATATGTGTTGGCGGCCGTGCGTAGCGCTGACCCTAGGGGTGGGCTATGTTGCGGTAGATACACTGTGGCACGGTGTACCGGGTGCCCGTTTGGTGTCTCGGGAACCCTGCACACATCGTTTGGGGCTGTGAGCGAAACTTTGGCCGGATCTCCTCGCGGATGGAACCCGAATAGGCGATAAACCTGGACTAGAGACTTAAGTGTTTTGGTAGGCCGTGGCCGACACCCTCGCCCGGTTTCTGCTTGAAGGTTGCCGAGGTACATGACGTGTACAGGGCTATAAGTGGTGAGAGCGTGTGTGAAGAAGTACACCCCTGCAGGGTTATCAATATCTATTCGAATAGCCGGATTCCTCGGATATGGAAACGTGGACCCCTTGCATAGTTCATAGACAAGTGAAAGTGGATACCCTAAAACTCGCAAGATAAGCGTGAGTGCTATGGATGGCCTTCTCGTAGGGAGACGGGAGCGGATCCATAGTGGTGTATTGATTGGTGAATATGTGGACTCGTGTGCGCGACCTCAAAAGAGTTGCTCACAATCGTAGTTTAGGTTAGCCACTGAGTCAAAGCTGGCTTGCTGCAGTTAAACTCCACCACCCCCCCTTGTTGATACCGATGCATATGTAGTTAGTTCTGATGTAAGACTTGCTGAGTACCTTTGTACTCACGTTTGCTTAATTTATGTTTTGTAGAGAGACTTCAGTCTCGCTAGTAGTTCCGCGTGGACTTCGACGTTTAGCTTGATACCTCAGCTACGATCTTGTGCCCTCGACAGGATCTGGTAGATAGTCAGGCTTCTTAGCCTTTTCCATTTATAGATGTCTGTACTCAGACATGTTAAGCTTCCGCATGTGTTTGAATTGTATGCTATGATTGTTGGGTCATGAGACCCATGCTTGTAATATCTCGCTCCTCGGAGCCTAATGAATTAATACTTGAGTTGTAGAGTTATGTTGTGATGCCATGTTGTATTCACCCATATCGAGCATATTGTGTGTATGATTGAAATGCTTGGTATGTGTGGGATCCCACTATCTAGTTGTTATCCTTGGCAGCCTATCATATGGGGAAATGTAGTCTAGTGCTTCTGAGCGATAGTAGTCCGCTACAGCCCGGATCACCGGAGTCCTGCTAGCCCAGCACTACTGCTCAGGACACTTGACTGGCCGGCATGTGTTTCACTTTGTTCCTATGTCTGTCCCTTCGGGGAAATGTCACGCGGTGACATCCGGAGTCCTGCCTAGCCTGCTACAGCCCGGGTTACCGGAGTCCTGTTAGCCCAGTGCTACAGCCCGGATTCACACGCTGGTTGACCGACATGCTCGAGGTTGATTCATGTATGCCTGTCCCCATGGGTTAGTGCCGCTTTGGGTTCACGACTAGCCATATTGGCCCGGGTTCTTTGTCATATGGATACTAGCGACGCTATCATATATGTGAGCCAAAAGGCGCAAACGGTCCCGGGCCAGGTAAGGTGGCACCCGTGGAAATACCGTGCGTGAGGCCACAAAGTGATATGATGTCAGGACCCCGATTCTAAGCCACATCAATCTAGCCGGTAACACCTCATATCACTTTGCGGCCTCACGCACGGTATCCCACGGGTGTCGCCTTACCATGGCCCGGGACCGTTTGCGTCTTTTGGCTCGCGTATATGACAATGTCACTAGCATCCATATGACCGAGAACCCGGGCCGACATGGCTAGTCATGAACCCAAAGCGGCACAGACCTATGGAGACAGGCATACATGATTCACAACGAACATGTCGGTCATCAATGAATGATTCCGGGCTGTAGCACTGGGCTAACAGGACTTCGGAGATCACCGCGTGACATTTCCCCGAAGGGACAGACATAGGGACGAAGTGAAACACATGCCGGCCAGTCAAGTGTCCTGAACAGTAGTGCTGGGCTAGCAGGACTCCGGTGAACCGGGCTGTAGCGGACTACTATGGCTCGAGGAGCACTAGACTACATTTCCCCATAAGAAAGTCTGCGAAGGACAAACAACTAGATTTTCGGATCCCACTCATACCAAGCATTTCAATCATACATACAATATGCTCGATATGAGTACATACAACATGGCATCACAACAAAACTCTACAACTCAAGTACTTTATTTAAAGGCTCCAGGGAGCCATACATAACATATCCATACAGGTAAGGGTCACATGACCCGACACTCAAGTCATACAGTCATACAAGCACATGCGGAAGCAACTAGTCTGAGTACAGACTCTAGAAAGAAAGAAGGCTTCTCGAAACCTGTCTATCTACATAGGGCCCTCCATGGCCTGGATCACCACCTGGGTGGCTAGTCACTCGTCGACGTCAAGGTCTACGTAAAACCCATCGGAGGGGGCAGTGTTGTCGTCTGAAAACAATAAATAAGCAAACATGAGTACAAAGGTACTCAGCAAGTCTTACATCAGGACCTACTATACATGCTCATTCTCAAAAGGGTGGTGGGGTTTATGCAGCAAGCCAGCTTTGACTCTTGGCTAAGCTATCCTACGGAATCTTTTAGCAAAATAGTTTTCGCACACGAGTCCACTACTCACCATCACAATACTCCACCGTGGATCCTCCCTCGTATCCTGCGAGGGGGCCATCCTCGGTACTCACACTTATCTTGAGTCTTTTAGTAGTATCCATTAACTTGTCTATGAACTGTATATGCAATCAAGTAGTCCTTTACCGCGGACACGGCTATTCGAATAGTTTCATACCCTGCAGGGGTGTACTTCGTCACACATGTTTCCACCACTTAGCGTCTGCACACGAAATGTGCTCGGCAGACTTCAAGCGAAAACCGACGTGGGTGTAGACCACGACCTGACTAACCTCACAAGTCTCTAGTCCAGGGTCATCGCCTATTCAGGTTCCATCCGCAAGGAAATCCGGCCGGGGTGTCCTCAACGGCCCCGAACGATGTGAACAGGGTTCCCGAGACACCAAACGGGTGACTCGGTACACCGTGCCACGGTGTATCTACCGCAACATAGCCCACCCCTAGGGTCAGCGCTACGCACGGCCGCCAACACATATCCTACAAACACCAGAAACTAGTTGCAACTCCTGGACTGAGGCGAGAGGGGTCGGTAAGTCGAGCGGGGTCATATTTCAGGGCCCAATGCGTGGTAGTAGCTGAATCTTAATTCACGCATACAGAACTCAGTTCTTAGGGACGGCTTCAATGAAACAACCCACCATGTACTCCTACATGGCCTCTCATCGATACCTTTACCAAAACATGTTCAACACATCCCACATATTACTGGCACAAGCATTTCACTCTAGCCCATCACCCAGATGAACCAGACCTGACACAACTCTAAGCATAGCAGGCATAGCAAGGTAGGAATCACAAAACATGGCTCAATCAACTCCTACACATGCTAGTGGGTTTCATCTAGTTACTGTGGCAATGACAGGTCATGCAGAGGATAAGGGTTCAACTACCGTAGCAAACAGCAGTTTGAATCGTGTTGTCTTAATGCAGTAAACAAGAGCAGGAGCGAGAACATGGGTTTTATCGGAATGATCAATGGTTGCTTGCCTGATGGAGTGGTAACAGGATACTGCCCTTCAGTTGGATACTCGTGAATATCCTCGGAGGCAGAACCTACCACGAAGAACACAACCGAGCACAATCAACACATGACGATATGCAACAATATGATGCATGCTATGACATGGCAATATGGATGTGTCTTGAGCTAATGCAACTAGCTATGATTTAAATGAAGTTGGTTTGAGTACAAGATTCAAATTCCAACCCCATATATGATTATTTAAATGCCCTTTATTTGTTTTGTCCAAAACAGAGGACAAACGTTGTTCAAACATGCATGAAAATGGTACAGATGGATTCCTTGAATTTTTCTGATAATTTTTCATATATAATTTGTCTCATTTGGAGTTATGGTTGAATTTCTATGAATTTTTGAAGTTTTGGGTATTTTCTGGAATTTCCTGAATTATTTTTTAACTAGAAAATGATTTACTGCGTCAGCTTGACGTCAGGGTGACGTCAGCTGGTCAACTGAGCTGCCTCCAGGTCAAACTTGACTAGTGGGACCCACTGGTCAGTGACTAATTAACTAACTAAAATTAATTAGAGCCTGGGCCCGCATGTCAGTGTCTATTTAACGTAATTAAGTTAATTAGGACTAACTAAATCTAACACTAATTAAAAAGGGGCCTGGCCCACACGTCAGTCAGTCGGGGGGGGGGGGGGTCAAACCCCTGGCCAGCAGGGTCAAACCTGCCGGCGACTTGACGCCGGCGAGGCCAGACACGGCGGAACGGCTCGGGTTTCGCCTACAGGCCACCATTTGATGCGCGGTTTCCTCCTATGGGTTCCTGGGAGTGAGGCGCATCCAGAGAGACAAGCGGCAGCAGCTGGGGTGGCCGGAGCTGACGGCGGCGAGCTCTTTGGCGGCCACCGGAGTTCGGTTGCGCGCGGGATCGCGGCTGCAGCGAGCAAACACGCAAAATAAAGCGCGGGCAAGGCACTACGCGATGCAGAGGTGTCGTTTCGCACGTTGGCGTGACCAAATGGGCATCGGAGCGACGCCGGCGACGAGCCCGAGCGGCGTTGAGCTCGGTCAGTAGGGAGTCGGCAGTTTGAGCTTGAAATAATGGCGGGGAGGAGGGGGATTCGGAGCAGGAGCTCACTGGGGTCACGTAGAGCAGCTCGGTGGGCTCGGGGACGGTCCGGAGCCGACGAATTTGACGGAGATGGCCGGCGGTCCCGAGGTTGAAGAAGACGACGCCGAGGATGAAGCAAGGCTTCTCGGCTCGCTTGGCTCGGTGCAGAAGGCGTAGGCGATAGTGGCGGAGCTTCCACGCAACACGGGAAGGCGAGAGGGGGTCGGGGAGCGCGGTGGCAGCGAACGGCGGCGACGGCGCATTCGGGTGGTCGTGCGGGAGAGAACCAGGGGAGGAGGGAGAGCGAGGGAGAGGGATATGAGGGGGCCAGGGGGTGCGTGGCGTCCATAGCGACATCCAGGCGTCGAGGGGGGGCGCGGCAAGCAGGAGCTGGCCGTCGGTGGCCGCGCGCGTGCCGGCGCACCGCGGGCACACGCCCGGCGTCCTCCTGGCAGGAGCTAGGGGACGACTGGCGTCGGCCTGGTGGGCTGGGCCGTCCAGCTACAGTGCTGGGCCGGTTGGTGGCGCCAGGTAAGTGGCCCACTGGCCTACTCTCTCTCTCTCTTTTCTAATTTATTCTGTTTTTTTCTATTTTGTTATTCTGTTTTGATTTAGTTTAAATACTAAATCATTTTATAAAATCCTGAAAATATTTATGGACACTTTCTGAAATATTTCAGTGGCCCAAAAATAATTCCAACATTATTTGAGCATTTGAATTATTTAATAGTATTTAAATGCCCAAATTCAAATATTTATGAATTAAGTCAATGCCCCTTTTGTTGACCTAAAATTATATGCACCATTTTTCCCAAGGGTTCTAACCCAAGGCAAAGAGGGTGAACATATTTGAAGGGCATTTCAGGTTCATTGAATTTATTTTTAGTAAACCCTAGTTGATTTCAGGGGGGGGGTGCTGGGGGTTCTGCTTTCCCCATTTCAATTTCTGATGAAGGTAAACATGATGCACACTCTAATGCATAGCCTAGCTAGGGTGTGACATATGATGTGTTACATGCTAGATCGGTGTGACCTAGGATCGGGGTCCTGACAGCGTTGGTATCAAAGCCTGACTGCCTATAGGATTACCAAGCCAAACTGGTCGAAGTTGAGTCTAGAAATGCTTTAGTTATGTACGGGAATTGATTGTGGAAGGGAACGTAAGGCTCTTTTTACTTCTTTACCCTATTCCCTTCCGATCTGAGTCAACCTCTTCTTTCTACGGGGATTAAGAATTAGGCCTTCTCATCTATCTATCAGGATGACGTGTTACTAAACTGTAGTTGCCTAAGATTGTTGGATTTAAGACCAGTTCAGTTTCTACTACTTCTGTGTGTTCATAGTTGGTCTCGAACCTTGATATTGTGCTTCTGCGTGGGTATGCCACCATTTTGCAGGATGTCTCAAATCATTTTGAGCATTTATAGCCGTTATGCTGTCCGAGTCATCCCAGGTTTCTAAATAGTCTGATGCATTTGCAAACCTTTTCCCCTGTTCCTGATGTCTATTTAGGCCAGGTTAATCACACTAATTGTGAGTTGGGGTACTCTTTTGCCTCGACATGTATTTTGGAATTATTATTATGACCTTAAGTGTCTTAGAGGACCACCTAGTAATCGAACCATGTTTTGTGTTCCCAGTGTGATGATTCTGGCCATCATTCTCGAAAGCATCCCGTGATGCCATTTAGTTAGTAGGCATTCTATTCCTGGGTTTTGAACCCGAGATTCACCCTACTTACTTCATGTTGATAGTGTTTGCTCATTCCTTTAGGATATTAGTAACCTTTGCGATAGTCCTCGAGGTTCGTGGTACATCCTTCTTCCAATTATCATGAACCATTCTTGGCAGGAGTTCTTTTGAACCAAAAGGTCACGACAGAGTGCTCTTGATGAGTTCTCCATTCTATATTGTGGCTCTGCCAGTTCTACCTTTCTGCGTGGGTTATCTGGAAGAAATATGTTGAGCTTTGCTCGACATACTAATATATGCCTCCACAGCTCAGAAAGTTATATGTTCCTTGAGTTGTTCCCCCCCTTCAGGTATATTCCGACCTTCGTCTATCACTTGATAGTCAGAAGTAGTCGTGCATTCATGTTCATCCGTGCCTTTTACTTCTGTGGTCCGTCAAGCCATTCTATTTGGAATGACTAGGAGAAACAAACTCCAGTACCTCATCCATTTCTGGGATCGGGTCAAAGTGGTTGTATTCCGCAGATCAAAATGCAACCCAGCTTTTGGTTTTGCTCTACCTTAAAGTATTACCCACTTATGTCAAGAGTGTCGTGAGAATTGCACATCTCTCATGAATTCTTGACGCAGTGATACTTTTTACCATCATTGTTCATTCCTCGGTTCCCGTGTTATTGTAACCGGAATGCCGGCACGTGAGTCGTGATGCCTGGAATCAATACTCCTAGCAACTGTGTTGCTTGGTAGTTAATGGACACTATCCTCATTCTTAGCGTGTTGGTTATCAAATTATCATTCTAAGATTGATCGTGCTACCTACTCCATATTTCTGGTGCACACTTCGATCAATGGGTTAGGATTGTGCCAATCCCTCACTCTTTGATCATATCGTCTTGCCCTGAAAAGCAAGATTGTTCTCGAGCTTAATAACATACCGGTGGTTCATGATTTTCCGAATATCTTCTCGGAAGTGTTACCAGGTTGTCACCTGACCGTTATGCTGAGTTCATGATCAAGATGGTTTTCCAATAAACCACTTTTCCCCAAGAATCTGTGTTGGATACCCCTGAGCTAGTTGGTTAAGCTTAACAACAACTTGGAGAGTTGGAAGATGAAAACTTGTCCGACTTAGCTCATCTCTAAGGGATATCCTTGTGTGTGTGTGTGTGTGTGTGTTGAAGAAAGATGATATCTTCACCAATTGGTCCTCGTGATCAGTTTTTGGATCTATTATCTTGTCCAAACCTTGATTTGAGCATGGGCTATTGTCAAATCAAATCAGAACCAACGATGCTCGTAATGTTGTCTTACTTACGGTTGTCCCTCGAGCATACACCATTATATCTTTGGTCTGACCAATACTATCACATTGTTCACATAGTGGTGGAAGTCCAGTGATATGGAAATTCCGATGAGTTGCTGTTGAGCCCATCAGTGGCATTTTGTCTCCTCCATGATTGTGTTGAACATCCAGCTAGTGTTGGAAACTTTATAAGCATTGCCCTCATGTCCCGACCATGAAGTATATGTCTGGTTGAAAGATGTGACTTCCTCTGATTCATGTGCATCTGATGTAAGTTGCCGCCGTGAATTCGAGAAAGTTTGTTTTTGCTTCCTCTGGAATCATCCCAAGTCAGTCATGCATGTGCAAAGTATCCTATGGTCTGATAGACTGATCATCTACATTCTATACGTATCCCTAGCACAACAAGCCACTGATTGAATTGTTCAAGGAGAAGAAGTTTCTTCTTAAGGGTTAGACCTACGCAAGGACTTTGATATCCTCGTTGATGGTTCCCCCTGAACTCGGTAGTGTTTCATTTTAAGACTACCAGGTGACCATGCTTGTCTAGGACAACGTGTTCACATGCTTGTAGCAGAACCGGCTCATGTTTTGGAGCTTACTACTGTAGTTCATTCCCCCGAGAATCTTGCAATGTCATCTCGTCGCTTTGTGTTGCAAACCTTCATTTTCCTTTCTAGACTCGATGAGTCTGGAATATCTTGTCACCAACCAGATCTGAATCTCAGGCAGATATGATGGTTGGAGCGTTTTCCAAGAACCATAATATTGGTCTCTCGATAAACGGTAAAGTGGATGTCGTGGCCAACACATCCAGCCGGAAGACCTATTATTGTAGTATCTCGATTGAAGAAAGTTGGCCACCTTCCCATGAGGATTTCGTAGGATTTACTCCAGAAGTTGTTCCTTATGGATCTATTGTATTCCGAAGTCCGACCACTACTTGGTGGCTATGCCGATGCTTAAAGCATGACCGTGGTAACCAGTACATCAAGAGAACATTAGAAGCGGAGTGCTAAATGTCTCTCGGTCGATCATCCAGATTTTGTTTCCTTGGCTTCGCTAAGGTGAAATCTGAGAAAGTGTTATCTTCCTTTGCATCTGCATCTTCCACCATTATTCATCATGGTAGCATGTTGTGTTGCCAGGATCCTTGACACGGATATTGGCAGAACCTTGATGAGTATGGAAATGCTCAAGTTCTTGAGAGCATGCTCAGGCACTAGGTTCTGACGTTGTCATTAACTGGAATGTGCCTCCGTCCTCTCAGTTGTTCGATAGCCATCCGATTGGTGGAATCACCTTTGCCGGTGAACCTTCTCCCCAGTTACTAGAATCATTCCCAACATTTGCATTTTGTTCCCAGCTTGCACCTCAGTAGCTGTTGTTCATGGTCATCTTCAAAAGTGGACTTACCATGGGTCCCATCCATTTCCGATGATAAGCAAAAATCATCCATTGCGTTGTCTTCAACATGGTAGTCCACATCATCCATCCTAGTCCGAGTATGTCATTCTTTCGAACTCCTTCCACTGATCGTTTGTGATTGCCTTAGGCTGGTATAAAGAGTTTCTATGATCTTCGAATCAAAAGTAATTCTTTTTGCCACTTAAGGGAATAATTCTGTGAGTCACCTTCCTTAAGATCTCTCGTTATGGTATCATGGCAATTATCTCCTCGCTACTTTGAAACCATGCATCATCCTACTCCAGTGTGGGTTTGTTGCGTACCAAATTGAACCTTGTCATCTGCTTCCTCTCATTGATTCTGATATGTGCCTTGTGTCTCAACTCAAGAGGTGTTCTTACATCTCATTCCGTGGAGTTGATCTTGTATCCACTCTTGGGAGGTTGTCTTGCTCTCTTATCGCCATGTTGGATGAAGCTCTCGAAGCAAAGATGTCAAGATCGACGTGATGCAATGAATCAACATCTTGAGAAGGGCAATCGGATCATGAAGATTCTTTATTGGTGTTCCCCCTGTCTTCTTACCTCACGTCTTGAATCTCGGGACGAGATTCTTGTTTAGTGGGGGTGAGTTGTCACAGCCCTAGAATTTGCTTGTAGCTATTCACCTGAGTGAGCAACATGCATCATGTCTAAATACTGAAAGTTGAATTGAGGTTAGTTGAAACACTCATAAATCACTTCAAAAATAGTCAACATTAAAATCTTTCAAAGAAGTCCAAGAAAATGTTCCTCTTAGTCTCTGAAAATATTGGCAAGAGGTAAAACTTAAAACAATATTTTTGGAATCTCAGAGATATTTATTTTGGGCCTTTGAATTAATTCAATAACTATTTGAATTGGATTTATATTTAATATTAAATAAATATAGGTCCAATAATTCTGAAATATTTTTGTGGAGCTTTGGTTTAATTCCTTTAGCTTCTAAAAATATTTCCAGAAGCAACAAAATTGATTTGGCTTCAAAACCAAATTCAAAACAAACCTGCAAATTAGAAAAGAAGAACAGAGGCTCACCTGGACCTTACCTGGCCCACCTGTAGCCCACCCACCTGGCCCAGCGCCAGGCCACCAGCGGCCCAGCCCACTGGCCTCTCCCCCCCTGTCGTCTTCCTCGCGACAGAAGGACGAGGGGCGTGTGCCCGCGGTGCGCCAGCACGCGCACGGCCCCCGACGGCCACCTCCTGCTTCGGCCGCCTCCCCGACGTCGCTTTGGACGCCACGCACCCCCCTGACCCCTCGCTCACTCTCTTCCATCCTCATCCTCGCCTCTGTCGCCCCTCTCTTCGAACCTGGACTAGAGACTTAAGTGTTTAGGTAGGCCGTGGCCGACACCCTCGCCCGGTTTCCGCTTGAAGGTTGCCGAGGTAGATGACGTGTACAGGGCTATAAGTGGTGAGAGCATGTGTGAAGAAGTACACCCCTGCAGGGTTATCAATATCTATTCGAATAGCCGGATTCCTCGGATATGGAAACGTGGACCCCTTGCATAGTTCATAGACAAGTGAAAGTGGATACCCTAAAACTCGCAAGATAAGCGTGAGTGCTATGGATGGCCTTCTCGTAGGGAGACGGGAGCGGATCCATAGTGGTGTATTGATTGGTGAATATGTGGACTCGTGTGCGCCACCTCAAAAGAGTTGCTCGCAATCGTAGTTTAGGTTAGCCACTGAGTCAAAGCTGGCTTGCTGCAATTAAACTCCGCCACCCCCCCTTGTTGATACCGATGCATATGTAGTTAGTTCTGATGTAAGACTTGCTGAGTACCTTTGTACTCACGTTTGCTTAATTTATGTTTTGCAGAGAGACTTCAGTCTCGCTAGTAGTTCTGCGTGGACTTCGATGTTTAGCTTGATACCTCAGCTACGATCTTGTGCCCTCGACAGGATCTGGTAGATAGTCAGGCTTCTTAGCCTTTTCCATTTATAGATGTCTGTACTCAGACATGTTAAGCTTCCGCATGTGTTTGAATTGTATGCTATGATTGTTGGGTCATGAGACCCATGCTTGTAATATCTCCCTCCTCGGAGCCTAATGAATTAATACTTGAGTTGTAGAGTTATGTTGTGATGCCATGTTGTATTCACCCATATCGAGCATATTGTGTGTATGATTGAAATGCTTGGTATGTGTGGGATCCGACTATCTAGTTGTTATCCTTGGCAGCCTATCATATGGGGAAATGTAGTCTAGTGCTTCTGAGCGATAGTAGTCCGCTACAGCCCGGATCACCGGAGTCCTGCTAGCCCAGCACTACTGCTCAGGACACTTGACTGGCCGGCATGTGTTTCACTTCGTTCCTATGTCTGTCCCTTCGGGGAAATGTCACGCGGTGTCATCCGGAGTCCTGCCTAGCCTGCTACAGCCCGGGTTACCGGAGTCCTGTTAGCCCAGTGCTACAGCCCGGATTCACACGCTGGTTGACCGACATGCTCGAGGTTGATTCATGTATGCCCGTCCCCATGGGTTAGTGCCGCTTTGGGTTCACGACTAGCCATGTCGGCCCAGGTTCTTTGTCATATGGATGCTAGCGACGCTATCATATACGTGAGCCAAAAGGCGCAAACGGTCCTGGGCCAGGTAAGGTGGCACCCGTGGAAATACCGTGCGTGAGGCCACAAAGTGATATGATGTGTTACATGCTAGATCGGTGTGACCTAGGATCGGGGTCCTGACAATTGCGATGACAGCCCCGGAAACTAAGCAACGGTGATAGCAGCCTCGCGAAGATAGGAGTTGACCTAGTCAGCTATTCCTGTGGGAAATGGAGTCCCATAGACACTGATGACTCACAAACCTCTTCCGCCATCAACCACCAGAAACCATTTGTTGTACTCATAGGCCAAAATGGTCTTGTACTACATATTTTGTATTTTGCTTGGAATTTCTGTATCAAGTTGGTGCCTCATCAGCTAACAGTAATCCTGGGGCTAGTGAGCACAACGGCCATTTTCTGGAAATTAATACCCGGAAAACCGGTCGCGACAAACTTGGTATCAGAGCCAGGCTGACCATTGGCCAATCCTATCTTAGCCAGGTCAAAAAAACCCAGGTTAATCAACCCACCAGACCTTAACCGAACCCCAGCCAAGCTTCCCATGCAAGATAGCCACACAGTGACCCGACACCTTTTGGCAGTCGGTGCCCAACCTATCAACCCAGCCTGTCGTTCATGCGCCAGTGACCGAATCATGAATAGTCCTTTTCGCAAGCGTGTGAAGGAAGACTCCGTCCCCTTTTCTAAAATGGGGCACACTAGCCTCAACCCAACACAGCACAGCCCCTACCCAAACCGAGCTAAAATGCCAGGACCCATCGTCCACAATGAGACCACAACAACCAACCTTGGAGGTTTTGTGACCATACTCGCAAACCTCACCAGACGAGCCTATGCGTTAGAGGAGTGTGTCCCAGTACCAGAGAGGTTTTCTCGGGACCCTGTCCAGTTACCGTTTCCATTTTAGACGTCGCTGTTGTGTTCATTATTGCAACATTGATTTATAAGTTGTAACTTATGCGTGGTACCCCGAGTTTGTGTAGCGAGCCCATATTTTAGTTTCTATTAATGTGAGTGGTTCTGTTGCGGTTTGACTCTAATGTATTACTGTTTTCTCTCACGAATAATCCTGGGGTGAGATTTCTTTTCCCTGAGTTGCTGCATCTGCACCTTCTCACGACGTGGATTAATTAATTTCACACAGCACCACGGCAGCGGAGTCACAACCGCTCGAACACCTACCCTGCTTGCAAAAACACGTAATGTTGGAGTATTTGTTTTCAAAACAACTCCTAACAAATATCGAGGACGAGATTTTTTCTTAAGGGGGGTAGTGTTGTGACACCCCAAATTTTTGACCTTGTTTTATTAATTAAAATTTTGCCAGGAAATTAAAACTTTTATTTTCTGGACTCCCTTTTGAGTTTAAACCATTTCCCGCCCTTGTTATAATGGAATTTTTCCCCAAAAAGAAAACCTTTCAAATATGTTACTAGACTTGTTTAACCTCTCAAGAAAAACTCTTCTTTTATTAGTAGAACTAATTACATGATTAATTATCTTGATCTTTAATTTCTTGAAAATGGTTTTTTTCATGGTTTTATGGCCATTTTTGAACTACAACCATTTGATAAACTCTTTCATAATTCCAACCAAAACTTGGAGATGTCATGTGATGGTTTTGAATCAGTTTTATGCAAAAATATCTTTTATTCATGAAATATTTTGAGCTCTACACCCAATTTTCTTCTCTGGTCGAGTGGGCAATTTTGCACTACAACCCTTTTAAATATCTCTTTCTAGCCTCCACCAAAATTATGGGATGTTGGTAGTAGCATATGATTCAACTTGATGCAAAAACCCAGTGATGTTATTTGAAAAATATGAGTGAATCAACCTCTTTTCTATTCTGGTCCAACTTGATGGTTTGCACAGCAACCATATTTTTGCTTGCTCTTTGGCCCTTGATTCCTTTTCCTACTTATAGTCCTCCCTGCTAAACCCTTAAGTCCAGGAGCTTGCACCCATTGGATCATTTTTGGTTCATGAAATGATGTCATTTGTCTCCTGTCCAGAATTGGAGTTTTGCAAAACTTGCAGTAACAAGTTTCTGTGTTTGGCCAACTAACCTCACCAACCTCTCTTTCGCCTAATGAGACCACCATCTGGAGTTTTTGACCACCCCAAGAACTGCCTAGATGCTTATGGAATTTTGTCAAACACCCTGTGGGCATGAACATATTTGGCACGATTGTAAGTTTGTGTTATGAACTTGATCCTCTAACCCAACAAGCATGTCCACTAGCATCCCAGCTACCCCTAGACTAGACCTGCTAATCCCCAGCTCCAACCAAGCTCCCTAGCATGCATTACCATTTCATCGAGCACGTTCCGTGCGTGCTCTGGGCGCGAGCAGAGCACGCGTTTTGCACGTGCCACGCTCGAGCCGGTGCGTCGCGCCCCTGGTTTGGCCCACACTGCAGAGCCGCACCATGCACTCTCCCTCTCACTAGAACACGCCAAGCAGCCCCTCGCCACGTCTCCGGCAAGCCAGGAGCTAGCCGCCATGGCCGCCCGACAGCCCTGCTCAGGTCGGCGCCGCCCAAACCTCTCCCGCTCGCCAGCTCGCCCCTGGAGCAGTGCCCGCTCGTTCGCTAGCTCCTGCCGCCATCCCCAACCCCGCCAGGTTGCCCTGCAAGCTACAGAACGTCGGTCGGCGGCAGCCTTATCCACCGCCGCGGAACCGACCCCGTCGCGCTATAAAAGGAGGCCCCCGAGCTCATTCGAGCACTCAGGTGACCTCAGGCCACCCCCATGGCACCCCCACAGCCAGCAATCGTCGGGGGGAAACCGTCTTCCCCAACTCCGGCCGGTTCGGCCGCCGCCACGTCCCAGCTCCGTTCACCGCAACAAGGGCCTCTCCCTCTCCACTCTCTTCACCAGAAGCTCTCTCTTCCCCCCGTGAACCCATCCCCCTGCTCGATTTTGAACGGGAACCACCGTAGCCCCAAACCCACTTTGCTCCCGAAGCCATCTCCGCTGCGAAGCTCGTCGCCGGCGACTCCGTCCACGTCGGCGACCATGGCGAGTACCCTCGAGTTCGTCTCGACCTCCTGAGCACACCCATGCGCTCAGATCACCAAGGGACGCCTTCGATCACCGGCAAGCCTCGCCGGAGCTCCGCCTCTGTTCGGTCAGGGGAGACGACGCGCGCGTGGACTGGTCAAACCTGACCGGTGGACCAGGCGGGCCCACTGTCAGTGACCCAGCGCTGGTCCATGCAGGCGTAAGTGGAAACGTATTTCCAAAATACGTGTTCGACGTGTACATCTCGAAACGTTTTCTTTTCTTTTTCTGTTTTATTTAAAAACCAGAAATTTGACTGGCTATATCTTTTTGAATAAAACTCCAAATAAGTTGATTCTTTTTCCTACCCCTCTCAAATTCTATCTAGTTTATTTTAAGATTTATTTGAAAAAAAATTCAAACAACTTTTTTGTGCTGTTTTGAAATTGTGTGTTAATTCAAATTTATTGAAAATAGGATTTTGGAGAGAGGAAGAAAACTTTCAAAAGTTTTGGAGTGCACCCTGCCTTTCCACAACTTGAAGGCAAGCATTCTGAACCCCGGCATAATATTTTGGTGTGTTAGTTGACACGGTTATGACACCACCTTACTTCGGAAAAACTCATTATTTTATGTGGTGATACTATCATTTGCATGAATGCATATTAGTGATTTCCTTGCTGTTGGAAATGAATATGCCTGTGATGGTAATCATCCTCATGTGCCTTGCATGCATGCCGGAAAGGAATCCGGGAAAGCCTCGGCCTTGGGTAGGTGTGAGCTTGTCGCCGGTCTCCGTCAGGACGGTTATGTCCGGTATGGCATAGTAAGGTATAATGAGTGTTGATTTTATTGGTTGAAATATATTTGTTATACATGTCATGCAGGAAATTTATAGACCTCCTGAGTCGACCGCAGATCGAGTCTTGTTCCAGTAACCCCCATACTTGTTTCGTGCTGCCACTAGTCCCTGCCGTAGGTAGGGTATGGTTCAGTAAGTTGTTAACCCTTGTCTTGGCACACACTGTACAGAGAGGCCATGGTGAAAGATACCAGTTGTAGCCGGTAGGCATGCCACCTGGTCCGGGGGCATGGGTGTTTCCGGTTGGGAATGAGAGGGGGGACACCCCTTAGAGCGCGTGATAGAAATTTGATCCCATGCTATGCGAGGTTGTAGCCTCCCCACTTAGAGTTTTGCTTAACAGGTGTCATGGGTGATTCCAGACACGAGTAAAGTTAAGCTGGTGTGTGCAAGTCAGGCGTGTTTTCAACTAAAAGACTGTAGACGGAATTAGTTCCGATGAACTAAAGAAATCCGTTACTCGTGGGTAAAGAGTACACCCTCTGCAGAGAGATTAAACCTATTCGAATAGCCATGTCCATGGTTAAGGATTACAGTCTGGGATGGGTCAAGTGTCGGTCTTAGTGTCGGTCTTCGGAGGAGACACTACCGAATATTGATTATGACTTGTGATATATGATGGTTATGGTTATTCTCATTGTGGACTAACCGTTTGCATTGTTTGAAATAAGGAATATCCCTGGGACGGTACCACCTCCTGGATATTCACTATGATTATGTTTTCATATAAGCCCCTTATGTGGTGTCGCTCAGACGCCCGACTATGGCATGCTTGTTATTTTATTTACTTTATAAGCCCTTTATGTGGTGTCGCTCAGACACCCGACTGTGGCATGCTTGTTATTTAATTACCTTATAAGCCCTCTATGTGGTGTCGCTAAGACGCCCGACTGAGGCATGCTCACTTTTACTATCCTTTCGAGATGTCGCTTCAGACATCCGATCGGTGCATTTTATTACTATTCTGTCATTACATATTCCTGTTGCATATAAATAACCTTCTTGCATGCATCAAGATTTTTATTTTCATGACTGATGAGGTGATCATAGAATATTTGAAAGCATGATTATCAGTTGCTATATTATACCTGTGTTCTTAATGTTTGCGAGTACATTCAAAGTACTCACTGGCTTGTCCCTGGCTATTGTCTTGGCCAGATTGCTTGCTTGGAGAGGAGCGTTGCGATGACAGCCCCGGAAACTAAGCAACGGTGATAGCAGCCTCGCGAAGATAGGAGTTGACCTGGCCAGCTGTTCCTGTGGGAAATGGAGTCCCATAGACACTGATGACTCACAAACCACTTCCGCCATCAACCACCAGAAACCATTTGTTGTACTTATAGGCCAGAATGGTCTTGTACTACATATTTTGTATTTTGCTTGGAATTTTTGTATCAAGTTGGTGCCTCATCAGCTAATAGTAATCCTGGGGCTGGTGAGCACAATGGCCATTTTCTGGAAATTAATACCCGGAAAACCGGTCACGACAACAGCCCGCCGACTTGGAGGCCCCCGAGCCCAAGGGAGCTGCGCCTGCCAAGAAGAAGCAGTTGTTCACCCAAGACAAGGCAGAAACCAAGCAGATACCCGTCGATGAGGACGAGTCCACCAACACCACTTTCACGATAGGCGCCCACCTCAGGCCCGAGCAGGAGGAGGCCCTGGTCGGGTTCCTGCGCGCAAACAAGAAGGTATTTGCTTGGGAGCCAGACCAGTTGGCAGGGATCCCCAGGAGTGTAATTGAGCATCACCTCAACGTGTGCCCCAACGTGCGCCCTGTGAAGCAGAAGGCCAGGCGGCAGTCCACAGAAAAGCAGGCCTTCATCGTCCAAGAGACCCGTAAATTAGAGGCTGCTGGGGTCATTCGCAAGGTCCGATACCCAGATTGGTTGGCCAACCCCGTCGTTGTGCCGAATAAGGGAGGGAAGGAGCGCATGTGTGTCGACTTCACCAACCTCAACAAAGCATGCCCGCAAGATCCGTTCCTGCTCCCCCGCATCGACCAGATCATCGATTCCACTTCGGAATGCGACCTGTTATGCTTCCTGGATGCCTTCTCTAGGTATCACCAGATCAAGATGGCGGTAGAAGACGTCGAGAAGACAGCCTTCCTAACCCCGTGTGGGGTGTACTGCTACACATGCATGCCATTCGGGCTGCGTAACGTAGGGGCGACCTTTCAGCGGCTGATGCACATCACCCTGGGCCCGCAGCTCGGGAAGAATGTCGAAGCTTACGTCGATGACATCATGGTAAAAGCTCGGGAGGCCGGGACCTTGATACAAGACCTGGAGGAAACCTTCGCGAGCCTCAACGCAGTAAACCTACGGCTCAAGCCAGAGAAGTGTGTGTTCGGAGTCCCCTCAGGCAAGCTCTTGGGTTTCCTCATGTCCCACCGAGGCATCGAGGCTAACCCGGAGAAGGTCAAGGCAATGGAAGACATGAGCCCGCCAAAGACCCTCAGAGAAATGCAGAAGCTCACGGGGCGCGTGACCGCGCTAGGGCGCTTCATCTCCAAGTTGGGGGAGCGAGCGCTACCTTTCTTCCAGCTAATGAAGAAAAAGGGGCCCTTCGAGTGGACTGAAGAGGCCGACAAGGCGTTCCAGGATCTCAAGAGATACCTGACCAGTCCACCGGTCATGGTGGCTCCGCGCCCTCAAGAACCCCTGGTGCTTTACCTCGCCGCCACTCCCTACTCTGCCAGCGCGGCCTAGGTGGCAGTCAGAGAGGAGCGTCGAATCAAAACTGCAGCAGCAGCCCGGGACGAGGCGGAACAGGAATGGGGGAGGGCTCACAGAGATCGCTACAGCGGCTGAGGAGGATCAGCCGTCGTAGAAGGGCGCACCGGAAGCGGAAGAGGCCCCACTCCCAGATGGCCAGTCTCAGGAGTCTTCATTGCCTCAAGAGGTGCCAAGGTCTCCGAAGGGAGCCACCGGCACTGACGCACTCCACCTCGTTGAGCACCCAGTGTACTTCGTCAGCACGGTGTTGCGGGATGCAAGGGCATGGTACTCCATGCCTCAGAAACTCCTCCTCGCGCTACTGGTGGCCTCGCGCAAGCTACGACACTATTTTCAGGGTCACCCCATCAAGGTTGTCTCGTCATACCCCCTGGAGAGAGTGCTCAGGAGCCCCAATTCAGCTGGGAGGGTTGCTGAGTGGAACATAGAGCTGGAAGCGTTTCAGCTCGAATTCAGCACGACCAGAGTCATCAAGGGAGCAGTGTTGGCGGATTTTGTGGCAAAATGGACGGAGGCGCCAGGCCTCAAGGCCGACGAGGATCGGTCCCTGTCCCCGGGAAGCGAGGCGCCAGAAGGCTGGGTCATGTACTTCGATGGAGCTTTCTCCAAGCACGGCGCTGGGGCTGGGGCGGTGCTTATATCGCCCACTCAGGACAAGCTCTATTATGCCGTGCAACTCTGTTTCTAGCAAGGTGAAAAGGTCTCCAACAACATAGAGGAGTATGAAGGTCTAATAGCGGGCTTGAAGGCCGCAGCTGCCCTGGGGGTGAAACGCCTCACCATCAAGGGCGATTCGCAGCTCCTTGTCAACTTCTCCAACAAGGTGTACGAGCCGAAGGATGAGCACATGGAACCCTACCTTGCGGAGGTCCGCAGGATGGAGAAGTAGTTCTGGGGGTTGGAGTTGCAGCATGTGCCCCGTGGCACCAATCAGGAAGCCGATGACATCGCCAAACGCGCGTCTAGGCGGTTACCTCAGGAGCCTGGCGTTTTCGAGGAGCGGCTCTTCAAGCCCTCATCCCTGCCGTCATTATCAAACATGACACAGCCCCGGGAGGAGCTCCCCCAGCCGCCTGCCTCAGGAGCTCCGGCCTGTGGCCCGGCCTCGGGAGCACGCCTGCTCCTGATGATAGAACCTCAAGAGGGATGTTGGATCGCAGAGCTCCGCAGCTACTTAATGCAAGGGACCCTGACGGAGAAGGAGGAGGAGGCAGAGCGAGTGGCACACCAGGCCACGGCATACTGCATCAAAGATGGAGAGGTCTACCAGAAGCGACCAAATGATGTATCCCTGCGCTGCATCTCCAGGGAGCAAGGGAAAGAACTGCTGGAAGATATACATGGCGGAGACTGCGGACATCATTCATCATCACGGACCCTTATCGGCAAGGCGTTCCGCAGTGGGTTTTATTGGCCCACCGCGCTCAATGACGCTGTGGAATTAGTGAAAGCTTGTGAAGCCTGCCAGTTCCACGCCAAGCAGATCCATCAGCCTGCAAGAGGCTTGCAGACTATCCCCCTTTCGTGGCCATTCGCAGTCTGGGGGCTGGACATCTTGGGCCCGTTTCCTCGGGCTCCAGGAGGCTACCGCTACCTTTATGTTGCCGTGGACAAGTTCACCAAGTGGGCTGAAGTAGAGGCTGTTCGCACCATTCCCGCGGGTTCCGCGGTCAAGTTCATCAAGGGCGTTGTGAGTCGGTTCGGGGTGCCGAATCGCATCATCACGGACAACGTTCGCAGTTCACCAGTAACCTGTTCAAAACATACTGTGCTAACCTTGGAACGCAGATATGCTACGCTTCAGTGGCGCACCCCCGAAGCAACGGCCAGGCCGAGCGGGCAAACACGGAGGTCCTGAGGGGCCTCAAGACCAGGACGTTCAAGAAGAAGCTGGAGGCCTGCGGCAGAGGTTGGTACGACGAGCTTCAGTCCGTGCTGTGGTCCATCCGCACCACCGCGACCAAGCCGACTGGAGAGGCCCCGTTCTTCCTGGTCTACGGAGCGGAAGCGGTCCTCCCTCACGAGGTGAGACATCGCTTTGTGCGGGTCCTGGCGTTTGATTAGGCGCAGCAGGACGCAATGCGGGGGATGGACCTCGTGCTGGGGGAGGAACGTCGCCGAGAAGCCGCGCTGCGAGCGGCGAGGTACCAACAAGCGCTGCGGCGATATCACTTCCGCAACATCCGCCCTAGGACTCTTGAGGTAGGAGACCTCGTGCTCAGGCAGGTTCTCTCTACGGAGGGACTGCACAAGCTCTCTCCCATGTGGGAGGGCCCGTTCAAGATTGTTCATGTTTCCACGCCCGGCTCCGCATGCTTGGAGACTCAGGAGGGAGTGCTGGGCCAGAATGCATGGAACATCGAGCACCTCCGGAGGTTCTACCCCTAAAAAGGCCCAAAGCCTGTGAAGCAAGGCGAGTGCCTGTGAAGCTATCGCGTTTTGGAAAAGGCCCGGAGCCTGTGAAGCAAGGCGAGTGCCTGTGAAGCTATCGCTTTTTGGAAAAGGCCCGGAGCCTGTGAAGCAAGGCGAGTGCCAATGAAGCTATCGCGTTTTGGAAAAGGCCCGGAGCCTGTGAAGCAAGGCGAGTGCCTGTGAAGCTATCGCGTTTTGGAAAAGCCCCGGAGCCTGTGAAGCTATCGCGTTTTGGAAAAGGCCCGGAGCCTGTGAAGCAAGGCGAGTGCCTGTGAAGCTATCACATTTTGGAAAAGGCCTGGAGCCTGTGAAGCAAGTGAGTGCCTATGAAGCTATAGCGATTTGGAAAAGGCCCGGAGCCTGTGAAGAAGGCCAACGCCTATGAAGCTCGCCGCCCGTGACACTCTCACGTAATAATGAGTTGGGGCTGTACATGCCCCGGAGTCTCAGGAGCGCCGGCCTCAGGCCCTGGGGCTCCCTCCCACGCCCAGTGGCAGCACTTAGCTCTGCACTGGTGAGAAGACGTCGAAGACTAGACTAGGTGCCGGACGCGGCTTTTCATTTGCTTTCCGCAGTTGGCTTGTTCCTTCTCATTCGATGTTTTATTGAAGTTGTTGCCATCTTTGGCTTGTGGTTCTTCGGCTTTTCATTCTCGTGCCTCGATTTCTCTTGTGCAAGGCCTCGCGAGGGATGTAGCCGAGCGCCCTCGTGAATGTTCCTATCCTAGTCATTCAAAGGGTTCGCGACCTGGGCCCCTTGCAGGAGCACCCCTCCAGTCCGTGCCCCTCGGGCACCGTGACACAAACGCAGGGCCTGGGTCGATCGCCCCCACGGTTGGGGCCGGGAACCATCCACGCGCGGGCACGCAGCCGGAAGGTACGATAAAGAAAGCAAAATGATGATTAACAGCAATAACCCATACACGAACCCGCGGGGCCCCACACTACTGTCCTTTTACGCACGAAAAAGGATAAGAAAGAACAAATCTGTTGCAGCTCGCCTCACACCGGCCCGCAGGCAAACCTGAGCTGCCTCTGGAGCTCAGGCGGACTCCCTCTCGCGCTTCACCTGGGCGCGACAGTGGGCGGACACCCTGCCACCTCCCAAGCAGATGCACAGCGTGGGGACTGACCATGGCCACCGCTAGAAGAGTCGCCACCTGAAGAAGAGCCGGAGAAGCTTGAAGAACCCTGAGCGCCGTCTGCCGCACGAGCGCTGCCCACTCCGTCATCACCGGAGCTGGGTCCCCAGCCGCGGTCGTCGCCCTCGGGGCAACACCCTTCGCGGCGACCATCTTCCCCAAACATCCTGACATAGAGGGTGGCATCACCGTCGAACTTGAAGTGTAGGGTGCACCGACGGCCCAGGCCGCGTGCGCGGGCAAACGACTGCCAACCGCGGGCCAAGGCCAGGCTCCTGGCTGCAGAGACCTCCAGTGAAACCCATGAGGCCCGGCTGCAGCAGCCATCGGCCTGAAGCTAGAGGCCACCCGGGGCGCCGGCCGGGAGCTCGCCAAGGAGGAAGCGAGGAAGAGGAAGCCGGGTGCAAGTCGGCTCCGCCGACCACACGACGAACTCCGGCAGCACCTCGGCAGCACAGAAGCGTGGCATGGGGGGACGCGCAGCCGGAGCGCACCCCCTGGTCGCAGTAATCCGCCCGTCACCATGCTGGAAAGCGTCTCCGTGACCGCGGTGTCGGAGTAAATAGCCATGGGTAGCCTAGCCGGCTTCCCCTGGCCCATTAGAAAAAATTACGAGCCCGTCCGGCTCTCAAGAAGACTCAAGACCTAAGGCCGCCTCCCCCCTTTGCCGGCTATCTTCTAGGCCGGCTTCGGGGGCGGCCCGCCTTTTACCCTCATGAAGAAAGTCGTGGGAGGGCCGACTACGAGAAGCCGGCTGCAACAAGGCCGACTCCAAGAGGCTGGCTCCCATAGAGCGGTCAAAGCCGTACCCGCAGAGTACGCGTCCACCCCGCGATGATGAAGTAGGGCGTGGCTACAGTGGAGTCTGCCACCCCCAAAACCCGGAGCACGCCTGGTACAGTGCGCCGTACGGGTGGCCACGACCCGTCCGGTGCGGCACTGTTGCCACGGCGGCCCCGACACCGTCCACAACGGGCCACCAGCGTGGCCCCCGAGGCGGCGGGCCCCTTTGGGCAGAGAGATACCGAAGGCGGCTGCACCTCCTCCCGAGTCGGCCTAATGAGGGGCCGACTCCCCGTAGCCGGTTCGCCATCATCCTCGAAGGAGACGCCCATTAAAGAGACAAGATACAGCGGGGCTACAGTAATCGCCCGCCAGGGCGGCGGTATTGTAGCCACGCTTACCCCGACCAAGCCCGCGTCAAAAACACGGGGCAACAGTAACCAGCCACCGGCCAGGCCCTGGCCAGTAGGGCCTGCCTGTCGACCAAGGAGCCGGCAGCCGGCAGGACCCACCAGTCGGCGGGCCCCAGCAGCCGGGGCGGAAGCCGGCGAGCACGGTCACAGACAGCTGGGCCCCGCGCCCAGCTGGATTACCTTTGTACCCCCGGGGGGTAGGCCTATATAAACCCCCCGGTGCACCCATGCAAGGGAGGACGCTCAAGTGAGACCTAGACACCATACAAGGAGAGGAAGCACGCTAGCTGAGCCCTTCTGCCTCCTTCCACCCAAACCAGCTCGAGGAGCATTGTGTAGTTTCTTGTTCGTTTAGTAACCATGCGGAGACCCCGCAGAGCAGCAGTAGGGGTGTTATCTCCCCGGAGAGACCTGAAGCTGGGTAAGATTCGCCGGCGTGCATGTCTTCGCCTTATCCCGTTTCTAGGCACCGGCGATGTTCTATTGGCTCCCACAATGATTAGCCACCCGTTGGCATATGTCGCACCTACCACCCGACATTTGGCGCCCACTGTGGGGCCAGGTGCACCGTCGTTCGGAGACCTGTTCAGGACGGGAACCCTTTTCCTCCCCCGTGAGCGTAGCCAGCCCGGCTCGCCCGATGGCGCTTGCCACGACGCGCTGCATGGCGTCACCAACATCTGCGCGGCGAGCGGCCTCGCCGACCTCTTCGACAAGGCCCGCATCTCCGACGAGCTTGCCTCCGATGCGGGCACCGACAACCTCGCCAGCCTCCTCGGCCAGTTCCACGTCTCCAGCGAGCCCGCTGCGGATTTGGAGTCGGTTGGCTCCACCGACCCGATGCCTGTCGACTCCGACACGGCATCCTACGACACCTTCCTCACCAACGTCACGATCTACAACGACCCGCTCCCTCCGGCCGGCGATTGCGATACCGTCACCACTGAGGTGATGGTTATCGGCCACGACGGCCCGACCGACGAGGGCACCCACGAAGCGCCGCGCACGGCGGCCCACGACTTGTCCGTCCCCCTCCCGGCTGATGCCGGCGACGAAGTACTAGAGGCACGCCGCCTCGCCCTCCTCGCAGAGGGCCAGCGGCTGGCCTCCGTAAGACGCCTCACCGAGGCCTACCAGCGTGAAGCTGACTGCGCCGCCTTCGGCACACCGGCTCCGGCTGGCCCAAGCCGGGCTGGTGCGGTCAGGCAAAGCGGTGTCGTCATTGCCGACACGCTTGGAGTCGATCGCCCGGTCTACGCCACACCGCTCGAGAACCTGCGCGCCGCCCAGGCGGCCATAGACGAGCTGGACGGCTTGGAAGCCGGAGACCTCCCCCACATGACGCGGCGTATACAGCAACTGATTGACGCGGCCGCTCGGCGGCACGAAGCCGACGCCTGCGCGGGAAGCCCCCCCCCCCCCCCCCCCCGCGCCGCGATCACGGTGCGACTTCCCGATCGCCGACTACGAGCAACACCCACGCGCGGCGCGAGAAAGAGCCGGCTTCCAGCCGAAGCCGGACCCGAATCTCCATCGAGCGAGACGCGGATGGCCGCCCACGAGCCATGGAATGGCGGGGCACCCCGCCTCCGCCTCGAGCTCGTGGAGAGAGATACCCCACCCTACCTCCAGTAGCGCACCCGACTCTCAGCGGCCGGCTTGGTCGCCGCGAAGGAGTCGGCGAAAACGATGCCTGCCACCGGATCGACCGCCTGGCCAGATCCCTGGCACTAGAAGAAGAAGACGATGTCGGCCCGCCCTGCTTTGGCCCCCGCATCCGCGACGAGCCCTTCCCCAAAGGGTTCTCGCTCCCAAGAGACACGCCCAAGTACAACGGCTCGGTGAAGCTGGAAGACTGGCTGACCGACTACTCCACAGCCGTCAGCATCGCCAACGGCAATCGCCGCGTTGCCGTGAAGTACGTGCCCCTCATGCTGCAAGGCACGGCACGGACTTGGCTTAACAGCCTCAAGCCTCTCAGCATCAACAGCTGGGTAGATTTTACTGAATCCTTCGTTCGCAACTTCACCAGCACCTACAAGCGGGCTCCCAAGCCCAGAAAGCTCTCCCTGTGTGTACAGGGCCCAGCCGAGTCCACTCGCGACTACCTCACGCGCTGGGCCGAGCTCCGCAACTCTTGCAAAGGGGTGCACGAGGTGCAAGCCATCAAATACTTCACTGCCGGGTGCCGAGAGGGCATCCTCCTCAAGCACAAGCTCCTTTGCGACGAGCCGGCTACCCTCGACGAGCTCCTGAACATCGCCGACAAGTACGCCACCGCCGACTCTTCAATGAAGACCGAGCTCCGGGTGGACGCGTTCGGGAAAGTGCTTAATCCGGCGCCCCAAACGCCGGCGGGAGATTCCGGACGACGCCAACACCAGAACGACCAGAAGCGCAAAGGCCCTGCGCCGCCTCCCGCTAACCGGCAGGTGGCCACGGTCGAAGACGCGCCGCCTGAAGGGCGGCCCGCGCCCAAGAAGCCCAAGGGCGGCCATCCGGCTTGGCAGCCGGCCTTCTCCTACAAACAAACCCTTGACGCCCCGTGCAAATTCCATAGCGGCGCGAAGCCGTCCAACCACACGACCCGAAAGTGTAACTGGCTCGCCTGAATCTCCAAGGGCGAAGGGCTCACGCCGACTCCACCTGCCGGCCCGCCGCCTCCGGCTCCGCCGCCCAAGGCCGCTCGGCCCGCGGTCGACGCCGTGCAGGACGAGTTCCCTGATGAGCAAGCATCTTACATTGTCTTCACGAGCCAGCCCGAAGACCGGCGCAACAAACGCCGAGAGCAACAAGAAGTCAATATGGCCGCCGCCAACCCAGCCGGCCACATGCATTGGTCGGAGAAATCCATCAGCTGGAGCCGGGCCGACCACCCAGAGGTGATGCCGTCCCCCGGCTCCTACGCTTTGGTCCTGGAGGCCACCCTTGCGACGGACACGCGCGCCGCCCGCTTCTCCCATGTGCTGATCGACGGTGGAAGCAGCATCAACATCCTGTACCGCGACACCCTGGAGAAGTTGGGTGTCAAGGCGAAGCGGCTTGTGCCGACTCGGACGGTGTTTCACGGCATTGTACCCGGTTTGTCCTGCGCCCCCATTGGCAAGATCAAGATCGACGTACTCTTTGGGGGCAAGGATCATTTCCGCCGGGAAGCAATCTGGTTCGAGGTGGTGGACCTGGAGAGCCCTTACCACGCCTTGCTTGGCCGACCCGCCTTGGCCAAGTTCATGGCGGTCCCCCATTACGCATACCTCAAGATGAAGATACCAAGTTCCAAGGGCATCATCACCATCACCGGCGACTACAAGAAGTCCGCCGACTGCGCCGCGGCCAGCAGCCGGCTGGCCGAATCCCTCGTGATTGCCGAAGAAAACAAGACGCTGGACAGGATCGTGGCCTTGGCCAGCAAGCAGCTGAACCCGCCCATCGACTCCAAGGAGTATGATGCCCAAGGATCTTTCCAGCCGGCCAAGGAGACCAAGAAGATACAGCTCGACCCCGAGCACACCGAGAGGTTTGCCGTCATTGGGGCGAGCCTAAACAGCAAATAGGAAAGCGGGCTCGTCGATTTCCTCCATGAGAATCGGGATATCTTTGCATGGTCCCCCAAGGACATGCCAGGTGTTCCGAAGGATTTCGCCGAGCACAAATTACATGTGCCGGAGGATGCAAAACCAGTCAAGCAGCCTCTCCGCCGACTGTCAGAAGAGAAGAGAAGAATCGTAGGGGAGGAGATAGCCCGGCTTCTTGCTGCCGGCTTCATCATGGAAGTTTTCTTCCCCGAGTGGCTCGCGAACCCGGTTCTCGTGTTGAAAAAGAATAACAAGTGGCGCATGTGTATAGATTACACAAGCCTCAACAAAGCCTGCCCCAAAGATCCCTTCGCCCTGCCCAGAATTGACCAAGTGATAGACTCCACAGCCGGATGCGAGCTGTTGAGCTTTTTGGATGCTTATTCAGGATATCACCAGATAAAACTGAACCCGGATGACCGATTGAAGACCGCCTTCATCACGCCGTTTGGAGCCTTCTGCTACCTGACCATGACGTTCGGCTTGAGGAATGCCGGCGCCACTTTTCAGCGTTGCATGCAGAAGTGCCTCCTCATGCAGCTCGGCAAAAACGCCCACGTCTACATGGACGATATCGTGGTGAAGACGAAGAAGCGCGGCACTCTGCTGGAAGACCTGAAAGAGACATTTGAGAACCTGCGCCAGTTCCGAATCAAGCTCAACCCCGAGAAATGCGTGTTTGGAGTGCCAGCCGGCCAGCTCCTAGGCTTTCCAGTCTCCGAACGCGGCATCGAGTGCAACCCAGTGAAGATCAAGGCCATCGAGAGGATGGCGGTCCCAACCAAGCTTCGAGAGATCCAGAAGTTCACCGGGTGCCTGGCCTCTTTGAACCGCTTCATCAGCCGGCTTGGAGAGAAAGCTCTCCCTCTCTACCGCCTCATGAAGAAAAGCACTCACTTCGAGTGGAATGACCAGGCCGACCAACCTTTCCACGAGCTGAAGAAAATGCTGGCCACGCCGCCTGTCCTAGCGGCGCCGACTGAGAAGGAGCCCATGCTCCTTTATATTGCCGCCACTAGCCGGGTGGTCAGCACCGTCATTGTAGTCCAACGCCCCGAAGAAGGCCGAGCCCAGCCGGTCCAGAGGCCGGTTTATTACCTGAGCGAGGTGCTGTCCGCCTCAAAGCAGAACAACCTGCACTACCAGAAGATGTGCTACGGCGTGTACTTCACCGCCAAGAAGCTGAAGCCGTACTTTCAAGAACATCTCATCACGGTCGTATGCACTGCCCCGCCGGCCGAGATCATAGGCAGCCGGGATGTGTCCGGCCGGGTGGCTAAGTGGGCCATGGAGCTGGCCCCTTACACGATCTTCTACCAACCCCACACCGCCATCAAGTCACAAGCACTGGCCGACTTCCTCGTCGACTGGGCCGAGACCCAGTACTTACCGCCAGCTCCTGACTCCACCCATTGGCGCATGCACTTTGACGGATCCAAGATGCGCACTGGCTTGGGAGCCGGCGTCGTCCTTACCTCTCCTAAGGGCGACAAGCTCAGATACACGCTGCAGATCTACTTCGCCGCCTCCAACAATGTAGCCGAGTACGAAGCGCTCATACACGGGCTCCGGCTTGCCAAGGAACTCGGCATCCGCCGGATCTTGTGCTATGGCGACTCGGATTTGGTGGTTCAGCAATCATCGGGCGACTGGGACGCCAAGGACACAAACATGGCAAGCTACCGCTTCCTAGTGCAGCAAATCAGTGGGTACTTTGATGGATGCGAATTCCTCCATGTACCGCGAGCCGACAATGAGCCAGCAGACGCCCAGGCCCGAATAGGCTCCATGCGGCAAGCAATACCAACCGGCATCGCCCTACAACGCCTCCTTAAGCCGTCCATCAAGCCATCTCCGGAATCCGACTCTATCTTCGTGCCGCCTAACCCCGATGGGGCCGGATCCGGCTCGAAGAATCAAGCAGTCGGCCCGGGGACTTCAATACTCGGCTCGGGGACTGCCGCACCCGGCTTGGGCACTGCGGTAGCTGGCCCGGGGACTGCGGTAGCCGGCCCGGGGACTTCTTCAGCACAGCAAGCGGCTGCCGACTCCAGCACTTCATTACCCAGCCCACCCACCCTGGTGGCTGTAGCCACATTGGCGGCAGGGGAAGTTGCAGCTCCATCATGGGCTCAAACCATCCTCAACTTCTTGGTGAACCAAGATCTGCCAGCTGACGAAACAGAAGCGAGACAAGTCCAACGTCGAGCCAGAGCATACACAATCGTCAACAGAGAACTTGTCAAGCGCAGTGTCACCGGAGTCTTACAGCGATGCGTCGAGCAGGAGAAAGGCATTGCAATCCTCAGAGATATACACCAAGGAGAGTGCGGCCACCACGCCGCATCAAGATCACTTGTCGCCAAAGCCTTCCGCCACGGTTTCTTCTGGCCGACTGCTTTGGACGACGCCAAAGAGCTAGTCAAACACTGCAAAGGCTGCCAGCTTTTCAGCTCCAAGCAACACATGCCGGCTTCGGCACTCAAGACCATTCCCCTCACCTGGCCCTTTGCCGTCTGGGGACTGGATATGGTGGGCCCATTCAAGACGGCACGCGGCGGCATGACGCATTTGCTCGTCGCTGTGGACAAATTCACCAAGTGGATCGAGGCAAAGCCGATCAAGAAGCTGAATGGGCCGACTGCGGTGACTTTCATTGCAGACATAACAACCCGGTACGGTGTACCGCACAGCATCATCACCGACAACGGCACGAATTTTGCCAAAGGTGCCTTGGCATGGTTCTGCACTGCACAAGGTATCCGGCTGGACCTTGCGTCCGTCGCCCACCCGCAGTCAAACGACCAAGTAGAGCGAGCAAACGGCCTCATCCTGTCCGGCATCAAGCCCCGACTAGTCGTACCTCTGGAGCGTTCAGCCGGCTGTTGGCTCGATGAGCTGCCGGCTGTCATATGGAGTCTGCGTACTACCCCAAACAGATCAACCGGCTTCACTCCTTTCTTCCTTGTATATGGTGCTGAGGTAGTCATCCCAACAGACATCGAGTTCGACTCGCCTCGGGTAACCATGTACACGGAGGCGGAGGCCAAAGAAGCACGAGAAGACGGTGTCGACCTGCTGGAAGAAGGCCGGCTGTTAGCCCTCAGCCGGTCTGGCATCTACCAGCAGGGTTTGCACCGCTACCACAGCCGAAAGGTCAGGCCAAGATCCTTCCAGGAGGGCGACCTTGTGCTCCGGCTGATCCAGCAAACAGCCGGCCAGCACAAACTCGCAGCCCCCTGGGAAGGCCCCTTCGTCGTCAGCAGAGCTCTAGGCAACGATTCCTACTACCTCATCGATGCGCAGAATCCGAAGGCACGCAAGAGAGACGACTCCGGCAAGGAGTCGGAACGACCATGGAATGCCAATCTTCTTCGGAAATTTTACAGTTAAAATGCAGTATGTATCACGTCCACTTTTGTATTAAGTACGAAACAATAGGCTCCCCGAGGAGGACTCGGGGACTGCCATCTTTTATTTTATGAATGAAAGTTATCATGCGTATAATATCGCCTGTTCATTTATTTTGTCCGGCACCGGGTTCGACGAGTCGGCCTGGGGACTAGCCGACTGGAGTTATATTAGGAGTCCTACCCGTGGTCAGACAAGTAATGTGCCGACACCCAGGCTTGGCTCTTGCCAAAATCGCAGTTCGAAGAACCGACTGCCCGGCTGGCAAGAGTCATAAGCCGGAAAGGGTGCGCACACGAAAAACGGCTAGGGACTAACGGGCTTATATAACAAAAGCCGGCTTGCCGCCTCCCGCCGACCGACTACCAGAGTAGCCGGCCGGCTGGCTTGCATTCAGTCTGCTTCATATCCAAGAAAGCTCGAGTACTTGCCTTCCCAAAGAGGGAAGGCGGCAAAGGAAAAAGCCTAAGGATAAAAAGTGCACTCGAATGGAAACCAACACATGCATACAATAATATTTACAGAAAAGACCTCCAGAGAGGTCAGCATCCAACATTGTTCGATACACCCCCAGTGGGTGGAATTGCGGAAACTTAAAAGTTGTTCGAAAAGGCAAAATCAGGAACAACAGGGACGGCAGATCAAGCCGGCGGGGCCGCTGACGAGCCGGGCTGGGCGGTGGAGACGGTCGCGCCGGCTGAAGGAACGGCCGGCTGGCCAACTTCGGCTTGATCACATCCTCCGGCAGAGGGCGCGCTCCTGCGTGGCTCGTTGCTGGAGGCACGGTCGGCTTGAGGGCGGTCGGTCGTCCCACCGGCCGGCTCGGCGTCTCCACCGTCTTCTTCCTCGTCATCCTCACCCTCGTCGCTGGAGGCAATCTCCTCGGTCGAGTCCTTGCCTTCCGCCGGGTTCAGCCCGAACCACTCCTCCGGCTGGGCGATGCCGTCGTCATTGAGTTCCGGCACGAAGACGCTGGTGTCGGTGCACTCGGCGATCGTCGAGGCGCGCTGGGCGATCGCCGGCCGTACCTCCTCCAGCTCCGCGTCGGCCTCCAGCCGCCAAGTCCGCAGCTGGTCCAGGCTTAACCTCGGGTACCATGCGCGGACGAACTCCAACGCACGCCCGGCTCCGAGACGGGCTGCCGACGCCTTCCAAGCCTCGAAGCGGCCGACTGCGACTTCTAGCCAGTCGGCGGTCCGACTTGGGGTGCGGGGAATCATCTGGCCGGGCCAGAGCACGGCCAACACCTGCGCCCCGGCACGTTGGAGCCGGCGGAGCATCCGATGGGACGGCTCTAGTCGCGCTTGGACGGCAATGAGCTGCTCCGACAGTGTTCGATTTGCATCCGGCGCAATGACAACTCCAGCCTGACGGCACGCCTCGCGATAGGCCTCGATGGCTTGGGTGGCGAGGACGGAGTGGCCGGGAAAGTAATCTGCGCAAAGTAACAAGCACAAGTCTGAATAAAACCCCAGGCGGCCGGCAGATGGAGGAAGGGCAAGAAAGGCGGCTTACCATCGATCAGATCTTCGATTCGGCCGAAACCTTCCTCCAGCACCTGGCGCGTCTCGGCCCAGCTCGCCGCCTTGATCTCGAACTCCGCCTTCAGGGCAGCCTCGCTGTCCTGCGCCTTCTACAGGGCCGCCTTATTGCTCTCTTCCTGTTCGGCCAGTTTCTTGGCCAGGCGGTCACGCTCCTGAACCAAGTCGGCACACTCGGCGTCCCTGGCACAAAGAGCGGTCTGCGCCTCGCCGGGCTCCCTCCGCAAGTCGGCATTGGCCCCTACACGGGCAAGAGACAAAGAGAAAAAGTCAATAAGGGAAAGGTCATCAAGAAAGTTCCGACCCGACTGCGCTGCAGTCGGCCCGGATCTCGGGGACTACACCCAGTGGGTGCGCTGTCGCGCCCCCACGAGAGACACATAAGAGCAATATACTTACGTCGGCTGCTGGCCAGGTCTTCGGTCCTCCGCCTCAGCTCCCGAGCCTGGGAGTTGAAGGCGGCAGCATGAGAGTTGTGATAATCCTGAAGACCAGACAGAAAACAGAGTTAAGATGGCCGTCGAGAAAGATCCGACCCGACTGCGCTGCAGTTGGCCCGGATCTCGGGGACTACACCCAGTGGGTGCGCTAGCGCGCCCCCACGGAAAAAATCAGAGGATCAGAGCGGTCGAAAAGTAAAAAACTTACTCGGATTGCAGACCGCGTCGACAGAAACTCCTGAGTAAATTGCTGCAGGAGGGCGGCCTGAGCCTGCAGCTGGCTCCGAACCCCTTGGGCCGCCACGTTCAGCTCGCCACTTCCTCCGCTGGGAGTCCACCCGGACATGGCAGAACTGGCCGCCTCCAAGGCTTCTGCCGTCTGGTTGGCACCCGCGGCTTGGCGCGTGTCCGGAGGGGCCGTGCTCCCTCCGGCGCGCTGGCTCGCTGCCAGTTGAATTTCAAGACCGACTCCGGCCTCGGGTGCGGCCCGAGCCGGTTCCTCCGGCACCGCCGACGACTGGCTGCCTTCGCCCGCTCCGGCTAGTGCTGTCGGCGGCGTCCTCTCCGCGAAGACCTCTAAGAGCTCATCCCTCTGTGCCGGCGGCTGATTGGGGGTGATCTCCTCCGCCGTGGGCAGCGGGATGTCCGGGTCCATGGTGCGGAGGGGGATGGCGAGCAGCGGAGGCCGGCTACGCATGCCCTCCGCCTCCGTCTCCGCGGTCGCCCGCTCCAATGGAGTCTCGGCTACCGCATCCGCTCGCTCCATCGCCGCCCGAGCGGCCTCCCGCTCCGCCGCCTCCCTCTCTTCTCGCGCCTTGTGGGCGTTCCGCTCCGTGGCTTCCGCAAGATTGGCGCGGGGGTCCACGCGGCGGGGCCCTGAAAATCCAGCACCCGGCCCAACCACAAGGCCGCCTGGGCCTCGCTCAAGGGAAAGCGGCGCCCTGGTCAGAAGTCGGAGAAGGGTTAGAACAAAAGAAGACAACAAAAAACAAGCACGCAAGCGGCCAAGGGCTTACGATGAAGCCGCTGGAGGTTGCTTCACCACCTTCTGGAAACGGGCCGCCTTCGCCGCCGCCTCGTCTCGCTTCGTTGCCGCGGCGGAGGCCCTCGTTTTCTTCGGCCGACTGCCGAAGATAGGAAGCGCGGCTCGGCGCTTCGACGTTCCACCACCGGCAGCCGGCGCGGCGGACGAGCCCGCGCTGTGGCGATCGGTAGCTGGCTGACGGCGCGGGATTTCTTCGGTGTCGGCGTCATCCGGCCAGTCGTCAAAACTGGCCGAGAGCCCCGTGCTTCCGGGCTCGGCGACGTCCCCCGTGGCGGCGTCCTCCATGGCGGCCGCCCCCAAATCCGGTTCGTCAATATCGTCTGTTGTACGGTCCAGGGCATACCGGCGTTCGACTCCTGCCGCCCCGGCTGGCGGCGGAAGAAGAGGGTTCTGATAAAAAGAAACCGCCTGGTCAGAAGCCGGCCGACATAAAGCCGGCTGATGACAGAAAGAAGGACTTACCACGGGCGGTGGATGGGCGGGGGAGTACGGCGCCTTGCCGTATTGCCAGTCGTCGGCGAGCTTGAGGTTGGCGATGTAGTTCACCATGAGCGCCACCTCGGCATGGGGCATGTCCCATGTGCTCAGCCGGCAAGGGTCGAGGCGGCCGCTCATCTGGCATAGCATGTGGGGCCGGCTCTGAAGGGGAAGGATCCGGCGCTCGACGAAGGCGGCCACCAAGTCGGCCCCTTGCAGACCTTCCGACTGGATCATCACCCGAAGCCAGGCGATGGCGGCGTTCCCAGCCGGGGATAAGGACTTGGATCTGAAGCCCCAAGACGGCTGCCTCCCAGCCGGCGGGCCGGCTACGTAAGCCGGCAGATTAACGTAGTCTGCTTGCGAGGCGATGTTCTTGACGTAGAAGTATGATTTTTGCCAAAGCTTCACCGATTGAATTAAGGGGATGTGCGGGAAGGGGTTGTTCTCGCCTGACCTTTTCTTCGCGATGAAGGCCCCGCAGGGGGCGGGCATGCCGGCAGAGACGGTGCCGAGTTTGTTCTGGAAGAGCTCCGCCCAAAGCTCCAGCGTGGGCAGCACTCCCAAGAAGCCTTCGCAGAGTGAGACGAAGGCCGATAGCAGCATCACCGCGTTGGGCGTGAGGTGATGTGGCTGGAGACGGTAGAAGTCGAGGAAGGAACGCATGAATCCGCTCGCCGGGAAGCCGAAGCCACACAGGGAATGCGTGCGGAAGACGACGCGCTCGCCTTCCTTCGGTGCCGGCGAGATTTCCGCCTCCGACGCCAGACGAGCCTGCACGAGGTTGGCAGCGGGCAGGCGCCGGGTCCGGCGGAGAAACTCTATGTGATGTTCATGGACGTTGGTGCCGTCCCACGAGCTCGACAGCGCCATGGACATGATGGCGTGGGCAGGCTGCGACGGGAGGTTGCGTCGGGCGCGGAGGAAGAGGAAAGGAAAGGAAAACAAGGAGGGACAGGGAGCGGGGGAGCGAGCAAGCCTCTGTCTCTCCCCCTCCCGCTCCTACTTGTAGGCTCGTGCGCCGGAGCCGAGGAGGCGCGGCGTGGGGGATCGTGGGGATCGATTGTGCCCACTTCCCCCATGCCACGCGTTTATTGCACACTAAAGACACGAAGAAACAGCCGCGGGGAGGCGAGCAGTCCCCTCGGGCCACAGAAAATCTGCGCCCGGGCCAAGGCCGAAGAGTGGCGGGCCCGGGCCTGCGGCAGCGTCCCGTCGCGCGCGTGCGACGGCAGGACTTCTCTGCCACGTGGCCCATCGTGGGGCCCGCGGGCCGCCCGCGGGTCAACCATGGTCATGATAATAAACAAATAAGTTCTCCGAAGTCGGCCTACGACGGCAAGATCGGCTCCTCAGGGTATGAAGCTGGCCAAGCTTCTTATCCCTCTGTCCGCCGTGAAGCTCGCCCAGCTTCGGGGACTACTGTCGGAGTAAATAGCCATGGGTAGCCTAGCCGGCTTCCCCTGGCCCATCAGAAAAAATTACGAGCCCGTCCGGCTCTCAAGAAGACTCAAGACCTAAGGCCGCCTCCCCCCTTTGCCGGCTATCTTCTAGGCCGGCTTCGGGGGCGGCCCGCCTTTTACCCACATGAAGAAAGTCATGGGAGGGCCGACTACGAGAAGCTGGCTGCAACAAGGCCGACTCCAAGAGGCCGGCTCCCATAAAGCGGTCAAAGCCGTACCCGCAGAGTACGCGTCCACCCCGCGATGATGAAGCAGGGCGTGGCTACAGTGGAGTCTGCCACCCCCAAAACCTGAAGCACGCCTGGTACAGTGCGCCGTACGGGTGGCCACGACCCGTCCGGCGCGGCACTGTTGCCACGGCGGCCCCGACGCCGTCCACAACGGGCGACCAGCATGGCCCCCGAGGCGGCGGGCCCCTTTGGGCAGAGAGATACCGAAGGCGGTCGCACCTCCTCCCAAGTCGGCCTAATGAGGGGCCGACTCCCCGTAGCCGGCTCGCCATCATCCTCGAAGGAGACGCCCATTAAAGACAAGATACGGCGGGGCTACAGTAATCGCCCGCTAGGGCGGTGGTACTGTAGCCACGCTTACCCCGACCAAGCCCGCATCAACAGCACGGGGCAACAGTAACCAGCCACCGGCCAGGCCCTGGCCAGTAGGGCCTGCCTGTCGACCAAGGAGCCGGCAGCCGGCGGGACCCACCAGTCGGCGGGCCCCAGCAGCCGGCGCGGAAGCCGGCGAGCACGGTCACAGACAGCTGGGCCCCGCGCCCAGCTGGATTACCTTTGTACCCCCGGGGGGTAGGCCTATATAAACCCCCCGGTGCACCCATGCAAGGGAGGACTCTCAAGTGAGACCTAGACACCATACAAGGAGAGGAAGCACGCTAGCTGAGCCCTTCTTCCTCCTTCCACCCAAACCAGCTCGAGGAGCATTGTGTAGTTTCTTGTTCGTTTAGTAACCATGCGGAGACCCCGCAGAGCAGCAGTAGGGGTGTTATCTCCCCGGAGAGCCCTGAAGCTGGGTAAGATTCGCCGGCGTGCATGTCTTTGCCTTATCCCGTTTCCAGGCACCGGCGATGTTTTATTGGCTCCCACAATGATTAGCCACCCGTTGGCATATGTCGCACCTACCACCCGACACGCGGGGAGCTGTCGTGGTGGCCACAGGATGTTTGCGAGGGCGCCCTCGGCCGCGCTTGGGCGGAGGAGAGGCATGCTCAACCTGGCAGGCCTTCCCCTTCTCCACGGCTGAGAACCTCCTCGACGGGGCCATGGAGAAGAAGGAGAAGCAAGGGGAGATGAACTGGAAGGGCGCGCGTCGATCAGTACTTATAGTTGGCGAGGGCCAACCGACGGCCCCCACGATCGCAGGTAATCATGACCCACTTTGCATGCAGAGACTTGTCCAATCCGTGCAGTTGCCAAGGCGCCATGGGGAAGTGGAGACGCCCACGCCCAATCAACCGCCACGCGGCGCCTAAGGCCGCAGGCTGTTAGGGCCCGCGACGCTTCGCTCTTGCCCTTTCGCCTCCCAGCACGGCCAAGTCCGGGCGCACCTTGGGCCCGGGGGCTACTGTCGGCATTCTAGGAACGGGGGTCCTAGACTTGCCTGCCTGTGGCCTGCGGCGTGGCTCAAAGGGGGGCCCAGCATGGCCCATCTTCACCAACACAAACCCAAGACCCTCGCGAGGGGCCAAGCCTCGCGGGGCGGACGACGCGGAGTTTCCTCAGGCACGGCCTCGTCAGGCTGGCTCGTGAGGAGGCGGAGAGATCAAGGCGGGGTACCTCACGAGGTGCCCGTGACTCAGGGTGCTAGGTGGGTGCCAGCCCGCGCAGCGTCCTCCTTCCCTCTTTGGTGCAAAGGGGGCAAGCACAGCCGCGGAGTACCGAGGCGTTAGGCAAAGGTTGCCATTTCAGTGCAACGAGACCAAGACCAGGAGGACTATGAGACGGAGGTCACCGTCGAGCCCAAGACGGCATCATCACCAGAGCTTTGCGCAGGCGAAGACTACTTTTGTCAGGGTAGGTGATACTTGCTGTCCCCCTTCAAATTAGCCCGCCATTGTTGGCTCCCTTCCCGCTCGATATTTGGGAAGAGGACCAGGGCCTCTATAAATAGGACCAGCCACCCACATAACAAGAGGTCGGTGGGTGGAAAGCAGAGAGAGAGGGAGAGAGAGAGAAAGTAGCTGAACTCCTTCGAGCAGTTCATCGCCCCAGCCAAGAACAGGCCCTCGCGAGGCCTTTCTTCCTTGTATTGTTCGCCATCATCCGCCCAAGAGGCAATCCACACACCACACACTGGAGTAGGGTATTACACCACAACGGTGGCCCGAACCAGTATAAACCATGTGTCACTTGCGTTGTTCTTTTCGTAGTTTAGATCCTAACATGGCGGAGGGGTGCAGGTAGGTAGGAGGCGGAATCTCCGTGCGCACCCCAGTGTTCGAACCTCAAGGGTCTGCCGGAACCCGAAATCGACAACACGGAGCAGGCATACTGGCATCACCGCACGGTCGCTTCATCAAGCCGGCATCGACCACGTCACGACCTGCATCGACAGGGCCGAACTATTGCTTCTTCAAGCTAGTGTCCATCACGCTGACCTACTTCGACTCATCGGCTGACGTCGAGGCTTCAACATCTCGGCTGGACCGGGGGCTTCGCCATCTCTTCATCAACCTACTCCGGACACTTCGGCGTCGCTAGCCGACCAGCTCCATCACGTTAGCTGGGCCAAGTGCTTTGCCTCGGCGAGTCAACCTTTACCGGCATTGCCATGCCGTCGTTTTATCGCCCATCAGGCAATGGGTGTGTGGAGCGAGTCCCAATTTTGGGAATCACCTTCCTTCGGATTGCTACAACAAATAAACCAGGTGCTATTAATCCCAGTATTTTTTTCTTGTTTGGGTTCATTTTTCCCATGGAATTATTACTCTGGTTTGTCCATGATATGTACATAGGTCTATCAAATGGTCACCGCATTAACGACGGTCGCGTGGTGATTCGATCAGTTTCCGTACATAGTCCGGCGAACGCCGCATCCGGAGCTCGGACCGACCTATGAATTCAGGCTTTGCCACACCTTTACTACATCACGCCGACGCCCTGCATCGACATTGACTTCGGCGCCAGGCCATATTTCTTCTATTCCTCACTTTGCATAAATTATTTATTATGCAACATTTTTTTAATTATCATTATTACAATTATCTCCGGTTTGCACTATTTTTTGTGCACAGGAAAATGATCCGGGTACTTCGGCGTCACTCTGCCGGTCTGCATTGACCGTGCTATGTCACCACTTCGGCATGTCGAGCTCTCCGCTCTGCCACCTCGGGACCAGCTTGGGGAATAGAACCTTGCCCCGCATCAAGCTTGGACCGCGTCATCAATACCGAACACATTAACCAGCTAAGTCGCTTTCATGCTCAAAGCTTTAATTTCTAACTTGTGTTCGGTTCGACCAAGCATTATACTTTTTTGGAACAAAGTTTCTTGTAAAAAATATTCTTGTCCAAACTTTGTTTGTGACGCATAAATTCAAATACCCAATTCATTTGGGGGCTTCCTTCATGAAGCTTTTCCACTTGCATATGATTATACTTGTACGGCTTCGTTCCTTGTTCATGTATTACGCCACAATATGCACCATATTGACTTAAGCGATTTGCAAGCTGGGTTGCCTCGCTCCTGTGTTTACCCCTACGTTCCCGATTGTTCGTCGGGTCGCCCGAGCCGGACCTCAGACTGGGTGAAGCCGAAAGCTAGCGCTCTTATAGTTTTCAATGATAGTTGGCACACAACGGAACTCATGAGTACAAAAAATCTATTGCACCAGTCTCATAATAACAATGAGCACCGAAGAAAGGTATCGGTGGGGGTACTATTTTCTTCGAAGATGCTTCTTACACTTCACGGTAATATAGCATAAGTTCCCTGAGCGCGCTTTGTCTGTTACAGCCTTATGGCCTGATTGCCTGGTTATTGGAAACACCATCGATATTCTCGACCGATGGAGTATATAACACTTTTTGGTCCTTGACTGAAGAGGGAGAAGCTGACGGTCGGTTAAGACGCGTTAAAAGTTTGGTTGAACATAGATATAATATAAGTACTTCGGTACATGCAATCATTCTTCTACCCAAGTCACCTGGGGCTCTTAAGTTTATTTGAGCCGTTTTATAATAAGTGTTTTTCTTCTTAGTCGTTGCAAAGTTTTATTATTATTATTATTTATCACTCCTTTTTTCAACATGAGTGTGCGGTCACTAGCTGGGGAGCCTAATTTCTCTCTCAAATCCGCTAGAGTTTAGTTTGCTAAACTGGCCTGATGAGAAGTACTCCGCCCTCGGGATAGGAGGTTGAAGCCGTAGGCTGACCCGCTCGAAGTCTTGAGATAGGATGTATCATGTTAAAGCACGACAGAAGCACTTCTTTTTTCTAAGACCAACTTTCGGATTGGCACCGAACACTTGATATTGTTCGGACGTCATGTTTTTGCTGACGTTTCTTGGTTTTCCAAGATTTTTGGCACTTTTAAACTATTTGTTCTTTTCCAGCATTAGTCTCGTAGTGCAACGCCGGACACCTTTAGGGATTCGGCAAAAACATTCTCAGATATTGCTATATATGCATCGGTTTCGAATTGTGTCTTCGGTCAATCGTTGGGTTGCTTGGCTCCTGCACTTACTTCCTACTTCTGTTTTGTTCGGCTAGGCGTGCAAAGGGAGAACCGCTGCAATTGTGCTTCCAGCTCACATGGTTAAGCACCTCAGTGGAGAAAGCCGAAAACTGACTTTCACAATAAGCGTAAACTGGTCAGCGATCCGATGACTATGTTAAATGATGGGCCGTTCATAACATTGGCCGAAGTGTTTACGGCTTGACCCCGACTGTTGCCGAACACTACCAGGGGCTATTAACAGGCCTCCCAAACTAAATCCTCAATATTTTGCTCTTACATTAGAGCTGAGGTTTAATGATCATGCTTAGCATGACAACCCAAAGAAAGGAACCGATAGCGGGACTATTTTCTTTGGAAGACATTTCTTCTGTTAAACAGTAATATAACTCTCTGCGTACCTTTGTTTATAAAACCGTATGGCCAGATTCCCTTGTTTGTTGTAAATCTTTGCCCTCATAAAGGCTTTATAAAGTAGGACAAACACTCCTCGGCTACTGGCCGAGGAGGTGGAAGCCAATGGTCGGTCAACAAAGTTTTGTACAATGCGGATCCAAGCATTAATGACGTAAATACATAGAGTCATTACACATAATTTGTAATTTTACTATGGATATTGATCCTTAATTCTGCCACCCATGCCCGCATTAAGGCTCGGGGGCTACTGTACTTCGGGCTTATTATTTACAAATATTAAAGAGGCACATTGATCCCCTGATCTGGTGTTATCACCTGACCAGTGTCTCGGGGGCTACTGCATTGCTTGTCCAATGCAGAAAATTTTATGTGCAATATAGTTTTTGAGGAGATTTTGATCCTCAGGTTGGTCGACCGCACCCAACCCGAGTCTCGAGGACTGAGCACACCGCTTTTAGTGTCCCGAAGTATTCTGCCGAGCTTGGACTTGATCCTCAGGCTGATTTTGCAAATCAACCTGAGTCTCAGTAGCTACTGGGATCAGCGGTCTTACATCATCCTTCAGGTGCATCTCGGGTTTCAGACCGATACACACCTTGAGGGCTACTGGCTATATATCTCGGCAGAGAATAAATTGCACCAATAAAAAATATTCACAAAAATCGGCCCACATTCGGGGTGGTGCGCCACCTCGGAAGCAGCCCGGCATAATGCTCGGGCGCTAGTGGCTGGCTCCATAGAGGGCATTTCCGGCATTAAGCTCGGCTAAACTCCTTCAAACTTCTTTGAACCAGGGTGATTTACGACACCTCGGATATAGTCCGGCGTTGGAGCTCGGATACAGCCCGGCGTTGGAGCTCGGATATACAGTCCGGCGTTGGAGCTCGGATACATAGTCCGGCGTTGGAGCTCGGATACATTCCGGCGTTAGAGCTGGGAAGTGGTCCGGCGTTGGTGCTCGGTTGCAAAAGATACCTCGAATACAGTCCGGTGTTGGAGCTCGGACGCAGGAGGACGCTGCCGCCCGGGAACAACTTCAAATCCGAGGTGTGGCATAAAAATAACAAGGCATTGGTAAAGCCCGGAAACTTAAAGGGGCTCCTCGGATACCCGACGTGTAAACTCGTCGAATACATTTGGGTGATCCTCAAGATCGAAGATAAAGAAGATATGTTGAACCAGTTTTCATGACCGACGACCGAAGATGAAGAACAGCTCGGAAGAATCGAGGAGCGTCCCTAACTTGAAGACCATTTCAGGGGGCTACTGACGGTGTCCTGGACTAGGGGGTACTCACCACGTCGTCTCCCGATCTATTAGATTGGGCCGAGGACCCCATGGCCGTATACTCATGGGCCAGTTCGGACAGCTGCCGCATACAAGGAAGATTCCACAAAGACTTGGCGATCAAGAGAAGGACTTCTCCCCACCGGCGTATTCGGCTAGGACTCTTGTTAACCTAGGCCTCTGGTGCATTATATAAACCAGGGCCAGGCTAGTCGATGGAGCACATACATACACATCAACAATCATACCATAGGCTAACTTCTAGGGTTTAGCCTCTCTGATCTCGTGGTAGATCAACTCTTGTAATGCCCATACCATCAATATTAATCAAGCAGGACGTAGGGTTTTACCTCCATCGAGAGGGCCCGAACCTGGGTAAAACTTCGTGTCCCCTGCCTCCTGTTACCATCTGTCCTAGACGCACAGTTCGGGACCCCCTACCCGAGATCCGCCGGTTTTGACACCGACACCGGGGATGTAGGTTTTGGTGCTTCCTCCTCCAGTCGGGTAGCAACCTGCACTTTGGGTAACTCTTGGAGGGGCGTGCGAGTTTATATTCCTCAGCCACCAGGACTTCAGTCCATCTGTCGGCTAGCAAATCTTGATCAGCTTGAAGCTGCTGCTGCTTTTTCTTGAGGCTATTTGCCGTGGCTATAAGCCGGCACTTGAAGCACTCTTGTTCGACGGGGTCCTCTGGCATGACGAATTCCTCATCGTCAAGGCTTTCCTCGTCTTCAGAGGGAGGCATGTAATTATCATCCTCCGCCTCTCCATCTGCCGCTCTCTCAGGCGGGCTGGCTCCTTCATCGTCCTGCTCTAAATCTTGCTGGAGGGGATTGATGTTGTCTTCGGCACTGTCTGGAGTGCTATTATCTCCGGTGCTGGTATCACCACTTTTGCCTTGGCGGGACTTAGAGCGGCGCCGCTGACGCTGGCGCTTGGGTTGCTTTTTGGAGGGGTCATCCTCCGTTGTCTCATCGCCATTGCCTTCTTTGGGTGTATCCACCATGTATATATCGTATGATGAGGTGGCTGTCCAGTGCCCTGTGGGCAGTGGTTCCTCTTCGTCTCCCGCATCGTCGTCCATACCGTCGATGTCTTCGGAGTCGAAGTCGAGCATGTTGGTTAAGTCATCAACAGTGGCTACTAAGTGGGTGGTGGGTGGGCGGCGAATTTCTTCATCATCCGCATCCCAATCCTGCCGGACGTAGTTCGGCCAAGACTCTCCTGACAAGGAGAGAGACCTTAATGAGTTCAGTATGTCGCCAAAGGGCGAGTGCTGAAAAATATCCGTGGAGGTAAACTTCGTGATCGGCACCCAATTGGATTCGACAGGAACGGGCACAGGCGGTTCGGAGTTCGTGGCTGGAGAAGGATCCGGCAGTTCAGTAACACGGCTCTTGTGAAGGGTAAGGTCAATATTTGGCTCGATCGCTGCAGGGGATACGACCTTCGTGGCGGGGTCTATCCACCCATTCATGGATGGCGCAACTGGCTCCGAATTGAGGGTCAGAGCGGCTGCCGGTGCGATCTCCTGAACACTGTCTGATGGTAGAGCTAAATCGTACTCATTGTGACCGTGTGGCGCACAAGGCAGGGGCTCGAATCCGTCGAAGATCAAGTCTCCGCGGATATCGGCCGTGTAGTTTAAGCTTCCAGACTTGACCTGATGGCCAGGGGCGTAACTTTCGATCTGCTCCAGGTGGCCAAGCGAGTTGGCCCGCAGTGCAAAGCCACCGAACACAAAGATCTGTCCAGGGAGAAAAGTCTCACCCTGGACTGCATCGCTATCGGTGATCGTAGGAGCCATCAAGCCTAATGGCGACGACACAGAGGAACTCTCAATGAAAGCACCAATGCCGGTGTCAAAACCGGCGGATCTCGGGTAGGGGGTCCCGAACTGTGCGTCTAGGCGGATCGTAACATGAGGCTGGGGACATGATGTTTTACCCAGGTTCGGGCCCTCTTGATGGAGGTAAAACCGGACATCCTGCTTGATTTATTCTTGATGATATGAGTATTACAAGAGTTGATCTACCACGAGATCGGAGAGGCTAAACCCTAGAAGCTAGCCTATGGTATGATTGTATGTTGTCCTACGGACTAAAACCCTCCAGTTTATGTAGACACCAGAGGGGGCTAGGGTTACACAATGTTGGTTACAAAGGAGGAGATATACATATCTGTATTGTCTAGTTTGCCTTCCACGCCAAGTAGAGTCCCATCCGGACATGAGACGAAGTCTTCAATCTTGTATCTTCATAGTCCAATAGTCCGGCCAAAGGATATAGTTCGGCCGTCCGGAGACCCCCTAATCCAGGACTCCCTCATGTTGCTTTTACATTATTTACTTTGCATCTCTATACCAAAAATATTATTTATCATCTCTATCAGATCTCACTTTCGTAAGTGACCGTGAAGGGAATGACAACCCCTAAGCGCATTGGTTGCGATAAGCTATTGTTTTTGTGTAGGTACGAGGGACTCGAGCGTAGCCTCCTACTGGATTGATATCTTGGTTCTCAAAAACTGAGGGAAATACTTATGCTACTTTGCTGCATCATCCCTTCCTCTTCGGGGTAATCTAACGCAGTGCTCAAGAGGTAGCAAAACCCTTTGAGTGTTTGTCACATGGCGATGTGAACTATGGGTGTTAATCACATGGTGATGTGAACTATTGGTGTTAAATCACATGGCGATGTGAACTAGATTATTGACTCTAGTGCAAGTGGGAGACTGAAGGAAATATGCCCTAGAGGCAATAATAAAGTTATTATTTATTTGCTTATTTCATGATAAATGTTTATTATTCATGCTAGAATTGTATTAACCAGAAGCTTAGTACATGTGTGGATACATTGACAAACAGAATGTCACTAGTATGCCTCTACTTGACTAGCTCGGTGAATCAAAGATGGTTAAGTTTCCCAGACATAGACATGAGTTGTCATTTGATTAACGGGATCACATCATTAGAGAATGATGTGATTGACTTGACCATTCCATTAGCTTAGCACTTGATCGTTTAGTATATTGCTATTGATTTATTCTTGACTTATACATGCCCCTATGACTATGAGATTATGCAACTCCCGGATACCGGAGGAACACTTTGTGTGCTACCAACCTCACAACATAACTGGGTGATTATAAAGGTGCTCCACAGGTGTCTCCGATGGTACTTGTTGAGTTGGCATAGATCGAGATTAGGATTTGTCACTCCGATTGTAGGAGAGGTATCTTTGGGCCCTCTCGGTCATGCACATCACTATAAGCCTTGCAAGCAATGTGACTAATGAGTTAGTTGCGGGATGATGCATTACAGAACGATTAAAGAGACTTGCCGGTAATGAGATTGAACTAGGTATTGAGATACTGACGATCAAATCTCGGACAAGTAACATACCAATGACAAAGGGAACAACATGTGTCGTTATGCGGTTTGACTGATAAAGATCTTCATAGAATATGTAGAAGCCAATATGAGCATCCAGGTTCCGCTATTGGTTATTGACCAGAGACGTGTCTCGGTCATGTCTACATAGTTCTCAAACCCCTAGGGTCCGCACGCTTAACGTCCGGTGACGATCGTATTATGAGTTTTTGTGTTTTGATGTACCGAAGGTAGTTCAGAGTCCCGGATATGATCACGGACATGACGAGGAGTCTTGAAATGGTCGAGACATAAAGATTGATATATTGGACGACTATATTTGGACATCGGAATGGTTCCATGTGAGATCGGGCATTTACCGATGTACCGGAAGGTTACCGGAACCCCCCGGAAGGTATATGGGCTTTATTGGGCCTTAGTGGGAGAGAAGAGAGGGAGGCCTAGGAGGGGGCGCCCCCCATGCCCAATCCGAATTGGGTGGGGGGCCGTCCCCCCCTTTCCTTCCCCCTCTCTCCCCCTTCCTTCCACTCCTAGTCCAACTAGGGAAGGGGGGAATCCTACTCCCGGTGGGAGTAGGACTCCCCTTGGGGCGTGCCTAGGAGGCCGGCCCCCTCCCCCTCCTCCACTCCTTTATATACGGGGGAGGGGGGCACCCCATAGACACACAAGTTGATCATTGATCTTTTAGCCGTGTGCGGTGCCCCCTCCACCATAATCCACCTCGGTCATATCGTCGTAGTGCTTAGGCGAAGCCCTACGCCGGTAGCTTCATCATCATCGTCATCACGTCGTCATGCTGACGATGCTCTTCCCCGACACTCTACTGGATCATGAGTTCATGGGACGTGACCGAGCCGAACGTATGCAGATCGCGGAGGTGCCGTACCTTCGGTGCTAGGATCGGTCGATCGTGAAGACGTACGACTACATCAACCGCGTTGTCATAACGCTTCCGCTTACGGTCTACGAGGGTAGGTGGACAATACTCTCCCCTCTCGTTGCTATGCACCACCATGATCTTGCGTGTGCGTAGATTTTTTTTTGAAATTACTATGTTCCCAACACATCTACCTTCGGGATTAGTTTTAGACCTGAACAATTGTTATTTGGTGCCGGTGTTAAGCATGAACATTATATTTGGTTCTTGTTCGATGTGAGACGGTGATTCATTTAAATCTGAGAATAATGGTTGTTCTATTTATATGAGCAATATCGTTTATGGTCATGCACCCTTGAAGAGTGGTCTATTTTTGTTGAATCTCGATAGTAGTGACACACATATTCATAATACTGAAGACAAAAGATGCAGAGTTGATAATGATAGTGTAACTTATTTGTGGCACTGCCATTTGGGTCATATTGGTGTAAAGCGCTGTCACGACCGGTTTTCCAATAAAAATATTTATTGAGAAACCAATCTTTGAGTCCTGTATGAGAGAAAATCCTCCTCACTGGTAGACAAATACTTGATACAATAAGCCAGTAGCATAGAATATATTACAGGGTTGAGCTAGGGCTGCTCAACGAATTATTACAAGCGCGCCAATAATTATACATAATGGCGGATATAACACAATGGTGTGGTGGTATACTACTGACTCGAGGATATCATGGTGGTGGAATAACACAGTGGGGAGTGTGGTAACACGACTCTCAAACTGGCATCTCATCGAGCGTCGAGGTGAGGCTCGATAAATTTATTCGGGTTGCGGAAGCGGGTATAAAACTGTGACCAAGACCAGGGTCGCACGAGACTGACTGGGATTCCTCTAGGCGTCAGACTCGCTATCGAACTCTTCATCCATGAGATCGCCTTCGTCAGCATCTGGCCAAATCAACAAGCCAGTGAGTACTTTGAAAGTACCCGCAAGACAGTTCGGACGTAAGATATAACAAATGCATGCATGGATGCGTCATGAATAATCTTCCCAATGCACAATTTAAAATATTTGCATAACGAAGTAAGTACGAGGGAAACGGCGGTAGTCCGCCTGAAATGCCAACAAAATATAAATGAGAACCGATCGGGTGTCTGAAGCGACGCCTCGAAGGGTGAACAAATAATAACAGAAAAATCATGCCACAGTCGGACGTCTGAGCGACATCACAGAAAGGGCTTTTAAAAGAAATGCCACAGTCGGACGTCTAAGCGACATCACAGAAAGGGCTTTAAAAGAAATGCCACAGTCGGACATCTAAGCGACATCACAGAAAGGGCTTTAAAAGAAATGCCACAGTCGGACGTCTGAGCGACATCACAGAAAGGGCTTTAAAAGAAATGCCAGAGTCGGACGTCTGAGCGACATCACAGAAAGGGCTTTAAAAGAAATGCCAGAGTCGGACGTCTGAGCGACATCACAGAAAGGGCTTTAAAAGAAATGCCACAGTCGGACGTCTGAGCGACATCACAGAAAGGGCTTTAAAAGAAATGCCACAGTCGGACGTCTGAGCGACATCACAGAAAGGTCTTTATTCCACAAGTAAACAATACTCATAATAAATATTCAGTTCATGATAATAAATGGGTTAGTCCATCCACAGGAATAAACTGTTAACCGGGCTTAGTGCTCATGAGATTCACCGGAGTATCTGTCACCAAAAACTGGCACTTTTCAGAATAAGTCAGCGCAATATTTGGATATGGATAAGATGATTTGGAGATTTATGACTCTGCAGAGTTTGTACAAAAATTTCCCACAGCTAACGGATTTCCGTAGTCTCGAAGGACTAGTTCCGTTTACGGTATTTCGGAAGAAAACACAGCAATCCAGTACACACCCATCCTATCTCTCGATGCCAGGACTCACCCTAGACATCGTCCAAGAAAAACTTTGAGACGGGGAGATCACAATCTCGAATAGCATGGGATCAAATTTATATACGCGTGCTCTAAGGGGTGCCCCCCTCTCGGTCCCAACCGGAAACACCCATGCCCCCTGACCGGATGACTGGCTTTAATCCAGGGCCATGGAACCATCATCCCGGCCTCTCCTTTTGGTGTGTACCAGGAAAGCGGTTTGCAACTTACTAAGCCATATTCCTTGCGGAAAACATGTGGTAGTACAAGGAAGGAAAAGGGAGGAACTGGACCGATACGATTTGACACAGTAGTCAAATAGTCTGGCATAAGACTGGCATGCTACAACACTGCCATCTTACCCATCCTCATGCCAACCCATGGCCTTTCATACTCACATCCATCCACTTATGGATCATCGAGCTCACTTACCTTGATCATGCATGAAAATAACGTTCATGGGTATGCTCATCAACATGCCATGAAACTAACTAAATGCAAAACATGCCAAGACACTCATCATATCAAAAGTTCAAACATGCTTGCCTGGTTCGGAGTAGTCGGAACCTAGCTCGGTGAAGTTCGCGACTCCGTCACCTCCTTCGGTATCTACGGTATACAAAAAAATATAGGTGCTATCGTAAATACCAATAAGTGTACAAAAAGTATTCCAAATTTTTTTCAAATAAATCTGATAAACAACTAGACAGAATTTCAAAGAGGACAGAAAAAGAATCAATCAAAAATACTTTTCTGTTTAAAAGTTATAAGGGTTTTAGTCCAGGGACTCATCTGTAATGAAACAGAGTATTTCCAGGGGCTAGCTCACAAAAACTGAAAACGCTTCGGCAGAGAATACGCCAGCCCAGGAGGGAAAACGCATTTGGCAGAATACGCTTTCAGAAATGGTTCGTTTAGAAAGAGACAGAGAGGCTGACGGGCAGGTCCCACCCGTCAGGTTTGAAATTTCAAAATGGGCGGCTCAGCTCGACGGAGCCCAAGAGCCGCGGTGGTCGCCGGCGGTGATCCACGGCGAGGCAAGGGGATCGGAGGGTACCTCCTTGCTCAGGACGTTCTTCCACGTCGGTTGGTGGTGGTGGTGGTCGCCGGCGAGTACCACGTCGACGGCGAGCCTTTCTCCGGCGGACGGCGGCTCGGGTGGAGGTGGACTTCACCGGGAAGAGCTGCGAAGGTCAAATTGGTGCATCGGTTAGCTCACTGGGTGCTCGAGGAAGCTATTGACGAAGTTGGGGCGCCGGGGACAGCCTCACCGGAGCGAATCGAGGTGGAGGCCGAGGCGGATCGAGGCGGCCGGAGTCGAGGAAGAAGGGCCCCTCGAGGCTCTTCTAGCTGTTGGTCGGGGTCCAGAGAGGTAGTGGAGATGTGCGGGGGCGAGAGGGAACCCGGGGTGCTATATATAGCCAGCCCGAGGCGGTTGCCGCGTACGGGATAAGTCCGGCGAGCGATTACGGTGGCGCCGGGGTTGGGCAGAGGGATTAGGGGTTTAGGCATCAACTAGGTGGAGTAGAGGTTCCATTCCGGGGTCCAGCTCAGCAAGGGGGGAAGAGTTTACGGCCGGCTCCAACGGAACGGCCGTGCGGCACGTCGGCGGCAAGGAGCGCGTTCCGTGCTTGCCGGGCCACGGTGACTGTGCAGCGGGCTGTGCTGGCATTGCATGTGCCACGCGGAGAGCCAGGGAGAGTTGGGCGGCGCCGAACGGCGTGGCGCCGCCGTTTTGCTTCCTGTCGGCCGTAACGGTGGATCGGCCGCCGCGGGACACGCCGGCGTAGGCGGGCCAGGGCGCCACCGACGCCCGGAAGGCGCCAAGCGCGCGTGCGGCACTCCAGACAAGAGGGAGAGGTGGCGAGGATCGTGCCAAGCGCACTGTCCACGCGTGACTGAATCGGGCGAGGGAAAACGACACTGAACTCTGAACTTACTGAATTACTGAAAGTGCAAAAATTCAGTGTATGCAAGGTGTTTGACAGAATGATTCAAGCCTCTAGGAATTTTTCCTAGAGCTGATTTTTGGTGGAGTGGCTACTCTTTGATCCAGTAGGCTGCCTGAATTTTTGTAGAATGTTTGGGTGAATGTAGATATGAATTTCACCAAATTTGGCAAATCTGGTCCAAACTTGCAGAGGCTGAAATTTGAAAAATTTGAAAAGAAGTAGAGTGGATCAAGATGGTTCTGAGTTGTGGATGCTAAGGACAAACCAGAGGAGTTGGTTTGAGATCAACACTCAAAGGAAATAAGGTACTTGCTTTGCAAATGGCTCAGACTCCAAATAATTGAAAAAAATGATTTGAGATGAAAAATGTTTGAAATAAAATACAAAACCTGTTTGGATTAGTTGGGACAGAGAACTTAGGTTCATCCAAGAGGGAGGGGAGGTTTTGGAGTGGTTTTATCACCTGTGACATGGTGAAATCAAGGGTGATCTCAAAAAGAAAGAAGTCCCAAAACTCCTAGGGTTTCTTTTTTTAAATGAAAATAAATAAGTTTGAGAGGGAAATAACCGGAAGAAAAGCTTCCAAAATTTTAACACCAAAATTGAAAAGGAAAGGAAATCCTTGCCAAAGGTGAAAGGAAGTTTTTGAAGAGGAAGTTTTTTTCTGAAAGAGAAATTTTTAAAGGCCCTCCTTTAGAATCCAATAAAGTTTTTGATGAAAACCAAATCAAAAATTTTGGAGTGTCACAACACCTACCCCCTTAGGAAAAATCTCGTCCCCGAGATTTCAGCTGATCCTTAAATAAGTGTGGATGCTCTGTCCGAAGAAAATCCTCTCTTTCCCAGGTAGCTTCACTGTCGGTGTGATTGCTCCACTGTACTCTGAAGAATTTGGTGGTCTTATGTCGGGTTCTCCTTTCAGACTCCTCTATTATTCTTACCGGACGTTCCCGATAAGTGAGGTCTGGCTGTACGCCAATGCTCTAATGGGATACTTGTTTCTCTGGGTTGCTCACGCAGTTCCTCAATTGCGAGACGTGGAACACGTCGTGGACATTGGATAATTCCTTGGATAAGTCTAGCTGGTAGGCTACCTTGCCTCTTCGCGCCATTATACAGAATGGTCCAATGAATCTTGGTGCTAGCTTCCCTTTAATCTTGAATCATTGCAATCCTCTCATAGGAGATACTTTCAGGTATACGAACTCACCGGGCTCGAAGCTGACCCTACGATGTTTCTGATCATAATAACTCTTCTGTCGACTTTGAGCGGTCTTAAGTCGGTCTCTGATTAGCTTGACTTTTTCCTCGGCTTCTCTGAGCATGTCCGGTCCAAAGATGCGGCTGTCTCCGGTCTCTGACCAATTCAACGGGGTACGACATCTCCGTCCGTATAAAGCCTCAAATGGTGCCATTTGCAGGCTGGTCTGGTAGTTATTGTTGTACGCGAATTCGGCGTATGGCAGGCTTTCTTCCCAACTGGTTCCATATGTGAGGACACATGCTCTCAGCATGTCTTCTAAAATCTGGTTTACTCGTTCCGTTTGTCCATCGGTCTGTGGGTGATATGCGGTACTGAAGGCTAGTTGAGTTCCCAGAGCCTGTTGTAAATGCTCCCAAAATCTTGAGACGAACTGAGTGCCTCTGTCGGATATTATAGTCTTCGGGACTCCATGCAGACAAACTATGCGGGTGAGATAAATCCTGGCAAGCCGCTGAGTGTTGTAGGTTGTCTTTACTGGAATGAAATGTGCCACCTTGGTTAATCTGTCAGTGATCACCCAGATGGCATCATTCCCATGCTGTGACCGAGGTAGCCCAACAATAAAATCCATCCCTATTTCATCCCATTTCCACTCAGGTATTTTGTTTGGTTGCAGTAGTCCGGCCTGTCTTTGATGCTCAGCTTTTATGCGTTGACACGAGTCGCAACGTGTAATGAAGGTGGCTATGTCCCTCTTCATACCGTGCCACCAAAATCTTTCCTGAATATCCTTATACATCTTGGTCCCGCCAAGGTGGATCGAGTACGGGGCGGTATGGGCTTCAGCTAGGATTTGATGTTTAAGGTCTTCTATGTTTGGCACGCAGAGTCTTTCTCCGTACCACAATATTCCTCCATTCTCTATGACGAACTCCGAGGCCTTGCCCATACTCACCTTTCTTTTGATGCCTTCAATGCTGGGGTGACCGGGCTGAGCTCTTTTAATTTCCTCCACAAGGTCGGGTCGTATTTCCAAGTTTGATATGGTGCCTTCTGCGACAATTAACAAATGGAGCTTGGCAAATTCTTGTTGGAATTCGGGCCTCAAGCTTTGCAGATTGCTTTCGTCGGAGTTGGGGTTCCGACTAAGAGCATCGGCCACTACATTTGCCTTTCCTGGATGGTAATGGATACCAACATCATAATCCTTTACCAATTCCAACCAGCGTCTCTGTCGTAAATTTAGTTCTGGCTGCGTGAAAATATATTTGAGACTTTTGTGATCTGTATATACTTCACATCGGTTCCCAAGTAAGAAATGCCTCCATTCTTTGAGTGCATGAATGACCGCTGCCATTTCGAAGTCATGAGTGGGATGATTTTCCTCATGCTTGCGAAGTTGCCTTAAAGCATAGGCGACAACCTTGCCTTCCTGCATCAACACACATCCGAGACCCTTTCTGGACGCGTCACAAAATACTTCAAAATTCTTGTGTACGTCTGGCACAATTAATACTGGTGCTGTTGTTAATTTTCGCTTTAGCTCTTGGAAACTCTTTTCGTAGGCTTCTGTCCATTCAAACTTCTTGTCTTTCTTGAGTAACTGCGTTATAGGCTTGGCTATGGTGGAAAATCCTTCAATAAATCTGCGGTAATATCCTGCCATTCCCAAGAAACTACGTATATCTGTTACGCTGGTGAAGGAAATATGCCCTAGAGGCAATAATAAAGTTATTATTTATTTCCTTATATCATGATAAATGTTTATTATTCATGCTAGAATTGTATTAACCGGAAACATAATACATGTGTGAATACATAAACCAACAGAGTGTCACTAGTATGCCTCTACTAGACTAGCTTGTTAATCAAAGATGGTTATGTTACCTAACCATGAACAAAGAGTTGTTATTTGATTAACGAGGTCACATCATTAGTTGAATGATCTGATTGACATGACCCATTCCATTAGCTTAGCACCCGATCGTTTAGTATGTTGCTATTGCTTTCTTCATGACTTATACATGTTCCTATAACTATGAGATTATGCAACTCCCGTTTACCGGAGGAACACTTTGGGTACTACCAAATGTCACAACGTAACTGGGTGATTATAAAGGAGTACTACAGGTGTCTCCAATGGTAGATGTTGGGTTGGCGTATTTCGAGATTAGGGTTTGTCACTCCGATTGTCGGAGAGGTATCTCTGGGCCCTCTCGGTAATACACATCACATAAGCCTTGCAAGCATAATAACTAAGATGTTAGTTATGAGATGATGTATTACGGAACGAGTAAAGAGACTTGCCAATAACGAGATTGAACTAGGTATTGGATACCGACGATCGAATCCCGGGCAAGTAACATACCGATGACAAAGGGAACAACGTATGTTGTTATGCGGTCTGACCGATAAAGATCTTCGTAGAATATGTAGGAGCCAATATGGGCATCCAGGTCCCGCTATTGGTTATTGACCGGAGACATGTCTCGGTCATGTCTACATTGTTCTCGAACCGTAGGGTCCGCACGCTTAACGTTACGATGACAGTTATTATGAGTTTATGCATTTTGATGTACCGAAAGTTGTTCGGAGTCCCGGATGAGATCACGGACATGACGAGGAGTCTCGAAATGGTCGAGACGTAAAGATTGATATATTGGAAACCTATGTTTGGGCACCGGAAGCGTTTCGGGTGAAATCGGGATTTTACCGGATTACCGGGAGGGTTACCGGAACCCCCCGGGAGGCAAATGGGCCTATTGGGCCTTAGTGGAAAAGAGAGAAGAGGCAGCACACAAGCCTAGCCGGCGCCCCCCCCCTTCCCCAAGTCCTAGTAGGACTAGGAGAGGTGGGCCGGCCCCCTCTTTCTCCTTTCCCCCAAGAGTCCTAGTTGGAATAGGATTGGAGGGGAGGAGTCCTACTCCTGGTGGGAGTAGGACTCCTCCCTGCGCCTCCCTCCTAGCCGGTCGAACCCCCTGCCCCTGGCCTTTATATACGGGGGCAGGGGGCACCCCAAGACACACTTGATCCTTGAGATCTTCCTTAGCCGTGTGCGGTGCCCCCTGCCACCAAAATCCACCTCGATCATACCATTACAGTGCTTAGGCGAAGCCCTGCGTCGGTAGTACATCAAGATCGTCACCACGCCGTCGTGCTGACGGAACTCTTCCTCGACGCTTTGCTGGATCGGAGCCCGAGGAACGTCATCGAGCTGAACGTGTGCTAAGAACTCGGAGGTGCCGGAGTAACGGTGCTTGGATCGGTCGGATCAGGAAGAAGACGTACGACTACTTCCTCTATGTTTTGTGATCGCTTCCGCAGTCGGTCTGCGTTCGTACGTAGACAACACTCTCCCCTCTCGTTGCTGTGCATCACCATGATCTTGCGTGCGCGTAGGAAAATTTTCGAAATTACTGCGTTCCCCAATAGTGGTATCAGAGCCTAGGTTTTATGGTTTGATGTTATATGCACGAGTAGAACACAAGTGAGTTGTGGGCGATACAAGTCATACTGCCTACCAGCATGTCATACTTTGGTTCGGCGGTATTGTTGGTTGAGACGATCCGGACCAACCTTACGCGTACTCTTACGCGAGACCGGTTCCCTCGACGTGCTTTGCACATAGATGGCTTGCGGAAGACTGTCTCTCCAACTTTAGTTGAACCAAGTGTGACTACGCCCGGTCCTTGAGAAGGTTAAAATGGAGTCTATTTGACGAACTATCGTTGTGGTTTTGATGCGTAGGTGAGATGAGTTCTTACTTAAGCCCGTAGCAGCCACGTAAAACTTGCAACAACAAAGTAGAGGACGTCTAACTTGTTTTTGCAGGGCATGTTGTGATGTGATATGGTCAAGGCATGATGCTGATTTTATTGTATGCGATGATCATGTTTTGTAACCGAGTTATCGGCAACTGGCAGGAGCCATATGGTTGTCGCTTTATTGTATGCAATGCAATCGCGATGTAATGCTTTACTTTATTGCTAAGCGGTAGTGATAGTCGTGGAAGCATAAGATTGGCGAGACGACAACGACGCTACGATGGAGATCAAGGTGTCGCGCCGGTGACGATGGTGATCATGACGGTGCTTCGGAGATGGAGATCACAAAGCACAAGATGATGATGGCCATATCATATCACTTATATTGATTGCATGTGATGTTTATCCTTTTATGCATCTTATCTTGCTTTGATTGACGGTAGCATTATAAGATGATCTCTCACTAAATTATCAAGAAGTGTTCTCCCTGAGTATGCACCGTTGCAAAAGTTCTTCGTGCTGAGACACCACGTGATGATCGGGTGTGATAGGCTCTACGTTCAAATACAACGGGTGCAAAACAGTTGCACACGCGGAATACTCAGGTTATACTTGACGAGCCAAGCATATACAGATATGGCCTCGGAACACGGAGACCGAAAGGTCGAGCGTGAATCATATAGTAGATATGATCAACATATTGATGTTCACCATTGAAAACTACTCCATCTCACGTGATGATCGGTTATGGTTTAGTTGATTTGGATCACGTGATCACTTAGAAGATTAGAGGGATGTCTATCTAAGTGGGAGTTCTTAAGTAAATTAACTGAACTTAAAATTATCATGAACTTAGTACCTGATAGTATCTTGCTTGTTTATGTTGATTGTAGATAGATGGCTCGTGCTGTTGTTCCGTTGAATTTTAATGCGTTCCTTGAGAAAGCAAAGTTGAAAGATGATGGTAGCAATTACACGGACTGGGTCCGTAACCTGAGGATTATCCTCATTGCTGCACAGAAAAATTACGTCCTGGAAGCACCGCTGAGTGCCAGGCCTGCTGCAAGAGCAACACCAGAAGTTATGAACGTCTGGCAGAGCAAAGCTGATGACTACTCAATAGTTCAGTGTGCCATGCTTTATGGCTTAGAACCGGGACTTCAACGACGTTTTGAACGTCATGGAGCATATGAGATGTTCCAGGAGTTGAAGTTAATATTTCAAGCAAATGCCCGGATTGAGAGATATGAAGTCTCCAATAAGTTCTATAGCTGCAAGATGGAGGAGAACAGTTCTGTCAGTGAGCATATACTCAAAATGTCTGGGTATAATAATCACTTGATTCAATTGGGAGTTACACTTCCGGATGATTGCGTCATTGACAGAATTCTCCAATCACTGCCACCAAGCTACAAGAGCTTTGTGATGAACTATAATATGCAAGGGATGAACAAGACTATTCCCGAGCTCTTTGCAATGCTGAAAGCTGCGGAGGTAGAAATCAAGAAGGAGCATCAAGTGTTGATGGTTAACAAAACCACGAGTTTCAAGAAAAAGGGCAAAGGGAAGAAGAAGGGGAACTTCAAGAAGAACGGCAAGCAAGTTGCTGCTCAAGAGAAGAAACCCAAGTCTAGACCTAAGCCTGAAACTGAGTGCTTCTACTGCAAGCAGACTGGTCACTGGAAGCGGAACTGCCCCAGGTATTTGGCGGATAAGAAGGATGGCAAGGTGAACAAAGGTATATGTGATATACATGCTATTGATGTGTACATTACTAATGCTCGCAGTAGCACTTGGGTATTTGATACTGGTTCTGTTGCTAATATTTGCAACTCAAAACAGGGACTACAGAATAAGCGGACACTAGCAAAGGACGAGGTGACGATGTGCGTGGGAAACGGTTCCAAAGTCGATGTGATCGCGGTCGGCACGCTACCTCTACATCTACCTTCGGGATTAATATTAGACCTAAATAATTGTTATTTGGTGCCAGCGTTGAGCATGAACATTATATCTGGATCTTGTTTGATGCGAGACGGTTATTCATTTAAATCAGAGAATAATGGTTGTTCTATTTATATGAGTAATATCTTTTATGGTCATGCACCCTTGAAAAGTGGTCTATTCTTATTGAATCTCGATAGTAGTAATACACATATTCATAATGTTGAAGCCAAAAGATGCAGAGTTGATAATGATAGTGCAACTTATTTGTGGCACTGCCGTTTAGGTCATATCGGTGTAAAGCGCATGAAGAAACTCCATACTGATGGGCTTTTGGAGCCACTTGATTATGAATCACTTGGTACTTGCGAACCGTGCCTCATGGGCAAGATGACTAAAACACCGTTCTCCGGTACTATGGAGAGAGCAACAGATTTATTGGAAATCATACATACCGATGTATGTGGTCCGATGAATATTGAGGCTCGTGGCGGATATCGTTATATTTTCTCACCTTCACAGATGATTTAAGCAGATATGGGTATATCTACTTAATGAAACATAAGTCTGAAACATTTGAAAAGTTCAAGGAATTTCAGAGTGAAGTTGAAAATCATCGTAACAAGAAAATAAAGTTTCTATGATCTGATCGTGGAGGAGAATATTTGAGTTACGAGTTTGGTGTACATTTGAAAAATTGTGGAATAGTTTCGCAACTCACGCCACCCGGAACACCACAACGTAATGGTGTGTCCGAACGTCGTAATCGTACTTTACTAGATATGGTACGATCTATGATGTCTCTTACTGATTTACCGCTATCATTTTGGGGTTATGCTTTAGAGACGGCCGCATTCACGTTAAATAGGGCACCATCTAAATCCGTTGAGACGACGCCTTATGAACTGTGGTTTGGCAAGAAACCAAAGTTGTCGTTTCTTAAAGTTTGGGGCTGCGATGCTTATGTGAAAAAGCTTCAACCTGATAAGCTCGAACCCAAATCGGAGAAGTGTGTCTTCATAGGATATCCAAAGGAAACTATTGGATACACCTTCTATCACAGATCCGAAGGCAAGACTTTTGTTGCTAAATTCGGAAACTTTCTTGAGAAGGAGTTTCTCTCGAAAGAAGTGAGTGGGAGGAAAGTAGAACTTGACGAGGTAACTGTACCTACTCCGTTATTGGGAAATAGTACATCACAGAAAACTGTTTCTGTGAGACCTACACCAATAAGAGAGGAAGTTAATGATGATGATCATGAAACTTTAGATCAAGATACTACTGTACCTCGTAGATCAACCAGAGTAAGCTCCGCACCAGAGTGGTACGGTAATCCTGTTCTGGAAGTCATGCTACTAGATCATGATGAACCTACGAACTATGAAGAAGCGATGGTGAGCCCAGATTCCGCAAAGTGGCTTGAAGCCATGAAATCTGAGATGGGATCCATGTATGAGAACAAAGTATGGACTTTGGTTGACTTGCCCGATGATCGGCAAGCAATTGAGAATAAATGGATCTTTAAGAAAAAGACTGACGCTGATGGTAATGTTACTGTCTATAAAGCTCGACTTGTCGCAAAAGGTTTTCGACAAGTTCAAGGAGTTGACTACGATGAGACTTTCTCACCCGTAGCGATGCTTAAGTCTGTCAGAATCATGTTAGCAATTGCCGCATTTTATGATTATGAAATTTGGCAAATGGATGTAAAAACCGCATTCCTAAATGGATTTCTGGAAGAAGAGTTGTATATGATGCAACCTGAAGGTTTTGTCGATCCAAAGGGAGCTAACAAAGTGTGCAAACTCCAGCGATCCATTTATGGACTGGTGCAAGCATCTCGGAGTTGGAATAAACGCTTTGATAGTGTGATCAAGGCATTTGGATTTATACAGACTTTTGGAGAAGCCTGTATTTACAAGAAAGTGAGTGGGAGCTCTGTAGCATTTCTGATATTATATGTGGATGACATATTACTGATTGGAAATGATATAGAATTTCTGGATAGCATAAAGGGATACTTGAATAAAAGTTTTTCGATGAAAGACCTCGGGGAAGCTGCTTACATATTAGGCATAAAGATCTATAGAGATAGATCAAAACGCTTAATTGGACTTTCACAAAGCACATACCTTGACAAGATTTTGAAGAAGTTCAAAATGGATCAAGCAAAGAAAGGGTTCTTGCCTGTGTTACAAGGTGTGAAGTTGAGTCAGACTCAATGCCCGACCAATGCAGAAGATAGAGAGAAAATGAAAGATGTTCCCTATGCTTCAGCCATAGGCTCTATCATGTATCCAATGCTGTGTACCAGACCTGATGTGTGCCTTGCTATAAGTTTAGCAGGGAGGTACCAAAGTAATCCAGGAGTGGATCACTGGACAGCGGTCAAGAACATCCTGAAATACCTGAAAAGGACTAAGGATATGTTTCTCGTATATGGAGGTGACAAAGAACTCACCGTAAGAGGTTATGTTGATGCAAGCTTTGACACTAATCCAGACGATTCTAAATCGCAAACCGGATACGTGTTTACTTTAAACGGTGGAGCTGTCAGTTGGTGCAGTTCTAAACAAAGCGTCGTAGCAGGATCTACATGTGAAGCGGAGTACATAGCTGCTTCGGAAGCAGCGAACGAAGGAGTCTGGATGAAGGAGTTCATATCCGATCTAGGTGTCATACCTAGTGCATCGGGTCCAATGAAAATCTTCTGTGACAATACTGGTGCAATTGCCTTGGCAAAGGAATCCAGATTTCACAAAAGAACCAAACACATCAAGAGACGCTTCAACTCCATCCGGGATTTAGTCCAGGTGGGAGACATAGAGATTTGCAAGATACATACGGATCTGAATGTTGCAGACCCGTTGACTAAGCCTCTTCCACGAGCAAAACATGATCAGCACCAAGGCTCCATGGGTGTTAGAATCATTACTGTGTAATCTAGATTATTGACTCTAGTGCAAGTGGGAGACTGAAGGAAATATGCCCTAGAGGCAATAATAAAGTTATTATTTATTTCCTTATATCATGATAAATGTTTATTATTCATGCTAGAATTGTATTAACCGGAAACATAATACATGTGTGAATACATAAACCAACAGAGTGTCACTAGTATGCCTCTACTAGACTAGCTTGTTAATCAAAGATGGTTATGTTTCCTAACCATGAACAAAGAGTTGTTATTTGATTAACGAGGTCACATCATTAGTTGAATGATCTGATTGACATGACCCATTCCATTAGCTTAGCACCCGATCATTTAGTATGTTGCTATTGCTTTCTTCATGACTTATACATGTTCCTATAACTATGAGATTATGCAACTCCCGTTTACCGGAGGAACACTTTGGGTACTACCAAACGTCACAACGTAACTGGGTGATTATAAAGGAGTACTACAGGTGTCTCCAATGGTAGATGTTGGGTTGGCGTATTTCGAGATTAGGGTTTGTCACTCCGATTGTCGGAGAGGTATCTCTGGGCCCTCTCGGTAATACACATCACATAAGCCTTGCAAGCATAATAACTAAGATGTTAGTTACGAGATGATGTATTACGGAACGAGTAATGAGACTTGCCAATAACGAGATTGAACTAGGTATTGGATACCGACGATCGAATCCCGGGCAAGTAACATACCGATGACAAAGGGAACAACGTATGTTGTTATGCGGTCTGACCGATAAAGATCTTCGTAGAATATGTAGGAGCCAATATGGGCATCCAGGTCCCGCTATTGGTTATTGACCGGAGACATGTCTCGGTCATGTCTACATTGTTCTCGAACCGTAGGGTCCGCACGCTTAACGTTACGATGACAGTTATTATGAGTTTATGCATTTTGATGTACCGAAAGTTGTTCGGAGTCCCGGATGAGATCACGGACATGACAAGGAGTCTCGAAATGGTCGAGACATAAAGATTGATATATTGGAAGCCTATGTTTGGGCACCGGAAGCGTTCCGGGTGAAATCGGGATTTTACCGGATTACCGGGAGGGTTACCGGAACCCCCCGGGAGGCAAATGGGCCTATTGGGCCTTAGTGGAAAAGAGAGAAGAGGCAGCCCACAAGCCTAGCCGGCGCCCCCCCCCCCCTTCCCCAAGTCCTAGTAGGACTAGGAGAGGTGGGCCGGCCCCCTCTTTCTCCTTTCCCCCAAGAGTCCTAGTTGGAATAGGATTGGAGGGGAGGAGTCCTACTCCCGGTGGGAGTAGGACTCCTCCCTGCGCCTCCCTCCTAGCCGGCCGAACCCCCTGCCCCTGGCCTTTATATACGGGGGCAGGGGGCACCCCAAGACACACTTGATCCTTGAGATCGTTCCTTAGCCGTGTGCGGTGCCCCCTGCCACCAAAATCCACCTCGATCATACCGTTACAGTTCTTAGGCGAAGCCCTGCATCGGTAGTACATCAAGATCGTCATCACGCCGTCGTGCTGACGGAACTCTTCCTCGACGCTTTGCTGGATCGGAGCCCGAGGAACGTCATCGAGCTGAACGTGTGCTAAGAACTCGGAGGTGCCGGAGTAACGGTGCTTGGATCGGTCGGATCGGGAAGAAGACGTACGACTACTTCCTCTATGTTTTGTGATCGCTTCCGCAGTCGGTCTGCGTTGGTACGTAGACAACACTCTCCCCTCTCGTTGCTGTGCATCACCATGATCTTGCGTGCGCGTAGGAAAATTTTCGAAATTACTGCGTTCCCCAACAGCTGGCTGGCGACTTCCAGCCAAGTATGGCCTTGACTTTCTCTGGGTCCACTGCGATACCGTCTTGGGTTAGCACGTGGCCTAGAAAGCCTACTTGTCTTAGCCAAAATTCGCACTTGCTGAACTTGGCATACAATTGGTGTTTCCTGAGTTCTCCTAGCACAATCCTGAGATGATTTGCGTGCTCTTCTGGTGTTTTGGAGTATACCAGAATATCGTCGATGAATACCACGACGAACTTGTCCATATATTTCATAAATACTTTGTTCATGAGGTGAACAAAATATGCAGGGGCATTCGTTAACCCAAATGGCATTACTGTGAACTCATACAGTCCATATCTGGAAGTGAAGGCTGTTTTGGGGATATCTTCCGTTCGCACCTTTAATTGATGGTATCCAGATCTTAAGTCAATTTTTGAAAATACCTTGGCCTGAGCGAGTTGATCAAACAAATTGTTTATCCTTGGCATCGGGTATTTGTTCTTAATTGTGACCATATTAAGTGCCCGATAGTCAATACACAATCTCAGTGTTCCATCCTTCTTTTTGGCAAATAGAATTGGTGATCCCCAAGGTGAGGAGCTGGCTCGAATATATCCTTTGTCCAGTAATTCTTTTATTTGCTTCTTCAATTCAACCAACTCGGATGGTGCCATTCAATATGGTTTCTTGTATATGGGGGTGGTTCCTGGTGCGAGCTCAATGCAGAATTCTATCTCTCGGTCTGCTGGCATGCCTGGTAGTTCTTCAGGGAATACATCTGGAAATTCACATACCATTGGAACCTTGTTTAGTTCAGAAACGTCTACCTTATTCAATCTAGGTTGCCGGGGTATTTTTCCTTCCTTGGCTGACACTCTTATCGTCTTCCCGGGGTGGTGTGTGAGGATTACGGTCCGATTGAAACAGTCAATAAAACCTTTGTTGGTGGTCAGCCAGTCCATCCCTAGGATGACATCTAATCCTTTGTTTTCCAACACAATAAGATTTGTGTGAAACTCCAATCCTTTGAACTCAATGACCACATTCTGACAGAAATTCTGAGTAACTTGCTGAATCCCAGGGGATTTGATGATCATGGATTTCTCCAAAGGAAGCATCGAAAAATTATTTTGCAAAGCAAAACTTTTCGAAATGAAAGAGTGAGAAGCTCCAGAATCAAACAAAACCGTTGCAGGTACTGTGTTGACAGGAAACGTACCGAGTACGATATCCGGAGCATTTTGTGCCTCCTCTTTGGTTACGTGGTTCAGATGACCCTTCCTGTGGTTGTTGCTGGGATTAAAATTGTTTCGCTTGGGCGCTGAACTATTACCGCCGTTGTTTGGCTTTGGGGTTGAGTTTCTAGGTTTGGGACACTGCTTGGCATAGTGCCCTTCTTCTCCACAGGCGTAACATGTAACGCCGGGGCGATATATGAACTCCTTGTCCCTTGCATGAAAATTCTTGATTTGGCGTGAGACATTTGATGGGAATTTGTGTGTCCCACCCTTTTGAAAATTTGTCTTGCTTCGGGGATTGCGGGCATGGTTGGTCTGGTCCCTTTTTCGCTTGCGGATATCTTCCAGACTGCGTCTCTCATTTCCAGAGTAATGGCCTTGTCCACTAGTGTCTTAAAATCAGGAAAAGTGTGCACGACCAATTGGCATTTAAGTGCGGGCGCTAGACCGTCAAGGAATTTCTCCATCTTCTTGCTTTCAGTCATACGCTCTTCATTGGCATAGCGAGATAATAGTGTAAATTGACTGTTGTAATCTGCCACTGTCAAGTTCCTTTGTTTGAGGTCATCGAACTCTCTCTTTTTTATTTTCATAATGCTCTTAGGAATGTGTGCACCGCGGAAACCTTCCTTGAAATCATCCCAGGTTATGTCACCTTCGTTTGGATGCATATGCAGAAAATTCTCCCATCAAGATGCGGCTGCTCCTGTAAGATAGTGCAGAGCATACAATACCTTCTCGAGATCTGAACATTTCGCAATAATTAATTTCCTCTCCATGTCCCGAAGCCAGTCCTCGGCTTCAAGAGGCTTGTCAGTATGTGAAAATGTTTGGGGACGCGTCTTCTGTAGCTCGGATAACTTGGAATGCTGCGGATACTGTCCATGGTAATTTCCCATGTTGATGACTTGGTTCATCATTTCACGATGTTGTTGCTGACTCTGTTCATAAAGGCGGCACATTTGAGAAAGTGCCATTTCACTGCCCTGTTGGCTCGACTGCCCTTGCGTGAAATTGTTGCCTGGTTGAGTGTCCAAATTTTCCTCTGGCGGAGTAGGCATGGAGCGTGTCCAAGGACGAGACATTTTTCACTCTGGGATATATTTTATAAAACTCATAAGAAAAATGAAGATGGTCGTCAAAAACAACTCCAAAAATAAAAATGCACAAGGATGGCAATCAATTTAAAAGTCCAAGATCACTTAAGAAAAGAAATTGATTTGCGCACGGAGAAGGACTGCTCATTACATATCTTACACGCGGGCGATAATTATACAGTACATCACTCAGGATATGCGTACATAATCTTGACATGTTATTTAGGCTAGTTCACTCCTCCAGTTCTACATGATGCGCAAACAAGCTACTTCTCACAACAAGTCTTACAAAGTGGTACATCGCATGATGGGCAAATGCACTCTGCCGGAAATGTCGATGATCTCCTTGGCCCTGCCAAGGGTGAGGCGTAGTGAGGCTGGGGACTTGACCTCCTCCTCACTAATAGGCTCCAGACGAGAAGAGCTGCGTCGGGTAGATGGAACTGGTGCCAGGGGTGGAGCAACACGAATGGGAGTGGGCACAGCGGGTGGTGCAGTGTGCACTGGAGTGGGCGCAAAGGCCTGGTTGATCCCTCCGGTGGTAGGCAGGTGACGAGTAGGTGCATGTGATGCTGAAGACGAGGCAAAAGTCAGTGGCGGTGCAGTGAGCAGGAGCTCCCTCCTGTTGGCGGCACAGCCATGGACTGAGTCCATGCGGGCAGCCACGAAGTCGTCCACATGGTTGTCGAAGGCTGCCTCCAGAGCCCGGAGATACTCAATAAGCATCTCAATAGCCTCGTCTCGTTCTCCTCTGGGGCAGGAGAATGCGTAGTGGCAGGTGTAGGGCACATGGCATGGAAGATAACGGTAGCGACGAGTCTTCATCGCGGGAAGGACATCCCTGAGGCGGGCTATCGCCTCACGGGCTGCCATCTGCATAGCATGCCTCTCTGTAGGCATGGATCTTCCCATGAACAGGTAGCGGCGTAGCTCACCACGCCCTCCCTTGAACTGTACCGTGGCCTGGTGCATGGTCAGACCGTCGTTGACTCTGTGCTGGCGGAGTGTGAAGACTGGGCGCACGGATGGCCCCATCGCGACCTGAACGATGAAGGAGAGAAGCTTGATGAACCCATCGGGTACGTTGGCGAAGGTCTGAGACTCGCAGTTGTTGTCGGCCATCTACAAAAGTAGGCAAAAATCCTGAATGGTCAGATCATAAATTTATGCTGACTGTCAGAAAATGACTACAGTTGCAACAAAAATTAAATCGGCTCTATCATGCTAATAACCGATTAGCGATCGGACCTAGTGGCTTCCTACAGTCAGCCTGGCTCTGGTACCAAGCTTGTCACGACCGGTTTTCCAATAAAAATATTTATTGAGAAACCAATCTTTGAGTCCAGTATGAGAGAAAATCCTCCTCACTGGTAGACAAATACTTGATACAATAAGCCAGTAGCATAGAATATATTACAGGGTTGCGCTAGGGCTGCTCAACGAATTATTACAAGCGCGCCAATAATTATACATAATGGCGGATATAACACAATGGTGTGGTGGCATACTACTGACTCGAGGATATCATGGTGGTGGAATAACACAATGGGGAGTGTGGTAACATGACTCTCAAACTGGCATCTCATCGAGCGTTGAGGTGAGGCTCGATAAATTTATTCGGGTTGCGGAAGCGGGTATAAAACTGTGACCAAGACTAGGGTCGCACGAGACTGACTGGGATTCCTCTAGGCGTCGGACTCGCTATCGAACTCTTCATCCATGAGATCGCCTTCGTCAGCATCTGGCCGAATCAACAAGCCAGTGAGTACTTTGAAAGTACTTGCAAGACAGTTCGGACGTAAGATATAACAAATGCATGCATGGATGCGTCATGAATAATCTTCCCAATGCACAATTTAAAATATTTGCATAACGAAGTAAGTACGAGGGAAACGGCGGTAGTCCGCCTGAAATCCCAACAAAATATAAATGAGAACCGATCGGGTGTCTGAAGCGACGCCTCGAAGGGTGAACAAATAATAACAGAAAAATCATGCCACAGTCAGACGTCTGAGCGACAGCACAGAAAGGGCTTTTAAAAGAAATGCCACAGTCGGACGTCTAAGCGACATCACAGAAACGGCTTTAAAAGAAATGCCACAGTCGGACGTCTAAGCGACATCACAGAAAGGGCTTTAAAAGAAATGCCACAGTCGGACGTCTGAGCGACATCACAGAAAGGGCTTTAAAAGAAATGCCACAGTCGGACGTCTGAGCGACATCACAGAAAGGGCTTTAAAAGAAATGCCACAGTCGGACGTCTGAGCGACATCACAGAAAGGGCTTTAAAAGAAATGCCACAGTCGGACGTCTGAGCGACATCACAGAAAGGGCTTTAAAAGAAATGCCACAGTCGGACGTCTGAGCGACATCACAGAAAGGGCTTTAGTCCACAAGTAAACAATACTCATAATAAATATTCAGTTCATGATAATAAACGGGTTAGTCCATCCACAGGAATAAACTGTTAACCGGGCTTAGTGCTCATGAGATTCACCAGAGTATCTGTCACCAAAAACTGGCACTTGTCAGAATAAGTCAGCGCAATATTTGGATATGGATAAGATGATTTGGAGATTTATGACTCTGCAGAGTTTGTACAAGAATTTCCCACAGCTAACGGATTTCCGTAGTCTCGAAGGACTAGTTCCGTTTACGGTATTTCGGAAGAAAACACAGCAATCCAGTACACACCCATCCTATCTCTCGATGCTAGGACTCACCCTAGACATCATCCAAGAAAAACTTTGAGACGAGGAGATCACAATCTCGAATAGCATGGGATCAAATTTATATACGCGCGCTCTAAGGGGTGCCCCCTCTCGGTCCCAACCGGAAACACCCATGCCCCCTGACCGGATGACTGGCTTTAATCCAGGGCCATGGAACCATCATCCCGGCCTCTCCTTTTGGTGTGTACCAGGAAAGTGGTTTGCAACTTACTAAGCCATATTCCTTGCAGAAAACATGTGGTAGTACAAGGAAGGAAAAGGGAGGAACTGGACCGATACGATTTGACACAGTAGTCAAATAGTCTGGCATAAGACTGGCATGCTACGACACTGCCATCTTACCCATCCTCATGCCAACCCATGGCCTTTCATACTCACATCCATCCACTTATGGATCATCGAGCTCACTTACCTTGATCATGCATGAAAATAACGTTCATGGGTATGCTCATCAACATGCCATGAAACTAACTAAATGCAAAACATGCCAAGACACTCATCATATCAAAAGTTCAAACATGCTTGCCTGGTTCGGAGTAGTCGGAACCTAGCTCGGTGAAGTTCGCGGCTCCGTCACCTCCTTCGGTATCTACGGTATACAAAAAAATATAGGTGCTATCGTAAATACCAAGAAGTGTACAAAAAGTATTCCAAAAAAATTTCAAATAAATCTGATAAAAAACTAGACAGAATTTCAAAGAGGACAGAAAAAGAATCAATCAAAAATACTTTTCTGTTTAAAAGTTATAAGGGTTTTAGTCCAGGGACTCATCTGTAATGAAACAGAATATTTCCAGGGGCTAGCTCACAAAAACTGAAAACGCTTCGGCAGAGAATACGCCAGCCCAGGAGGGAAAACACATTTGGCAGAATACGCTTTCAGAAACGGTTCGTTTAGAAAGAGACAGAGAGGCTGACGGGCAGGTCCCACCCGTCAGGTTTGAAATTTCAAAATGGGCGGCTCAGCTCGACGGAGCCCGAGAGCCGCGGTGGTCGCCGGCGGCGATCCACGGCGAGGCAAGGGGATTGGAGGGTACCTCCTTGCTCAGGACATTCTTCCGCGTCGGTTGGTGGTGGTGGTGGTCGCCGGTGAGTACCACGTCGACGGCGAGCCTTTCTCTGGCGGATGGCGGCTCGGGTGGAGGTGGACTTCGCCGGGAAGAGCTGCGAAGGTCAAATTGGTGCGTGGGTTAGCTCACTGGGTGCTCGAGGAAGCTATTGATGAAGTTTGGGCGCCGGGGACGGCCTCCCCGGAGCGAATCGAGGTGGAGGCCGAGGCGGATCGAGGCGGCCGGAGTCGAGGAAGAAGGGCCCCTCGAGGCTCTTCTAGCTGTTGGTCGGGGTCCAGAGAGGTAGTGGACATGTGCGGGGGCGAGAGGGAACCCGGGGGTGCTATATATAGCCAGCCCGAGGCGGTTGCCGCGTACGGGATAAGTCCGACGAGCGATTACGGCGGCGCCAGGGTTGGGTAGAGGGATTAGGGGTTTAGGCATCGACTAGGTGGAGTAGAGGTTCCATTCCAGGGTCCAGCTCAGCAAGAGGGGAAGAGTTTATGGCCGGCTCCAACGGAACGGCCGTGCGGCACGTCGGCGGCAGGGAGCGCGTTCCGTGCTTGCCGGGCCACGGTGACTGTGCAGCGGGCTGCGCTGGCATTGCATGTGCCACGCGGAGAGCCAGGGAGAGTTGGGCGGCGCCGAACGGCGTTGCGCCGCCGTTTTGCTTCCTGTCGGCCGTAACGGTGGATCGGCCGCCGCGGGACACGCCGGCGCAGGCGGGCCAGGGCGCCACCGACGCCCGGAAGGCGCCAAGCGCGCGTGCGGCACTCCGGGAAAGAGGGAGAGGCGGCGAGGATCGTGCCAAGTGCACTGTCCACGCGTGACTGAATCGGGCGAGGGAAAACGACACTGAACTCTGAACTTACTGAATTACTGAAAGTGCAAAAATTCAGTGTATGCAAGGTGTTCGACAGAATGATTCAGGCCTCTAGGAATTTTTCCTAGAGTTGATTTTTGGTGGAGTGGCTACTCTTTGATCCAGTAGGCTGCCTGAATTTTTGTAGAATTTTTGGGTGAATGTAGATATGAATTTCACCAAATTTGGCAAATCTGGTCCAAACTTGCAGAGGCTGAAATTTGAAAAATTTGAAAAGAAGTAGAGTGGATCAAGATGGTTCTGAGTTGTGGATGCTAAGGACAAACCAGAGGAGTTGGTTTGAGATCAAAACTCAAAGGAAATAAGGTACTTGCTTTGCAAATGGCTCAGACTCCAAATAATTGAAAAAAATGATTTGAGATGAAAAATGTTTGAAATAAAATACAAAACCTGTTTGGATTAGTTGGGACAGAGAACTTAGGTTGAGCCAAGAGGGAGGGGAGGTTTTGGAGTGGTTTTATCACCTATGACATGGTGAAATCAAGGGTGATCTCAAAAAGAAAGAAGTCCCAAAACTCCTAGGGTTTCTTTTTTTTAAATGAAAATAAATAAGTTTGAGAGGGAAATAACCAGAAGAAAAGCTTCCAAAATTTTAACACCAAAATTGAAAAGGAAAGGAAATCCTTGCCAAAGGTGAAAGGAAGTTTTTGAAGAGGAAGTTTTTTTCTGAAAGAGAAATTTTTAAAGGCCCTCCTTTAGAATCCAATAAAGTTTTTGATGAAAACCAAATCAAAAATTTTGGAGTGTCACGAGCGCATGAAGAAACTCCATACTGATGGACTTTTGGAATCACTTGGTACTTGCGAACCATGTCTCATGGGCAAGATGACTAAAACTCCGTTCTCCGGAACAATGGAGCGAGCAACAGATTTATTGGAAATAATACATATGATGTATGCCAGCCGATGAATATAGAGGCTCGCGGCGGGCATCATTATTTTTTGACCTTCACAGATGATTTGAGCAGATATGGGTATATCTACTTGATGAAACATAAGTCTGAAACATTTGAAAAGTTCAAAGAATTTCAGAGTGAAGTGGAAAATCATCGTAACAAGAAAATAAAGTTTCTACGATCTGATCGTGGAGGAGAATATTTGAGTTGCGAGTTTGTTCTTCATTTGAAACAATGTGGAATAGTTTCACAACTCACGCCACCGGGAACACCACATCGTAATGGTGTGTCCGAATGTTGTAACCGCACTTTATTAGATATGGTGCGATCTATGATGTCTCTTACTGATTTACCGCTATCGTTTTGGGATTATGCTTTAGAGCGGCTGTATTCACGTTAAATAGGGCACCATCTAAATCCGTTGAGACGACACCTTATGAACTGTGGTTTGGCAAGAAACCCAAGTTGTCGTTTCTTAAAGTTTGGGTCTGCGATGCTTATGTGAAAAAGCTTCAACCTGATAAGAACGAACCCAAATCGGAGAAATGTGTCTTCATAGGATACCCAAAAGAGACTGTTGGGTACACCTTCTATCACAGATCTGAAGGCAAGATATTCGTTGCTAATAATGGATCCTTTCTATAGAAGGAGTTTCTCTCGAAAGAAGTGAGTGGGAGGAAACTAGAACTTGATGAGGTAACTGTACCTGCTCCCTTATTGGAAAGTAGTTCATCACAGAAATCAGTTCAGGTGACTCCTACACCAATTAGTGAGGAAGCTAATTATGATGATCATGTAACTTCAGATAAGTTAGTACCGAACCTCGTAGGTCAAACAGAGTAAGATCCGCACCTGAGTGGTACGGTAATCCTATTCTGGAGGTCATGTTACTTGACCATGATGAACCTATGAAATATTAGGAAGCGATGATGAGCCCAGATTCCATGAAATGGCTTGAGGCCATGAAATCTGAGATGGGATCCATGTATGAGAACAAAGTGTGGAATTTGGTTGACTTGTCTGATGATCGGCAAGCCATAGAGAATAATTGGATCTTCAAGAAGAAGACTGACGCTAACAGTAGTGTTACTGTCTACAAAGCTCGACTTGTTGCGAAAGGTTTTCGGCAAGTTCAAGGAGTTGACTACGATGAAACCTTCTCACCTGTAGCAATGCTTAAGTCCGTCCGAATCATGTTAGCAATTGCCGCATTTTATGATTATGAAATTTGGCAAATGGATGTAAAAACTGCATTCCTGAATGGATTTCTGGAAGAAGAGTTGTATATGATGCAACCAGAAGGTTTTATCAATCCAAAGGATGCTAACAAAGTGTGCAAGCTCTAGCGATCCATTTATGGAATGGTGCAAGCATTTCGGAGTTAGAATAAACATTTTGATAATGTGATCAAAGCATATGGTTTTATATAGACTTTTGGAGAAGCTTGTATTTACAAGAAAGTGAGTGGGAGCTCTGTAGCATTTCCAATATTATATGTGGATGACATATTGTTGATTGGAAATGATTTAGAATTTCTGGATAGCATAAAAGGATACTTGAACAAGAGTTTTTCAATGAAAGACCTCGGTGAAGCTGCTTATATATTAGGCATCAAGATCTATAGAGATTGATCAAGACGCTTAATTGGACTTTCACAAAGCACAAACCGTGATAAAGTTTTGAAGAAGTTCAAAATGGATCAAGCAAATAAAGGGTTCTTGCCTGTGTTACAAGGTGTGATGTTGAGTAAGACTCAATGCCCGACCACTGCAGAAGATAGAGAGAAAATGAAAGTCATTCCCTATGCTTTAGCCATTGGTTCTATCATGTATGCAATGCTGTGTACCAGACCTGGTGTGTGCCTTGCTATTAGTGTACCAGGGAGGTACCAAAGTAATCCAAGAGTGGATCACTGGACAGCGGTCAAGAACATCCTGAAATACCTGAAAAGGACTCAGGATATGTTACTTGTTTCTGGAGGTGACAAAGAGATTGTCGTAAATGGTCATGTCGATGCAAGCTTTGACACTGATCCGGATGACTCTAAGTCACAAACTGGATACATATTTATATTTAACGGTGGAGCTGTCAGTTGGTGCAGTTCTAAGAACAACATCATGGCAGGATCTACGTGTGAAGCGGAGTACATAGCTGCTTCAGAAGCAGCAAATGAAGGAGTCTGGATGAAGGAGTTCATATCCGATCTAGGTGTCATACCTAGTGTATCGGGTCCAGTGCAAATCTTTTGTGACAATACTGGTGCAATTGCCTTGGCAAAGGAATCCAGATTTCACAAGAGAACCAAGCACATCAAGAGATGCTTCAATTCCATCCGCGATCAAGTCAAGGAGGGATACATAGAGATTTGCAAGATACATATGGATCTGAATGTTGCAGACCTGTTGACTAAGCCTCTCTCAGGAGCAAAACACGATCAACACCAAGACTCCATGGGTGTTAGAATCATTACTGTGTAATCTAGATTATTGACTATAGTGCAAGTGGGAGACTAAAGGAAATATGCCCTAGAAGCAATAATAAAGTTGTTATTTATATTTCCTTATATCATGATAAATGTTTATTATTCATGCTAGAATTGTATTAACCGGAAACTTGGTACATGTGTGAATACATAGACAAATAGAGTGTCACTAGTATGCCTCTACTTGACTAGCTCGTTAATCAAAGATCGTTAAGTTTCCTAACCATAGACATGAGTTGTCATTTGATTAACGGGATCACATCATTAGAGAATTATGTGATTTACATGACCCATCCGTTAGCTTAGCACGATGATCGTTTAGTTTGTTGCAATTGCTTTCTTCATGACTTATACATGTTCCTCTGACTATGAGATTGTGAAACTCCCGAATACCGGAGGAACACTTAGTGTGCTATCGAACGTCACAACGTAACTGGGTGATTATAAAGATGCTCTACAGGTGTCTCCGATGGTGTTTGTTGCGTTATCATAGATCGAGATTAGGATTTGTCACTCCGATTGTCGGAGAGGTATCTCTGGGCCCTCTCGGTAATGCACATCACTAGAAGCCTTGCAAGTAATGTGACTAATGAGTTAGTTGCAGGATAATGCACTACAGAACGAGTAAAGAGACTTGCCAGTAACGAGATTGAACTAGGTATTGAGATACCGACGATCGAATCTCGGGCAAGTAACATAGGTAGAACAAAGGGAACAACATATGTTGTTGTGCGGTTTCACTGATAAAGATTTTTGTCGAATATGTGGGAGCCAATATGAACATCCAGGTTCCGCTTTTGGTTATTGACCGGAGATGAGTCTCGGTCATGTCTACATAGTTCTCGAACCCGTAGGGTCCTTATAACCCACAAGTATAGGGGATCGCAACAGTTTTCGAGGGTAAAGTATTCAACCCAAATTTATTGATTCGACACAAGGGGAGCCAAAGAATACTCTCAAGTATTAGAAGCTGAGTTGTCAATTCAACCACACCTAGAAACTTAGTATCTGCAGCAAAGTATTTAGTAGCAAAGTAATATGATAGTAGTGGTAACGGTAACAAAAGGTAACAGTAGTAAAAGTAATGTTGTTGGTATTTTGTAGTGATGATAGCAATAACAACGGGAAAGTAAATAGGAAAAGAACAATATATAGAAAGCTCGTAGGTAATGGATCAGTGATGGAGAATTAGTACGGATCCAGTTCATCATGTAACAGTCATAACCTAGGGTGACACAGAACTAGCTCCAGTTCATTGATATAATGTAGGCATGTATTCCGAACATAGTCATACGTGCTTATGGAAAAGAACTTGCATGACATCTTTTGTCCTACCCTCCCGTGGCAGCGGGGTCCTTACGGAAACTAAGGGATATTAAGGCCTCCATTTAATAGAGTACCGGAACAAAGCATTAACACATAGTGAATACTTGAACTCCTCAAACTACGGTCATCACCGGTAAGTATCCCGATTATTGTAACTTCGGGGTTAACGGATCATAACACATAATAGGTGACTATAGACTTGCAAGATAGGATCAAGAACACTCATATATTAATGAAAACATAATAGGTTCAGATCTGAAAGCACAGCACTCGGGCCCTAGTGACAAGCATTAAGCATAGCAAAGTCATAGCAACATCAATCTCAGAACATAGTGGATACTAGGGATCAAACCCTAACAAAACTAACTCGATTACATGATAGATCCCATCCGACCCATCACCGTCCAGCAAGCCTATGATGGAACTACTCACGCACGGCGGTGAGCATCATGAAATTGGTGATGGAGGATGGTTGATGATGACGATGGCGACGGATTCCCCTCTCCGGAGCCCCAAACGGACTCCAGATCAGCCCTCCCGAGAGGTTTTAGGGCTTGGCAGCGGCTCCGTATCATAAAACGCGATGAATTCTTCTCTCTGATTTTTCTCTCCCCGAAACACAATATATAGAGTTGGAGTTGGAGTCGAAGAGGCACCAGGGGGCCCACGAGGTAGGGGGCGCGCCCTAGGGGGGCATGCGCGCCCCCACCCTCGTGGACAGGTGGTGGGCCCCTGGCCTTCATCTTTTGCAGGTATTTTTTATATTTTTGAAAAAGTTGCTCCGTGAAGTTTCAGGTCATTCCGAGAACGTCTGTTTCTGCACATAAATAACACCATGGTAATTCTGCTGAAAACAGCGTCAGTCCGGGTTAGTTCCATTCAAATCATGCAAGTTAGAGTCCAAAACAAGGGCAAAAGTGTTTGGAAAAGTAGATATGACAGAGACATATCAACTCCCGAAGCTTAAACCTTTGCTTGTCCTCAAGCAAATTCAGTTGACAAACTGAAGTGATAAAGAAAAACTTTTACAAAATGTGTTTGCTCTTGTTGTTGTAAATATGTAAAGCCAGCATTCAAGTTTTCAGCAAAGATTATAACTAACCACATTCGCAATAACGCTTAGGTCTCAAGCTTTACTCATATCAATGGCATAATCAACTGGTGATCTATAATAATAAATCTCGGATGACAACACTTTCTCAAAACAATCATAATATGATATAACAAGATGGTATCTCTCTAGCCCTTTCTGAGACCGCGAAACATAAATGCAGAGCACCTTTAAAGACCAAGGACTAACTAGACATTGTAATTCATGGTAAAAGAGATCCAGTCAAGTCATACTCAATGTGAACTAACAGTAATGAATGCAAATGAGAGCGGTGCTCTCCAACTGGTGCTTTTTAATAAGAGGATGATGACTCAACATAAAAGTAAATAGATAGGCCCTTCGCAGAGGGAAGCAAGGATTTGTAGAGGTGCCGGAGCTCGGTTTTGAAATAGAGGTGAATAATATTTTGAGCGGTATACTTTCATTGTCAACATAACAACCAAGAGATGGCGATATCTTCCATGCTACACACATTATAGGTGGTTCCCAAGCAGAATGGTAAAGTTAATACTCCCCCTTCCACCAACAAGCATCAATCCATGGCTTGCTCGAAACAACGAGTGCCTCCAACTAACAAGAGTCCCAGGGGAGTTTTGTTTGCAATTATTTTGATTTAGTTTTCATAAAGCATGGGACTGGGCATCCTGGTGACCAGCCATTTATCTCGTGAGTGAGGAGCGGAGTCCACACCTCTTGAGAATAATCTGCCTAACATGGAAGATACAGACAACCCTAGTTGATACATGAGCTATTCGAGCATACAAAATAGGATATTTATTTGAAGGTTTAGAGTTTGACACATACGAATTTACTTGGAACAGCAGGTAGATACCGTATATAGGTAGGTATAGTAGACTCTTGTGGAATAACTTTGGGGTTTAAGGGATTGGATGCACAAGCAGTATTCCCGCTTAGTACAGGTGAAGGCTAGCAAAAGACTGGGAAGTGACCAGCTAGAGAGAGACAACAGTCATGAACATGCATTAAAATTAATCAACACCGAATGCAAGCATGAGTAGGATATAATCCACCATGAACATAAATATCGTGAAGGATATGTTGATTTTGTTTCAACTACATGCATGAACACGCGCCAAGTCAAGTCACTTAAATCATTCAGAGGAGGATACCACCCTATCATACCACATCATAACCATCTCAATAGCTTGTTGGCACGCAAGGTAAACCATTATGACTCATAGCTAATCAAGCATTGCACAAGGAACTATGATCTCTAGTTGTCATTGCAAACATGTTTATTCATAATAGGCTGAATCAGGAATGATGAACTAATCATATTTACAAAAACAAAAGAGGTCGAGTTCATACTAGCTTTTCTCATCTCAGTGAGTCCATCATATATCGTCATAATTGCCTTTCACTTGCATGACCGAATGATGTGAATAATAATAATAGTGCGCATGTATTGGACTAAGCTAGAATCTGCAAGCATTCAATAAACAGGAGAAGACAAGGCAATATGGGCTCTTTTGTCAGATCAACAAGTATGCATACAAGAGCCACTTCAACAATTTAATTATGGTCTTCGCCTATCGACCCCCAAAGAAAAGAAAAGAAATAAAACTATTTACACGGGAGAGCTCCCAACAAGTAAAAGAAGAACAGGAAATCTTTTTGGGTTTTCTTTATAATTACTACTACAAGCATGGAAATTAAACTAACTAAAAGCTACAACTAACTTTTTGTTTTTCTTAAGGCTTATGAAACACACAAGAAGAAAGCATAACAAGTAAAATAAACTAGTATGGATGATACAATGAAAAAGTATGAGCACCTACATCTAGCAATGAGTGTGTGAACATAAATGTAATGTCGGTGGGAAATACGTACCCCCCCCCCAAGCTTAGGCTTTTGTCCTAAGTTGGTTTATGGCCACGGCTGGCCTGGCGGATATCCATAATCATAGTTGGGGTCGTACTGAGAAGAAGAAGAAGACTCCGATTGCGACTGGCTGTCAATCATCTCCAGATCCCACTGGTAATTAGACTGTCGTGAAGGATCAACTTGTGGTTCCGGCTCTGGCTCCATGGCTGGTGCAGGGTTCCGGTAGGCCTGAATAGCCTTTAACGGAACAAGGTATTGGCCTGCAGATAAATCAAACAAAGAAGGAGCAGCCAAGGTAATAGTCTCAGGATGATGTTTATCAAAGAACAATTTATATTTAAGCTCTCCTTTCCTATTCTTAACAATAAAATCGTGTGCCACCATACTTTTATAATATAAAGAAACACGAGGCAACACTTTTTCTTCCTTCTCATAATGCCTAATAGGTATGTTAAAATGTGCAGCAAGGCGTGAAGCATAGATGCCTCCAAAGATGGGGCCCTTGGTACGGTTCAGACTTAACGTTTAGCAATAATGCCGCCCATACTAACAGAGTTATCATCGTATAAACCGTGGAGCAAAATAATAATATTAGGGATACTACGGTTTCCACAGTTTCCCTGACCAATTAAACAACGACTGGCAAATAATGCAAAATAGCGTAAAACAGGGAAATGTATGCTAGTGATTCGTGCATTGGAAACCTTCCTTGTTTCCCATACAGTGATAGTATCAATAAACCTGTCCACATCCTCGCGATGTGGTTCTTCTGTCTTGCCCTCGAAAGGGACCAAACAAACCCAACAAAAATCATAAAGTGACATCTCCTTATGCTCATCATATAAATAAAACTCCACCGTAGGTGGTGAGCTCCTAGAATGGAAATGAATGTTTTGCACAAAGATATTTGTGAGTAAGAGATACTGATCACATTGGTTGTGGAGGAAAGCGGTGAGGCCTGCATTCTTAGCCAATTCATGAAAATCTTCATAAATCCCGGCTGCTCTCAAGAAATCATCGGAAGGCCATTCACATGACCGAACCTCCGCTGTACGAGGCAGATTATACTTAGGCTTCGGTGCCTTTTCCTTCGAGCTTCGGCTCGATGAGCCCCTCAAAAGTCTCTTCATCATTTTCTGAAAAAATTCTGAAATTTTTAGTAACTTCAAAATAAAAGTAAACCAAACTCAATAATATTGATAGCAACTACTCCACAAATGCCTAGAGCCTATATCATGCATCAAAACTACTCTTGACCATATAAATTTGACATGCAAGCTCAAGAACAGGGTCACCTAAGCAGCAAAAATTTGCAATGAATAAAGCACTAGAACAAAAACTAATTGGACCAACGGAGGAGTCAGATACCAAGGAACAATCTCCCCAAGCAGTTTTGTGAGAGGTGCTTTGAGCAAGGAGATCGAAAATGGCAGCAAAATGAGCTTGCACTTGGGTTTGGGCTGGATATTCGTGTTTGGGGGAGGAAGAAGGAGTGTGTGGGTGAAAGGATAAGTGGAGGAGGGCCACCATGGGCCCACGAGGCACGGGGCGCGCCCAGGGGCTAGGGCGCGCCCTCCACCCTCGTGGGCAGGTGGTTAACCCCCTGCTGTGTTCTTAGTGCCAAATATTCTCAAATATTCTTGAAAAAAACATATTTAAATTTCAGGGCACTTGGAGAACTTTTATTTTCGGGGTATTTTTATATTGCACGGATAATCAGATAACAGACAGAAAAATATTTATTTTTATTTTATTTAATATAAATAACAGAAATTAAAAGTGGGGTACAGAAGGTTGTGCTTTCTAGTTTCATCCATCTCATGATCATCAAAAGAAATCCACTAACAAGGTTGATCAAGTCTTGTTAACGAACTCATTCCGAATAACATGGAACCGGAGAAATTTTGAATAACACTATGTTACCTCAACGGGGATATGCACATCCCCAATAATAAGAATATCATATTTGTTCTTGACAGTAAGAAGAGGAAATTCAAAACCTCCAAATATAATCGATGGAAATTTTCCAATAGAGTTGATACTATCAACTTGAGGTTGTTTCCTAGGAAAGTGTACCGTGTGCTCATTACCATTAACATGAAAAGTGACATTGCCTTTAGTGCAATTAATAACAGCCCCTGCAGTATTCAAAAAGGTCTTCCAAGAATAATAGACATACTATCGTCCTCGGGAATATCAAGAATAACAAAGTCCGTTAAAATAGTAACGTTTGCAACTACAACAGGCACATCCTCACAAATATCGATAGGTATAGCAGTTGATTTATCAGCCATTTTCAAAGATATTTCAGTAGGTGTCAACTTATTCAAATCAAGTCTATGATATAAAGAGAGAGGCATAACACTAACACCGGCTCCAAGATCACATAAAGCAGATTCAACATAGTTTCTTTTAATAGAGCATGGTATAGTGGGTACTCCTGGATCTCCAAGTTTCTTTGGTATTCCAGCCTTAAAAGTATAATTAGCAAGCATGGTGGAAATTTCAGCTTCCGGTATCTTTCTTTTATTTGTAACAATTTCTTTCATATACTTAGCATAAGGATTCATTTTGAGCATATCAGTTAATCACATACGCAAAAAGATAGGTCTAATCATTTCAGCAAAGTGCTCAAAATCCTCATCATCCTTTTTCTTGGATGGTTTGGGAGGAAAAGGCATGGGTTTTTCTGAACCCATGGTTCTCTTTCTTTACCATGTTTCCTAGCAACAAAGTGTTTCTTATCATAACGTTGATTCTTTGATTATGGGTTATCAAGATCAACAGCAGGTTCAATTTCTATGTCATTATCATTACTAGGTTGAGCATCATCATGAACATTATTATTAGCATTATCAATAGTTTCAGGTTCATTACAAGCTTGAGTTTCAGCATCAGAAATAGAAATATCATTTGGATTCTCAGGTGGTTTAATAACAGGTTCACTAGAAGCATGCAAAGTCCTATCATTTTTCTTTTTCTTCCTTTTAGAAGGACTATGTGCATCTATATTATTTCTCTGAGAATCTTGCTCGATTCTCTTAGGGTGGTGAGGGAGTCCTGGATTAGGGGGTGTTCGGGTAGCCGGACTCCTGGACTATGAAGAGACAAGATTGAAGACTTTGTCCCGTATCCGGATGGGACTTTCCTTGGCGTCGAAGGCAAGCTTGGCGATGCGGATATTCATGATCTCCTACCATTGTTACCAACTCTATGTAACCCTAACCCTATCTGGTGTCTATATAAACCGGTGGGTTCTAGTCCGTAGAACAACTTTATGAACTCCATATACACAATCATACCATCGGCTAGCTTCTAGGGTTTAGCCTCCTTGATCTCGTGGTAGATCTACTCTTGTACTACCTATATTATCAATATTAATCAAGCAGGACGTAGGGTTTTACCTCCATCGAGAGGGCCCGAACCTGGGTAAAACATCATGTCCCCTGCCTCCTATTACCATCCGGCCTAGACGCACAGTTCGGGACCCCCTACCCGAGATCCGCCGGTTTTGACACCGACATTGGTGCTTTCATTGAGAGTTCCTCTCTGTCGTCGCCTTTAGGTTCGATGGCTCCTTCGATCATAAACAACGATGCGGTCCAGGGTGAGACTTTTCTCCCCGGACAGATCTTCGTCTTCGGCGGCTTCACTCTGTGGGCCAATTCGCTTGACCACTTGTAGCAGATCGAAAGCTACGCCCCTGGCCATCAAGTCAGGTTTGGAAGCTTAAACTACATGGCTGACATCCGCGGAGACTTGCTCTTCGACGGGTTCGAGCCATGGCATCTCAAGGGGCATGATCTAGCTCTGCCTGTGGACAGTGTCCTGGAGGCCGCACGCGCATCGGTTCCGACCCCTAACTCGGGCCTATTGCGCCAATCAAGGATGAGCGGTTGGACGCCACATTGGGGGCTGCGATCTCAAAGGCGATCGAGCCGAACACTAGCCCCGTACTCTGCACGACCCGTGACCCCGAGGATCCGGACTCCGAACCCCCTGCGCCCCTGGTGATCGAATCTGATTGGGCGCCGATAATGGAGTTCACCGCCGCAGAGATCTTTTAGCACTCACCTTTTGGCGACACCCTGAATTCCCTTAAGTCTCTCTCTTTATCAGGAGAGCCCTGGTCGGACTACGGTCAGCGAGGGTGGTATACGGACGATGAAGAAATTCAAAGCCCACCCACCACCCACTTGGTAGCCACTGTCAACAATTTAAACAACGTGCTCAACTTCGACTCCGGAGACATCGATAGCATGGATGACAATGCAGGAGATACCGATGAACCAACACCCATAGAGCATTGGACAGCCACCTCATCTCACGATGTGTACATGGTGGATACCCCTAAAGGAAGCGACAACGAGGGAAAAGGGGATGGAACGGGAGATCGACCCCCCGAAAAGCAATCAAAGCATCAGCGTAAACGCCGATCCAAGCCCCGCCTCGATAAAAACCCAGCCATAGAGCAGGACGAGCCGGTAGACGACGAGCAGGCCTTACAGCAACTGTCCGAATAGGGCAACACGGATAAAGAAACCGAACATCCCTCCTCCAGCGAAAACGGCATTCCGGATGACCTCACGCCGGATATACCTATCGAGCAGAAGAATCTCCATGAGAGGCTCGTTCCAACTGCACGCAGCCTAAAAGAGAAGAAGCGGAAGCTAAAAACAGTGGAAGATGCACTCCGGATTAGACGGAGCAAAGTAATCAATACCGCAGATAAATACGGCGACAGTCGCCGCACTAAAAGCTATCCAAAAAGAAAGCTACTGCCCGAATTCGACGAAGAGGTCCTAGAGCCCTCGCATTCAAAAAATGAGAAAGCCACACGGTCGGATTGACGACCCCATAAAGCGGCAAGCGGCACCGCACTTAAATCGGCGGGCGACCCACTTAAAGATTCGCATCATGTCCCAGTTAGGTCCATTTATGGGCCAAGAAAGCAAGCTCTTGTAAGCAATACGATGAAGCCATCATCAGAATCCGGCACACCCAAATACAGGGGCACCGCACACCCTCTATGTTTCACCGATGAGGTCCTGGACCATGAATTTCCAGAGGGATTCAAACCTGTAAACATAGAGGCATATGATGGAACAACAGACCCTGGAGTTTGGATCGAGGATTATATCCTCCACATACACATGGCTAGAGGAGATGATCTCCACGCCATAAAATATTTACCCCTTAAGCTTAAAGGGCCAGCCCGGCATTGGCTTAAAAGCCTTCCTGAAAACACAATTGGAAGCTGGGAAGAGCTCGAGGATGCTTTCCGAGCAAACTTTCAAGGGACCTATGTCCGCCCTCGGGATGCAGACGATCTTAGTCACATAACTCAACAACCCGGAGAATCAGCTCGGCAGTTCTGGAATAGATTCCTCACTAAAAAGAATTAGATAGTCGACTGTCTGGACGCTGAAGCCTTAGCAGCTTTCAGGCATAACGTCCGAGCCGAATGGCTCGCCAGACACCTCAGCCAAGAAAAGCCAAGAACAATGGCCGCACTAACAAACCTCATGACCCGCTTTTGTGCAGGGGAGGACAGCTGGTTGGCAAGGTGCAGGCCCAGCGACCCAAGTACATCCGAAACTAGGGATGGAAATGGAAAACCGCGACGCAACAAGGATCGTCGCCGGACTAAGGACAAAAGTCCGAAGAGCATGGCAGTCAATGCCGGATTCAAAGGCTCACGACAAAATCAGGCAAAATCGCCCCCCAGGATAACAGGGACGATCCATCCAACCTAAATAAAATCCTGGACAGGATATGTCAGATACACAGTACTCCCAGGAAGCCTGCTAACCATACCCACAGAAACTGTTGGGTTTTCAAACAATCTGGCAGACTCAATGCCAAACACAAGGGGCTCGAGACACCAAGCGAAGACGAGGACGAACCCCAAAAGCAGAGTACCAGGAAACAAAAGAACTTCCCACAAGAAGTAAAAACAGTGAACTCACTTCACATAACAAAATGTGTGGCGCCCGTAAAGGTACGCACCACACGGCCCACCCCCAAAGGGTCCGGCCACTGGTTGTCAAAACCGATCATCTTCGATCAGCTAGATTATTCTATAAATATCAAGAATGCAGGCTGTACTGCCTTGATACTCGATCCAATAATTGGTGGACTCCAGTTTTCAAATGTCCTTATGGACGGCGGCAGTGGACTAAACCTGATATATCAGGATACAATCCAGCACATGGGGATAAACCCAGCAAGAATCCGCCGTAGCAAAGCCTCCTTTCAAGGGGTAATATCTGGTCCGGACACCCATTGTATGGGTTTTCTCCGGCTCGAATTCATATTCGGATCTGCCGATAACTTCCGACGCGAAATGCTGACCTTCCATATCGTCCCGTTCTCAAGTAGCTATCAAGCACTACTGGGATGCGAAGCTTTCGCTCGCTTTAATGCAATACCGCACTATGCATCTCTTACGCTTAAGATGCCCGGTCCAGGAGGAATCATCTCTTTGAAGGGGAAGCACTAATGTGCGCCTCCCCAAGCGGAGGACTGTGCGGCCGCTTTGACAGCCCCACAGCAAAATGGCCTCACCGGCCAAAAAAAACTTCGAAATAGGTCATTCAAGACCACGAATGCGGATAGACGAGTTCGGTGCAAAATCATCATTGATGCAGGCTTAGTGGCCATATATCCCCGCACTAGGGGCTTCACGCATATACAATAAGAGACAATAAAGCTCAATCCTATATATTTTACTTTATACTTTGTTTATTTTAAACTTTTTCGGCACGACCCGTTTTCAACTCAGTTCCTCTCTTTTACAGATGAACGTCGTGCGGCACCCATCCAGGATACGGCACAACGGAGACACAGGCGCAGACGTGCAGTAGGGACCCGTTCTAAAGGATTCTTTTTAGATTAAGACCCTGCGTAAACCTTTTTTACTGTCTCTTGTTGCTACACATCCCCTGGTTTTTTCTGATATAACCAAGGAGGAGGCTGGCGTCTTGGCATGTGGCCACGTCAGAATTTTTGCACGTACCTGGACACTAGGGGCTTTTTTAATAAAGAGTGTTGTTTCGCCCGCACTCATAAAGACCGAACACCTTAGGGAGTGTTCGGCGTCGCGAGTTTTGGCATTATATGCATCAGCTCCGAATCATGTCTTTGGTCAAATGTTGGGTTGCCCGGCTCCTGAGTTCGGCTACCTTACGTTCCGCTCTATCGGCTAAGGTAGCACCAGGAGAACTACTGCGATTGTGCCCCGGTTCGGCCGGGCGAGCACCTCAGTAGAGAAAGCCGAAAACTAATTGCCATGATGTAGCGTGAGACTGGTCAGCCACTCGATGACCTATCGGAATCTATCTGATTCCTCTGCTTTAACGAAGGGCCGCTTCCCGGTCAGGCACATACGCGCCCCAAACTCAGATGAGCGCAGTCGCCACCAAGGAGCTACTTAAATAGTCTCGCTGTCAAGCTCCTATGGCTAAGTGAAAGTGTTAAAGCATTATAGTCCGGTTGCCTGGCCCGCTGCGCTATCACCTCCTTTGTAGGACCAAGACGTTGGGTTAAGTGTGAAAATGCTTCTTCTGCAAGCACCCCCGCACTATGTGCGTGGGGGCTGAAGCCAACGACTGCCATCTTTTAGATTTTATATATATAATTAAAACGGCCGCACAGGAGGTGTTCCCAATACTTGAAGGCACAAGTATAAAAAGGCCACTATAGTTTACCAAAATAGTACTTTATAATTACATGTGCTATCATAACATAGCATCTTTCGAGCACTGCGTCTCTATTACACGAGCACCTTCAAGGACTTCCTGAAAATAGTGCTCGGAGGATACTCGGCTTTTGTCTGAATCTCGGGACGCAACAACGGTTGTCTCCATCTCTGCCCAGTATGTCTTAACACGGGCAAGAGCCATCCTTGCGCCCTCTATGCATGCTGACCTCTTCATTGCATTTATACGCGGCACCGCGTCAAGGAATTGCTGCACCAAGCTGAAATAACTCTTCGGCTCCGATCTCCTCGGCCATAGATGACCCATGACGTACTTCATGGCGAGTCCGGACAACCTATTCAGTTTGGCCCATTGAGCCAAACGATCGTCCACTGCCAGTGGATGCTTTGGATTGTGAAACTGCGACCAGAAAAGCTTTTCCACTTCGCGATCTTTCTGATCTCAAAAGTGTTCGGTCGCATCAGCAGCACTCACTGCCAAATCCAGATAGGTATCCTCCACACTCCACATCCGGTCCAACGGAGCAAACTTTGGATCGCAAAATTTCCTTCGCAGCATGAAGGGCTTTCCAGCAGCAATCTGTTCGGCCTGATGCAGCTCCTCCTTCACAGCTCTCATCGCAGAGCGCGCGTCCTTGGCTTTGGCAACGGCCTTCTCTAAGACCGTCTGTTTCGCCTGGTCTTCTTTCTCAAGAAGTCTGCAACGGTCTGAAGCGCTTTTTAACTTTTCGGCCATCTCGGCCATCTCTTCCTTGCTTCGGCAATGAGCAGCCTGTTTAGCTCTCAGCTCTTCAAGGGCTTTCTTGGCAGCCACATCACTTTCTCTGGCTTGTTCTTTAGCTCGGGCAAGTTCTGCCCTAAGACTCTCCACGGCGACCGCACCATCTGCGTCAAGCACACACATTGTAAGACACAGGCATAAAACGGTTCCTACCTAATGCCACCTGAGGAATTACATACCTTGACTCTCATCAAGCCGCTTGTTGACAGGCGTGATGTCGGCATCTGCCACGTCCATTTGCCGCTTTAGTTCGGCAAAATCGTCAGTTCGGCTCGATTCCGGACACCCTGCCGCCTACATTCAAAGGCGACATCTTAGACCTGGGATTATGATCCTCGGCGTGCTGTCATTTCTTGACGACGCGCAGAGTCTCAGGGGCTACTATCTACACAGGGCGCATCTTATTCATACGCAACTGCCAAAAGTGTACACCATCTAATGTACCTCGAAACCCGTCAGCAAACTTTTGACGGCCTCATGCAATCCGCTCTCTGCGGATGAAATCCTTTCAATCACCGTGCCCATCAATGCACGGTGCTCCTCTAAGATACAAGCTCGCCCCAGCAGAATCTTTAGCTCCTCCGACCAAGCACCAGACGGTGCCGGACTTGTCCCACATCTCAAACTTCTCTGACATTAGCTTTCCAAACTTTTCACTAAAGAGAGGGTTAGTTGAACCAAATATGATATCATCAACATAAATTTGGCATACAAATAGTTCTCCATTAACCCTTTTAGTAAAAAGAGTAGAATCAATTTTACCAATTTCAAAACCACTTGCAATAAGGACCTTGGTCAAGCATTTATACCATGCTCTAGGAGCTTGTTTAAGACCATAAAGAGCTTTGTGAAGTTTGTAAACATGATTTGGTTTCTTAGGATTGATAAAGCCGGGAGGTTGTTTGACATAAACTTCCTCCTCTATTTCACCATTTAGAAAAGCACTTTTAATGTCCATTTGGTACAAGGTGATATTATGGTGATTAGCATAGGCAAGTAAGATGCGAATGGACTCAAGTCTAGCAACGGGAGCATATGTCTCACCATAGTCCATACCTTCGACTTGTGTGTACCCTTGGGCGACGAGATGTGCTTTGTTGCGAACCACTTGTCCATCTTCATCTTGCTTGTAGCGAAAGACCTATTTGGTACCAATGATGTTGTGGTTGTTGTCGGGCTTCTCAACCAATGTCCAAACTTGGTTTCTCTCAAAGTTGTGTAGCTCTTCATGCATAGCGTTTATCCAATCCGGATCTTCCAATGCTTCTTCAACCTTCATAGGTTCAATGCTAGAGATGAACGAATAGTTTTCACAAAAGTTAGCTAAACGAGTCTTTGAGCGAGTGATTCTCCCGGTTTGTATATCATTGAAGATGTGCTCGACGGGATGATCTTTGGCAATTCTTGCTCGAACTCGTGAGAGCTTTTGCTTGGGTCTTCATTGAACATCTTCCTCATCTTGTTCTTCTTCTTGGCCTTCTTCATTGTTGACGTTGTCGTTCTCTTGTCGTGGTGGAGAAGGAGGTTGTTGATGTTTGTCTTGATGCATTTCCTTGTCTTCTTCATCTTGGTGTGTCCCACTTGTGGATGCTTCTGTATCAATTCTTGGTTCACCTTGTTGTGAAGTAGAAGCTTCCACTTGGACGGACGAGGTACTCTCCTTCACCTCCGTTGGATGAATTTTTCCAATAGACAAGTCTTGGATTGCTTCTGAAGGGTCTTTGTCTCCTACATCGATTGGCAATTGCTCTACTTGTGAGCCATTAGATTCATCAAACTTCACATCTACCGTCTCTTCAACCTTTCGGGTGAAATTGTTGTAGACACGGTAAGTGTGAGAGTTTGAGCCATAACCAAGTAGAAAACCTTCATGAGATTTAGGAGCAAACTTTGAACAACGATGCTGTTCAAGAATGTAGCACTTTGAGCCGAATACTCGAAAGTATCCAACTTGGGATTTGTTACCGGTGAGGAGCTCGTATGCCGTCTTGCCGAGTAGCTTGTGAAGATACAAGCGATTTGTTGCATGACAAGCTATCTCAACCGCTTCTGCCCAAAAGTGCTTCGGCATCTTGTATTCATCAAGCATCGTTCTTGCCATTTCGATGAGCGTCCGGTTCTTCCTCTAAACAACTCCATTTTGTTGAGGTGTGTACGTAGCCGAGAACTCGTGTGAAATCCCTTCTTCGTCAAGAAAGGTGTCCACATTTGCATTCTTGAACTCCGTTCCGTTGTCACTCCGAACCTTCTTGATCTTCACGTCAAACTGATTTTGGGCCTTCCTAGCAAAGTTTTTGAAGATCTTCTGGACCTGCGACTTGTCATTAAGAAAGAACACCCACGTAAATCTTGAAAAATCATCAACTATAACTAGACCAAAAGAATTTCCACCAAGACTCTTGTAGGCGTTGGGACCAAAAAGATCCATATGGAGTAGCTCGAGTGGCCTCCTTGTGGTCATGATGTTCTTCACGGGATGCCTTCCTCCAACCTGTTTACCTGCTTGACAAGCACTGCAAAGTCTATCCTTATCAAATATGACATCATTAACTCCAAGGATATGATTTCCTTTAATAAGCTTGTCAAGGTTTCTCATGCCAACGTGACCTAGTCGCCTATGCCACAACCAACCTTTTGAGGATTTAGCAATAAAGCAAGTTTTAGGTTGTGCCTTTTTAGAGAAATCGACAATGTAAAGATGACCTCTACGCATACCGGTAAAGACCATTTTATGATTGTCTCGATGAAACACTTGGCAATCTACCTCAGTAAATAGGACATTCAAACCGAAATCAGCAAGTCTAGATACTGAAAGTAAGTTGTAGCCGAGAGATTCAACGAGCATGACATTTTGAATGGAACTATCATGTGAGATGGCCACCTTACCAAGGCCAACCACTTTACCCTTTGAATTATCACCAAAGGTGACATATTTTTGAGGGCCGTCATTTTCAGCAAGCTCATGGAACATCTCTTCATCTCCGGTCATATGATCAGTACATCCACTATCAAGAACCCATTCCTTTCCTCCTGACACATATCCCCGAAGATTTGCCGTAAGACCAAAATGTCCCATTGCATCATCAAGATCGAAGTCACTATCATCATCATCATCATCATAGTATCCATGTTCACCATGATCTTGTGACTCATCATTTCCTAGAGAGGGTAATTCATTAGATAAATGATCATCAAAGTGGTCACTTTTATGAATTCTTATAGCTTCGGATATAATGATTCCAACATCTCCTTTAGCATGCTTGAGATTGGTAAGCTCAAATAGACAATCACCAAAACTAGGATCACTAGAGTTCATCTTACTCAAGGCAATAGATTTATGGAGAATTTCATCCAAATTTTTCAAGGAATGATCGGGAAATCGTTCCTCAAGAAATTTCCATATAGTATAGGCACAATTAAGAGTAGGCAAACTAGCAATCAAATTTTTGGGCAATCCTCTAATGATGAGCTCAATAGTTCTAAGATTGCGAATCATGTCAATATCTTCATCTAGGGTAGGATGCAAAGGATAAATATGAGGTGCACAAGGGCTAGCAATATACTTGTTCAAATGATATTGATTGAAAATTACAAGCATCTCATTTTTCCACTCATGAAAATACTCTCCATCAAGAATAGGCACTCTATGTCTAAGACTCCCTAAAGTAGACACATCCATCTTCCTCCAATGGTGATTAAACCAAGGCAATGGAGACCAAAGCTCTGATACCACTTGTAGGACCTTGAAGTAGATGTGTCTAGAGGGGGTGATTAGACACTTAATGCTAAAGTTGCAATTTTTAAGCCTTTTTGGTTAAGTGTAGTTTAGGCATAATTTCAATATTCACAATACATATCAAGCAAGCATGCAAAGAGTGTATAGGCAGCGGAAAGTAAAGCATGCGACTTGCAAGAATGTAAAGGGAAGGGTTTGGAGAATTCAAACGCAATTGGAGACACGGGTGTTTTTCCCGTGGTTCGGATAGGTGGTGCTATCCTACATCCACGTTGATGGAGACTTCAACCCACGAAGGGTAACGGTTGCGCGAGTCCACAGAGGGCTCCACCCACGAAGGGTCCACGAAGAAGCAACCTTGTCTATCCCACCATGGCCATCGCCCACGAAGGACTTGCCTCACTAGCGGTAGATCTTCACGAAGTAGGCGATCTCCTAGCCCTTACAAACTCCTTGGTTCAACTGCACAATCTTGTCGGAGGCTCCCAAGTGACACCTAGCCAATCTAGGAGACACCACTCTCCAAGAAGTAACAAATGGTGTGTTGATGATGAACTCCTTGCTCTTGTGCTTCAAATGATAGTCTCCCCAACACTCAACTCTGTCTCATAGGATTTGGATCTGGTGGAAAGAAGATTTGAGTGGAAAGTAACTTGGGGAAGGCTAGAGATCAAGATTCATATGGTAGGAATGGAATATCTTGGTCTCAACACATGAGTAGGTGGTTCTCTCTCAGAACATATGAGTTGGAAGTGTAGATGTGTTCTGATGGCTCTCTCCACGAGTGAAGAGGAGGTGGAGGGGTATATATAGCCTCCACACAAAATCCAACCGTTACACACAATTTACCAATCTCGGTGGGACCGAATCAACAAACTCGGTCAGACCGAAATAGTAAACCTAGTGACCGTTAGAGATTTTCGGTGGGACCGACTGGATCAACTCGGTGGGGCCGATGTGCTAGGGTTAGGGTAAATCCAAAACTCGGTTTGACCGATTACTTAAACTTGGTGGACCGATTTGGGTAATAAGCGAAACAGAGAGTTGGCCAAGCAAACTCGGTGGGGCCGATTGCATATCTCGGTGGGACCGAGGGTATTGCAATAGGTAACAGAGAGTTTCCAAGCCCATCTCAGTGAGACCGAGATCCCATCGGTGAGACCGAACTGATTAGGGTTTTTGGCAGTGGCTATGACAAGTGAAACTCGGTGGCGCCGGATAGAAATAATCGGTAGGTCCGAGTTTGGCTTTGGGTTTAGATCATATGTGGAAGTGGGAAAGTAGCTGAGGATTTTGGAGCATATCATTAAGCACTTGAGCAAGAGGCTCATTAAGCAACATCTCATCCCTCCTTGATAGTATTGGCTTTTCCTATGGACTCAATGTGATCTTGGATCACTAAAATGTAAAATGAAGAGTCTTGAGCTTTAAGCTTTAGCCAATCCTTTATCCTTAGCATCTTGGAGAACTTCCCACAACCTTTAGTCCATGCCACTCCATTGTTGAACTTATCTGAAACATACTAGATACAAACGTTAGTCCAACAAGAGATATGTTGTCATTAATTACCAAAACCACCTAGGGAGCACTTGTGCTTTCAGAAGTCATCGGAAGAATTGTTGCTCATGAGATGTCACTCAAGGATAAAGAGGAACTTCACAACAAATCAAGTGGTGCTTACAAAGCCACATGTGAAGCCCCCACATCATTGAGTGAGAAACAAACCTTCAATGAAGAGTTGAGCTTAATGGTGAAGAACTTCAACAATTTCTACAAGAGTAGAAGCAAAGAGAGAAGCTCCAAGTCAAGGTCCTACAATGACAAAAGATCTTCTAGTCGAGAGCGAAACTGCTACAATTGTGGAAGGCCCAGACACTATTCCAATGACTGTACAGCCCCCTACAACAGAAGAGAAGATTCTCCCAAGAGAAGAAGTAGAAGAGAAGAATCACCATCTAGAGAAAGGAGTAGAGATGATCGTTATGAACGAAGGCCCTCACGGAGAAGCAAGGATTCGGAAAAAAAGGACAAGTCATCAAGGAGCTACACAAAACAAAGACATCAAGCTCTTGTTGCTGAATGGGTATCCGGCTCCGACTCCGACAACCACTCCGAGAGAAGCTATCACTCCGACTCCGAATATACTCAAGATGAAGGTGTTGTCGGTCTAGCACTTGTGACAACCAACTCCTACGACATATTTGACTCACCAAATGAAGGAGTTGGAACATGCTTCATGGCTAAAGGCCCAAAGGTGATGATGATGACTTGTTAGGTGATGATGATTTACTTGTTGACAACTCTAGTGATGAATCCTATGATGAAACGTCAATTAATCATGCTAATCAAGATAAAACGAATGACAATGATAAGGAGAAGATTGAGTCTCTAACTAAAGAACTAAACACTCTTAAGTTAGCTCATGAAACTATCTTAGGAGATCATCGAGAACTTTTAAGGACTCATGAGAAATTGCGCTTTGAAAATCTCAACCTTGAGCAAGAGCATGAGTTCTTAAAAGCAATCAATGATGATCTTCGTAAGAAAAGTTCTTCTTACATTGCCAAGCGTTTACTCTTATCCACTTACATGCCTCAAGTCAAGTCTAGTAACAAGAACAAGAAAGATTCTTCCTCTAGTAGTAACAATAATCATGCTAAATCCAATATTGTTGCTTCTAGTAGTTCTCTTGATTCCACTAATGATTCTCTTAGCCAAGTTACACTTGAGCAAGAAAATAGCTTATTGAAGGGAATTATAGAGAAAGGTGTTTACAAGAGCCTTTCCGGAAGTAAGCAATTCGAGGAAATTGTACGCAAGCAAGGAAGGCACCGGAAGAATCAAGGTGTTGGTTTTGAACGAAAGTTCAATTCCAATGGAGTTGAGTGGGAAGAAGATCAATACCCCAAGACGAAGTTTGTTCCTCAACAAGAGAAGTATGATCCTACTTCTCTCAAAGGGACACAAGCTCGAGATGATCTTCCACCACAAGACCACAAGCAAAAAGGCAAGGACAAGCTTCAAGAGGAAATTGATGCATTTGAAGAAGCTCCTAAGGCCTTGGTCAAGTGGGTTCCCAAGACTCCTTCAAGTTCCACTTCATCAAGTACAACTACAACACCGAGGATTCCCATCAAGATGGTGTGGATCCCGAAGAAGAACTAGAGAGTTCTTCAGGGTGACTCCGCCAACATACTTCACTCTTATCATCTTGGCAAGAACAAGTGAAATCAACTTCCACATCTTGCACTAGTTCAAGGAGTCACAAACCCTCTTGTTGGTAAGACAAGGGAAAAGGTAACCTAAAAGCTTTCATAGACATCATCTTGTGTGTGCATCACTCTATGTCTATGGATATCCTTGTTTTTTCCTTGTGGGACTAACCCGTGTAGGTATTGAAAGTGCAACTCACACCAATGGATAGCTCCAAATGATCTACATCAACATTGAGCATCCACATCTTCGACATCTACATGAAGTCATCATCGACAAAACCCAAGGTTAGTTCATCCCTATTAGGGGGGATCTCACATCTAGGGGGAGCTTTACTCTAAGAATTGAGCTAAAGCAACTCTAATGGTGTGAACACAACAAATGCTTTATGTAAAAGTGGTAACCCCACTTGTGCTTAAACAATGAGTATGACCTATGATCAAATGTTCTCATTTGACTCCTAAGTCAATATACTCATATATAGATGACCTAGTCATCGCCAATTGTTTGATAGATGCTAGAATTGGTTGTGCATGCTTTGCCACATATTTCAATTGCCATTTTATTGTGTGAGCATGTTGATTGCATATTTTACTCATTCAAGGACATCCACTTGTTGTTTTGATTGATTGGTTTTCTTTTCTTTTGCCAAGTGGATGGACAAGAATGCCTAAGAACCCTCTCTAGCTATCTATTCTTTTCTCGTCTCAAACTCTCTTCATGCTACATCACAAAATTTGATCAAGTCAGATTCGAACCACTCTGTGTGAGGAGCACTCGGAGTCCCTGATTCGTCATAGACTTAAACTTCCGAAACTTCTTTGTGCGTTTCGGTCTGACCGATTCATCCATTTCGGTCATACCGAGATCACTAAGTCGATCTAGGTTTTCAATCTCGGTACAACCGATTTGAACCTTTCGGTCACACCGAGTTTCAGTAACTGCTTGCAGTTATGAATCTCGGTGCCACCGAGTTGTTCCACTCGGTCACACCGACAGGGTCGGGCTATATATACTCACGGGCAAAATTTTGGAAATTTCTCCGAAACCCCTTCGCCCGCGCATAGCTCGCTCTGCCTCCAGGGTCTCCGAATCGTCCTCCTCGTCGCCAGCCGCTTCCTGTCGCTGGTCTCCGCCGCCATCAACGGAATTCTTCCCCACCGTTGCCGCCGTAGCGAGTTCATTGCCGAACTAGGGTATGGGCTCGATCACAGTGCTATCCCCGTCCGATTCCTAGCACATTGTGTTCATTATGATTCTTACCACGATTGAAATGCTTCTATCCAGTCAAAACACTCCGTAGATTAGAGTTGATTTGAAAATTTAGGGTTAGGTTTCCACCGAAACCATCTCGGACCATCCGAGTTGTGGAACTCGGTACCACCGATTCGGCTCAGGCCATTGCACATGTAATTTTCAGTCTGACCGAGAATTGCAAATCGGTGTGACCGAGTTCAGGACTTTGTGAAACCCTAGCAGTCTCGGTGCCACCGAACTGTGACTCGGTCTGACCGAGTTCACTAGTTTAGGTTCCAACAGCTGCTTCGGTATCACCGAGTTTACAAATCGGTTGATCCGAAATGCTTTCTGTGGAAAACTAAAACTAAGTTTTTGACTCATTCTTTTGCAAAAACCTCTGCATTTTGTGATGCTCATCCACTCTATCTCATCTATATCTATTCACAGGGTCTACTGTCAGTGTTTGCAATATGTCTGATCAGAGTGACAGCCAGAACAGGTGAGAGGAGCAGGTTCACCTGAGTGAGGGCACTAGTCCCTCTAGCAGTTCAGATGATGGTAGCAGGAGCACTCCCTGCAACTTGCCCAAAGCTGCAACCAGAACAAGGAAGAAGAAAACTTCAGAGTCTAAGGATGAAGACTATGTGGCAGTTGAGGATGAGGCCACTTCCAAGAAGAAAGTGGTTAAGAAGGAATATAGCACTGCTGCTTCCACCAAGCTAGGCATGAAGCAAAAGATTCCTGCAAAGAGAATTCCAATGTCTAAGGCCAGAGCATCTACTCAAGTCCCTTTGGGATCTGAACCCAAAGAGGCTGCTGCAGAAGGGAATACGAGGAAGGAGAGGATCAAAAGGAACACTTCTAGAGTGCTTGGGAGATCCTCAATCATGAGAGATTCTGAAGAGGAAGAGGAAGAAGAGGTTGCTGCACCAGCACCTAAGGCACAGAAGCTTATGGGTGATGCTATCAGGACAGGGGCTGCTTCATCAAAGCCCAAAGAAGCACCCAAAGCAGCCTCCAAGCCCAAGAGTGCACCTAAGAGGAATACCAGGAGTATACCAGCTGCTGAGAAGAACAAGGCCCCAATGCCTGAAGTTGCTGCTGATGAAGATGATGAAGGACAAGTCCTGAGGAAGCTCAAACCCACGATTCCAGACCACAATGATGCTCATCCTGTGGCTGAGAACATGAAGATCAGGAGAGACTCGGGACTGAGGAAATGGAGAGAGACAGACCCATATGCTACAAGAAGAAGGACTGTTGTTGATTACAGGTTCCACACAAAGGAACAGCAGGACTTCTATGAGAAAATCTTGTTGGACAAGAAGCCTATAGTGTGTGAAATGAGGTGGGTCGACTGGAAGTATATCAAGGAAAATGAGGAACACTATCCTGGTGTGTTTGACAGCTTCCGTGCTTGTGGAGTTGCAGACTTTGTTGCGCAGAAGCTCACAAAGTGGAATGAGGAGCTCATAATGCAATTCTACTCCACAACACACTTCTATCCAGATGGCAGGATAGTATGGATGTCTGAAGGTACAAGGTACCACTCAACTATTGAGGAATGGGCAAATCTGATCAATGCTCCTAAGGAAGAAGAAGATGACTTGGATGTCTATGCCAAGAAGAAGATGGATCACAACTCTATGGCAAACATGTACAAGGAGATTCCTAAAGATGATCTTGAGACTCACCAGTTTGGGTCAGTAAAACACTTGCTGTCAGGGCTGCCTACAATCAATTGGATCCTTAGGCACACTCTCTTGCACAAGTCTGGTGATCACAGAATGATCAGAGGCCATGCAATTAACTTGCTACATATATTTGATGTGCCACAGAAGTCCAAGGTCATGAGCCTTATAGTTGAGACTATCAAGAGGACTGCAGCTGACCAGAAAAGAAGTTGTGGATATACCCCACAGATCCAAGAGTTGATAAACTCAAAGATGGGCACAGGCACATACTTGTTGGATAAGGAACACTTGCCTATCTATCCTGACTTTAAGGACAATCAAGTTGTGATGAATGAGAATGAACCATCATCGGTACAAGCTCAAGAGAAGAAGGAGAAAGCAAAGAAAGAAAAGGCTGCCAAGATGCCAACTCAAGAGGAGGCATCTGAGTACTTTTTGAAAAGCAAGCAAGATCAGCTTGGCTACCTGATTGCATCCACTCTAAGGATTGAGAAGGGACTGGCCACCCTGACTCAAAACCAGGAGAGCTTGGAAAGAATCGTGGAGCAAAAATTCTATGATTTAGATGTCAAAGTAATTGAGATTCAGTCAGTTGTGGAGCAGCTACAAGATGACATGCAGGAGAGGAAGGGCAGAACAACCACTGATGCATTTTCCAGAGTGCCTCGAGCTCAGAGATCAACTCCAGTGCCTGTTCCAGACACTAGAGCCACGTCATCTGCACCAGCTACAGCTTCAGTGCCACCAGCTCCAGCACCTACCCTAGCAGCTCCATCTACTTCGACTGAAGCCTTCGTCCTTGGCGTTCTCCGGACACCACCACCTAAAGACCAAGCCTGAGAGACATTTTAGTGCTATGCATTTTCTATGAACTTTTTGGTAACTTGTTGCCAAAGGGGGAGAAAAATGTATAGATCATAGGCTTCGAGAGAGAGAAAGTTTGCTTTTGTTCTCTCCTGTCTTCTTGGTTGAAATTTGTTTGTCTTTCGATTGCTTGAGATACTATGCTATTATCTGTGAGACATTGATGATCATGTGGTTGATCATAAGCTACACTTATGCTTGTTAGATGATATTATCTTACCTATCCTTATATGATCATTCACTTTGCTTGGTGATGAGTGCATGTATTTAATTCATATCATTTTGAGCGCTCCACCAAGATGTATGTGACATGGAAGAGTAACCCATGATCCTAACTCATTATGCATTTGCAGTCCAAAGCAAATCTTAAGATATGCACAAATTTAGCGGGAGCTCTTGCTTTTCACATACTTCTCAAAGAGACAATATCTTTCACTCTTATTATCATTTGTCGAAGATTTGATCTATATGTTGTCATCAATTACCAAAAAGGGGGAGATTGAAAGTGCAACTATCCCTGGGTGGTTTTGGTAATTCCTAAAAACATATAGCTCATTGAGCTAACATTATTCCAAGATTAATATTTCAGGAAAAGCTCAATGAATGGCATGGCATGGATGAGGAAAGTGGATCCCTCAAAATTCTAAGGACAAAAAGTTTGGCTCAAGATTGAAGCTCAAGACTCTACATTTTATATTTTAGTGATCCAAGATCACATTGAGTCTATAGGAAAAGCCAATACTATCAAGGAGGGATGAGGTGTTGCTTAATGGCTTGCTTGCTCAAAATGCTTAGTGATATGCTCCAAAACCCTCAACTACCTTCCCACACCCACATATGACCTAAACCAAAAGTCAAACTCGGCCCCACCGATTCTTTCTATCCGGCGCCACCGAGTTTCAAATGTCATAGCCACTTCCACAAACCCTAGGCAAATCGGTCTCACCGATAGGGATCTCGGTCTCACCGAGATGGGATTGTAATCTCTTTGTTTCCCTTCGTAACGTTTCGGTCTTACCGAGATGAGCGATCGGTCCCATGGAGATTGCAATGTAAACTCTCTGTTTCCCTTTTGTAACATTTCGGTCTCACCGAGATGAGCGAATCGGTCCCACCGAGTTTACCTGACCAACTCTCTGGTTAGCTTATTACCAAAATCGGTCCTACCGAGTTTGTGTAATCGGTCACACCGAGATTACGTTATGCCCTAACCCTAACCATATCGTTCCTACCAAGTTGCATCTCAGTCCCACTGAAAATCCTAACGGTCACTAGGTTTGCTGAATCGGTCCGACCGAGTTTAACCATTCGGTCCCACCGAGTTTGGCAAATTGTGTGTAATGGTTAGATTTTGTGTGGAGGCTATATATACCCCTCCACCCACTCTTCATTCATGGAGAGAGCCATCAGAACATACCAACACTTCCAATACACATCTTCTGAGAGAGAACCACCTACACTTGTGTTGAGGTCAAGATATTCCATTCCAACCATATGAATCTTGATCTCTAGCCTTCCCCAAGTTGCTTTCCACTCAAATCTTCTTTCCACCAAATCCAAAGCCTGTGAGAGAGAGTTGAGTGTTGGGGAGACTATCATTTGAAGCACAAGAGCAAGGAGTTCATCATCAACACACCATTTGTTACTTCTTGGAGAGTGGTGTCTCCTAGATTGGCTAGGTGTCACTTGGGAGCCTCTGACAAGATTGTGGAGTTGAACCAAGGAGTTTGTAAGGGCAAGGAGATCGCCTACTTCGTGAAGATCTACCGCTAGTGAGGCAAGTCCTTCGTTGGCGACGGCCATGATGGAATAGACAAGGTTGCTTCTTCGTGGACCCTTCGTGGGTGGAGCCCTCCGTGGACTCGCGCAACCGTTACCCTCCGTGGGTTGAAGTCTCCATCAACGTGGATGTACGATAGCACCACCTATCGGAACCACGACAAAAACATCTGTGTCTCCAATTGCATTTGAATCCTCCAAACCCTTCCCTTTACATTCTTGCAAGTTGCATGCTTTACTTTCCGCTGCTCATATACTCTTTTGCATGCTTGCTTGAATTGTGTGGAGATTGCTTGACTTGTGCTAAGATAGCTAAAATCTGCCAAGAACAAAAATTGGGAAAAGGCTAGATTTTAATTTGGTCAAGTAGTCTAATCACCCCCCCCCCTCTAGACATACTTTCGATCCTACAATAAGCCCCTATCTTTCTCAGTGTCCGAGTAAAACTCCATACCCATAAGTATTGCGTGAGTGTTAGCAATTGTGAAAGACTATATGATAGTTGAGTATGTGGACTTACTAAAAAGCTCTTATATTGACTCTTTCCTATGTTATGCTAAATTGCAATTGCTTCAATGACTGAGATTATAGTTTGTTAGTTTTCAATGAAGTTTATGATTCATACTTGAAATTGTGATTGAATTGTTACTCTTGCATAAGAGATGGTATGACAAGAATTATATAAGTTGATGTTCTAAGAATGATCATGATGCCCTCTTGTCTGTATTTTATTTTTATCGACATCTGTATCTCTAAACATGTGGACATATTTCTTGATTTCGGCTTTCGCTTGAGGACAAGCGAGGTCTAAGCTTGGGGGAGTTGATACGTCCATTTTGCATCATGCTTTTATATCGGTATTTACTGCATTATGGGCTGTTATTACACATTATGTCACAATACTTATGCCTATTCTCTCTTATTTTGCAAGGTTTACATAAAGAGGAAGAATGCCAGCAGCTGGCATTCTGGGCTGGAAAAGGAGCAAATATTAGAGACGTATTCTGCACAGCTCCAAAACTCCTGAAACTTCACGGAAGTCATTTTCAGAATATATAAAAAATACTGAGCGCAAGAAGTTCTAGAGGGGGGCCACACCCTGGCCACGAGGGTGGGGGCGCGCCCTACCCCCTGGGCGCGCCCCCTACCTCGTGGGCCCCTTGGTGGCTCTCCGATGCCCATCTTATGCTATATGGAGTCTTTCGTTGAGGAAAATATCATAAGCAAGCTTTCGGGACGAGACTCCGCCGCCACGAGGCGGAACCTTGGCGGAACCAATCTAGGGCTCTGGCGGAGCTGTTCTGCTGGGGACACTTCCCTCCAGGAGGGGGAAATCATCGCCGTCGTCATCACCAACGATCCTCTCATCGGGAGGGGGTCAATCTCCATCAACATCTTCACCAGCACCATCTCCTCTTAAACACTAGTTCATCTCTTGTATCCAATTCTTATCTCCAAGTCTGGGATTGGTACCTGTGGGTTGCTAGTAGTGTTAATTACTCCTTGTAGTTGATGCTAGTTGGTTTATTTGGTGGAAGATCATATGTTCAGATCCTATATGCATATTAATACTCCTCTGATTATGAACATGAATATGCTTTGTGAGTAGTTACATTTGTTCCTGAGGACATGGGAGAAGTCTTGCTATTAGTAGTCACGTGAATTTGGTATTCATTCGATATTTTGATGAGATGTATGTTGTCTCTCCTCTAGTGGTGTTATGTGAACATCGACTACATGACACTTCACCATTATTTGGGCCTAGAGGAAGGCATTGGGAAGTAATAAGTAGATGATGGGTTGCTAGAGTGACAGAAGCTTAAACCCTAGTTTATGCGTTGCTTCGTAAGGGGCTGATTTGGATCCATATGTTTCATGCTATGGTTAGGATTACCTTAATACTTTTGTTGTAGTTGCGGATGCTTGTAATAGAGGTTAATCATAAGTGGGATGCTTGTCCAAGTAAGGATAGCACCCAAGCACCGGTCCACCCACATATCAGATTATCGAAGTACCGAACGCGAATCATATGATCGTGATGAAACCTAGCTTGATGATAATTCCCATGTGTCCTCGGGAGCACTTTTCTCTATATAAGAGTTTGTCCGGGCTTGTCCTTTGCTACAAAAAGGATTGGGCCACCTTGCTGCACTTTATTTACTTTTGTTACTTGTTGCTCGTTACAAATTATCTTATCACAAAACTATCTGTTACCTATAATTTCAGTGCTTGCAGAGAATACCTTGCTGAAAACCGCTTCTCATTTCCTTCTGCTCCTTGTTGGGTTCGACACTCTTACTTATCGAAAGGACTACGATAGATCCCTTATACTTGTGGTTCATCACACCGCGCCTTGTTATCCCAAAATTTCGACGCACGCGAAAACTCCCTCCTCATCCATAGTCGGTCCCGCAGCCCAGACACGCGAAATCCCCCTTCTACCCCTCAGCCGGAAATGTCAGCTCGACGTCACGGTGTCAGAACCGGTGGGGGTACGCTGGTAACTTGCCCTACATTTCAGAAAAGCGCGTCCCTAAGCCATGGCTCCCCCTGCCTTCCCCTTCGTCCCCCCCCCATTCGTACACCGAGGCCGCCAAAACCCGCGAAACCCCACACTCCTCGGTCGGCCTCCCGACGACGTTGTCCACCGCAATAGCTCGTTGTCCCTCATCCACCACACTGGATGAGGATCCGTCATCGATCTCGTCGTCCCGTCGGATCAGCCGCCCCGTCCTGCACCTCCAAGGAGCTGCCCCGATGTTTGCCTCGTCTATCGCACCAACTCCATCCCCACAGCGCCATCTTGACCTGCCCCATCGGAACCGCGGCACCCTCACCAACTCCTCCGATGAAGCCGAGGCCAACTCGGCACCACCACGGAAGTTCTGCACTCACCGCTGCATTTTATCGTTTATTCGATCTCACGGGGCTGCCGGTGCTTGATACCGAGCAGCCATGGCGGGTCTCCATCGACGGCGCTGTCGCCGGCCACTTCATCCACAGCGTCTCTCCCCCATGTCGTTGCTTCCTCGGTGGCGACTTCCACACCGGCACTAGCTACAGCTGCTCCGGCTCTCACTCGCGCTACTGCTCCGGTTCTCGCTCGCTTGTGGCTCTGTTCTTGCCATCGGTCATGCTGCTGCACTGCTCTTGCTTTCAGTCATGTTGCTGCTCTGCTCTGCTATTACTGTCGGTTGCACTGTTGCTCCGCTCTTGCTCTCGTTCATGCTGCTACTCTGCTCTTGCTCTCGCTCGCGCTGGTGCTGCTACATGACCTCCGGTAGCTATAGGAGTTGTTGCTTTAGCACTCCCTCGTGGTTCTGCTGCACGACTTGCTCTCTGCTAGTGTGTTCCCTGCTTGAGCGTCTGCTGATTTAGATCACTGCTTCTCTGCTACTAGTGCTCGAACGCCCTAAACATCTATTGCAATGCTCTTCTACTAGTTCAATCAGTTTCGACTGTTAAATTCAGTTTCCACTGTAAAGTTCAGTTTCTTCAGTTAAGTTCAGAGTAAACAGTATTTACAGCATCTGTCGGAGCGGTCGTGGCGCGGTTGATGTGTTTTACATCTAGCACTTTTTGGTGATGTATTTTACATCATCTATTGCAGATGATATTAGAGTTCCACTTCAGATTAACATTGTCTGTCTTGTCCTGCTTTAGCCTCGCCGCCGTACACCTCATCGGAGTTGCTCCAATGACGGTACCGTCCATCACAAGGGAGCAGTACCCTCGGTGCCGTTTCCAGAGGCCTCAGATCTTCTTCCCCGCCTCCGACGGTCACACCAGCATCACCATCCTCCACGTCCAACCCAATGATGCTGAGCTTGACAATGCTATGCCAAAGAGGTTGTACACTCATTGCATCACTTTGTTACTCTGCATTCATGTCGATCCCTCAGGGATCCTTTGCTATGGAACTACTATGGTACTTCTATTCATGCATTTGGTTAGGAGTGGAGCAAAGCAAAACTGGAGGATTTTTTCCTTTGGTGTCTCTTTCAAAGAAAAATGGTAGGAATTTTAATATCCAGTTGGATGTCCTTTTCAAATTAATGTGCATGAAGAACAGGACTAATTGCATTACTGGCATAATAAGATTCTAATTTTTTTCATTTTCACATGGTTTGACTTTAATTTGACCATGTTTCTCCATTCATGTGTTCTTCCAATTTATGTGAACCAAACACTGAGGTTCACAGAAATCCTATGTTTCCAAATGCTCTGTTTTGCACGTGCATTCCTATCCTATTCCTGTGTTTTTCCTCTCCCTGCGTTTATAGAATCCTCCAATTCTAAGGAGCCCTTACAGATTTACTTCATTTTCAGATAGGCGTTCAAGAAAACTCTATGTGTTATGTCCTGCTCTTGCTGTGTCGTCATCCACCCCACCTGAGGTGCACCATCGACAGAAGTGTCCACTACAGCAAAGATTCCCCCTGCAAACTTTCTTTCGCCGCCTCAGATCATCTTCCCCATTGCCGGCAGCCACGCCAACTGCAATACCATCATTGACTGAGTAAATGAATTTGAGGACTACATAGTTCTGGAAGAGAGGTCGCAGTCTTTCGTGTTTTCTTACGTTATACATCGGTTATTATTACCTGCTACTTTATCATTCAAACTTGAGTTTTAAAATGCCCGTGGGTCTCATATCGAGGCAGTAACGAATAGTATCTGTCTAGTATCTGGTTCATCTGGGGTCTTCTATGTGGTTCATGTTGGGTGGGCAACAACCAGTAGATGATCCATTGTCTATCTTTTTAAACTGAAGCTATAATCTACCTGCTATCATTAGTTTTGGATCTATCCACTCGTTTGCTACCATCAGTCTTGATTTCTGCATGCACCCCTTAGGCCTTACAAAATCTAACTAATTTTTTATTATGCATGTCAGTTATTGTACACAATCGTACTGAACATGTAGAGAAAAAGAGAAGACCGTTGCGTGGGAATACAATGCCATGCAGACGCCGCTCCATGGTGGGCGAAGTGCCCCCCTCCCGCCATTCCAGCTTGTATTCCAGAAGAAGATAACTGTTCAGATGGGGATTCAGAGGGAGCCGACCACTCCTATTTACCACCTGAGGAGTTTGCTCTAACCTGGCATGCTGATGTTGGTCATATCATGCATATGGCACCTCGCATTGCTTACATTATTCATCTTATATGTCATCAGCTTTGTTTAGATTTGCTTTATCTGAATGCCACCTGTTTGGTTTCTATATCATACTCCCATCATTCCTAAATATTTGTCTTTTTAGAGATTTCAACAAGTGACTACATATGGAGTAAAATGAGTGAATCTACACTCTAAAATATGTCTATATACATCTGTATGTAGTAGTCCATTTGAAATCTCTAAAAAGACAAATATTTAGGAACAGAGGGAGTATATGCGAATTATGCAATGCCATCTTCTTTAGCCAGGCATCATATACGTGAATCATGCAATGCCATCCTGTTTAGCCAGTCATCGTATATGTGAATTGTATCGTGCCATTTTTTTCATAATGTATTCCATTTGTCAACAATGTTTATACATTCATCTACTCTTCCTATGCATCAGCCATTTGAGTCGGTCATGGGAAAATCTGGAGTGAAAACAAGGTCTTCTGAGTAGTCAGTGTTACCTGTCGATGCAGATTTTTTGTTGGTTTCAGATAGCTCCTCAGAGGAGGATTCAGAGACAGATGACCAGTTGTATCCCCCCCCCCCCCCCGAGGTGCATGCTCTAACTTGGCAAGGTTATATTGCCCATATCATGCATATGGTGTCTTGCATTGCCATGCCATCTGCTTAGATTAGACATGCTTTGTGTGAATGCCTCCTGTTTGCTTTCTATATCACATATGTGAATTGTGCAATGTCATGTTTTTCACAGTTACCATATTTGTGAATTATGCACCGCCATGTAGCCAGGCATCATATATGTGAATTATCTCATGCCATCTTTTTTTCATTACGTATTCCATTTGTCAACAATCTGTGTATATTGAACTACTCTTCATGTGTATCAGCCATTTGAGTCGGTTATGGAAAAATTAGGAGTGAAAACAAAGTCTTCAGAGCAGGCAATGGTACTTGTTGAAGCATGTATCTCGATGGTTACAGGGAGCTCCTCAGAGGAGGATTCAGAGATAGATGACCAGTCCTATATCCCACCTGAGGTGTATGCTCTAAGTTGCAATGTTTATATTTCTCATATCATGCATATGGTGTCTTGCATTGCTTAGTTTAGACATCATATGCACAATATTGAATTCCATTTTCTTAGTTTAGAGATCATACATGCGAGTGCCAGCTGATTAGTATATGAATCAATTATGTCAATTATATCATGCCATCATGTATACTTAGACAACATTTATGTGAATTATTTCATCCCAACCTATTTTAGAAAGTCATCATATAGTCTTGTCATGTCATCCTGTTTAGATACTCATCATATGTTGAATTATGCCATTATATCCTGTTAAGTTATCCATCATATATTTGAAACTGTGTCATGCTATCCTATTTAGTTAGGCATCATATATGTGAAATTGTGTCATGTTGTCCTGTTTGGTTAGACAACATATATGTGAATTACCACATCTGTCTATCGTACAATGTTTGTGCGTTCAATTTATTTTCTTGTTTATCAGCCATTTGATGAGGGGGTGATGACAGTATCTAAGGGAAAAAACCCGTTCTTCACAAAAGATAGTGCTACCCGTCAATGCTGATAGAACCATGGTTGTACTGGCCCACAAACTTTCCCCACCACACATAATCGAGACTCTTCCAGATTGCACACTTACACTGTTGGGCAGAGAACTAGATACAACCCATCTAACCCCAACCCTAGTGGATAGTAACCCACTTCTAGTTGACAAAGCACCATGTCCACCATAGAGTTGTTGGAAATATGCCCTAGAGGCAATAATAAAAGCATTATTATTATATTTCCTTGTTCATGACAATTGTCTTTATTCATGCTATAATTGTGTTATCCGGAAATCGTAATACATGTGTGAATAACAGACACCAACATGTCCCTAGTAAGCCTCTAGTTGACTAGCTCATTGATCAACAGATAGTCATGGTTTCCTGGCTATGGACATTGAATGTCATTGATAACGAGATCACATCATTAAGAGAATGATGTGATGGACAAGACCCAATCCTAAACATAGCATAAAGATCGTATAGTTCGTTTGCTAGAGTTTTGCAATGTCAAGTATCTTTTCCTTAGACCATGAGATCGTGTAACTCCCGGATACCGTAAGAGTGCTTTGGGTGTACCAAATGTCACAACGTAACTGGGTGACTATAAAGGTATACTACGGGTATCTCCGGAAGTGTCTGTTGGGTTGACACGGATCAAGACTGGGATTTGTCACTCCGTATGACGGAGAGGTATCACTGGGCCCACTCGGTAATGCATCATCATAATGAGCTCAAAGTGACCAAGTGTCTGGTCACGGGATCATGCATTACGGTACGAGTAAAGTGACTTGCCGGTAACGAGATTGAACGAGGTATTGGGATACCGACGATCGAATCTCGGGCAAGTAATATATCGATTGACAAAGGGAATTGCATACGGGGTTGATTGAATCCTCGACATCGTGGTTCATCTGATGAGATCATCATGGAGCATGTGGGAGCCAACATGGGTATCCAGATCCCGCTGTTGGTTATTGACCAGAGAGTCGTCTCGGTCATGTCTACATGTCTCCCGAACCCGTAGGGTCTACACACTTAAGGTTCGGTGACGCTAGGGTTGTGAAGATATGTATATGCAGTAACCCGAATATTGTTCGGAGTCCCGGATGAGATCCCAGACGTCACGAGGAGTTCCGGAATGGTCCGGAGGTAAAGAATTGTATATAGGAAGTGCTGTTTCGGCCATCGGGACAAGTTTCGGGGTCACCGGTATTGTACCAGGACCACCGGAAGGGTCCCGGGGGTCCACCGGGTAGGGCCACCTATCCCGGAGGGCCCCATGGGCTGAAGTAGGAAGGGACCCAGCCCTTAGTGAGCTGGGGCGCCACCCCCTAAGGGCCCATGCCCCATGCGCCTAGGGTTTAGGGGAAACCCTAAAGGGGGCGCCCCCTTGCTTGGGGGGCAAGCCCGCCCCCCCCCCCACCCTTGGCCGCCCCCCCCTAGGAGATCCATCTCCTAGGGCCGGCGCCCCCCCTGGCACCCCTATATATAGTGGGGGAGAGGAGGGACTTGAGGCTATGGCTTTTGGTGCATCCCTCTCTCCCTGTTACGTCTCTCTCTCGTAGTACACGGCGAAGCCCTGCTGTCGTGACGCCCTGCATCCACCACCACGCCGTCGTGCTGCTGGATCATCATCAACCTCTCCTCCCCCCTTGCTGGATCAAGAAGGAGGAGACGTCTCCCGTCCCGTACGTGTGTTGAACGCGGAGGTGCCGTCCGTTCGGCACTTGGTCATCGGTGATTTGGATCACGTCGTGTTCGACTACATCATCCCCGTTCTTTGAACGCTTCCGCACGCGATCTACAAAGGTATGTAGATGCATCTGATGACTCGTTGCTAGATGAACTCCTAGATGGATCTTGGTGAAACGAGTAGGAAAATTTTTGTTTTCTGCAACGTTCCCCAACAGTGGCATCATGAGCTAGGTCTATGCGTAGTTCTTCTTGCGCGAGTAGAACACAATTTGTTGTGGGCGTGGATTTGTCAACTTTCTTGCCGCTACTAGTCTTTTCTTGCTTCAGCTGTATTGTGGGATGAAGCGGCCCGGACCAACCTTACACGTACGCATACGTGAGACCGGTTCCACCGACTAACATGCACTAGTTGCATAAGGTGGCTGGCGGGTGTCTGTCTCTCCTACTTTAGTTGGAGCGGATTCGATGAACAGGGTCCTTATGAAGGGTAAATAGAAGTTGACAAATCATGTTGTGGCTTTCACGTAGGTAAGAAAACGTTCTTGCTAGAACCCTAATTCAGCCACGTAAAACTTGCAACAACAATTAGAGGACGTCTAACTTGTTTTTGCAGCAAGTGGTTTGTGATATGATATGGCCAAAGTTGTGATGAATGATGAATGATCTATATGTGATGTATGAGATGTTCATGCTATTGTAATAGGAATCACGACTTGCATGTCGATGAGTATGACAACCGGCAGGAGCCATAGGAGTTGCCTTTATTCTTTTATATGACCTGCGTGTCATTGAGAAACGCCATGTAAATTACTTTACTTTATTGCTAAACGCGTTAGCCATAGTAGTAGAAGTAATAGTTGGCGAGCAACTTCATGGAGACACGATGATGGAGATCATGATGATGGAGATCATGGTGTCAAGCCGGTGACAAGATGATCATGGAGCCCCAAGATGGAGATCAAAGGAGCTATGTGATATTGGCCATAATACGTCACATTTATTATTTGATTGCATGTGATGTTTATCATGTTTTTGCATCTTGTTTACTTAGAACGACGGTAGTAAATAAGATGACCCCTCATAATAATTTCAAGAAGTGTTCCCCCTAACTGTGCACCGTTGCTATAGTTCGTTGTTTCGAAGCACCACGTGATGATCTGGTGTGATAGATTCTAACATTCGCATACAACGGGTGTAAGACAGATTTACACATGAAAACACTTAGGTTGACTTGACGAGCCTAGCATGTACAGACATGGCCTCGGAACACAGAAGACCGAAAGGTCGAGCATGAGTCGTATAGAAGATACGATCAACATGAAGATGTTCACCGATGTTGACTAGTCCGTCTCACGTGATGATCGGACACGGCCTAGTTAACTCGGATCATGTTATACTTAGATGACTAGAAGAGGGATGTCTATCTAAGTGGGAGTTCATAAATAATTTGATTTGATGAACTTAGTCTAAAATATTTACAATATGTCTTGTAGATCAAATGGCCAACGTAGTCCTCAACTTCAACGCGTTCCTAGAGAAAACCAAGCTGAAAGACGATGGCAGCAACTACACGGACTGTTCCGGAACCTGAGGATCATCCTCATAGCTGCCAAGAAAGATTATGTCCTACAAGCACCACTGGGTGACGCACCTGTCCTCCCTGCTGAACAAGATGTTATGAACGCTTGGCAGGCACGTACCGATGACTACTCCCTCGTTCAATGCGGCATGCTTTACAGCTTAGAGCCGGGGCTCCAAAAACATTTTGAGAGACACGGAGCATATGAGATGTTCGAAGAGCTGAAAATGGTTTTTCAAGCTCATGCCCGGGTCGAGAGATATCAAGTCTCCGACAAATTCTTCAGCTGTAAGATGGAGGAAAACAGTTCTGTCAGTGAGCACATACTCACTATGTCTAGGTTGCATAACTGCTTGACTCAGCTGGGAGTTAATCTCCCGGATGATGCGGTCATTGACAGAATCCTCCAGTCGCTTCCACCGAGCTACAAGAGCTTTGTGATGAACTTCAATATGCAGGGGATGGAAAAGACCATTCCTGAAGTATTTGCTATGCTGAAATCAGCAGAGGTAGAAGTCAAGAAGGAACATCAAGTGTTGATGGTGAATAAAACCACTAAGTTCAAGAAGGGTAAGGGTAAAAAGAACTTCAAGAAGGACGGCAAGGAAGTTGCCGCGCCCGGCAAGCAAGCTGCCGGGAAGAAGCCAAAGAATGGACCCAAGCCCGAGACTGAGTGTTTTTATTGCAAGGGAAGTGGTCACTGGAAGTGGAATTGCCCCAAATACTTAGCGGACAAGAAGGCCGGCAAAACAAAAGGTATATGTGATATACATGAAATTGATGTGTACCTAACCAGTACTCGTAGTAGCTCTTGGGTATTTGATACCGGTGCAGTTGCTCACATTTGTAACTCAAAGCAGGAGCTGCGGAATAAACGGAGACTGGCGAAGGACGAGGTGACGATGCGCGTCGGGAATGGTTCCAAGGTCGATCTGATCACCGTCGGCACGCTGCCTCTTCATTTACCTCCGGGATTAGTTTAAACCTCAATAATTGTTATTTAGTGCCAGCTTTGAGCATGAACATTGTATCGGGATCTCATTTAATTCGAGATGGCTACTCATTTAAATCCGAGAATAATGGTTGTTCTATTTATATGAGAGATATGTTTTATGGTCACGCTCCTATGGTGAATGGTTTATTCTTAATGAATCTCGAGCGTAATGCTACACATGTTCATAGTGTGAATACCAAAAGATGTAAGGTTGATAATGATAGTCCCACATACTTGTGGCACTACCGCCTTGGTCACATAGGTGTCGAACGCATGAAGAAGCTCCATGCAGATGGACTTTTAGAGTCTCTTGATTATGAATCATTTGACACGTGCGAACCATGCTTCATGGGTAAAATGACCAAGACTCCGTTCTCAGGAACAATGGAGCGAGCAACCAACTTATTGGAAATCATACATACTGATGTGTGCGGTCCAATGAGTGTTGAGGCTCGCGGTGGCTATCGTTATGTTCTCACTCTCACTGATGACTTGAGTAGATATGGGTATGTCTACTTAATGAAACACAAGTCTGAAACCTTTGAAAAGTTCAAGGAATTTTAGAGTGAGGTTGAGAATCAACATGACAGGAAAATCAAGTTTCTACGATCAGATCGTGGAGGAGAATACTTGAGTCACGAATTTGGCACACACTTAAGAAAATGTGGAATAGTTTCACAACTAACGCCGCCTGGAACACCTCAGCGTAATGGTGTGTCCGAACGTCGTAATCGCACTCTGTTAGATATGGTGCGATCTATGATGTCTCTTACCGATTTACCGCTATCTTTTTGGGGCTATGCTTTAGAGACTGCCGCATTCGCTTTAAATAGGGCTCCGTCGAAATCCGTTGAGACGACACCGTATGAATTATGGTTTGGGAAGAAACCTAAGCTGTCGTTTCTAAAAGTTTGGGGATGCGATGCTTATGTCAAGAAACTTCAACCTAAAAAGCTCGAACCCAAGTCGGAAAAATGCGTCTTCATAGGATACCTAAAGAAACTATTGGGTATACCTTCTACCTCAGATCCGAAGGCAAGATCTTTGTTGCCAAGAATGGATCCTTTCTAGAGAAAGAGTTTCTCTCTAAAGAAGTAAGTGGGAGGAAAGTAGAACTTGATGAAGTATTACCTCTTGAACCGGAAAATGGCGCAACTCAAGAAAATGTTCCTGAGGTGCCAGCACCGACTAGAGAGGAAGTTAGTGATAATGATCAAGATACTTCTGATCTAGCTCCTACTGAAATTCGAAGGTCCACAAGGACACGTTCCGCACCAGAGTGGTACGGCAACCCTGTCTTGGAAATCATGTTGTTAGACAACGGTGAACCTTCGAACTATGAAGAAGCGATGGCGGGCCCGGATTCCGACAAATGGCTAGAAGCCATGAAATCCGAGATAGGATCCATGTATGAAAACAAAGTATGGACTTTGACTGACTTGCCCATTGAACGATGAGCCATAGAGAATAAATGGATCTTTAAGAAGAAGACAGACGCGGATGGTAATGTGACCATCTATAAAGCTCGGCTTGTCGCTAAGGGTTATCGACAAGTTCAAGGGGTTGACTACGATGAGACTTTCTCACCGGTAGCGAAGCTAAAGTCCGTCCGAATCATGTTAGCAATTGCCGCATTCTACGATTATGAGATATGGCAAATGGACGTCAAAACGGCATTCCTTAATGGTTTCCTTAAGGAAGAATTGTATATGATGCAGCCGGGAGGTTTTGTCGATCCTAAGAATGCTGACAAGGTGTGCAAGCTCCAACGCTCGATTTATGGGCTGGTGCAAGCATCTCGGAGTTGGAACATTCGCTTTGATGAGATGATCAAAGCGTTTGGGTTTACACAGACTTATGGAGAAGCCTGTGTTTACAAGAAAGTGAGTGGGAGCTCTGTGGCATTTCTCATATTATATGTAGATGACATACTTTTGATGGGAAATGATATAGAACTCTTGGACAGCATTAAGGCCTACTTGAATAAGAGTTTTTCAATGAAGGACCTTGGAGAAGCTGCTTATATATTAGGCATCAAAATCTATAGAGATAGATCGAGACGCCCCATAGGTCTTTCACAAAGCACATACCTTGATAAGATATTGAAGAAGTTTAATATGGATCAATCTAAGAAGGGGTTCTTGCCTGTGTTACAAGGTATGAAATTGAGCTCGGCTCAAAGTCCGACCGCGGCAGAAGAAATAGAAGAGATGAGTGTCATCCCCTATGCCTCAGCCATAGGTTCTATTATGTATGCCATGTTGTGTACCAGACCTGATGTAAACCTTGCCGTAAGTTTGGTAGGAAGGTACCAAAGTAATCCCGGCAAGGAACACTGGACAGCGGTCAAGAATATCCTGAAGTACCTGAAAAGGACTAAGGAAATGTTTCTCGTTTATGGAGGTGACGAAGAGCTCATCGTAAAGGGTTACGTCGATGCTTGCATCGACACAGATCTGGATGACTCAAAGTCACAAACCGGATACGTGTATATTTTGAATGGTGGGGCAGTAAGCTGGTGCAGTTGCAAGAAGAGCGTCGTGGCGGGATCTACATGTGAAGCGGAGTACATGGCAGCCTCGGAGGCAGCACATGAAGCAATTTGGGTGAAGGAGTTCATCACCGACCTCGGAGTCATACCCAATGCGTCGGGGCCGATCAAGCTCTTCTGTGACAACACTGGAGCTATTGCACTTGCCAAGGAGCCCAGGTTTCACAAGAAGACAAGGCACATCAAGCGTCGCTTCAACTCCATTCGTGAAAATGTTCAAGATGGAGACATAGATATTTGTAAAGTACATACGGACCTGAATGTAGCAGATCCGTTGACTAAACCTCTCCCTAGAGCAAAACATGATCAACACCAGAATTCCATGGGTGTTCGATTCATCACAATGTAACTAGATTATTGACTCTAGTGCAAGTGGGAGACTATTGGAAATATGCCCTAGAGGCAATAATAAAAGCATTATTATTATATTTCCTTGTTCATGATAATTGTCTTTATTCATGCTATAATTGTGTTATCCGGAAATCGTAATACATGTGTGAATAATAGACACCAACATGTCCTAGTAAGCCTCTAGTTGACTAGCTCGTTGATCAACAGATAGTCATGGTTTCCTGGCTATGGACATTGAATGTCATTGATAATGAGATCACATCATTAAGAGAATGATGTGATGGACAAGACCCAATCCTAAACATAGCATAAAGATCGTATAGTTCGTTTGCTAGAGTTTTGCAATGTCAAGTATCTTTTCCTTAGACCATGAGATCGTGTAACTCCCGGATACCGTAAGAGTGCTTTGGGTGTACCAAACGTCACAACGTAACTGGGTGACTATAAAGGTATACTACGGGTATCTCTGAAAGTGTCTGTTGGGTTGACACAGATCAAGACTGGGATTTGTCACTCCGTATGACGGAGAGGTATCACTGGGCCCACTCGGTAATGCATCATCATAATGAGCTCAAAGTGACCAAGTGTCTGGTCACGGGATCATGCATTACGGTACGAGTAAACTGACTTGCCGGTAACGAGATTGGACGAGGTATTGGGATACCGACGATCGAATCTCGGGCAAGTAATATATCGATTGACAAAGGGAATTGCATACGGGGTTGATTGAATCCTCGACATCATGGTTCATCCGATGAGATCATCGTGGAGCATGTGGGAGCCAACATGGGTATCCAGATCCCGCTGTTGGTTATTGACCGGAGAGTCGTCTCGGTCATGTCTACATGTCTCCCGAACCCGTAGGGTCTACACACTTAAGGTTCGGTGACGCTAGGGTTGTGAAGATATGTATATGCAGTAACCCGAATATTGTTCGGAGTCTCGGATGAGATCCCGGACGTCACGAGGAGTTCCGGAATGGTCCGAAGGTAAAGAATTATATATAGGAAGTGCTGTTTCGGCCATCGGGACAAGTTTCGGGGTCACCAGTATTGTACCGGGACCACCGGAAGGGTCCCGGGGGTCCACCGGGTGGGGCCACCTATCCCGGAGGGCCCCATGGGCTGAAGTAGGAAGGGACCCAGCCCTTAGTGGGCTGGGGCGCCACCCCCTAAGGGCCCATGCGCCTAGGGTTTAGGGGAAACCCTAAAGGGGGGCGCCCCCTTGCTTGGGGGGCAAGCCCCCCCCCCCACCCTTGGCCGCCCCCCCCCCCCCCCTAGGAGATCCATCTCCTAGGGCCGGCGCCCCCCTGGCACCCCTATATATAGTGGGGGAGAGGAGGGACTTGAGGCTACGGCTTTTGGTGCATCCCTCTCTCCCTGTTACGTCTCTCTCTCTCGTAGTACACGGCGAAGCCCTGCTGTCGTGACGCCCTGCATCCACCACCACGCCGTCGTGCTGCTGGATCATCATCAACCTCTCCTCCCCCCTTGCTGGATCAAGAAGGAGGAGACGTCTCCCGTCCCGTACGTGTGTTGAACGCGGAGGTGCCGTCCATTCGACACTTGGTCATCGGTGATTTGGATCACGTCGTGTTCGACTACATCATCCCCGTTCTTTGAACGCTTCCGCACGCGATCTACAAAGGTATGTAGATGCATCTGACGACTCGTTGCTAGATGAACTCCTAGATGGATCTTGGTGAAACGAGTAGGAAATTTTTTGTTTTCTGCAACGTTCCCCAACAAGAGTACCCCCATACGAGCAGTTTGTAAAGAAACTGCAATGCCCAAAGCACGAAGACCACCACAGCGAACCCAAACTCCACGTTTAAAACAGAAGAGCAACTGTTCTCAGGTCAGATTCGGTTGCTATGGTCCATACTCCTTTTATGTTGCATCATAGTATTTACTCATACCAACTACTTTCGAATTTGAAGGATCCAATTGAAACTCCAATGGCGCAACAGGTATGTTTTAAACCTATTTCTTTAACTAGATTGCTATTCTAACTTATTGCTCTATGCTGATTTCAGTTTCAGTTGTATAAACAGTTGTGTTCTCATGTGATGCACATTACAAGTGTTGCCAATGATGTGTAGTTTCTCACACTTATATTTTGTCTATGTTGTTGTGTCTTAAAAATATATGAGTTGAACTGTGTCTCTATCTTGATTTGGCAACATAAACTAGAATGATATGGACAATACAGTGACCATAGTACATAGATATATGTTTGTTTCATGCTATTATCCTGTCCACCTTACTACTGAACCGGTTTACCAAAATGAGTTTGGAATACTACATGCTAAACCTGTGATGTGTCTGCTTGCTTCTCTTGTAGTATGCGAACAGAATATTGGAGAAGAGCACCCCACTATGCAATGGTAGAGAAAGTAATGCAGATAAGGTTCAAGATAGTGAGACAACCCTGTTGGTCTCCAAGAAAGGTGATAAAAACGATCTTGTAGACAGTAAGAAAACCCCACAGTCCTGTGTTGATGTAGTGTTCGAGTTACTGGCCAGTACCGCTGGCACAAGCTCTTCTACCTCGCTGCCTGAATCACTTCGGCTTCTTCAGCCTCAGCTACAAGCTGAAAGGCATCAGTCAGCTGTGCTGCGGCAAGAAGCCGAAGGACTGAGGAAGTCCCTACAGAAATCATATGCATACTTTCTTGTGCAACAGCAAGCGCTGGAGGGTTTAAGCGCCAAACAAGATAAAGTTAATAAGCTTGCTAAGCATCTTGCCAGCATTATGGGTACCCAGGATATTGTTTCTTGATCTCTTCTGAAGTGGTTTCAGTTCTAGACTTGTTTTGCTGCGGCGTTTATTTGCACTGGTCGCTAACTTTAACAGTCAGTATATTTGATATGTTACTTTGTTCCCTATATTTGCACTGTTAGCAAACTTTGATGCCTAGTGGATGTAATATGTGTAATAGCCATGATAGCCTAGCGTAAGTTGCTTGCTTATTTATTTCCTTGTTGTCCTGTCTATTTGTTTGCTTGTAGTCAGTGCAGTTCTTTTTCTGCTGTTTGCTAGTGGCCGCAATAACCTATTTTTTAAAACTAGGCGACAATAACCATGGGCTACATATTTACTATAGTTACCATGGGCCTCCTACAGGCCGTAGAAACAATGGTCCTTCTAAGCGTCGTAGAAACAATGAGCCTTCTACGGGCCGTAGCATCAATGGGCCTTCTACGTGCCGTATGATCGATAGGCCAAACATGGGCCAATAACAGACCGCATTATGGGCCATAAACAGGCTAGATTTGGAATCATCCGTTCATGGACCGACAATAATGGGCCGTCGTTACTTGGTCGTATTTGATGACGCTATGAAAATGGCCAAACGAATTAACGGGCCGCAACCGGGCTGATTGTAACCACGGGCTGAATTTGGCCCACAAGCAGAAAAGGCCAATAACGGGCCACAAGTAACCGAATGCTGGAAATGAGCCAAAGAATAAGTGGGCCCTGAGAAGGCCGAAAGATAACACGGGTTGGAAACAGTGCAATGGAATAATGGGCCGTTAACGGGTATAAAGGGGTACACTGTTCATTGCGGGCCAGATTCACCATGGGCCGTTAATGGGCCAAGAGTTACAAATGGCCTCTTATGGGCTGAAAGACATCATGGGCCATACATGGGTCGGAAGTTACAACGGGCTGGAATCATATTGGACGGCCCAGATGAAGCTATTGGGCTTAATTCCGATAGGCCATAACGGGCCTTGAGTTAGCGGGCCGTAAATGGGCTATATAGGAATAGACTTTACGTGGGCCGGCCCGTTACCTTTTTACCAAGTCAAACGGGCCGGCCTTTTCACCGGAATGGGCCTCTGTTGGGCCGTGCCATGTGTCGACATATCATAGGCGCATCCTGTCCGATGAATGGATGACATCTATCCCAACCGTGAGCCAACACGTGTTTCCTCCGGCCAATGAGAATTTTACACGTGGAAAATCCACATTGGTTTGGGCTGTTAGCGGGTTATCGGATCCAAAACCGGACCTGATAGCTTAACGGTGACCCGTTACGGTGGATGCCACGTGTCGGTCACTATCGGTGTCAAAACCGGCGGATCTCGGGTAGGGGGTCCCGAACTATGCGTCTAGGCCGGATGGTAACAGGAGGCAGGGGACACAATGTTTTACCCACATTCGGGCCCTCTCGATGGAGGTAAAACCCTACATCCTGCTTGATTAATATTGATGATATGGGTAGTACAAGAGTAGATCTACCACGAGATCAGAGAGGCTAAACCCTAGAAGCTAGCCTATGGCATGATTGTATGTTGTGGTTGTTGTCCTACGGACTAAAACCCTTCGGTTTATATAGACACCGGAGAGGGTTAGGGTTACACAAGGTCGGTTACAAAGGAGGAGATATCCATATCTGTATTGCCTAGCTTGCCTTCCACGCCAAGTAGAGTCCCATCCGGACACGAGACAAAGTCTTCAATCTTGTATCTTCATAGTCTAACTGTCCGGCCAATGGAGATAGTCCGGCTGTCTGGAGACCCCCTAATCCAGGACTCCCTCAGTAGCCCCTGAACCAGGCTTCAATGATGATGAGTCCGGCGCGTAGTATTGTCTTCGGCATTGCAAGGCGGGTTCCTTTTTTGAATACATCACAGAAGAATTTGAATACGAGGATAGTGTCCGACCCTGCAAAATAAGTTCCACACACCACCGTAGAGAGAATAATATTTTCGCAAATCCAATTTGCTGACTTGTTTTGGCAGCATGACGTTATCTCATGGCCCGGTGTTTATTCGAACCGTTTTTCTTCAACCAGCTCCACACATAACGCGAGGCGGTTTCTTGACATGTCTTGTCAAAGCAGAGATGTGTTCCCCCAATTACGGGATTCTCATTAATACGGTCGTGGGTAACCCAACCATGTCTAGGACTTCCTAGATTATAGGCAAGTCCCAAACGGCTACGGAGAGGACACTTGATATTCACCCTCTTTATAAAGGGACAAGGTTTTCACTTTCTTCCTCCCATGCTCAATCAAACCCCTCCGCCACCTCGAGTTCTAACACCCAAAGCCCAGGTCAGGTGCTCCGGATCTTCAATCATGCCCGGATCCAGCCTTCAAGGCCGGTGGATGCCCTCCTCCATCATGGAAGAGGATATCAAGAAGTTGAGGGAGGCCAGATACCTGACCGCCGAGGTTTCGCATCGGCTGACTGCTCGAGGGCAGGTCGTCCCTACTCCCGAACCCAATGAGAACGTCGTGTTCGTCTCCCACTTCCTCTCAGGCCTAGGCCTCACTCTGGATCCCTTCGTCAGGGGTTTGATGTTCTATTACGGGCTAGATTTCCACGATCTAGCTCCGGACTCCTTTCTCTGCATCTCGACATTTATTGTCCTGTGTGAGGCCTTCCTCCGCATTACCCCTCACTTCGGCCTGTGGCTCAAGACCTTTGAAGTGAAGCCGAAGATGATCGAGGGGCACCATGCAGCGTGCGGAGGCGCGTCAATAGGCAAGATGGCAGGAGCTCTGTGGCTAAAAGGTTCCTTTCCAGAGGTGTCCGAATTATGGCAACGGGAGTGGTTTTACGTCACCTCTCCCAGAAGTGCCAAGTGGGCGGCTGCCCCCACTTTCCGCTCGGGCCGCCCACCACAACTGATGTCATGGATTAGCAGAGGTCTGAGCTGGGGTCCAGCCAAGGACGTGCCCATACTGCAAATCCGCATTCAAGATCTCTTCGAGGGAGATTTTAATTTGGTTGTGGTAATGCAACTTATGCTGGTTTGTCGAGTCCAGCCTTGCAAACGCCGGCCCCTTCTGTTATGAGAGTTCAACCTAGAAGGGCCGCGTGCCATTCAAAGTTTCCTCGGTCTGACGCACGAGGAGATGTACAAGTCATTCTTCGGACCTCAAATAGAGTGTCCGAATACTATCGAGGATGTGGGCCTGAGCAATAACCGCGCCGCCGAACAAGTAAGAAATCCTCTAGCCGAACACACCGTCTTTTATTCATGAAGTTATTTCTGAGAGATCGCTCTTTGACCACGACTGGCTAACAAAGGCGAAGATGATTCGGTGTCCGGCCCCCCTCCCTGAGGGTTTGGAAAATCCGGTTTTCGAAAAGATGCTCGAGCTCGCACCTTGCTCGAAGCCCTTGAAGGAAGATACAAGGGGAATAATATGGGTGGAAGCGGGCCCACATCGCTGCCAGTTCCAACCGAGGGAATGAGCGCCTCCATGAAGGAGGATAACCGGGGGAGGAAGAGGACTGCTTCCGAGGATCCGGAAGCCGAAGCCTCCGAACGGGATAAGAAGTCTCCAACAGAGGGTCCTGCCTCAGGGGGTGTTCTTACCACACAAAGTCCGCGGGGGGATCAGCCCTCCAACGAGTCGTAAGTGATCCAAAAAATACTTTAATAGTGAAGGTATATCATCTTTCTTCTGAGAAAATAACCATCGCATATATCTTGCAGTTCGGGCCTTAGCCCCTCTCAGCTGAGCTCGTCTTCGGGGGATCTTCTTCCGGAGATGATGGAGAGCGAAACGCCTCCCCCGGACTCCTCCGCTCAAGAAGCGGGCAACCCTGAAGTGTCATCACGGAGGGCCTCTCCGGATCTAGTGAGGCCATAAGATAATCCCATAGACCCCCGAAGTCCCCAGCGTCCGGCTCCCGAAGAGAGCAAACAAAAGAGTCCGGCACCGTCTGGTATGCGGTCGGACGTTCTGAGGGAGCTGGTGGGGCGAGCGTCCATCTCAGAAGAACATTGTACGCTGATGGGTACGGTGATGGAGAGCATTTCGTCCGCCGAAAGCGGATTACATGAAGCCTTTATGAGTCTACTGACAGGCTTTGAGGTACGTGAGATAGTATGTGATAGTATCGCACATGTTAGGTGTGCCCTGTGTAGATAGTAGCCCCTGAGACTCTGGTTGTCGTCGAGAATGGATGCGAACAGAGGATCATAGTCCCAGGCGATAACCAGACTACTTTTATGTGCAGGCGGTGGAAGCTCCGGTGGCTAGCTGGACTAGTGAGTTTGCCGAATTAAAACGGCAACTGGATGTGGCAGACGCCGACATTGAGCTTGTTAACAAGAGGCTTGACGAGGCACAGGGTAAGTGTTATTTTCTGGTGAATGCCATGTAATAAGAGCAGCATGATGTCAGTATCTTTAATTATGTTGTGACTACAGATGGAGCTGCCACCATGGAAACCTTGCGGGCAGAACTTGCCCGAGCCAAGGAACAAGCGAGGATTAGTAATGCGGCTGCTTTGAAGGCGGCCGAAGAGTTGAAAGCCGAGAAGACCGCACATTGCGAGAGAAAAGAGAAGATGGCCAAGATGGTCATAGAATTAAAAGACACTGCCAACCGTTGCCGGCTACTTGAAAAAGAAAACCGAGCGAAGGCAACGAACCTTGAGAAGGCCATGATGGCGGACAAAGACACCCGCTCTGTTATGAGAGCGAAGAAGGAGGAGCTGTGGGAAGCCGGGGATATTGCGGCTGGGAAGCCCTTCATGCTACGGAGGAAGTTCGGAGATCCACGGTATGCCCCTCTGGATCGGCTGTGGAGTTCGGCGGATGCATATATGGACTTAGCGGCGAGCGCTGCCGATGCGGCCAAATACTTCCAAGGTCAAACTGGTCGTGAGGTGGACAAGCTGTTCTGGTCGCAATTCAACGTTCCAGAGCGTCCGCTTCCATTGACTGATCAGCTAGCCGAATGGGCCGAACTAAATAGGTTGTCCGGACTCGCCATGAGGTCTGTCGTGGATCAGCTATGGCCGGAAAAGCCAAAGCCGAACAGCTATTTTAGCTTAGTGCAGCAATTCCTTGGTGCGGTGCCGCGCATTAATGCGATGAAGAGGTCGGCGTGCATAGAAGGCTCGCGGATGGCCTTGCTCATGTTAAAGCATACTGGGCAGAGATGGACGCTACCACTATTGCGGCACAGGGTTCGGCCATAGGCCAAGTGGCTGTCGAGCACTATTTCGAGGAGGTTCTCGAGGGTGCTCGTTTGATAGAGGCCCAGTGCTCGAAGAATATTATGTTTGAATGATATGTATTCCCATTGTAAACACAATGTTTTTATGAAATTTTATAAGGTTGTGTTTATACTTTTGCCTGAAAGTAATATGATGCCTCATATGCGGCCATTTATGTATACATGTGTATAACCTGAAAGATTGCAGTCGTCGGCTTCAGCCCCCACGCATATAATGCGGAGGTGCTCACAGAAAACGCATGCTCACACTTAACCCAACGTCTTGGTCCTATTAAGGAGGTGATAGCGCAGCGAGCGAGGCAACCGGACTATAATGCTTTAACACTTTCACTTAGCCATAGGAGTTTGACAGTGGGGCTACTAGATAGCCCCTGGTGGCTCCACACTCTCCCGATTGCGGGGTGCGTACATGCCTAGCCGGAAAACGGCCCTTCGTTAAGGCGGAGGAATTCTAACATTCTGATAGGTCATCGAGTGGTTGACCAATCTCACGCTATATCATGACAGTTAGTTTTCGGCTTTCTCTTCTGAGGTGCTCGTCTGGATGAACCAGGGCACAATCGCAGTAGTTCTCCTAGTGCTTCCTTAGCCGATAAAGCGGAACGTAAGGCACCAAAACACAGGAGCCGGGCAAACCCAACATTTGACCAAAGACAATGATTCGGAGTTGATGCATATAAGGCCAAACTCGCGACGCCGAACACTCCCTGGGGTATTCGGTCTTTATGGTATAAACCGGGCCTAAATAGTGCCCTTTGTAAGAAGCCCCTTGTGTCCAGGTACGTGCATTATTCTGACGTGGCCACATGCCAAGACGTCAGCATCCTTCCCAATTTTGCTGAGAATTCGGTGGATGTGTATCAACAAGAGACAGTAAAAAAGGTTTACGCAGGGTCTTAATCTAAAAAGAATCCTTGGAGCGGGTCCCTGTTGCACGTCTACGCCTGTGTCTCCGTTGTGCCGTATCCTGGATGGGTGTGGCGCGATGGTCATCTATAAAAGAGAGTAAGTTAGGTGAAAAAGTTGTCGTGCAAAAAGTTGGTTTTTTTAAGAAACCATGTATAACTAGAAATTGCCACTTGTGTGCGCGCGTTGAGCCCCTTGTATTTGTAATAGGGGTGTGGCCATCAATCCGGTACAAATTACATATAGCAGCGTCGGACTCGTCTAACCGCGTCCGTTGTCTTGACGACCTATCAAATGCTTTAGTTGGTGAGGCCGTTTTTAGTGTGTGGCTGCCGATGCAGTCGCATTCTCTTCGGCGCGCAAAGATCGCTTAATACTTCCGTTCACTGTAATGATGCCACGTGGACCGGGCATCTTGAGCGTGAGGGAAGCGTAATGCGGTGTTGCATTAAAGCGAGCAAAAGCTTCGCGTCCAAGTAGTGCTTGATAACCGCGTTGGAACGGAGCAATGTGGAAGGTTAAATGTTCGCTACGGGAGTTATCGGGGAAGCCGAATATAACCTTTAGTAGCAGGGAGCCCGCGTAGTGAGCCCCTGGGCCTGGCGTTACTCCTTTAAAGGTAGTGTTGCTATGGCAAATTTTTGTTGGGTCTATCCCCATTTCGCAGATTGTATGCTGGTATATCAGGTTTAAACTGCTGCCACCGTCCATCAGTACTCGTGCAAAGTGGCATCCGTCAATTATTGGGTCTAATACCAGGGGAGCCCATCCTGCCCGCCGGATACTTGCTGAGTAATCACGATGGTCGAAAGTGACCGGTTGAGACGACCAGTGGCAGGGTTCCGCGGTGATAGGCCATTGGGCATATTTATCTGGGAGGGCCGCTTTGCTTCCCTTCATCACGTGTAATACGTTGACTGTTTTGACTTCTGATGGAAACTTCTTTTGTTCCCCAGTGCCTTGCTTGAGAGGCTCATCCTCATCTTCGCTTGGTGTATCCTCCCCTTTGTGTATGGTGTTGAGCTTGCCGGCCTGCTTGAAGACCCAACATTCTCTATGGGTATGATTAGCGGGTTTACTAGGGGTGCTATGGATCTGACATACTTGGTCCAGAATTTTGTTCAGGCTGGACAGTTCATCTCTGGCGCCTTTAGAGGGCGGCTTTTGTTGACCTGGTCGAGAGCTTCGGCATCCGGCGTTTACCGCCATGCTCTTCAGGCTGTCTTCTTTATTCCGACGCATATTATTTTTGTTGCGTCGTGATTTCCCGTTTTCATCTCTAACTTTGGATGTGCTTGGGTCGCTGGTGCTGCATCTGGCTAGCCAGCTGTCCTTACCCGCGAAAAAGCGGGACATGAGGCTTGTTAATGCTGCCATTGTTCTCGGCTTTTCTTGGCCGAGGTGTCTGGAAAGCCATTCATCACGGACGCTATGCTTAAAAGCTGCCAAGGCTTCGGCGTCCGGGCAGTCAACTATTTGGTTCTTCTTAGTAAGAAACCTGTTCCAAAGCTTTCGGGCTGACTCTCCGGGATGTTGAGTTTTATGACTCAAATCGTCCGCATCCGGGGGTCAGACATAAGTTCCTTGAAAATTTGCCCGAAAAGCGTCTTCGAGCTCTTCCCAGCTTCCAATGGAGTTTTCGGGGAGGCTTTTAAGCCAGTGCCGAGCTGGCCCTTTGAGCTTGAGGGGTAAGTACTTGATGGCATGGAGATCATCTCCTCGAGCCATATGGATATGGAGGATGTAGTCCTCAATCCAGACCCCAGGGTCTGTTGCTCCGTCATATGCCTCTATGTTTACAGGTTTGAATCCCTCTGGAAATTCATGGTCCAGCACCTCATCGGTGAAACATAGGGGGTGTGCGGCACCCCTATAACTGGGTGTACCACGTTGTTCTGATGTTTGTTGTGTTACATCATATGCTGGGGCGCGCTTGCGTGGTCCATAGATGGATCTGGTTGCCTTGTCCTTTTGGTGCGAGCCCTCGTGTCGATCGCTTATTGGCTTGTGAGTGGCGTTGTTTGCCGCTCCATGTTGGCCGTGAGGTCGTCTATCCGGCTAGGTGGCCGTTTTGATTTTTAGTTGTGGGGGATCTCGGGCCTCCTCATCGAATTCGGGTAACAACTTCCGCTTTGGGTAGCTCTTGGTGGGGCGATTACCACCATACTTCGCTGCTGTGTTGAGTACTTTACTCCATCTGATTTGGAGTGTGTCCTGCGCAGCCTTGAGCCTTTGCTTCTGCTTTTTCAGACTCCTCACGGTGGCAACAAGCCTTTGACGGGCATTCTGCTGCTCCAGGTACTTGTCCGGCGTTATGTCATCCGAACTATTATCTTTGACAGAATTGGTTTGTTCAGTTTGATTTTCCGTATTGCCGTGGTTCGATAGTGGTTCGCCCTGCTCCAACGCTGGGTCTATATGATCGTTATTTCAGCCGAGGCGGGATTTGGGGCGGCGCTTACGCCACCGTTTTGACTGCTTCTTGAGGGGACAAGCCTTCATTGCATCCTTCCATTCCTCTTCGTCGTCTTCTTTTGGTGTGTCCACCATGTATACGTCATATGATGAGGTGGACGTCCGGCGCCCTGTGGGCGGTGGTTCCTCTTCGCCTCCCGCATCGTCGTCCATACCATCGATGTTTTTGGAGTCAAAGTCGAGCATGTCGGTTGAGTCATCGACAGTGGCTACCAAGTGGGTGGTGGGTGGGCCTCGAATTTCTTCGTCGTCCGCATCCCAGTCCTGCCGGACATAGTTCGGCCAGAATTCTCCTGACAAGGAGAGAGACCTTAATGAGTTCAGTATGTCACCCAAGGGCGAGTGCTGAAAAATATTCGTGGAGGTAAAATCCATGATCGGCGCCCAATCGGATTCGATAGGAACGGGCGCAGGCGGTCCGGAGTCCATGGCCGGAGAAGGATCCAGCAGTTTAACAACACGGCTCTCGTGCAAGGCAAGGTCGATGTTCGGCTCGATCGCCGCTGAGGGTAAGGTCTCTGTGGCGGGGTCCATCCACCCGTCCACGGAAGGTGCGACTAGCTCCGAATTGAGGGTCGGAGCGGCTGCCGGTGCGATCTCATTAACACTGTCCGATGGGAGAGCTAAGTCATGCTCATCGTGACCGCGTGGCGCACAAGGCAGAGGCTCGAATCCGTCGAAGATCAAATCTCCACGGATATCAGTCATGTAGTTTAAGCTTTCAAACCTAACCAAGTGGCCAGGGGCGTAACTTTCCATCTGCTCCAGATGGCCAAGCGAATTAGCCCGCAGAGCAAAGCCGCCGAGCATGAAGATTTGTCCGGGGAGAAAAGTCTCACCCTGGACCACATCGCTATCGATGATAGTAGGAGCCATCAAGCCTAGCAGCGGCGACACAGAGGAACTCTCAATGAAAGCACCAATGTCGGTGTCAAAACCGGCAGATCTCGGGTAGGGGGATCCTGAACTGTGCGTCTAGGCTGGATGGTAACAGGAGGCAGTGGACACAATGTTTTACCCAGGTTCAGGCCCTCTCGATGGAGGTAAAACCCTATGTCCTGCTTGATTAATCTTGATGATATGGGTAGTACCAGAGTAGATCTACCACGAGATCAGAGAGGCTAAACCCTAGAAGCTAGCCTATGGCATGATTGTATGTTGTGGTTGTTGTCCTACGGACTAAAACCCTTCGGTTTATATAGACACCGGAGAGGGTTAGGGTTACACAAGGTCGGTTACAAAGGAGGAGATATCCATATCCGTATTGCCTAGCTTGCCTTCCACGCCAAGTAGAGTCCCATCCGGACACGAGACGAAGTCTTCAATCTTGTATCTTCATAGTCTAACAGTCCGGCCAATGGAGATAATCCGGCTGTGTGGAGACCCCCTAATCCAGGACTCCCTCAGTCACCCTTGACGAAAGCACTTCCATGACGCGCAATTTAACGTCATGGAAGTGGACACTTCCGTGATGATAATTTTGGTAATGTCATGGAACACTTCTACGATAGCATAGGTATGACTATCTTGATTTTGTCATAAAATCGTCATGGATGTACATGCATGACAGAAAACGTGACCTACTGTGACAAACACGTATCATCACGAAAGTGTCTCTTTTTGTAGTGTAGGTCGGGGTCGAGGTTGGCGCCTATGGTGAAGGTGGCTCCTGAGGCCCCGTCATGATTGACCGGTACTTGCTTCGTCTTGGCACGGTCTTGGGAAAACAGCTGCTTCTTCTTCGCTAGTGCAGCACCATGGGCTCCGGATGCTGCCTCATCAGCGGTGCGAGCTGCCGCCGCTGCCCTGAAGGCGAGCCTGAGGGCCGCCAGGGCCTCCTTCGTGTACCCGGCCACTGTGAGAACACCATTTCTCCCTAGCATCTTCATGAGGTTGTAGGCGGGATGGGTTGCCGCCATGGACTGGGCCAAGGCAGGGTACCCGAGGATGGCGTTGTACGGGAGGCTGATGCGAGCAATGTCGAAGTCGATGAGCTCGGTGCGGTAGTTGTCGCGGGTGCCGAAGGTGACGGGGAGGTGGATCTGCCCTAGGGGGCTGGTGGAACCACTGCCAACCCTGGAGAATGGCTTGCTATTGCGGAGCCGGCCGAGCGGTACGTGGAGCAAGCTGAAGGCTTCTACGGAGAGCACATTGAGGCCTGCCCCCCCCCCCCATCGATGAGGGTCTTCGTGACTACTACGTTGCAGATGGTGGGCTTGTAGAGCATCAGGAGCATGCCTGAGCCCGCGGTGATTGTTGGGTAGTCCTCCGAGCTGAAGGTGAGGTCGGCCTAGGGCGTTGCCCACCCCGGGGGAGCCCCCTGCTGCACGCGAGCAGCACCCATCTGGTGTACGAACTACTTGACATGGAGATCCGAGGGTGAAGCATGCGATCCACCAAGGAGGGCTGCAACAGCAGGGGGCGCCTGCGCCGCGAAGCATGCGATAAAGAGGTTGTGCAGCTCCTCCCAGGAGGCCACAGAGGACCCCCGGTAGGTTGAGCAACCAGGCGTGTGGCACGCCTGCGAGGGCCATGGGGAACCTGTTGGCCATGACTTGGTCGTCGCCTCCGGCTTCGAGAACGGCCTCCTCGTTTGCCAGCAAGAAGGCCGCTGGATCCGCTGTGTCGTCATAGCGAGGCGACATCTCTGGCTTGAACTTGTGCAGCCATCGCCCTTGCCGCAAGGTGGGGCAGAAGGCCTGAACTCCACGGTGCCCCCGCGCGAGCCCGTCGATCCAGTCGGAGGAGTGGCACCTGCCATGCGAGCGGGACGAAGCAGGCAGAGAGGCGAAGCTTCAGTGCAACCCTACCTAGCGCGCCAAATATCGGATTACGGGTTCCGGCAAACTCTTGAGGTTCGAACACAGGGGTGCACGCGAAGAACCCTCTATCCCACTAGCTCGCTCGCAGGACGATCTCAAGCCCTAGCTAGATGAACCCAAAGAACAAGAGAAACGAGGGTTTATACCGGTTCGGGCCACCATTGTGGTGTAATACCCTACTCCAGTGTGGTGTGGTGGATTGCCTCGTAGACTAAGAACGAACAAGTACAAGGTATGAACAGCCTCCCGAGGAGAGGAGTTCTTGAGCTTGGTGAGCTGGTGAGTGATGTCTACTGCACAACCTTCTTCTTGTAGACGTTGTTGGGCCTCCAAGTGCAGAGGTTTGTAGGACAGTAGCAAATTTCCCTCAAGTGGATGACCTAAGGTTTATCAATCCGTAGGAGGCGTAGGATGAAGATGGTCTCTCTCAAGCTACCCTGCAACCAAATAACAAAGACTCTCTTGTGTCCCCAACACACCCAATACAATGGTAAATTGTATAGGTGCACTAGTTCGGCGAAGAGATGGTGATACAAGTGCAATATGGATAGTAGATAATAGTTTTTGTAATCTGAAAATATAAAAACAGCAAGGTAACTAATGATAAAAGTGAGCGTAAATGGTATTGCAATGCGTTGAAACAAGGCCTAGGGTTCATACTTTCACTAGTGCAAGTCCTCTCAACAATAATAACATAAATGGATCACATAACTATCCCTCAACATGCAACAAAGAGTCACTCCAAAGCCACTAATAGCAGAGAACAGACGAAGAGATTATGGTAGGGTACGAAACCACCTCAAAGTTATTCTTCCCAATAGATTCGTTGGGCTATTCCTATAAGTGTCACAAACAGCCCAAGAGATCATACTAGAATAACACCTTAAGACACAAATCAACCAAAACCCTAATGTCACCTAGATGCTCCAATGTCACCTCAAGTATCCGTGGGTATGATTATACGATATGCATCACACAATCTCAGATTCATCTATTGAACCAACACATAGAACCTCAAAGAGTGCCCCAAAGTTTCTACCGGAGAGTCAAGACGAAAACGTGTGCCAACCCCTATGCATAGATTCCCAAGGTCACGGAACCTGCAAGTTGATCACCAAAACATACATCAAGTGGATCATAGAATACCCCATTGTCACCACATGTATCCCACGCAATACATACATCAAGTGTTCTCAAATCCTTAAAGACTGAATCAATAAGATAACTTAAAAGGGAAAACTCAATCCATTACAAGAGAGTGGAGGGGGGGACATCATAGGATCCAACTATAATAGCAAAGCTTGCGATACATCAAGATCGTATCACCTCAGGAACACGAGAGAGAGAGAGAGAGAGAGAGATCAAACACATAGCTACTGGTACATACCCTCAGCCCCGAGGGAGAACTACTCCCTCCTCATCATGGAGAGCACCGGGATGATGAAGATCGCCACAGGAGAGGGATTCCCCCTCCGGTAGGGTGCCGGAACGGGTCTAGATTGGCTTTCTGTGGCTACGGAGGCTTCTGGCGGCGGAACTCCCGATCTATTGTGCTCCCCGATAGTTTTAGGGTATATGGGTATATATGGGAGGAAGAAGTACGTCGGTGGACCTCCGGGCTGTCCATGAGGCAGGGGGCGCGCCTAGGGGGGTGGGCGTGCCCCCCACCCTCGTGAGCAGCCCGGGACTCTCCTGGTCCAACTCCGATACTCCGTGGGCTTCTTCTGGTCCAAAAATAAGTTCCGTGAAGTTTCAGGTCAATTGGACTCTGTTTGATTTTCCTTTTCTGCGATACTCTAAAATAAGGAAAAACAGAAACTGGAACTGGGCTCTGGGTTAATAGGTTAGTCCCAAAAATCATATAAAATAGCATATAAATGCATAAACATCCAAGATTGAGAATATAATAGCATGGAACAATCAAAAATTATAGATACATTGGAGACGTATCAGCATCCCCAAGCTTAATTCCTGCTCGTCCTCGAGGAGGTAAATGATAAAAATAGAATTTTTTTATGTGGAATGCTACCTAACATATTTATCCATGTAATTCTCTTTATTGTGGCAAGAATATTCAGATCCATAAGATTCAAGACAAAAGTTTAATATTGACATAAAAATAATAATACTTCAAGCATACTAACTAAGCAATTATGTCTTCTCAAAATAACCTGGCCAAAGAAAGCTATCCCTGCAAAATCATATAGTCTGGCTATGCTCCATCTTCACCACACAAAATATTTAAATCATGCACAACCCCGATGACAAGCCAAGCAATTGTTTCATACTTTTGATGTTCTCAAACTTTTTCAATCTTCACGCAATACATGAGCGTGAGCCATGGACATAGCACTATAGGTGGAATAGAATGGTGGTTGTGGAGAAGATAAAAAGGGAGAAGATAGTCTCACATCATCTAGGCTTATCAACGAGCTATCGAGATGCCCATCAGTAGATATCAATGTGAGTGAGTAGGGATTGACATGCAACGGATGCACTAGAGCTATAAGTGTATGAAAGCTCAAACAGAAACTAAGTGGGTGCGCATCCAACTCGCTTGCTCACGAAGACCTAGGGCATTTTGAGGAAGCCCATCATTTGAATATACAAGCCAAGTTCTATAATGAAATATTCCCACTAGTATATGAAAGTGACAACATAAGAGACTCTCTATCATGAAGATCATGGTGCTACTTTGAAGCACAAGTGTGGTAAAAGGATAGTAGCATTGCCCCTTCTCTCTTTTTCTCTCATTTTTTTTATTTTTTTATTTGGGCCTTCTCTTTTTTTATGGCCTCTTTTCTCTTTTTTTTTATTTGGGCTTATTTGGCCTATTTTATTTATTTATTTTCATCCGGAGTGTCATCCCGACTTATGGCGGAATCATAGTCTCCATCATCCTTTCCTCACTGGGACAATGCTCTAATAATGATGATCATCACACTTCTATTTACTTACAACTCAAGAATTACAACTCGATACTTAGAACAAGATATGACTCTATATGAATGCCTCCGACGGTGTACCGGGATGTGCAATGATGCATGAGTGACATGTATGAAAGAATTATGAACGGTGTCTTTGCCACAAATACAATGTCAACTACATGATCATGCATAGCAATATGACAATGATGGAGCGTGTCATAATAAACGGAACGGTGGAGAGTTGCATGGCAACATATCTCGGAATGGCTATGGAAATGCCATAATGGGTAGGTATGGTGGCTTTTTTGAGGAAAACATATGTTGGGTTTAAGGTACCGGCGAAAGTTGCGCGGTACTAGAGAGGCTAGCAATGGCGAAAGGGTGAGAGTGCGTATAATCCATGGACTCAACATTAGTCATAAAGAACTCCCATACTTATTGCAAAAATTTATTAGTTATTGAAACAAAGTATTACGCGCATGCTCCTACGGGGATAGATTGGTAGGAAAAGACCATCGCTTGTCCCCGACCGCCACTATAAGGAAGACAATCAATAAATAAATCATGCTCCAACTTCATCACACAACGGTTCACCATACGTGCATACTATGGGAATCACAAACTTTAACACAAGTATTTCTCAAATTCACAACTACTCAACTAGCATAACTCTAATATCAGCATCTTCATATCTCAAAACAATTATCAAGTATCAAACTTCTCATAGTAGTCAATGCACTTTATATGAAAGTTTTTATTATATCCCTCTTGGATGCCCATCATATTAGGACTAGTTTCATAACCAAAGCAAACTACCATGCTGTTCTAAAAGACTCTCAAAATAATATAAGTGAATCATGAGAGTTCATCTATTTCTATAAAATGAAACCACCACCATGCTCTAAAAAGATATAAGTGAAGCACTAGAGCAAATGACAAACTACTCCGAAAGATATAAATGAAAATCAATGAGTAGTCGAATAATTATGCAACTATGTGAAGACTCTCTAAAATTTAAGAATTTCAGATCTTGGTATTTTATTCAAACATCAAGTAAAAAACAAAAATAAATAAAATGACGCTCCAAACAAAACACATATCATGTGGTGAATAAAAATATAGCTCCAAGTTACCGATGAACGAAGACGAAAGAGGGGATGCCTTCCGGGGCATCCCCAAGCTTAGACTCTTGGTTGTCCTTGAATATTACCTTGGGGTGCCTTGGGCATCCCCAAGATTAGGCTCTTGCCACTCCTTATTCCATAGTCCATCGAATCTTTACCCAAAACTTGAAAACTTCACAACACAAAACTCAAAATAGAAAATCTCATGAGCTCCGTTAGCGAAAGAAAACAAAAACAACTTCAAGGTACTGTAATGAATTCATTCTTTATTTATATTGGTGTTAAACCTACTGTATTCCAACTTCTCTAAGGTTTATAAACTATTTTACTAGCCATAGATTCATCAAAATAAGCAAACAACACACGAAAAACAGAATCTGTCAAAAACAGAACAGTATGTAGTAATCTGTAGCTAACGCAAACTTCTGGAACCCCAAAAATTCTAAACTAAATTTACAGACGTGAGGAATTTATCTATTAATCATCTCAAAAACGAATTAACTAAATATCACTCTCCAATAAAAAATGGCAGCAATTATCGTGAGCGCTAAAGTTTCTGTTTTTTACAGCAAGATCAACAAGACTTTCCGCAAGTCTTCCCAGCGGTTCTACTTGGCACAAACACTAATTAAAACATAAAAACTCAATCATAACAGAGGATATATAAATTATTTATTACTAAGCAGGAGCAAAAATCAAGGAATATAAATAAAATTGGGTTGCCTCCCAACAAGCGCTATCGTTTAACGCCCCTAGCTAGGCATGATGATTTCAATGATGCTCACATAAAGGATAAGAATTAAAACATAAAGAGAGCATCATGAAGATTATGACTAACAAATTTAAGCCTAACCCACTTCCTATGCATAGGGATTTTGTGAGCAAACAACTTGTGGGAACAAGAATCAACTTGCGTAGGAAGGTAAAACAAGCATAACTCCAAAATTTTAAGCACATAGAGAGGAAACTTGATATTATTGCAATTCCTACAGGCATATATTCCTCCCTCATAATAATTTTCAGTAGCATAATGAATGAATTCAACAATATAACCATCACATAGAGCATTCTCATCATGATCTACAAGCATAGAAAATTTACTACTCTCCACATAAGCAAAATTCTTCTCATTCGGAATAGTGGGAGTATCATAAGAAACCCGAATACTATAAATTGTTTCCACATTAAAAGAGTAATGTTCATAAAAAGGGTAATCATAATCATGACAAGTTTTATAAATATAATCATCGCTACTTTTTATAGCATATGTATCATCACAATAGTCATCATAAGTAGCAACTTTGTTCTCATCATAATCTATTGAAACCTCTTCCAAGATAGTGGAATCATCACTAAATAAAGTCATGACCTCTCCAAATCCACTTTCATAATTATCATAATAAGATTCAACATCCTCCAAAATAGTGGGATCATTGCTTCCTAAAGTTGACACTCTTCCAAACCCACTTTCATCAATATAATCATCATAAGCAGGAGGCATGCTATCATCATTATAAATTTGCATATCAAAACTTGGGAGACTAAAAATATCATCTTCATTAAACGTAGCATCCCCAAGCTTGGGGAAAACATTAATTGCAGCAAATATATTCTCAAAAACATCATCTTGATCAAACATAGCATCCCCAAGCTTGGGCCTTTTCGTATCATAAGCATAATCACCCTCATCATTAATAGTACAGATAGCACCAATAGTATAGCAATTATCATATTCTTCCGAGCAAGTGCCAAAAAGATTTTCAAGATCATAAGAAGTGTCATTATCTTCCCAATCATAATCATCACAACAAGCAATAGGCATAACGAGATCATCATCAAGTGCATCATCTTCCACAATTATATTTTCATGAGGCACAACAGTAATAGGAGCAGCATTATTTGGGAGAGATATCTTTTTACCTCTCTTCCTTTTTCTTTTCTTATTTTTCACCACATCATGTGTGGGTTCAATCCTCTTTTTGGAGCTCCTTATTAACGAGATTGGTTGAGTAGAAGGCTCCTCCTCGTTACCTGATTCATCATAAGAAATAATAGGAGGATATTGGGAAGTCTCTTCCCTTTCATTAGTATTCTCTTCATCCTCTATTTGTTTTCTTTTCTTTATGTAATTGGCAATATAAGGGTTTTCAATGCAATTCACCACACAATACATATAAATTTCCTCTAGATCAAAATCAAGAAATTTATCGAGATTAAATTTTGGAATACCCTCAGTTATACGTTTCATTTCTTCATAACCCAAAAGAAGACTAAGCTCTTTATGATGCTCAAGGGTAATCAAGTTATCACAATTTTTGGACACAACTTGATCATGAAACAAATAGAATTGGAGCTTTAAATGGCCATGTTCATTGCAAAGTTCACAAGGCTGGCGATAAATATTGAATCTTTCAGCACAAACACCTAGCCTTTCTTGCAATAATTTAGTTTCTAAATGATTATGCCTCTTGCAATATCTATCTTCCATATTTGGTGTGTACTTGCAAACCCAATGCACTCCACAAAAATTGACATGTTTATAGGAGACATTTTCATCATAACTAGTGCAATCATCATTAGCACTATGGATATTCAAGGAGTTCATACTAACAACATTGCAATCATGCTCATCATTCAAAGATTTAGTGCCAAACATTTTGATGCATTCTTCTTCTAACACTTTGGCACAATTTTCCTTTCCATCATACTCACGAAAGATATTGAAAAGATGAAGCATATGAGACAAACTTAATTCCATTTTTTGTAATTTTCTTTTATAAACTAAACTAGTGATAAAACAAGAAACTAAAAGACTCGATTGCAAGATCTAAAGATATACCTTCAAGCGCTAACCTCTCCGGCAACAGCGCCAGAAAAGAGCTTGATGTCTACTACACAACCTTCTTCTTGTAGACGTTGTTGGGCCTCCAAGTGCATAGGTTTGTAGGACAGTAGCAAATTTCCCTCAAGTGGAAGACCTAAGGTTTCTCAATCCGTAGGAGGCGTAGGATGAAGATGGTCTCTCTCGAGCAACCCTGCAACCAAATAACAAAGAGTCTCTTGTGTCCCCAACACACCCAATACAATGGTAAGTTGTATAGGTGCACTAGTTCGGCGAAGAGATGGTGATACAAGTGCAATATGGATAGTAGATAATAGTTTTTGTAATCTGAAAATATAAAAACAGCAAGGTAACTAATGATAAAAGTGAGCGTAAACGGTATTGCAATGCGTTGAAACAAGGCCTAGGGTTCATACTTTCACTAGTGCAAGTCATCTCAACAATAATAACATAATTGGATCACATAACTATCCCTCAACATGCAACAAAGAGTCACTCCAAAGCCACTAATAGCGGAGAACAAATGAAGAGATTATGGTAGGGTACGAAACCACCTCAAAGTTATTCTTCCCAATCAATCCGTTGGGCTATTCCTATAAGTGTCACAAACAGCCCTAGAGATCGTACTAGAATAACACCTTAAGACACAAATCAACCAAAACCCTAATGTCACCTAGATACTCCAATGTCACCTCAAGTATCCGTGGGTATGATTATACGATATGCATCACACAATCTCAGATTCATCTATTCAACCAACACATAGAACCTCAAAGAGTGCCCCAAAGTTTCTACTGGAGAGTCAAGCCGAAAACTTGTGCCAACCCCTATGCATAGATTCCCAAGGTCACGGAACCCGCAAGTTGATCACCAAAACATACATCAAGTGGATCATAGAATACCGCATTGTCACCACAGGTATCCCACGCAAGACATACATCAAGTGTTCTCAAATCCTTAAAGACTCAATCCGATAAGATAACTTCAAAGGGAAAACTCAATCCATTACAAGAGAGTGGAGGGGGGAAAACATCATCGGATCCAACTATAATAGTAAAGCTCATGATACATCAAGATCGTATCACCTCAAGAACACGAGAGAGAGAGAGAGAGATCAAACACATAGCTACTGGTACATAACCTCAGCCCCGAGGGAGAACTACTCCCTCCTCATCATGGAGAGCACCGGGATGATGAAGATGGCCACCGGAGAGGGATTCCCCCTCCGGTAGGGTGCTGGAACGGGTCTAGATTGTCTTTCTGTGGCTACGGAGGCTTCTGGCGGCAGAACTCCTGATCTATTGTGCTCCCCGATAGTTTAAGGGTATATGGGTATATATGGGAGGAAGAAGTACGTCGGTGGACCTCCGGGCTGTCCATGAGGCAGGGGCGTGCCTAGGGGGGTGGGCGCGCCCCCCACCCTCATGGGCAGCCCGGGACTCTCCTGGTCCAACTCTGATACTCCATGGGCTTCTTCTGGTCCAAAAATAAGTTCTGTGAAGTTTCAGGTCAATTGGACTCCGTTTGATTTTCCTTTTCTGCGATAGTCTAAAACAAGGAAAAAAACAGAAACTGGCACTGGGCTCTGGGTTAATAGGTTAGTCCCAAAAATCATATAAAATAGCATCTAAATGCATATAAAACATCCAAGGTTGATAATATAATATCATGGAACAATCAAAAATTATAGATACGTTGGAGACGTATCTGTGAGATCGCCTTGGAGGATGATAACCCACAAGTATAGGGGGTCGCAACAGTTCTCGAGGGTAGAGTATTCAACCCAAATTTATTGATTCAACACATGGGGAGCCAAAGAATATTATCAAGTATTAACAGTTGAGTTGTCAATTCAACCACACCTGAAAGACTTAATATTTGCAGCAAAATATTTAGTAGCAAAGTAATATGATAGTAGCGGTAACGGTAGCAGTTTTGTAGTGATTGTAATAGTGGCAATGGAAAAGTAACTAAGCAAAGATCAATATGTGAAAAGCCCGTAGGCAATGGATCATTGATGGATAATTATGTCGGATGTGATCACTCATGCAACAGTTATAACATAGGGTGACACAGAACTAGCTCCAGTTCATCAATGTAATGTAGGCATGTATTCCGAATATAGTCATACGTGCTTATGGAAAAGAACTTGCATGACATCTTTTGTCCTACCCTCCCATGGCAGCGGGGTCCTATTGGAAACTAAGGGATAGTAAGACCTCCTTTTAATAGAGTACCAGACCAAAGCATTAACACTTAGTGAATACATGAACTCCTCAAACTACGGTCATCACCGGTAAGTATCCCGATTATTGTCACTTCGGGGTTAATGGATCATAACACATAATAGGTGACTATATACTTGCAAGATAGGATCAAGAACTCACATATATTCATGAAAACATAATAGGTTCAGATCTGAAATCATGGCACTCGGGCCCTAGTGACAAGCATTAAGCATAGCAAAGTCATAGCAACATCAATCTCAGAACATAATGGATACTAGGGATCAAACCCTAACAAAACTAACTCGATTACATGATAAATCTCATCCAACCCATCACCGTCTAGCAAGCCTACGATGGAATTACTCACGCACGGCAGTGAGCATCATGAAATTGGTGATGGAGGAAGGTTGATGATGACGATGGCGACGGATTCCCTCTCTGGAGCCCCGAACGGACTCCAGATCAGCCCTCCCGAGAGAGATTAGGGCTTGGCGGCGGCTCCATATCATAAAATGCGATGAATCCTTCTCTCTCATTTTTTTTCTCCCCAGACGTGAATATATGGAGTCAGGATGGACGTCGATGGAGCACCATGGGGCCCACGAGGCAGGGGGCGCGCCCAGGGGGGTAGGCGCGCCCCCACCCTCATGGACAGGGTGTGGTCCCCTGGCCTTGTTTCTTTCGCCAGTATTATTTACATATTCTAAAAAATATTCTCCGGTGATTTTCATGTCATTCCGAGAACTTTTATTTTTGCACAAAAATAACACCATGGCAATTCTGCTGAAAACAGCGTCAGTCCGAGTGAGTTCCATTCAAATCATGCAAGTTAGAGTCCAAAACAAGGGCAAAAGTGTTTGGAAAAGCAGATACATTGGAGACATATCAACTCCCCCAACCTTAAACCTTTGCGTGTCCTCAAGCAATTCAGTTGACAAACTGAAAGTGATAAAGAAAAACTTTTACAAACTCTGTTTGCTCTTGTTGTTGCAAATTTGTAAAGCCAACATTCAAGTTTTCAGCAAAGATTATGAACTAACCATATTCAGAATAACATTTAGGTCTCATGTTTACTCATATCAATGGCATAATCAACTAGCGAGCAATCATAATAAATCTGGGATGACAACACTTTCTCAAGACAATCATGATATGATATTACAGGATGGTATCTCGCTAGCCCTTTCTGAGACCGCAAAACATAAATGCAGAGCACCTTTAAAGATCAAGGACTGACTAAACATTGTAATTCATGGTAAAAGAGATCCAGTCATAGTCATACTCAATATAAATTAATAGTAATGAATGCAAATGACAGCGGTGCTCTCCAACTGGTGCTCTTTAATAAGAGGATGATGACTCGGCATAAATGTAAATAGATAGGCCCTTCGTAGAGGGAAGCAGGGATTTGTAGAGGTGCCAGAGCTCGGTTTTGAAATAGAGATGAATAATATTTTGAGCGGTATACTTTCATTGTCAACATAACATCCGAGAGATCTTGATATCTTCCATGCTACACACATTATAGGCGGTTCCAAGCAGAATGGTAAAGTTTATACTCCCCTACCACCAACAAACATCAATCCATGGCTTGTCCAAAACAACGAGTGCCTCCAACTAACAACAATTCTGGGGGAGTTTTGTTTGCAATTATTTTGACTTGATTTGAGCATGGGATTGGGCATCCCGGTAACCCGCCATTTTCTCATGAGTGAGGAGCGGAGTCCACTCCTCTTGAGAATAACCCGCCTAGCATGGAAGATACAGACAGCCCTAGTTGATACATGGGCTATTCGAGCATACAAAACAGAATTTTTATTTGAAGGTTTAGAGTTTAGCACATACAAATTTACTTGGAACGGCTGGTAGATACCGCATATAGGAAGGTATGGTGAACTCATATGGAATAACTTTTGGGGTTTATGGAGTTGGATGCACAAGCAGTATTCCCGCTTAGTAAAAGTTAAGGCTAGAAAGAGACTGGTAAGCGACCAGCTAGAGAGCGACAACAGTCATGAACATGCATTAAAATTAATCAACACTGAATGCAAGCATGAGTAGGATATGATTCACCATGAACATAAATATCGTAGAGGCTATGTTGATTTTGTTTCGACTACATGCGTGAATATGTGCCAAGTCAAGCCACTCGACTCGTTCAAAGGAGGATACCACCCCATCATACCACATCACAACCATTTTAATAGCATGTTGGCATGCAAGGTAAACCATTATAAACTCCTAGCTAATTAAGCATGGCATAAGCAACTATAATCTCTAATTGTCATTGCAAACATGTTTCATTCATAATAGGATGAATCAGACACGATGAACTAATCATATATACAAAAACAAGAGAGGTCGAGTTCATACCAGCTTCTCTCATCTCAATTAGTTCATCATATATTGTCATTATTGCCTTTCACTTGCACGACTGAATGGTGTGGATAATAATAATAGTGCACGTGCATTGGACTAAGCTGGAATCTGCAAGCATTCAATACATGGGAGAAGACAAGGTAATATGGGCTCTTTGTTAGATCAACAATAATGCATATGAGAGCCACTCAACATTTTCATCAAGGTCTTCTCCTCTCGATCCCCAAAGAAAAGAAAAGAAAAGAAAAGAAACAAAACTATTTACACGGGAAAGCTCCCAACAGGCAAAAGAAGAACGAGAAATCTTTTTGGGGTTTCTTTTAATTATTGCTACTATGGGCATGGAAAGTAAATTAGCTAAAAGCTACAACTATTTTTCTTTGATTTTTATTAAGTTTTTTTAACACACAAGAAGAAAGCTTAAAAATAAAATAAACTAGCATGGATGATACAATGAAAAAGTATGAGCACCGACAACTGGCATGAGTGTGTAAACATGAATGTAATGTCGGTGAGGAATACGTACTCCCCCAAGCTTAGGCTTTTGGCCTAAGTTGGTCTATGGCCCTGGCTGAAAGCCGCCCTCTCCGTTGTACGGAGAAGTGTCCTCTGGGTGCAAGAATGAGTGGAGGCGACCCACGTGGGGTCCATGAGGCAGAGGGCGCATCACAGGGGGTGGGCGCGCCCTCCACCCTCGTGGGCACATGGTGGGTCCCCCTGGTGTGTTCTGAGTGCCAATAATTCTTAAATATTGTACAAAAAATCATATTAAATTTTCATGACATTTGGAGAACTTTTATTTTCGAGGTATTTTTTATTGCAAGGATAATTCAGAAAACAGACAGAAAATACCTTTTTTCTTTATTTAATCTAAATAAAAGAAAGTAAAAAGAGGGTACAGAGAGTTGTGCTTTCTAACTTCATCCATCTCATGCTCATCAAAAGGAATCCACTAACAAGGTTGATCAAGTCTTGTTAACAAACTCATTCCGAATCGCATGAAACCGGAGACTTTTCGAATAGCAATAGGTTACCTCAACGAGGATATGCATGTCCCCAACAATAAGAATATCATATTTCTTCTTGACAGTAGCAAGAGGAAATTCAAAACCTCCAATAGTAACTGATGAAGTTTTTCCAATAGAATTGATATTGTGGACTTGAGGTTGTTTCCTCAGAAAGTGTATCGTATGCTCATTACCATTAACATGAAAAGTGACATTGCCTTTGTTGCAATCATTAACAGCCCCTACAGTATTCAAAAAGGGTCTGCCAAGGATAATCGACATACTATCGTCCTCGGGGAATATAAAGGATAACAAAGTTTGTTAAAATAGTAACGTTTTGCAACCACAATAGGCACACTCTCACAAATGCCGACAGGTATAGCAGTTGATTTATCGGCCATTTGAAAAGATGTTTCAGTAGGTGTCAACTTATTTAAATCAAGTCTACAATATAAAGAGAGAGGCATAACACTAACACCGGCTCCAAGATCACATAAAGCAGTTTTAACATAGTTTCTTTTAATGGAGCATGGTATAGTTGGTACTCCTGGATCTCCTAGTTTCTATGGTATTCCACCTTTAAAAGTATAATTAGCAAGCATCGTGGAAATTTCAGCTTCTGGTATCTTTCTTTTATTTGTAACAATTTCTTTCATGTACTTAGCATAAGGGTTCATTTTAAGCATATCAGTCAAACACACACGCAAAAAGATAGGTCTAATCATTTCGGCAAAGTGCTCAAAATCCTCATCATCTTTTTTCTTGGATGGTTTAGGAGGCAAGGGCATGGGTTTCTGAACCCATGGTTCTCTCTCTTTACCGTGCTTCCTAGCAACAAAATCTTTCTTATCATAACGTTGATTCTTTTATCGTGGGTTATCAAGATCAACAACAGGTTCAATCTCTACATCATTTTCATTGCTAGGTTGAGCATCAACATGAATATCATCATTAATATTATCACTAGGTTCATGTTCATTACCAGATTGTGTTTCGGCATCAGAAATAGAAATATCATTGGGATTCTCAAGTGTGTCAACAACAGGTTCACTAGAAGCATGCAGCGTGCTATCATTTTTCTTTTTCTTTTTCTTAGAAGAACTAGGTGCATCAACATTAGTTCTTTGAGAATCTTGCTCAATTCTCTTATGGTGGCCCTCAGGATACAAAGGTTCCTGAGTCATTTTACCCCCTCTAGTCATAACTCTAACAGCATTGTCATTTTTCTTATTATTTAATTCATTGAGCAATCATTCTGAGCCTTAAGTATGTGTTCTACTTGAGTGGTAACCATAGAAGCATGTTTACTAATAAGTTTAAGCTCACCTTTAACTCTAGACATATAATCACTCAAGTGTTCAATCATATAAGCATTACGTTTCAATTGTCTACCAACATAAGCATTGAAGTTTTCTTGTTTAACAATAAAATTATCAAACTCATCTAAGCATTGGCTAGCAGACTTATAACGAGGAATATCACCTTCATCAAATCTATAGAGAGAATTTACCTTTACTACCTGTGTCGGGTTATCAAGACCATGTATTTCTTCAATAGGTGGTAAATTCTTAACATCTTCAGCTTTAATACATTTTTCTTTCATAGATTTCTTTGCCTCTTTGCATATCTTCAGGACTGAGAAATAGAATACCCCTTTTCTTCGGAGTTGGCTTAGGAATTGGTTCAGGAAGTGTCCAATCATTTTCATTACTCAACATATTATTCAATAGCAATTCAGCTTGATCAACTGTTCTTTCCCTGAAAACACAACCAGCACAACTATCCAGGTGGTCTCTAGAAGCATTGGTTAGTCCATTATAAAAGATATCGAGTATTTCATTATTCTTGAGAGGATGATCAGGCAAAGCATTAAGTAATCGGAGAAGCCTCCCCCAAGCTTGTGGGAGACTCTCTTCTTCAATTTGCACAAAATTATATATTTCCCTTAAGGTAGCTTGTTTCTTATGAGCGGGGAAATATTTAGCAGAGAAGTAATAAATCATATCATGGGGGCTACGCACACAACCAGGATCAAGAGAATTAAACCATGTTTTAGCATCACCCTTTAATGAGAACGAAAACAACTTAAGGATAAAGTAAAAGCGAGTTTTCTCATCATTAGTGAACGGGTTGGCTATATCATTTAATATAGTAAGATGTGCCACAACAGTTTCAGATACATAGCCATAGAAAGGATCGGATTTAACCAAAGTAATTAACTCAGGATCGACAGAGAAATCATAATCCTTATCGGCGATACAGATAGGTGAAGTAGCAAAAGCAGGGTCATATTTCATTCTAGCATTCAAAGACTTTTCTTTCAGCTTAGCTAACGGTTTTAAGATCATATCTATCATTGCAAGCAAGAAAGTCTCTAGCAGTTTCTTCATCCATAACATAACCCTCAGGCACAACAGGAAATTCATATCTAGGGGGAGAATCTTCATCATCACTTTCATCAATATTATCAGTTTCAATAATTTCATTTTGTCTAACCCTAGCAAGTTGTTCATCAAGAAATTCACCTAGCGGCACAGTAGCATCAAGCATAGAAGTAGTTTCATCATAAGTATCATGCAAAGCAGAAGTGGCATCATCAATAACATGTGACCTATCAGAATCAATAGCAGCAGTAGGTGTCGCAAGTTTACTCATAACAAAAGGTGAATCAAGTGCAGAGCTAGATGGCAGTTCCTTACCTCCCCTTGTAGTTGAGGGATAAATCTTGGTTCTTTCATCTTTCAAGTTCTTCATAGTGATCAACAGATATAAATCCCAAGTGACTCAAAGAATAGAGCTATGCTCCCCGGCAACGGCGCTAGAAAATAGTCTTGATAACCCACAAGTATAGGGGATCGCAACAGTTTTCGAGGGTAGAGCATTCAACCCAAATTTATTGATTCGACACAAGGGGAGCCAAAGAATATTCTCAAGTATTAACAGTTGAGGTGTCAATTCAACCGCACCTGAAAGACTTAATATCTGCAGCAAAATATTTAGTAGCAAAGTAATATGATAGTAGCGGTAACGGTAGCAGTTTTGTAGTGATTGTAATAGTGGCAACGGAAAAGTAACTAAGCAAAGATCAATATGTGAAAAGCTCGTAGGCAATGGAGGAGTGATGGATAATTATGTCAGATGTGATCACTCATGCAACAGTTATAACATAGGGTGACACAGTACAAGCTCCAGTTCATCAATGTAATGTAAGCATGTATTCCGAATATAGTCATACGTGCTTATGGAAAAGAACTTGCATGACATCTTTTGTCCTAGCCTCCCGTGGCAGCGGGGTCCTATTGGAAACTAAGGGATATTAAGACCTCCTTTTAATAGAGTACCAGACCAAAGCATTAACACTTAGTGAATACATGAACTCCTCAAACTACGGTCATCACCAGTAAGTATCCCGATTATTGTCACTTCAGGGTTAATGGATCATAACACATAATAGGTGACTATATACTTGCAAGATAGGATCAAGAACTCACATATATTCATGAAAACATAATAGGTTCAGATCTGAAATCATGGCACTCGGGCCCTAGTGACAAGCATTAAGCATAGCAAAGTCATAGCAACATCAATCTTAGAACATAATGGATACTAGGGATCAAACCCTAACAAAACTAACTCGATTACATGATAAATCTCATCCAACCCATCACCGTCCAGCAAGCCTATGATGGAATTACTCACGCACGGCGGTGAGCATCATGAAATTGATGATGGAGGAAGGTTGATGATGGCGATCGTGATGGATTCCCCTCTCCGGAGCCCCGAACGGACTCTAGATCAGCCCTCCCGACAGAGATTAGGGCTTGGCGGTGGATCCGTATCGTAAAACGCGACGAATCCTTCTGTTTCATTTTTTCTCCCCAAACATGAATATATGGAGTCAGGATGGACGTCGATGGAGCACCAGGGGGCCCACAAGGTAGGGGCGTGCCCGGGGGGGTAGGCGTGCCCCCCACCCTTGTGGACAGGGTGTGGGCCCCTGGCCTTGATTCTTTTGCCAGTATTTTATATATTCCAAAAATACTCTCCATTCATTTTCAGGTCATTCCGAGAACTTTTATTTCTACACAAAAATAACACCATGGCAATTCTGCTGAAAACAGCGTTAGTCCGGGTTAGTTCCATTCAAATCATGCAAGTTAGAGTCCAAGACAAGGGCAAACGTGTTTGGAAAAGTAGATACGTTGGAGACGTATTAGAGGAATGGGTCCAATCCAAGATGAGATGCCTCCTGTGATGGTGGCTAGTCCTATTTGTAGAGGCCCTGGTCCTCTTCCCGAATATTAGGCGGGAAGGGATCCCACAAAGGCCAATTTTGAAGGGAGACAACTAGTACGAGCTATCTTGACAAAAGGTGGTCTTCACCTGCCAAAGGCTCTGGTGGTGATGCTGCTATGGGCTCCGTAGTGACCTCCGTCCTGCCATCCTGCTAGTCTTGGTATCATTGCTCCGATATGGAAACCTTTGCCTGATGCCTCGGGACTCCTCGCCTGCGCTTGCCTCTTTAGCACCAAAGAGGAAACTGGTACACGGCGCCCGTCTGGCTGTGGTCGTCATGGCTCATGTCACGTGAACCTCGCGAGGTGCCTCTTGCCTAGATATCTCCGCTCCTCGGGAGCCAGCCTAGTGAGGTTGCCCATGAGGAGGTATTAGTGTCATCCGCCTCGCGAGGGTCTTGAGTGGTTGCTGCTGAAGATGGGGCGTAATAGGCCATTGGTGGAGCCGCGTCATGGGCCGCAGGCAAGCAGGTCTGGGTACCCCCGTTCCCAGGACGCCAACATTGTAGACCACTTGCAGGTGATGGGACAAACACCGGAAAGAAGGGAAACCTGATCCCATGTGCCAGAGCGCTCAAGGGCAGCAAGCTCTTCGGCCATCGCAAGTTGCCATTCAGGCTGGGTCATGGCAGTCCGATAGGAAGTGGGCTCAACAAGAATAGAGAGACTGTACTGATCAGGAGAATAGCGATCAGGTGGGGGCGAGGCCAAGCATGGAGGTTATCAACCGAGGGAGGCGTGAAGGGACGCGCACCAGAGGTGGAAGGCGCATCAGGGGAAGCATCCTCAGTACGAGGGCGGCGAGTATAGTGGAGAGGAAACGGTGAGATAGGGTGATGGACTGGAGATGATGGTGGAGAGGTGGAGGAGGAGGATGGAGAAGATGGTGTTGGTGATGAATGAGATTGAATGAGAGGTGCCGGAGGAAGAGGTGAAACATGAGGCACATAGCAGGGTGTATCGGGAAGGAGAAGAAAAGAAATATCGTCAACAGAGAAGTGCGAGGAAGAAGGACGAGGGTAGTAAGAACAAAACTCGTCAAAAGTCACATCACGCAAGATGGGCAAGCGATGACCAATAGGTCCCAACAGTGATAGCCCTTGTGCTCATCACTGTAGCCAAGGAAAACACACTCAACCGACTGAGCAGTCAGTTTGGTGCGTTCTCACGGGGCAAGAAGGACATAGCACACACATCCAAACATACGAAGAGCTGAGTAGTCAGGAGAACAACCAGTGAGACACTCCATAGAAATACCACCCTGCAGGGTAGTCAATGTCTGAATGTTGATAAGATAGGTGGATGCAGAAGTAGCCTCAGCCCATAAGTGGGGAGGAAGGGAAGAGGCAATCAGTAGTGCACGAGCCGTCTCAAGCAGATGACGATGCTTACGTTCTGCAATGCCATTCTGAGCATGAGCCCCAGGACATGAGAACTGGGCAAGAGTACCATGTTCCGTGAGAAAACCATGCAACAGCTAGGAGATAAACTCTCCAGCGGAGTCAGCACGAAAAGACGAATAGGCGTGGAAAACTGGGAGTGAACCATGGCAGCAAATTGTTTGTATATAGAGAGAACCTCGCTACTATATTTCATGAAGTAGAGCCAAGCATAGCGAGAGAAATCATCAATGAACAAAACATAGTAGCGATGGCCACCTTTCGAATCAAAGGGAGCGGGACCATAGACATCAGAATGAACTAAGTCAAAAGGATGCTGAGATACCGACTCACTGGTAGGATAAGGTAACTGGGTCTGTTTGCTAAGTCTACAACCATTACAATGTAAAGAAACATCTCCATACACAGACTCTAAGAGGCCCTGATGCACTAATGATGACAAACGAGAGCCACAGATGTGACCAAGGCGATGATGCCACTGCTAGAAGGACGCAGACGAGGAGGTAGCAAGAGCATGAGAGCTAGCATAAGTGGAGGCAGCGACAGGAACGCGAAGTGAGTCAACCTCCCAAAGGCCCTCTAACTCACGGTGTTGGGGGCCAGCACCAACCAAAACCTTGGTGTGGCGATCCAAAATGGAGCAAGAGCCGGTGTCAAGAATGACACGACAACCAGAATCAGTAAGTTGGGCAGCGGAAAAAAGATTCATGGTAAGGCGAGGAACATGTGAAACACTAGGAACAGAAAACGACATAGTGGAAAGAATACCACGACTAGCAACAGGAAGAGATGTGCCATCGGCAGTAAGAACATTAATTGGAGAATCAAGAGGGCAAAGAGAAGATAACACTAAAGAATTAGAGGACATATGAAAGGAATCTCCAGAGTTCAGAACCCACGAAAATGTACCTGACTGTGTAGATGCCGGCGGTGATGAAGTGGTGAAAGCAGTCACAACAGGAGCAGAACCCATCGATAAAGAACCGGAGGAAGCCAAAAGGCACTTGAGCCGCACAATGTCCTGGTTAGTGAGTGACAGAGTCGATGACGACACAGGAGTCCCACTAGAAGAGGAGCGCCTCTGGTTTTACTACTTCTGGCGACAATCAGACTCTGGGTGACCTGGCCTGGAGCAGTAGTCATAGAAGGTGTCACGGCGCGACCAACCCTTCTCAACATAAGGAGGGTGACCCACCCCCTGAAGGTGTGGGCAAGAGCGGTGGAGCAGTGAGACGAGCAGACGACACAGGAGCACGAGCAGCCAATACGAAAGGAACCAACAAGCAACCCATCAGAAAGAAGGTGGGTCTCCTCAGAACGAAGCTCGACAAGTACCTCCGAGATAGGAACACGACCACGTGCAAGCAAGTGAGCACGTCGAGGATCAAACTCGGAGCATAGGTGAGATAAGAACTCATGGACACGCTGAAACTCCAAGTTGGACCGCATAGTCTGACAGCAGCGGAAAAATCCACAAACAACTATCCGAAGAGAGTCAAGCTGGTGCCAGATGGCAGAACTCTGTGTGTAGAACTCGTCAACAGATGAGTCACCCTGCTGAGAGCGTGCCCCTGACGCACCACAAATAAGTAGAGAGCATCACTAGAGGGTTGATAGCACTGACAGAGATAAGACCACATCACTGCAACTATGCTGAGGCCCATGAACTCCGAAGCAAACTGAGGGAGGATACTCGCAGTGAGAACGGCAAGAGCACGGGCATCATAATTGCACCACCGAGTGTAAGCAGACAGATCATCCCGGTAGACAGAAAGAACATCTGAATAGGCGGATACATGTTGATCATAAGCATCAACTGCGGCATCACCGAGCGCCTTGGCTGCATCTCGATCAGCCTGAGAAGCATCAGCGGCAAGAACCGGCGGCACCGGCGGGGTAGGAGCCACATGAGCAATAGGGCATGGCGGACAGGGGACCTCGCCAGAGAGGACGCCCCACAGAAGAAAACTACGCATATGGATACGCATGAATCCCGCAAACTCAGCATAGTTGGTGCCATCAAAGATCACCGAGCACCGAGGAACCGCGGCATAGCCCGAAGAGGACATGAGGAAGTCTCTCAGCCGCTTTTTTTTGAAGTCAACGACCACAGATGGCTCTATCTGGATCGAGCAGAGAGGCTCGAGGACGGGAAGAAGAGCACCATGGTTGGGGCTAGCTGGCCGGACAGGGAGGAGGACGGACGACGACCAGACCAAGATGAAGAGGCGGCAGCCGGACCGGGAGAAAGAGAGCAGTGGCAGCGGACAAACCCGAACGGAGCACCAGCGGCAGTCAGATCGGGATGGAGCAGCGGCGGCCGAACGTGGATGGAGCAGTTGCGGCCTAGAGGGATCAGTCAGCTTGAGAGGAAGCAGGGAGCGGGTGCGGCAGGACGAGGATGAAGCAGTTGTGGCTTGGAGGGAGCAGCCGGCTCTAGAGGAAGCAGGCAGCGGGGGCTGCAGATCGGCGCCCGGACCTGCAGGAAGTAGAGCAAGTGGGGAGCAAGTGCGTGATGCCGCCGGCTCGAGAGGAATCGGGCAGTAGGGGCTGCGGATTCGGATGGAACCAGGACAGAAGACGATGAGCAGGGGCGACCGGTGGCGGCGGTAGGGTGGAGTATGCACGGAGTTGCGTTGTGCGAGAGAGGCTAACCTAGCATCTGAATCGTGTTTCCTCCGGCCAATGAGAATTTTATACGTGGAAATCCTCATTGGTTCGGGTTGTTAGCTGGTTATCGGATCCAAAACCGGACCCGATAGCTTAACGGCGACCCGTTATGGTGGATGCCACGTGTCGGTCACCCTTGACGAAAGCACTTCCCTGACGCGTGATTTATCGTCATGGAAGTGGACACTTCCGTGATGATAATTTTGGTAATGTCATGGAACACTTCTACGATAGCACAGGTATGACTATCTTGATTATGTCATAAAATCGTCATGGATGTACATGCATGACAGAAAACGTGACCTACTGTGACAAACACGTATCATCACGGAAGTGTCTTTTTTTGTAGTGTTGGTCGGGGTCGAGGTTGGCGCCTATGGTGAAGGTGGCTCTTGAGGTCCCTTCATGATTTACCGGTACCTGCTTCGTCTTGGCACGGTCTTGGGAAAATAGCTGCTTCTTCTTCACTGGTGCAGCCCCCAGGGCTCCGGACGCTGCCTCGTCAGCGGTGCAAGCTGACGTCGTGGCCCTGAAGGCGAGCCTGAAGGCCGCCAGGGCCTCCTTGGTGTCCCCGGCCACTGTGAGAACACCATTGCTCCCTGGCATCTTCATGAGGTTGTAGATGAGATGGGTTGCCGCGATGAACTGGGCCAAGGCAGGGTACCGAGGATGGCGTTGTACGGAAGGCCGATGCGAGCGATGTCGAAGTCGATGAGCTCGATGCGGTAGTTGTCGCGGGTGTCAAAGGTGACGGAGAGGTGGATCAGCCCTAGGGGCTGGTTGAACCACTGCCGACCCCGGAGAATGGCTTGGTGTGGCAGAGCCGGCTGAGCGGTACGTGGAGCAAGCTGAAGGCTTCTACAGAGAGCACACTGAGGCATCCCCCCCCCCCCCGTCGATGAGGGTCTTGGTGACTGCGACGTTGCAGATGGTGGGCGTGCAGAGCATCGGGAGTGCGCCTGAGCCCGCGGTGATTGCTGGGTAGTCCTCCGAGCTGAAGGTGAGGTCGGCCTGGGGCGTTGCCCACCCCGGGGGAGCCCCCTGCTGCATGCGAGCAGCGCCCATCTAGCGTATGAACTACTTGATGTGGCGATCCAAGGGTGGCGCCTACGATCCACCAAGGAGGGCTGCAACAGGAGGGGGTGCTTGCACCGTGAAGCGTGCGATGAAGAGGCTATGCAGCTCCTCCCAGGAGGCCATAGAGGACCCCGGCAGGTTGAGCAACCAGGCACACGGCACGCCCGCGAGGGCCGTGGGGAACCAGTTGGCCCTGACTTGGTCGTTGCCTCTGGCTTTGATAACGGCCTCCTCGTATGCCAGCAGGAAGGCCGCTGGATCCGTCGTGCCATCATAGCGAGGCGGCATCTCTGGCTTGAACTTGTGCGGCCACCGCACTTGCCGCAAGGCGTGGGAGAAGGCCCGGATGCCCACGGCGCCCCGCGCGAGCTCGTCGATCCAGTCAGAGGAGTGGCATCTGCCATGCGAGCGGGACGAATCAGGCAGAGATGCGAAGCTTCGGTGCACCCCTACCTGGCGCGCCAAATATCGAATTACGGGTTCCGGCAAACCCTTGAGGTTCAAACACAGGGGTGCATGCGAAGAACCCTCTCTCTCCAGCTCGCTTGCACAACGATCTCAAGGCCTAGCTAGACGAACCAAAAGAACAAGAGACACGAGGGTTTATACTGGTTCGGGCCACCGTTGTGGTGTAATACCCTACTCCAGTGTGGTGTGGTGGATTGCCTCGTAGGCTGAGAACGAACAAGTACAAGGTATGAACAGCCTCCTGAGGAGAGGTGTTCTTGAGCTTGGTGAGCTGGTGAGATGTGATACATCTCCATCGTATCTACTTTTCCAAACACTTTTGCCCTTGTTTTAGACTCTAACTTGCATGATTTGAATGGAACTAACCCGGACTGGCGCTGTTTTCGGCAGAATTGCCATGGTGTTATTTATGTGCAGAAACAAAAGTTCTCGGAATGACCTGAAACTCCACGGAGACTATTTTTGAAAATAATAAAAAATATTGGCAAAGAATCAAGGCTAGGGGGCCACACCCTAGCGACGACGGTTGGGAGGCGCCTGTCCCCCCTAGGCGTGCCCCCTGCCTCGTGGGCCCCCTAGAGCTCCACCGACCTCAACTCCAACTCCATATATTCATGTTCGAGGAGAAAAAAATAAAAAAGAAGGATTCATCACGTTTTACGATACGGAGCCACCGCCAAGCCCTAAACTCTCTCGGGAGGGCTGATCTGGAGTCCGTTCGGGGCTCCGGAGAGGGGAATCCGTTGTCGTTGTCATCATCAACCATCCTCCATCACAAATTTCATGATGTTCACCGCCGTGCGTGAGTAATTCCATCATAGGCTTGCTGGACGGTGATGGGTTGGATGATATTTATCATGTAATCGAGTTAGTTTTGTTAGGGTTTGATCCCTAGTATCCACTATGTTCTGAGATTGATGTTGCTATGACTTTGCTATGCTTAATGCTTGTCACTAGGGCCCGAGTGCCATGATTTCAGATCTGAACCTATTATGTTTTTGAATATATGTGAGTTCTTGATCCTATCTTGCAAGTCTATAGTCACCTACTATGTGTTATCATCCGGCAACCCCGAAGTGACAATAATCGGGACCACTCCCGGTGATGACCGTAGTTTGAGGAGTTCATGTATTCACTATGTGTTAATGCTTTGGTCCAGTACTCTATTAAAAGGAGGCCTTAATATCCCTTAGTTTCTGCTAGGACCCCGCTGCCACAGGAGGGTAGGACAAAAGATGTCATGCAAGTTCTTTTCCATAAGCATGTATGACTATATTCGGAATACATGCCTATATTACATTGATGAATTGGAGCTAGTTTTGTGTCACCCTATGTTATGACTATTACATGATGAACCGCATCCGGCATAATTCTCTATCACCGATCCAATGCCTACGAGCTTTCCATATATTGTTCTTCGCTTATTTACTTTTCCGTTGCTATTGTTATCATCACTATAAAACACCAAAAATATTACTTTTGCTACCGTTACCACTACTATCATATTACTTTTCTACTAAACACTTTGCTGCAGATATTGAGTTTCCAGGTGTGGTTGAATTGACAACTCAGCTGCTAATACTTGAGAATATTCTTTGGCTCCCCTTGTGTCAAATCAATAAATTTGGGTTGAATACTCTACCCCCGAAAACTGTTGCGATCCCCTATACTTGTGGGTTATCAAGACTATTTTCTGGCGCCGTTGCTGGGGAGCATAGCTCTATTCTTTGAGTCACTTGGTATTTATATTTGCTGGTCACTATGAAGAACTTGAAAGACGCGAAAACAAAAATGTATCCCTCAACTACGAGGGGAGATAAGGAACTGCCATCCAGCTCTGCACTTGATCCACCTTCTGTTTTGAGTAAGCTTGCGACACCTAAACCTGCTTCTGCTATTAATTCTAATATGTCACATATTATTGATGATGCCACTTCTGCTATGCATGATACTTACGATGAAACTACTTCTATGCTTGATACTGATGTGCCACTTGGTGAATTTCTTGATGAACAACTTGCTAGGGCTAGAGAGAATGAAATTATTGAACATGATAATATTGATGAAAGTGATGATGAAGGCTCTCCTAATAAATATGAATTGCATGTTGTGCCTGAGGGCTATGTTATGGACGAAGAAACTAAAAGAGACTTTCTTGCATGCAATGATAGAAGTGATCTTAAGAAATTATTAGCTAAGCTTAAACAAAAAACTCTGAATGCTAGAATGAAATATGATCCTGCTTATGCTACTTCACCTATCTTTGTTACTGATAAGGATTATGAATTCTCTATTGATCGTGATATATTTACTTTGGTTGAATCTGATCCTTTTTATGGCTATGAATCTGAAACTGTTGTGGCACATCTTACTAAATTAAATGATATAGCCACCATGTTCACTAATAATGAGAGAACTCGCTACTTTTATATCCTTAAAATATTTCCGTTCTCATTAAAGGGTGATGCTAAGATATGGTTTAATTCTCTTGATCCCGGTTGTGTGCGTAGTCCCCAGGGTATGATTTATTACTTCTCTGCTAAATATTTCCCTGCTCATAAGAAATAAGTTGCTTTAAGGGATATATATAATTTTGTGCAAATTGAAGAAGAGAGTCTCCCACAAGCTTGGGGGAGGCTTCTGCAATTACTTAATGCTTTGCCTGATCATCCACTTAAGAAAAATGAAATACTTGATATCTTTTATAATGGACTAACTGATGCTTCCAGAGACCACCTGGATAGTTGTGATGGTTCTGTTTTCTGGGAAAGAACAGCGGATGAAGCTGAAATTCTATTGAATAATATGTTGACAAATAAAATAATTGGACACTTCCTGAGCCAACTCCTGAGCCATTTCCTAAACCAACCCCGAAGAAAAGAGGTGTTCTATTTCTCAGTCCCGAAGATATGCAAGAGGCAAAGAAATCCATGAGAGAAAAGGGTATTAAAGTTGAAGATGTTAAGAATTTACCTCCTATTGAAGAAATACATGGTCTTAATTTACCGCCTGTTGAAGAAATATATGGTTTTAATCCATCACCTATTGAAGAAACACATGGTCTTGATAACCCGACACAGGTAGTAAAGGTAAATTCTCTCTATAGATATGATAAAGCTGAAA